>CM076151.1:31652500-34052500 GCA_038025085.1 Tetragonia tetragonoides | reverse complement strand
AACAAACATTGGCCACACGCCTATATCAAACTTAAGCCCAACCAAAATTAATGGAGCCCAATTTAATTAAATAAAGATGATCTAAATAATTTAGGTCCAATATTTAATATTAGAATTTAATTTGGCATTTTTTCTCAAATAAAATCCCAGTTAACTAATATAAATAAATAAATTTACTTTCTTTTAAATTTTTTTTCAAAAATAAATAATAATGTGGGATATTACAAATCTTTACTCAAGAAATTGGTTACCGTTTGACAAAAATTGAACATGACAATTGTTTTTACAAATTTTCAAAGACTCTCAAGATAATGAGCCAAGAATGAAATCGACTTGGGTTTACATTCATGATTGAACTTATTGGTCAGTTAATAAAAACCTGAGTACGTGAAATTACCCTTAGATCTTACAAGCAACCTTGTCTGCATGGAGTTGTAGAGGAATAGACAAAATAAAATCTTAATACAAAATTGCTGAAATCTAAATATGAGTCATTTTAAAACTCCATACTTATCTTGCATTGGAGCATAAAGGAACTATCAAACCTTCTATGGCATGGAACTTCCTTTGGGACTCTGCTGTTCTCTCTCAAGAAATCTAGCCCCCTTCTCTTTGATTTATATTGGGGCAACCATCGACATTTTTGCCGATGGTTAGCCCCTCAGTTGTTGTTTATTTGCTTTCGATCTAGTTTTTTTTAGTTTGTTTTCTTTATGCTAAGTAATAAACTCTCATTTGATGAGAGATTGTGGAGTTCTCCGCATTCATCGGAGGGTCATCGAATTTCTGTTTTTAGGTTCGGTTTGATGAATCGAGAAGAGTGAAGACAAGTTCAATATACTATGCCAAGGGGATTTTTTCTTCCAAATAGCTGCAGCACGTTTCGTTCTTACGTCCGATCGTAAGGAAAAGACGTTGGCGTCCCATTTACTGTATAACATATCTTTTGCTATATCAGGGTATTGTCAATTATCGACAAAGCTGGTCAAGACACCAATTTCTAACAGTGATGTTTGGATTGACGGAGTTCACCAAGACACCGATTTCAAGCAGTGATGGTGAGACTCACATTCATCTTGTTATATTAGATTTATACTTGGTTATGTTAGATCTATATTTGTTTAGAGATATTCATCGTTGTAGATGCTAGATAGTTTTTTTATGAATGAATTATCTTTCCTTCAAAAAAAAAAAGAAAAATTCTATGAAATGGCAGTGGCGTGTTTGATACGCCCTATTTCAATGACATTGGCGGCCCTTCTTTGGGTTTAATATGGAACAAACTAAAGTGAAATTTGAGCAAATGTTCAATATGTTAAATGTGGCATAAGAAGAACTAGGCAAGATTTCTTGTGTACATAAAATAGCAAAGCGCTAGTCTTCCTACTTTACATGGAGCGGCACAATAATAAATGTTGTTTAGCTTCCTTGCTATGCACGTCGATGATCATATGCTATGTGATGTTGATAAATTAATTTCTACTTTAGGATAGCTATATGTCAAATTATGATCTACATGCATTTTCTACCTATCCTGCATAAAAATTTTCAGTTATTACGTTGAAGTAGGTTTGCATTGAAAAAATTACTGTCTTATTTAAGTAATTTAAGTTGTTTTGGTTAGTTAAAAGACAACGACTAACACTCGCTACTTTTACAATGAAGCATTTGTGTTATTTCATAATTGATTTTGCATTAAGCTCTCCATGTTCTGTTTTAATTAGGCTTAACTAACGGAAAGAAGTTTGATCTTGCTCAATCGTAAAAATTATTATGTTCTTGATTATTAATATTGTAATCCATTTTTTTCATTTTGTGAAAAATTATCAGAGTTGGTTAATTGAGAAAGTTAATACTGAGATGAGAATGGTGGTTATGATTGTTATTTTGTAGTGTTGCAATAACCTCAATAGGTATAAAATCAACAAAAATTAGGAGGATATTAACTGCATCCTTATTAGTTTCTTTTTTTGTTCTTTTCATATTGGATGGATGGGGACGATTCATTTTTCATTTCTTATAACAAAGTCCCTCCAAACCCCCATTTGCTCAAGAAATGAGAAATTGTTTTCTACTCAATTAAAATAGGCAAAAAAAGAAAGATATCGCAATAAGGTCTGCTATATATCTCATGCACTAGTAGGAGAAAAGCACACAAACCATAAGACCAAACATTTTTCTTTCCCAATGATCCATCAGAGATTTTAGGTGTCATTTCCTATTTCAAGAAATAAAATAACAAAGACAAGAACATAGCATGATGATAAATGAAGTAGATATTTTGAAAGAGAGACTCGCCAAAAAACTTGAGTAACTAGATGGACTCCGAAAAGATAACCGTGAGAAGATGATAACTAAATTGATGTGCGAGTTCTTGGTTGACAAAACCAAGAGCATCAATGGATTGACGACGCGAGATCTCCAAGATCTCAATATGTTGGCTGATCGACATTTGAGGGAGCTCGACAATCATATTCAAACCTTAGCAACTATGGATGATTCCCAAATCTCCGAACCTATGCCTCTCGCTCTAACACCAGTTGTGTTGGAGCAAGTCCTCTCCAATTCTTATCCAACAACCATGATCCCGTTGGCTGTTGAACCCAAAAACAACGCACATGTTGTTGAAGGGACTATAATTGTCCAAAGCTGAGCAATGTGGTGCCATAAATGCTACATGCAACGTGAGTATGAATACTACAACAATTGACACCATAGTACCTGATCAGTGGTTCCTTGTGACGATGAGGAGCTCCCAAGATGGTGATGTTGGTAGTGGCAATGACATGACTTTCCTTGGATCTGATCCTGACTTTGGGGCAAATTGATGTTCTAGGTTCTTTATTGTTTCTCTATTAGAATAAAGAGAGTTTATTGGTGAATCCATCATTTTTAACTTTGTAATAAAGGTATTATCATAAAGTGTCTAGCTAGTACAGCTCGTGATTATGTGTCATTAGGCTCATTTCATAGAGATGGAGAAGAAGTATCGAAGAGAATGAATGTATTTTCGAAGGCCAGTTTTTAAGGGCCATGTTGCTTTTAGGTTGCCCTTATTTTTTGATGCATTATCTATTCTCTTTACATTGTAATAAAAGTTATTATATTAAAGTATCTACTCTCGTGATTATGTGTTACTAACACCATATTGTAGGCTGTCGTATTTTTCTCCCCTCTTTTTCGCGTGCTTTTTCTCGACCCTTTTTTTGGGGGTCGGGTTTCCGAACAGCCTGGGAGAGCGCGTTGGGTGATCGAATTTCGTGAATCCTTTAGTGTGTATGCACATAGAGATTTTTGTACCAAAGACGTGATCAAGATTGTCCGAAGTCGCCACCAAATTTTAAGGTAATTTGGAAACCTTGGAGATCAAGTCGATAGTCTAGAAAGACGTCAACTCAATTCCTATGCACCCCAATCCCTATTGGGGAAATTGACTTCATAAATGAGTTCGGGGGCGTAGGTACGAGCTAGGAAGGTGTTAGGCACCCAACTCGCCCGTTAACAACAACGACCTTTACTAATCGATTCAATATAACTATTAATGCTTCGGTTCCAAACAAGGTTCAATTTGTCCAAATTTCTAGTTTTAACTAATGGGTTTGAACAAGGATTATTATTGTGACCACTTTTAACAATTTATCAAATTGCATGCTTTTATTGCTAAGAGACGATAAACATGCTAAAACCTGCAATTTAAAGGACAAATACATAATTCATCCACCAATCCATAAACAAAGCATGATTCATTCATAATAAAGCAAAAAATAACAAAATTAAAATAATAATTCATCCATAAACTTAGGCTTAATACAAGCAAGCCCTTTCGCTCTAAACGCGCCATGCATGTACATATCACGTAAACCAAAAACGTCAGTAATAACAAGCAAAATAAATATTATTGAAAACCCTCAGGTTGGATTACCTGGATGCTCACAATGAACTTATTGGGTTGTATTGCTTGAATTCATGCTCTTGATGAAGTATGAAGGTTTATTTTGTGGTGCTAGGGCTAATCCTAAAGAAGGAGTAGAATCAGAATTTAGGGTTTGTAATATGAGAGAGAGAATGCCTTGAGAGAGAAACTGTCAACCTCTAGTCTCCAACTGCCAACCTCTTCAACTGAACCCTAAGGTTTGTTTATATAGAAGAGGAGGAACTGCCAGGGTTTGGCACGGAAATAGAATGGGCCTCGAATTTGCCGTCCGCGAGAAAGAATCCAGGTGGCCATACCGCTAGGACGAGCGGCCAAACCGTCAGGCCAAGCGGTCATGCCGCTTGGCAAGCGGCTTAGCCGCAAGGCTAACGGTCAAACCGCTTGGCCTAGCGGCACAACCGCTTGTCCTAGAGGCCACCGCTTGAGCCCAAGCGTAGCCGCTTGGACCTGGAGCGGTGTGCATGCATAAGCGCCTGGCATGATTTTCGTGCGGGGGAGGCCTTTCCAAGGGGGTCAACGCGGAATTTACTGAGGTCCCTTATTTGACCAAGGGTTGACTCATGGGTTTGGGTCCCCTTTCGGGCCCTTAGGTTCAAAGAGGCCTATCTCTCAGTTTTGGACTCCAAATTAATTAAGTCCAACAGGTTTGGATCACCTGTACAAAAGGCTTCCAGTGGTTAATTTAAATGAACTGGGCTAATAATCAGAGCAATTATTCTCGCAACCCAAGTTCGAGCAAAATCCAATCTTTTCATCATCGGGTTTATACGGGGACTTATTATAGACACAATTTTTGGTGTCTACAGAAGCCCCTACTTTGGCCGAGCTCGAATAGAGCGAAGGTCAAAGTATTCCTGTGCCAATACCTGCAATAAAACAGGAAAACTAAGTGAGGTGACAATCAGTTAAAGATAAACAATCATGTTTAGAGCAATAAATTATATGCTGTAGGTCGGACAATAAACGTCCTCCGATTTTCAGTCGAAGGGGACCCTATGCTGTAGGTCAAACAATAAACGTCCTTCGATTTTCAGTTGAAGGGGAACCCTATGCTCTGTTTCGTTAGAAATAATTTAAGAGATAAAAATCTTTCGATCTTTGGTCGAAAGGTGACCCTATGCTGTAGGTCAAACAATAAACGTCCTTTGATTTTCAGTCGAAGGGGAACCCTATGCTCTAGGTTACACAATAAAAATATTTCGTTAGAAATAATATAAGTAGTAAAGGGTTATAAAATGTTGCTCAGGCCTAGGTCGGGTTTGAGCCCTTGCCACTTGGCCAAGTATAAATGTGCAAACCTGTGGGTTTAAAGTAGTCTTATTTTTATAACGGACTTTGGTGCGCAAATAACTGCTATGGACCTCGTGTGGGGCCCACTGATTTTGAACCAATGGCCCAAAGAAACGTCAGAGGTGAGAGAGTGGGCCAGGCGGTCAAATTGCCACGTCAAGCGGTTGAACCGCTATGTGGAGCGGCTTGGCCGCTTGCTGGAGCGGCTATGCCGTGTGGCTTGCGGTTTGACCGCCAGCTGGGCGGTCTGACCGTCCACATGGCGGTTTGATCGGCCACTATTTCATTTGCACGGTTTTTCCTTAAAAGGAGGAGGGGCCGAAATGGGTAATCTTCCCCATTTCGAGCCTCCTCTTTCTTTTTCCTCCATTTTTGCTGAAATTCTTCAACCTCCATCAAAGCCCCTACCTCCAAATCTTGAGGTTTCTTGCTCAAATTCTTAGTAGAACTTGATTTTGTTGGTTGTTCTTGTGATTTTGAGTATCAAAACTCAAAATTGTGTGAATTTGTGAGTTTCACTCAAATTTCAAAAACTTCATCTTTTGTTATTCATCCATGGCTCCCAAACTTAGAGGAGGTAGGAAAAGGAAGGGGCAGGAGATTGTGGTTCATGAGACCCCGAATGTTTTTACTAGGGTTTTCGTTTCCAGTATACCCCATCACCGGGTAGGTGAGAGCCGGTTAGTTCAGAACGAGTTCACTCGTAGTGATTTTCATCCTACCGATCGTAGGGAGCCCAACGACCTAGTTTTCAAGAAGAAGGAGCATTTGGTTACCATTGGTACCAAATATCGGATATGTTTTTTTTTTTGTTCTTGCTCTTTTACACTTAGAAAATCATGTGTAGGCAAACATAGAATTACTAGGTTGAGAACTGTAGTGTAGCTAAATGTGGAAAAACCAATTTGCGTGAAATAGTTTTTTCTGGTTAATTTGCGAATTTACGTAGGACTCTTGTATTATATATTCATGTGAAGAATAAATTTGTGTGAAATTCATCTTTAATTTGTGGAAAATAAATTTGTATGAAATTTATTCTCGTTGCAATTACATATACATTCTGTGAAAACAAACTTGAGTGAAGTTTGTCTTTGTTGTGATGGTAAATGGTTTTTTGAGTATATTTGTGGAGAATAAACTTGTGTGAAATATGGGCAAACATCAAACAACGCAATATGACATGATTATGCAAACTAGCATGGACATGGGACTGAGTTTCAACCTAAAACATTAGTTCTAGTTCATGCAATGGGGTAGGCTTAAGGGTTTTGGTCAAAAGGTACTCATGACAAGAATGTACTACAATCCGCGGGATGCGCGACAATGTGAGGCATTCTAGTTATCCTACTCGTTGAGTGGACGACTGCGTAGGAAGGTACATGAGGTGGAGGGATCCATGTTTCTTGGCAAAGAAGAATCGAGTGGATTCTCACCAAGGCACTTCACCACACTCCATTGGCTTAAAACTGGTTTGAACTTGTAAAAACAAGCTCGGAAGTCGCGCAAGCGCATGCACATCAATGCAAATTAATAGATGAATGACAAGTCACAAAATAATAATAAGGACACTCAAGGTAGTGAAACAAGCAAAAATAATTATAATGAATCGATTTTCAAGTTACACCCTCTTAATCATGTCCCCAGTGAAGTCGCCACTGTAGGCTGCCGTATTTTTCTCCCCTCTTTTCCGCATGCCTTCCCTCGACCTTCCTTTCGGGGGTCAGGTTTCCGGACAGCCTGGGAGTGCGCGTTGGGTGATCGAATTTCGTGAATCCTTTAGTGTGTATGCACATAGAAATTTTTATACCAAAGACATGATCAAGATTGTCGGAAGTCGCCACCAAATTTTAAGGTAATTTGGAAACCTTGGAGATCAAGTCGATAGTCTGGAAAGACGTCAACTCAACTCCTGTGCGCCCCAGTCCCTATTGGGGAAATTGACTTCATAAATGAGTTCGGGGGTGTAGGTACGAGCTAGGAAGGTGTTAGGCACCCAACTCGCCCGTTAACAACAACGAACTTTACTAATTGATTCAATATAATTATTAATGCTACGGTTCCAAACAAAGTTCAATTTGTCCAAATTCCTAATTTAACTAATGGGTTTGAACAAGCATTATTATTGTGACCACTTTTAACAATTTATCAAATTACATGCTTTTATGCCTAAGAGACGACGAATATGCTAAAACCTGCAATTTAAAGGACAAATACATAATTCATCCACCAATCCATAAACAAAGCATGATTCATTCATAATAAAGCAATAAATAACAAAATTAAAACAATAATTCATCCATAAACTTAGGCTTAATACAAGCAAGCCCTTTCGCTCTGAACGCGCCATGCATGTACATATCACGTAAACCAAAAACGTCAGTAATAACAAGCAAAATAAATATTATTGAAAACCCTCAGGTTGGATTACCTGGATGCTCACAATGAACTTATTGGGTTGTATTGATTTAATTCATACTCTTGATGAAGTATGAAGGTTTATTTTGTGGTGTTAGGGCTAATCCTAAAGAAGGAGTAGAATCAGAATTTAGGGTTTGTAGTATGAGAGAGAGAATGCCTTGAGAGAGAAACTGTCAACCTCTAGTCTCCAACTGCCAACCTCTGCAACTAAACCCTAAAGTTTGTTTATATAGAAGAGGAGGAACTGCCAGGGTTTGGCACGGAAATCGAATGGGTCTCGAATTTGCCGTCCGCCAGAAAGGGTCTAGGCGGCCAAACCGCCAGGCCTACCGCTTGGCAAGAGGCTTAGCCGCAAGGCAAACGGTCAAACCGCTTGGCCTAGCGGCACAGCCGCTTGTCCTAGCGGCCACCGCATGAGCCCAAGCGTAGCCGCTTGGACCTGGAGCGGTGTGCCTGCATAGGCGCCTGGCATGATTTTCGTGCGTGGGAGGCTTTTCCGAGGGGGTCCACGCGGGATTGACTGAGCTCCCTTGTTTCAAGGGTTGACTCATGGGTTTGGGTTCCCTTTCGGGCCCTTAGGTTCAAAGAGGCCTATCTCCTAGTTTTGGACTCCAATTGAATTGAGTCCAACTGATTTGGATCACCTGTACAAAAGGCTTCCACTGGTTAATTCAAATGAACTGGCTAATCATCAGAGCAGTTATTCTCGCAACCCAAATTCGAGAAAAATCCAATCCTTTCATCATCGGGTTTTTACGGGGACTTATTATAGACACAATTTTTGGTGTCTTCACATATCATACGGATTAAGAACAAATGTTTATTCCAATAAGTCTGTTGCTTCTCCTTCTATTTGCCTTACATTATAATAGATGCTTTTAAGGATTATATGTTAGTTAAGATATATTGTAGTTGCATAGACTTTTATTAGCGATCCTTCATAAATTGATTAAATGACTTTTACGTTTTTAGTTAATGATAATCATCATAATAAAGATCAGTACTAAATTGGTTATAGCTAAAAGATTTTGGTGTGATGTTTGGTTATCCCTTCGTTGTAATAGTAGCAAATGTTTTTTTTTTTGGTGCATTAATAGTAGCAAATGTTAAGTGCTTACAATTCAGAAAAGATTGGGGTCATTCATAATCAAAATCTTAGTATTTATTCATTGACAAATAAAACAACTTGTCTTTGGACATAAAGAAATTGGGGATCATACTTTATGAGGGTGACAATTATTGTTACATATTTTCATTTAAGACAAAACTTATATTCTTAATGTTTGTGTCTAAAATGTCAGGAGAATATTTAGTTCTCTTCATCCTTATAACCTAAAAAATCACAAGCTAATTACTTGTCTGTTTGATTTGAAACTGATTAATCTTGTCATGAACATGTTTAAGTGAACTCCAACAAGCATGGAATTTACGAAAGCAACATTGTGTTCGAGAAGGTTTGGACAATAGTTTTAATCTTCTATTTATATTTTCTACCAAATTTGTTGTTGTGACCAAATCATTAGCATCCAATAATAACTCTAATAATGTTGAATTTCTTAAATAGTTTCATGTTTGGACCAAATACAAGAAAAATTTTTTGATCATATTTTCACTAATCGAAGAAAAAAAAAAAAAAAAAAATCTTCTTGAACACTTTACTTTAATGAAGTTCATTTTTTCTACCATGAGCTAGTTTATTTATATTTTCTCCCAATAATTATTATTTTATTTTTTCATGTAGATTGTTTTCACTAAAATTGACACTTTATAGAAAATAAAAATTCTCTTAATAATCTTCTTCATACACCATAAGAAGACTTTTAATGAAGTTCACGTTGTTTACCTAAAGCAAGTTTATTTATGTTTCTCTCCCTATGATTATTATTCTCATAGAAGGAAAAAAACAAAACTGAATTTTTAGTTCCTAGACTTCGAACCTGCCCGGAAACCTGACATCCAACTATGCTTTAGTCATCTACCACCAATTAAGCTATTGAATGGTACGTGAAACTGCTTGCAAGATATAGTATATAATCGATTTATGGGCCTGTATCATATGCACTAGATTAAAATGGACTGGGCCCCGGCTCCCGCAAACCCCCTGGTTCCACCACTGCCCAACAGGTTCTATCTAAAATTCATGTGCGGAGTGAAATTTGTATAGCCACAGAAAGTATGTATAAATTTGTGCAGACGCGCATAGATTTAGTTGCTCACGTGTCTCCAAAACACTGAGCAACTAAATCTTAATGGATGACCATGCGAAGATGAAGAATTAAAATGATGTACATGTACATGTTCTCGGTTAACGAAACCAAGAGCATCGATATATGTTGATTGATCAACATCTATGTTAGGGAGCTCGAGAATCACCTTCTTACCCTAGTAACTAGGAAACATTTGCAACTATGTTGAAAATGTAATGCTCCTCCGCATGTGACATGCGGTGCCAATCTACAAGCATGGCACCGCCAACTGTTAAACCCTACGACAACCAAATTACTGACTTAGTGTTGAGGGACTAACATTGAGCAACCTGTTCCAACTATATTGCTACGGGAAAAATGAGCATTGGTACCACAATCGATGCTGCGATACTTGACCAATGGTTTCTTAAGATGATGAGGAATTTCCAAGATAATGAGGTATTATGGTTTGGTGCAAAATGATGCTTTAGATTCTCTTCTGTATATCCTTTTAAAGAAAATTAAGTGATGAAGCTATCGTATATATTGTGATAAAAGTCATCATATTACTCCCTCCATTAAGTTTCATATTGATCTTTACATTTCTAAATTGCACAATTCTTTCTATGTTTTGGTCCAAATTTAGAACAAATTTATCTCTGTTTGCAAATGTAAATGGGATTTAGATTGTTTAATTTGATGCCTTGCAACTGGTTTCCCCTCTTTTTGATGCAAAAATGTTTTTGTATCAGTTTGAAACTTTGTTGACAATTACATGAAAAAGTTGCATATATCATGCTTCACAATAATTATTAGTGTAGCTTAAATGGAAACTATGATTCTCTTCTATATCAAGAAGGTCTTGAAAATTGTGCCAACTCAATATGTCGCAAGTGCTTCTCGATTTCTGACGATGGGATGTCGAAATAACAACAACAGAAAGGGTATCTGTTGTAATGTTGTTGTAGTTGCAAAACATTATACTCACATAGTTTTCCAGGGTAATGAAATTCCACATTGTATATCTGCTAAGCCTCTGAAATTTCACTGTGATGATGTAAATCTGATAACATAATAAATCTAAAAAGGGTTATTTACATTCCTAGACCATTATGAGAACTGAACCTGTATTAATATTTTTGAACGCGAATCTGTATTCTTTTTAGGTACTCAAAGTCACCTAAAAAAAGTATTTACTTTTCGTTAGACTACAAAAGATAATGAAAGACAATTAGCTTCCAGTCATGGAGTAACCCAAGATATTTCACCTACATACGAAGCGATCCTCATAAGATCTTTGTATCATTATGATCAGAAAGAGGGTTTCATGCTTTTCACTGTCTAATTAGCATGCCAAATCTAAGCTGAGTGAAAATAAATAGTAATGAAAACTGATCTTTTTCCATTTCTCTTTTGACTTCCATTGCCAGTTGTATAATAGCTAATGGGACTTGAAAGCCTGCGTAGTTTCAAGGTCTTGCTTAACTTAACTGATATAAAATACATATGTTGCCACTGGCACTCTAGGAACATTAGAATTTTTTACTCCTTTTATTCCAAAGGCTCTTTTTGATCAAACAAAGCGCTTGTCGTGTCTTGTGTATACACCTTGGTTGGATGAGTCACGATGAAGATATACAGTGGCAAGGCAGTATGAGCATGTTCATAGGTGCCTTGTTTGGATAGACGGCGTGCAAAGGTTCGATATCAGGCCATGGAGGATGTAACACTAGGATCCCATCAAAATTTGTGAATCTTTTTTATTTTCTTAGTCAGAAAGAGAAATATTGCAAGTCGGTTGCTAATGCTGATACACTGTTGTTGTTAAACAACACTTCTACTAATTCAAAACAAGCAAGATTGTTGCAGGAATATAAGAGGCTAAGCATAGACTATAAGCATATAATCAAGAGACACGTTGAGGGAGATAACTTTACCATGGCTATCTCTTACTCTTCTGAGTCTAGTGTTATGCTGATCATGCACGGAACTAGAATGGAACCTTCATAATCCTAATTATATATTCTCATGAGCTGTAGAATTCAGAGATCACCTGATCAAGCGAGGCTCTTATGTATGTCTCAGGATTCATTTGCTTTTGTTTAGTCCAGGGTATCTTAAATGTATGTAACATTAACAAGAGTGGTCAAAGACTCAAGACAGAGGATTTAAGGATTTATCTTATGCCTAATTAACACTACAACAAGTCTTGGGCCTGTAGCCTACGGAAACATGAAAAGTTTGAGCATCTTGGGCAGAAAAAACAATTTAGCATACGCCGTTAACTGTATCCTTGCATAAACATCTACTGATCCAATATTGTCTTCTTAATATGGACAAAAGACATAACTATTTGGTAAAGTACATGAGAAAGTAGAGCAAGTTTCTTTACACACTAGGATAGTGACATGTAGATGGTGTTTTGTTTGTGCATATGTGATTTGCAACTCCATTTCTGGTCATCTTTAAACATGAAATATTGTCTGCATATCGATGACTCTTTTGTTGGAGAAAGGAAATGTTGTAGAAGAAATGTTAGATTCACAACTGGTAAGCCGAACACATAATCATTATAGTTAATTTTTTTTGTCAAAGTGGTAATAGGACTATTAGCTTCCACACACATCAATAATTTAGGAAATTCCTTGTACAATGATTCTTGTTTCATTTGTCGGAAACTACACATCTATTTTTTGTGCTACCTTCATGACTTCGAATGCCCAATAAAGAAAGTTTGCCCGAATGAAAGTCATGATTAGGTCATTATTAGGCAAGGCAGAATAATTGATAAAGAATCTTATGTAGTTGCTATCAGGAGATGATCACGGTCTCTTAACTTCCCGCTTTATAGGGGTGACTTGTCTACAGATAAGCCTTATGAAAATATATTTGTAGAAGGGACCGGGGTTTCATTAGTGACATGCCAGACCAATCGAGGCATGTAATAGGTGCTCGGTGCATGCCAGAGATGGCTATCATCATGTTGTAAGGAGGCATGATGATTCGCGTGTTATTTGCGTTAATGGAGGAGACCTGATATGTTGTGAGAACTTATCGATGACAGTGATTATAGTTAGAGTCGCGAGGAACAAAAAGAGATAAAAATGAACAACATGTAAGAAAACAGTAACATAAACAAGTAGTATAAAGAGCTAGTTAAGAAACACCTGTAGATCACATAACACACTAGACGACACCTTGGTGTTTGTCTTTTACAATTGTATAACTGTTTATATGAAAGACCAGGTTAGTAGCCTGAAAGAACTAGCATATTTAGATTGAGCCAAGGGACCCTGTGTTGAAACACAGTATAACTCATTGTCTTGCTCAATCGATCTCCCCCAACCAAAAAGTATGTATGACATTAATCACTTCTTACCGATAAAAACAGAACAAAGAATCATCTAAAATGAGCTGAAACTATAGAGACCAAAAAGAAAGAAGACTAGCATGCCTCTGGTTTTTTGAATCAGTTACTTGCCTACATCGCGGATATGATTTAGAAGCCTTAGTTGGTCTATGATTACTATTATTCTTTCTCTTCTTGATTATGTTGTGCATTGGTAGCTTTGGAGGATGGCTCAATTTATAGATGAATATTCGAGGTTAAACAAAATGGATGAATGTTAGATTGTCATATTCTTTGGTATTAGAAATGAAAGTAAATCCCCAACAACCTTAAGAAAAAAGAAAAAAATGTACAAACAAGGATACAATTGATTTGCTTATTGTTTTGGTTTATTTTATACCTATTTAGCATATACCACAGTAAGATACAATCATCCACGTCATTCCTATCTCATTTCCACTTCTTCTAATGTCCTAGAAGCCTTGTTTATCCGGATCATCTTATCTTTATGCAATGACGTGTTATATATGTTATGTCACAAATAGATTAGGGTTCTTTCTTTTGGTTTAATTTGATATGCAATGAATTCCAGAGATATTTAAGCAAAATTATCGATGATTACTGCTATTATAATCCATGTTTTTCTTGTACCAAAAGATCATGTCATTAGGAGAAGTGAAAGTGAGGTAGGAATGACTTGGATAATTGTTATTTTACAATAATGGTGCATCCTAAATAGGTACAAAATCCACCAAAATAAGAAGCAAATAAATTGTATCCTTGTTAGTCCATATTTTTTTCCTTTTTCTTTTCTTTGGGGGTGGGGATTTACTTCCATTTCTAATACCAAAGAAAATGACAATCCAACCTCCTTCCACTTTGTTTAACCACAATCATTCATCTATAGATTGAGCCATCCTCCAAAGCTAGTAATGCACAACACAATGAAGAAGAGAAAGAATAATAGTAAATTTAGACCAATCAAAAAGGCTTCTGAATCAGATACGCGATCTAGGCTAGAAACTGATTCAGAAAGCCATATGCATGCTGATCTTCATTCTTTTTGCTCTTTATAGTTTTGACTCATTTTAGAAGCAAATTTGTTATGTTTTATTGGTAAAATGTTAGCAGATTTGATTATATATATACATACTATTGGGTAAGGGGAGATTGATAGAGTAAGATGATGAGTTATACTGTATTTCAACACAGGATCCATGCCCCGATTTGAATATGTTAGTTCTTTCAGGCTAGTTCTCCAATCTTTCAAATACCTGCTAGTCCCCCTGGTTTCGCCACTGGCCTAGCATAGAGATGATAGACGAAGCTAGAACTTTGAAGAGACTTCCCGGGTGATGATTGTTAATATATAGGGATTCTTTTATTAGATGGGATTGTTTTGTTCTGTTTTTGTGTCCCTAAAGTCTTTCTACGCTCATTTCCCTTAAGATCTATTAGAGATTAGGTTCCTGAATCACAAGTTCACAATGAAACGCTTCGACTATCTACCCAACTCAACAACTACCGCTGGATGTAAAATTTGCAGGACTTTGGGGGAAGCTACAGAAAGCATGTGCACTAAAATTCATGAAGAAATTGTTCTACTAGCTAGAAGGACATTTTTCACAACATATCAAGTTTGCTCTATCAGAATTAATGGCACAAGAATCATCATAGTGATCCCGTAACCTAGGCCTCCTTACAACATAATGATAGCCATCTCTTGCAGGCACCGAGTGCCTGTTCCATGCCTAGATTTGGCATGTCAAAAATGAAACCCAGTCCATTCTACCAATGTTATAATGAGGCTTATCAGCAGGTAAATCACCCCTATGAAGCGGGAAGTTATAGAGATTGCGATGATCTCTTCACAACAAGTAAATAAGATTCCATTCCTAGTGACTCTGCTTTACCCAATAACGTAATCATGACTTTCGTTTAGGCAAACTACCCATTTTCTTGAAACACTTTCAAGTCGACGAGCCAAGATAGGAATGATTGAAAGTTTCCTTACAAGTAAGAAGATGATTAACTAGCGGACACAAGATGATTAGTACTAAGAAAGTACTTGACTTCTGTCATGTAGTCAAAATCTAACAACATCAAGGCTAATATGAAAGATAAGATTCTCAAAACTAAAAATTTGTACCTGATTTGCAGGATCACATCTCTACATGTTTCCTAGAGATCAAGTGTTGTTATAAAGGCACCCAAAAGGAAGAAGAAAAACAAGCATAGTCATAAAAATAGCAAAAATTGTTATAAACACACAATATGAAGCAATAAGCTTGGTTTGTCATGACTACCTTGTAAAGCTCTTCATTTCCCACATTCAGGGACACACTTTTGGTACAAGGTCCAATTAGAATTTACAAAAGGAGATAAACACTTCATCAAATTAAAACTCTCAATATTATTGAGATTTAATAAACCTATTCAAAAATAGGAGGATGTAGTAAATAAAAACACATTCTTCATGTGCGAGACAAGGCTAATCTTCACAAACATTGAAAAGAATTAATTATGAGCTTAATATGAATGTTTATGCAATGTTAGTGAAAAAATCGATGTTGTATGACTTTTTATATGAAACTACCCAGTTGAATTAAGTATCTATCAATTAACTAATTCTTATTGATAACATTGAAGTTCATGTGGAATATATATATATATATATATTGTACTGTCCTTTGCGCCTCATCTGACCCAAGAAAAAATGGAGGTCCATAAAAAAGTGACGACGCATCGAGACGGCTATGGAGTGTGCGTGTGTGTGTGCCTGTGTGCGCGTGTATGTGATTGTGTGTGCGTGTGCGTGTGTGCGTGAATGCGTGCGTGATTCTCAATATTGAACTCATAGAATGTACACGTTCAAATCATCTTACTATCATAGTGAATTTATTTGGAACGAAAACTTATTTGAGAGATAAGTTTCCACATCAAATAAATTTGAGTGAAATGAATTGATCTATCTTAAATTAATTAGAAAACAAACTGATGAATTGAATTGATTATATTTTTTGAGGGGAAGTGAATTGAATTGATTAAAAGGTGAGTAAAAGAATGTTTTGACAAAGTTTAAGGCAAATTTCAATCCGAGTTATAAAAGTAAACTATTACTCTCCCCAGTTTTCAATTTTTCTTTCCATTTGAGCTTTTGAGGATTAAGATTACAGACATTGACCATAAATTTATGAGAAATTATAAAGATTTACAAAGTAAAAATACTCTTATTAGATTCATTAAATATAGTAATTTAATTTTTATAGTTATAGAACTGTATTTATCTAGGGTCAAAGTGTCTTTTTGTAGACCGTAAAGAGTCATATGAAAAGAAAAATAAGCAACAAAGTAGTCAAAAGATGATATGGCAAGTCTACCACAAAGTATGGATTTTCGCTACTTGTAGAAAGATTACTAGCCAAAACTGAAGTGGCAATACTCTTTCTTCAATTCTTCCCCATGTCAACATGTTTTGACTAGTTGATCAAAAATACTCATTTTCTTGACATGGTTGATATCAAGTTGACCTCACCCGCTCGTGACAATTCATCAGATCAACATGCGTAAAACTTGCAACGTCCAAAGCTGCCCAAGTTCACTACACAAAAACAATAATTGACATTTTCCCAAAGTCTTCATTTCATATTTAACAGACTATCACTCTCTTCGCCTTTCACCTTAAACTCAAAATCTCATGTTTTTCCAGCATAAATTTCAGGTATAAATCTCTCAAATTCCAATCTCTGACAACAACGCACCAAACGAAGAAAGAAAAACAATTGTAGACACGAAATTTTGACACCTTTTTGTATTTATTTATTTATTTATTTATTATTATTATTATTATTATTATTATTATTATTATTATTATTATTATTATTATTAGTTTGTATTTTACAAAAGGTCAATAATAAAAATATTTGTTTTGATTAATATAAATGTGGGTCACTTTTAATTTAAAAGGGGTCACTTTTAATTCAAAAGAGGTCACTTTTACTGTTAAACTTGGATCACTTTTAGTGTTAAACAGGGGTCTATTTAGTGCAAACGGGGATCACTTTGGTGTAAATGGGGGTCATTTTAGTGTTAAACATGAGTTACTTCTATGTAAAATATGGGCACTTCTAACCCATATGTTTTATATACTAAACCCCCAAAAACAAAACCCCACAACAAAAACGAGAGAGAGAAAAAAGCAAAAGAATTACAAAAAAATAAAATAAATCTTTATTATCTCTTTCAGGGCCCCACCAAAAATTTAAAGAAAAAATAGAAAAATGGCTCTCTTCCAATCTCACGTGAGAATGGGAGGTTAGCTAGTTTTTTTGTTTTATTTTACTTTCACTTTCTTCTTTTTTTTCTCTTTCCCAGCAGCCCCACCTAACACTCTCTCTCTCTCTCTCTCTCTGCGTGGGGCCCGCGCCCACATCCCAACTCAGTTTTGTTTCTCTTCCTTCCACTCCACCCGGTTTCCCCAACGAATCAGATTAGCAACTCATTTTTTTACTTCTTTCGATTTTTCCAGTACAAAGAAGACGGAAAATGACACAGGTTAGGCTTTAGAATCACTCTATTTGCTTATTCTAAGACGTAGTTTATATTTTTCGAAGTTATGTCCAGACTTGCACACAAACAGTTTTTATTTCCTCATTTGAGGATTTTATTTAATTATCAAATGAAAAGATAAAAATATGAAAATCTCCAGTTTATCTCTTTAATGAACCTAATTAAATTTAAAAATAAGTTCATGAATAAAAAGAAGCGTTTGGACCATTCTCTTGTCCAAATATGTGAGAGTGCTCTGTAAATAATCAATTTTTAGATTAATTTATTGAAAATAATAATTTCAACATCGGTTTTTCGATCTTTCGAAGATGGGACTCAATTCCGAGCCCTAGAGCTACAATGGATATCAAGGCCGAGCGATATTTCATTTCTGTTAGACTTGTACACATTTGTATCATTGTGTTGTATTAATTTTTCAATGATGTAATTCGTCTCCCTAAGGCCATTATAAATTCGTTTGTCTACATATTTGCGTATGCATATTTCCACCTAAATAATCCAACTCACCATAGTAAAAAATGTTGTTTGATCTAACCATGCGTGATTGCATACTTATACGGTTATTGTTGATAAAGACCGGTGTATTCACTTATGTACAAAATTGGCCCAAACTCTAATTCAAGGTTTGAATCATTTATTCACTAATACGCGATCATGGGTATTTCACCTACCACTATTCAAAATCGATTTCACTCATCAATCCCCAATGGATATTTCCCCAATGGTGTGAATCTTTATTGTACTATCCCACAGTTGAAAACCGCTTTCACATGTGGAATACCTATGATCGAATGTGAATGCATAATTGATCGTCCCCTCTTATTTGGCTTTGGGCCATCTCGGGGAATTCTATCTAAGACTCTTTTGAACCACTATTCACCAAACCCATAACCAAACTCTACTCAAATCATCCATTTATCCAACCCTACTGAAGAACGGATATTTTCGAGAAGTCTAATACTTATACTCAAAGCCAAGAATTGGGTTGATCCCCGTATATCACCAGATCTTATTGGGTTGAACACCTCGAAGGAGTAGGCAAATAATCCCATTTTGAACCATTCCGTGCTCCATGTTAGGGGACTAGGAGGTTCCTCGGGTCAATTCGACTCTAGTAGCGAGTCACCTTATAAGTTTCTCGATTATGTTCCTCTAACGGGAAAGAACGAACACACCCGCCTTAGCGGCATCCAAGAATCTAATGTAGGAATTCCCCGATCAAGAACTACGATCAGGGTTTTGATTCAAGAGTAGATTCAAGTCCTACACAGATTGGTACATAGTGCAGTACATGCGTATCCAAGCCCGTTGTACATATGTGAATATATAGGTTTAAGGTATTTTCCTTGATTTGCGTGCAAACATGTTGTGTGACAATGTGAACGTTTTCACTTTTAGGCATAATCTAACAAAATTCAAAACTTTCAAAGGGATTTGACGGATTAGTAAAGAGTCCGTACTCAGTACGGAGGAGTAGAAGGGTCCGAGTGACGTCCACACCTTCTTACCTAGACCCCGAACTCAAGTATTTGTAACGTAGACTAGTTACAAGAATTTTCGTGCCTTATCGCAATGGAGTCAATTTTGGGTTTCTTAAATGATTTTCTTTTAAATCGTTTATAAAACCCTTTCCTTTTGGAACCCATCGTTGTTTGTGTCATAACAAGGTGATGACTTCGAACCCTTAGTTATATTTATTTTAATAAGGTGGCGACCTCGAACCTTATGATGATTCCTCGACAATTGACCCCTTCAATCGGTCGATTTCCGTGGGACGTACCCCTTTGGCATGTAACACGACGATTCCCAGATCCTAATCCAGAAAACCCGAGAATTTGGTCCCACAGACTGGCGACTCACTGGGGAGATTATTTTCATAAGAGGTCTAAATCCAAAAGTACGTCATATCCCTTGAAAGATTTTCAAATTTTGTTTAGGTTTAATTAATGTATTCGTTGATTATGCCTATTTTGTTTATATCTTATATACAACTTGTTGGAAAATATTGATAAAATAATATCTCAATGAATAATACCTCGACTATAAAAATAAATACAACAATGTTTACCAAAATAAAAACAACATTAACGACAACAACTTTTAGAGATCAATACAAATACACACACTTTGAATATAAATAATGATTAATCAAATACGAAGTATGTATATATGTAAAAAGAAGAAATTAGAAGTAGCCTGGGTTGAAGCACGCTGGGTGCTTTCCTAAGAGAGGAAACGCCCCCACTGCATTGGAAAATTAATCAAGTGCATTCCTCCCCCAAGATACGACAATCCGTTGGATTTCTTCGGTGCAGGAAGGAGAAATCCCCGAACCAACAATTACCCAATGCTCACTAATAATAATATAATATAATATATTAGTTTGTAATAATAAAATACTAAGTGTTGTACCGATGTAGTAGTGATTGAGAAAATAATAAGACAAAAGACTTGGGGAAATAATGAAAGTTTTGTAAGCAATTGCTCGACAGCCTTCCTCTAGTTTTTTTTCTGTCAACTAGAACCAACCTCAATTATATAGAAACAATTGCCTTTGCCTTGACTCTGTAGCGTTCAAGGAGGAGAGTAATAACTCACCTCTTTAAAACCAAATGAAAGAAAATATTCTCATAATCACACAAACGGTTACTTGCCAAACCATTACTCCAATATTTATGCCAAGAATGCTAATAAGTTTATTTGACCAAAGATAAGCACCAGTTACAAAACCAACGTTATAAAACTAGAAGATAATTTAGATACTCAACAATAAAGATACAAAGGAATTTAATACACTAATAAATATAGTTTTTAGTTTTAAAGCACAAAATATTTCAACAATCTCCCACATGATTTAAAATTTAAATCATTGTAATAAAAGTTTCAATAAAACCTTTTTTTTTTGTGAAAATATAATATACCAGTGAGCATATAATACTGTGCAATAGGCATAGGTATCTTTTGGGTTTGAACTACACTTAGTGAGAATGAGCTTACACCCGAAAGAGTCGAAGTGACATAAATGTTTTGAACTTGACCCCTTATATCAGGTTTGGACTCACCACACACACAATATGGGCAATTTGTCAGGTTCTATCGGTGGGGTGCGTTACGGTCATGCGCACGATATCTTGTCTCATGTGTGTCATTAGGGAATAGCCCAATTCCCACAGTGGCGACCCCACCACCACACATCACTAGGTGAATCCTCCAAGAGTAGTATGTGACCACTACCCCGCAAACAAATATGCCTTTGGATTCATTAAGAGTTAAAACTCAACCTTAAACCGTCACATCCATCAAGAGCACTTCGCCATAGGACTGGGACCCGAAAATTCTCCGCCAAATTATTTGTAGTGCTCCTTTTAGTTCACTCATCAGTTTCATTATTA
This sequence comes from Tetragonia tetragonoides, assembly GCA_038025085.1. Lineage (NCBI taxonomy): Eukaryota > Viridiplantae > Streptophyta > Magnoliopsida > Caryophyllales > Aizoaceae > Tetragonia > Tetragonia tetragonoides. Next base: position 34,031,362 of record CM076151.1, on the reverse strand, counting down.
CCCGTTGAACTGCATTCATGGCATCGCCATACCTCTGAAGACAGGTTTCCACTATGGTGACTAAGTTGTGGGCTTCAGTCCCATTCCCCTCGACAATTCAAGTACTTGTTGGGGCGCAAAACCCTTTGTAAGCGGATCCGCAACATTCTTTTCAGACCTGACAAAATCCAAACAAATCACACCGTGAGATATCAAATGTCTTAAAGACTTATGTCTCACTGTCAAATGACTCCTTTTCTCATTAAACTTCTTACTATTCACTTTTGCTATAGCAGCTTGGCTATCACAGTGAAGAGAAATAGGAGGTATAGGCTGAGTTAATATAGGAATATCAGTTAATAAACTTTTCACCCACTCAGCTTCAGCACTAGCAGTATCTAAAGCTACTATTTCAGCTTCCATGGTGGAACAAGAGATAATAGTCTGCTTTACAGACTTCCAAGAAACTGCACCTCCACCCAAACTAAATACATAACCACTAGTAGCTTTAATATCATGACAATCAGTTATCCAATTCCCATCACAATATCCTTCAAGCACTGCAGGGTAACCACTATAATGAATAGCATAATCAATCGTACCCTTTAAATATTTAAATAGCCTTTCTAAAGTCGTCCAATGTGCAGTGCCAGAATTATGAGTATATCTAGCCAACTTACCAACCACAAATGCAATGTCAGGTCTAGTATAATTAGTGAGATGCAACAACGATCCAACAATTTGAGAATACTTATATTGGGAAATAGTTTCCCTCACATTTTTCTTCAATTTAAAAGTTGGATCAAAATGAGAATACACAGGACTCACATCAAAGAAACCAAACTTTTTCATCAACTTCTCAATATAGTGTGATTGGGTCAATGCAAATCCATCATGCTTCTTAATTAATTTTATACCCAATATTACATCAACCGGTCCAAGGTCCTTCATATCAGAATTTTTAGACAAGAATTTTTTCGTATCATTAATAACACAAATATCACTACTCAATATTAATATATCATCAACATATAAACAAAGAATTACACAAGTACCATCAACTTGCTTGATATAAAGACATTTATCACCACCATTTATTTGAAAACCATTTGAAATCATAAGTTGATCAAACTTTTCATGCCATTGCATTGGAGCTTGTTTTAAACCATAAAGAGACTTTACAAGTTTGCAAAACCTTCCGGTTGTTCCATGTAATTCTCTTCCTCCAAATCACCATTTAGAAAAGCAGTTTTAACATCCATTTGATGGATTTCTAATTTATAAATAGAGGTAATGGCAATTAAGACTCTAATAGTAGAAATTTTTGAAACTGGAGAATACTTTTCAAAGAAATCTATACCTTTCACTTGTTTGAAACCTTGGACTACAAGTCTAGCTTTAAATTTTTCAATAGAACCGTCGGGTCGCAATTTCTTTTTAAAAATCCACTTGTAGCCTAAAGTTTTACAACCAGGTGGAAGATCAGTTATAATCCAAGTTTTATTTTGCAAAATAGAATCTATCTCACTTTGGATGGCTTCTTTCCAAAACGGAGCGTCAACAGACGTCATTGCTTCACTAAAAGTTTTTGGATCATCTTCAAGTAAAAATGTAACAAAATCGGGACCAAAACTTTTAGCTCTTTTGGCCCTTGTACTCTGTCTAGGGACAATGGGCTCAATTGGCTCCTGAATAAAACCACTAGAAGAAGAAGGTTCATTTAAGTTCGAAGAAGAAGGCTCAGAAATAGGTTTTAAAATTTTAGTTTTAATAGGAAAAACATTTTCAAAGAAAACAACATCACGAGATTCAATAATAGTATAAATAGAAATTTCAGGAACCTCAGAAGTCAACACTAAACATCTATAAGTAGTACTATGTAGAGAATAACTAATAAAAGCGCAATCAACTGTTTTTGGACCAATTTTCCTTTTCTTTGTAGTAGGTATATTTACCTTGGCTAAGCACCCCCACACTTTGATCTGTTTCAAAGTCGGCTTTTTATTTTTCCACAACTCATAGAGGATCTTATCAACATTTTTATAAGGAACTCTATTCAACACATAGCAAGTAGCATATAAAGCTTCACCCCACAAATTATTAGGCAAGCCAGAACTAAGCAACATCACATTAATCATGTCCAACAAAGTTCGGTTTTTCCTTTCTGCAACCCCATTAGATTGAGGTGCACGAGGAGGCGAAACCTGATGTATAACACCATGTTCTTCACAAAATTGAATCATCTCAGTTGGGGCATACTCACCACCTCTATCCGAACGAAGAATTTTAATTTTCTTTTCCAATTGATTTTCAACTTCAGCTTTATACGCTTTAGATCTATCAAACAAATCACTCTTGGCACTAACCAAATAAACATAGCAATACTTGGAATAATCATCAATAAAAGTAATAAAATACCTTTTTTCACCACGAGTCAAAACATTTTCACTATCACAAAGATCACTATGAATTAGCTCTAACAAGCTAGTTTCTTTTTCAACTGACTTAAAAGGTTTTCTAGGCTGTTTAGCTTGCACACACAATTCACATCTTTCTTTAGCATCAACACTAGATTTAGGAATAAGGTCTAAATGCATCATACGTCTAATAGTTTGCAAATTCACATGACCAAGCGTAACATGCCAAATATTAGAAATTTCAACATTTGCAACACACAAAGAATTATCAGAAACATTATTCAACTCTTTAGGCACAACATTAAGTTTAAATAATCCATCACATATATAACCTTTGCAAATAAAATTACCAAACTTTGTAATCACAATTGCATTAGATTCAAGAATAACTTTATAGCCACATTGTACCAACAAGGAAGCACTAATAAGATTTTTTGTAACATCGGGAACATGATAAACTTGTTCTAAATCAAGAGACTTTCCAGATGAAAATTTCAACTTAATAAGACCCACACCAAGGATGAGAGAAGTAACACCATTACCCATACTAACAGTTTTTGCATATGACTCAACATAAGTAGAAAATAGACTCTTATTAATACAAACATGAACATTAGCACCGGAGTCTACAAACCAATAATTCATATTATATACCATATTTATAACCGGGTTAGAAACAACCCCCATATTGACCATAGCCATAATATTCAAGACAATAAACAATGAACAAGTTGTTTAACTAAGTCTTGAATTTAACAAATTGGAATCCGCAACGTAGTGCCGCGTAAATATAAACTATGAAATACAATGTAATGTATAGGCCAACAATGTAATGAAGGTTTGTAATAAAATTTTGTACACACTAATCAGAGAAGCATATGTAAAGTATTAGATAACAAATATTTATAAATTTTGTCTACTGGATGCACAGCTTCAATCACTTGCAACTTAAACACATGTAAATTCTAACTCGCTTATTAGCAGGTACAATAAAAACTTTGAATAATCTACTAATAAATTATTATATACTTATATAAGCAACAATGGAGAATTAACAAAACATGTCAATTAACTGATAATCCTATAACATGAATCTCGATTTTCTCTCTAAGATTGTTGAAAAATATTGATAAAGTAATACCTCAATGAATAATACCTCGACTATAAAAATAAATACAACAATGTTTACCAAAATAAAAACTACATTAACGACAACAACTTTTAGAGATCAATACAAATACACACACTTTGAATATAAATAATGATTAATCAAATACGAAGTATGTATATATGTAAAAAGAAGAGATTACAAGTAGCCTGGGTTGAAGCACGCTGGGCGCTTTCCTTAGAGAGGAAACGCCCCCACTGCACTGGAAAATTAATCAAGTGCGTTCCTCCCCCAAGATACGACAACCCGTTGGATTTCTTCGGTGCAGCAAGGAGAAATCCCCGAACCAACAATTACCCAATACTCACTAATAATAATATAATATAATATAATATAATATATTAGTTCGTAATAATAAAATACTAAGTGTTGTACTGATGTATTAGTGATTGAGAAAAAAAAAGACAAAGGACTTGGGGAAATAATGAAAGTTTTGTAAGCAATTGCTCGACAACCTTCCTCTAGTTTTTTTCTGTCAACTAGAACCAACCTCAATTATATAGAAATAATTGCCTTTGCCTTGACTCTGTAACGTTCAAGGAGGAGAGTAATAACTCACCTCTTTAAAACCAAATGAAAGAAAATATTCTCATAATCACACAAACGGTTACTTGCCAAACCATTACTCTAATATTTATGCCAAGAATGCTAATAAGTTTATTTGACCAAAGATAAGCATCAGTTACAAAACCAACATTATAAAACTAGAAGATAATTTAGATACTCAACAATAAAGATACAAAGGAATTTAATACACTAATAAATATAGATTTTAATTTTAAAGCACAAAATATTTCAACACAACTGTTTGGAATGCATGTTTGAACAATTGTTCCGCGCGCGCGCCCACACCCACCCACCCCCCCACACACACAACGATTTTATTTTTCATTTTCTTAAGCTGGTGTGTCGTTCATCAAGTGAACTCCAGACTAGCAAACCAATAAAATATTAAGGAAGTTACGACGCGTACTTCCATTTACCAAGTGTCAGTCCCTGTGTGTGTACTCCAAAACTTAGAGAAACTAAAGATGTGAAAATATCGTCTATAGATTCACTTTAGGTGAGCACTGGACCGATGCATGATTGAATTGCACTATGTTCGAGTAACTCTTTCACCATGCATTCATACATCTCATATACATAACATGAAACTTTCGAAAACCCCACAAACTATTTTTCAAGAAAATACCTCTTTTGAATTAAATTCTTTTAATTCATTATAGACTTTCCCAAAATTCCACCATTTCCCAAATAAATTTTTGAAAAACGAGTTTAAAAAAAAAAGAAATCTATTTCTCTAAGGCTTTATACGGAAGAAATTTCCTTTATCATATTTTCTAACTTGACATATTTTCATCATGCCAGGAAATCTCGTTGGATCTGTCCCTTCACCAGGCCCGTTTGAACTTCTCCAATCTTTAGTTCATCTTCACTTTTCAGTGTTGCCTCAGTACTTACTCCTCATACCATATCTCGCAAAATCTTCTCAACACCCCCAAAAATGGCTGATATTCCAAACCAGAACCCTCAACCTCCTCCTCCTCTAGATGCCCTTTACTGAAGTGAGGAAAATGATACAGTTGTTGTTGTCCCGACAAGACATGGTAAAACAGACTCTGACTCATATGAACAGGGAACCTGATCAGGGATCACCGGCTGGTGACATTCCTTTTAACCTCAAAAGAGGCTCTGTAGCCGGAGATGATAAACTAAGTGAAGACGTTAGAAAGATGAAGGAAATTCTGAAGGGTATGACTACTGCAGAACCATGGCTTGACGTCCAATGCTTAACTCTGTTCCCTTAAGCTCGCCTACCGGCAGGGTTCAAAATGCCAAACATATCGAAGTTCAGTGGAACGGGAAGTCCGACGACTTTTCTCAAGAAGTATGTAGGGGCAATGGGTCCATGGGGTATATCAGAATAATTGACTGCTCAACTCTTCTAGTAATACCTAAACGGGGCAGCAGACCAGTGGTTTTTCCAACTTGAGAATTCAAAGAAAGCTACTTGGTCCAGTATTGTCCAGGAATTCACACGACATGTATAACGAAGAGGTTGATGTGAACAGGAGAGATCTTGAAAATACTTATCAGTACCCTACTGAGACTTTCTCTACTTTCATTAGTAGATAGAGGGCTAAGGCTTCTGAAATGATAAACCGACCAACAAAGGAAGATCAAATTCAGATGATAGTTCGGAATCTCACATCGGACTTGAAATAAAGGAAAGATGATGTTTTAATATTTCCCTTCTTTTTAAGCTTTAGTTTCCACTGGGTCGGCAATTAAGGACTCTCTCAGGACGAAAGCTAAGAAAGAAGAACCAGCGTCAAATTCGAGATACAAAAAGGGGCCATTTAATTTGTCAGTTCAAGGGTTAGGAAAGTCTGCGGATTTTAGAAACATTGTCTCATCCACAACATTCCAACTCACCCAAGACGGGAATTCATTAACCTCGGCATTTCGTTAACTCAAGCTTTTGAAAAGTTAACTAAAGCATGAATGATTCAACCCCTTGCCGCAAGACCACCAACACCATTAAGGCCTAATCTCAATCCAAATGACCATTGAAAATTCCATTAGTATTCAAGACACGCAGTCGATTCATGTTTAGCCTTGAGACACAAAATTCAAGATTTGATTGATGAAGGAAAGCTTACCATCAATACCTCCAAAACCAGAAATACTCCTCCTAATATCATGAAAAACCCGCTGACGAATCATCAAAAGAATCAGATTTCTGCTATATCTCTTGTCACGTCGGGGGTTGATCTGATAGAGTTGATAAACTGTAACACCCAGAATTTCCGTCTAATTTAAAACCATTTAAACTCACGAGTTGCATCGGAAAACCATAGAAATTTGAAGCGTCACCGCCATATCTAATGTTCAAATTAAATACAAGGCTAGAAAGAAAACAAATGTTATATATCCCCAAACGTACTTAATAGATAATTAAATAATAAATATCTTTTCAACTACACTTAAAACAAATAATCCAAATGGAATAGAAATAATAAACTATTAATCCTCATGCAAGATAATTAAACTCATTACAAATATAAAATCCCAATAGTAAAAGAAGTTCCAAACTAAACAATAAAATAAATTGTTCTTAGAAGATTTACAATCTTCTTGGTTCGCCTTCACTAGCTCTACTCCTTGAGCTACAATCCTGTCAATCTACTCCCCCCATATAGACAAATTCTATATAGGTTCATCATACGCCCACCATTGAAGAGAAATGGACAACAAACACAAGTAAAAAGAAAAATAACTACTTAGCTACGTTGAGTAATTCATAACCACAATAATCCATTTCAATCTCCAAGTTAAGTCCATATGCTTAATCCAATAAAAATAGTAATCATACTTTAAGAAAAATAAAGACAACATGCTTTAAACTTATAGACACAATAATCACCAAATAATAAATCTCATTATTTATTATCATCCATTAGCCAAGTTTATTAGAAAGAAGAGAATCGCATGAATTGTCAAACCAACCGCAGTCGATTCAATAGGATCTTAGTCCCGTGCACAATGGTAAAAGAGGGATCAACCGTCCCGGAGTATAGATGACTCCCGAAGTACTTCTAGATGTTCCTAAGTATGCATACCCTCTCTCAACCCTTAGGTTTACAAGAAGAACAGTTTCATCCACAAAACTTCACTTGCCAAATTGCTCTTTGTATGGATACAAGCTTTAACTAAATACGTTGGGGCCATAACCAATGAACCCACTCAACGTACCAAAATGACATTCCCATTCGCTCCCTTTGGTGGATCCATTACCAAAGAAATCTTAACTCTCAATTCGTTAATTCAAGGTGATCACGTAACAAGTAGTACACATAATCTTGACACTCAAGTAACACAATGTGGTTACAAATTTCCGATGGCATATTACATGAGTGACATCTAGGCCTCAATTCAAAACCACCTAATTCAATAGTCAAAGTTCATTTCAACTTATTGAAGTACCATGCTTCTAACATGATTCACATGCTTACTAACATGATACCAAAAAAATAGCGATTTCAAGCTATATTCCAATTGAACAATTGTTAAACATAATTTTCATTCAATAACCAATAATAAAACATGCATCTCCTCACATGAATATTAACAAGTAGACATTGCTACACAAGGTGAATTTCCAACATAATACATGCATTCACTAACATATAATTCTATACGAATTATCACCAGAAAATAAACATTAATTATCCCTTTTCAAAATACTCACAAGTCGAAACATGAATTCACATTCTCAATCCAATACTAGACAAATGAATACAAATCCCAATAGATATGAATTACGACAAAGAGATTACATAATTCATCTAGACATGAATTACCTCTAGCAATAAGGCAAGCACGACAAAAAACACGTAAGCTCCTTACGTTCAAGTGCGATCAACGGGCCCTAACAAATCCACAATACACCAATAGTCAAAACCAGTGGCGAATCTAGAAAAATGTTAGAGTGGGTTCCCTCGTTTAGTAACAAAAAAAATTTCTCGTGTTTTTTTTATAATAATGGGTTAAAAAAAAAATTTATATTAATAAAAAAAATTAAAAATATGTCCTATTAAACTGACCAAAAAAATACACAAATACATGTAAGGTAATTCATTTTGTATTGAGTCAAATACATCTCTTACTAGATACGACGTTAAGCAATCATTTAAATATCCATCCATCATTGTGTTGCTCAACTCAAATTTGACATACTTCATCGTGGATAAGACTTATTTCCACCCTTGCAATCCTAAGTGGCAACGGTTAAAATAAAAAAATAACTAGTTTAGCAAATTGTAAATATTAACCCATTTCATTTGAACATAATCATAGTAATTAATATATAGAAAGGAACTCCGAAACTTTAGTGTCTATTTTTGAAAGCTCCATTTATACCCTTATTAATTTACCAACAGATGCAGTTAACTTTTAAAAAAATTATAAAAGAAATAAATCATCCTGAAAAAAAGCTCACTTTTCCTAGCCAGTAACTAGTATCTACCTCATTTCTCTCTCTCCATGCTCCACTAACTTCCTCAAATTTAGTTTCTTTAAACATTTCACTGACTATCTCTCTTTGGTGGAGTATATTTCTACAATGTTCATTCCCATGAAAGTATATATACAACTTATGCTGTACACCTCGTTAGATAACTAGATAAGTGCTTCCACTTGTGCACATGGATTTTTGTGTCAATTTTTACCAATTTTATTCTCATAATTTTCTCTCTCTTGGGTCAAGAATCAAATAAGTGGAGTCACTCTACAAAATCAAGTGGGGCACATTGATGGGTAAAATTAGTTTTTATATTTTTTTAATAGGTAATTCAATATTTTTCTTTCTCCAAGTGGAGTCAATGGAACACTCACTAATAAGTGTACATCCGTCACTGGTCAAAACCTTGACTTCTAAACTACTTTATTAAACTTTAAAGATGATTTAGTACACTTAATTAAATTAATTAAGTTGATGAAATTTTAGTTACTCATGCATGCTCAAAGTTTCCAAAAACAATTTACATAAACCAAATTAGAAAACTTTTGAAAACCCTAAAAACAAGTCAACAAGTCAACCCCCAAAACAACATCACCATCATCACCACCAGTGGGCCCGACCACCAGCAGACCCGCTGGTGGCCCGCCGCCTGGCGGCGCACGGCCGCCAGCGACCCAGCCGTGCGTCGCACAGGTTCGGCCGTGTGACACTAAATTCCTTTTTTTTTTGTTAACAAATTTAACAAACCCTAATCTAACTAAATCCACAATTTAATAAATTTCCAGATTTAATTAAATTACAAATATCCAACCTTTTGAACTCAAACTTGATTCAATTTCAATAAAACAATAAACCATACCCTAATCATGATCCTATCATGCAAAAATAATAGAATCTAGCAAACCCTATGCAAAACTAAATTAGGGCTTACTCATACAAAACTAGGGTTCCAAAACTCATACTTGAATCAATAAAAAGCTTTTAATAATCAAAGAAAATAAGTTTAGAACATTTACTTGAAAATCAAGGATTAAAACTGAGCAAAGATGAATTGTGAAAGAGTGAAGAATTTCCTCTTTCTTTTTGCTCCTGGTGTCGTGCGTGTGAGAGTGAGAGAGAGAGAGAGAGAGAGAGAGAGAGAGAGAGAGAGAGAGAGAGAGTTGGTAAAGCGTCAGTTGAAATTGAAAGCTAAGTGTATTTAGGAGCCCAAATACACTCCTTCCTTATCTTAACTTATTCATTCCTAAAATCCCTCCTACTTTCACTCCACTAACCAAATTTTTAGGAAACAAAGTTTTTGAAAATAAAATCAGAAAATCCACCCCTATTTTCGGCTAGGGTGACCGAAAATAAGGCCCAATGGAGCCTTATAATTTTCGGAAGGCCGAAAATTATAGAGCCCAATCCCTTTTATTTGTTTTGGCCCAATTACATTTTAATTAAGTCCAAAACCAAACCCAATATTAATTAGGCACTTTAAATATTTATGAGCCCAATTAATTAATTAAATATAAAATAGCATTTTCTTTTTTTAAGTAATTGTTATTCTAAAATGAATAATAATACTGGGTATTAAAATAAACGAAATCAAGCCAAGACTAGTGGAGGTTTCCTTGTCTTCTACCTCAAAAGTTTTGATTGTGGACTTGTCCACTAGATCACGAGTAATGTTGAAGCCTATTAGGCACGTTGAGGTTAAGGACAAGATGTTCTCCAATCTATGTTCAACTCTGGAATGCCATGGGGGATTCGTAATGCTTGATCGTGAAGCGGAAGAAGAAAATGCTTCAGTGATCGAAATTACCGAGAGAGAGGGCTCGGGGCATACTCATGATTCCTGCATGGCAATATGCTTACAAGACCTACCTGGTCATGATGAAGAAACCACAGTGGCTCACCTCATAAGAACGGGAAGGCATTTTAAGCCATCACATTTAGAAGATGAAAACCCATTAGAGGCGTTGCGCCAAAAGGAGAAAGGAAAGGAAGTAGTGACCGGGGAAGACGCCCGATGATGAGGCAATCAAAATGATGAAAGAAATAAATTCCAATGTCTCCATTTCGAAGTTGCTCGTGACCTCCCAGCCACATAGAGCCACAGTCCTCAAGCATCTCAATGAAGTAGCAGTAAATTTAAATATATCCCCGGATGAAATGGTCGGAATGGTTTACGAGTCAGCTCAAATACTTCAATTTTCAGATCAAGAACTTCCCCGAGACATCGATCACAATCATTCTCTCCATGTTACCGTGGAACGTAATGGAAAGAGAGTTCCCCGAGTCTTGATCGATAATGGGTCAGCAGTAAATATTTGTCCTCTTCAAGCACTCAACAAGCTTGGATTCTCCCTCAAACACATCGAGCCCTCCAATCAAGTGGTGCGAGGTTACGATCATGAAAAAAATATATAATGGGGACAATTAAATTTCCACTTGAGTATGGACCTGTGGTCCGTGATACAGAATTTTTAGTGATTGATATCCCCGCATGTTTCAATCTTCTATTGGGTAGACAGTGGCTTCACCAGTCAAGAGTTATTGCTTCCACACTTCACCGAAAAGTGCGATTTCAGAGCCCGCATGGTGTTGTCAAATTGAAGAGTGATCCAGAATATATGGCCATCGCCTCCACTAGCGAACCCGTATTACATTTAGATGAAGAAATGGGAGATAGATTTAATGGTTTCTTGATTGGACTATTTCACAAGGGAACAACGAGTTTTTGGCGCACGATAACAGAATGGAAGAGTTCATTAGTGAGATCGAGCCAAGTTCATCTTCACATGAGGTCAGCACATACTCTAATATGTGAAGTGGTAGCTCTGCTCGTGTGCATCAACCTTATATACCCAGTTATGATTCAGATTCGGAACTATGCGCTCCAAAAGAAAAGATCGACACAGAAACATTAATCATGTTTCCAGGGCTCCGTATCCCTCAGAATGTGAAAATTTCTGAATTCGAAAAGTTCAATGGAAGAGGCGATCCTCATACTCATCTGAAGCACTTTGTGCATGGCCTGCACCCTTTAGAAATTATTGAGGAGTTGTACCCTTTTTATTTCGGGAAGAGTCTCGAAGGAAGAGCCCGTGATTGGTACTTCAACCTTGTACCATATCAGTTCGGATGTTGGCAGAATCTGGCGTCTGCTTTCATTGATTGGGTAAATGTTGGGTTAAGCGGACCTACATAGCTCGGTGAAAGGAACAAGGGAAAAGGGTTCTTAGCTTACCCTCGTTGAAAGAGAGTCTCCTCTGGATCGTAAAAAATTTACAAGATGAGTACTTCATAGAGATTAGTAAGAAATTGTACTGCAAACTAGAGGATATTGAAGCTCACGATTACGCTCTTAACCTTCAAAAGATCAAAATGATGAGGCAAGCACCTGATCCATACAGTCAGTACATATATGATGGAGTCATGCCTCAACCTCGGGCACCACAGGTTCCCTGACCTCACCGGCGACTTGAATCACTGCTGGAGCCCTTGAGCTATGTATTATTTGGGCAACTTATGTGCTAGAGGTTGATAACACCATTACCTCCTCCGACTGAAGAACCACCACTTCCCGTGGACATTAACAAATATTGTGATTACTGCCAGAAGTTTACCCATATGATTTGTCTACCCTTGCACCTCAAGATCGAAGAGCTCGCCGAGACAGGGTTAATTCTTCTTCGGAAATCGAAGGAGTCACACCAGTTGCCCAATTGCCCAGGCACATCTCAAATAAAGGGGCAATCAAGACTAGTCTTTTCATTTAAGTCTTAATAGATGTAATAGTTTGTATGCTGAGAACTACGTCATGGTCTGATCCCCAATAGGACTTAAAAGTGCACTTTTGATGATCCAGAATAGATACACATGTAAGCACAAGCACTTGGGGTACGTAGGCAACTCATTTGAGTTCGACCATAGGAAGTAAATTTTTTCCTTAAGCACTTTGTAATAGAACTATGTATGGCCTGATCCCCGTAGGATTTGGCAACGTCTAGACACACTTGTACTCACATGCACCGGGATACGTAGGTAGCTCTTTTCGAGCTCGGCTAAAAAAAATAAAAGAAAGAAAAAAATATCAGTTATCATCCAAAACTACGTGGACCTGATTCTCCAATGTACATTTTCAAAATATCCAATATTTTCGAAAACATTTGCTCGCACACATTAGAGATGCGTAGGCAGCCTTCGGGTGCGGTCCAACAAAAAAGATGAAATCCAAAAAATGGAACAAATAATAATAAGAGGAAAAAAAAGGAGAGGGAAATGACATTGGAAATGCAAATGATCGAGATTGGTTGAAACTTATTTTTTCTGTATATATCTTGGAGAAATAATGATTTTCTTTCAAATTTATTTTTGAAATGATTTTCGGGAGAGTCCTATTTCTTAAATGAATAAAAAAAAAATTCAAGTAGGTTATAATGCATGGAACATCTTGTCATTTAAAAGAATTGTGCGTGCACAATATGCTCACCACCCTTATCACCACAAATATATTGTCACCCTTCACCCGCTTTTTTGAACTAGATGGCGAGTTCCATTGTCAAGTTAACCGGTAGACCTATGGCCAATCGCCAGTCCCCATGGGTGATGAGTGTTGACTCGTCTGGAGCCAGAATGATGATGAAAATGGGGTATGTACCAAGAACCGGGCTTGGAAAGCACGACCGAGGAATTAGAGAACCCATCCTTCCCATGGACAACAGGAACCAAACCGGGTTAGGTTACGACCTAAGCGACGGTCAGAAAATAAAGAAGTCTTTCTCTAAGACTTTGAATGCTCAATTTGTTCAACTAGGAGAAAACGAACTTTACTACGGCTTTCCCGAGCCATGGTTTGCACGGCGGGGCCAGAACAGACTACCAGGTCTGGAAATATTCTTCAATGAGTTAGATGAGGTCATGATCGATGATGTTCGAAAACCAGAAGAAGGTGACATAGTGAATGATGATTGGGTAGAGAATATTCATTCTATAGTCCTCAATTGACTCTTTAAGACTTTCGAATGTGAAGAAGACAAGTTTGACCCGACTAATTTGATCGAGCCAAGCCATATTGTGAGAAAATGGAGCTATGAACATCGGATAATAGAAGGGGATTATGAGGTGAAGATCTATGTGGGAAGTCATCCACCAAAAACCCTAACCAGCGACACAAACACATCAACCAACTCTGAGTCATCCCCTGACTCGAGCACCGAGCCAAATATAAATTCCCCACCTAAACCCTTTGTCGAGCCCGACCACCACTGATTCCGAATCTGAAGTTTATACTACCTCCACCACAAAATATAACTCCTCAGACGACCTATCCGACCTTGAAATTCCCAACCCTACCCGTGTCTCCGAGCATATATGTGCATAAGAACTGGATTTTGAGCATGATGCATCATCATAAGATAATGAATTGCCACAGATATGCATATCACCAATTAAAGAGTCCATAATAATAAACATTGGCACCGAAGAAAATAAAGGGAAGTCAAGATAGGGTCACCATTATCCCCAGAAGAGCGAGAGTCGCTTACCGCATTGTTGAAAGAATATGTGCATGTTTTTGCCTGGTCCTTTGCTAACATGCCAGGGATCGACCGCAGCATTGCCGAGCATCGTCTTCCTTTAGTACCAGACTGCAAGCCTAAGCAACAGAAGCTCCGACGCATGAAACCAGAAAATAGTCTCAAGGTTAAGAAGAGGTTCAGAAACAGATAGACGCTTGTTTTCTGCAAGCTGTGAAACACCCCGATTGGCTTGTCAACAACGTGGACAGTCCCCAAGAAAGACGGAAGGGTGCGAATGTGCATCAACTTTAGAGAATTGAATGCTGCTTCACCGAAAGATTGCTTCCCTTAGCCACACATCGACATGTTGGTCGATAAGAAGACAAGACATGCTATGTTCTCATTCATGGATGGGTTTTCAGGATTTAACCACATCCTTATGGCGAAAGAGGATCAGATCAAGACGTCCTTTATTACTCCTTGGGGCACATATTGCTACAAAGTGATGGCTTTCGGGTTAAAGAATGGGGGTGCCACGTATCAGAGGGCCGCAACAACCATCCTCCACGACTTGATTCATGATATTGTCGAGGTATATGTGGACGATATGATAGTCAAGAGCCGTGATCGGGATGATCATTTTAACTCATTAACAGTGTTCTTCGCTCGCATCCGAAAGTTCAATATCATGCTCAACCCTCAGAAATGTGTATTCGGAGTAACTTCTGGTAAGCTCCTATGCTTCGTGGTAAATCAGAGGGGCATTGAAGTCGATTATGAGAAGGTGAAAGCAATATCAGGATTACCAGCCCCAAAGTCTGAAAAAGAGATTCGAGAATTTCTTTGGAGAATTCAGTACATCAGCAGGTTCATTTCTCAGCTTACAACGAAATGCGAGCCAATTTTCAAGCTGTCACGAAAAGGGAGTCTCATCATTGGAATGATGAATGTCAAAAAGAGTTCGATAAAATGAAATGTTACCTTTTGATGACATTCGATAAAATGAAAAGTTACCTTTTGAATCCTCCAATATTTAATGCCCCCGCAACCCGGAAAGCTTTTGATTTTGTACCTCACAGTGACAAAGACAGCTATTGGGGCATTCTTAGCTCAATATGAAGAAGGAACGAGCAAAGAAGTTAATATCTGTTAATTGAGTAAGAAATTACTTGAATATGAAACTCGCTACAGCCCATTCGAGAAGACTTGCATATCTCTGGTTTACGCGACAAGAAAAATAAAACTATTACCTCCAAGCTCACACTACCTATCTTGTCTCGAGATTGGATCCTATTAAGTATTTGTTCGATAAGACAATCACGAGTGAAAGGCTTGCTCGGTGGCATGCACTTTTGTCAGAATTCGACATTCAATGTGTGAATCAGAAATCAGTGAAGGGACGAGTAATGGCTGATATTCTCGTTGACGAACCTATAGTCGAGGAAGAATGTGATGACACGTTTCCCAATGAGTATATTCACGCAATTCGAGAGGATCGATGGAGGATGTATTTCGACGGGGCATCCAACCGTAGAGGCAACGGAGTGAGAGTCTTGTTAATGAGCCCCGAGGGTTTGCATGTACCTCTTTCAGTCAAATTAGACTTCCCCACCAGTAACAACACTGCGGAATATGAAACTTGCATCTACGATGTTAAAGATGCTCTGGCAGCAAGGGCACGATATCTTACTGTATATGGAGATTCAAACCTCATTTTCTCACAGACCATTGGGGCATGGAGAGTCCTAGACGAGCGTCTAGAACTCTACACTGAGTGTTTGAAGAAATTTATTCCTTGCTTAGATGGCATAACTATCCGAAAACTTCCTCGAGAACAGAACACCTTCACGGATGCTCTTGCTAACTTGGAAACCACATTGGTGTTGGAAGGCAACATCCATGCATAGTCGATAACTCTGGAAGAACTACAAGAGCCTGCTGTTGGGTGTGACTATGTTAATCTCATTACAGACCCTGAAAACGAGCCTTGGTACACAAATATCAAGAAATATCTCCAGGATTACTCTTACCCACCATAAAGCTCCCAAAAGGATCGATTGGCCATACGCCGTCTCGCTGCTCAATTTTCTATGTATGTGGATAAACTATACCATAAAAGATTGGACGGTACCCTTCAACGATGTGTTGACTCCGTCGAAGCACAGAAAATTATGACGGATGTACATGGCGGAGAATGTGGTTCACATGTGAGTGGAAGAATGTTGGCCAAGAAAATTCTGTGAACGGGCTATTATTGGACGACAATGGAGCGCGATTGCCACAAAATTGTACGAGATTGTAAGAAATGCCAGATATTTGCAAATTTGAATGATATGCCTTTGGTAGATCTACACAACTTTACCTCACCATGGCCCTTTTCTACTTGGGGCATTGACATCATAGGTCAGATCCACCCGAGAGGTTCCAATGGACACCAATACATTTTGGAGGCGATAGAGTACTTCTAAAAATAGGTTGAAGCTGCGTCATGGAAAAACAATTATCCAAGTTCGTAATTAAAAATATTATTTGTCGATACGACATGCCTTTTGAGATGATCTCAGATAATGTTCCACAATTCGAGGGGCATCTGAAAGACACTCTTCTAAAATATAAGGTGAAACAACACCAATCGTCACCTTATAAGCCCCAGACCAACGGAGCCGTGGAAGCTGCTAATAAAACGATCAAGTCGATCCTCTCCAAGATGATTGAAAAATTGAAGGAATGGCCTGAGAAGCTTCCTTATGCTCTTTGGGGTTTCTGATCTTCGATTCGTACACCAACCGGGGCGACACCATACTCAAAGGCTACGGTATGGAACCTATGCTCCCGATCGAAACTGAGGTGGAGTCATTAAGAGTAGTTGCTGAGAGCGGTATCTCAGAAGAATTATGGCATAGAGCTCGATACGAAGAACTGACATTTACTGACGAAAAGAGACTTGCAGCTCTCAATAACATTCAAACTTATCAGCGTCGAATTGTCAGAGCTTTCAATAATGGCTTTAGAGACCAGGATATTCAGACCGGAGATTTGGTACTAAAAGAGAACATGGCGCCTATGCACGACCCTAGGGGCAAGTTTCGTCCTAATTGGTCAGGCCCGTCCTATGTTAAGGAGCTCACCCCTACTGGAGCAGTCAAGTTGGCTAACCTCGACGGGAACGAATTTTCCAGACGAACTTGGATGAACTGCAGAAGTTTAATGCTTAAAATTTATTTTTGTAATGAACTGATGTAATAGTCTTATTTTATGATGACGTATAAAAATATTGTCAAAACCAAAGACCCTCGGGACAAGCCCGAACTACGTTCGACCTGATTCTCAATACGAGATACGTAAGCAATCCTCAAGGATTCAGTCAAAATATAGTATATTTATCATTTAGTGACATTTAGAATGAAAAAAAAAATCAAAAATGAGTGAAATAGAAAAAGGAGAGTTAAAACAAAAACAAAAATGAGTAGAAAAAAATAGAGATAAAAAAATGGAGAGTTTAAAAAAAAAGATTTTCCTTTCCTTAATTTATTTTGTCTATGTGAGAAAAAATAATTGGTTTAATATTGGACTTGGGCTCTAAATCGATGATCGAGATGTTTTAGACATTTGTTTGTCATTTATTATGCATTCATAATCATAATCATATTTTTGTAGAGAAATATATTGAAAGACATGATTTCACCTAGGGGTGAGCACAACCGGGTACCCACTAGTTATTACACTACCCGAAATTGGAATTTGATCCACCGGTTCCTAATTCCTAAACATTGGAATTGGAATTGGTTGCACCGCTTCCTAAATATTAGGAATTGGAATTGGATCCACCGTACCCACCGGTTCCTGGGTACCCAAGTACACATAATTTAAATTTTATAATTTTTTAAATAAATAAAATGTAAATTTTAATAATAACAAATATCAATTATGATATTACACTAATAGATAATAGTTTCCGAAAATATAGCAAACATAAAATCAAATACTATAATCAAAATACTTAACATTCTAAAACAAAATTTAAACGTATACAATCATTTAATTATTAATATTACAGATACAATCATTGAAACATTAAAATTACTACAAATCCAATATTTTAAACCACTAATCTTACTAGAAAATAATTATTTTTTATTTCTAACAAAGGAAAAAGTCTTTAAGTTTTTTTTACACTGGGTACCCAACCAGTTCTGGTTCCCAAAAGTCAAAAATTGAAATTGGAATTGGTTGTTACCAATTTCTATTTTTGGGAATTGGAATTGGAATTGGTTCGACCGGTTTCAATTCCGGAGCTACCGATTCCAAACCAATTCTGGTTTCGGTACTGGATACCCGCATTTTCTACTCACCCCTAATTTCACCACATATAATACGTTCCTTTAATAACGAGGCTTTCATTACAAAATTAGAAAATGAGAGGAAATTACAACATTTTTTTTTCCTCTCATCAACCTTAAAGCTTGGATACATTAACTCCCTTTTAATTATTTTAAAAGGGAAGTACAAAAATAAGCGAAAACGAAAACAACACAAAATAAAGAAGGAAAACGCGAACAACATGTCTTGTGTGGACCTAGTCCACCGTGGACCAAGTAATTTTGATGGGTGGCTACAGATAAAGCAGGCGGTGACTCCAGGTAAAGCAGAGGGTGGCTCCAGCTGAAGTAATTTTGAGTAATTAAGGGGTGGCTCCAGTATAAATTTGAGGGGTGGCTCTAGGTGAAGTAAGGTGGCTCCACTTTTAGAGGAGGGTGGCTCCACTTTTAGAGGGGGGTGGCTTTAGGTGAAGTAGGGGTGGCTCCACTTTTAGAGGGGGGTGGTTTCAGGTGAAGTAGGGGTGATTCCAAAGTATTGGTTCACCATGGACTAAGTCCACACAAGGTTTTGTAAAAACCCAAACTCCCCAATCAGCCCACAACAACCAATCAGGCCTTTTTCTTTGTTTTCTTTTTTCTATAGCCCAAATTCCTTCACCATTGCCATCTCATCATCCACAAACCATTTTTCTTTCGGCCCAGCCAACACCCCTAGCTTATTTCTTCTCTATTTCACTCTAGTCCAACTTCCTCTCCCCTCAGCCCAGCCAGCCCCAAGCTCAGCTGGACCATGACCCACACCAAACATAACCCGACTAGCAACACCCACCCCACGCATAACACCAGACCCGCCCGGCTCCAGCCCACGGTAGGGCCCGCCACCGCTACGTGAAGCTTTCCCATCGTCCACGGGACGCACCCGACCATTCGACCCGGCCCTGTCTTGGCCCACAAGCAGCCCAGATCATCCCATTTATCTTTTCAACAGGCCCAAGTTGGCTCATTTGCATGTTTTCACCAATTTGAAGTTTCCCGCTCTTTGATAATACATCAATTAACCATGTTCGGTACTCGGGTTCCGGGGCCTCATCTTGAAGTATTGTGAAAGTTTGGAAGTCTTTTGGGTGACCCAAAAGGGAGGCCATGTTCCGAAAATCGGAATGACCAGTCGGTTTAGTAAAGCATGCACTTGAAAGGAGATCAAGAATCACTTGTTTCCGCTCCATTAGGTGAAGCATTTTCATGGGAGGTAAAATGCTATGTGAGCCATGCTAGGAAGGAGTACACCCTTGTCACCTTGGGTAGAATATACTACTTTCCCAAGCTTCAAAAAATTTTGAACCCATGCAATCTACCCACAAAAAACCTCATCCCAAGCCCCACTTACTTCATAAATTTTGAATTGGGAAGATTTACCCATTTCAAGTTTACTTCTTGGCCTAAAGATTGTCAAAGGTGGGTTCATGAGTTGAAATTTCTCACATAGCCAAATATAGAAGACTAGTGGACAACCTTTTGTGAAAGAGTTTGGGTTATCTTTGAGCTCATCAAGGCCTAATAATGTCTCCCAAAGAATAAATGGACCTAGTCTATCTCCCAAAATTATGTGTTTTACAAGGTTAATACACCTTGCACTACACCTAGTATTCTCCCTCCTCAAAATATAAATATTCAACATAGAGAGTATACTTACATTAAGCCTAGCTTGGGGTCATTTTAGTGTTAAACATGGGTTACTTCTATGTAAAATATGAGCACTTTTAACACATACTCCCTCCGTCCCACACTAATGTTATCACTTCTTTTGGACACGAAGTTTAAGAAAAATAAAAAGAGTGCAAAGTTCTCTCATTTGCCCCTTTTTATCATGTGATCCACACTCTTAATTTAAACTTTTGAATTGAAGATGAGAGAGAAACATGTGGGCCATTTTAGAGGGTATTCTAGTAAAAGGACTACAAAAAGAATTCCATTTTAGGTAGTGATAATATTAGTGTGGGACGGATGAAAAAGGAAAGTGATAACATTAGTGCGGGACGGAGGAAGTATGTTTTATGTACTAAACCTCCAAAACAAAACCCACAACAAAAGAGAGAGAAAAAGAAAGAAAAAAAAAAAGAATTACAAAATGAATAAATAAAAACTGATTATCTCCTTGAGGGCCCCACCAGAAATTTAAAGAAAAAAATAAAACATGGGCTCTCTTTCTTTCTCACGCTAGAATTGGAGGTTAGCTAGTTTTTTGTTTTATTTTATTTTTGCTTTCCTTTTTTTCCTCTTTCCCAGCAGCCGCACCCAACTCTCTGTCTCTCTTTGCGAGGGGCCCGCGCCCACATCCCACCACAGTTTTCTCTCTCATTCTTCCACGCCACCCGGTTTCCCCAACTAATAACAACTCATTTTTTTTTTCATTCTATTTTTCCTAACATTGTTTTACCTTCAATTTTGTGTTACTCTTCCCAAAATCACAAAATGTCTCTATTGTCTCATTTTTACCAAATTTAGACAAACTTCTTTTAGTATTTTTTTTTTTACATTTATTTTTAATTTCCTCTTTTTCTTTTCTTTTTTTTTTGAGGGGAAAATAGTAGTCTATTCATTCATTGACAAAGTGTCCATGAGTACATAAGTCGATAAATTACTCGGACTACAACCAATCCAACACTGCTCCCCCTCCATACGGACTAATTCTAGCGAGGAGGTGGGCTACTGAGTTCCCATCCCGTCGCACATGACTCCAATTAATAGAAACAAAAGAAAGACGTAACAAAGAAATATCTTCTAACACTAGACCAAACTCACAAAAAGACGAAAAGCCATGCTTCATATAAGAGATCAAGGTGATGTTGTCAGACTCAAGTATTACTCTTTGATAGCCTAACCGAGATGCAACTTGCAGACCAAAAAGTCCTGCCCTGCCCTCTGCAATGAAAGGAGACCACGCAGCAGCAACACGCTTCACTGATGCAAAACGAACTGAGCCATTCTTGTCCCTGCCAACCACTCCAAGGCCAATCCAACCCTCGTTTGACCGTGTGGCATCGACGTTCACCTTTAGCATATCTCCTGTGGGAGCTTTCCATACTGCACCACCACATCGAGTCACTATTCCGCTGTTAACCACGCTCTGTTTGATTGACAACGCATTATACTCCGCTAACCATCGCATAGCTCTGTCTAGTACCATCGGGTCTGGGGTTATTTTTCCTTGAAATACTAGTTCATTTCTTGCATACCATATACTCCAGGCAATTGTGTATGCAAGAGAACTCTTGTCTTTTCCTAAGGCATCACTCCATAAAACAATAAGCTCCCTTGGGTATGCAGGTGTACCAAACTTCAAAACATCATTACACTACACCCACTGGCCTCCCAAATTGGCCTTACTTTTGAATAGGTAATTAAAGCATGAGCGGGTGTTTCCACCTCCTCTTTGCATAACTCACAGATTTCTTGGTTGGTCAGATGGCGGTACAAGAGCAAGCTCCGCGTAGGAAGAATTTCCGTTTCCCATTTCCAAAAGAAAATGTTTCACTTTTGGTGGCACTGTCGCATCCCAAATTTCAGCTCAGCACTGGTGGAAATCATCCAAATTGATTGTTTTCCCCAGTATATAGGCAGCTTTTACAAAATACTCCCCATTTCTTAGAGAACGCCCATATGAGGAGATCCTTAGGAAGTCGTTCGCTCAATTGTAGGGCTTTGATTAAATTCCTGTCTCGCGACTCAAAGAGCTGTTCAACCTCGTCCATGTTCCAGCAACAGCGGGAGCTATCAATCAACTCTGACACCAATCTATCTTCCATGCCTTGTGGACAGGGTGTTGTGACAAAACGCCCATCCTCCCCAACCAGCCATGGTTCACCCCAGATTTTAATGTCATAACCATTACCTACCCGCCACATCAGCCCCTGCTTTAAAAGAGACTTCGATCCCCATATACTCTTCCACACATAGCTACTCAAAGGACCAAGTGACGACTCGAGAACATTTGTCTTTGGGTAGTACTTATCCTTAAAAACCTTCCCCACCAGGGAGGTCTCTCCGTGGAGCAAACGCCAAACCTGCTTAGCCAAAAGGGATTCATTGAAGACTCCTAGATCACGAAAATCCATGCCACCAAGGAATTTAGGAGCACACAGAAGGTCCTAGCTTTTCCAGTGTAATTTTCGCTCATTTTCTCGTTGACCCCACCAAAAATTCAAACATAAAGAGCGGATCTGCTGCAATATATCATTTGAGATTTTGTAAATACCCATAAGGTAGGTTGGAATAACTTGAACTACTGATTTTAATAGTACTTCCTTCCCAACACGAGAAAGGAATTTTTCTTTCCATCCCTGTAATTTTTTCCACACCCTATCGTTTATAGAAGCAAAAAACTCCTTCTTCGATCGACCAACCGTAGTGGGCAGACCCAAGTATGTCCCATGTTTTTCAACCACTTGCATATGTAACAAGGCACCCAATTCCTCCTTTGTTGTTGTGGCGACACCTCTACTAAAAGACACCTCCGGCTTGTCATAATTAATTTTCTGTCCAGATGCTACTTCGTATTTGCCTAGGACATTGGAAATTTGGGAGCATTCTCTTCGGTTGGCTCTTATAAAGAGTAAACTGTCGTCCGCAAAAAAAAAAGAGTAACTGATGGGCCTCGCCTACTTGCCTTGACTCCATGAATAAGCTTCTGTGACGTTGCCAAATTTAGCAATCCCGAAAAAGCTTCCGCCACTAGAATAAAGAGGTATGGAGAGATGGGATCCCCTTGACGGAGCCCTCGAGATAGAGTCACATTACCACAAGGCCTGCCATTAATAAGAAAAGAGTAGGAGACAGAGGAAATACACGCAAAAACTAGCTCAATCCAGCTACTAGCAAAACCCATCTTTTTTAAACATTTCTCCATAAAAACCCATTCAACTCGATCGTAAGCTTTGCTCATATCTAATTTGATAGCCATAGCTCCCGTTCGGGCACTGGATTTTTTCTTCATACTGTGGAACATTTCCAAAGCAACTAAAGCATTATCTGTAATGAGTAGCTTGGGAACAAAGGCACTTTGGTTCTCAGAGACAATAGATGGCAAAAAAACCTTTCAACCGATTAGCCATAGCTTTTGAGAGAATCTTATACAAAACGTTACATAAACTTATTGGCCTGAATTCTGTCACTTGGGTGGGTGTTTTGACTTTAGGAATCAGAGCCACAAAAGTTTTATTAACGTCACCAAAATCAACATCTCCACTAACTAGGCCATTCAAATAACTCACTAGATCAGTACCTATTATATGCCAAAATTTCTAGAATAAAAGAGCATGCATACCATCTGGTCCCGCAGGTTTCGTTGGATGCATTTGGGAAAGTGCCATATGAAATTCCTCTGCTGTGAAAGGATTCGTCAACGAAACATTCATTTCTGGCGTTACAACCTCACGAGCCCCTGCTAGAGCTTCCTCAAAATAACTAGGGTCACTTGTACTAAAATGACCACCGAAGAAATCTGTCACAATAGCCGCTATGTCCTCCCTTTCCTTACACCCGACACCATTTGCATTATACAGACCCCGAATATGGTTACGGCATTTTATGTGTGATGCTTTATGGTGAAAATAAGTCGTATTCTTATCACCATCTCTTATCTCAGCCACTCTCGACCTCATTTGCCAGAACGCCCCACTTTGAGCGTGAAGTTCATCCAGTAGCCCTTCCAGTTCCAATTCCAGGTGAATACACTCCTCAATGTGATTTTGCGTGGGGCTAGCATATCGCAACGCTTCTACTTTCTGTTGAGTCTCCTTCAAACGCCTCCCAATGTCTCCAAACCTGTCACTACTCCATGAGACTAGGGAACGAGCACACGAATCAATCTTACAAATGGGGTTTGCCTCTACACAATTTTCCCATGCATATTTAACCACCTCTTCACAATCCTTTTCTCCCAGCCAAAAGGATTCAAATTTGAAGGCACGTTTACCTCGTTTAACTTGTCGTTGTTGTCTCCCATGCATATCAATTAGTATCGGTCCATGATCAGAACGATAGCGAGCAATATTTTTAACACTAGCCTCGGGATATAAGTTACACCATGACGAAGTACCCAAGAAACGGTCCAATCTCTCTTGAATCAGCGTTTCAGGAGAGTTGCCACGCTCCCAAGTGTACCACAGTCCTTCATACCCCATATCTCGAAGACCACAATTGTCAATAGCCTCTCGAAAGTCATCCAAGAGTAAGTGTGAGAGCAAAGTTGACGCATTAAATCCCAAGTACGGAACTTCTTTTGCGCCTCCGGCCAACCATAAATTCCTACAAATCTCCAGGTTCCTCTCACACCATCCTTAATATCCCCAGCAATATGATGCTCATCATAAGACACGAGCTGAAAATCAACGTCATCACTCCAGAACATACCAAGGCCACCCGAGCGACCTCTACTACTAATTGCAAACGAATTCTGAAAACCCATATTGTACTTCAAATTCTCCATGTCCTTGCTAGCCGACATTGTCTCAGACATAAAAACAATGTTAGGGCAAAAAGTTTTTCTCCAGTGGCGAAGCACACGAACCGCTCGGGGGTTGCCACATCCCCGGCAGTTCAAACATAATAGCCTCATTGGGAATGGCGGGGTTGCTTCACCGCAACCTCCGCTTGTATATTCTGCTTCTGACCAGTTCCACCTCCACTTTGCAAAATTTTGTGATTATCGAACTTTCGTTTCGATACAGCAGCATTGGGTGTGTGTACCTCCTGGGTTTCCATGTGTGTATGCATCTAGTTAAGCGAGCTCTCCTCACTACTCAACCTACCAGTAAAATCCAGTTTTGTTCTAGTCCTTCTTCCAGTATTCCCAGCCCTAATTTCTATAAACAACTTGTTTTCTGCCTTCGTCACTTCATTATCACGTCTAAGCATCTTCATGGGGGAGGCACGCATCTAGCTCCCATATTGATAGGATTCAGGAGGGATGCTGTCATCATAAAGCTCACAGTCATTGACTACATGACCCAACTTACCACATATATAGCACATCTCTGGTAAGCGAACATATTTGATCTCAAACCATTGTGTCTTCCCATCTATGTTGAGTTTAATACCCCGTCTCAGAGGCTTGGCTGTGTCAAGTTCAACTCTGAATTTAATCTAGCGAGATAGGCGAGAAGGGTCTGAATCATCAAAATGAAGGAATTTACCCATCTTTGAAGAAATAAATTGAGCCATAGATTGGGAGCGCTTCAGAATAGGTAGATCATAACACTTAACCCAAAATTTATCTCTGTAAGTTTTTCATTACCAGTTATCTCCCGAAGAAGCAACAAATGTTCGTCAAACGTCCATGGCCCCTCCTCTAGGACACGCAGCTTATCAGATTGAGCCACAAACTGAAAAGCAAATAGATTTTTATCCAAATCTCTCACAACCATCCCCTTTGCAGGCCTCCAAACATTACGCATGGTGCTTTTAAGGGCTTCGGGGTTGAAATTACTTGTTGTAAATAACTTCCCAATCAAGCAGAGCGATACTTGGTTACCCATGTCTTCGTTCACTTCGTCGGGGCATTCAACAACTTCATCTTCTTCTCCTGTTAATTGAAACTTTCTCCATGCTTCCTCCATCCCAGCATCCATGATAGCAGTTTCGCAGCAAAACACGGTACTGTATTGGATAATCTGGTGTCAAAGAGCAGGATCTAGGCAAGAGAGAGCCTTGAAGTAATCAAAAGCAGTCTCCAAGCAACAGCACAAATCCCCACGAAACAAAATTTTCGGGGTCTAGGGTTCCTCACAGAGACGTATTTCGGCGCTCTGGAGTCATTATTTTCATTTTTGTTTTTATTATTTTTTATTTCCTCTTCCATCGCCCTAAGGTTGCCCCTAAGGTTGACCCCTAATTTGCCCCCTAATGACATATTTCTAACTTCTTTTAACTTTAAAATTGGTTTTTATGGATAATGATTTTCTGATTTTTAACCCACAAACCCTAACCCTCACCCTTTGTATTTTCCTATGAATACCCCCCATTTTCCCACTTACAAAGGGCCCTTCCTTAGAAAATATTTTTAAGTCATTTTCTCTCATCTTTTACCTCTACTACTTACTCTCTAGCAATCTTAAGTTAGAAAATTTAGAGACCAAGAAGAAAAACAAACACAAAAAAAAGAAAAAAAAAAGTTCTTTTACTATTAATCCTCAACAATTGAAGAGTCAAGATCAACCTCAAGCAAAGGGTAATAATCTGTTCATCTTTTTTTTTTTGGTATAGTAAAGCTATATTATTACCAAAAGACCATCCAAACACAGTAATCTCATACAGAAGCAACAAGGGAGCGATGCAAGACAATGGCACGTTCTAGGAAGGGTACAAGGCACTCAACCTCAAGCCTTGATGCTTTAAAAATTTTCTTGGAAAAACAATCTATCTACTGGCTTAATCTTCCTAGGTTTAACACAACTAAACCTTAGCTGTAGAAGTTGCTTAATCTGCGCCACAATCACAAAAGGATCAGTTTTTTCCTCTGAAAATACAGCTTTGTTTCTAGCAATCCATACAAAGTACACAACAACATCTATTACAGAAGTTAACACTAAATTTCTCTGTTTGCTGTATTGCCTCCTTTTCATCCACTTGCACCATCTAGGATAGTCACCTGGCCAAGCAGGTTGCTTGATCCAAGGGCAAATCCCCTCAACAATCTGACTAGAGAAATTGCACATGAAGAACAGATGAGAAATAGACTCATTGTGAGTCTGACAGAGAGGGCAAAGAGGGTCAGGGATAGTGAGATTCATCATCATTAGTCTGTCTCTTGTCAATAGTCTACCCTGTACCACCAACCAAAGATAGATTGCATGCCTAGGGATAGTAAACCTTCCCCATACACTCTCAGCAACATGAAATTTCTCATGCTCTCCCAGAAGATATTTATAACCTTGCCTGACTGTGTATACCCCTTGGTTGTCAACAGGCAACTAGCTAGGGAACCTAGGCCACATGCAGACCCTTTGAGGCTCATAACCTTCTTCCAGTACCAACTGGAATCAGATGGTACCAAGTGATCAAACACATCTAGACCCTTCAGATAGATGACATTAATCCATTTAACCCATAAAGAGTCTTTTTTCATTGCTATAGCCCACAAATGTTTGGCTATTGCGGCTTTGTTCCACACTTTGCAGTTCTTCACATTTAGTCCCCCATATTTCTTTCGGAGGCAGATCTTATCCCAGGCAACAAGAGGGTTCTTGTAGACGCCAAAAAAGCGTCTTCAGATTTCTCCGCAAAAGCCCGATGATGAAAGGAGTAATTTTTAAGCTTGAACTGCTATTTTTGCTTTAGTAGTTAAGATAAGGTCTCAGGTTTTTCCTCCAAACACTTCTTCATTCCATTTCACTCAAAAGCCCCGTTCAAGAGCTTTCCAACGACACATCTCATGCCTCGTTCCGACTCCCGGTCGCCAAGTTGCGATTTAGGGGTAAAATCGTCTTTTACCGTTCAGGGGTAAAACGATCTTTTTGCGTTTTTCAAAACATTTAAAATTCCTCCGGAAAATAAAAATGGGCTGGATGTCGACATCCAGCTGGTTGCTGACATCCATCAGCGGCCCTGGGAAAAGTCCTAGGGCCGCTAGCGGCGCTGATCTCACTTCGGGCCCAACTCATTTTTCAAGCCCGTCTCGTTTTTGAGCTCAAATTCTGCCGTCAAACCCTACTTCCCCACGCCTATAAATACAACCATTCACCCTCAGTTCAAAACACACAGCCTACAGTTGGCAACCTCTATTCTCGGTTGAGTATTCCCGAGCTTCTCCCTCTTTCTTCTAAAATTTGAGATCTTGCTTTACTATTTTTGTCAAATATAGCCTACAGTTCAGGTACAAATTCCTGAGGGCTCAAATTAAATTAATTGCCTAATTGTTTATTTTCTCATAGTCATAATATAGATATCATGCTAGAATAACGTTTTTATCGCTTCCTAAATATTGTCTGTATAGTCGTTGTGCTGCTCAACTTGTCAATCAAATGCATGTCTAAATAAGGGTTAAAAATAAATGTTGTGATGCTTGTGGTGAACCAATTAATAGTCTAAATCTAGGTTGTTAATCCGGTTTTGCATGGGAATTATGTCTTTAAATTATTAAGCAAACTTGAGGTAGAGGCTGTCATAAAACGGGCGAGTTGGGTGTCTAACACCTTCCCACCTCGTACCTTCGCCCCCGAACCTATTATTCTTGGGTACTTATCTGTTTTATATAAGCGGGAGTCTTTCTAAAAACATGATTAGTTCACTTATCACACTATTGGGTTGTCCATTCGGTTTGTCCCTTCGATAAAACGTCGATAGCATATTTGTGACCTCTTTCATGGTTTTTATTCAATTCAAGTCATTTCAAAAGCTTTTCTGACTCGATGGTCCCTTGAACTTATCTAAGCCCCCAACTGACAAATTTTCTATAAGGACGCACTTCGTGGCCGTAGAAATCCCGGGTCCTTAAAGTGGCGGCTTCACTGGGGATTTATTTAAGAGGGTGAGACTCGAAAGTCAAGATTGCTTAATTGTTTAATAAAATGTTTCATATTTTGCATCATTTGCATGTGCTTTTGCACAACCTTTTGACCCTTATCGACCCTCCAGGAAGTTTGTGTCGCAACTCGTAGACAACCCGTATATCTAAAGGAATATACAGTTGTCCTATCGTGCAAATCGACGCTTCCTCACCCATGACTCATCAATCCTTGTTGATGAAAAGAATTACAATCTATGTGTCAACCATCTGCCGAACGAAAATTGTAATTTGTCGTGGTAACCTCACAGGAGCCAAAAACCTTTAACCCACATTTGTGCATCCGCTTACTTGTTGTGCATGTGTCGTTGTAATGCCTGTCTGATCACATATTTGCATGTAAACTGCGTTGTTATTATGCTTGCATGAATGCATGATTATCGTGACTAGGTGCCAACATGTTCTTACATGCTAGGAGTCGTTTCTTTTATTTTTAGGTAGTTCCTAGTGCCCGAAGATGGTGCGAGAATGCAAATTCAATGAACACTCATCATTTCCCCCATGATATATTCTAAAAAGTCATGAACAATTTTCTAGGATCTTTTTAGTAAAAAAAAAAGTCAGTCTTTCAATTTCTCCTCTCCCTTTTCTTATTTCTGTATTTTCTTTTTTCTTTTGATGCAATTCAGATTCGGTCAAAAAAGAATATAGAATAAAAAAAAAATATCGGCAAAATAATACCAAAAAAAAGCCGCCGAAAATTAAAGCAAAACAAAAAACGAAAAAAAAATAAATAAAAAAAAGAGACTGAAATTTCTTTTCATTTAATTTTATCCCATTTTTCATTCTCTTTGAGTTTAGAAAAAAAAAAGGATAGTCCATCTTTTTCTATCTTTTTTATTTTCGTTCATTGGCTTTATTTTCCTTGGATATTAGGGAAATATTTGGGCATTTAGGCTTAAGGAATTTTCTCTTTAAGGACAATGTGTTTTCCATGTGTGGGTCAACTTTTTGTTTGTGAGAGTCTCGTGGTCTTTTGATTCTAAAAGGTCTTTTACTCGTTCAGATCATGCCAGGGTCCATCAAGCGTTTCTCAACTGAAGATACACAGAAAGAATCTCTCCTCATGCCAGGGTCGGAAAATGGCCAGAGTGCTAAGAAGGTCAAAACCCATTTTGTGACAACTACCTATCCAGTCAGCGAAACTTTGAGAGAATCGGTGCTGGATATTCAAGATGAATCCCTAGATCTGGAAGAACAGTTGGACCGATCATTCCGGGAGGATACAATCCAAGTGGGCCTTGATCCAGACGAGACATCGCGCCTCATCGTGTATAGAAGCGCAGGCAAGCCAATCCAAGCCATTGTTGAATCACAAGACGATATTGAGCACCTAACTCAATATATAGTTGTCTTTCACTCAGAGATTAAAAAGCTACAGAAATTGGTCGCTGAGTTGGAACGAAGAATTAAGTTTCTAGAAGGTGGCAAACTGGTTCCAGATCAAGGGAAACCCCGTTGGCCTCAGGAACGCATCTTTCAACAAATGAGGGCATATGGCTACATACATCCAGTAGGAACCAACATATGAGCTCATCCCAGAAAATGGAAATCCAAGTGTGTATTGTGAATACTGTCGAGCCTGCGGACATCACACCAATGACTATAGGGATCTGAGGGGCAAAATCCAAACCTTTATTGATGAAGGAACAATGTGGCCCGCGCATCATTGGTTATCAAAGGAAAGACCAAGCATCCCAATCCATGAGTTCACGCCTCTAGCGGTGCCAATTCATGACATCATGACCGCTCTACTTCGCCGCGCAGATTTGCAATTCCTAGACGGAGTTTGGGTAGAAGAAGAAGATCATTACCTCCATTGCCAATACCAGAGATGTTTTGGCCATCTCACAGAGCAATGCTATCGTTTGAAGTACGACATTCAATCTGTTATTAACTCCGGGACAGTCTCTCCCCCAAAATCCCACATATTCAAGATCAAAATACGAAGGTATGAACCGCAGCTTGAATTTAATGTGCTCGAAATGCATCAAGCACCTTTTATACTGCACTCGAATCCTCATGTTAATGGTTTCCTCAAAAAGAAGTAAGGATACATACATGGTATGGGTCTAGGAAGAAATGGACAAA
Organism: Tetragonia tetragonoides; assembly: GCA_038025085.1. Lineage (NCBI taxonomy): Eukaryota > Viridiplantae > Streptophyta > Magnoliopsida > Caryophyllales > Aizoaceae > Tetragonia > Tetragonia tetragonoides. The sequence goes on along the minus strand of CM076151.1, from coordinate 34,000,300 downwards.
GGCCCACCACTTTCAAATTCAAGGCCAAAAACAACTCCTTTGGGCTTGGCTATCAACCTACTGAAAGAGAAATCCAAGACCAGGCTTTGAAACAAAGGAAGCAACTTAAGGGAAAACAAGTCATCCCGCCCTATAGCCACACTCTAAATGGCTAGTGCATCACAGAAGGAGACTACTGTCCATATTACGACTTCCCAGAGCTGTACTATGACGAAGAAACTAAGGTCACACATCCGGGTTTTGAAATCTTCCGAGACTGCAATCAGTTGGACGAGGAGGCACACCATCCCCTTAGAGCCAGCAAGTCAAGATTGGACCAAAGCACCAGGAAACCAACTGCTAGGTCTTCTATTTGGCCAAGAAACCAGAATGGCTGAAGCTCCCGAGATGGATGAAGAGGTAACGGCTCTCAATGATCAAAACTTTAACCCTGCGGACCTAATATATACTACCGAAGATGTCACAATGGGATGGCGCAAGGAAGTAAGCTGGACTGGCCCAAATGGACGAATGGTCACGATATCCACTGGGGAAGGACCAATGATGGAAGAATCTGATTCCGAGTCTCAGTTAGAGTCAGTTTCTAGCATAGGTCCTAGATATGAGTCAGGATCGGGAAGTGTCCCCTCTACTTTTTCTAAGTCTAGTGTCAATGTGAAGGGAAATGTAGATCCCTTTCTTGTTGTTTTCAATTCTAATATCAATAAAATGAAAAATCCTTCTGCTTATTTGCTGCCTTATTTAGCTATTGATAAACCTAATGATGAAAATGAGTTGCCTAAAGAGATGCTAAAAGCAGTAAACAATCATGAGCAAAAGACCTCCATTGTGGAGGAAACAGAGTTAATTAATTTTTTAAGCAATGAAAGCGAACCTCGGGAAGTAAGAATTGGATTGTCCCTAACTGCACAGGAAGGTGAGCAATTTGTTGAAGTCTTGAAGCAATACATATATGTCTTTGCTTGGTACTATAAGGAAATGCCAGGAATTGAAAGAAGCATAGCCGAGCATAAAATTCCTTTGTACCCAGATGCTAAACCTGTTAAGCAGAAACTACGGCGTCTCCGACCAGAATGGGCCTTGAAGATAAAAGAAGAGGTACAGAAGCAGCTTGCCGCCGGGTTTATTGTGGTATCAGATTATCCTGAATGGATCGCCAATGTGGTTCCAGTGCCAAAGAAAGATGGTCAAGTCAGAATGTGTGTCGATTTCAGAGATCTCAACAAAGCTAGCCCAAAATACGATTTTCCTTTACCTCACATTGATCTCTTGGTAGATAACACAGTTGAGTACGCCCTATTGTCATTCATGGACGGCTACACAGGGTATAATCAGGTTCAGATGGCTGAAGAAGACATGAGCAAAACGACGTTCATAACTCCATGGGAAACTTATTGCTACAGAGTCATGCTGTTTGGATTGAAAAATGCAGGTCCAACCTACCAAAGGATCGCCACAACTCTACTGCATGATATGATGCTGTAGACGCCAAAAAAGCGTCTTCAGATTTCTCTGCAAAAGCCCGATGATGAAAGGAGTAATTTTTAAGCTTGAACTGCTATTTTGCTTTAATAGTTTAAAATAAGGTCTCAGGCTTTTCTCCAAACACTCCTTTATTTTCATTCCATCCAAAAGCCCTGTTCAAGAGCTTTCCAATGACACGTCTCACACCTCATTCCGACCCCGGTCGCCAAGTTGCGATATAGAGGTAAAATCGTCTTTCACCACGCAAGGGTAAAACAGTCTTTTCCTATTTTCCGGATCACTAAGAATTCTCCGGAAGATAAAGACAGGCATTATGACGTCATCCAGCTGGCTGCTGACAGCCGTCAGCGGCCCTGGAGTATGTCCCAGGGCCGCTTGCGGCCCAGCCCAGGGCCGCTAGCGGCGCTGGTTTTCCCTTCGGGCCCCGGCTCATTTTTCAAGCCCGTTTCATTTTCAGCTCAATTTTCACCCGTCCAACCCTACTTTCCACGCCTATATAAACAACCCCTCACCCTCAGTTCAAAACACACAGTCTACAGTTGACACCCTCTATTCTCAGTAGTATTGACTCTGAGGTTCTCCCTCCTTCTTCCATAAACAATTCTATTCTATTCTCGGGAGTATTGACACAGAGATTCCCCCTCTTTCTTTACTTGAGATCTATTTTTACTATTCTTGTCAAATATAGCCTACAGTTCAGGTACAAATTCTTGAGGGCTCAAATTAAATTAATTGCTTAACTGTTTATTTTTTCAGTAGTCATAATGTAGATATCATGCTAGAATAACGTCATTTTTTGCTTCCTAAATATTGTCTGTATAGTCGTTGTGCTGCTCAACTTGTCAAATCAAATGCATGTCTAAACAAGGGTTAAAAATAAATGTTGTGATGCTTGTGATGAACCAATTAATAGTCTAAGTCTAGGTTGTTAATCCGGTTTGTGTGGGAATTATGTCTTTAAATTATTAAGCAAACTTGAGTTAGTAGAGACCGTCATAAACGGGCGAGTTGGGTGCCTAACACCTTCCCACCTCGTACCTTCGCCCCCGAACCTATTATTTTTGGGTACTCATATGTTTTATATGAGCGGGAGTCTTTCTAAAAACATGATCAGTTCACTTTTCGCGCTATTGGGTTGTCCCTTCGGTTTGTCCCTTTGATAAAAACGCCAATAGCAGATTTGTGACCTCTTTCATGGTTTTTATTCAATTTAAGTCTTTTCAAAAGATTTTCTAACTCGATGGTCCCTTGAACTTATCTATGCCCCCAATTGACAAATTTTCTATAAGGATGCACTCCGTGGAAACACGTAGGAAAATCCCGGGTCCTTACAGTGGCGACTTCACTGAGACTTATTTAAGAGGGTGAGACTCAAAAGTCAAGTTTGCTTAATTGTTTAATAACATGCTCCATATATTTTTGCATCATTTGCATTATTTGCATGTGCCTTGGCACAACCTTTTGACCCTTATCAACCCTCGAGGAAGTTGGTGTCGCAACTCGTAGACAACGCGTATATCTAAAGGAATATACAGTTGTCCTATCGTGCAAATCGACGCTTCCTCATCCATGACTCATCAATCTTTTGTTGATGAAAAGAATTACAATCGATGTGTCGACCATCCGCCGAACGGAAATTGTAATTTGTCGTGGTGACCTCACAGGAGCCAAAAGCCTTTAACCCACATTCGTGCATTCGCTTGCTTGTTGTGCATGTGTCGTTGTAATGCCCGTCTGATCACATGTTTGCCCATGAACTGCGTCGTTATAATGCTTGCTTGAATGCATGAACTACGTGATTATGTGCCGACATGTACTTACGTGCTAGGAGTCTTTTCTTTTATTTTTAGCTAGTTCCTAGTGCCCAAAGATGATGCGAGAATTCGGATTCAATGAACACTCATCATTTTCCCAATGATTTATTCTAAAAGTCACGAACAATTTCTAGGATCTTTTTAGGAAAAAAAAAAGAGAGTCGGTCATTCAATTTCCCCTCTCCCCTTTTTTCTTATTCTTGTATTTTCTTTTTTTGATGTAGTTCAGCTTCGGTCAAAAAAAAAAAAAAATGAAAAAAAAAACAAAAAAAAAAAAAAACACGGCAAAGCAAAGAGGTGCTGAAAATCAAAAAAAAAAAAACAAAAAAAACCGCATTTTCTTTTTATTTATCCCATTTTTCATTTTCTTTGAGTCTAGGAAAATAAAATTAGGACAGTCATCGTTTTCCATCTTTCTTATTTTCGTTCATTGACTTTATTTTCTCTTGGATATTAGGGAAATATTTGGGCATTTAGACTTAAGGACTTTTTCCTTTAGGACAATGTGTTTTCTATGTGTGGGTCAATTTTTCATTAGATGAGAGTCTCATGTTCTTCGTTACTAAGCGCTCCTTGCTTTCTATTCAGGATAGGGGGTCCGAAGAAGAAGGGAAACCTTGAGGAAAGTTGGGCCCGGCCTTCGGCAATGTTAGTTCGTCTACAACCGTCTAAACCGCCCAGTTTCCGCTTACCTCCACCACAAACAGCCTCACCATCAACAAATTCACCATCATTACATACCTTCTTCTCCACACCCATCACTCCTCCCAACTTCACAATGCCTATAACCATGGACGAAAGATTTGATGACCTCATGAGCGAGCTAGAGAAGGTTCATCTCAGAATGGATGCTATCGAAAGAAAGAAGGAAGAAAAAGCCCTTTCTGATTCCGATTCTAAGGAGGAAGGGTCAGATGCTATGCTAGCCAAGATCAACTCCGTACTCAAGAAAAGTGGTTTGGTTTCCAACTACAGCGCCAATGTGGGAAAGTTCGACACTAAAATCAAGGGTAAGCTGCCAGCCAAGTTTTCTATGCCTGAAGTGCCCACTTTCACAGGAGTGGACAACCCGCAGGATCACCTGAAATCCTTCACCAACGCTATGGTTCTGAGACGAATCAACAAAAAGCTCTATGCTCATCTATTTCCTCAGACCCTTGATACACATGCTCGACGATGGTTTTACTCCCTAGACCTAGAAAGCTACCCAACCTGGTCTGATTTCACCACGATCTTCTTGGCTCGATATAAGGACAACGCCACTCTCCCCATCACTCAGAGGGAGCTTGAAATCACTACTCAAGAGAGGAATGAGGGATTCACTAAATTCCTCCGTCGATGGAAGTCCAAGATAGCTGAAATGGTGGAAAGGCCTTCTGAAACTGAACAAATCAGGCATATCATTAAGAACTTACAACCGTCTTATAAAGGTCACCTGCAGTATCAGGCCATTGACTCATATCAACGTCTATATGACGTTGGTATTCTTATTGAAGATGATATCTATAAAAATAAAGACCAAGTCCCCCCTAAGCCTTTCACTTATGGGAGAGACAAGAGGACGACTGCTGGAACCTCTTCTGGTCCTCAAATTAACGAGGTGGCTGCTGTGAACACTTTTGCTGAGAGAAGAACGCCCAGGGAATTCACCCATCTTGGAATGACTCTATCACATGCTCTTGAAAGAATGATTACAAATAATCTGTTGCAACCCATTGGACCAACTCCGGAACCACCGGTCAAGAGTCGCAACTGAAGAGAAGGGGAATACTGCAAATATCATCAAGGAAAAGGGCACGACACTGACAACTGTTGGGCCCTCAAACATGCTATCCAAGATAGAATTTAAAACGGCACCATACCCTTACCAAAACCAGGTCAAGCACCCAGCAACTCGAACAACCCTTTAGGTGCCATTTTACATATAAGTGTTGAAGATGCCATAGGACCCGAAATTGCTGGAATATGGGACAGTGATGAAGAAGACGTATGGGAGGTCCAAACCAGATCACCCGTAGGAGTAGCCCACTTGACGCGCTCTGGTCGTCATTATAGGCCACCAAAATCTATAATTACAGGGTCCCGCCTCCAGCTGAGGAGGAAGTGGAAGAAATCCTCGCAAAAGAGAAAGAATCTCCCATCACAGAACAACTCAAGAGGATCAAGGCCGACATCTCCATTTCGCAACTTCTAGCTTCGTCCTACGAACATCGTCAGGCCATTTTGGAAGCTTTGTCAAAGGTCTCGGTATCGCCTGACATGAGGCCTGACAAACTGGTCAATTTCTTGGTAGGGGATAAAACTAGGCCATCAATCACGTTTTCAGACAACGAGTTACCGCCAGAGGGGTCTTCACACAATAATGCTCTATACCTAACTGTATTCGCCATGGGCAAGTATGTACCCATGACCTTAGTGGACAACGGTTCGGCTGTGAATGTATGCCCATTAAGGACCGCGGCAAAACTAGGCATCGACATCAACAATCTGGCTCACTCAGCACAAGGTTTGCGCGCGTATGATAACTCCAGTCGAAAGGTGCTGGGCACCATCACTATGAACATTACCTCCGGGGCTATAAAAAAGATGGTCCAGTTTTATGTGATGGATATCCCAGCTACGTTCAACTTGTTGCTAGGGCGACCTTGGCTTCACGGTTTAAACGCTGTAGCCTCTACCTTGCACCAGAAAGTCAAAATGATGTTGGAAGGCAAAATTGTGGAAATCGAAGCCAACCCCATCAAAGCGACCATTAATAAGACTCCTGTCTTGAAGATAGAACATGATAGCGAAGATATTGACTTATGGGGGTTCTCCCCTGAAGAATTAGCCCTCATAGAAGAAGATACTAAGTCACGCAGCTCAGGCAGTTGTGGGGAATTCGAAACCTACCCTTCTGAAGAAATAGGGGAACCCGATGAGTTTGAAGAAGTAAAGGAAACCATCGAGGGAATGTCCATCTATGTGGCACATCACCACAATGCAATCCGACAAATGAAAGAGAAAATCGCTTCGTTGGAACGACCCACAGAATGTAACATTATCCTGGCCAAAGGAGAAGCCTGCTTCCAACAAGATGAAATGTTCGAGAAAATGGTCAAGTATGGATATGCTCATCCGAGAAGACCCACCCCTCGCACTCTTCCCAGGGATGGAAACCCTTCCCAGGGATGGAAACCCTTATCTTCGGTGCAAATACTGTGAGGCTAATGGGCACCACACTAACCAATGCAAGCAACTGAAGAGGGTAATCACCACTTTCATTGATCGAGGAACCATGTGGTCGCCCAGCTCATGGGCAAGGAAAGGGTGGCACCGCTTTAACCGAAAGGAGTATACCCCGTTGAACGCTCCCATCAGTAATGTCATGAACACCCTCATATGGAGAGGAGACCTCCAAGCTACAATCCCTCCTGACAACCTTCAGGAAGTGCACAGAGACCCCGATCTTTACTGTCGCTATGACCAGGTTTTCGGCCACTACACAGATGAATACCTCCGTTTGAAGGACGACATACAAAACATCATAGATGGCGGGGAGATACCGTCGCCTCTAAAAGAAGAGGAAGAACCCTGGAACTGATTAGTTACCTGCAAGAGCTAGAGGAATCGAGTCTGAGTCTTCAAGTCCTGTCGAGTCAAGGTCTTAGTTAAATCTTTAGGTTGAGTCTTGAACAGGGGATGTTCCCCTTCTATTCTCCTTCTAAGTCTAGTTTTTTTTTTTACGGGTATTAGGGACCCTTTTTCCTAAAGTCATGTGTGCTTATCTATTTTCGCGAATCAATAAAAATTCCTCTTACTCATTTCTCTCTTTGTTTAACTATTGAGAAATCCAATGAATACGTAGTTGCACAAATCATTAATTAAATCAATTTAAGTAATGTAAGTGAACTTCGCAAAGCAAGAATACCGGTTTATGCTTCTACAGGAATTTGAGCAGCTGAACTCCCTCAACGGTGCCATTCCTCAAGGAGAAGAAGCGAGCCATCCTTTTGCAACAACCTCAACACAGAAATGATCTTGGCCCCAATCGAAGAAGACCCTTGGTACCAAGACGTCTAGAACTACATCATCAAAGGAGTATACCCTCAGGATGCCCCACTAAGAGCTCAACGGGCCATCCGTCTCTTAGCGGCACAATACATAGAGTACAAGGGGGTTCTGTACAAGAAATCCCACAACGGGGTAAACCTCAGATGCTTGAACGCCGAAGAAGCTGCAGAGATCATGGACGAAGTACACAATGGGGTGTGTGGATCACACATGAATGGTCGAATGCTCTCCAAAAAGGTCCTATGACTAGGATACTACTGGACTACTATGGAAAAGGATTGTTACGACTATGTCAAGAAATGTAAGAAGTGTCAAATATATGCCAACCTGCAGCATATGCCACCCTCGATGCTTCACAACTTTACTTCTCCGTGGCCATTTTCTGCATGGGGAATAGATATCATTGGGAAGATCACCCCAAAGAGCTCAGGAGGACATGAATACATCATAGTAGCCATAGACTATTTTACCAAGTGGGTTGAAGCCCAGTCTTATGTCATCCTTACCTCTAAACAAGTATCCAAATTCATAAGAAACAACATTATTTGTCGGTACGGTGTTCCGCATGAAATCATAAGCGACCACGGATCCCATTTCAAAGCCGAAACAGCCACCCTCCTCAAAAGCTATAAAATCCAGCACCACAAATCATGCCCTTACCGTCCCCAAACCAATGGAGCAGTAGAGGCCGCCAACAAAAACCTTAAAACTATCATTGAAAAGATGATAGAAAACTACAAGGATTGACCCTTCAAACTCCCATTTGCCCTTTGGGGGTATAGGACATCCATAAGATCCTCTACGGGAGCAACACCTTATTCCCTAGTCTTTGGAATGGAAGCAGTTCTACCCATAGAAGTCCACCTACCATCCATGCGCATAGCCTTAGAAGGGGATATCCCCGAAACCCAATGGTTACAAGCTCGCTATGAGGAGCTCATGTTCACAAATGAGAGACGGCTACGGGCCCTGGATCATTCCCACATGTATCAGCAACGCATGGCAAGAGCATTCAACAAAAAGGTTTGACCTCGAAATTTAAGGGAAGGAGACTTGGTTTGGAAAGAATTACGAGCCCCAGTAACCGACCCTAGAGGCAAGTTTCGACCGAATTGGTCCGGACGATTCATCATCAAGGACATCTTATCAGGAGGCGCCGTCAGACTCGTGGATATTGATGGCATCGAGTTCAGCCAGCTCACCAACATGGATCAACTGAAGAAGTGTTACGTCTAAAAAAAAAAACATAAAAAAAAAAGAAAAGACGAACACTAAGAGAATGAACTACGCTGGCCTGATTCCACATTGGATACGTAGGTAACCCTTTTAAAGGGGCCCGGCCAAAATCAATCAACAAATTCCATTCAATTCATTCTAAAGGCATAATCTTTATTCAAACTAAACGAATAAGCTTACATTGCAAGAATTAAAACTCCCTAAGAAAATAATGCAACTATAAGGGTTTAAGCTAAACAAATTCCTATAATTATTTTCTTTCAAAAACTTGACTTGCTTTCTGATAAAACTACTTTAATCCTTCTTCCCTTTACAAGGCATCGGTGAGAGTTCTTCTTTGAAAGACCCTGGCTTGAGGACGACCTGTGATCGCTTCCTTGAACCGGGGGCTTGCCTCTCTTCAGTACATGGTAGTCTCCCATACGAGACATTTCCTTCCTTTTCTTACCTCCTGTTTGTGAGTCATACCTAGGCTTTAGTTGGTCCCACTCCTGATGACAAAGGACTCGTCTCGCTTCCCCATCACTGCAGGACAACCAATTCAGATAAGTTTCAGAAACCTGAGTTGTGGCAATCACCCGAGGTACAGCCCAGCGATGCCGGCTACGCCAATACTTACCCCACTCTGCAGCAAATTCAGTGGTTAGGGCTACTACATTGGGTCTCGTAGTCTCCTGACGAGGAATCACCTGCCTCAAGCCATATTGCCTCATGACCCTACAAGGAAAGAAGAAAGTAGTCCTGTACAAGCCTAGTATGGTAGTATGGAGGATCAATCGTCACAGGCCACTAAAGAAGTCAAACTCCACCAGGACACATGCCAACGGATGATATGTCCCGCCTGGAAAAAGGCATCCCATTCAGCTAGGGACTTTTCAGAATATAGCCTTTTCCTCACGAGAAAGCTAGCAGCAGTATAAGTCTTCTTTTACCAAGTCCGAGGAACACGGATAATCAGATTATCCGGCGACTCTATCAACCTCAAATGCTCGCATAACCATATTTGAAGCAGCAGGGGGTTGCCCGAGAAAGCTTGGTTAGGGGATGTTTTCAACCTGTCAAGCCCAATAATGGTTCCTTCTACCACCAGATGTAAAGGAGAATGTCCTTCAACCATTTGATTAACCACACGCAGCAATGAGGCTCTACCCATGTTTGAAGATTCTGCATTAACAAACAACAGACGGTTTAACAGGCACAGTACAAAAGCCTGTCTACGGTAACGCCTGAATATGGCACCTTTTTCAGAAAAATCGACGAACTTTTCGCAAATTTGATCCAAGTCCACATCAGCACCAAGCACCATATTTTTAGCCTCTGCAGATGACAGGCCCAAGGATTTTCTGTATAGATCCCTAAAACCATCTCTCACATAAGGCACAGCTGGGGGAAGAACGTCAGGAATATTAGTGATCGCAGCAAATTCCTCCACCAAAGGGCATAATTCAGAATTACCAAACCGGAAAACATGCAAGTCAGGATCCCAATAATTCAAAGCAGAACGAAGAAGGGGACACAATATTTTGGTTGGTTTTAAGTTTAGCAAGGTAGCAACATGGAACGGGGCTAGTTCGAGTTTATCTTCTACAGTCAAATTTTTACACCAAGCATCAAACACATCTTCAAAGTTTTTCACCATGGCAGAAAATTGGAGAAATTTGGGAGAGCTAAAGGTATATAAAAGTGGTACAACATCAAGCACCCCGGATATCCTATTTATAGGCAAGCACGCGGACCGAAAAAGCAAAAAAAAAAAGAAGCTGATAGCAGACTGGTCAGCGCCGCTAGCGGCCCTGACCAGCGCGGCTAGCGGCCCAGCCGAGCGCCGCTTGCGGCCCAGACCCTGGCCCCAGCCCGCTTTCTTTTCTGTTCCAGCCCACATTTCTGATCCAAACGGCCCGATTTCAATCCAGTTTTAGCACCCGCGCGGAATTACAAGGCCCGAGACTCTCTTAGATTTACCTTTTTTTTATTTCTTTTTTCTTATTTATTTATTTATTTTTAGGGGGTATAATATGTGTAAAATTTTGCGTTTTACTTGCCTTTTTTTTACTCCCTAAATTTGTAGCTTTGTTCTACTGCATAACACATTGCATAAAGTAGATCAGACGGGCATAATTGAGTCATCATAACATGTTCATGCATATCAAAAAAAAGCAATGTGTGTAAGTGTTACACTCAAAACAAGAAGTTCAAAGTTCAAAGTTCAAAGACCAATGTTCACAAAGCAACCCAGCACCGTTCAACTAGAATCATCACTGCCGACCTCATCAGCAACAGATGGCCCCTGACCGTAGTGACCGGTCGAATAAGGAAAAGAAGAGCTATATATGGGCCTACTGTTCTCAGGCCTCATGTCCCGTCCATCATACGCTGGAGCCCGCATAGGGGTACCTGCCGAAAACCCCGAAGCAAACAAGACCAATGCGGCTTGACTAGCAAAATCCGTAGCAGCATCCTGATGGGAAGGCCCAGCATATGACATGTCCCACCCAGGGGCGTTCGCCCAATCTCCAGCCGAAGGCGTAGGGGCAGGCAGCCCATCGAAGGAAGGCCGGAAATCAACATGAGAAAACATCTCCGGAATATATGGGACAGAAGGCCCGGGCACCTCACCAACAGGAGGCCTGGTCTCCGCCACCGGAGGAGAACGAGCAATGGACGGTCGGCTCGCTGAAGAAGCCCTCGCTGCAGAAGAGTGGCGTAGTCCCACCGAGGATGAAGACTGAGACATCTGCAGACTGTAAAAAATGTTAGGTTAAGCACTTCACTTAGCTAAAACATGGGAAGAAGAGAATTTGCTTACATCAATAGTCTTGGACCGAGAACTCTTCCCCTTGCCCATCGCTCGACAATAGCCTTTCTTCAGCAAGTGTATAAGCTTGAAGACATGAGAAGTCTGCTCCCGGTTCAACTACAAAGGAAAGAGAGAGCCACAAAACAGAGTCAGAAATTCAAAACAAGCAAACACAAGCATAAAAAAAGAGAGAGATGACACACCCCTGTGCAGCCATCGGGCAAGCGTAGACCCTCCACCGCCTCTCCATCAGCAATATCAAGAGGGAGCTCCTCCACTATGCACCCCCCGCTCTCTCCTAGATACCTCACCTCGATGGTCGGCAAAGTCACACTTGGGGGGTGACCCCGAGGAGCTCTAGGACGAGACCTCCTAGGGCCCGGGAGAGCTAGGCGGTCCGCCTACAAGAAACAAAAGTCAGTATATTGGGCAAACAATAAAAAAAATAATACCGACAAATTTCTTACCTCGGAAGTAAGGTCCGGCATCAGGCGATCCAAGCAATAGGACAGATACATGGCCGTCTGGTCCAAGCCAATGACCTCCGGCGCAATAAACTCCTACGCCGCCCTATCGCGGATCACAACCCCAAGGTCCCGCACACTCAAGCTGCGCAGGTAGAACATGGTCAAAGGAGGATCTTCCGGAATCAGGTGAGTACCCAGGGAGGGATAGACCAACCGAGTCAAGCGGTCTCCTAGATACCATACAAAGCCGAATGGCCCCTCAAAGACCACTCGTGGAGAAGACACCCTGAAAGACTCTAGGGTAATGTGGGGAGGAACCACAGGAATCTCATCAAAGGCGGACCACAACACCTGCAGATTGCCAAGTCAAAATTCATTCACACAAAATGAGCAAAAAGAACGCACAGATCAACAAGCAACGTACCGTGGACACAGCCTGGCTCTCGAAAGTAGCCCGGAAATGCTCCAGGGAAACAAACGGATGGGTGTCTCTACCAACCCATCGTGCACCTAGAGGAAACATCCTCATGCCAGGGCGATGAGGACCGAAGGCTGGAAACTACTCAAAGAACCACAGCTGTCACGCGAACAAACACAAAAGCAAAGGTGACTTCCTTAGCTAAAGGCACAGGAAAAAAGAGAGGGATAAACACAAAAAAAAAGAAGAGAGTCTACCTCTAAGATCCTCCAGGGACCTGTGATAGATGTCCTCTCACTCGACTCCTTAGGCCTACAGGCCCGACGACACCACTTCACCAAAGAAGCATAAGCGGCTCTACCAAGGTTGTACTCACGCACCTTGGACAAATCCTCCAAACATGTCAAGAAATCGACTTCACACACGCTCTTCTTCTGAGCGAAGATCGTCGACCCCAGCAAGCAAGCCAGGAAGTTACAAGCCCTCTGCTCTTCTGTAAGCCCCTGCGCGGATGCGGCCTCCCACAGCCGCGACAAGGAAATCCGATCTTGGTCAAAATGGGTATATACAGGCCCGTAAAGATCCGACAAAGTGTCACTCTGTCGCCAATAGTCTGCGTCATACCGGATACGACGCCCTCTAAAAGACAACCCCGTCACCACAGCAAACTGATAAGGGGTCGGAAACATCTCCCCACAGGTGTATGGAACGTGTTCGTAGAATTCCAAAACCTCTCCAGTAAACCCCGGGCAATAATCCTAGAATCCCCCGAGTGACAGGCAGGGATAACATTCAAGAAATCAGCAAGACCTGAGCCCAGTACCAAACTCCTAGCCCCCTCCGAAAAGGTACCCAACAGCATAGACCAATGGAAAGTAGTCCCATGAGCCTGCAGCATAACCCCGACACCCTGGCCAAGCCAACAAAATTTTCTCAAATACCCAATGCACCACAAATATAGCTAAAATAAATCATATATACAGTTGACCACCAATCCAGTACAAATCCCAATTTGTTCGTGTGCCGAAGCACTAACAGTTCTAATTTTCAGTTCAAATATACTGAACACAAAAAAAAAAAAAGATTGAGTCAGAAGACATGCCAGCTGTGGGTCAGACAGATGACTCTGTCTAGTCGGCAACAGAACACTGCGGTTCCAAAAACCAAGCGTGCGCCAGTCTAGCCGCATGAACGAGTCCTGGTACAGTCGAGCCCCATCCGCGTGACAAGTCGGAGGCTTTCGGGTAGAAGGCAACCCGGTGCGGAAAAGGCTCCGGTCATACTCCTCATCACACATGGGGCGTTTCCCTTTGTCTACGGGAGCCATAAGAACACAACGAAGCTTTCTCTCTCTACAAGTGGGAAAATAAAAGTTTCAGATTCGCAAGCTATAAGCATTTATTCAACAATGCAACTCGAAATTTAGCAACTAGGCGAAGAAATAAGCAAGTTCAAGACAAAAACCGAAGAAAACGGACAAGAATCGAGTTACCTCAAGTGGAGTGAAGCACTCAACAATGGTGGAAATTCAACAAGGGCTCTCGACAATGGCTCGGTTGGGGGAAGAAGAAGAAAATGCGAGGAGAGGAGAGAGAAAGCGCCGAAGCGCTTTTTATTTGGCTCAAGCCCAGAGCCGCTAGCGGCCCCAAACCGAGGCCCAGCGCCGCTGGTCTGGGCCGCTAGCGGCCCTGCGTACCTGCAGCACGGGCCCCGCAAGCTGACTTGAGGCCCCCTTTTCTAGTCCAAAGTTCGTTATTACAGTTCGTCTCACGGCAACTTCAGTACCAAACGCGCGGTAGCCAAGCCCTCGGGTCCACAAATTCAAAGTTCGACAGTTGGCCCATTTTACGGTACAAACTACTTACAGGTAAAACTAACCCATTTATTTTGCAGGATCTACATGGTGACTACTCTTACGACCCAGAGCGCCCAATTTATTCATAAGCCCGAAACTTTCAACGGCACTTATTAAGCAACTCGACACTACAAACTTTTGGGTTAGTCAATGATCGCTTAAGCTATTGCGGTTAAACTATCCCCCTACAACATTACAAATTTTTGGTTAGTCAATGATCGCTTAAGCTATTGCGGTTAAACTATCCCTCTACAAGGTTACAAATTTTCGAGGTCAGTCAAGGATCGCTTAAACTGTTGCGGTTATACTGTCCATTATTTTATATGCTTCAGTCAATGATCGCTTAAACTGTTGCGGTTATACTGTCCATTATTTTATATGCTTCAGTCAATGATCGCTTAAACTGTTGCGGTTATACTGTCCATTATTTTATATGCTTCAGTCAATGATCGCTTAAACTGTTGCGGTTATACTGTCCATTATTTTTTATATGTTTCAGTCAATGATTGCTTAAGCTATTGCATTTAAATTGTTCATATGTTTTAACCATTTTGCAGCCGCCATTTTGATCGCGTTGTCTCGTCGATCTTTTCGTTTCTTATGCAGCGACGGAATCTCGGCATCCGCCGAGTGGTGTTTAGTCAATGTGTGCTCGATAAAGCATTTATACTATTCACTCTCATGTTACTAACCATTTTTGCAGCCGTTATTTTCAATCGCGCTGTCTTGTTGACATCTTCGTTTCTCGAAAAGGGGCGAAATCTCGACATCCGTCGAGCGGTGTTCGGTCACTGTTTGTCGAAGCACTCTATGTTGATCATCCTCAAAGTCTTGCTAACTTTTTCATTCACTCTGAATACAGGTCCCCAGCAGACGTTTAGGCTAGCTATCCTGCTACTATTAACCTTTCAGTTTCTCTTGTGTCCACAGGGATGAAATCTTAGCACACTGCGAGCATTGTTCCAACACAGGTTTGTCTTCATATGCATGCATACTGTACACTCTCACACACCGTTTCAAATCAGCATCCTGCATGTCGCCTTCGGAGTACTTTGATCTTCGCTTTTACTCAAGCTCGATCAAAGTGGGGGCTTCTGTAGACGCCAAAAAGGCGTCTTCAGATTTCTCCGCAAAAGCCCGATGATGAAAGGAGTAATTTTTAAGCTTGAACTGCTATTTTGCTTTAATAGTTTAAAATAAGGTCTCAGGCTTTTCGCCAAACACTCCTTTATTTTCATTCCATCCAAAAGCCCCATTCAAGAGCTTTCCAACGACACGTCTCACACCTAATTCCGACCCCCGGTCGCCAAGTTGCGATATAGGGGTAAAATCGTCTTTCACCACGCAAGGGTAAAACGGTCTTTTGCTATTTTCTGGATCACTAAGAACTTCCTGGAAGATAAAGACAGGCTGGATGACGTCATCCAGCTGGCTGCTGACAGCCGTCAGCGGCCCTGGAGTATGTCCCAGGCTAGCGCCGCTAGCGGCCCAACCTAGCGCCGCTAGCGGCGCTGGCTTTCCCTTCGGGCCCGGCTCAATTTTCAAGCCCATTTCATTTTCAGCTCAATTTTCACCCGTCCAACCCTACTTCACACGCCTATATAAACAATCCCTCACCCTCAGTTCAAAACACACAGTCTACAGTTGACACCCTCTATTCTCAGTAGTATTGACTCTGAGCTTCTCCCTCTTTCTTCCATAAACAATTCTATTCTATTCTCGGGAGTATTGACACCGAGCTTCCCCCTCTTTCTTTACTTGAGATCTATTTTTACTATTCTTGTCAAATATAGCCTACAGTTCAGGTACAAATTCTTGAGGGCTCAAATCAAATTAATAGCTTAACTGTTTATTTTTTCAGTAGTCATAATGTAGATATCATGCTAGAATAACGTCTTTTTTTGCTTCCTAAATATTGTCTGTATAGTCGTTGTGCTGCTCAACTTGTCAAATCAAATGCATGTCTAAAGAAGGGTTAAAAATAAATGTTGTGATGCTTGTGATGAACCAATTAATAGTCTAAGTCTAGGTTGTTAATCCGGTTTGTGTGGGAATTATGTCTTTAAATTATTAAGCAAACTTGAGTTAGTAGAGACCGTCATAAATGGGCGAGTTGGGTGCCTAACACCTTTCCACCTCGTACCTTCGCTCCCGAACCTATTATTCTTGGGTACTCATATGTTTTATATGAGCGGGAGTCTTTCTAAAAACATGATCAGCTCACTTTTCGCGCTATTGGGTTGTCCCTTCGGTTTGTCCCTTTGATAAAAACGCCGACAGCAGATTTGTGACCTCTTTCATGGTTTTTATTCAATTCAAGTCTTTTCAAAAGATTTTCTAACTCGATGGTCCCTTGAACTTATCTAAGCCCCCAATTGACAAATTTTCTATAAGGATGCACTCCGTGGAAACACGTAGGAAAATTCCGGGTCCTTACAGTGGCGACTTCACTGGGGACTTATTTAAGAGGGTGACACTCGAAAGTCAAGTTTGCTTAATTGTTTAATAACATGTTCCATATATTTTTGCATCATTTGCATCATTTGCATTTGCCTTGGCACAACCTTTTGACCCTTATCAACCCTCGAGGAAGTTTGTGTCGCAACTCGTAGACAACGCGTATATCTAAAGGAATATACAGTTGTCCTATCGTGCAAATCGAAGCTTCCTCACCCATAACTCATCATTCCTTTGTTGATGAAAAGAATTACAATCGATGTGTTGACCATTCGCCGAACGAAAATTGTAATTTGTCGTGGTGACCTCACAGGAGCCAAAAGCCTTTAACCCACATTCGTGCATTCGCTTGCTTGTTGTGCATATGTCGTTGTAATGCCCGTCTGATGACATGTTTGCCTATGAACTGCGTCGTTATAATGCTTGCTTGAATGCATGAACTACGTGATTATGTGCCGACATGTACTTACTTGCTAGGAGTCTTTTCTTTTATTTTTAGCTAGTTCCTAGTGCCCAAAGATGATGCGAGAATTCGGATTCAATGAACACTCATCATTTTCCAAATGATTTAATCTAAAAGTCATGAACAATTTCTAGAATCTTTTTAGAAAAAAAAAAGAGAGTCGGTCATTCAATTTCCCCTCTCCCCTTTTTTTATTCTTGTATTTTCTTTTTTTGATGTAATTCCGCTTTGGTCAAAGAAAAAATTAAAAAAATCGAAAAAAGAAAACCAAAAAAAAAAAACACGGCAAAGCCAAGAGGCGCCGAAAATCAAAAAAAAATTAAAAAAAAAGAGAAAAGACCGCATTTTCTTTTTATTTATCCCATTTTTCATTTTCTTTGAGTCTAGGAAAATAAAATTAGGACAGTCATCTTTTTCCATCTTTCTTCCGATCGAAGAAGATCCTTGGTACCAAGACATCTTCAACTACATCACCAAAGGAGTATACCCTCGAGATCCACCACTAAGAGCTCAACGGGCCGTCCGTCTCTTAGCGGCGCAATACATAGAATACAAGGGAGTTTTGTATAAGAAATTTCACAACGGGGTTAACCTCAGATGTGTGAACTCCGAAGAAGCCGCAGAGATTATGGACAAGGTACATAATGGGGTGTGCTGACCACACATGAATGGTCGAATGCTCTCCAAGAAGGTTTTACGACTGGGGTACTACTGGACTACTATGGAAAGGGATTGCTACGACTATGTCAAGAAGTGTAAGAAGTGTCAGATATATGCCAATCTGCAGCATATGCCACCCTCGATGCTTCACAACTTCACTTCCCCTTGGCCATTTTCCGCATGGGGAATAGTTATCATTGGAAAGATCACCCTGAAGGGCTCAGGAGGACATGAATACATCCTAGTAGCCATAGACTATTTTACCAAGTGGGTTGAAGCCCAGTCCTATGCCATCCTTACCTCCAAACAAGTGTCCATATTCATAAGGAACAACATCATTTGCCGATATGGCGTTCCACATGAAATCATAAGTGACCATGGATCCCACTTCAAAGCCGAAACAGCTACCCTCCTCAAAAGCTACAAATCCAGCACCACAAATCATCCCCTTACCGTCCCCAAACCAGTGGCGCAGTAGAGGCCGCCAACAAACACCTTAAGACTATCATTGAAAAGATGATAGAAAACTACAAAGATTGGCCCATAAAACTCCTATTTGCCCTTTGGGGGGTATAGAACATCCATAAGATCCTCTACGGGAGCAACACTCTACTCCTTAGTCTATAGAATGGAAGCAGTTCTACCCATAGAAATCCAACTCCCCTCCATGCGCATAGCCTTAGAGGGTGAAATTCCTGAAACCCAATGGTTACAAGTCCGCTACGAGGAGCTCATGTTCACAGATGAAAGACGCCTACGGGCCCTAGACCATTTCCACATGTACCAACAACTCATGTCAAGAGCATTTAACAAAAAGGTTCGACCTCGGAATTTAAAGAAAGGGGACTTAGTTTGGAAAGAATTACGATCCCAGTTATCGACCCCAGAGGCAAATTTCGACCAAATTGGTCCGACCCATTCATCATAAAGGACATTCTATCAGGAGGCGCAGTCAGGCTCATGGATATTGATGGCATCGAGTTCAGTCAGCTCACCAATATAAACCAACTAAAGAAGTGCTAGGTCTAAAAATAAATAAATAAAATAAAAATAAAAAAAAAATCCGAAAATTAAGATAAAAAAAAAGACGTACACAACTTGAACGAACTACGCTGGCCTGATTACACATTGGATACGTAGGTAACCCTTCTAAGGGGCCCGGCCAAAATCAAAATCAAAATCAATTTCATTCAACTCATTCAAAAGGGATAATCTTTATTCAAACTGAACGAATAAGCTTACATTGCAAGAATTAAAGCTTTCTAAGACTAAAGAAAAAAATAATAATAATGCAACTATGAGGGTTTAAGCTAAACAAATTCCCATTATTGTTTTTTTAAAAAAACTAGACTTGCCTTCCTAGAAAACTACTTTAATCCTTCTTCCCTTTAGAAGGCTTCGTTGAAGAGTTCTTCTTTGAAGGACCCTGGCTTGAGGACGACCTGTAATCGCTTCCTTGAGCTGGGGGCTTGCCTCTCTTCAGTACATGATAGTCTCCCATTTGAGACCTTTCCTTTCTTTTCTTGCTTCCTGTTTTTGAGTCATATCTAGGCTTTAGTTGGTCTCACTCCTCATGACGAAAGGCTCGTCTCGCTTCTCCATCACTGCTGGAAAGCCAGTTCAGGTAGGTCTCAGAAACTTGGGTTGGGGCAATCACCCGAGGTACAGTCCAGCAATCCCGGCTGCGCCAATACTTTCCCCACTCTACAGCAAACTCAATGCTCAAAGCTATGATATTTGGTCTCGTAGTTTCCTGACGAGGGATAACCTGCTTCAAGCCGTATTGCCTCATGACCCTAGAGGGAAAGAAGAAAGTGGTCCTGTACAAACCCAATATGGTAGTATAGAGGATCAAGTTATCACAAGCCACTAAGGAAGTCAAGCTCCACCAGGGCACATGCCAACGGATGACATGTGCCGCATGGAACAAGGCATCCCATTCAGCAAGTGACTTTTTAGAATATAGCCTTTTCCTAACCAAGAAGCTAGCAGCAGTATAGGTTTTCTTTGACCAAGTTCGAGGAACACGAGCAATCAAAATATCTGGCGACTCTATCAACCTCAGATGCTCACATAACCAGATTTGAAGCAGCAGGGGGCTGCCAGAAAAAGCTTCGTGAGGAGATACTTTTAACCTGTCAAGCCCAATAATGGTTTTCCCTACGACCAGATGCAAGGGAGAATGTCCTTCAACCATTTGATTAACCACTCGCAGCAACGATGCTCTACCCAAGTTGGAAGATTCTGCATTAACAAACAATAGGCGGTTTAACAAGCACAGTACAAAAGCCTGTCGACGACAACGCCTGAATATTGCATCTTTTTCATAAGAAATAGCGAACTTTTCGCAAAGTTGAACCAAGTCCACATCGACACTAAGCACCATGTTTTTGGCTTCTGCAGATGACAAACCCAAGGATTTCCTGTATTGATCCCTGAAACCATCTCTCACATAAGGCACAGCTGGGGAAGAACATCAGGCATATTAGTGATCACAGCAAAGTCCTCAACCAGAGGGCATAGTTCAGAGTTACCGAAACGAAAAACATGCAGGTCAGGGTCCCAATAATTCAAAGAAGATCGAAGAAGGGGCCACAATATTTTGGTTGGTTTTAAAGTCAACAGGGTAGAAACGTGAAACGGGGCTAATTCAAGCTTATCTTCTACGGTCAGATTTTAGCACCAGGCATTGAACAGATTTTCAAAGGATTTAACCGTGGTAGAAATTTGGGGAAAGTTTGGGAGAGCTAAGGTCTAAAAAAAAAAGTGATGCAACATCAAGCATCCCGTAAATCCAATTTATAGGTAGAAAAGCGGGCTAAAGAAGTCAGAAATCCATAAAAAAAGCCCCAAACCAGAGCCGTCACCAGCACTGGTCAGCGTCGCTAGCGGCCCAGCCCAGCGCCGCTAGCGTCCTAGACCCTGGCCCGGTCCAAATTTTCCTTTCGCTCCAGTTCGCCCCATTGATCCGGTCCGCTCGATTTCAGCCTAGTTTTGATACCAGCGCAGAATTACGAAGCCCGAGACTCTCTTAGATTTATCTTTTTTAATTTTTCCCTTTTTTTATTTTTCTATTTTTTTAGGGGGTATAATATGTGTAATTTTTGCTTTTTCCTTGCAATTTTTACCTTTTTCTTTATTTTATTCCCTAAATTATGGCTTTGTCCTACTGCATAACACGTTGCATACTTAGATCAGACGGGCATAATTGAGTCATAGCATATCATACATATCATAAAAAAATGCATAAAAAAAAACAGGAGTTCGAAATTCCAAGGTCAATGTCTACAAGGAGACCCAACACTGCTCAACTAGAATCGTTGCTGTCAGCCTCATCATCAACGGACGGCCCCTGACCATAATTCCCAGTCGAGTAATGGAGAGAAGAGCTATAAATGGGCCTACTGTTGTCAGGCCTCATGTCCCGCCCACCATACGCCGGTGCACGCATAGGGGAACCTGCCGAAAACCCCGAAGTAATGAAGCTCGTTGTGGCCTGACTGGCGAAATCCATAGCCACATCCTGATGCGAAGGCCCAGCATATGACACATCCCATCCAGGGGCATTCGCCCAACCTCCAATCGAGGGCGTAGCAACAGGCACCCTATCAAGAGAAGGCTGGAAATCGGCGTGAGAGAACATCTCAGGAACATGCGGCAAAAAAGTTCCGGGCGCCTCATCAACAGGAGGCCTGGTCACCACTACAAGAGGAGAACGAGCAACAGACGGTCTGCTCGCCAAAGAAGCCCTTGCAGCAGAAGAGTGGCGAGATCCCACCGAAGATGAAGACTGGGACATCTGCAGATAATAAAGTTAAAATGTTAAGTTAAGCACTTCACTTAGCTAAACAAAAAGAAGAGAGTCTACTCACATCAACGGTCTTGGACCGAGAACTCTTCCCCTTGCCCATCACTCGACCATATCATTTCTTCAACAGGCGAATGAGCTTGAAGATCTGAGAGGTCTGCTCCCGGTTCAGCTGCAAAAAAGAGAGAGAGAGCCACAAAATAAATTCAGCACTCAAAAGCAAACACAAGAACAAAAAAAAAACAGAGAGAAGAAAGCTTACCCCCGTGCAACCGTCAGGCAAGGGCAAGCCCTCCACCGCCTCTCCGTCAGCCATATGAAGGGGGAACTTCTCTACTATGCGTCCCCCACTCTCTCCAATATACCACACCTTGTTGGTCGGCAAGGTCACGCTTGGGGGCTAACCCCGAGGAGCGCTAGATTGAGACCTCCGAGGACCCGGAGGAGCTAGACGATTCGCCTGCAAGATACAAGTAGTCAGTATATTACACATACAGGTAAAAGATGCTGATAAGTTTCTTACCTCAGAAGTAAGGTCTGGCATCAAAATAAGCAGTAGGCCAGGTACACGGCCTTACGATCCAAGCCAGTGACCTCCGGCATGAGAAACTCCGTGGACGCCCTGCCACGGATCACAACCCCCAGGTCCCGCACACTTAGACCACGCAGGTAAAACATGGTCAAAGGAGGATCCTCCGGAACCAAATGAGTACCCAGGGAGGGATAGATCAACGAGTCAAACGGTCCCCCAAGTACCATACGAAGCTGAATGGCCCCTCGAATACCACCAGTAGAGAAGACACCCTAAAAGACTCTAGGGTAATATTGGGTGGAACCCCAGGAACGTCATCAAAAGCGGAGCATAACACCTGCAGATTACCAGTTCAAAGTTCATTCATACAAAATGAACAAAAAAAAAAGTGCACAAGTTAACTGTAGGGCCGGATTCTCAGGTTTTTAGGATTAGACCCGGTAATCGTCGCGTTATGCGCCAAGGGGCGCATCCCACGGAAATCGACCGAATGAAGGGGTCAATTGTTACAGAATCATCGCGAGGTTCGAAATCGCCACCTTGTTAAAAAGAAATATAAATAAGGGTTCAAAGTCGCCACCTTGTTATGACCCAAACAAGGACGGGTTCCAAAAGGAAAGGGTTTTATAAAAGATTTAAAAGAAAATCATTTAAGAAACCCAAAATTGACTCCATTGCGATAAGGCACGAAAACTCTTGTCACTGGTCTGCGAATGCAAAGACTTGGGTTCCGGGTCTAGGTTAGAAGGTACGGACATCACTCGGACCCGTCTCCTCCTCCGTACTGAGTACGGGCTCTTTACTAATACGTCAAATCCCTTTGAAAGCTTCGAATTTGGTTACATTATGCCTAAAAATGGAAACACATAAGTTCATATTGTCACACAACATGCTTGCACACAAATCAAGGCAAATGCCTAAAAACCGATATATTCACATATGTACAACGGGCTTGGATACGCTTATACTGCACTACGTACCACTCATGGTAGGACTTGAATATACTCATGGATCAAAGCCCTAATCGTAGTTCTTGAATGGGGAATTCCGTCATTAGACTCTTGGTTGCCACTAAGGCGTGTGTGTTCGTTCTTTCCCGTTAGAGGGATATAATCGAGAAACTTATAAGATGACTCGCTACTAGAGTCGAATTGATCCGAGGAACCTCCTACTCCCCTAACATGGAGTAAGAAATGGTTCAAAATGGGATGATTTGCCTACTCCTTCGAGGCGTTCAATCCAACAACATTCGACAATATACGGGGATCAACCCAATTCTTGGCTTTGAGTATAAATATTAGACTTCTCGAAAATATCCGTTCTTCACTGGGGAATAACGTTCACTGGGGTTGGATAAATGGATGATTTAAGTAGAGTTTGGTTATGGGTTTGGTGAGTAGTGGTTTGAAAGAGTCTTACATAGAATTCCCCGAGATGGCCCAAAGCCAAATAATAGGGGACAATCAATTATTCGTTTATATTCGATCATAGGTATTCCACCTGGGTAAGCGGTTTTCGACCGTGGGATAGTCCAATAAGGATTCACACCACTGGGGAAATATCCACTAGGGATTGATGAGTGAAGTCTATTTTGAATAGGGGTGGGTGAATACCCCTGATCGTGTATAAGTGAATACGTGATTCAAACCTCGAATTTGATTTTGGGCCGGTTTTATACATAAGTGAATATACCGGTTTTTATCAACAATAATCGTATAAGTATGCAAACACTCATGGTTAAGTCAAAAAACATTTTTTATTGTGGTGAGTTGAATTATTTAGTGGAAATATGCATACGCAAATATGTACACAAACGAATTTATAATGGCCTTAGGTAGACGAATTACATCATTGGAAAATATATACATCAAAATGATACAAATATGTACAAGTCCTACAAAAATAAAATATCACTCGGTCTTGATATCCATTGTTGCTCCAGGGTTCGGGATTGGGTCCCGTCTTCGAAAGATCGAAAAACCGATGTTGAAATCATTATTTTCAATGAATTAATTTAAAAATTGATTATTTACAGCGCACTCTCACGAATTTGGACAAGGGAATGGTTCAAACGCCTCTTTTTATTCATGAAAATATTGATAAAATAAACTAAACTCATTAAAGAGATAGATTGAAAAGTTTCATATTTTTATCGTTTTCTTTGATAATTAAAACAAAATCCTCAAATAAGGAACAAAAAACTGTTTTTGTGCAAGTCTGAACAGAACTTCGAAAACTTATAACTATGTCTTAGAGTAAGCAAATGGAGTGATTCCAAAGCCTAACCTGTGTCAATTTATGTCCTCTTTCTACTAAAAAAAAATCAAGTTGATAAAGTTCATGAGTAGGACATTATCGTCAAATTACAAGCTTCTGGAAGTTAAATTCAGACTTGCGATTTTCGATATAACTGGAATTAATTAAAAGGATTTAGTGTCCAATATTTATATACATTAAACTGGTCGGTTTTTGATTATATACACAAATTTTCGAGAATTATGGTGGACGTTAAGACAATTAACAAAATTAAACAAAAGTGCAGCACTTCGTTCATGATTACAAGTTTGACAGGAATATTTCTTTCTTAGAAGATTATTGCTTGGTTTTGTTTAATTTGCCAAAAACACATTATAAGTCCAAATCGAGTAATGCTAAAGTCCAAAATGGTCCAGCCTCTCTTTTTTGCTTCTCCTCTTTCTCTCTCAACCCTAACCCTTACTAGGACAAATTTTCAGGCCGGGAAGGCCGATTTAGGTCATTCCCGGCCTGTGATTCATGTTTTCCACCTCTTTTTGTCATTGATTTCTAGTTTATGCTCTCTAAGTGGAATAAATTTTCTCTCTCTTTTGTGGAGTTATTAGGGAGTTTTATATTTTTCCTCTTTGTAGGATCCTCTCTTCGCCTATTGTGCGATTTAGTATCAAGTAATATGAATTTGGGGACCGAATATGCACAAGATCGATGGTATCATACAACGTTTTGTTAGCAAACAACTACGGTACTTGCGGTGAAGATCTCCACTTCCGTTAAAGATGAAGCATCAAAGGAAGCACATGGTTACTATGCATGTTGGGAGTCGCGCTCGGGTATTCTAGTAAATTGCTTTGTTAGCAGATTTGTTATTGGTACTGTTGATTTAGTATATTCTAGGGTTATTTTCGATGTAGATGCCGTATGGCTCTTCTATGAATGAAAGTCTCCTATTCCCCTCTCAAAAAAAAAAAAAAAAAGTCCAAAATGGTCCAAATTGAGTTTAGTATCTATTTCAAGAGTCACTTTGCATTAAGGTAGTGCAAATCACCATGTTATTTACAGGTTATTGAAGGTTATAAAATCTGGACATTATCTCGGTTATCCATTTTTAGCATTTTTTATACTCATAATTACTTCATCATTTTTATAAAGTGTTAAGTAGATACATTTAGGAATGTCAGGAACAAATATGAAAAATTAGTGATGTCCCTAAGTGAGGTAATTAGGTCATTGTTTAACAAGTTAAAAATGTCCAAATGTCCAAACTGTCCAGCACAACTTCTTCACTAAATAATTCATGATAACTTCGTTAATTGTCCAAAGTATGCAAACTTGGTATCTGTAGAATCGTGAAAATGTTCTTTACAAATTATTCAGAAATATCTTAAGTCTAACTCGTTCATTTTCATAAGTTATAGCTCATTTTATCTTTGAGGGTCAGATCTAGACACCTCAACTTAGAATCATTATAACTAAATAATTAACCGTTGGATCTTGATGAAATTTATTTCATTTTAAAGATAACAAACCAAAGTTTTGAATAGAGTTAATATCACTCAGATATAACCGTTGGATCATCCGAAAAATATAAAACAAATTGATACTAAGAAATTGTCAAAAGTCCAAAATTATTACAACAACTAAATAATATTCCTCTAAAGCCATTATTTCGTTTGATATGCAAAATGAACATTTTTTAGCATTTTTGATGAAGAATATTAAGATGCCGAGTATTATAACACAAGTAAAAAGAAAACACACAAAGTTAGCACTCACTCCTCACCGAATTTTCGTTTTTATCTTGTAACTAACGTATAAACCCTCAATGAAGGTTGAATCCTATTAGTTTCTTGGCCTTTGAAAAATGGTAGACCAATAGATCATCCCATATCGCAACAAACCAATGAGTGGGTTTTTAGTTAGAGAAGGTAGTTTAATAAATAAACTTACATAATGAATTTTACACAAAGATCAAAAGAATGAAAAGAGGGTGAAAAAAATATTACAAAGATAAAGAGATAATTACCCTTGGCTTGAAGTTGATCTTGACTCTTCAATTGTTAGAGATTACTACCAAAAGAGCCTCTTTTTTATTGGTGTTTGTGTTTGTTTTTTTGTTTTCTTGGTTTTTTTTCTTGGTTTTTCTTAACTTTTAAAAATTTTAACTTAAGACTACTAGAAAGTGCGGAGTAGAGATGGAAGATGAGAAAATCACTTAGGAAAAAGCCCTAAGGAAAAAGCCCTTTCTAAGTAGGAATATGAAATGTATTTACAGGCAAATGTAAGGGTGGGGGATTAGGGTTTTGGGGCAGAAAATTCAGAAAAAATGAAGTAATAAAATAGAAAAGAGGTTTATTAAGGGGTAATTTAGGGGCCAAGTGTAGGAGCCAAGTTTAAGGGTCAAGTGTAGGTGACTAAGAGAAAAAATAGGAATCTTAGAAAATAAAAATGATATTTTTTGGGTAAATAGGAGACAATGGGATATTTTGTGATTTTTGGAGAGTAGGACAAATTGAAGGTAAAACAAAATAAGGAAGAAAAGAAAGAAATAAAAAAACAATACTAAGCTTCACGTAAGAAAAGAATTTGGGTGGGGGAAGAGTCTTTTTTTTTTTTTTTTTTTTTGTGGGGCCTACTTGGGAGAATCAGATTTTTATTTTTTCGCTTATTGTATTTTCTTTTCTTTTCATTATTTATCTCTTCTTTGTAGTGGGTTTTGCTTTGAGGGGGGTTAGTACATAAAACATTTGGGTTAGAAGTGCCCATATTTTACATAGAAGTAACCCATGTTTAACACTAAAATGACCCCCGTTTACACTAAAGTGATCCACCTTCGACGGTGAAATGATTTTTGCTTAACATTAAAAGTGACCTCTTTAGAAATAAAAGTGACCCGTTTAAAAATAAAAGTAACCCACGCCTAACATTAAAAGTGACTCACGTTTAAATTAAAAGTGACCCCTTTAACATTACCCAAACACACAAATATTTTTTATATTAACCTTTTATAAAATAAAAATAATAATAAAGTACCAAGCGTGCGGGAGCGAAGCACTCTGGCCCACAAATTCAAATCCGACAGTTGGCCCATTTTACGGTACCAACTATTTTCAGGTAAAACTAACCCGTTTATTTTTGCAGGTCTCAAATACCGAAACACGGATCTACACTGCGACGACTGTCACCGCCCGGAGCGCCCAAGTTATTTTATGAGCCCGAAAATTTTTATCGGCACTTACTAAGCACTACAAATTTTGGGTTAGTCACTGATCGCTTAAGCTATTGCGGTTAAACTATCCTTCTGCGAAACTACGAATTTGGGGTCACTCAATGGTCACTTTAAGCTATTGCGGTTAAACTGTCCCTCTGCGAGGTTACAAATTTTTGGGGTTAGTGAATGATCGCTTAAGCTATTGCGGTTAAACTATCCTTCTACGAGGTTACTTATTTTCTGTCAGTCAATGATTGCTTAACTGTTGCAGTTACACTGTCCATTATTTTTATATGTTTCAGTCAATGATTGCTTAAACTATTGTATTTAAACTGTTCATATGTCCTAACCACTTTACAGCCGATTATTTTTAATCGCGCTATCTCGTTGACTTTTTCGTTTCTCATACAGGGACGGAATTTCGACATCGGTCGAGCGGTGTTTAGTCACTGTTTGTCGAGGCACTCTGCGTTGATCATTCTCAAAGTATTACTAACTTTTTCATTCACTATGAATACAGGTCCCCAGTAGACGTTTAGACCATCTACGAGCGGTGTTCTATCCTGCTACCATAACCTTTGTTTTCTCTTTTGTTCACAGGGATGAAATTTTAGCACGCCGCGAGCATTATCAACTCAGGTTTGTCTTCATATGCATACATACTATACACTCTCACACACCATGTGCACATCAGCATCCTCCATGTCGCCTTCGGAATACTTTGATCTTCGCTTTTACTCAAGCTCGATCAAAGTAGGGGCTTCTGTAGACGCCAAAAAAGCGTCTTCAAATTTCTTCGCAAAAGCCCGATGATGAAAGGAGTAATTTTTAAGCTTGAACTTCTATTTTTGCTTTAATAGTTAAGATAAGGTCTCAGGTTTTTCCTCCAAACACTTCTTCATTCCATTTCATTCAAAAGCCCCGTTCAAGAGCTTTCCAGCGACACGTCTCATGCCTCGTTCCGACTCCCGGTCGCCAAGTTGCGATTTAGGGGTAAAACCGTCTTTTACCATTCAGGGGTAAAACGGTCTTTTCGCGTTTTTTGGAATATTTAAAATTCCTCCGGAAAATAAAAATGGGCTGGATGTCGTCATCATGAAGATATCCAGATGGTTGCTGACAGCCGTTAGCAGCCCTGGGAAAAGTCCTAGGGCAGGCTAGCGGCGCTGACCAATTTCCCAGGGCCGCTAGCGGCGCTGACCTCACTTCTGGCCTGCCTCAGTTTTCAAGCCCGTCTCGTTTTTCAGCTCAAATTCTGCCGTCAAACCCTACTTCCCCACGCCTATAAATACAACCCTTCACCATTAGTTCAAAACACACAGCTTACAGTTGGCAACTTCTATTTTCGGTTGAGTACTCCCGAGCTTCTCCCTCTTTCTTCTAAAATTTGAGATCTTGCTTTACTATTTTTGTCAAATATAGCCTACAGTTCAGGTACAAATTCCTGAGGCCTCAAATTAAATTAATTTCTTAATTGTTTAGTTTCTAATAGTCATAATGTAGATATCATGCTAGAATAACATTTTTATCGCTTCCAAAATATTGTCTGTATAGTCGTTGTGCTGCTCAACTTGTCAATCAAATGCATGTCTAAATAAGGTTAAAAATAAATGTTGTGATGCTTGTGGTGAACCAATTAATAGTCTAAATCTAGGTTGTTAATCCGGTTTTGCATGGGAATTATGTTTTTAAATTATTAAGCAAACTTGAGTTAGTAGAGGTCATCATAAAACGGGCGAGTTGGGTGCCTAACACCTTCCCACCTCATACCTTCGCCCCCGAACCTATTATTCTTGGGTACTTACATATTTTATATAAGCGGGAGTCTTTCTAAAAACATGATTAGTTCACTTATCGCGCTATTGGGTTGTCCCTTCGGTTTGTCCCTTCGATAAAACCCCGATAGCAGATTTGTGACCTCTTTCATGGTTTTTATTCAATTCAAGTCATTTCAAAAGCTTTTCTAACTCGATGGTCCCTTGAACTTATCTAAGCCCCCAACTGACAAATTTTCTATAAGGACGCACTCTATGGCCGTAGAAATCCCCCGTCCTTACAGTTCTTTGTCCTGCTAGAAGTTTGTCCCCACAAAAAATTCCTGCTAACTTGCTCAATTTGTTTAATCACTGACTGAGGAAGAATGAATATGGTAGCCCAGTAAACATGCATCGAGTATAATACAGAATTTACAAGTTGTGCCTCCCAGCTAATGACAAATGTCTAGATGACCAACACATGATTCTTGAAGTGATCTTATGAACAAGAAATTGGCAATCTAATTTGGACCATTTAGTTGGAGATAAAGGCATGCCTAGATATCTCATAGAAAACTCCCCTGCAGCAAACCCAGTAAAGCTAATGATTTGGTTCCTGATATTATCCTTAGTCCCACCAACATAAATCCGAGATTTGCTCATATTTGCAGTCAATCCAGAGACCTCAGAAAAATGATTAAAACCTTCCATAACATACCTAACAGACTTCATATCTCCTTTGCAAAAAATCATCAAGTCATCTGCAAAAGTCCAATTGACTAGTTGCAGATATTTACAATGAGGATGGAACCTGAAATCCTTGTGTTTAGTTGCAGCTTTCAAGGAGCGTGTGAGATACTCCATAACCAGTACAAAGATAAGGGGGGATACAAGGTCCCCTTGCCTCAACCCTTTAACCCGATAAAATTGACCATGCAATCTCCCATTGATGTATAAGAGTGAAACTGGTGATGGTAATACATTTATTATCCACCCAATAAAACAAGAAGGGAAACCAAGGCCCTTCATCATCTCCTCCACAAACTTCCAGTCTATAGTATCGTATGCTTTCCTAATGTCTATTTTCATTAGACATCTTGGAGAGATATTTGACCTTTTATATATAAGAAAGAGGTCTTGAGTGATCATAATATTATGCCCAATGTTCCTCCCCGACACAAATGCCCCCTGATTTTCATTCACTATAGAGGGTAGGACTAGTTTCAACCTTGCACATAACATTTTAGATATGACCTTATATAATGTATTGCAACAAGCAATGGGCCTAAAATCACTAGGTTTAACAGGGTTATCAACCTTAGGCACAAGAGTAATAACAGTTTTATTAAGCTGATTGAGGATCTTACCAGTGTTGAAGAAGTTAAGGGCAGCCTTACTGAACTCATCTCCCAAGTAATCCCATGTAGCCTTGAAGAAACCAGAGCCAAATCCATCCGGACCCAGGCACTTGGTGCTTGGAATAGAAAATAGTGCAGCTTTGACATCTTCTCTTGTAAAAGGCAGTATCAACTTCAACTTCTGTTCTGAGCAAAGCACAGGCCCTTCATGAATGATTTCCTTCCTGATTGGGGTACTTTTGGAGCTCTGACCCCCTAACATGCCTCTATAAAATTCACAAAAAGTATCAATAACAACAGGATAGTCCGTGATGAGTTGATCCTGTTCATTATGAATTGTAGTCACTCTATTTCTAATTCTCTTTTGTTGAATGACTTTATGAAAATAGCTTGTGTACATGTCTCCATTGCTCAACCACATCACCTTGCTCTTTGTTTTCAGAAAACTAGCAAGACCAACTTTGCATCTACTGTATTCCTGTCTAGCATCCTTTTCTTTTCCTTGAAGGTCTGTATTCCCTGGATCCTGCTGTAAGGCCAGTTGGCCTGTTCAAGAGTATTTCTGGCCTCATCTGATCTGCCTTCAATATCACTATATTGTGATCTGTTGAGCTGATTTAAATGGCACTGAAGATTCTGAAGTTTCTTCACAACCTTGTACATACTACATCCTCATACTGGAATGTCCTAAGCCTATGTAACAATGCAGTGGAAATTATCAGCTTTAATCCACATATCAAAGAATTTAAAAGGCCCAAGCTCGGGAAACTTGAAAAAATTTATAAGGAGAGGTGAATGGTCTAAAGTGAGATCAGGAAGGACAAGAGAGACCAAATCAAGGAAGGTATCTATCCACTTCTCATTAACAAAAGCCCAATCCAGTTTAGAGCTAACTCTAGTCTCATCCTCATGCCTATTACACCATGTAAACCTCCCACCAATTCTCTTCATCTCCTGGCGCTTACAATATACCAAGCAATCCTGAAAGTCCCTCACTTCAGCATAAGAGACCCTATTGCCCCCCAATCTGTCTTCAACTTCCAAAATACTATTGAAATCACCAATAACTAGCCAAGGAAGTGCCATATTATCAGCAGTAATATTTAGAAAATTCCATAACTCCTTTCTTTCTTCAATAGTGTTATAGCCATACACAAAGGAAGCGAAGAAATGTTTCTGTGAAGCCAGATGTTCCACTTTGCAGTGAACCACCTGTGCCATGGAAGCCACAATGGTTACAGCAAAAATACATGGATGCCAAACAACCCAAATTCTTACTTTTGGGTCCTGCTCAAGGTTAATATGAGAGCCCCACGCAGGAAACAACTTATTTTGACAGAAACCAAAATTGTTTTTCCTTATTTTAGTCTCAATTAATCCAATCAAGCCTAATTTATTCTTCAAGCAAAAGTGTGAGACATCCACTTGCTCTTTGCAGGGCCATTAAGACCCCTCACATTCCAGCTTGATATGTTATCCAAATCCAAATCCATTTGCATTAAGCAAAGGACTGTTACCAGTTTCATCAACCACAGCTACACCATTCTCCTCAATATCATCAACTTCCCCTGGTTCAGGTGTGAGAAGCTCAAAAGGATTGCATACAACAGGAATTTCACTTGGAAAATCCTATTTGTTCTAGTGACCACTGACCATTCTTGGGCACGAGTCTTATTTGAAGACCCCTCACTTCTTCTATTAGCAGTAGGCACTCTTGATGTTGTTGGCCTCCCTCCATCAGACACCCCTCCTGCTTCACCCTCTGGTACTTCAGCACCTACAGTTACAACAGCCCCTGTATTTGCTGCAGGAGCTTCATTTTCGTGTGCTGCAAGGACTGCATGGTTACCAGTTCTAACAGCTTGCACAGGTCTCCATACCATAGGGTTCTTTTTCTTGCAATCACATTCCATATGCCCTTTCCAATCAAAACCACTTTTTGCGTTATCATATCATCTTTATCATTCTCAAAATATACATATTCTGGCACTTTATCTTGTATCTCCATGTCAACAAGGATACGGGCATAATTCACACTCGATTTATCCTGTGTAGCCTTGTCTGCCATGATAGGATTGCCAAGCAAACTTCCAATCTTACTCAGTGACGAAGCACTCCAGTATTTCCAATCTAACCCAGGTAATTTAACCCATACAGGAACAGAATCCACATTAAACGAATCCAACACATCCTCATTCCACGGACGCACAATCACAAGTTTTTGGTCGAAATGATAAATTTCAGATTGAATTACCAGGTCACGACTAGCAACAGTATTGAAGCAAACAACAATGAGCCCAGATTTGATACGAACAATCTTATCAATCCCAAGTCTCCCCCAAATCTTCCTTATAAAACCAGCAAAAATGGGCATAGGAGGGTTAGCACCTAACACATGACACACTATAGCAGATTCCCAATATTCAATTTCAGGTTTAATGTCATCTAGATCAAGCTTCCCAACAGGAATCCCACCCTTAAAAGCAGGTTTCACATAATCCAGCTTACAACCCGCATTCCTCAGTTTAGTAACATCAAAATTCTCCCAAGCATTGAATCGAGAATTACCTGGGTTTTCCACTGGAGTAGCTAGCACCTCAGCGCTTTCCACTTCATCTGCGTATGAGTCCGATTGAATCATCCCATTCCATCTCGCCTCCTCAAAAATGCAATTCAATTCCACCAGATTTTCTTCACTGAAAGCTTGTAACTCTTTCCCAAGATTTCGCACAAGCCTAGCTGGGGTTGTGCTCTTCTCCGTCATCGGAGAATCCTGCCTCATCGGTTGTTTCTTCTTGGGAGGACGACCCCGCTTCCCCCCTCCCACCATGGGAGGTGCACGATAGAGAACCTAAACGTGTGCTGAGAGAGAAAGCTTTTTCGTCTCCTTGTGTGTCCTTTAATCTGTTCATCTTTGTAATTGATATTCATCTCCTTTTCACTCTTTTGTTTTTTTATTGTAAATCTCTCTCCCATTTTATTCAAGATGTACTATTCACTTGTCTATTAATCTAACTTCCAATTCTAACATTAAATCAACGCATTGATGTGTTTTGCTCTGGGATGATCTACAAGGTCGCCAAATTCGCAAATGGTCAAGAAATTAATAGGAACAACCTTCATTGAGGGTTTAGACGATAGTTAAACAAGATAAAAATGAAAAATCGGTGAGGATGAGCGAGTGCTTACTTTGTGTGTGTGTTTTTTTTACTTGTGTTTTTATACTCACCACCTTGTCATATTCTTCATCAAAAATGCTAAAAAATGATTATTTTTTACATCAAACGAAATAATGGCCCTAGAAAAGCATTAAGTAGTTGTTGTAATAATCTCGGACTTTTGATAGTTTCGTAGTATCAATTTCTTTTAAATTTTACCGATGATCCAAGGGTTAGATTTGAGTGAAATTAATTCTAATTGAAACTTTGGTTTTGTTATCTTTAAAATGGCATAAGTTTCACTAAGATCCACGGTTAATTATTATTATTATTTTTTTGGTAGAAATGTGAGTGTATTTCATTACCAAATGAATCTGTAAAGTTCTTTACATCAATCAACTCTATAACAAGGAAGCTACAAAGATCTCCCCCAAAAACTGTAATCTGTAACTATACTAATCCCCTATACTTCACTATGTAAAGCTATACAGACAAAATCTATTTCTTAACAAAGACAGGAGAAATACCAACAGCTTGGCACCACCTTCTATTTTTGCTGGTATCTTTTATACGTTCCACCTTGCTGAGCTGAACCCGCAGTTCATACTTGATCCTGGCAATTACCTTCTGACAATCTGGCTGTGGTTGGCGAAAAAAAGCATGATTTCTAGTAATCCAAATATGGTAAATACAAGCTGTAACAGCTGACTTACAGATGGATATGTGTGCAGAAGATCCCTTAATATACTTCACACCCCACCTTACGAATTCATCCCAGGTTGCAGGGGGAACTCTGAACTGAATGAAAGCACTTATCTGCTGCCATAGTGCTCTAGCAAAATCACACTGAATGAACAAATGGTCATGGGTTTTATTCTCTTTGTTACACAACACACACTTGCTGTCAACATTGGAACCTCTAGCTAAGAGCCTATCCCTGGTCATCAATCGCCTTTGCATCATAATCCAAGCTGTAAAAGAATGCTTTGGGTAGCAATTCCTACCCCAAACAAACTTGGCCCATGACTGAGCAGGAGCAGGAGGAACAAGAATTGTATATGCAGCCTTGGACGAAAAAGGAGGTTTTGCAGCAGTCCAAATAAGTTCACCATCATGCACAGAGACGCACTTCAATGCTTCTTCCCAAAGTTTCAACATTTTCCTGAACCCCCATGAGAACTTATTTAACAACTGCACCTCCCAAAAGCCTTCTTCAGACAAATACATTTCATGTATCCACTTCACCCACAACACATCCACTTTCTGAGCCACACACCAGACTAGTTTCAAAATCAAAGCCTTATTCAAAGAAAAAAGATCTTTAAATCCCAACCCCCCATGAAGCTTTGGTTGACAGATGACTTTCCATGCAACTAAAGCTTCCTTGAATTTATCACTACCACTCCATAGAAAATTCCTACAAAGGGCTTCAACTTGTTTAATAACTTTTTTGGGAATCACAAAAATGGAGCTCCAGAAATTATTCAAACTGAATAAAACAGTGTTGATCAGTTGTGATCTGGCTGCATAAGACAGGAATTTACTTGACCAACTCCTGATTTTTGCAGTAATCCTCTCAACAAGCCCAATACAGTCTGATGTAGTCATAGCTTTAGATGTCAGAGGGACACCTAAATAACGTACAGGAAGCTCCCCCACCTCCATATGAAGTATCTGGTGAATCTGCTCACTTACAACAGGTGACACCCCACCGAAAAAGACCTGGCACTTGTCTAAATTAGCCACAAGGCCTGAAGCATCAGAGAAATCTTGAAAAGCTGTGATGACACTAGCAGCAGATTTAACATTACCCTTACAAAATAAGAACAAATCATCAGCATAACTCAGATGGGTCACATTTAACTTCCCACATTTAGGATGATGTCTGAACTGACGATCATTCTTTAGCGAAGCAAGCCTTCTAGAAAGAACTTCCATGACCAAGACAAAAAGGTAAGGAGAGATAGGATCTCCTTGTCTTAGTCCTCTCTTCCCCTCATAATAGCCACACAACTCACCATTAATCACCAGAGAGAACTTGACAGTAGTAACACATAAGGTAATCCACTTCACAAACACATCAGGGAACCCCAATTTCACTAAAGAATGTAGAAGAAAAGACCACTCAATAGAATCATAAGGTTTGCGCAGGTCAACCTTAATAGCCATCCTAGCACTCACATGCTTTCTATCATAGTGAGTAAGAAGCTCCTGAGCAAGTAAAATATTGTGCACAATATTTCTACCCTTAACAAAGGCCCCCTGTTGGGTACCCACCACCTCAGACAGCACATTCTTCAACCGAGCAGCAATAACATTTGATATGCACTTATATATCACATTACAACATAAAATTGGTCTGAATTCCGAGGCAAGAGATTGATTTTTTACCTTACGGATTAAAGAGATAGCAGTGGAGTTAATCTGAGTGAGCAACTTGCCTTTGTCAAGGAAATTCCTCACAGCACCAGTCACATCATTCCCCACAACCGACCAAGCTTCCTTGAAAAAACAGGAACTAAAGCCATCTGGACTCGGAGCTTTGCTGTTTCTGATTTTAAACATAGCATCCCGAATCTCCTTATCAGACACAGGAGCACATAAGGCCCTACAGCTAGCTGAAGAAATCATGGGACCAAATGCATAAACCTCATCTGGCAAGGGAACAACAGTAGTGGAAGAGCCAAGTAGGCCTTCATAATACTCAATGAGTTCAGCTTTAATGTCATCAGGCTCCGACAGTTTCACACCAACACTGTTATATAGCGCAATCACAAAATTGGAATGCCTTCTCTGTCTAATGCACGCATGAAAGTAAGAAGTATTCTGATCACCAGCTTTGAGCCACTGGATTCTTGATTTTTGCTTGAGAAATAGAGCCTCATAATGCAAAAGCTTCCTGTATTGCTTAAAAACCTCTCTCTCCTCAGCTGCAATAGCAGTCTCAGTGCACCCCTTATTCAGCGCATCCTGTAACTCATTTAATTTTCCTTTGAATTCTTGAACACGTTTCTGCATACCCCCAAAGTTCTCCCTATGAAATTGCTTGAGTACAGGTTTAAGCAATTTCAGATGTTTACACAGCTGAAACATTTTATTACCAGACACAGGAGTTTGCCAAACTTTCTCAACAAGAGGGAGGAAAAGCTTCATCCTTAACCCATAAATTGCAAAACTTGAAAGATGGCTTTGTCATGATCACATCAACTATATGAATGACTGCAGGACAATGATCAGTAATGTCCTCAGCCAGGAACTCAGCATAACAATCAGGGAACAACTGCATCCACTCCCCATTAATCAGTACTCGATCTAGCTTCTTGTACATCCTACTATCATCTGGTCTTTTTATCATTCCAGGTGAAAAAATTACCAATGAAGTTCATGTCCACAACAGGAACTTGAGAGACAAAAGCTTGCAACTCTCTAGTATCAGCCAGAGTTACAGCTCTATCATTCCTCTTCTCCTCAGAACACAAAAGACAATTGAAATCACCCATCAACAACCAAGCACCAGAAACAGACTGCCCAATTGCACACAATTCAGACCACAAAGACACCCTTTCAGAAGCATGATTAAAGGCATAAATGACAGAAATAGTGAAGCATTCTCCACTACTCAACTTCACCACATCACAGTGAATCACTTGAGCTGATTTAGTGATGACAGTCACTCTAAAAACAGCTTGATCCCAACAAACCATAATTCTCCCTTTATTATTACTCACAGCATTATGCTCAAAATTCCAGCCAGGAACACAAACACTAGCTACACTATCAACTGAAGCAGAATAAACTTTAGTTTCTCTACAATACCCAAAAATGACAATTTATTGAGTAAAACAAAACTCTTAACCTCTCTTTGTTTATCAGGGAGGTTAAGACCCCTGATGTTCCACATACCAAGAGTACTCATCCTGGATTACCAGAGCCTGGCTTACCCTGAGGTCCACCACCTTTACTTCAAAGAGTTCTATCACTTTGAGGAGGCTTTTGCTTGTTTTTAACCCGAGCATTTGAAGATTCAGCATGAGCAACTTCAGTAATATTCCTCAAATCTAAAAACTTGTTCTGTGTAGCAGTCATAGCAGACTTATCAGGAGGAGGCACTGGTGGATTCTTGTTCCCAGAGCTAACCACAGTCCACCCATCCCCCTTCTCCATAGTTGAATCATTATCCAGTGTAACCACCTCATTGCTTAAACCTTCTGGAACCACAGGGCTCACTGGAACAGAATTACTCTCACTTCCTGGAACAACAGGGTTCACAGGTACAACATTACTCACAGGCACAGTAGGCTGTCTAACCCTCCAGACTGCAGGGAACTTTTGACACCTCTCATCTGAATGGCCAAACACTTTACATTTGGAGCATTTTTGAGGAAGCCATTCATAAACAACAATCTGTTCATATCTCTTACTAGTAGGATCACATAGTGTCAAAGTCTTAGGTAACTTAGCATGAACACTTATCTCCACACAGATTCTAGCATACTGTAACTTGGATTTAGCTGCTGTAATCCCATCCGTACACAATGGTTTACCCAAGGCACTCCCAATTATTCTTAATCCAGCAATTGTCCACAAATTGTACTTAAGATGCGGCAATTTAATCCAAACAGGAACAATAGTAACATCCATCTTCATAATATCTATTTCAAAGACCATGGTTTCAAAATAAGGGGTCTATTGTTAAAATACCAGTGACCATGCTCAAATACTTTATACATGTAATCCTCAGTAGAAAATCTAAAGAGAAAAATGCCAGGTTCAATAAGATGCACATCAACATCACCACAGTCCTTCCACTGAGCCTTCACATAACCCTTAATTGCTTGCTCGGTGGGTTTCAATTGAAGCACATAACCAACTAACGAAAATTTCCACAAATCTTAACCATCGTTCCATTCAGATTCACCAAAACTGACTACAGAATTATTAGAATCAGTAGATGAGACAAATTGAAGCTGCATACCTGAGTCCAAGGGACGGTTACGCCGCAGCGCTTGCGCAAATGAATTCGAACCCATTTCTGCCATATCACTTGAAATTGAACTCAAAAGAGAGATAATCACCCGATTAGAAGAAAGGAATTCGAATTGAGAGAAGAAAACTCGTGAAACAGCATAAAAGGATGAAGCTAGGACCAACAGTGGAGGCGGTTGGAGATAGCGTGAGTGAGGGAGCGAGAGTTTCTCTCTCTACATTCTAAATTTTTCTTTTCGAGGACCAACAATCACGGTTAATTATTTTGTTATAATGATTCGAACTGAAATGTCCCGATCTGACCATCAAGAATAAAATGAGTTATAACTTGTGACAATGAACGATTCAGACTAAATTCAGTTCTGGACAATTTGCAAAGGACATTTCCACGGTTCTACAGAGACCTAGTTTTCATATTTTGGACACATAACGAATTTACCATGAATTATTTAGTGACGAAGTTATGCTGGACAGTTTGGACATTTGACATTTTTAACTTGTTAAACAATGACCTAATAACCTCACTTAGATATATCAATAATTTTTCATGATTTTGCTTAACAGTAGTCAATGTATGTACTTGACTCTGTCTAAATGTGATGAAGTTATAATGAGTATAAAAAATGTTAAAAATGGATAAACGGGCTAATGTCTAGAATAGATATTCTTCAATAATTTGTAAATAACATGGTGATTTGCACTATCTTAATGAAAAGTGACACTTGTAGTGGATACTAGAATCTCTTTGGATCATTTTGGACTTTGAAATTACTTGATTTGGACTTCTAATGTATTTTTAATGAATTAAACAAAATCAAGCAATATCTGCCAAGAAAGAAATGAATCTGTCTAAAATGTCATCATGAACGAAGGGCTGAACTTTTGTTTAATTTCGCTAATTGTCTTAACGTCCATGACAATTATAGATAATTTGTGTACATAATCACAAACCAAGTTAGTTTAGTGTGTGTAAATATTGGAAACTAAATCCTTGAAATTAAATCTAATTAAATCGAAAACGTCAAGCCTGAATCTAACCTGCAGAAACTTGTAATTTGACGATAATGTCCTACTCACAAATTGTATCAACTCAAGAGTTTTACAGTACAAAGAAGACCGAAAATCACATAGGTTAGGATTTAAAATCACTCCTTTTGCTTACTCTAAGACGTAGTTATGATTTTTAGAAGTTATGTCCAGACTTGCACATAAACAATTTTTCTTTCCTCATTTGAGGATTTTTGTTTAATTGTCAAATGAAAAGACAAAAATATGAAACTCTCCAGTCTAGCTCTTTACTGAGCCTGGTTTATTTTCAAAATAACTTCATGAATAAAAAGTGTTTAGACCATTACCTTGTCCAAATTCGTGAGAGTGCGCTGTAAATAATCAACTTTTAGATTAGTTCATTGAAAGTAATAATTTCAACATCGGTTTTTCGATCTTTCGAAGACGGGACCCAATCCCGATCCTCGGAGCAGCAATGGATATCAAGACCGAGCGATATTTCATTTTTGTAGGACTTGCACACATATGTATCATTGTGTTGTATTAATTTTTTCAATGATGTAATTCGTCTCCCTAAGGCCATAATGATGTAATTCGTCTCCCGAAGGCCATTATAAATTTGTTTGTGTACATATTTACGTATGCATATTTCCATCTAAATAATCCAACTCACCATAATAAAAAAATGTTGTTTGATCTAACCATGAGTGATTGCATACTTATACGATTATTGTTAATGAAGACCGGTGTATTCACTTATGTACAAAATTGGCCCAAACTCTAATTCAAGGTTTGAATTACTTATTCACTGATACGCTATCATGGGTATTTCACCTAGCACTATTCAAAATTGATTTCACTCATCAATCCCCAGTGGATATTTTCCCAGTGGCGTGAATCCTTATTGGAGTATCCCACGGTCGAAAATCGCTTTCCCAGGTGGAATATCTATGATCGAATGTGAATGAATAAATGTTCGTCCCCTCTTATTTGGCTTTGGGCCATCTCGGGGAATTCTATCTAAAGACTCTTTCGAACCACTATTCACCAAACCCATAACCAAACTCTACTCAAATTATCCATTTATCCAACCACCAATGAACGTTATTCCCTAGTGAATAACAGATATTTTCGAGAAGTGTAATACTCAAAGCCAAGAATCCCCGTATATCACCGGATGTTGTTGGGTTGAACGCCTCGAAGGAGTAGGAAAATCATCCAATTTTGAACCATGTCTTACTCCATATTAGAGGAGTAGGAGGTTCCTCGGATCAATTCGACTCTAATAGCAGTCACCTTATAAGTTTCTCGATTATATCCCTCTAACGGGAAAGAACGAACACACCCGCCTTAGCGGCACCCAAGAGTCTAATGACGGAATTTCTTCATCAAAAACTACGATTAGGGATTTGATCCAAGAGTAGATTCAAGTCTTACAATGATTGGTACGTAGTGCAGTACATGCGTATCCAAGCCCGTTGTACATATGTGAATATATCGATTTTAGGCATGCATTTGCCATGATTTGCGTGCAAACATGTTGTGTGACAATGTTAACTTATGTGTATTCATTTTTAGGCATAATATAACCAAATTCGAAGCTTTCAAAGGGATTTGACGTATTAATAAAGAGATCGTACTCAGTACGGAAGAGGAAACGGGTCCGAGTGACGTCCGCACCTTCTAACCTGGACCCCAAACCCAAGTCTCTGTAACGTAGACCATTCACAAGAATTTTCGTGCCTTATCGCAATGAAGTCATTTTGGGTTTATTATTTCTTAAATGATTTTCTTTTGAATCATTTATAAAACCCTTTCCTTTTGAAACCCGTCCTTGTTTGAGTCATAACATGGTGGCGACTTCGAACCCTTATTTATATTCATTTTAACAAGGTGGCGACCTCGAATCTTATGATGATTCCTCGACAATTGACCCCTTCAATCAGTCGATTTCCGTGGAACGTGACCCTTTGGCATGTAACGCGACGATTCTCGGGTCCTAATCCAGAAAACCAGAGAATCTGGCGCCAC
This sequence comes from Tetragonia tetragonoides, assembly GCA_038025085.1. Lineage (NCBI taxonomy): Eukaryota > Viridiplantae > Streptophyta > Magnoliopsida > Caryophyllales > Aizoaceae > Tetragonia > Tetragonia tetragonoides. Next base: position 33,958,496 of record CM076151.1, on the reverse strand, counting down.
AACAATTACTCCATATTTGGAGTTATCATCATTTTTGCAAATCTAAATTGGCAACAATTCGATGCATTAGCACCTACAAGTTCATCCGGAACATGATACACGCCATTTTTTCCAATTAATTTTCCGACGACGACGTAGAAGAAAATTGCGAAATTAAACATTATTCTAAATCGTACAGTATTCATCATTGGCGGTAAATTATTGTCGACTACAATTTTAAAAAATGGGGAAAAAATGGTGAGATAATCTAAGGATTGAATTACTTTTGACGAAGAGCGAAGTCTATCCGTTGGTGTTCCTGGTAAATATGAGAACTTTTCGTGTTTATCTGATGATTATTTTTCGTATGACAATTAAGTAGGTGAGTAATGTTTATTTTGGTAGCAAAATAATTTTCATTTGTAAACCTTTAAATGTCGTAGTTGGTAGCAAAAATGTTATGATTGATGATATGTATTTACATTAATGAAGTCCCTGGTAGCAAAATGCATCCCTGATAGAAAAAAATTAGTCAGTACTTAGATTTTATGTTAGTGAAGACTTTGGTAGAAAAATTATATTCGTTCCAAATCAATACTTCACTACAAGCTCGCCGAAAAAAATGGTGTGACTCAGGAAAAAAATATTTTTTGGTTATATCACGACAGATTAAAAGATGAATATTTGTGGGTGTCTAAATAAACTAGAAAATTCTATGTTTCACCGATATTGGAAATTTCTAATCTTCGCCGGAAATTTCTATATTTTGCCGTGGGGATGTTGGTTGGGATGGTTGCAAATCAGAAAGAAACGCCGGAAAATAATGTGGGTTGGAATGTGGTCGGAAAAGAAACGTGGGTTGGTATGTGGACGGAAAATAAATCCGGCGGTTCATTTGTTAACGGAAAAAAAATGCAGTGGAGAGTATATTCATTGAAGAAGTTGGATGGTGGTTGAAGTGCCTTGGGAAGAGAGAAAAATAATTAGGGTGATTTTTTTAAAAATTTGAATCTGAAACTTGAAAATTGAGTTTGAATTTTAAATTGAAAAAGATTCAGCTGATGTCATGATGAGGTAAGTAGAGGGTTTAGAATATTCTTCAATTTTGCCACATGTAAAGTTGGGATTACTTGTGTATATATCTTGCTACATGCACTTAGTGTACATATAGCCTTTTCCACTTCATCCTAAAGAAAACCCACCCAAAACAACCACCACCAACAACAACAACAACCACAATTAGCATTCTCTTTACACCGCGCCACAAACAAATACTCGAGCTTCGGAGCGTAAATATCTACAACGTGACCTACATGTGTCAGGATTTCCAATATGGTTTGCTGAAGATTTGGACAATTGGAAGATTTAGGTTCCTCAATCACACCTTCACATTCAAAGGCTTCGATCTCCTATCCCACTAACAACCACCATATGATGTAAAATTTAGGGGATATTAGAGGAAAATATAGAAAACTTACACATGAAAAAAAATTTAGTACCTAGAGACGATCATGTTGACGTTGGGGCATGGTGCTACTAGGATTGTTGATGCTTCACATGGATTACCTTGCACATCAACAACTTATTTATAGCTGGGTGTTACTAAATGCCGCCCCTAAATTACTAGGTACCGCCCTCCAAAATTCCAATTTTGCCCTTTTTTAATTTTTCACTCATCCTCTCCCTCTCTCCCTCTCTAACTCTCACACCACTTCTCTCCCACTCTACCACCCACTCTCATACCCAACCTTCATCAACATTCACTCAAGCAACCCGCGGATGTCTGCCGGCGATCAAGAAGTGCCGTCGACGGTGGCGGAGGTAAAATTAATTTTTTTTGCGCATTTTTTTTGCACGGTCGTCTGAGATTTTCGACTCACCCTTGGGTGAGTTGTCTGCTACAGGCGACCCATCCAAGGGGAGTCGTCTGTCGATCGCGACTCACCCTTGGGTGAGTCGTCCGCTACAGGCGACTCACCCTTGGGCGAGTCAAGATCAATAGACGACTCACCCTTGGTTTGGTCGCCTGTAGCAGACGACTCACCCAAGGGTGAGTCAAGATCGACGACCGACAGACACAAAAAAAAAATTTATTATTATTATTATTTATTATTATTATTATTATTATTATTATTATTATTATTATTATTATTATTATTATTATTATTATTATTATTATTATTATTATTATTATTTATTGTTTGAATTTAAGATTAAGCTAACATTGTTTTCGTTGTTTTCGTTAGATTCCTTTGGAGCGGTTCGGTGGTGATGGTGTTGATTACAGTACGCATTTCGTCACTGATGAGTTATTTGATAGTGATACAGATGCAATTAATTGGGCAAAACAAATTGCACTTACTATCGGGTTTGAGTTGATAATTTCGTCACACAAGAAGAGTGGAAGCGTAAAATTGTTAAAATGCAATCGAGGTGAACGCTACAGAGGGGAATTAAGAGACTTAGATATTGCTGCTCGGAAGAATACGAAAACAAAGACTTGTAAATGTACGTTCCAGTTGAGAGCTCGGCAAGTGTATGGGTCCAGTAGTTGGATGATTGTCACATTGCCTGGGACTAGGGGTACGCACAACCATGACTTTGCTATGTATCCTGAGGGATATCGTCAGATGAGTGGTCTTAGTCCTGGGTCAAAGAAACTCGTTCGTGACATGACTTCGGCACAAACAAAGCCATGTGCTATCTTGGCCGCGATTAAGGAAAAATTTCCCGAGGACAATGCAACTAGACGGCATGTGTACAACCACAGAGATCGTATAAGGAAACTTGATTTTGAAGAGAGAGATGTCATTGGTCAGTTTCATCATTTAGCTGTGGCGAATAAGTACGTACATTGGACAAGAGCCGACCGAGCTACTAATGAGGTAACTCACGTGTTCATGGCACACCCTACATCAATTCAGTTACTTCGGTCTTTTTGTTGGTTGATTGGCTTAGATTCCACGTACAAAACAAACAAGTATAAGATGCCGTTTGTTGAGATAGTGGGGATGACTCCAACCAATAAGAACTTCCTCATAGCTTATGCCATTATGAAGGATGAGACTCAGGCAAGCTATGCGTGGGTCTTAGATAAGTTGAGGATGCTTATTGGAAATGATGTACACCCAACAGCAATTGTGACCGATCGTGAGCTAGGGTTGATGACACCTATTAGAGAGATATTTCCCGAGAGTGCCCATTTGCTCTGTACATGGCACATTAACAAAGTCGTTGAAGACAAAGTGTACAGACTTTGTAGAAAAGATAAGGCCGTCGCGCAGAGGTTCAAGAATGGGAGGTGGAAAATTATCATGGAAGCTTCCACAGAAGCTGCGTACGATAGAGCAGTGCGTACGATGAAGGTTAGTTGGAGGACTTACCCTCACGTGATATCCTATGTAGAGGAGACCTGGCTGAGACACAAAGAGATGTTTGTGGCTGCGTGGACGAATAAGGTGCTACACCTTGGCAACACTACGACTTGCAGGGTGGAGAGTGCACATGCCGCGCTAAAACAGTGGTTGAACTCCTCAACTGGAGCTTTGGACAATGTTTGGAACAAGGTCAACAAGTCAATCGAGTCACAAATAACTGAGATCAAGTACACACTTGAAGAGTGCAGAAGACGAAGAAGTGTGGTGTACTCGGGTTTCCCATTCAACTATCTGACCGGGTATGTTTCCCATTACTGCTTACAAATATTATTGGCTGAGCTGAACAGGATGAGAGAATTGAGTCACCAAGTATTTGATCGTTGCGGTTGTGTATTGAGATCCACTCATCAGATCCCGTGTGCGTGTGAGTTGAAAACGGCCACGGATACGGGCACGCCAATTAGCTTGAATAGTGTCCACAAATTTTGGCGAACACTCGTTATTAGTGATGCAGTGGAGATAGCTACGCTTGACATGACTGAGCATCCATCTGAGTACCATCGATACTTTCGGTCTCTGGTCGACGAGGTTAACTCAAGCGACCCGGCAGTTGTGCGCAACATATCTGTCCTTATGAATGAGCAGCTTCATCCTGAGGAAGCGAGTTACGTCGAGCCGGAAGCGAACACGACAGTCAGAGGTCGACCGAGAGGGAGTTCCTCTACCATACGTGATCCTAGTTCATGGGAGTACTCCCAGAGGGGTCGTGGTCGCCCTAGGTCATCCAGTTCGAGCCGCGGGCGTGGTCGTACCTTATCCTCATCGAGTAACTTCGTAAACAGTACTGGTATGAAAACCCATAATTTATTAACATGTACATAATGTTGTTACTTTTTGATAAGTACTATTATTGACTTTCTATTATATTGTCTTGCAGCTGGACACGCAATAGATATCACTGAATTCTATCATGTTAACAAAATTCCGGGAATCATCGTACCTTTCATTGAAGGATATCTCGATGTGCTTGGGGATGGTAATTGCGGTTTCCGTGTCATTGCGGACTACATTTTCGGAGACCAAGAGCAATGGCGAGTGGCGAGAGTTTGCATTGCACACGAACTCTTAGCTAACCGAGCATTGTACGAAAACTTATACGTTGAAGGGGTCGACGCTGGTTACCGCCGTATTATGTGGGACGGAGGTGCGTGTAACGATGATCACTGGATGACAGTAATTGAGGATTTGTTCCCGATTGCCAACCTCTTCAATGCAGCGATTATGTTATTCGGATACGGCAGCGGAAGGGGGTTATATTCTTGTTACACAGTGCTACCGTTCCAAGCACCTTCGACTGCTACACGTCCAAGTAGGGAAATTGTCATGTGTCATTTAGGTGATTCGTATTCCCATTATATCCGTCTGGATTTAGCCTCAGATTTCCCTGTTCCTTCGATATGCGAAGCATGGTTTACTTTCCGTTCTGATAGTGTCGCTGGTTGGGAGCAAATGTATGTTACGCGAAGAGCACATTGGGATCGTTTAGCGAGGTCGACGTAATTGAATGTTTTGCGTGATTGTTATACTTATATCATTGTCACATTTTTGTGTGATTGTTATATTTTGCATGTGGAGAGTGGTCGTGATTATTGGAGGTAAATAAAACAACAAATTACAATAAAACAAAAAATGTAAATAAGAAACAACAAATTACAATAACACAAATAAATAATAACAATAACAATGAAACTCTTATAATAACAAATTCATCTAGGGTCAATACATCATTTGGCAGCCCGCCAATCTCTCATATACTCGTCCATTTGGGATCGAGTACCTTCCGCTTGCTCCGGAGGAATCAAAGTAATGGCCTGCTCATGTAAGACGGCTAGACGATTCACCCACTGCAAAAAAGTAACAATGAGTGTGAGTTCAGAGATATGTAATACGTAAAAAAAAAAAATATTTTAGTTTAGTTAATCACTTACATAATCGCTGTTGGATCGTGGAGGAATCACAGGTGCTGCAGCGTCACGTATCAGCCGAGGGTGGGAGTGAAGGTAGTACCATGCGAGGTAGTCATCCGTACATGCTGTGGGATCTGACGTGGATGCCTGAAACCCATGGAGACCAAGAATGTAAAATCCCGGGAACATACGCCAAGCATCAGATGAGATCCGTTCGGGGAAGACAACCTTGTACGAACGACTGCTCCATGACCTGATCGCTTTGACTGGCCTAAAGATCGGGGTTGGGATACTCTGTACGTACCCGATTTGTCGTAAACAACGACCAGGCATGTACGGTTCGATAATATCCCGATACTGTAGCCACCCCATGAATACAGTCCTCGGTACAGATACTGCCGGGTTAGAACCGTACGGCAGCCACACCACCTACGTAGAAATGTTGAAAGTTACGGTGAAGTAAAAAAACATAGCAAACGACGAAATAAATCATGAACACCGATAACTAAATGACGTACCTCTGTCGCTCGCAGATGATCCAAGCGTCTACGTAAGGAGTCCAGTCGACCCATGTCCTTGCCCTCAGCCAGGGCACTCCATACGGACGCACGGGGAGCCTCGTCGTCCCCGACAACCATCCGCTCCCGATGAGGTCGGAAGCAGGGAAAGTACTCGTATATCCATGCCTGCAGGAGAGTTAGGCATCCGCAGATGCCCTGAGAATCCCCGCGACTAGCTATACCGAGCTGACGATATAGGAAGGCGAGGGCAGCAGATCCCCAAGAGAAGTCATGCACCGTATCGACACCGTCGTCCATCACCTCCATCACGCAGGAGGGTCTAATACGGTTACCACTCTTGTCGACAAACAAGGTGGATCCAATAAGTAACCACATCCAAGCTGTCGCCTGGATGTCATCTATTTGCTCACGGCAAAGCTCAAAAACCGACTCCGTGAGGACCGCACCGCCCTGCCAGTGGCTACACATCAGTTCTTCTGGGCTGACCCCGAGAACCTCCATGGCCGCCGTCTGCAGCTGCCCATCCCGTCCCTCATTGGAAACGAGCTCTCCGTCTACAGGAATCCGAAGAATATGCCATACATCGTGCAACATGATCGTCATCTCTCCGAACAGCATGTGGAACGAGTTCGTATCCGGCTGCCACCTTTCCACGAATGCAGATATCAGGGGGAAGTCAATATGTCTGAACATAATGTCTGCCAGGTGTGATAACCCAGTCCCCTCGATCTGGGCCCTCATCTCGGCCGACATCTCCGCTCGCCACTGACTCAGCCGCTGACATACAGTCCATCGGTTCTGACACTTCAAGAGACCCCTCATCTCTCCATTCCACATACGAGACGCTACGTGGCCCAAGAAGCTCGATATGACGCTATCATCCGCCGGCCCACCGGGCACAGGCTCTGTAACAAGCCACGTAGTGTCGTCCTCCGCTCTAGATCGTTTGCCAGTACTGGACGACCCAGTACTAACAAACCTACCGCCTCTGCCCTTCACCACGCGCCAATCTGAGGATAATTCGACGCCAATCTGATCATCGTCTTGCTCACCGGAGTAGAACTCGCTAGTTGCGTAATCGTCTTGCTCAGCAGTCATCTCCCTCATCCGAACTGCCTCTCTCTGTCTCCGTACAGAGGCATCAATCCCGCGCGACCTCGTGTGACGCGGTCCTGAACCAGCTAGTTCACTAAATAACCGAGGCACCGATTTACCGGCTCCTCCCATCTATCATTTCACATTTTTAATTAATTAAACAATAATTAATAATAATAATAATAATAATAATAATAATAATAATAATAATAATAATAATAACGATAAATAATAATAATAATAATAATAATAATAACAATAAATAATAATAATAATAATAATAATAATAATAATAATAATAATAATAACAATAAATAATAATAATAATAATAATAACAATAAATAATAATAATAATAATAATAATAATAATAACAATAAATAATAATAATAATAATAAATAATAATAATAATAATAATAAATAATTTTTTTTTGTGTCGGTCGTCTGGTCTCAGACGACTCACCCAAGGGTGAGTCGTCTGCCTGTCTCGACTCACCCAAGGGTGAGTCGTCTGCGACCGACGACTACCCTTGGGCGAGTCGAGATCGGCAGACGACTCACCCTTGGGTGAGTCGAGATCGGCAGACGATCGACGCAAAAAAAAAAAAAAAAAAAAAAAAAACACAACTTCAATTCATAACTTCACGATTCAATTCAAGGCAAAAAATATTCAATTCAAGGCAAAAAAAATTCAATTCAAACAAAAAAAAAAAAAAAATTCGAAAAGTTACCCCCCCGCGCCGTCGGTCGCCGCCTCCCTCGCCGTCGAAACCTCTGCCGCCGCTGCCGCTAGCACTTGACATGGTCGTGGTGGTGGTGGTGGTGGTTGCCGGTGTGATGGTGTGGTGGTGAGGATGAGTGAGTGAGGAAGAGAGGATGAGTGAGAGTGGATGAGTGAGAGTGAGTGAGGAAGAGGGGTGGGTGAGGGTAAAATTGGAAAGGGGGGGCGGTAGCTAGTAAAAAGGGGCGGTATTTAGCAATTCACTTAAGAATGAGGTATTAGGTATATTAGATTGCAAGTTTAGAATCTCTCATTCTCCATGTCTATATATATTGTACGAGTCTTTGCACCTCACCTGAACCAAAAAAAATAATAGAAGTGTATAAGGTGTTTATAGGTCGAAAAATAAAGTGGTTGTAGAGAGCATGACTTCAAATTGTTTCATTATGGGTTGTGTTTTTATTGCATAAGAGGATTCGTAGAAAGCGACGTTGCATCGAGAAATGAAGTGGCTCCTTTGGTGTTCTTTTTTCTTTCTTCTTTTTCCTTTTCTTTTTGCGGAGTGTTATCCCTAAATATCATAGTACAATTAGACTTCTGAAAATTATAATTTGGTCTCGCTTCCACATTAAATAAATTGAACTTGAATACCTATATGCTATATTGCATGTGAACACGGTGAAAGGTAAAATAAAGTCCGAAATAGTTAGACAAAGCGAATTTAATTGAATAAAATGTGAGTAAAAGGTTATTCTGACAAAGTTCAAAAAGTCTTAATATATCATCGGGTTGACAACTTTCAAAAGTTTGAATCTTAGTCTTAAAAATCAAATATTAATAGAAAGTTGATATGGCAGGAAAATATTACATGTACACTAAGTGTATGTAGCAGATATACACAAGTTATCTCAACCCTTAATATGGCAAAATCGGAGAATATTCTAAATTCTCTACTTACCTCAGCATGACATCAACAAAATTTGTTTCAATTCAATTTCAAATTCAATTTTCAAAATTCAAATTCAAAATTAAAAAAAAAAATAATCACCCTGATTATTTCTCTCTTTTCCCAAGACACTTCAACCACCACCCAACCTGTTCAATGAATATACTCCCTACTGCATTCGTTTCCGATAACATACGAACAGCCGAACTTATTTTCCGGCCACATATACCAACCCACGTTTCTTTTCCGACCACATTCCAACCCACGTTTCTTTTTCTTCCACATTCCAGCCCAAGTTATTTTCCGGCGATTTTTTTCCGATTTGCAACCATCCCAACCGACGTCCCCATTGGCGAAATATAGAAATCTCAGGCAAAGATTAGAAATTTCCCAAAGTCAGTGAAACATAGAATTTCCTAGTTGATTTAGACACCTACAATTATTCATGTTTTAATCTGTCGATAAATAACCAAATTTTTTATTTCTGAGATGTACCACTTTTTCCCGCGAGATTGTAGTGAAGTATTGATTTGGAACAGAAATAATTTTACTACCAAAGTCTTCACTATTGTAAAATCCAAGTACTAACTACTTTTGTTATCAGGGATGCATTTTGCTACCAAGGACTTCACTAATGTAAATACATATGATCAATCATAACAATTTTTCTACCAACTACGACATTTAGAGGTTTACAGATGAAAGTTATTTTGCTACTAATATATACATTAATCACCTACTTGATTGTCATATGAAAAATAATTTTTCGATAAACACGAAGATTTCTCATACTTACAAGGAACACGAACGGACGGACTTCGCTCTTTGTCGAAAGTAATTCAATCCTTAGATTATCTAACCAATTTTAACCAATTGTAGTCGACAATAATTTGCCGCCAATGATGAATACTGTGCAATTCAGAATAATGTTTAACTTTGCAATTTTCGTCTACGTCGTCGCCAAAAAATTAATCGGAAAAAAATGGCATAAAGCGTTGCCGGAAAATATGAGTGGAAAAGAATTATTATATGAAATAATTATAAGTCGATAACAACTGGTCTCCTCTTCGTCGGAAAATTCACTCTTCGCCGGAGAGTAATCGAAAGCATGATTGGAAACAATGGAGCTTTCTTTATTATTTTATTTTCTTTCAACCGGCAATGTCACAATCTGAGCGTGACGCGATGCGCGGTCCAATAACGCGAGAATCCAATTTATAATTGGATTGCCGGTGCCGGTGCTGGTGCTGGTGCCGGTGGTGGTGGCGGCGCGGGGTCGATCGCCGATTGTCGTTCAGCAGTTGGGGATGGGTTTGGTTGGTTGTAGGTGGGCTGGGTGGGGTGAGGAGAGAGAATAGATAAGGAGAGAGTAAGCTTATTTAAGTGAGGGTATAAAAGAAACACATGGGTAAATGTGGGTGGTATTAAATAAAAACTATGGTGGTATAAAGGTGGAATGTTTTTTGGGTCTTTCACGTTCCATTTGCCGCTTTTTTTTTTGCTCAAAATACGATATTTTTCCCTCCTTTGACCCTCTTATTTTCCCTCAAATATGAAAAAGATTTTTAATTATAGACATGTCGATTACTGAGATTGTTTTTGTATATTTCTCCACATACACTTAGGGTATGTTCTTTTCAACTGGTTTTCAGTTTTCTCCAGTTTGTCCCAATTTTCACCAGTTACCAGTTACAAAATACAGTTTTGTGCAGTTTTTCCCAATTTCTCCCAGTTTGACCCAGTCTTGTCCAGTTTTTCCCAGTTTAGTCCAGTTTTGATATTTTGACATATTAAACACAATACTTAAATATAAAAGATTTTAAATCCAAATATAAAATAAATATATGCATAAAATTATTAAACATAATAATAAATAATAATAATAATAATAATAATAATAATAATAATAATAATAATAATAACAACAACAACAATAATAATAATAATAATAATAATAATAATAATAATAATAATAATAATAATAATAATATTAATATTATTACTATTATAATTTTGCTATTATTATACTCTTATTATTCTAATTGGTGTTATTATTATTGTTACTATTATTATTATTATTATTATTATTATTATTATTATTATTATTATTATTATTATTATTATTATTATTATTATTATTATTATTATTATATATTTACTACTATTACTATTATTATGAATGAAATTATTAAAGTTATTTTTAATTTTGTTATTTCTTCTATTATTATTATTATTATTATTATTATTATGATTGCTACTATTTATTATTATTATTATTATTATTATTATTATTATTATTATTATTAGTATTATTATTCAGAAAACAATAAAAAATAAAAAAAATTCCAGTTTATCCCAGTTTTTCCTAGTTTCTCCCAGTTTGACCCAGTTTCTCCCAGTTTTCACCAGTTACCAGTTAGACTTTTCAGTTTTCACCAGTTTTGCCCAATTTTGTTCAGTTTCTCCCAGTTACCAGTTCCACTTTCCAGTTGAAAAGAACGAGCCCTTAGTGTAGGTGTATCATAGTCGATATGGCAAGTGGTAATGTAATACTCTTTCTTCCCCTTATGCCAACATGTTTTGACTATGTCTATCAAAAATACCCCTCTTCTTGACTTGCTTAATACCAAGTTGACTTCACCCGCCCGTGACAATTGATCAAATCAATTCATCAAACATTGAACTTCCAAACCTCCCCAGGTACATTACGCAACTATTTCTAACATAAATACAAATAAATGACATTTTCACCCAAAGTCTTCCTTTCATATCTATATGAGACTGTAGACTATCACTCTCTTCACTTTTCCCAACATAAATTCCTAACCACAACCCACCAAAAAAAATACATTAGTACTCCAAATTTGGATTAATCATCTTATGTGCAAATCCAAAATGGCCATAGATGCATTAGCACCAACAGCTTCACCCCATCGAAAAACCAACAACAACAACCAACAACAACAACAACAACAACAACAACAACAACAACACTCCTCTTTACACCCTTCAACAACCCTATCAACAACCCAAACAGCCACCTTAACAGCCTCATCCTCCTCCGTCTCGAGCCGCAATTCTCTCTCCAGCCTTCGTAGCTCCCTCCCGGACAACCCTCACCTCTACGACATCTCCGAGATCCGCAACGCCACAAACAACTTCCTTACCAAAAACACCGCCTCAAATTCATCATCATCATCAACACGCTCATGGCGTTGCAATTTACACAACAAAGATGTAATAATTTTCCAAAGAAGATCAAAACATCAAAACCCACCAAACATCCGACAAAAGCTCTCATCAATATGCAAATCTCATCATGTATCCGTTGTCAATCTACTTGGAGCTTCTCTTTCCGGAGACTACATCTACTTAGTTTACGAATTCGTCAACGGAGCCAGCGTTTCCGATTTGCTACACAATCGGAAAAACCCCGATTTCACGGTCTTAAACACTTGGATTTCGAGGATTAACATAATTTCTAGCCTCGCCAATGGCCTTGATTATATCCACCATAATACTGGATTGGATGTTAAGTTTGTTCATAATCATATCAAGGCTAGTAGTGTTATTGTTACTGAACCGTCGTTTAATGCGAAGATCTGCCATTTTGGGACTGCTGAGCTTTGCGGTGAGCCTGTTGAGGAGAGAGAAAATTTCTCTGAAAGTAGTAAAATTGATGAGGAGGAAGAGATAGTTGAAGCCGCCTCATCGCCTAAACGACTTACCAGATCTAACAGTGTTCAATTTAGCGGCACACGAGGGTAAATTTCGAAATTTAATTTCTTGCTGTGTCACATTTCAGTGTTGAATTTCTTTTTTTTAGTTTGATCAAACAGTTTTTTAAGTTCATTATTTTGTTTTACGGACTAAATATCACATTGGTATTAAAAAAAGACATTTCACCGTGTTCACGGGCAATAGAGCAGAGCTCAATAGATATTTTAATTCTTCACTTAAAAAAAAAAGTTGTCCATGAAGTTTTGTATGTAGATCTTGTTGGAGTTGCTAAACCTACTCATATTTTAATTATTTAAGGAGCCGTTTGGTTAGGGTTATTGAAATAAATTTATAAAGAGGTAGTGGGGGGTTAGATTTTTTGAGAATAAGGGTAATAATTATCCCTAATTGGAGAATAATAGAACCCATCTTCCCCTGAGATAATGATATTTTCCCATTATCCCCTTAATCATTACTCCTATCACTACTTCACCTTACTGTTTTAGCTTAAAAATTCATTCTATTATCCCTTGATCATTACTCCAAACCAAACCGCTCTTAAGTTTAACGGTTTTCCCTTCTTTACACAAAAAAAAAAATAAAAAAAAAAAAAATAAAAATAAAAAAAAAAATTTGAAAAATAAATGACTGATTAGGCAAGTTCATGTCATGTCTAGGGGGTGCTTTACAGGTATTTTAACAAGGAAATTAAAAGACTAGCAAAAAAACAAGGAAATTAAAAGACAAATTCGTTTGTGTCATTGTGTGTTAATGTGATGATGTCAAGTAGTAGTGCTTTACAGGTATGGCAAGTTTGTAACCACAGATTTCGAGTCTACAATAAACAACAAAAACGGCAGCTAACTAAAATGCCTTGAGTGACCTTTTTTATGTTTTCATGGTGTGAATAGCATTAGAATAATATTTGACAATGCGACAAATTGAGAATAATCACCCAACAAGATACGGATAAGCTAACAAAAAAAATGTAAAGTCAAGTTTTGCTTCATTTTGTGTCTAATATAATTAAATGCAAATACCACCCTTTGTACTAATTTTTCGCAAAAACTTGTTTTAGATAGTCTTTGGATAAGATGAGGGTTACTTTTTAATAAAATAAGGATCATAGCTTTTAATTTTTTATCGTATCTATAGGTACATGTCACCGGAGTTCCAAATGACAGGTGTGGGCACGAGAAAATCCGACGTGTATGCATTTGGGATCGTTTTACTAGAACTCCTATCCGGCGAGGAGCCATTGAGATATAAGTTCGACAAAGCTACCAAACAGTATGTCAAATTGTCCATTACTGACTCTGCCAAGGCATTGGTAGAGGACACTAGTGAGGAGGACAAAGATGGGAAATTGAGAAAATGGATGGATAGGAGATTAAAAGATTCGTTTCCAGTTGACGTGGCAAAGAAGCTAACTCGTTTGGCTGTGGATTGTCTCCACGTGGATCCGGATAAACGGCCTGATATGCGACGCGTGGCAGGGAAGATCTCTAGGCTTTATTTGGAGTCTCAAGCTTGGTGTGATAGGATGAAAATACCTACGGAGTTTACGGTGTCGTTTGCTCCTAGGTAGTTTAGATTTTTGTTCGTTTTGGTCGATTTTTTTTAGGATTATTTTATCCATAGGAATTGTTATTGTAACACTATCAATTTTTAATTTTTGGAAATTATTATACAAATGGCTGGATTAATGCTTCTATTGAGTTTGATGTCCAAATCCAATGTATTTTTAGTTTTGTATTTTATCTATGGGAGATGATTCGATTAAGGCGTGTGTACTGTTTGTTTAATATTTGTTCTTGTAGGTTGCATATCGGGCACGCTGGGTCTGACAATTTCTTCTAGAAGGAATTTTTTCTTTAAAAAGAATTATTGAATTGTCATTTTCTGAGTTGATATAGATTTAAGTATTCATGAAAACGGATTAGGGCTACTGGCCTCTCCCGAAAAAGAATGAAGGCTGTTGTAACTTGAGGTAGTAATTGAGCGGGTCGGGTTGCGTAATGTTGATTTCGGGTTGTTTCGATTCAACAATTTAGGTGTTACAAAAGTGTTAGAGTTAAGTTTAATTGGGCTTATATAAGTTATATCGATATTGGGTTACGGACTTATGATTAACTCGAGTCAGTTTAGTTTAGATTTTGATTAACAAGTCGCATTCAATTTAACATACTTTTCGGGTCATCATATCAATTAAAGTTTAATTAATATTTCAGAAGATATAATTCAAAAATTAAAATGAAAGTTGAAATTTTATGTGAAATCTTTTCAATAATAAGGTTTACACTTATTTTTAGTTTGTACTTTTTCAATATTTTGTATTTTTTTTTGGGTAAAATGTGAGTGTATTATATTACCAAAAATGAACATATAATGTTCTTTACATCATCAACAGACTGTATAAATCAAGGAAGTTTACTAAGCTCTCTTTATATGTTGTACTCCTATCTATCTATGTTGTATACAAAGCAGAAAAAACTATTTTGTTACAAAAACAGGACAAATGCCTACATCAGCGCACCATCTTCTATTCTTTGTTGTCTCTTTGATTCTCTCAATTTTACTGAGCTGCACCCTTAGCTCAAACTTGATCTTCGTTATAACACTGGATATCTCTGGCTTGTGTTGTCTGAAAATAGCATGGTTTCTAGCAATCCAAAGATGGTATATGCTAGCTGTAACTACTGCTTGACACATTGATATGTGAGCAGACGAGCCCCTAATATGTCTTATACCCAGTTGTAGGAGGTGCTTTGAACTGTATAAAAGAGCTGACATGTTGCCAAATTGCTCTAGCAAAGGTGCACTTCATGAAAAAGTGTTCATGAGATTCATTCTCCTGCTCACACAGGATACACTTGCTGTCAACCTGTATACCTCTGTGCAGGAGTCTATCCCTGGTAAGTAACCTTTTTTGCATCATTATCCACGTAGTAAAAGAGTGTTTAGGATAGCAATTTCTACCCCAAACAAATCTAGCCCAAGGTTGGTCTGAATTTTGAGAAACCAGAACCTTATAGGAAGCCTTGGATATGAAAGGAGGGGGAGCAGCAGACCAGATCACTTCTCCATTCTGAATGGTGACACATTTCAGTGCATCATGTCTCAGTTTTAGCAACTTCTTGAACCCCTAAGAGTGTTTCTGTCATATCTGCATCTCCCAAAAATCTTCTGACTCCATATACATTTCATGAGTCCATTTGACCCAGAGTACATCTGCTTTTTGAGCCAAACACCATATCAGTTTCATATCAGAGCTTTGTTTAAAGCATATAAGTCCTTGAACCCCAAACCACCCTTATTCTTAGGTTGATAGATGTCTTTCCATACCACTAGTGCTTGCTTGAAATTTTCAGAACCACTCCATAAGAAGTTTCTACAAAGTGCCTCAACTTGCTTGATTATCTTCTTGGGGAGAAGGAAAACTGACCCCCATAAATTGTGCAAGCTAAAAAAACAGTTTGTATCAGCTGTGCTCTTGCAGCATAAGACAGGAATCTACTAGACCAACTCCGGACTTTGGCTGTAATTCTCTCCACAAGCCCCATACAGTCAACATCACTTAGGGATTTTGTTGTTAGTGGAACCCCTACATAACGAATAGGTAGTTTTCCCACCTCCATCTGAAGCATTTGCTGAATTTGCCCTCTGACCTGATGTGAGACTCCACCCAAAAAAACTTGGCACTTGCTTAAGTTGGCCACCAAACCAGAAGTATCAGAGAATTCTTTAAATGCCTCAATAACACTTGAAGCAGCTTTAGCATTTCCTTTGGAAAACAAGAAAAGATCATCTGCATAGCTTAAGTGAGTAACATTTAGCCTCCTGCACTTTGGATGATGCCTAAACATATGATCATATTGTAGCACATCCAATCTGCGAGAAAGAACTTCCATAACCAAGACAAAGAGATATGGAGATAAGGGATCTCCTTGTCTCAGACCCCTCTTCCCCTGAGAAAAGCCAGTCAATTCACCATTAATAACCAAGGAGTATTTAAATGTAGTTACACATAAACTAATCCAATTCACAAAAGCTTCAGGGAACCCAAGCTTTAATAAAATATGAATCAAAAAAGACCACTGTATGGAATCATAAGCTTTGCTTAGATCCACTTTGATTGCCATTCTAGCACTTACATTTTTCCTGTCATAGTGAGAGAGTAATTCCTGAGCAAGCAGGATATTGTGAACTATATTTATCCCCTTAACAATAGCACCCTTCTGGTTCCCTACTATCTCATGTAGAACATTCCTCAAACGCCCAGCAATAACATTAAAGATGCATTTATATATGACATTACAACAATAGATGGGTCTGAATTCAGATGCACGAGAAGGGTTAGGTACCTTAGAAATCAAAGATATTGCAGTAGCATTTATCTGTGTGAGTAGCTTTCCCTTCACAAAGAAATCCCTAACTGCATCAGTCACATCCTTTCCCACAATAGACAATGCCTCCTTGAAGAAATATGAGCTATAGCCATCAGGCCCCGCTGCCTTGCTATTTTTAATCTTGAACATAGCATCCTTAATCTCTAAATATGTAACTGGAGCACATAAGAGCCTGCAACTTCCTGTAGATAAGGTAGATCAAGCAAAATAAACCTCATCTGGTAGCTGTGAGATAGTGCTTGAAGAACCAAGTAAGCCCCCATAAAAAGCTCGAAACTCAGCCTTGATATCCTCAGGTTCAGTCAACTTCAAGCCAATATTATCAAACAAAGCCAAAACTGAATTAGCTTGTCTTCTTTGTTTAATACAAGCATGAAAATTGCTGCATTTTGGTCCCCTGCCCTGAGCCACTGGATCCTTGACTTCTGCTTTAGAAATAAGGCTTCATATTTAAGTAGCTTTCTATACTCCTTGAAGGTTTCTCTTTCCCTAGCAGCCACCAAATTATCATTACCATCCTTATGGAGCCTGGATTGTAATTCAGTCAGTTCATTTCTCTTGTCTTGCACTCTCTTCTGCATTCCTCCAATGTTTTCTTTATGAAACTTTTTGAGTACAGGTTTTAACAATTCTAAATGCTTGCAGAGCTGGAAACATTTTATTTCCATATATAGGACACTTCTAAATACTGTCAACCAGTGCAATAAAAGCTTCATCTTTAACCCAGAAGTTATAAAACTTGAAAGAGGGTTTAGTCAACATCACTTCAGCTATGTGTATCACAGCAGGGCAGTGATCAGAAATATTTTCAGCAAGAAAATCCACATTACAATAAGGGAAACATTGCATGCAGTCTCCATTAATCAAAACACGATCAAGTTTCTTGTACATTCTACTATTATCTGGTCTTTTGTCATTCCATATGAAAAAGTGCCCAATAAACTTGAGATCAGTAACAGGCACGTTACCACAAAATCTTGTAATTCTCAAGGAGACAGGCCTACCATTCAACTTCTCTGATGATGTTAAAAGGCAATTAAAATCCCCGATTAATAACCAAGCTCCAGTGACTAGTTTCCCAATTGAGCATAACTCAGACCACAGTGATACTCTTTCAGCAGCATGATTAAAAGCATAGACAACAGAGATATAGAACACCTCACCACTACTTCTCTTCTCAACATCACAATGTATGGCTTGAGAAGACACAGAGACAACATTAACATTAAAAACATTATTGTCCCAGCAAGCAATAATTCTTCTCTTCCTATTATTCACAGCATTATGAGTAAACTTCCAACCAGGCACACACACACCAACAACAAAATCAACTAGAGCAGAATGAACTTTAGTCTCTGCTATGTCCAAAAAGGACAATTTATTCTGCAGAACAAAACTCCTAACCTCTTTTTGTTTATCAGGGAGGTTAAGTCCCCTGATGTTCCGCATTCCTAGGGCACTCATCCAGATGCGGACCCAGACTTGCCTTGAGGACCTCCAGTCTTACTACGAAGAACTCTATCAGCTGGGACATACTTATGTCTCCCTTTTGCATTGGAAGATTCTGCTGGGACATTCTCAGTTGCAGCATGTAACTCCAGGAACTTGTTCTGTACTGTGGTACTACTAGGAGCTTGCTCTGGTGGGACTGGAGGTGTAGAGTTCCTTTGCCCAGAACCTACCATAGTCCATTGCTCAGCAGCACTACTGTCTGTTTCCTGTACAACAGTAGGGGTACTCCCATTCATCACAGGCACCACATGAACCACAAGCACCACAGGCACTACAGGTACCACAGGAGCATGTCTACGCCTCTAAACAGCCGGGTACTTCTTACACCTCTCATCAGAGTGATCAAAAACCTTGCACTTAGTGCACTTTTGTGGTACCCATTCATACTCCACAATCTCATCATATTTCTTCCCCAAAGGATCACATAGTGTCAAACTCTTAGGTAATTGAGCAGTTACCCTGATTTCAACACACACAGACGCGCATATACAAGCTTTGATTTGGATGATGTTATCCCATCAGTACATAGAGGTCGCCCTAAGGCACTACCTATCTTACTCAAGCCTAGGATAGTCCATAAATTGTATTTCAAATGAGGAAGTTTCACCCAAATAGGCACAATAGCAACATCCATATTCTTAATGTCCATATCAATAGTCCATGGTTTCAAAATCAAAGGGCAATTATTAAATTACCAATGACCATGCTCTAAAATTTTCAGCATAAAATCCTCACTGGTGAATCTAAACAAGAAAATCCCTGGTTAAAAAAGGTGAGCCTCAACCTCACCACAGTCTGTCCATTGTGATTTTACATAACCCCTAATTGCTTGTTCATTGGGCTTCAATTGAAGCACATAGCTAGCGAACCAAAGAGAACTTTCATTGATCAATCCCCTCATTCCATTTAGATTTCCGAAATTAACAACAAACTTATCTATTTCAGTAGATTGAACCAAATGAGCTGCATACCTGCATCCGCATGTTGGTTGCGACGCAGAGCATCAGCAAATGAGTTTCTACCCACCTCCGCCATAACTGTCAAAATTGGGCTTAAAACAAAGCTATTGAAATGATGATAATTAATATGTGAGAAATATAGAGGGAAAAAAAAATCAGATGAGATTTGAGGTAGTTAGCACCAACAATGGAGTCAGTTAGTGGAAACTAGCGTTGGGAGCACGAGAGCTTTCTTTCTCTACATATTTCTCTGACAAGAGGGACACACAATATTTTGTATATTAAATCAATATAAGTTGAATGTATTCGGGGTTTGGGCAGATTCGATCCGGGTTCATTTTAGTTTCGGGTTCATTTAGTTCTGGTGTTGTCAAGTTCGCATTAACTCGGATAAGGAGTGTTACCGAGTGTCGGGTTGGATCAGATCGGTAGGGTTCATTTCGAATAATGATTTATTTGTGTTTGAGTCGATTATCTCGAGTTAGATTGGTTTGGGTTTTGCCAGCTTTAGTAGTAATTGTACTGCCCATGAATCATAAGCTTGAAACACAAGTTTTACACTGTGTTCAAGTAATGAATAAATTTTTCCATCAAGAATGTGGTGTGGCAACGGGTATGTTTGCAAAAAAAAAAAAACAACTACGAGTTGTTTTTTTAGAATAAATTTAAAACTTTCATTTTTCAGCTACTGCTTCCACTCTCTGTTACCAAACTGCAACATCCCGAATTTCCGCCTAATTTAAAATCATTTAAGTCCCGAGTTGCAATGGAAAAATCATGAAAATAGGAAGCGTCGCCGCTGTATTTAATGTTCAAATTAAATACAAGGCTAGAAAAAACAAATGTAATAATCCCAACAAAGCATACTAGATAAATATGTATTAACTATCTTTCCAAACTAGATTTAAAACAAATAAATCCAAATGATAAGGAAATATTAAACTATTAATTCTCTTGCAGGAGAACTAACATTACTACAATAATCCCAATAATACAAATCCAAAGTCTAAACAATAAAGATAGATTATTTTAGAAGATATATAATCTTCTTCGATCGCCCTTCACTAGCTCCCTACACGATCTACAATATTCATGTCAATGTACTCCCCCATATAGATGAATTCCATACACGTTCATCATAGGTCCATCATTGAAGAGAAATGGACAGCAAACACAAGTAAAAGGGAAAAACAACCAATCAGCTACGCTGAGTAACTCATAACCACATAGTTCATTTAAATCCCCAAATTAAGTCCATGTGCTTAATAAAATAATAATCATGCTTTCAATAATTAAAAGACAACATGCTTTAAACTTAAGACATGCATACCAATCGTGGGTTGGTCTAGTGGTTCCAGGGGCAAGACTTTGGTAGGGAGGACCAAGATTCGATCCCCCACAAGTATGATTGGGAAGAGCGCAAAATCTTAACCCAGGCACCAGCTGTGGAATATTGGAAAATATTTACCAATGTTTTTGTAACCAAAAAAAAAAAACTTAAGATATATATCAATCACCAAATAATATATCAATATTTATTTTTGGAGAGAAGAGAATCACATGAATGGTCAAAGCAACCACAGTCGATTCAAATAGGATCTTAGTCCCGTGCACATTGGCAAAAAGAGGGATCAACCATCCCGAAATATAGATAACTCCCATAACTACTTCTTATGTTCGTAAGTATGCATACCCTCTTTCAACCCTTAAATTTACAAGAATAACTGTTTTGAAAACCACTCGCCCAATTACTCAGTATGGATACACGATTTCAATAAGTTGGGGCCATACCCGCAGTTATAGTCCCACTCAACGTAACTAAATTCCCATTTATATATATATATATATATATATATATATATATATATATATATATATATATATATATATATATATATATATATATATATATATATATATATACCGAAGAAGTCTTAACTCTCATAAGCATTTTCATATGGTGATCACATAAACAAGTAATACACATATCTTGGCATTCTCAATTAACTACTCAACAGTTACAAAATGAAGAATTTAAAGTTCACAATTCCGATGGCAACAATTTCACATGAATGAGCATCAACAACCTATTCACAACCACCTAACAATATACCTTTTCCAGGCTTACGATATTGTTTACCAATTCAATAGTCAAAGTCACATTAACTTATTGAAACAACATGCTTACAAACATGATCCAAATAGCGATAGGCTAAATCCAAATTTAACAAATATTAATCATATCTTTAGTTCAATATCACAAATAATTACTCCACGTAATTACAAAGATTAACATGCATCATATGACATGAATTCCAACACGTATTCATTGCTTCATAAAGTGAATTTCTAAAATACTCCTTCATGCATTCACTATCTCATAATGCTATACGAATTAATATAAGGAATTAAATATCAATTATCCCTTTATCACAAATCTAAATATGAATTTTAATCTCAATTCAATACTAGACAATTCAATTAATATGCAATTCCACTAGACATGAAATTACCTTTAGCAATAAGAAAAATCAAGACAAATCACGTAAGCTCCTTATGTTCAAGTACAATCAACATGCCCTAACAAATCCACAACAATCCAATAATCAATACTTTGACTTCTAAACCTCTAAATTAAAATTTAAAGATGTTTTACCTCATTAAACTTAAATAATTAAGTTGTTGGAAAAAAGCTCCGCGTCGAACTTCAGCCCCTTCGGGTTGGAATTTTTATTACTCATGCATGCTCAATGACTTTTCAAACCAACTTTCATTAATCAATTTTGGAAACTTTCCATAAACCCTAATTAAAGTCAACAAGTAAAAAAACAAAAGTCAAACAACAAAACACCAACCAACCACCACTATCACCACCGCTGACCACAGTAACAACGGCTGGTGGCACTGAGCAGTCGCTGCTGGCTGATGCACAACCAGCTGCCCGGCGCTGTCGGCTGCTTGTCCACGACAGGGCACAGTCGTTCCCTTGTGCACGGTCGTGGTCCTCTTTTCTTTTTTCCTTTTTAACAAATTTAACAAACTCAAAACCCTAATTAAATATGAATTTACCATAATTACAGATTTAATAAATTTCATAAAGATCCAAACTTTAATTCAACCCTTGATTCAAATTCAATAAAAACTTCAAATCCAACCCTAAACATGATTCTAAGATGCAAAATAGTAGAATCTAACAATCCTAGGTCAAAGACATAAATTAGGGTTTGCTCATAAACATGCTATAGGGTTCATAAAAACAATGATTTGAATCAAGAACAAAGTTATTACTCCACGTGTTAAAGACCGTGATATACACTGTCCTATGCATTTATGACTATTTATTAACCCTTATTACGTACTACTCAACTTTATATATTTACTAGATTTTGTGCCAGTGCGATGCACGGTTTCTTGTTTATCATCTTCCGTTATTAGAATCAATATAATTATAGAACGATAATCATACAGATATATAAAGTTGAATAATAGGATTAGCAAGGAACAATAATAATTTTTTTATCAACCAAAAAAACACATTTAACAGAAAATTTTCATTTTTAGTAAAAATACAATATTTTGTTTTAGGATAATAAAAATAATACTTATGTTACTTCTTTTTATTCAAATAAAATCAAACTATTTTTAATTTTTTTTAATCACCCATGTATTATGACAATTTTTTACCTATTCAATGCTACCTTGTTGAGAACTCAATTAGACATATGTGTATTGATATTAATTTATTTTATCCTTTATCTAATTTGGTTTAAGATCACATTTATGACTATTTAATGGGACGTTGGTGAGAACTTATATATGTATTTTAGTACTTACAATCCATATATATATATATATATATATATAGAATCAGATAAGGGTATCCACAGATCCGCTCCGCTTTAAAGTGAAGCCGATACAATTCTAGTTAACTTTTTGTCATCCAAAACAACAAATTTCCACTTTTATTCATCCCGTCTTTCACCGTTAATGTGGTTCTCATCTCTCTTTTCTCCTTCTTGACATTGTGTTTAAGTACTACACCTAGGTGTGATTGCTCAAGGTTTGTGGTACAAAACTTCTCAAAAGACAATAAAAGGAAAGGAAAAATGGACATAAAATTAAAGGCACACTTTTTTTTGGGTGTATGCTGGAAGCAGACAAAGACCAATACAACAAGTTATCATTCAATCGGAGAGGAGGTAATTGAATTTCTGACCGAGTCTACAAATCTCAATGAGAAACGTCAAGTTCTTTTTTTGGAGTTCAAATAGTTGGAGTTAGTATTTAGCTTTAGTAGAAATGGAGAAGACTCATATTGATATGGAAGCACGGAGGCCGATACAGCAATTCGTAGGAGTGTTACCTATAGAGTTTCGTACTTAGACTAATATTAAGAATGAATCAATCGGAATCATACATCCAACTATTTTATAGTAGCGGCTAATATTACCTTAAGAACATTAGTCCTTAATGAGGACTCTAATAGTATTCCCACATACGAGTATAATTTTCTAACAATCTAATACCTTCGAAGAAACTCCTTTTTCTATGTTATTTTCTTCTAATTTCCATTTTCCTCTCTTTCCTTTCAATTAATCCAACCAAACCTCCTCTTCCATCTCATTCTATATACTCTTGTTAAAGTTTGAAGCAAAATCCTAAGTTAAGAGTGACTAAGTTACTCTAGAGGGGGGGGGGGGGGGAATAGAGTGACTCCAATTTCTCGCGTTTTGCAACTTGAGAACAGGGTAGAAAACAACGTTATGGACGCTATTCCTATATAGCAGACTAAGACAGAATGTAAAGAGCAGAATGTAAATAACACAAGGCTTTTTTCACGTGGAAAACCTCCTAGGCTCAATATGAGTAAAAACCACGACCCAGTTACTTGGAATTTTGTCACACTACTTATCTTATAACTGGAGCCAAAATCAGGATACAGCACAGTACCCTAACACCACCACACACCGTTACTGATGCGTTGCCTATCTCTCAGAATCACACATTGATCTGAGAGATGCTCTACACTCGTTACTGAGTTAGAGACCTTACAAATAACCAGATCGTTTGTCCTATTACACGCTTCAACACTAAGCAATATAAGACCACAAAAACCTATTATGCAATACCCAATCTAAGCAAAGACTCAAACTGACCAGGACAGGGAACAGGGTTCAAGGTTGTTCTTTGTGAGTACTGGACGTATCCAATTTGGACGAGTGAACGCTTTGCACAACTGGTTCTGAGTTTAATGATGCACGCAAAGCTTAACCCTACAACGGAGCCTGTAACACCCCCAAATTCGCAACGATTTCCAGGGAACTATCAACGTCGGTGTCCACGACTCGACACCGCTGAACCGTCACGGACCCATGGGAATGTTACTGCAGCATTTATCGCTAAGGAGTAAATGCTAAGCAGAAAGGAAAACTAGGTATCAAAGGAAGCATCTAAACAAATTAACATAAATATCAGATTTGTCTATCAGCGGTCTTAAGTCCATTATAGTTTTATTACAACTTTGCCTTCAAGGGCACAAACCAAAATCCCAAATAATCCAAAGTAATCAATAATCAATAGTTTTAACGAAACGACCCACATTCAACCTTCTAGCAAACCGTCCTCACTCAGCTACACCTGCACTTTGGTTTCCGTGACGGAAACAAGGTACAGAAGAAAAAGAGAAGAAACAAAAGAAAACAAAAATCAGATAAACTGAATAAACGTCATCCATACCCAGTAAAAACACTTTCGCAAACCTTAACTGGGTTTTAGAAGAATCTTTGAAATTCATTTCCATGCACAAGTAGTCATACAATCAAGCACACGAACACCCATATTCAATTACATGCAATTCTTGCTTTAGTGATCATTCAAAGACAAATAGATAAACCATCTTGATTAGAGTAATAAGAGAGCGATTAGAACAGCAATTACCCATACTGTTCATAGATAGACATAGACATGCCATGAACTTACTCTAGTGTATGCTCACACTACCTCTAACATACTAATCGATATGTAGAGAAATAAACAATGGGGAATGATCCGTCCCGAACACACTACAAGGTGTCCATAAAAGTAACTTAGGAATCACGCATCCCTAGACTATATCAATTAGATAAGTCTCGATAGCTCGACTACTCCTAGGGATCCATTAGGAGTCTTATTCTCATTTAATTCAATTCACATACTTGCATTGATTGACCTAGTGGTACAACGAGACCACGACATACTACTTCATTTCATGCTCATGATAATGAATAATAATAATAACAACGAATAATGAGATAAAGGCATATTAACAATAATCATGCTTCATATATGTCTAACGAAATTTCGGCAGCACTTCGGCAGTAAATCATGATATCCAAAAATTACACTTTCACAAATAACATCCAACAAACATAATAGGTGCTCATTAGAACTCAATAAAAACCCATTCCAAATAGCACATATTATTATATCATAATAATATTAGAAATTTAGCATCGCCATAATTAAACATTAATTAGCATATGAACTACTTAATTAACGAAGTTCCATAATCTCATCATACTCATTAGAAATCATATTTACAGTGAAGAATATAATTCTAATTCTCATAATTAACGACGATATAATTTAATCATGTTTCTCATAATAAATTCACAATAATAATCAATTAGCACATAACACTTCAAAATAGTTTTGATGGGGCTTTGGAAAGAGGTAGGCACAATCGCTTATCTAAAAAACGCTCACTAAGCCGTAGGTAACTTGGCTAATCAAAACCCGATCACAGTTGTCCATTTGGTCCTAATTAAAATAAATTATCGATACATAATTAGCAAATAATAAAATCCAAACAGTACTGAAACTGTAAACTAATATTTTTATTAAATTCCTTGATCTATTCCAACCAATCTAGGCTTTTGAAAATCCAGATTCAGACTCCGAACGATTACAGAAACAGAAAAACAATTATTGAAAAATACTGAAAATACGAAATTAATTAAAACGAAAATATTAAACGAAACCCTAATCGGTTTTTCGAGTCTAGGCCATGATAAACCTAGCACGGGGACCCACGACCTAGCCCATCACTAAGACAACCACCCATCGACCACCATGGTCGGCGGTGGCCCGCCGGAGCACCAACGACGGAGGAGAGAGAGAGAGAGAGTTCGCGAGGGAGAGAGAGAGAGAGACTGAGAGGGGGAGGAGCGATGGGCAAGGTCCCGTCGCGTCGGCCACTCGCCGGCAACCACCCAGGCGCGGCCTGGTGGCGCGTCGGTGGCGCGACAACCACGACCGACGAAAATAGGGGAGGGGAAAAACAAAGCATGGAGGAGAGAGAAAGGAAAAGACAAAGAAAGAAAGAGGGAGAGGGAGGAGCGGCTCACCCTGGTGGTGGCCCTGGCTTCTCCGGCGACTGGCGATCGAGAAAGGGGGAAGGCTGAGAGAGAGAGATGCGGTGGAGAGAGAGAGAGTGTGTGTCGTGTGAAAGGAGAGAGAAAAGAGAAAGTGTGCCATGGGGAAGGAGAGAGAGAATTGAGTTTTGGCTCAGTTCTGTAAACTGATCAACTGACCCATCTCTTAGTTTATATAGGTGCTTAATCAAGGAAAGTCAAACCCTACTAGAATTAGGATCATTTTCTGATTTAATAATTAATTAAAACACCAATAAAAATAATTAAAACAATATGAAGAAGCCTCATTCATATACAAAAATCATTTTAATTAAATCCCTCAATTTGATAATTATAAATCCCAAAATTCCCATAATAATAATTAATATTATTATGGCTTAATTTTAGTAAATCCAATCGTTAAATAAATATACGATTTAAATCTCCGAAACTATTTATAAATGAATTATAGATCGATATTATAATTATAGAAAAAATTGGGGTATCATATTCTACCCTCATGAAAAGAAACAAGAAGTAATCACTTCTCAACAACGAAACGAGTTTACCCATGCGAAGGTATAAAACGATTTTAGGACAACGAAAATGCAATGCGTATACTACGGTTGTGATCTAAGTTGATTAGCAATGCAGCATGCAATGCTAGCACATGCACCTCGTGCAAAGCGGTAAACAAAACACGAAATTACTAGGTGTGACATTCTACCCTCCTTAAAAATAGTTTCGTCCCGAAACTCAAATGGAATTAGTACCTTCAAGAAAGAGTTCTGGGTACTTCTTGCGCATCATGGATTCAGCTTCCCATGTTGCCTCTTCTTGATCATGACGGGACCAAATAACTTTCACAATCGGAATAGTCTTTGTGCAAGTCGAGTGCTCTTTGCAGTCGGTGGTCTCGATCGGACGTTCCTCATACGTCAAACTCTCGTCAAGTTCGATCGTTTCAGGTTGAACGACATGAGCTGGATCATGTACGTATCGCTTCAGTTGAGAGACGTAAAAGACATTGTGGACCTTTTCAAGTTCCACAGGCAAAGCTAAACGATAAGGAACTTCACCAATCCTCTCTATGATTTCATAAGGTCCAATGTAACGAGGACTCAGTTTCCCCTTACGACCAAAACGCATAACGCCCTTGGTAGGAGATACTCGCAAAAGTACCTTACTTCCTACCTCAAATTCTTCAGGTCTACGACCTCTATCTGCATATGATTTCTAGCGATCTTGTGCACTTCGCATCTTCGTCTGGATCACCTTCACAATGTCGACAGTCTGCTGGATCATTTCAGGACCCAAAACTGCAGTCTCGCTAATGTCGTTCCAACATACAAGCGATCTACACTTCCTTCCATACAGGGCTTCATATGGTGTTCGATCGATGCTCGAATGATAGCTATTGTTGTAAGAAAATTCGATCAACGGAATTTGTTTATCCCACGAACCTTGATATTCGAGGGCACACGCTCGAAGCATATCCTCCAGAGTCTGGATTGTTTTTTCCGTTTGGCCATCTGTTGCAGGATGAAAAGCAGTACCGAACTTCAATTTGCTTCCGAAGCCTTCTTGTAATTTCTGCCAAAAGTTAGAGAGAAATCTCGAGTCTCTATCAGAAACAATATCTTCAGGTACACTATGAAGTCTCATAACTTCCTTGACGTACGCGTCAGCCAGTTTCTCCATTTCCCACGTGTCATGCATTGGGATGAATCTCGTAACTTTTGTGAATTGATCTACAACCACCCAAATGGCGTTCTTCTTCTTCTTCTGTGTCAAAGGTAAACCCATGACAAGATCCATAGAAATCGAATTCCATTTCCACGTTGGAACTTCCAGTGATTGTACCATTCCACCTGGTCTCTTGTGCTTGATCTTGACTTTCTAACATGTCAAATACTTCGCTATGAACTCAGCGACATCTTGTTTCATGCCTTTCCACCAGAACACATGGCGTAGATCTTTGTACAGCTTGTCTCCACCAAAATATACAGAATATGGCGTATTATGAGCTTCTCCCAGAATCTGACTTTTGATATCTGGGTCATTGGGTACGCAAACACGTTCTCTAAACCTCATGATTCCATGTTGGCCCAAAGTGAAGTCCTCGGACCTACCCTCGTCTTTG
The DNA here is from genome assembly GCA_038025085.1 of Tetragonia tetragonoides. Lineage (NCBI taxonomy): Eukaryota > Viridiplantae > Streptophyta > Magnoliopsida > Caryophyllales > Aizoaceae > Tetragonia > Tetragonia tetragonoides. Next base: position 33,929,756 of record CM076151.1, on the reverse strand, counting down.
TGGTTTAGAATCCGCTGAAGATCCTCATCACCACTCTGTTTATCTTTGATCTCGTCTAGCAACGTTGGTCGAACGGTCATATGTGCTAAGGTACCTTGAACGTCACCTTGAAACACAATCTCCACCTCGAGACTTTGCAAGTCACGTATGATCTCCTTAGAAAGAACTAAAGCAGTGTTTAACGAATGCCTAGTCTTCCTACTCAAAGCATCAGCGATTACGTTCGCTTTACCCTCATGGTACTAGATATCAATATCGTACTCTGTCAAAAGTTCTAGCCATCTTCTTTGGCGCATGTTCAACTCTTTCTGCGTAAAGATATACTTGAGACTCTTGTGATCAGTAAACATCTTGACTACGGAACCATACAAGTAATGTCGCCAAATTTTCAATGCAAATACCACAGCAGCAAGTTCTAGATCATGCGTAGGATAGTTATCTTCATGCTTCTTCAGTTGTCGTGAGGCGTAAGCCACGACCTTTCCATGTTGCATCAAAGCACATCCTAAGCCATGCTTAGACGCGTCACTGTAGACCTCATATCCTTCCGTTCCTGACGGCAATGTCAAAATAGGTGCACTTGTAAGACGTTTCTTCAACTCTTGTAAAGCAGTCTCACACTTGTCGGACCATATAAACTTCGTCGTTTTCTTCATCAAATTCGTGATTGGCTGCGCAATCTTTGAAAAACCTTCCACAAATCGTCTATAGTATCCAGCAAGTCCAAGAAAACTTCGAACGTCGGTCACGGTCGTTGGTCTTGGCCAATCTGTAATAGCTCGAATCTTCTCTGGATCTACGGCTACTCCATCCTTAGAAACCACGTGTCCTAAGAAAGATACCGTGTCTAACCAAAACTCACACTTAGACAACTTGGCGTAAAGTTGATGTCTTTGCAGAATCTCCAAAACAGTACGTAGGTGTTGCTCATGCTCCTCGGCGTTCTTCGAGTAAACCAGAATATCATCGATAAAGACTACAGCAAAGTGGTCTAGGTAAGGCTGGAACGTACGGTTCATAAAATCCATAAACTTCGCAGGTGCATTCGTCAACCTAAAAGGCATCACAGTGAACTCGTAGTGCCCATACCTTGTCCTAAACGCTGTCTTTGCAATATCAGGCTCAGAAATCCTCAATTGATGGGATCCTGATCATAGGTCTATGTTTGAGAAAATAGACGCACCACGCAGTTGGTCAAACAGATCGTCAATTCTGGGAAGTGGGTATCAATTCTTGATCGTGATCTTGTTCAACTCGCGGTAGTCGATGCACAGTCTCATACTACCATCCTTCTTCCGTACAAACAAAACAGGAGCACCCCAAGGCGATACACTCGGGTGTATGTATCCCTTTTGTAACAAATCCTCAAGTTGCATTTTCAGTTCCTTCATCTCAGCAGGTGCCATACGATACGGTGCTTTCAAAGTTGGTGCCGAACCTGGAGCACGTTCGATTGTAAAGTCGATAATACGTTGCGTTGGCATTCCAGTAATCTCTTCGGGAAAAACGTCAGCGTACTTGGAAACTACAGGAATTGGCTGCGGAGCTTCCGTCTCGCGATTCGTATCCACCACATGACATAGGTAAATCTCTTCACCTTTAGTCACACACTCTTTAACCTTCATTGTTGCCATCACCTTCAGCTTAGGCTTGACCACAACTCCTCGATAAGTGATCCTCTTACCTTTAGGTCCTCGCAAAGAAATGCGTTGTTCAAAGCATTATTCTAACTTAGCTCTATACTTGGCTAACCAATCCATTCCCAATATCACGTCAAAGTCCTTCAAATCCATCTGAATCAAATTCGCGGGTAAATCGGAACCAGCTATCCTAATCGGACACTTTTCGTACAACGCTTTACATTTAGCTATCGATCCATCTGGCATCCTCATATTTGCACTATACACAGAACTAGGTTCGAATCCTATCTTAGAATATCAAAGTAATGGTATAAACACCATTCACACAATTTGCACATCTCGACCCATTAAGGTCTAATTGAGAGAAATAGGTTGTAATTGAAACCTTTCTCTTGACATTTTGCATATAGCATATAAATTTTGAAGATCGACCTTACAGCGTAGGTCTAAACAACATACTTGCTTTATTGTTCTCAGTTCTCATGCACAATAGTTCGATAGGCATATAATACACTTTAGACATGTAGGTTTCACATGAATAGACAAATATGTTCATAATGCACATAAAGAGGCTCCATACTATTTTAGTAGGGCAATAGATAATCACACTTAATCATATCGATATGCCTTAGCACTTGGCTCACAAGAGAGTTGATAATACTCAACAAAAAGTTTGCCATAATTTCAACATGGATTTCCTATCATGTCACGACGATAAGAGATAACATTCATGCTTTTAGTCAACCATGCAAATATGTGACACAACAATGATATAAACGAATCATAACGACCTTCATATAATCAAATGAAATAGTTTTGCAATAAGATAGATTGCAAAATAAATAAGAGTCAAAAGTATTTGTTGCTTAGGCAACTACACACCACCATCAAACTTGACCACGCAGGGCCATCATAAAAGTGGAATAATGTTTCTAACCAAACAACTAACTCTACTCAATAAAATAAGTAAACAGCAACTGGGTTTTGCTTCGATCCGGGAGGCGTATCATCATCATCGTCCCTCCTTGGCTTCACTTCCCTACATGGAGTGTAAGGATGTCCATCACCTTCGAACTTCTGAGGCATGAAGCGCCTTCTAAAGTTGTCCACAAGCTTGCGCTTCTTGGACCAGCAACTCTTGCATATGTCCTTTGAAGCACGCACTAGGACGTGATTAACCTTCCATTCGAACTCAGACAAGCATAACTCATTGCCAACACCCTGAAAAGTCAGCGCCCAATGATTGCCTTTGCCGTACTTCCCATCGTTGATGTAGCCACTCCTCAGTACCACATCATCATACTTCTCCTTGAGACCTTTCCAAGGATGCAGGTTGGGTAAGCCAGCTAGTAAGAGTTCTACCCAGAAACCTTGGTGTCTCCTCGTACGGTTCTCATACTCGTATCGCTCGATCGTAGTAAATGCGCGATCGATGTAGGCACGGATGTCATTCAGCTCGACATCAGTGGCAAAGAAAGGCTCCACAGGAGGAGACACATCAGCAGTAGGCGATGGAGGTGCAGAGTTGTTGTCACTTGCATCACCAATATCCTTTAAGTCTGGCATGATGGGTGAATCAGGGACACCAGCTCCATACGCGAAACGCATCTCTAAATCCACAGAGTTAGGCTCAACGCTTGGCTCGTCAGCAGGAGCATCTTCAGCTTGAGGTTCAGACTCAGTAGGTTCCTCTTCAGGATCAATATCCTCATTAGCCTTCAAGTCGTGATTAGGCTCTACTGGAACGCCATCGTCACGAGCATCAGGCGCGGGTGGGTCCACCTCGTGCGCACCATCCTCTTGCACCACAAGGGCAGCCGCAGCCTCGTCACGCTCGTCGTGCGTTGGCTCGCTGTCGGAGATGTCTACATACTCCACTTCATTCTCGAGTGCAACAATCATCGCTTGTGGTTTTCTACCTCTAGTCGACTTCATCGCCGTCAAACGAGTAATTGCCATCTACAAAAGGGCAATCAAACAATAAGAACATTTAAATCACAATTAAGGTGATTTCCAGTAATTCCTATCTTCTAGGACTACTACGCTCAACGACTTTAATTATATTTTATTTTCCCCAAAGTGAAACTAATCTTTATTAATTCATTTATTAAACCTATGCAACCTTTTTAAACCTAAGGCTCTGATACCATTTGTAACACCCCCGAATTCGCAACGATTTCCAGGGAACTATCGACGTCGCTGTCCACGACTCGACACCGCTGAACCGTCACGGACCCAGGGGAATGTTATTGCAACATTTATCGCTAAGGAGTAAATGCTAAGTAGAGGGAAACTAGGTATCAAAGGAAGCATCTAAACAAATTAACATAAATATCAGAGTTGTCTATCACCGGTCTTAAGTCCATTATAGTTTTATTACAACTTTGCCTTCAAGGGCACAAACCAAAATCCCAAATAATCCAAAGTAACCAATAATCAACAGTTCTAATGAAACGACCCACATTCAACCTTCTAGCAAACCGTCCTCACTCAGCTACACCTGCACTTTGGTTTCCGTGACGGAAACAAGGTATTGAAGAAAAAGAGAAGAAACAAAAGAAAACAAAAATCAGATAAACTGAATAAACGTCATCCATACCCAGTAAAAACACATTCGCAAACTTTATCTGGGTTTTAGAAGAATCATTGAAATTCATTTGCATGCAAAAGTAGTCATACAATTAAGCACACGCATACCCATATTCAATTACATGAAATTCTTGCTTTAGTGATCATTCAAACACAAATAGATAAACCATCTTGATTTGAGTAATAAGAGGGCGATTAGAACAGCGATTACCCATACTGTTCATAGATTGATATAGACATGCTATGGATTTACTCTAGTGTATGCTCACACTACCTCTAACATAATAATCGATATGTAGAGAAATAAACAATGGGGAATGATCCGTCCCGAACACACTACGAGGTGTCATAAAAGTAACTTGGGAATCACGCATCCCTAGGCTACATCAATTAGATAAGTCTCGTTAGCTCCACTACTCCTAGGGATCCATTAGGAGTCTTAATCTCATTTAATTCAATTCACATACGTGCATTGATTGATGTAGTGGTACAACGAGACCACAACATACTACTTCATTTCATGCTCATGATAATGAATAATAATAATAACGAATAATGACATAAAGGCATATTTACAATAATCATGCTTCATATATGTCTAACAAAATTTCGGCAACACTTCGGCAGTAAATCATGATATCCAAAAATTACACTTTCACAAGTAACATCCAACAAACATAATAGGTGCTCATTAGCAATCAATAATAACCAATTCCAAATAGCACATATTATTATATCATAATAATATTAGAAATTCAACATCGCCATAATTAAACATTAATTAGCATATGAACTAATTAATTAACGAAGTTCCATAATCTCATCATACTCATTATAAATCATATTTACAGCGAAGAATATAATTCTAATTCTCATAATTAACGACGATATAATTTAATCATGCTTCACATATTAAATTCACAATAATAATCAATTCGCACATAACACATCAAAATAGTTTTGATGGGGCTTTGGAAAGAGGTAGGCACAATCACTTACCTATTAAACGCTCACTAAGAAGTAGGTAACTTGGCTAATCACAACCCGATCACGCTTGTCCGTTTGGTCCTAATTAAAAATAATTACCGAGATATAATTAGCAAATAAGAAAATCCAAACAGTACTGAAACTGTAAACTAGTATTGTTTTTAAATTTTTTGATTTATTCTAACCAATCTAGGCTTTTGAAAATTCAGATTCGGACTCCGAACGAGTACAGAAAAATAAGAACAATTATTGAAAAATACTGAAAATACGAAATTAATTAAAACGAAAATATTAAACGAAACCCTAATTGGTTTTTCGAGTCTAGGCCGTGATACACCAAGCATGGGGACCCACGACCTAGGCCATCACCAAGACCACCACCCACCGACCACCATGGTCGGCGGTGGCTCGCCGGAGCACCAACGACGGAGGAGAGAGAGAGTGAGAGAGATTGCGAGAGAGAGAGAGTTCGCGAGGGAGAGAGAGAGAGAGAAACTGAGAGGGGGAGGAGCGTCGGGCAAGGTCCCGTCGCGTCGGCCACTCCTCGGCAACCACCTAGGCGCGGCCTGGTGGCGCGGCGGTGGCGCGACAGCCACGACCGACGAAAACAGGGGAGGGGAAAAATAGAGCGTGCAGGAGAGAGAAAGGAAAAGAGAAAGAAAGAAAGAGGGAGAGGGAGGAGCGGCTCACCCTGGTGGTGGCCCTGGCTTCTCCGGCAACTGGCGGCCGAGCAAGGGGGAAGGCTGAGAGAGAGAGAAAGAGAGAGAGAGAGAGAGATGCGGTGGAGAGAGAGAGTGTGTGTGTCGTGTGAGAGGAGAGAGAAAAGAGAGAGTGTGCCGTGAGGGAGGAGAGAGAGAATTGGGTTTTGGCTCAGTTCTGTAATCTGATCAACTGACCCATGTCTTAGTTTATATAGGTGCTTAATCAAGAAAAGTCAAACCCTACTAGAATTAGGATCATTTTCTGATTTAATAATTAATTAAAACACCATTAAAAATAATTAAAACAATATGAACAAGCCTCATTCATATACAAAAATCATTTTAATTAAATCCCTCAATTTGATAATTATAAATCCTGAAATTCCCATAATATAAATCGAATCGGTAAATAAATATACGATTTAAATCTCCGAAACTATTTATAAATGAATTATAGATCGATATTATAATTATAGAAAATATTGGGGTATCACAGAGCCTATCAAGTGCCTTATATAGGCAGGCGCAAAATGAGCTCAGCCAGTTAGGTTAAATCTCTTCAAAATATAAATGATAAGTTTTACCGAAAGATAGGATAGAGTTTAAGTAAAGATCAAAGACCTTTCCTTAACTCAACCAATGAGATAAAATCCGTCCAAATTTATTAACAGAAAGTCTTGGCGTGCTAGCAAGTGATTTATCAGAATATAATCTCTAAAAGATAATTAGAAATATTCTAGAAGATAATTCACTTGCTTAACAATATATACTTGGCCTTTAAGTAAAATACTTTTTCCAAGATAATATCTTTTCAAAATAAAAAAAAATCCTGTTAAAAATACGATTTTGCAATATTCATTTTTTCAAAATAAAATATATTTCTTCAGAAGAATATTTTGTGTGAATATCTAAAAAGATAATACACAAAATATTCGTAGAAATAATAAATATGAATTTATGCAAACTCGTCCAGATAGTCTACTGCCTTGATGAAAATTCCATTCTTCGTTTCCACCAGGAGTAGAATTCTCCATTGAACAGTGGTGGACGATTAGTGGGTTGTCCTTCCCTCATCTCACTAGGTGCACTCATTTTTGCGGAAAAATTCAAGGTGTTAGCCTTTTAATGAGAAACCTTGCTCTGATACCAACTTATGAGTGCCTAAGTTACTCTAGAGGGGGGGTGAATAGAGTGACTCCAATTTCTCGCGTTTTGCAACTTGAGAACAGGGTAGAGAACAACGTTATGGACGCTGTTCCTATATAGCAGACTAAGACAGAATGTAAATGACACAAGACTTTTTTCACGTGGAAAACCTCCTAGGCTCAACAGGAGTAAAAACCACGACCCAGTTACTTGGGATTTTGTCACACTACTTATCTTATAACTAGAGCCAAAATCAGGATACAGCACAGTACCCTAACACCACCACACACCGTTACTGATGCGTTGCCTATCTCTCAGAATCACACACTGATCTGAGAGATGCTCTACACTCGTTACTGAGTTATAGACCTTACAAATAACCAGATTGTTTGTCCTATTACACGCTTCAACACTAAGCAATATAAGACCACAAAAACCTATTATGCAATGACCAATTTAAGCAAAGACTCAAACTGACCAGGATAGGGAACAGGGTTCAAAGTTGTTCTTTGTGAGTACTGGACGTATCTGGTTTGGACGAGTTAACGCTTTGCACAACTCATTCCGAGTTCAATGATGCACGCAAAGGTTAACCCTACAACTGAGCCTATCAGGCGCCTTATATAGGCAGGCCCAAAATGAGCTCAGTCAGTTAGGTTAAATCTCTTCAAAATGTAAATGATAAGATTTACCAAAAGATAGGATAGAGTTTAAGTAAAGATCAAAGACCTTTCCTTAACTCAACCTATGAGATAAAATCCGTTCAAATTCATCAACAGAAAGCCTTGGCCAACTAGCAAGTGATTTATCAGAATATAATCTCTAAAAGATAATTAGAAATATTCTAGAAGATATTTCACTTGCTTAACAATATATACTTGGCCATTAAGTAAAATACTTTTTTCAAGATAATATCTTTTCAAAATAAAATACTTTTCTGTTAAAAATACGATTTTGCAATATTCATTTTTCCAAAATAAAATATATTTCTTGAGAAGAATATTTTGTGTGAATATCTAAAAAGATAATACACAAAATATTCGTAGAAATAATAAATATGAATTTTGCAAACTCGTCCAGATACACAGCTTAGAAGGAACAGGGTCCAACAAGTTGTTCCCCTTTGGTTCCTTCACGCTGTAGTGCTGGTCATAGAGAACAGGGTTCACAATAATGCTCCCCTGTACTCATGGACACATGCACTCAGTCCTACAACCTTGTTCCCTTGTCATGATCAATTTAGACTCTTGCTAACTAGGCAAGCATAGTACATAAAGACTAATGACAAAAGCACTTAACTACATTACATTGTCTTCATGTCTTGTTAGGATCCAAGCATCTTCATGAGCAATCATGCTTTGAGCATTATACCTTCTTGCATCCTTAAGTCAACCTGCCATCATAGTTAGTTCACACATAGATAAGTGCACTTGGTTTGTTATCATCAAAACCAGGAACCCAACAAATTTCCCCTTTTTGATGATGACAAACTAGTGTGCTTATCTGAGCTAGATACCAATTGTACGATCAAAATAAAAACTAACTCATGGCTTACCTTGACTTACCATTGCTGTGAACCAACCAGGAGAACCACGGGTTAGGAGGAACAGGGTTCACAACTTCACCTTCAAGAACTTCAGCTTAAGAATATCATCCATCACATTGAGACTTTTACAGAGAGAAATTTGTGCAAACAGTATTCCACCTTTCAAGACTTTAGAGAATCAGAGTAGGCAGAGGAAACATCATTTCAAACCAGAAACCATCAGAGAAAAAATAAAAAATTTTGTGCTACCCATCCGTACTGAATAGGTTAACAAGGTATGAGAATTAAACTAGACTAAACCTAAACATGATCATATCAAACCTAATCATAAGCACACCACTCTTCCTCCTTTTGGCATCATCAAAAAGTGTCATGGACATCAGTTAAACATGGAAATAATGATAAGTTAAGCCAAATTGTATCAAGTATGTCACAACCATCACCTCCAGGGTTTAAGTGTATGCAAGCAAATGCAAGAATTAGTAGCTCAAACTTAAAAAAATCTGTTGATATAGGCCATCCAGAAAATAGTCAAATCATATACACCAAAATAGACCAAATTTTATACATATAAAGCATAGTCACAAAAGAAGGAATTGTTACAGTAGAAACAACTCCTAGAGAGAAAAGAAAAAAAAACAAAGAAGGAAAAACAGGCTTAAACAGCAGGAGAAGACACAGGGTTTGATGGGTCAGTGGAGTCAGCAGCAGGCTCCTCAGTCTCAGTCTCAACCTCAAACCCCTCTCTCAACATCTTAACAAGCGCGTCATGCCTCCTCTGATGTGCTTCATCAACCTTTGTCACAGCATCAGTAAGATCAGCTACCTTAATAGCCAAATCAACCTGCCTGGAGGTCACAGAGTTGAGTCTTGCCTCCACCAGCTGTAGGGTAGTGAACAAGGCAGCTCTACTAATGCTGGCTCCTTCCATTGAAACAGCCTCTGGGCCCTGTTCCCCCTTAGACCCAGCTTCCTCATCATCTTCCTCCTTCTCCTGTTGGTCCTCTTCAAACTTGAAGCCAGTTTGCTTCAGATACTGTTTGCCCACCTCATTCACTGTGGTATGCATCTTTCCAGCAGAGAGAGGCACCCCAAAGTGCTGGAAGACCAGGGTAAGGACATACCAATAAGGCAGGGAGTGGGTAATGGTCTTGGCACTAAGGACGTACCCAATGTGGTGAATCATGATAGCAGGGAGATTCACCTTTTCCCTCCTCTCAACCAAGTCCATAAGACTCATGTCATAGGTGTGCAAAATGCAACTTGTGCATAGGAACAAGGTCCACAGCCTTGTCCTGGAGGCGACATCTCTCTCCATGTCCCTGGTATACTTCCTCATAATAGCAATTGGATCCAGACCCTCATACTCAGGCCATATGCCACCCCTAGCCCATTCAGCAAACCCTTCAAAAGGAATCCCCAAGATTTTCCCCAAATCAGAAGCATTAAATTCAATAGGGACCCCAGAAACCTCACTTCTAACTACCCCATTCTTCACAGAGAAATTAAGATAAAATTGCTTAAATTCAGAATAAATGCAGTCCTAGTGGTTAAGTAAGTACCCCGGCCCTGTGATAAAACATTTGTAACGAACTCCCCAATCCCATTGTCTTTCATCCAGTCAAGACACCATACCTTGCCGGTGATGCTCTTTCTGGAGAGGATCTGAGTTGTCCTGGCATCAATGGCGTCAGGGTCCTGTTTCTTCTTCTTTCCTTTAGAGGCAACAATAGAGGTTGAAGGAGGGGAGGTCAGGGTCTTATTCTTCTTTGCTGGCCTGGAAGGAGGGTCAGCTGTTTCTGGCCGAGGTGCAGCCACATATTTTCTCTTTTTGGGTTGAGGAGATGGAGTAACAGCTTCAGATGCAGGGTCCTGGGTGGAAGGACCCTGTTTCTTTGAAGACCCAGCAGTGGTCTGCTTTGATTTCTTAGACCCAGCTGTGGGAACAGGTGAGTTCTCAGCTGACCCATGTTCCCCCTGACCTGATGCACCCTCTGTGCTAGCCTTCTCTCCTCCCTCACTCTCCTTTTTCTCTCCCTCAGACTCTCCTTTTGATTTCCCAACTCCTTCTTTCTTCTTCTTTCCCTTCTCACCCTTTCCCGAGACATACTTAGCCCCAATTGCAGCGTCCTCATCTAGAAGAGCGTCAAATTCAGAAGCTAGCTTAGATGCGCTAACTCCCTTGGTTGAGCTCTTCTTGGTTTTCTCCTTTGTTGTCGAGCCAGAAACCCCTGATATACCAGCACCATCCCTATCCAAAGTGTCAGTGGTAGAAGGTAGGGGAGATGATGGTGGTGATGTGGTTGGAATCTCAGCAGGGGCCTTGTTCTTGCGAGCCGACATTTTGACAGGCATTTTGGAGGTTGTGAGAGGTGTTGACGAGGTAATGGGAGTTGAAGTGGGAGATTGCTCTGCTGAGGCTTTCTTGAATGCAATTGATCGAGTTCCTGCCATTTCTATTTAAAGCCTCAATTTAGGGTTTTGAGGAGATGTGAAGAGACGAACATTTAGGTATTGATTCTTGAATTAACGGGAGGAAATTCAAAAATCTTGAGAAGAAGAGAGAGAAATCTGAGAAAGCAAGAAATAACGGGAAGAATTTTGTGAGAGAGAGACATTAAACGGGAAGAATTAGAGAGAGAGAGAGAGAATTGAGGAGGCTTAATTTGATTTGTGATGATGAAAAACAACGACTAGCCCCTATTTATAGGAAAATAAATACAACCACCTCTAATAATTAGGAGAACAACCACAATTAAATGCGTCTGAACCTGCCCGTTGGGAACAGTATTGCTTGAGGCAGAGTGACTGAGGGAACAGGGTCCATGTATTGGTCTTTAAGATTCACACAAGTTTTGAGGACAATAAGGGACATATCAATAGACCAAAGTGAGTCCTTTAGTTCAGGTCATACAGTTATGCATTTTACTGCACGCGAGCTGGTGTAGACATACAAAAGCTTTATAAGGACACACAAATCACATATATACACATAAAACATGTAGACACAATCTAGCCAATCATCGACGGAACAGGGTGCACATACAACTAAGTAATCTTGATCATGCCTATTTCTAGTCTAAGTTTCTCATACCTTTCTCTACTCAATGATTTAGTAAATAGATCTGCCAATTGATCCTCCGTCTTGCAAAAATTCAATTTAATGAATCCTTTCTCTGCATTGTCTCTCAAGAAGTGATGTCTAATGTCAACGTGCTTTGTTCTTGAGTGTTGCACTAGATTTTTGGAAATATTTATAGCACTTGTTTTGTCACACAAGATTGGCATACAACCTGCATCAATTTCAAAATCCTTTAATTGTTGTCTTACCCACAACAATTGTGCAGAACAAGAAGTTGCTGCCACATACTCAGCTTCAGCAGTAGACATGGCCACAACATTTTGCTTTTTAGAGGCCCAAGAGATCAAGCAAGGCCCTAGGAAGGTTGCCATGCCTGATGTGCTTTTCCTGTCTACAAGGTATCCTGCATAATCAGCATCAGCATAGCCAATTAAATCAATAGCAGCACCTCTAGGGTACCAAAGACATAAGTCCTCAGTTCCCTTGAGGTACCTCAGGATACGTTTGACTTGTGTGAGATGTAACTCTTTGGGGTTTTCTTGAAACCTTGCACACAAGCCAACACTATACATGATATCAGGTCTACTAGCAGTTAGGTACAATAATGAACCAATCATACCTCTATACACTGTTTGATCAACACTCTTACCTGCTTCATCCAAGTCAAGCTTGACATTGGTAGCAACAGGTGTGTCATAGACCTTGGCATCTCTCATGCCATACTTCTTGATCAGCTCTCTAACATACTTTTGTTGATGAATCATTGTTCATTCAGAAATTGGTTTGATTTGTAAGCCTAAGAAGAAATTAAGCTCACCCATCATACTCATTTCGAATTCACTCATCATCAACTCAGAAAATTCCCTGCCTAAAGCTTGATCAGTTGCACCAAAAATTATATCATCAACATATATATGTACAACTACTTTCCCCCTTTGCTCGTAGGAACAGGGTTGTGTCAACTTGTCCCCTTTGATAACTGTTGTCCATTAAGAATTTTGGCAGACGTTCATACCAAGCTCTAGGAGCTTGTTTCAAGCCATATAATGCTTTGTCAAGTTTATAGACATGGTCAGGGGACTCATTGCTTTCAAACCCAGGGGGTTGCTTCACATAGACTTCCTCTTTCAAGTACCCATTCAGAAAGGCACTTTTGACATCCATCTGTTGCAATTTGTAGTCCATGTGAGCTGCAAACGCTATCAGCATGCGTATTGCCTCAATTATAGCAACAGGGGCAAATGCCTCATCATAGTCAATCCCCTCTTGCTAGTTGTAACCTTGAACAACCAATCTAGCCTTGTTTCTCACAACAGTACCTGTCTCATCCAGTTTGTTCCTGAACACCCATTTAGTTCCAATGATGGTCCTATTATCAGGCCTAGGAACGAGGTGCCAAACCTTGTTCCTTTCAAACTGGTTCAGATCCTCTTGCATGGCAGTAATCCAATCAGCATCCTGCAAAGCTTCATGAATATTATGTGTTTCAACATAGGATAAGAAAGAAGAAAAAGCCATAAAGTTTTGCACAGAAGCTCTCGTTTGAATCCCTTTATTTATATCACTGATGATTTGATTCATGGGATGAGAGCTCTGATGCTTCCAGGAAAGTGGCTGGAAGCCAGAACTTTCTGGATCATCTCTTTGTGGAGAGGGAACAGGGTCTTCTCTAGGACTTTGAATTTGCTCAGCTCCTTCCTCTATGGGTGTTGTTCCCATATCAGGAGTATTTGTTTCCCCTGAGTCCAATGTGTGGACCCTTGGAGGTGTGGACCCTGTTTCCGTCTCCCCAGCATTACCTGTTTCTTGTGAGACTTCTTCTTCTTCTTCTTCTTCTTCTTCTTCTTCTTCTTCTTCTTCCCTTTCTGGTGCAAGGCCAATTGGGAAGTCTTCTTTATCCTGTAATAATGACTCAAGACCTGTATTAGATTCATCAAACACAATATGTACACTTTCCTCAACTTTCTGTGTTCTTTTGTTGAGGACCCTGTAAGCTTTTCTGTGAGGAGCATAGCCAACAAAGACAGCCTCATCACTCCTAGCATCAAACTTTCCTAGGTTAGACTTTCCATTGTTATGCACGTAACATTTGCAACCAAAAGCTCTAAAATGGGAAATGTTTGGCTTTCTTCCTCTGAGTAATTCATAGGGTGTCTTTCTCAGAATAGGTCTTAACATGGCACGATTTATGATGTAGCAAGATGTGATGACAGCTTCTTTCCACATATTCCTTGGAAGATCACTAGCTAGTAACAGGGTCCTAGCTATATCTTCCAAAGTCCTGTTCTTCCGTTCAACTACCCCGTTCTATTGAGGTGTTCTTGGGGCAGAGAAGTTGTGACCAATGTCATGTTGAGCACAGTAGTTAATGAATTTGTCATTCTCAAACTCTGCGCCATGATCAGACCTTGGAGATAGAATATCAGCTCCAACCTGTTTTTGCATTCTGTTGGCAAAGATTTCAAACATATCAAAGGTTTCATCCTTGGATACAAGCAATAGGGTCCAAGTGAATCTGGAATAGTCATCTACAATAACAAGTACATAATTTCTTCCTCCACGAGTTTGAACTTTCATAGGACCACACAAATCCATGTGTAGAAGTTCAAGGGGTCGTGAAGTACTTACCATATTCTTTGTTATATAGAAGACTTTACCTGCTTACCTCTCGCGCACGCACCACATAGCTCATCACTTTTGAATTTGATTTTAGGTAAACCAATGACAAGGTTATGTGATGCCCGCTTGTTCAAGGTGTTGAGACTTACATGTCCAAACCGTCTATGCCATAGTGAGACATCAGTATCAATAGCACTGAGACATGTTAGAGACTTACTGGAAAACTTATTTACATCAACTTTGTAAACATTTTTGTGCCGCTTTCCCTCTAGCACAACATTACTTGTCTTGTGATTCGCCATTATGCAATTCTTTGCAGTGAAAAGAACATTGTTCCCTTTATCACATAGTTGTGAAACACTCAACAAGTTATGCTTCAAACCATCAACCAAGTAGACTTCATCTATGGAGTGTGTTAGTGACTTACCAATCTTACCTATACCGACCACTTCACCTGTTTGGTTGTCACCAAAAGTCACACTTCCTCCTTCATAGGCTGTGAGTGAAAGAAATACAGATTTTTCTCCTGTCATGTGCCTTGAGCAGCCACTGTCCACATACCATGGCTTGCTCTCTTTCACTTTAGCCTGCAATGAAAGTCACTTATTAGTTTTAGGAACCCATACTTGCTTGGGCTCCCTCTTCTCAAAATCAGTTTTCACTCTGTCTTTTCTCATCCAAACTTGCTTTACATATTGCTTATTCTTGAAGACAGACCTAGTTCTCTCCTGGCATTCATATCTATAGTGACCACCTTGTCCACAATGCCAGCAGAGTCTGTTATGTTTCAGTCCAACGTACTTAGTGTTGGGAGTCTAGTCATCCTTCTTAGGTTTTCTTCCTAGACCATTTTAAACCTGTTGTAACGATCATTTAGCCATTTTAAGGCTTGGGAAGAGCTAGTCCATTTATTAAGACGGACTAGTTGTTCTTGTACCTTATCCAACTTGCCTTTATAGTCCTTAGATTTTTCAAGTTCCTTTTCCAAGTCTATCCTATGAATTTCACATTCAGATTTTAGATCATCTAGGCTAGTTTCATCACATACATAACTAGGTTCTAATGTCTCAGCGGCTTTCTTAGATAAATCAGTCTCAAGAGATAAGCATTTACTTTCAAGGATGGACCTTGTTTCCTCCATTTTGCATACTGTTTCTTTGAGATCTTTATTGTCCTTTTTCAAGGTTTTTATCATTTTTTCATAATTTGTCTTAATCTTTAACAGTTCGCTTACATCTTCCTTAGAGTCAGTATAAGCATGCAAAATGTTATCATTTTCAATGTTTAACTCCTCATACTGATCCATCACAGAAAGTACCATTTTAAGCAATTTATCTTTAGACCAAGAAGCAATTTGACTTTTAATTTCAAAAATACCTACCTCGGCTTCCTCATCTTTAGAGATGAGATCTGTTCTGGCCATAGTGCATAAGTCCTCCACTTCATCTTCTGGACCATCATCTTCGTTGTCTGACCATCCAGCCAACATGCTCACGTACCTTGCTTCCCTTTCGGTAAACCTTTCTGGTTTTCTAGAAGAAGATGGACGATGTTCTGTCTGCGTGTTCTCACTTGGCTCAGGACACTCATTTTTGAAATGACTAAGTCTTGAACACTTGTGACACCTGATCTTGGATTTGTCAAAGTTTCCACCTCTTCCTGAATTTGACGAAGCTTGGTTGAAGCTTCCCTTATTTCCATAGAAGCGAGCAAACTTCTTGGCAACGAGGCTTATCTCATCTTTATTAAGATCTAGGTCATCTTCAGGAAACTCATCAACTTGAAAAGCAACCTCCTTTTCCCTCTTGGTCTCATTAGTTTTAACTTGTAACTCATGAGTCATTAAGTTACCAATTAATTCTTCTACCTTCATGATGGTTACATCTCTTCCTTCTTGAATAGCTGTTACTTTAGGTGTCCAGGTGTTGTTTATTGGTAAACTTCTCAAAAGTTTTCGAACAACCATCTTCTTCCTCAAATGGTTTGCCAAGAGTTTTAAGTTGATTTAGGATATTATTGAACCGAGCATACATGTCTTTGATAGTCTCTATTGATTCCATGCTAAATAGTTCATACAGCCTAATCAACATATCTATTTTGGATTGCTTTACCTGAGAGGTGCCTTCTTATGCAGTTTCCAGAGTCTTCCAGATGCTTTGAGCAGTTTCACATCCTTGAATACGATTGTATTCCTTGGCATCCACTCCACAGTGTAGGATTTGGATAGCCTTAGCATTCTTCTCTATCTGCTTCATATCGGTATTGGTCCATTTTTCTGGAGGTTTGATGCTCTTCTTTCCTTCTGCATACACTAGCTCTACAACCAGATCTCCATTCAGAGTTATTTGCCATAACTCATAGTCTACTGCCTTGATGAAAATTCCATTCCTCGTTTCCACCAGGAGTAGAATTCTCCATTGAACAGTGGTGGAAGATTAGTGGGTTGTCCTTCCCTCATCTCACTAGGTGCACTCATTTTTGCGGAAAAATTCAAGGTGTTAGCCTTTTAATGAGAAACCTTGCTCTGATACCAACTTATGAGTGCCTAAGTTACTCTAGAGGGGGGGTGAATAGAGTGACTCCAATTTCTCGCGTTTTGCAACTTGAGAACAGGGTAGAGAACAACGTTATGGACGTTGTTCCTATATAGCAGACTAAGACAGAATGTAAATGACACAAGACTTTTTTCACGTGGAAAACCTCCTAGGCTCAACAGGTAAAAATCACGACCTAGTTACTTGGGATTTTGTCACACTACTTATCTTATAACTAGAGCCAAAATCAGGATACAACACAGTACCCTAACACCACCACACACCATTACTGATGCGTTGCCTATCTCTCAGAATCACACACTGATCTGAGAGATGCTCTACACTCGTTACTGAGTTATAGACCTTACAAATAACCAGATTGTTTGTCCTATTACACGCTTCAACACTAAGCAATATAAGACCACAAAACCTATTATGCAATGACCAATCTAAGCAAAGACTCAAACTGACCAGGATAGGGAACAGGGTTCAAAGTTGTTCTTTGTGAGTACTGGACGTATCTAGTTTGGACGAGTGAACGCTTTGCACAACTCATTCCGAGTTCAATGATGCACGCAAAGCTTAACCCTACAACTGAGCCTATCAGGCGCCTTATATAGGCAGACCCAAAATGAGCTCAGTCAGTTAGGTTAAATCTCTTCAAAATGTAAATGATAAGATTTACCAAAAGATAGGATAGAGTTTAAGTAAAGATCAAAGACCTTTCCTTAACTCAACCTATGAGATAAAATCCGTTCAAATTCATCAACGGAAAGCCTTGGCCAGCTATCAAGTGATTTATCAGAATATAATCTCTAAAAGATAATTAGAAATATTCCAGAAGATATTTCACTTGCTTAACAATATATACTTGGCCATTAAGTAAAATACTTTTTTCAAGATAATATCTTTTCAAAATAAAATACTTTTCTGTTAAAAATACGATTTTGCAATATTCATTTTTCCAAAATAAAATATATTTCTTCAGAAGAATATTTTGTGTGAATATCTAAAAAGATAATACACAAAATATTCGTAGAAATAATAAATATGAATTTTGCAAACTCGTCCAGATACACAGCTTAGAAGGAACAGGGTCCAACAAGTTGTTCTCCTTTGGTTTCTTCACGCTGTAGTGCTGGTCATAGAGAACAGGGTTCACAAGAATGCTCCCCTGTACTCATGGACACATGCACTCAGTCCTACAATCTTGTTCCCTTGTCATGATCAATTTAGACTCTCGCTAACTAGTCAAGCATAGTACATAAAGACTAATGACGCACTTAACTACATTACATTGTCTTCATGTCTTGTTAGGATCAAAGCATCTTCATGAGCAATCATGCTTTGAGCATTATACCTTCTTCCATCCTTAAGTCAATCTGCCATCATAGTTAGTTCACACATAGATAAGGACACTTGGTTTGTTATCATCAAAACCAGGAACCCAACACTAAGCAGTTCTCTAAAAACATGTTCGGCCTAACTTGGATGAGTAACCACTCTTTTTTCCGTCCTATTTCCCTCACAAACCACCCCCTCTACCTCCTTATCACCCCCATTTCTAACTTCCAAAAAGTTGAAAAAACTCCATAGGAGTTAGGCCCTCCTAGAAGGCTAAAAAATTAGAAGTATCAACTTGGAGCTTATACTTTTGGGACTCCCAATGAGTGTTTTAAACTTCTTAAAAGTTGAAAATGAGGTAAGGGGGAGGGGAGGGAGAGGTTTGTAAGGAGAAATAGGGAAAAATGTACAAATTACTCACAAGTTAGGACAAATATTACTTATTAAATAAGATAATTTTACTTCCTGTGGCCTTTAATGCCTACAATGATTTTCTAGAAAAAATTCGGCAGACAGCTTGTGCTATCCCAATCCTTACTAGCTATACTGCTTGTAATAATGATTTTCCATTGTATTTGTTAGTTGAGAATAACAAGTTCAATAGCAGCACGACTTATCATGCATTGGTCAAGTATTGTTATGATGATGTAGATATTCATAAATTTGGAAATTGAAAACTCTTATCTAGCTTGCTTGGTACGATAGAAATTCGTATAATCTGACTCTTGTAAATAGCAGGGGCTTGATGCCAGACTCAGGTTGCACCAATTGTCATTCTAGTATGGAAACTTTGCATGTTTAGCATATTGTCCCACTACTGTCGTTATGTGTAAGAAATGAAAACCTTTTATGCCTTAGCTTCATTAGTGACAATCTGCAAATTTGGCTCCTATCACACCTTTACTCCAAAACAACCATAAATTTCCTCTCTTGATCGATCTACTTCCTAATTTTGCTTCCTGATTTGGCAAATTTGGAAGAGTAGAAATTATTTCACTTTTGGTAACCGAATTCCAAATGACAAAACTTGGCTTAAGAATGTGCAGCCGAAAACAACAAATAACTGGAGTTTACTCGGAAAACCTCA
The DNA here is from genome assembly GCA_038025085.1 of Tetragonia tetragonoides. Classification (NCBI taxonomy): domain Eukaryota; kingdom Viridiplantae; phylum Streptophyta; class Magnoliopsida; order Caryophyllales; family Aizoaceae; genus Tetragonia; species Tetragonia tetragonoides. The sequence goes on along the minus strand of CM076151.1, from coordinate 33,910,481 downwards.
TAGGAAAAAGCCAACAAAAAAAAAAACAAAAAAAAGTGGCTTTAATAATTAGATGGGAACCACCCCCACAACCCCATAGGATTGGCTCATTATTAATATTGATGCTTCTTTTGACGTTAGAAATCTATTACCTAGCATTGCATGTGTTTCTTGGGTTCATGAGGCAAATTAGATCAAAGGTTATTGTAAAAATTGTCAGAGTTGAAAGTGTTCTCGCTGCACAATTGTTGACATTTAGAAAAGGTTTGTTGCAAGTTAAAGCAAATAATTGTTCAAAAGTCCTAATAGAGTCGGATTCTAAACAAGTTGTGGGCATGTTGATTCAAGCTACTATCAGTTTAGATATGTTGATGGATTTAAAAATGAAATGCATGGATCTTATGGAGGGTGTGTAGCAGGTTCAGACAATACCTTGTTATAGAGAGAGGAATACACTGCGGATTGATTGGCTCACTATGCACTATTAGTCTCCGTTGATATCTGTAATGAACCAATAGTTTTTCCCTCTGATTTCTTCCTCTAACTTTTATTATCTCGTATGGTGATAACTGTAAATGGAAAATTTTTGTCCACATAAGTTTCATAGTATGCCTCATTCTTATATAAAAAAAAAGAGAACATAGGGAACGAGATTGTCATGGATCAAAAAGAGGTTGACTGAAGAATAGAGAATATCTTAGTTCATTGTTGTCGTTATTTGGAAGAAATGAACATCTTTTATGCCTTAGATTCATTAGTGACAATCTTCAAAGTTGACTCCTATCAAACCTTTACTCCAAAACAACCATAAATTTTCCTCTCTTGATCGATCTACTTCCTAATTTTGCTTCCTGATTTGGCATATTTGGAAGAGTAGAAATTATTTCACTTTTGGTAACCGAATTCCAAATGAGGAAACTTGGTTTAGGAATGTGAAGACGAAAACAACAAAGACCTGGAGTTTACTCGGAAAACCTCACAGGAAAAAGGAAAAAAAAACAAAAAAAAGTGGCTTTAATAATTAAATGGGAACCACCCCCACAACCCCACAGGATTGGCTCATTATTAATATTGATGCTTCTTTTGACATTAGAAATATATTACCTAGCATTGCATGTGTAAGGTTCATGAGGCAAATTGGATCAAAGGTTATTGTAAAAATTGTCAGAGTTGAAAGTGTTCTCGCTGCACAATTGTTGGCATTTAGAAAAGTTTTGTTGCAAGTTAAAGCAAATAATTGTTCAAAAGTCCTAATAGAGTCGGATTCTAAACAAGTTGTGGGCATGTTGATTCAAGCTACTGTCAGTTTAGATATGTTGATGGATTTAATTTTGAAATGCATGGATCTTATGGAGGGCGTGTAGCAGGTTCAGATAACAGCCTGTCATAGAGAGGGGAATACACTTGCATATTGATTGGCTCACTCTGCACTATTAGTCTCCGTTGATATCTCTAATGAGCCAATAGTTTTTCCCTCTGATTTGTTCCTCTAACTTTTATTATCTCATATGGTGATGACTGTAAATGAAAACTTTTCGCCCACATAAGTTTCATAGTATACCTCATTCTTATAAAAAAAAAAAAAAAAAAAAAAAAAGAGAACATAGGGAACGAGATTGTCATGGATCAAAAAGAGGTTGATTGGAGAATAGAGAATATCTTAGTTCATTGTTGCCGTTATGTGTAAGAAATGAAAATCTTTTATGCCTTAGATTCATTAGTGACAATCTTCAAAGTTGGCTCCTATCAAACCTTTACTCCAAAACAACCAATTTCCTCCCTTGATCGATCTACTTTCTTAATTTGGCATATTTGGAAGAGTAGAAGTTATTTCACTTTTGGTAACAAAATTCCAAATGAGGAAACTTGGCTTAGGAATATGAAGCCGAAAACAACAAATAACTGGAGTTTACTTGGAAAACCTCACTGGAAAAAGGAAAAAAATAAAAAACCGAAAAAAGATGGGAACCACCCCCACAACCCCACAGACTTGGCTCATTATTAATATTGATGCTTCTTTTGACATTAGAAATCTATTACCTAGCATTGCATGTGTCTCTAGGGTTCATGAGGAAAATTGGATCAAAGGTTATTGTAAAAATTGTGAGAGTTGAAAGTGTTCTTGCTAAACAATTGTTGGCATTTAGAAAAGGTTTGTTGCAAGTTAAAGCAAATAATTGTTCAAAAGTCCTAATAGAGTCGGATTCTAAACAAGTTGTGGGCATGTTGATTCAAGCTACTGTCAGTTTAGATATGTTGATGGATTTAATTTTGAAATGCATGGATCTTATGGAGGGCGTGTAGCAGGTTCAGACAACACCCTGTTATAGAGAGAGGAATACACTTGTGGATTGATTGGCTCACTATGCACTATTAGTCGCCGTTGATATCAGTAATGAACCAATAGTTTTCCCTCTGATTTGTTCCTCTAACTTTTATTATCTCGTATGGTGATGACTGTAAATGGAAACTTTTCGCCCACATAAGTTTCATAGTATACCTGATTCTTATAATGGATTGTGTTTCCAGCCCCATTTGGGAGTTCATTTGGTTGAGTTAACTTGTGAGGCTTATATTTATGGATTCCTTATTCAAATGTCTTTCAAATGATATGTCATGAGCCCACACCACATTTCCAACCAAGGTGTTACGAGCCCAACATTGATGCGTACTCCAAAACTGACCTCTCCTTACTCGTTTGGGTATATATCAAGATCCAAAAAACATTTTGGCCTCAAACTAAATCCATTTGAAACTAGACCCAATAATCTTTCCAACGCATCTTGAATCATCCAATTTAGAGCCCAAACGAGTGAAATATAGCCCGGCAAACATCCACCTGGAAAGCTGATAGCCGTCAACAGCCCATGGATAAAACCCAGGGCCGCTAGCGGTGCTGACGTGCTTTCGGGCCTGACTCATTTTTCAAGCCCAACCCGATTTTCAGCTCATTTTCAGCCGTCTAACCCTACTTCCCCACGCCTATAAATACAACCCTCCACCCTTACTTCAAAATACACAGTCTACAATTGACACCCTCTATTCTCAGTAGTATTGACTCTGAGCTTCTCCCTCTTTCTTCCATAAACAATTCTATTATATTCTCGGGAGTATTGACACCGAGCTTCTCCCTCTTTCTTTACTTGAGATCTATTTTTACTATTCTTGTCAAATATAGCCTACAGTTCAAGTACAAATTCCTGAGGGCTCAAATTAAATTAACTTCTTAACTGCTTATTTTTCCCGTAGTCATAATGTAGATATCATGCTAGAATAACGTTTTATTGCTTCCTAAATATTGTCTGTATAGTCGTTGTGTTGCTCAACTTGTCAATCGAATGCATGTCTAAATAAGGGTTAAAAATAAATATTGTGATGCTTTTGAAGAACCAATTAATAGTCTAAGTCTAGGTAGTTAATCCGGTTTGTGTGGGAATCATGTCTTTAAATTATTAAGCAAACTTGAGTTAGTAGAGGCCGTCATAATACGGGCGAGTTGGGTGCCTAACACCTTCCTACCTCGTACCTTCGCCTCCGAACCCCTTATTCTTGGGTACTCATATGTTCTATATGAGCAGGAGTCTTTCTAAAAACATGAACATATCACTTATCGCGCTATTGGGTTGTCCCTTCGGTTTGTCCCTTTGATAAAACGCCGATAGCAGATTTGTGACCTCTTTCATGGTTTTTATTCAATTCAAGTCTTTACAAAAGCTTTTCTAACTCGATGGTACCTTGAACTTTTCTAAAGCCCCCAGCTTACAAATTTTCTATAAGGATGCATTCCGTGGCCTTAGAAATCTCGGGTCCTTACACTTCCTGGTTTGGCATATTTGGAAGAGTAGAAATTATTTCACTTTTGGTAACCGAAATGAGAAAACTTGGCATAGGAATGTGAAGCCGAAAACAACAAATAACTGGAGTTTACTCGGAAAACCTCACAGGAAAAAGAAAAAAAAAACAAACAAAAAGTGGCTTTAATAATTTGATGGGAACCACCCCCACAACCCCACAGGATTGGCTCATTATTAACATTGATAGCTTCTTTTGACATTAGAAATCTATTACCTAGCATTGCATGTGTTTCTAGGGTTCATGAGGCAAATTGGATCAAAGGTTATTGTAGAAATTGTAAGAGTTAAAAGTGTTCTCGCTGCACAATTGTTGGCATTTAGAAAAGGTTTGTTGCAAGTTAAAGCAAATAATTGTTCAAAAGTCCTAATAGTGTTGGATATTAAACAAGTTGTGGGCATGTTGATTCAAGCTACTGTCAGTTTAGATATGTTGATGGATTTAATTTTGAAATGCATGGATCTTATGGAGAGCGTGTAGCAGGTTCAAACAACACCCTGTTATAGAGAGAGGAATACACTTGCTGATTGATTGGCTCACTATGCACTATTAGTCTCCATTGATATCTGTAATAAACCAATAGTTTTTCCCTCTGATTTGTTCCTCTAACTTTTATTATCTCGTATGGTGATGACTGTAAATGGAAACTTTTCGCCCACATAAGTTTCATAGTATGCCTCATTCTTATAAAAAAAGAGAACAAAGGGAACGAGATTGTCATGGATCAAAAAGAGGTTGACTGGAGAATAGAGAATATCTTAGTTCATTGTTGTGCGAGGCTTCATATTGCTGAAAGCAAAACACGGATGAGAGGTTCAATGTGAGTTACATAGGAGAGATGGAACAACAATAGTATCCAACAAGTATCACTGCGCCACATTTCATCTTTTTAATAGCACATTTTTCTTCACGGTTGGCAGCCACTGCTTTGAAAAATCTTTTAAATTTGTAGGACTGGATTTTCTGAAATCTGTTTTGGCATCTATTAGTTTTTGCTCCATCCTATTTCATTTAACATAGGATTGTTCTATATTGTTACCCCATGCCATCTAACTTTGTTGATCCTAGAAAAATGAAAACGCTATCTCATAACAGGAGATCATTGATGGGAGACATCGCGAAATGGCACAATGATTTCCCCTTCGGCATCTTTCTAGTGTTACAATGCGGTGTGAGTCAAATTTGATTGGATGTTCTTGTGGCCTTAGGATTTATATTGTTGTGTCCATGCTCCCCTTTTCCATGTGCTTGCATCTACTTGCTAAAACCACAACACAAGTTACTGCCATTACAGCAACTAACAACAGCTGTTACGACAACCAACAACCCCTCTTACAGCAGCCAACAACTGTTCTCACAGCAGTAGCAGACTAGCAGCCAACAGACATGTTACTGCTTGCACCTTGTCGTTACTGCAAAATCAAATGTATGTGATTTCTTTTCTACATTTTTCCATTCCAGTTTCAGTATCCAAAGATGGAATAAAGCTTATTACTCTTGACATTTTAAAGTTCAGATTGTGACGACGCCAAAAAAGCGTCTTCAGATTTCTTCGCAAAAGCCCGATGATGAAAGGAGTAATTTTTAAGCTTGAACTGCTATTTTGCCTTAATAGTTTAAAATAAGGTCTCAAGCTTTTCTCCAATAACTCCTTTATTTTCATTCCATCCAAAAGCCCCGTTCAAGAGCTTTCCAACGACACGTCTCATGCCTCATTCCGACCCTCGGTCGCCAAGTTGCGATACAGGGGTAAAATCGTCTTTCGCCACCCAAGGGTAAAACAGTCTTTTCCTATTTTTCGGATCATTAAAAATTTTCCGGAAGATAAAGACAGGTTGGATGACGTCATTAGGACGTCATCCAGCTGGCTGCTGACACTCGTCAGCGGCCCTGAAGAATGTCCCAGGGCTGCTGCCTTTCCCTTCGGGCCCGACTCATTTTTCAGGCCCGTCTCGTTTTTCAGCTCATTTTCACCCGTCCAACCCTACTTTTCCACGCCTATATAAACAACCCTCCACCCTCAGTTCAAAACACACAGTCTACAATTGACAACCTCTATTCTCAGTAGTATTGACTCTGAGCTTCCACCCTCTTTCTTCCAAACTCTCAGTAGTATTCTCAGTAGTACACATGTGTGCTTTCATTGATTTCGGAAATTTTCAAAAAAAAAAAAAAAACAAAAGGAAAGATCTGTAATAGTTGTTTAAATGAACAATGTTATAATATATCTTCGAATAATTATTTAAGAAAATGGTGGGAAAATAATTTTCACAACGGTTTTGTTTTCAGCCGCTATGAAAGGTCTCATTTTTCATAGCGGTGAATCAATGCACAACTGTGAAAAAGAGTATCTTTCATAATGTGATGACCGTTGTGATAAACGATGATTTATCATAACGACATCTTTCATAGCGGTCATCACCGCTATGAAAGCTATCAAATGACTGTTATGATAAATAAAAGCTGTAGTGGTGTATATTCATCATTTTTTTAAAACCATTTTGACAAGATATCGTAAACATAAATTTTGTGGGTATAATCTAGTATACTGGCTTGGTGGTAGACGATCATGGTAGTACTAGAAGTATTTGTGGACTAAGTGGTGGTAGAAGTGATGATAGATCTATGTATCGATTAGAGAGGAAATTTTCACCTCTTTAGAAGGAAAACATTAAATCGTTTTGATTTCTCTTTTGTCTATGTTTTGTGTGCTAAAGAAACAACAATTTTTTTAAAAAAAAATAAATTAGGTTTTGTGTGGTACCAACTCTGATGACATTACAGATAGATAATAATCCCCGCACAATCTCTTGATCACATATTTTTATATATGATAGATGAAATATATATAGCGAGAGGTAAAAGTGTCATAGACAAGCTAATATAAGATTACATAATATGATGTCTAAATAATTATATGCCTAAACATATGTTATGGGTTTGTTTATAGGCCTTAATTACCAAATCATACTCTTATATTATTATATTGACAAACACAATATCCAAATTATTCTTACAATGAATATTATTTCTATCAATTAAGGAGTTTTTATTTGATAACAAACTAGCGGTCTTGAGAGCTCTGTTTGCTCCAATGGCGTAGGTTAAGATCTTCTCCTTATCCTGCTCCGCTATTTCCGCCATGCCTCCTGGTGCTAAGCGTGGTCGACCTCCCAAGAACCCGAAACCCTCAAATGCGGATTCTTCTTCTGATTCTAATGGTGGTGATATTGCTGAGAGTTCTTGCGTGATGAGAGAGAAAGAGTGTACCCAACCTCGATCGCCCAAATCGCCATTAAGGTTTAATGAGTTCTTGCCTGAACAATTAAGAGCTCCTGAGGTACGAATCACTCACCCCCTTGATTCTGAGCACTCTGTACCTGAAATTGTGACTTCTTGTGTGATTGATGAACTTGCCCATCTGGGTTTTGTGGAATCTGATTGTAATGGACCTTTACATGTTAATGGAGGGATAAATGATGTAATTGCGAACCTTGTGATTAACAAAGAAATCGCTCTGCCAGTGACTGTTAATCCAATTGTGCCTGAAAAAGTGGGTAATTCTGGGCAAACCATGGGGAAGGGTCGGTGGTCAAAAACCAAGAAATGGAATAATGAATTGCGTAATTCTAAAGGAATTGCGCTTGAATATGTTCCTGAGGTTCATGCTAGGGTTGCTGTGCATATAGAACATGAGGATGTTGAGGAAGAAATTGCATTTTGGAAGAATGCCCTTATTGGAAGAGACTGCTGTTATGCAAGATTTAATTGATAAGAAATGGGCTCATGTTGCAAAACCTAAATTGCACTATCATAATAAGGGCTGGTATTTCATTTTGTTCCAATCTCCAGAGGATAGGGACTTGATCCTAAAACAAGCAAGGGCCATGGTCTATAAGTAATAGAACCCTCTTACTAAAGCCATGGTCTGTGGATTTCAGCCTTGACAAAGTTGAAGTTAGTAGAGTGCCAATCTGGGTTAGGTTCCCTAGGTTGGATGTGCAGTTCTGGTCAGCTAGGAGCCTTAGTAAGATGGCAAGCAAGATTGGGATCCCTCTCTTTGCTGATAAGTATACCTCTGAGAAGGAGCATATTTCATATGCTAGGGTGCTCATAGATGTGGATGTTAGTGGTGAACTTCCTGAGAATGTCACTATTTCCTCTGCGTTTCTTGGAGATTTTGATCAAGAGGTTTTCTATGAATGGGTGCCCTTCTATTGCTCTCACTGTAAGCAATTGGGACATAGTATAGATAAATGATAAAGGTGAAGACTAAGCCAGCTGTTCATACTGGGGTACGGTGAGTCAAGTGGGACAAAGGGTGGAACAACCTCTTCAGTCTTTGCCATTAAGTACCCCATCTCAAGGGGTGCAGGAGGTTGAAGTGCTGGATAAGGGGGGAGAACAAGGAGATGGTTTTCAACTTGTTGTGAAGCACAAATCTGCTGGCAAGAACTCTTCCTTTGAGCATGCTAGTGCATTGAAGGCAGGGGTCATAAAAGTGAAGAATCATTTTGAAGTTCTTCAAGATTTTGCAAAGGCATCTTTTAACAATAGAAACAATGGGTCTAGTTCTGATGATAGTCATGTGCAGCAGCAAATGGAAGATATAGCTCCTGATATAACAGGGGGTGGCACCTATCAGGGTGTCAAATGGTAGTGTCTGCATGGAATGTGAGGGGTATGAATAAACCCCTCAAATAGCAGGAGGTAAGATCTTACCTCTTGGCTAATAAGATTGATATTGTTGGCTTGTTGGAAACAAAAATTAAAGAGAGAAAAGCTAGTAGAATAGTGAAAAGGCAGTTTGGGAGATGGGGGGCTTGTTTTAACTACCAAGACCATCAGAATGGGAGAGTCTGGGTCCTATGGAACCAAAATAAAGTGAATGTGCAACTACTTGGTACTTCGAGCCAAGCTATACATTGCAGAGTTAACTCTTTAGTGAGTTCTTTCAGGTGTGTGATGTCCTTTGTGTATGCCTCAAATAATGGGAATACCAGAGAACAATTATGGAGGGAGTTGGGTTCTTTGAAGCCTGCAGAACCATGGCTACTCTTGGGTGACTTCAATGTGGTCCTAAAGGCTGAGGAGAAAATTAGCTCAGTGGGTATTGTGGATAATGAAGTTGATGCTTTTTGCAACTGTGTGGCTGCTTATGACCTTCAGGATATTAATGCCTCAGGGGCATTGTTTACCGAGAACAATAAGCAAGAAGGGGCTGATAGAGTGTGGAGTAAACTGGATAGAGTTCTTATTAATGACCATTGGGTACTGCAAGGCATTGAAACTGATGCAGTATTCTTGCCAACTGGCCTCTCAAATCACTCCCCTTCCCTGGTGAATATTAAAGAGCAAACTGAGAAGGTAATTAAACCCTTTAAATTCCTTAGCTGTTGGGCTTTTGATCCAAGGTTTTGGATATTGTTCAGTCTTGCTGGAAGATACATGTGGAGGGATGTCTTATGTACAAGTTTATGCAAAGACTGAAATGGGTGAGAATGAAACTTCAGGAGATGCATAGATCTAGTATAGTAACATTACTTATAGAGTGCAGCAGGCTCATTCAGAGTTGTTTCAGATCTAGCAACTTATGATTGCTGATCCTATGAATCCTGATCTGCACTCAAAGAAGAGGGAAGCTATGAAGAAGGTTATTTGCTTGAAAAAAGCTGAGCTTAGTATATTTCACCAGCGTGCTAAGGTGGAAGCCATTAAGAAATCTGATGAAAATCTTAGATATTTCCATGCTAAAGTCATGGAGGGGAAAGCTATGAAGGGTATTAGTTGTATCAAAGATATGAATGGGATTCTGCATAAAGATCCTGAGGGTGTCAGCTATGCTTTTCTGGAGTATTATCAGGGTCTGTTGGGTTCTGCATCCTCTGTCTCTGCTCTTGACTCTAGTGTCTTCAGTTATGGTCTACTTCTTCAACAAGATCAGTGTGCTAGTCTCCAAGCTGCAGTGTCTAATCAGGAGATAAAAGTTGTATTATTTTCTATCCCTGAAGAAAAGAGTCCTGGTATTGATGATTTCAGATCTGCCTTCTTCAAGCAAGCATGGGACATTATTGGTGAGGACTTCTGCAATGCAATTAAGGAAGTATTCAGGAAAAAGAAGTTATTAAAACAGGTGAACTGTACTCTAATTACCTTAATCCCTAAGTCAGATAATGTAACGCCTCGGATTGGATAACACTAATTAACCATGCTTATGGGCCCTAAATCCAATCCAAGACATTACTGTCGTACTTGTAACAAGACAAGCACAAGGCGAAGATCGATAAAGAGTACAACAACAAACAGAATTATATTATATCATAACAGCGGAATTACATAGTTATATTGTTCAAAGACTACATCCTTAGTTATACTTCCAAGTTATACGGGATTCTCCTCCGTTTGCGGAATCCACGGGGTCAAACAACAGCAAAGACATGCAGTAAGCATGCACAAAAGGATTCCTTCCATCTTTACTATCTCCCTTGCCCAAAATCAGTTAAAAAGATATAGGGAAATTCCACATGGTATCCCTCTATTTTTGACATTTCCACATGGTACCCAAAACATTTTTCCAAATCCGCGTGGTACCTTTTTATTTTTACCCGTTACCAGTCCCTGTCCTTTTCAGTCTTTTTCCGTTAGTTGGTGATGCATTTACTAAAATACCCTTAATGAAACTAAGAAAACACGTGCCTTTAATCTCACCTTCAACCTTTTTTCATCCCTAACCTCCATAACCACCACTTCAAACCTACATTCAACCTCCTTTAATCTCTAACCTCATTCATAACCACCACTCCCACCCCCACCAGCAGTCCTCCACCCCACCGATAAATGCCCCACCCCACCCAACCCCCACCTCGCAACAAAACCTCCACCCATTAGACCCCCACCCCGCAAACCTCCCAATAAAAACCAAATAAAATTAACTACTGTACTGCCCCAAACATTTTTAGGTTTGATTCAATATCAGCACGGCAGCATCCATATCTCCACCAAAAACCCCATAGCCTCAACATAAACTTGACAAGCAGCAACATATACAAAGGAGTCCTATTATCAAATATCTCTAAAATTAACTTTCGCCCCTAAATCCACGACCATCTCTTTAATCCCCATCCAAATCTTCCTCATGTGCTGCAAACATCAATTTCATGCTCACCGGAATCTCCAGCCCTTCTAACCCTCCGTTGTCATCATCATCATGGTGGTCGTCCTCCTCGTTTTCTCTCTCCTCGGATTTCGCTTCAATTGCTCCATTAGATGACTCGTCTGTGAAATCGATCAACCCTAATTCCTGCCCACGATCGCCGGCGATAACGTAATCGTCATCGGTGACGAGGTTGTCGAGACGAGCGTATGAGGATTGTCGCCCTAGTGTGAATCCTACTAGTTGTATTTTTTCTAAAATTTTTGTTTCAGTTCACATTGTTTTGATTAATTTTTGGATAATTTTATGTTAATTGATTTGTTTGATTAATCAGTTGGGCGAGTTAAGCACTTGAAAGAATTGGGTAGGTTATATACATGAAGTTTTTTTATTGGTAATGGTTGGTGGTCTGAGGAGAGAGAGGGAAGGGGGTTTTGGTGGTGGTGGTTTATGATTTGAGGAGAGAGAGAGGGAGAAAGGGGTTTTGGTGCTGGTGGTGGTGGTGGTTTGTGATTTGAGGAGAGAGAGGAGTGGTGAAAATTAAGGGTAGTTTGGTCTAAGTATAGTTAATGAAATATAAGAACAAACGAAAAATATGAAAATCGACTGCCACGTCATAACATAACGGGAAAACTAACGGAAATGGACACGGAACAAACTTTTTTACAAGTACAAGGGTACCACGCGGATTAGGAAAATTGTTTTGGGTACCATGTGGAATAGCCAATAGTAGAGGGATACCATGAGGAATTTCCCAAAGATATAATAATCCACGCAAGAAGAGATGACACAAAAACAAAAGAAAATTAGCGAAAGCTAAGCAATACTCACCCCATTTTGTAAAATACATTTTGTTTATACTTAAAATACATTTAACAATAACAACCATCACTTGAGATAATAATAATAATACTCATAATAGTATCTTAAAGAGATTGTTTGTCCTTATAAATATAGTTAATATGATCTTTTACGTACAAAGCCATGCATACGTATAATACTCCCATGCAAAGATCAATAAGCAACCAATATCATATATACACTCATAATTACTCAGAAAATGACCTTTGAGGTCTAACAAACCATAAAGTCACTCAAGTCATAACATGCAAAATTAAACTCCTATGTTAAATAGTGAGTAAATCATAACATGTAAGGATTTAGGCACCTATGTTAGATAGTGTAGACACCCTAATCGGTTCTCATCTCCTGACACCGCAACGCCCGATGATGATGGCAATGGATTAACATGGACGTAAGTAGAAAAGGACATTGCTCGGAAATCTAGACCAAATTCCTTGAAACCTCAGTATTTGGATGGCCCTTGTTATAAGGATTCCACTGCCTTTGACCTTGCCTCAATCAGGTTCCCGGATCAAGAGATATCGTGTCTTGAAGATTTGGGTCAAAACCGCTCAAACCCGGCCCCCTGGGTCAGCCCAAGGGCAATTTCGTAATTTAAAGAGCACAAAATGTCAAAAACCCTAGTCACGCTCGCGCCGTCAGGCCCGGTGGCCTTCGCAGGCTGCTCGGTGGCCAACGCGTGACAGCGGGGGCCATTAGGCCGGCCGCTGGCCCCAGCGGCCAGCCGCTGAGTTTCAGCGGCCAGCCGCGGGCCCTGGCTGCCCTCTGTGTGGCTGCTAAACCAGCTTTTTGGCTGGGCCGAGTTTTGGCGCCGGGCTTCTTGCCCTAAGCCCCTAAATTCGTCCCCTAACTCTATAAATACTCCCTTTCACCCTCTTTTGTAGGAGGTCAGTCAGTTCAGAATTTTGAGAGCATTGAGAGCACATATTTCCCCAAATCAAAGAGAATTCAGAAATCTGAAGATCCAAGCAAGCAATACACCTAGCCTAGCACCCAAGATCGAAGAGCAATCCTAATTCTACTAATCCCGTTCGAATAGAACGTCCAGGTTAACCATCCTGAGGGCCTAACTCTTTATTAAATCTTTTGCTTTATTTTTTTTAATCATGTTTTATTTAGCTTTTGATTATGGTTGAGTAAATTTGCAAGTTTTCGGTTTTGTACATAATTGTGCATGCTTAGTTAATATAAAGTTAACATCTTTTTATTAGTTTATGCAAGTTTGCATCTTTTCGTAGTTTTTGCATGCATATAGTAGCCTCTTAGGTTTATTTTAGCATAAAGTTATCATCTTTACGTCATTAATATTTGTTTGAAGTTACTAACGGTTTTATTGATGTGCATATACAATGCTTGGCGCGTTTAGCAAAGTTGGTAGGTTAGAGCATAAATTTGATGCTTTATATCTTGTTTATGCTTTTTAATAGTATTCATGTAAATTGGATATAAATTTTGCAAAGTGATCACTTTAGCTTAGTAGAGGACATTTATACGGGCGATATAGATGAGATTCGTTTTGTTTATTTCGTACCTACATCCCCGAACTCAATACTTAGTCCCCATGGGCATGAGTCCATTCCCAATAGAAATTGGGGTGCACTTTTGATGGTTTCCAATTGTTTCCTTAAAAATTGGTGTCGGCTTCTTATTTGCAAATTTTCTTTTATAATTAATTTGATTCGCATGCAATACATTATTTAAAAACCATTAATTCCAATTAAAAATCGATTCGCGCATTTTAGGGTGCCAGAAAGGCGAGGGTTCTTACAGTGGCGACTTTACTGGGGACTTAATAAGAGGATGTAATTCGAACACTTATCCATGTCAATAATTTATTTTAGCTAGTTGGTTCAATTACCGTATGTGTTTATTTTCTTTGCTTTTGCATCCATATCATTCATACTGCATGCGTTATCATCGCAAGATGTCGAGAAACATCACCACTCCATAAACAGGATTTACCCTTTGAAATATTGTCTATGACTTACGCTAGTGACCCACTCGGTCCGAATTACCTTTACACATAGTCGTATTCCACCCCATGGCATTTACATGTTTCCATTCGAGATGTGTAAAACGGTACGTCTAGTCTTGCTATGCACCCCATAGATGACAAAACGCATCCGGTCATGGGTTACCTTATCCAACCATAGATTGTGTCAACTATTGCATTATGTCCCATAGTCCATATCAAGGTGCTAATTGGTTTACTTGCCATATTATTATTAATTGTTTCCTTGCTATGTGATTAATTTCCATAGAATATTAGGACTAGATCCCCCCTAAGGATTCTTTTATTGAGTCCTGGTTAGGGAAGGTTTCCCTTTTGTTTGCTTGTACGTTTTGTCAGGTTCACATATAGAGTCTAGGATCTTTTCTTTTTAGGAAGTAGAATCCCTGTATGACTCCGATGATGCTAGTGACCATGTTAGGAAGACGTTCCTTTCCATAAGAATTAGATTGCATGCAAATAATATATTCCCGTCAATGATCTTTCACCAAATAAAAAGAGAGTCCAATTTTATTCCATATGCGAGTCAACATATATCTTTTCCTTAAATCAGGGAATTTCACCCCATATGCAAGTCAAGAGTATTTGTTATTCTAATAAAGTCGAAAGATCATTGACTAGAATATGCTATTTACATAAAATCGCGTCATTCCCAAAAGATCACCATGTTCAGGATTAGTGCTAGATTCTTTTCCCACATTTGTTTTAAAATAAAACCTTTTATTTTGTGGAGGTTCCCATTTATTTTCTATTTTCTTAAACGGGCCTTTTTATGTCTAGAATTGGTAGAAGTAAAGATCCTGGTCCTAGGAAGTGGGAGAGAGATGAGTTAAGCAAGACGTTAGTCCGCAAGTTGTCGTTCGAACCTTCACCACAAGCACAGTTCGTGGGCCCCATTTGGCTCGATTACCTTCGTACACCGCCATTGTCACCTCAAGCCTCACCACCCTATTCACCTAAGTCCTCTATGTCTGGAGACGCTGAGAGAACCCCTGACCAAAAGATGGATGACCTTTTAGCCCAAATGATCGCCATGAATGCTAGATTCACTGATATGGAAGCCCGTGTCGCCAAATTGGATCCCCCTACTAAGGATGATGATGAGCCCAAGCCCGATGAGGAAAAGGCCGAACCCTCCACTAAAGAGGTCCAAGAGCTTCAAGCCAAGCTAAATAGCCTTGAATATATCCTAGGCAAGAGTCGTGTCTTCAATGACATGATCATCAATTCAGAAGGCTATGCTCCCCACATCAAGGGAAAGTTGCCCACTAAGTTTTCCATGCCTGAAGCTCCCACTTTCAAAGGAACCGACAATCCACACAATCACATTAGAGCTTTTACTACTGCATTGGGCCTTAGAGGTATTGAACAAGAGCTGTATGTTCACGTCCTTCTCCAAACCTTGGATCCTGCTGTCAGGGTCTGGTTCTTCAAGTTGCCCACCCAAAAGCTGGAAAAATGGGAAGATTTATTCACATTGTTCCTCCAGAGATATGCTGACAATGTCTTGCCACCCATGACATTGAGAGAGTTAGACATCACCAAGCAAGGTGATAAAGAAGGGTTCACCAATTTCGTGAGAAGATGGAGAACTAAAGTAGCTGAAATGATCGATCGCCCATCTGAAAGGGACCAAATCCGGATGCTAGTCCAAAATTTGGCATCTGAGTACCGTGAACACATGAAGTTTCAACCTATAACCACCTATGCCCAATTAACTGAAGTAGGCATGGCCATTGAAGATGATCAACTCCAAAGAGGGAAGAATAAGGTCACTTACAATAACAACACAAATGGATATAAGGATAAGAAATACACTAATACCAACCATGCCTCCACAAGTAGAGGAAATGAAGTGAACGCCATAGCCGATAGGCGTCCAAGAAAGTACACTCCCCTCGGAATGACTTATGCCAAGGGTCTAGACAAGTTGATCAAAGGAGACTACCTACACCCGATTGGGCCTACTCCCAATCCACCTGTAGAGAAGAGATCACCATATTGCAACGAATCTGCATTCTGCAAATGCCATAGGGGGCGGGGGCACAACACTGAAAAGTGTTACACTCTCAAAGATAAAATCCAAGATTTGTTTGATAATGGCACCAGACCACTGCCTAAAGACGCACCTCCACCCAGCAACAATAACAATCCCCTCGGGAATTCTTTTGCCATTGACACAGAAGAAGGGTTTGATCCATCTTATCTGATCACACCTATTGGACAGGCCATACCACCATACCCAAGCCCAAGGCCCACACTGGATGTCTGCGGCCTTTGGGATAGTGATGAGGAAGATAATGGGTCATATACTGATCCAGAAGATGTATTGACTCCTCAAGTCCATGACATAGCTAATGGCAAACCCTGGTATGATATCTCCGATGATGAGAAAGAAGAGGATGATAAGGCCCTAAACTATCTCACTAGATCAGGACGCCAATTCAGGCTCGAAAACATCTATATTGATCCATCTCAAATCCAACCCGTAGAGCCTGTGGCCATCCCCAATAGGGATTCGGCCCAAAGAGTAATGGCAAAAGAGGACGATGGGACCAACATCCTCAAGCAACTACAAAGAACAAAAGCTGATATATCCATCTGGCAACTGTTGACCACTTCTATCACTCATAGAAGGGCCGTGCTAGAGGCCTGGAATGCAACTACCATTTCTCCAAATGCTACTGCTGAAGAGGTAGTCAACCTCCTGGTCCAAGGAAAGTCATCTACGCCCATCACTTTTTCTGACAAAGACCTTCCACCTGAGGGTATTCACCACAACAAAGCCCTCTATCTTACTGTAATCTGTCAACAAAGACAAGTCCCAATTACTTTAGTTGACAATGGCTCTGCCGTAAATGTATGCCCCTTGAGGACTACTGAACACCTCAAAATAGACTGCAACAACTTTGCGCATTCCGCACAAGGGCTAAGGGCTTACGATAACTCCAAGAGGAACGTATTGGGTACCTTCTCCATGAACATCAATATTGGGCCCATCGAGAAAATGGTCCAGTTTCATGTAATTGACATTCCAGCCACCTTCAACCTACTCTTAGGAAGGCCTTGGTTACACGGGCTAATGCTGTAGCCTCAACCCTGCATCAAAAAGGTAAAGCTATCCTTGGCAGGATCCACCTTAGAAGTCTGCGCGAATACTATGGTAGCCCAGATTGAAAAAGCTCCAGTCCTAAAGATAGAGCACAATGAGCAAGACGAGGAGTTATGGGGCTTTAAGAAGATAACCTTCATAGAAACAATAGAGCCCACACTTAATGTGAATGCTTTACTCAGAAAGCAAGGCCACTTCCCAGGTACCACTTTGGGCCCACATCCCAAGGTAGCCCAAACTTGCTGGAACATCAAGATCAAAAATGATCTATTTGGGCTAGGCTGCATGCCTACTAGGCAAGAGGTTAAGGCCTACATATCCAAAGTGATGGCTAAGAAAAGAGCCCGTGCGGCTAACAAACCTGTTCCACATAGCATGGATGCTTAGCCCCTTACCCTCAATGGGCAATTTCTTCAAGAAGGCGACCCATATCCTTACTATGGATTCCCTGAACCATACACAATTAATGGGATCCTAATACCAGGCTTTGAGGCATTCCATGACTGCTTCACCATGAGTGAAAACACACTCATACCTCCTAATGAGGATCAATCCACTAAAGATTAGGCTAATGACATGGCACCCAACGACTTTGGGCTCTTATTCGGCGAAGAGCGTCGTCAGTACAACGAGACAACTACCAAACTTCCCCTTAATGTGCTTTTTAATGAAGGTTTCGACCCGTCCAAGCTGATCTCCCCAATCGGGGTCGACCGCACCACCTGGAAGCATGAGACAAAGTGGACTCCAGTCAAGGGAGCCAAGTACAAGTTCACAATCCGCAACGGTCCTACAGGAGGTCCCAGTTCCAATTCTGAGTCTGATTCCAAGTCTGAGTCTGATTCCGAGTCTGTTATCCTAGAGGTGTCGGGTAGTCCACTCCAGTCTTTTCCTTCTACTACTAAGGCCCTTAGTGATGACCTCATTGATGTATTGTCCGCTTCTATTAATATTATGAACGTCGATTTTGCTTACTCGGATTGCCTCACTGCTAATAATTCAGAAGATATAACAGAATTGCCAAAAGAAGTTATTAAAGCACTAATCAAACATGAGCAAAAGACTTCAATAGTCGAAGAAACGGAGACAATAAACATTGTAACTAATGATGAGCCTCGCCACGTGCAAATAGGCTTGTCTTTAACATCTAATGAACGCGAACAATTCGTAACACTCCTAAAGGATTATACGGATGTTTTCGCCTGGTCCTACAAGGACATGCCAGGCATAGACCGCAAAATTGCTCAGCATACCATTCCACTAAACCCCGACTGCAAACAGTCAAACAAAAGTTAAGAAGAATGAAGGCAGAGTGGGCTCTTAAGATCAAAGAAGAGGTCCAGAAAGAACTAGAGGAAGGCTTCATAAGAGTGGCCAATTACCCTGATTGGGTAGCCAACATTGTCCCAGTCCCAAAAAAGGACGAACGGGTCCGAATGTGTGTAGACTTTAGGAACTTAAACAAAGAAAGTCCGAAAGACGAATTTCCCTTACCTCACATAGACGTCTTAGTAGATAACACCGCCGGACACGCCCTTCTATCATTTATGGACGGGTACGCAAGATATAATCAGGTCCTAATGGCCAAAGAGGACGAAGAGAAAACCACTTTCATCACCCAGTGGGGCACTTATTGCTATACAGTAATGTCATTCGGGCTTAAGAATGTAGGAGCCACATACCAAAGAACCGCTACAACCTTACTCCACGACACGATGCATAAGGAGGCTGAAGTGTATGTAGATGATATGATCATAAAGTCCAAAGACAGAGAAGGGCATGTACCCTCACTTCAAAAGTTCTTTGACAGGATTAGGAAGTACAATATGAGGCTTAATCCCAAGAAGTGCACATTCGGAGTCACATCCGGCAAAGTTCTAGGATTTGTCATAAGTACAAGAGGAATAGAAATTGATCCATCCAAGATCAAAGCCATAATAGACATGCCGAGTCCAAAGACAGAGAAAGAAATAAAAGGCTTTCTAGGGAGAATTCAGTACATTAGCAGGTTCATCTCCAAATTAACTATCACATGCGAGCCCATATTCAAGAAATTCAAAAAAGAGGTAAAGACAGAATGGGACGAGCAATGCCAAAAGGCCTTTGACAAAATTAAGGCCTATCTATCCAAACCACTTGTTCTAGTACCGCCCATTCTAGGCATGCCTCTAATCTTCTACCTTACAGTCACAGAAACATCAATGGGGGCCATGCTAGCCCAAGAAGTAGATAAGGAAGAGAAAGCTATATACTATGTAAGCAAGAAGTTTTTGGAATACCAAACCCGCTATTCATCCCTAGAAAAGACATGCTTAGCTTTGGTAGCAACTACTAAAAAGCTACGACATTACATGCTCCAGCACACGATCCACATAAGATCGAGAGAAAACCCTTTGAAATACATATTCGAAAAGCCCATACTGAATGGCAAGATAGCAAGGTGGACAGTCCTCCTCTCAGAATTCGACCTCAAATTTGAGCACCAAAAGGCCATAAAAGGGCATGCTATCTCAGAATACTTAGCCGACCAAGCCATTAACGAGCCGGATCACAAGGAAGAATATCACTTTCCGGACGAGGGGGTTATGACCTTAGACGTTGAAGCCTGGCAACTATACTTTGATGGAGCATCCAACCAAAAGGGTTTAGGGGTAGGAGTACTAATAATATCCACCGAAGGTGCACACACACCTATTTCAGTCAAACTAGACCATGAGGTTACAAATAATGGTGCCGAGTATGAAGCTTGCATAATAGGACTACAATCTGCCATAAGCCTTGGCATCAAAACACTCCGAGTCTATGGGGACTCGCCACTCATAATTAACCAAATTTCCAAGGTGTGGAAGGTTAAAAGTGAATCCCTGGCGCTCTACCAGGAATACTTAGATAAGATCATAGTGTATTTCAATCAAATACACTTTACATACCTTCCACGAGAAGATAATCAATTTGCAGACGCCTTGGCTAAATTAGCAAGCATGATCAATATACCTGAAACCATCCGGATGATGCCCATCTGTGTACAAAGGAGATCTGAGCCTTCATATTGTGACGCTTTAGAAGTGTTCTACGACGAGGAAGACGAATGGTACACTGACATAAGAAATCTGCTTGTCTACCAGCTCTACCCTCCTGATTCTAGCCCTAGAGCCCAGAAGGCACTCAGAAGGCTCGCGGCCCAATTCTTAGAGGTACAAGGTCAAATATACAAGAAAAGCCCAAACGGAATCAACCTCCTATGCCTAGGTACCGAGATGGCCCATAACGTCCTAAGAGATGTACATGCAGGGGTATGTGGACCGCACATGAACGGTATGATGCTATCCAGGAAAATAATAAGGCTTGGGTATTATTGGACAACAATGGAAAAGGACTATTGTGAATTCGTCAAAAGATGCGTACAATGCCAGACCCATGCAAATCTACAACATCTGCCACCAAGCCCACTATATACCTTCACCTCGCCTTGGCCTTTCTCAGCTTGGGGAATCGACATCATCGGTAAAATAACCCCGACAGGAAAAGGAGGTCACGAATATATCCTAGTCGCAATCGACTATTTTACTAACTGGGTCAAAGCGCAATCGTACGCAAAGCTCAAAGCAAAGCATGTAGTTAAGTTCATTAAGAATAACATAATAGCTAGATATGGGGTTCCCCAAGTAATCATCAGGAATAATGGATCATACTTGATGAAAGAAGTGATTGAGCTGTTATACCAATTTAAAATCCAGCATCGAAAGTCGTCTCCCTACAGGCCGCAAACAAACGGCGCAGTAGATGCAACTAACAAGAACATCAAGAAAATCATTGAAAGAATGTCAGAAAATTATCATGATTGGCCAGACAAGTTGCCATTCGCACTTTGGGGTTATAGGACATCAGTTCGCGCATCAACGGGAGCAACACCCTACTCCCTAGTATACGGAATGGAAGTCGTATTTCCAATTGAGCTAGAGATCCCATCTCTAAGGATTGTTCTAGAAAGTCAAATCCCCGAGGTGGATTGGGTCCAAGCCCGCTACGACCAATTAGTCCTGCTAGATGAGAAAAGGTTGCAAGTTTTGCACAACGTAAGAGTCTGTCAAAAAAGACTAACTAGGCATTTTAACCAAAGGCTTAAAATGAGGGACCTTAAGGTTGGAGACTTAGTACTTAAGGAGGTAAGGGCCAATGTAACCGACCCAAGAGGTAAATTTCGACCCAACTGGTCAGGCCCGTTGATCATTACAAAGATCTTGACAGGTGGTGCTGCAACACTGGCAGATTTAGACGGGATTGAATTTAGTCAATGGATAAACATGGATCAATTAAAGAGGTTCTATGCTTAGGCAAGACACCCAATATAGCACTTTCGAGAGGCCCACACAAGGCTAACTAATTTCCAAAAAAAAAAAAAAAAAAAGGGGATTTAATGTTAAAAAAAAATTTGATAAGAACTACGAGCGGCCGGATTCCCCTAAAAGGATACGTAGGACAACCCAGTTACAATTGGGCCCGACCCCTTCATCAAGTTCGCGTTCAAACGTTGTTAAATATTGTGCACATAATAAACACAAGATTGCAATAATAAAATACGCATGTCTCCAAAAATAATAATAAAGTCCATTACAAGACTCGGCAATTCCTAAATAATAAAAAACAAATTAACTAAAGGGGCACATCACCCTTATTGAATTTAAAGCAAATAAAAGGCAATCCTAAGCTAAGACATGCTCCAAAAGAGTATTTCCTAATAGACTACTCCGTAGCTTCGGTAGTAGGGACGACATCCTCCATGGGTTCATCAACTTTTGGGCCTTCCACTTCACATTCCTTGGGAGCCCATCTCTCTCGAACCACGGACTCTTCTTCTTTTTCAACCTCCATTAGAGGAGCACTGGAAGAGGCTTCATGATCATTGGCCCGAATTGGGGGCTTCTCTTCCGGCTTAGTAGTAATCTTGGCTAGAGCTTTCTTGGCCTTCGGGTTGAGAATACTTTTCACATGTTTGACTCCCTTTTGCTTACCCTTCCCTTTGGGATCATTGGGGTTAGAAAGCCTTAGGCTAGCCTTGACCGATTGGGCCTTATGATCATCTTGTTCGGATTTCCTGCATGCACGACGACCTTCCATGGTCTTGCAATCCATCCAAGCTTCATAAGCCGAAGATATGGCCGTTGGGGCCTTAATGTGAGGAATGCTCCACTTTGGACGACGCTCCCATGCACACTCCCAAGATCTCACCATACTAATAGTCAAAACCCGGGTAGCCGGCGCAACACTATCCTTCGGTGGGATAATCTGGCGTTTCCCATATTGCCGCATGATAGGGCTAGGAAATATGTAAGTCAAATTTTAAAGGCCAAGGATTATTTGATAATATCCCGTCTCCTTGCTGCATCCGATTGCGGATTTTAGGCCCCCCCACTTGACAGTCCATCTTAGCAAAGGGCAAGCTTTAAGATACCCACGCCATTCATCAATGGTGGATTCATAGTAAAGCCTTCGACGGGCAGGAAACTGCTTTGGTTGGTATTTAAGTGCATTAGCCGGCCTCTCAATGAAGCACATATGCTCCAAAAGCCATATCTACAAAAACAAACAAACACAAAAATAATAAAGTTAGGTATCCATTAAAGATTCAAGCTTTATATCCAAGGCAATTATTCAAGCACTCACTTGAAGGAGAAGAGGGCTTCCTGTCCATCCACCATGCGATGATTCTTGTTTCTTGCGGTCCAAGCACATTAAGGTTTCACCAAGAACAAGAGACATAGGGGTAAAATCGTTTTGTATTTGTTCAACAATTCTAAGCATACAAGTTTTACCATTATTACCTCCACCAACAAAGAGGTACCTATGTAAGAGACATAAGATAAATGCACGCCTATAATATGTCTCATTATGATCATCCCTTACCTTGGGGAAAAAGATATCAATCACACCATTGAGGTCTAGCTCACTGGTTCTAGCGACAGAAGAGGCTTGTGTTGAGGATAAACCAAGATACCTTTTATAGTAGCCTTCAAGGTTGGCCCCGAGCCATGGAGCTGCAGGAGCTTGATCATGAGGGAACCCAATTATGGCAGCAAATTATTCGGGAAGAGGACAAAGTTCGTTATACCCGAATCTAAAAACATGAAGGTTGCCATCCCAAAACTCAACCGCAGCCTCAAGAAGGTTCCAGACAACCTGAACTTGCTTCAGGTGGAAGAAAGCATTCAAGTGAAAGGGCACAAGTCTCATCCTCTCTTCAGGGGTCATGGATTCCAACCACTTATCAAACTTGACCTCAAAAGTTGACATGGCTGAAATCTAAATTAATTGGGAGTTTCTCTCTCTAAAAAGCTATCTATTACTATTGAATTATGAAGGTGATGTCCCAAAACCGGACTAACCCAGGGCTTATATAGGGCTCGCACGAAAAAAGACGAAAATATGGCAACCCGTCGAAAAATAGGCTTCAGCGGCCCATAGGGCAGCCACCGAAGGCTCGGCGGCCACGATATGGCAGCCAAGGCCTAGCGGCCCAGTCGCTGAGCTTCGGCGGCCAGCCGTTGAAACTCCGCGGCCAGCCGCCCAGCTTCCGCGGCCCAGCTGATGAGTCTGGCGGCCCCTCTTTTGACCCTCGCTCCTTCGCGTCAGCAGCTGAACGCCTTCCCTTGGTCGCCGAGCCCCCGTTCTCGAGACAGCCCTTTTCTACCCGGTTTTGGACACTTTCCTTAACCATTTTGGACTCCAATTTGGCTCAGTTTCCTATTTCTTCTATTAGTCCTATTTTCTTTTATTTCCCTAATTATTTATGGGAATCCCACAATTTCCTTATTTCTTTTTTGATGATTATCATCTTTTATTTTTTTACTTTCTTTTTCTACTTACTAATTTCATTTCATTTTTGCACCCCTTTCCTTTTTTTCATTTTTTTTAGGGGGGATAGGGTACACCCAATTTTAACTTTTGGTTGTACCAATTTTTGCTACATGGCTATTACTTGCGCTTTTGCTTGACTACCTGTGCATTTGCATTAGCCTAATTATGTGCAGGGACCAATAAACGGCAATATATTACAAAGCAAAGTCTGAATGTTTGTTCAACACAAATGTTCAAGAATGTATTTCATACAAATACATTATCGTAAAAATCGTCACCTGCATCAGCATCTGTGCGAAGCACCTCAAAGTGATCCTCCAACCTCCGTGGCTCATCACCAAAGATCGACGCCGCCAACTGGCCCGGGTCAAAGGAAGAATGACGGGCAGGCTCCCGAAACGAGCACCCCTCTCCAGCATAACTCGAATCATACCCCCAAGAAGAACGAGGAGGCATGGTAAGCATCATAAGAGCAGGGACAGGGGGCTGGTAGTAAAGACCGCCATAAGGAGCATACCCCGCATACCCAGGATGAGAAGGATACATCGGCATAGGCATAGGAGTAGGCTCCACAAACTGAGTCATCCTACTCCCACCAGGACGCTCTGTCCGATGCACAGGCTCTCTCTCTCTCTCTCCTAGGACTCTCCCTCCGAGGGCTCCTCTCACGAGAAGGGCTGCGCTCAGGAGAGCTCACGAGAAGGGTTGCGCTCAGGAGAGCTCATGAGGAAGGGGCCGACGGTACTCAACCTGCAACCCACTAAACATATAAGATACATTTCTCAAAGCATACAACTTTGAATATGCAAAATCAAGCTTACCTTATCCAAGTCAGCTCTCGAGCAAGTGCCCTTTGAAAGAGCTCGGGATATCAAGACTTCATAGCACGCATCATCTTGAAGACCTTCCCGGTCTGCTCACGGTGAAGCTGCACAAAGGAAAAGTCAATACAAGCATGAAAATGGTAAAATCACTATGCAACAGGTAAAATGATAAGTTTACCCCTGGATGGCCAACTGGAAGAGGAAGGCGCTGGATGTCCTCATCAAGGTCCTCCGTAATCGGGACCTCTCCCCAACACTCCTCCCCGCCGTAGTCCCGACCTCGGACCCGCATATCCGGGACATCCACGTCGATGGCATTAACCCGAGGCTCCTATGAAGCAAGGAAGGTTAACAACCAACAAACACGCGAAAGGCATAGAATATCCAATGAATAGTACCTACCTTCAAGCCCACAAATGAAGGCATGAGGCGATCACGACGGAACTGCTCGTAGTGCCCCGCAAGGTCCTCGGTAGGCTCCCTCAAATACCGCATAGCATCCAAGCCCACCATGGCCTCCGCAACCTGCTCGCGAGACAAGCACCTCACCAAAAACATGGTCGAGGGAGGATCTAAAGGAATCCTCGGTCCCACCACATCAGGATACACCTGACGGAAGATCCGCTCTCCCAAATAAACACTCGAAAGAGAACGGACCCACAATCAGGATCCTCTGGCGGTCTACCGCCCTAGATGCAAGGACAGCATCCGAAGCCAACCCATGGTACTTCGCCCAAGGGAAGTAGTCAATCTACACAAACACGCAAGATAAGATATTTCCACACAAAGAAATACAAATGCATGCAATAAAAAGCAAAAATTGCATTACCTTGTGCCAGTCTAGGCGCAAGATGGCCTCCCTGTACTGCTGAAGGGTCGAAAAGGGCGTAGGATCCCTATGACGCCATGCCCTGCAAACCGGGAAATCCGACTCCTTGCCCGTAGGCGCCATGTCCGGGAAATGCTCAAAAAACCAAGGCTACATCGAAACATGAAATTAAGCACCATACAATTAAATCATGCAAATCGTCAAATGAATACAAAAGCAAAACGCACCTGCAAGGCCTTCCAAAAACCGCACAAGCTCACGGGAGGAAGTGTCGACTGCTTGTATCCCTCATCATTCACGCGGCAAGCGAACCGCATACACCTCAAGAGGTTGGCGTAGCCCGGCAACGCCTAGTTATACTCTCTCACCCTCTCCCAATCCAACAAGCTGGGGAGGTAAATAGCATGAATACGCTCTCCCTTGTCACTAAAGATAGTGGTGGCAAGGAGATAGGCGATGAACTTCCTCGCCTTCTGCTCCACCGAGGTATTTCTCTTATACCTCGCGTCAGTCAAAGCGGCATAAAGCTCGCTATAGGGACGATAATGGTGACCCCAGGTATTCCCCCAAGGGCCAAACAACTCCACCATCTCAGTCTTACGTTTCCAAATGTAAACGTCATACACAATGGGCGTACCCACGCAAGGCACCCCAGTCAGCGTAGCAAACTCCGACGGAGTGATCATCATCTCCCCACTAGGGAAGTGGAACGTATTGGTAGTGTCCCAAAAACGCTCCAAAGACAAGCGGACAATACATCTCTTGACTCGCTCAACCAAGTCTGTCGCTTTCAAAAGGGGCCCGAACCCCGCACCCAAAACCGCACTTTGCACCTCTTTGGGCAAGATCTTAAAAAGCTTCACCGAAGAACCATAATTACCATGGGGCTTCAAATTCCCATCGGGTTCCTATGATCAATTTGCAACCTCTTAGGTTCACATTTCAATCAAATGTTCAATCCTAAGCGTGTTTCTAAGTTCGTTCAAGCGGCGCAAGACCACATGCGCTACAAACTTGACAATTGCATACAATTTCTACACAAATCCTACTCAAGGCAAAGCATATAAACCAAAATTCAATGCACAAAATTATGAATTCAAAGTTTGAGGCTTACCACAAACTTGGAAGCACGGGAACTCAACTGAGTCTCCGGTCGAAAGAGCAACTCCGACTGATCCCAAATGATGTCCGGCATCCTATCTGACCGTGTATACCTATCTTGAGGGAAAGCCACACTAGGCTTCCTCTTGGAAGGCTTGACATGGGAGGGGAAAGCTTTGGTGAAGATATCAATTTCTTCAACCTCTTCCCGAACCTCGGCCCTTCTACTCCTCTTCTTCACCAATTTTGGAGCCATGAAGATTTATGAACAAAGCAAGCAAGAACAAACAAGCAAAGATGAAGAATTGGGATTTTCTCTCTCCAAGGGTTTCAAAAACCCACTCTCAAATTCACCCCAAATTTGTGAGAAATCACAAATAAACTTCAAATTATGCAAACCCAAGCAAATGCAAGCAAAAAGAAGCAAATTTGAGCAATTTTGAGCAAGAAATAAAGATTGGGCAACAATGGAGGTAGAGAGAGAGAGTCTCAAAAATTTGGGAAAAAATGACCCAAAAATTCGGCTCCTCAAAGGAAATACCCTATTTTGGCCTCTGAACCGGCCCGGCGGCCAGGTTCAGGGCCGCCCAGGCTCAGCGGCCCAGCCGCTTGCCCTGGCGGCTAGGCCGGGCGGCCCCTCTCGCAGCCTTCGCACGGCGCTTTAAGCCGCTGAGCGGGCCCGTAAAGGCCGCCCAGCGCTCGGCGGCCCTGCGCCTGGCCGCCGAACCAATTTTCTCGTTCTCCCCTCTCGGGGCAGGCCCACGAGTTCAAATTCCGCCTGGGATTGCATTTCGCTACTGTTGGAAGCCCGAGAGATTTAAACATGTCACCCGAAATGACTCTTTTTCCCCCACAGCTTGGTTTTCCTATCCCATGGACCCAGTATTATCTATTTTTGCAGGCGCGAGCCTTATATCTAATCTGTTACAGGCACAAGCATTTTATTTTGCAGGCACAATTTTCCTAAACACCGAAGCAGAGCAACATGCCGCTCTTTGACGTTGAAGCTATTAAAATTAGCGTCACGCCAACAACAACTAAAGCAGAGCAACATACAGCTCGTTGACGTTGAAGCTATTAAAATTAGCGTCACGTTGATACCCTTGAAGCAAAGCAACACAACTCTCTTTGACGTTGAGGCTATCAAAATTAGCGTCACGTTGGCACCCGCAAAGTAGAGCAACGCAACGCTCTTTGATGACGAAGCTATTAAAATTAGCATCACGTCAGCCCCTGCAAAGCAGGTAACCTTGGCCACAGGCGGTCAGGAGTCTATCTTTCCTTTCTTTCCTTCTAACATAGAGCATTTTCAAAAGAAAAACATTGCAGGCATTTTTAGCAAATACTTTGACCTTCGCTTTTACAAGCTCGGCCAAAGTGGGGGCTTCTGTAGACACCCTAATTGGTTCTCATCCCCTGACACCGCAACGCCCGATGATGATGGTAATGGATTAACATGGACGTAAGTAGAAAAGGACATTGCTCGGAAATCTAGACCAAATTCCTTGAAACCTCAGTCTTTGGATGGCCCTTGTTATAAGGATTCCAACGCCTTTGACCTTGCCTCAATCAGGTTCCCGGATCAAGAGATATCGCGTCTCGAAGATTTAGGTCAAAATCGCTCAAACCCGGCCCCCTGGGTCAGCCCAAGGGCAATTTCGTAATTTACAGAGCACAACAAGTCAAAAACCCTAGTCACGCGCTCACCGTCAGGCCAGCGGCCTTCGCAGGCTGCTCGGCAGCCAATGCGTGACAGCGGGGGCCATTAGGCCAGCCGCTGAGCCACAGCGGCAACCGCGGGCCCTGGCTGCCCTCCGTGTGGCCGCTGAACCAGGTTTTTGGCTGGGCCGAGTTTTGGCGCCGGGCTTCTTTCCCTAAGCCCCTAAATTCATCCCCCAACTCTATAAATACTCCCTTTCACCCTCTTTTCCAGGAGGTCAGTCAGTTCACAATTTTGAGAGCATTGAGAGCAAATATTTCCCCAAATCAAAGAGAATTCGGAAATCTGAAGATCCAAGCAAGCAATACACCTAGCCTAGCACCCAAGATCGAAGAGCAATCCTAATTCTACTAGTCCCGTTCGAATAGAACGTCCAGGTTAACCATCCTGAGGGCCTAACTCTTTATTAAATCTCTTGCTTTATTGTTTTTTAATCATGTTTTATTTAGCTTTTGATTATGGTTGAGTAAATTTGCATGTTTTGGGTTTTGTAAATAATTATGCATGCTTAGTTAATATAAAGTTAGCATCTTTTTATTAGTTTATGCAAGTTTGCATCTTTTCATAGTTTTTGCATGCATATAGTAGCCTCTTAGGTTTATTTTAGCATAAAGTTATCATCTTTACGTTATTAATATTTGTTTGAAGTTACTAACGGTTTTATTGATGTGCATATACAATGCTTGGTGCGTTTAGCAAAGTTGGAAGGTTGGAGCATAAATTTGATGCTTTATATCTTGTTTATGCTTGTTAATAGTATGCATGTAAATTGGATATAAATTGTGCAAAGTGATCACTTTAGGTAATTTGGTTGTTCTTAACCCGCCTAGTTAATTTAGCATCTTGGACGAGCGGACTTACATGGAACCATATAGTTTAAATAATTACTTGACATGAATAAGCTTAGTAGAGGTCGTTTATACGGGCGATATAGATGAGATTCATTTTGTTTATTTCGTACCTACATCCCCGAACTCAATACTTAGTCCCCATGGGCATGAGTCAGTTCCCAATAGGAATTGGGGTGCACTTTTGATGGTTTTCAATTGTTTCCTTAAAAATTGGTGGCGGCTTCTTATTTGCAAATTGTCCTTTATAATTAATTTGAATCGCATGCAATACATTATTTAAGAACCATTAATTCCAATTAAAAATCGATTCGCGCGTTTTAGGGCGCCAGAAAGGCGAGGGTTCTTAGAGGTAGTGAGGAAGAGCATAGCACAACTCAGAGCCTGGGAGTCCTACACTCGGGTTCAAATGATGACCCTACAAATCATAATTCATATACTTGGCCTTTTTGGCAATAATCATATCATCTCGGGTTTATACCCTACAAACTCAGATTAAACCATGATAAGTAAGAAACTCAGGATTAGTTAATCCCTACAGCTTAATCAATAATGGGTTTAATCCTACAATATTTTATTAAAGTGGGCATACTGGCATGCTCTTCAATTTCCCAAGGGTACCAAGTTTGGGAGCAACACTACAAGTAAGTTAGTAGACATGCTTGTAATGTCTTCAGTCGGTCATATTCATCTTAATAACATAATCATACTAATACTAATCATAAGCTTCCCAAACTTGTTCCTTTTTCACAATAATTCTCTAAGTTGTGTGCAACACTTCGAATATGCAAATATATAAATCCATAGGCTTATTATCACTCAACATTAATTCGGTCATAAGCTTAATTGAGCCATAAACATACTAAAACATAGTCATGATTTAATATGCAATAAATCAAGTAAATATAATTAACCATTCTCAAACTCATTCGATTATATCTCAATCACATATTCATAATTATAATACTTTATAAATAATTATTCACAAACTTAACATCTAGCTCACAAACCATTCGGCCATATACATATAATTACTAAGTTTAAATATCAACTTAATCCTCAAATAATTATCAAGTAATCATTATCATGCAACATAAAATCCATTCGGCCTTATCACAAAATAGTCACATGCAATCATTTATATAACTTCATAAACACACTCATAATCATATATATATAAATATATATAAGAGGCGTATCAGCATAATCGAATTCTGCGTTTCTCCAGGTTGTGCTTCGGAAAAGAACTCAAAATCCAATTGGTCATAAACATCGTAAGGTGCCCGACTTCAACCCCAATCTTTCTTAACTAAGCGAGCCTAAACCGGGAAAAGTAAACCTTTCCTTATTTTCTCTCTCGATTTTGGGAGTCGAGAAGTAATACGTTTTTCCCCAAAGCTAGTTCGCGGCGCGGGGGTCGGTACCCCAAACCCCTTTCCGAAGTGAGAGAATGAGGGAAAGCGCGCGCCTGTCTCTCCTAGCTTCCTTGATCACACACTACTAGCACAAGTCCCCTAAGTTACTTAACCAAACAATTTCAAGGATTAATAATAACTCGTTTTATTTCTTCTTCTTTTATTTCTATTCGGCCTTGGGCCATTTTGTTACCAAAAATTACTCTTTTAATTCTTAAATTCTTATTATAATTTTGGTTGATAACTTCCTCTTTCATTTTACCATTTTATCTTTCGAAAAGGCTAGGTTCGAAATTAAGGAAATTAGAGAAAAATAATGAATAAATGGTTTTGGCCATAGTGAGTCAAGATCAAGTTTACGTAAGGTGGTATATGGACATGCAACAATAGTTTTAGAGTTTTTGAGCCAAGATTAACCTGATCTTAGATTCTTAAACCTTTTTCTTTATTTTGTCGATTATAGTCATATTTATACTTGCTAGGATTTTATTATTTAGCTATGATCTTTAGGTGATGATAATGACTTAAGCTTTTAGATAAACAATAATGGTACAAAGAATTAAACCTTGATGATATCTCTTGGAGGTTCTTGAAGGTCCGGTAGCTTCACGTTTGGGTGATGATGGAGCTTAGGTGATGATAACAATGGTGAAGAAAATAAATAATGGAATAGTTAGAGTTTAGAATAGGAATGAAATGATTATTAGAAACAAAAGGAAATAATATGAATGATTTAATGCATGGATTAGTTTGGGTGTTCTTACCAAGTTTTCTTCTCTTTTTCCTTCTCTAACTTACGGTTTTCCCCTTCTTCTTTCTACTTCTTTTTGCTCTTGTTTACTTAGAAGAGTTCAAGTGAAATTGGATTGGAAAGATGATGATGTATCAGGAAGAAATACTAGAGAATATTCTACCATTTAGAAAAGATATTGGTTTCGGTTTTGGGAAGAAGAAAAGTGAGATTTTTGTAAGCTTTGCTTGTTGCTTTGGTTCTAATATTTGGGAAGAAGATTTGGTATTTTGCTTTTGATCCCAATTGGAGCTTTTACTTACGCATGTTTTGGTTTTATAAAGGCTAATGCCTTTCTTGTTTTTCTTCTTCTTTTTCCCCCTTAACCGTAACTCTCTCTTTCTCCCTTATATAATTGTACTTGGCATTTTTCTTAGCTTAGTTACCTTAGGAAACATAGTAACATGGCTTGTTTTCTAAATAAGCTTAGTAAGCATACAAGTACAAGGTGTCATGGCCATTTTGTGACAAGTGGAAAGCTAGCACATGAAATGTTGACAAGTAAGGTGCTTGGGTGGCATAAGTGAATAGTAACTTAATTAGGCAAAAGTGAAAATTTGCTAATCCTAGCTTAACATTCTCTAATTCGGTCATCAATACAAACAAAAGCCTAATCATGCCTAAGCAAACCTTAAACACAAATTAAACAAGTAAATCAAATAGTTTAGTTAATAAATCAAATAGGTTTAAGTTTTAAACGTGATTAGTATTTAGTTTAGAGAATATTTATGTAAGTGCATGCATTAAATACGTTAATCCTACTTAACAAATTAAGCGAAAAATTTTATGCTAATTAATTACTATTTTAGTTTGATAATTGAGTTTAGATTTTCGGAATACTACAATCTACCCAACTTAAAGAAATTTCATCCCGAAATTTAAATCAACGACTAACCATGTTCGAAAAGGTAGGGGTATTGGGTCTACATATCGGCGTTAGATTCTCATGTAGCTTCTTCTACAGTCTGACTACGCCAAAGTACTTTCACTAACGGTGTAACTTTATTCCGAAGTACCCTATCCTTACGGTCTAGAATAGCTACTGGCTTCTCTTCAAAAGTTAGATCCTCTTCTAAACTGATTCGTTCGGGTCTGATCACATGAGTTTCATCTGGAAGATACTTTCGAAGTTGGGATACGTGAAATACGTCGTGAATCCTAAAAAGTTCAAGCAGTAAAGCTAATCGATAAGCAACTTCTCCTACTCGATCTAAAATCTCATAGGGTCCAATATACATAGGACTTAGTTTCCCTTTCCTTCCAAATCTCTTAATCCCTTTCATCGGTGAAATCTTTAACATAACCTTATCTCCAATTTGAAATTCAAGCGGTCTCCTTCTCTTATCACTATAACTCTTCTGCCGGTCCTGAGTGGCTTTCAAATTATCTCTAATCATCCGAATCTGATCCGAAGTCTCCTGAATCATATCTGGTCCTAATATCACAGTCTCACTAATATCATTCCAACACAATGGACTCCTACATTTCTTTCCGTACAATGCCTCATAAGGTGCTTGGTCAATACTAGCATGATAACTGTGGTTATAGGAAAGCTCAATTAACGGTAACTGCTTCTCCCAAGTTCCTTTAAACTCTAAAGTACAAGACCTTAACATAACCTCAAGAGTACGAATGGTTCTCTCAGTCTGACCATCTGTAGCTGGGTGAAACGCAGTACTAAACTTCAACTTAGTCCCAAATGCATCTTGTAATTTTTCCCGAAAATGCGATAAAAACCTCGAATCTCTATCGAAAATAATGTCCTGCGGTACTCCAATGTCCTGCCAACTGATTCATACTCCAAGTATCCTTAACGGCTATAAATCTCGCTACCTTAGTTAACCAATCTATTATTACCCAAATAGCATTCATTCCTTTAGCAGTAGTCGGTAACCAGTAACAAAATCCATAGAAATTGAGTCCCATTTCCAACTTGGAATCTCCAAAAGTTGCAGTAATCCTCCAGGTCTCTGAAAATCACTTTTAACTTTCTGACAAGTAAGACATCTGGCTACAAATTGAGCTACTTCAGATTTCATTCCTTTCCACCAGAAATACTTCTTCAAATCCTTATACAACTTATTTCCTCCAGGGTGATTTGAATAAGGTGTATTATGTGCTTCCTCCAAATTTCTCTCTCTTAACTCATCATTACTAGGCACACACCAACGTCCTTTAAATCTCAAACTTCCATCCTCATTTTCCTCAAATCCTTCGGCTTTTTCTAACCTTAAAGCTTCTCTAGTCTTCTGAATCTGCTGATCATTAAGTTGCAATTCACGAATCTCATCAAACAAAGTAGGTCGAACAGTAAGACTACTAATAACTCCATTTGGTACACCTGACTTAACAATCTCTAAATTCAATTTCTCCATCTCCTCTCTTAATTTCTCAGGTATTCCTACAGAATGTCTAGTTTTCCTACTAAGCGCATCTGCTACTACATTTGCTTTCCCTTCATGATACTTAATCTCTAAGTCATAATCCTTAAGCAATTCTAAGCATCTTCTCTGCCTCAAATTCAACTCTCTTTGGGTAAAAATGTACTTAAGACTCTTATGATAAGTGAAAACTCAACACTTAACTCCATATAGATAATGTCTCCAAATCTTAAGAGCAAATACAACTGCGGCTAACTCTAGGTCATGGGTAGGATAATTAACTTCATATGGTTTCAACTGCCGTGAAGAATAAGCAATCACTCTCCCATTCTGCATTAATACACAACCTAGTCCATTCTTAGACGCATCACTATAAACTTCGTATTCCTCTCCTTCTGTTGGTAAAGCTAAAACAGGTGCGGTTGTTAATCTCTTCTTTAACTCCTAAAAAGCTAGTTCACACTTCTCACTCCAAACAAATTTCGTGGTCTTCCTAAACAAATTAGTTAAAGGTTGAGCTAACTTAGAAAAATTCTCAACAAATCTCCTATAATAACCAGCTAATCCCAAAAAGCTGCGGACTTCACCCACGTTAGTAGGTGTAATCCACTCCTTAACGGCCTTAATCTTACTAAGGTCTACAGAAATTCCATCTTTAGTGATAACATGTCCCAAAAATGCCACTTCTTCCAACCTAAATTCACACTTAGAAAGCTTAGCATACATCTGATGATCTCTAAGCGTCTGTAACACAATTCTCAAATGTTTAACATGATCATCCTTGTTCCGAGAATACACTAAAATATCATCTATGAAAACTACAACAAATTGATCAAGGTAAGGCTGAAAAACACGATGCATAAGATCCATAAACGCGGCTGGAGCATTAGTTAACCCAAAAGGCATAACAGTAAACTCATAATGCCCATAACGAGTCCTAAACGCGGTATATCTTCCTCCTTAATCCTTAACTGGTGATATCCTGATCTCAAATCAATCTTAGAATATACTCCTGCTCCTTTTAGCTGGTCAAACAAATCATCTATTCTAGGCAACGGGTATTTATTCTTAATAGTAACTTTGTTCAACTCTCGGTAATCAATACATAACCTTAAACTACAATCTTTCTTCTTCACAAATAAAATTGGAGCTCCCCAAGGCGAAATACTAGGTCGAATATATCCTTTCTCAAATAAATCCTTTAACTGCTTCTTCAATTCTTTCATTTCTGCTGGGGTCATCCTATAAGGTGCTTTGGATATAGGTGCGGTTCCAGAAATAAGATCGATAATGAAATCTATGGTTCTCTTAGGCGGCATACCGGGAATCTCATCAGGAAAAACATTAGAAAATTCAGATACAACTGGAATTCTACCTAATTCATTCGGAGTCGGTTTCTCATTACTCACATAACACAGATAACCTGGATAGCCTTTCCTAATTTGTGATTTAATGTTCATTGAGGAGACAATCTTAACTCTAGGTTCAGTTATTACTCCTCTATACGAAACTCTATTTCCTCGAAGGGTCTTAAGCGAAACTTTCTGCAAATGACACTCAATTCTCGCACGATACTTACTTAACCAATCCGTTCCTCAGATAGCATCAAAATATGACAAATCAAACTGAATCAAATCCCCAGGTAATGACGATTCTACAATCACAATAGGACAATCATTTATCAAGTTTCGACACGATACGACAATACCATTAGGTGTGGTAATATCCATTTCACATGAGTAATTTGGTGTTAACCCGTGTTTAGTCATAAATGATGTAGCTATGAATGAATGAGTTGCACCAGTATCAAATAACACATAAGCAGGGTAAGATGAAATAAGAAAAGTACTAGTTACAACATTCGGGTCTACGTCACGCTGACTCATAGTATGTATCCTTCCCTTGTTGTTATTGACTGCCTGACTAACGATAGGTCGTGCAAAGGTCACACGCGGCGCTGGGTTCAGATTTCCTCGTGTCTGGGTATCATTGTTGCCACCGTTGGGGTTAGCTGACAAATTGCTACTACGGGTAAAATCATTCCCATAGGAAAATTGCCTCCTATTAGGACACACGTTCACTCTATGCCCAGGCTGACGAAATATAAAACAAATTCCTTGATTAGCAGGGCACGGACGACCAGAATGAAATCTCCCGCAACTGTGACAAACACTATTCCCATTTCCATTCCTAGAAAAGAACTGTGATCCTCCATTTCTCTTACTGTCTCCTTGACTACTAGGGCGAAAAGAACTAATACTCCTAATTAAGGTATCATTCCTAAACTTCTTTCTCCAATTACCTCCATTAGATCCTTCACTCTTTTCCTCTATGTAACGACGTTTCCCAATTATCGCGGCTCTCCTATCACGAATTCTCTCAATGTTAATAACCTTATCATAAGCCTCTTGAAAAGTACTAGACGATCCTGCTACTAACTCTTGGATGTGCCAAATAAGTCCATCCTCAAATCTTTCAACTCTTTTCTTTTCATCCTTAACCAAATTCTCAGCAAATCGAGACAACTCATGAAATTTCGCAGCATATGCGGTAACACTCATATTTCCTTGGGTCAAATCCTTAAATTCTTGTTGTTTCCTCCTTCTTAAAGCTCTAGGGTAAAATCTTTCTCTAATCCTTATCACAAATTTCTCCCAATTAAATTCCTTATCCTCTAAGTAAGCTTCCTTAGACACTTGCCATCAATCATCTGCTTCTCCTCTAAGGTAATACTAACCACTTTTCACTTTCAGACTCTCAGGACAACCTATAGCCTCAAATAGTTTCTCCATATTCCTATTCCAGTTTTCTAAAGCTAATGGGTCAGATCCTCCCTCAAAGGTAGGTGGTGAATGGGCAGCTAAGTTCTTAAACATAACAGCTTGTGGGTCTTTAGCCTCAGCTTCGGCCTTGGCTTTCTCTTTCTCCTTATCTTCCATTTGTTGCTTAATTGCATTGCCAAAGAATTGGCACAGGGTCTCTAGTGATTCTAGACGTTCATCTTGTCCTTGGTCATCATTAGGGTCTACAGGTGTAGTTGGTTCTTCCCTTCCAGACATTTTCAACTATAGGAATAACAATAGTTAAGCAAGGCATATAATTTTTAGGTGATGTGAGTTCCTCCTAAACATGATCTCTAGTGTCTTTCTATCTACTTATGCAAACAATTACTACTTAAATCATGCATCACAATCATAGATAAGAAAAGAAAACAGGTTCAAGTAGCCAAATACATCCGGTTAGCCTACAAACAAAACAAGTTAGGGCTAACATCACAACATACCATATGACCTATCTAGCTAAAGTCTCGGTCATAGGCTAAATATTACAAAACCAAATAGCAAATTGTTCAAACTACCACATAAAAACAAGTTCATAAACAATTAGATACCACAAAGCTTCACTCATGCATGATCACTTGACATATAACTTCCACCCGAAGAACTTCCCCTATCAAATTGCACCAAGAATCCATTTGCAAGTCCCCTTGGCGGTATCACGTTAAGTGGCACTGGCTGTTCCGGAGAAGTGGCTGTAGGCACAGCTGCTGGAGATCGATACGCGGTCTTCCGAGGTGGTGGTGGTGGAGTTGCGGACGGTCGAGCAATGACAGAAGGTTGGGTGTTACGAGGCCAATGGTGATAACGAAGCATACGTCCCCTCCTATACTGCACTATGGTCTCGGGAATCAAGAGTACACTATTCTCACAACACATCCACTCAGAATAAGCTTGTTGCAAAACACTCGACATATAACCTAAGGTCAAATACCAATCATCCCCACACATATAGTGATCCCAATTATAATGAATACCATCAGTCATAATACTCATATAGTTCAACTTCACACTTAACCAGGGTTCAACTGAAGGAAAAGTCCTTAAAAGATTATACACTTGCTAACCAGGAAAATCAACGGCTTCACTAGTGTAAGGAGCAAAGACTCGACAAGCAAGGTTAAAAGTTTGCACATACTCAGCTATGGTTTCTTCACGATGCTTGCGTAAAGTCGCGGGATGAGGTGGAGGGTTAGGGATATTCAGAGCGTTCATGAGCACATAAGGTTCAGGTTGTTGTATCTATCACATAAGATAAACAGATAACAGATAGTGAGTCAAATAAGATCAAACAACTACACATAAGCACACGCATGTCAAACACAAAGAAATACAAACAATTCCCATCCCATTGTCTACCCATCTCTCGGTCAAGTCACATTTAAATTATAGCTTTCCTAATCTTCTTTTAAGTATTTTATATGCTCTGATACCATCTTGTAACACCCCGAATTGAATAAAACTAATTAATCATGCTTATGGGGCCTAAACCCAATCCAAGACATTACTGCCATACTTGTAACAAGACAAGTACAAGGCGAAGATCGATAAAGAGTACAACAACAAACTGAATTATATTATATTATAACAGCGGAATTACATAGTTATATTGTTCAAAGACTACATCCTTAGTTATACTTCTAAGTTATACGGGGTTCTCCTCCGTTTGCGGAATCCACGGGGTCAAACAACAGCAAAGACATTCAGTAAGCATGCACAAAAGGATTCCTTTCATCTTCACTATCTCCCTTGCCCAAAATCTGTTAAAAAGATATAATAATCCACGCAAGAAGAGATGACACAAAAACAAAAGAAAATTAGCGATAGCTAAGCAATGCTCACCCCATTTTGTAAAATACATTTTGTTTATACTTAAAATACATTTAGCAATAACAACCATCACTTGAGTTAATAATAATAATACTCATAATAGTATCTTAAAGAGATTGTTTGCCCTTATAAATATAGTTAATATAATCTTTTACGTACAAAGCCATGCATACGTATAATACTCACATGCAAAGATCAATAAGCAACCAATATCATATATAAACTCATAATTACTCAGAAAATGACCTTTGAGGTCTAACAAACCATAAAGTCACTCAAGTCATAACATGCAAAATTAAACTCCTATGTTAGATAGTGAGTAAATCATAACATGTAAGGATTTAGACACCTATGTTAAGTAGTCAGGAAGAGCATAGCACAACTCAGACTCTGGGAGTCTTACACTCTGGTTCAAATGATGACCCTACAAATCATAATTCATATACATGGCCTTTTTGGCAATAATCATATCATCTCGGGTTTATACCCTACAAACTCAGATTAAACCATGATAAGCAAGAAACTCAGGATTAGTTAATCCCTACAGCTTAATCAATAATGGGTTTAATCCTACAATATTTTATTAAAGCGTGCACACTGCCATGCTCTTCAATTTCCCAAGGGTACCAAGTTTGGGAGCAACACTACAAGTAAGTTAGTAGACATGCTTGTAATGTCTTAAGTCGGTCATATTCATCTCAATAACATAATCATACTAATACTAATCATAAACTTCCCAAACTTGTTCCTTTTTCACAATAATTCTCTAAGTTGTGTGCAACACTTCGAATATGCAAAGATATAAATCCATAGGCTTATTATCACTCAACATTAATTCGGTCATAAGCTTAATGGATCCATAAACATACTCAAACATAGTCACGATTTAATATGCAATCAATCAGGTAAATATAATTAACCATTCTCAAACTCATTCGGTTATATCTCAATCACATATTCATAATTATAATAATACTTTATAAATAATCATTCACAAACTTAACATCTAGCTCACAAACCATTCGGCCATATACATATAATTACTAAGTTTAAATATCAACTTAATCCTCAAATAATTATCAAGTAATCATTATCATGCAACATAAAATCCATTCGTCCTTATCACAAAATAGTCACATGCAATCATTTATATAACTTCATAAACACAGTCATAATCATATGTGTATATATATATATAAGTACAAGTAGCATATAATTATAAGAAATCCATGATTATCTTCTTTAATTCATTAAGATCGAAAAGGGGGGGGGGGTTTGAATGGACATGAGTATACCTTTCACAAGCTTCAAAAATACACACTTCCCCTCCTAGCTTCCTTGATCACACACTACTAGCACAAGTCCCCTAATTTAATTAAACAAACAAATTCAAGGATTAATAATCACTCTTTTTATTTCTTCTTCTTTTATTTCTTTTCGGCCTTGGGCCGTTTTATTACCAAAAATTACTCTTTTAATTCTTAAATTCTTATTTATCATTTTTGTTGATAACTTCCTTTTTCATTTTAACATTTTATCTTTCGAAAAGGCTAGGTTCGAAATAAAGAAAATTAGAGAAAAATAATGAATAAATAATTTTGGCCATAATGAGTCAAGATCAACTTTACGTAAGGTGGTATATGGACATGCAACAATAGTTTTAGAGTTTTTGAGTCAAGATTAACTAGATCTTAGATTCTTAAACCTTTTTCTTTATATTGTCGATTATAGTCATATTTATACTTGCTAGGGTTTTATTATTTAGTTATGATCTTTAGGTTATGATAATGACTTAAGCTTTTAGATAAATAATAATGGTACAAATAATTAAACCTTCATGATATCTCTTGGAGGTTCTTGAAGGTCCGGGAGCTTCACCTTCGGGTGATGGTGGAGCTTAGGTGATGATAACAATGGTGAAGAAAATAAATAATGGAATAGTTAGAGTTTAGAATAGGAATGAAATGATTATTAGAAACAAAAGGAAATAATATGAATGGTTTAATGCATGGATTAGTTTAAGTGTTCTTACCAAGTTTTCTTCTCTTTTTCCTTCTCTAACTTACGGTTTTCCCCTTCTTCTTTCTACTTCATTTTGCTCTTGTTTACTTAGAAGAGTTCAAGTGAAATTGGATTGGAAAGATGATGATGTCAAGAAATACTAGAGAATATTCTACCTTTCAGAAAAGATGTTGGTTTCGGGTTTGGGAAGAAGAAACGTGAGATTTTGTAAGCTTTGCTTGTTGCTTTGGTTCTAATATTTTGGAAGAAGATTTGGTATTTTGCTTTTGATCCCAATTGGAGCTTTTACTTACACATGTTTTGGTTTTATAAAGGCTAATGCCTTTCTTGGTTTTCTTCTTCTTTTTTCCCCTTAACCGTAACTCTCTCTTTCTCCCTTATATAATTGTACTTGGTAGTTTTCTTAGCTTAGTTACCTTAGGAAACATAGTAACATGGCTTGTTTTCTAAATAAGCTTAGTAAGCATACAAGTACAAGGTGTCATGGCCATTTTGTGACAAGTGGAAAGCTAGCACATGAAATGTTGACAAGTAAGGTGCTTGGGTGGCATAAGTGAAGAGTAACTTAATTAGGCAAAAGTGAAAATTTGCTAATCCTAGCTTAACATTCTCTAATTCGGTCATCAATACAAACAAAAGCCTAATCATGCCTAAGCAAACCGTAAAAACAAATTAAACAAGTAAATCAAATAGTTTAGTTAATAAATCAAATAGGTTTAAGTTTTAAATGTGATTAGTATTTAGTTTAGAGAATATTTACGTACGTGCATGCATTAAATACGTTAATCCTACTTAACAAATTAAGCGAAAAATTTTATGCTAATTAATTACTATTTTAGTTTAATAATTGAGTTTAGATTTTCGGGATACTACAGATAATGCTGAAGCTGTGACTGATTTTAGACCAATTTCTTGTTGCTCTATACTCTATAAAACCCTGACTAAGGTAATTACTAGTAGACTTCAAATATTCCGCCTGAAATTATTGGTGCTGAACAAAATGCCTTTATTAAAGGGCGTAGTATCCATGATAACATTTGTATGGCACATGAGTTGGTGAAGAATTACAATAAGAAGGGAATTTCTCCAAGGTTTATGATAAAGGTTGATGTGAAGAAGGCCTATGATTCTGTCAATTGGGATTTCCTGCATCAAATTATGCTTGGCTTTGGGTTTTCCTCTGATTTTGTTGACCTCATTATGTTGTGTGTTTCTACACCTTCTTACTCTCTGAACATCAATGGCCAGCCTAGGGGATTCTTTCCAGGGAACAGATGGTTGAGGCAAGGGGACCCCATGACCCCTTACCTCTTTGTCTTATGTATGGAGTTTCTCTCAAGGTATCTTAAAACTGTCCCTGACGAACCAAGCTATCATGCGCACACCATGTTCTAGGCTTAAGCTCACTCACCTAGCCTTCGCAGATGACCTACTTATGTTTGCTCGTGGGGATGTTTCCTCAGTTCAGACTATTGTTAGGAAGTTTGAGGAATTCTCTGAGATGTCAAGTTTGCAAGCTAATAAGGCCAAGACAGCTTTATATATTGGGGGGGTCAGACATGAGGTGCAGGAGGATATCCTTAGGAGCACTGCGTTCTGCAAGGGTACATTGCCTTTGAGGTACCTGGGAGTACCTCTTTCAGCCTCTAGACTCACCAAAACTATGTGTCGCCCTTTACTGAAGAAAATTGCACAGAAAGTGAAACACTGGTCAAATCAATTCCTTTCATATGCTGGAAGGGTTCAACTCGTAAACTCCGTATTATTCAGCATTCAAGCTTTCTGGGGGGCCATTTTTTACTTGCCTAAGGAAGTGATCATTGAAATGGAGAAACTTTGTAGGGACTTTTTCTGGGGAAATAAGGAGGGTAAGAGGAAATGTGCCATGGTTAGTTGGAAGAATATTTGCAGACCAGTGCATGAAGGAGGGTTAAACATAAAAGAAATTTTGAGTTGGAATAAAGGGTGTATTATAAAGCGTTTGTGGTTTCTTGTTCAGAAAATGGACACTGTCTGGGTACAATGGACTACAGCTTACTATCTCAGGAATTCTGATATCTGGCATGTGCATGGGAGAGTTAATGACTCTTGGGTATGGAGATCCCTGCTGAAGGTCAGAGATGAACTGGTTGCTTTGAGTGTGGATAATGTGGAAGCTGAAAACTGTCTGAATAGATCGGCTGCAAAGGGGAAGTTTAGCATCTCTAATGCGTATGATTGTGTCAGAAAGCAAGCATGGGAGCAAAATTACATGGAGTAAAGTGATTGGGGATTCTCTCATTGTTCCTAAGGACATAATCATTTGTTGGTTTGCAGCTCTGGTAGACTCCCAACTATGGAGAATCTGATTAAAAAGGTCATTCAAGTACAGGGTGGGTGCTCTTTTTGCATG
The DNA here is from genome assembly GCA_038025085.1 of Tetragonia tetragonoides. Lineage (NCBI taxonomy): Eukaryota > Viridiplantae > Streptophyta > Magnoliopsida > Caryophyllales > Aizoaceae > Tetragonia > Tetragonia tetragonoides. The sequence goes on along the minus strand of CM076151.1, from coordinate 33,867,666 downwards.
AATGGCAATGACTCTCAACAACACTTATTTTCCAATGTTCTTATGCTGCAACTGTGTGGTCTGAACTGTTACATTGGCTAGGCATTAACAGAAGACATTGCGGTCATTGTTCCTAAGGACATAATCATTTGTTGGCTTGCAGCTCTGGTAGACTCCCAACTGTGGAGAATCTGATTAAAAATGTCATTCAAGTACAGGGTAGGTGCTCTTTGTGCATGAATGGCAATGACTCTCAACAACACTTGTTTTTCCAATGTTCTTATGCTGCAGCTGTGTGGTCTGAACTGTTACATTGGCTAGGCATTAACAGAAGACATTGCGGTTTGAGATAGTACTAAAATGGATGAAGATTCATTGTAGGAGAAGAAACGTTAAGAATAGAGTTTGTAAAGCTGCCCTTGAAGGAGCAGTGTATGAAATATGGTGTGAACGAAATAGAAGAATTTTTGGAGGAATAAGAAGAAATGAAACTGATTTTGTAAAACTAGTGCAGACTCAAGTGTATGTGCGTGCATATGCAACATATGGAGAACAGGAAGTTCAGAGAGTAATAGCTTAGCTGAGTAGTATTGCTTCTTTGGGGTGGCCTCTGTTGGTCACTATACAGAGATCCAGTAGTTTATAGAAGCTCTTGTTGTATTAGCTTTGCGGTTTTGAGAAACTGATTGTAATTACTTTCCAAGGCTATCGCATTGATATCCGTTGGAAGATGGAATGAAATATGCTACCATTTTCCAAAAAAAAAATATTCTTACAATGTCCTCCAACAAAAATAACATTGGGTTTATTGTTTTGTAAGGTACCACCCTCGTAGCCTTGCATTGTATTCTACATTTGAGGGTATCTCCTTAATGTCCCTTGTAAGATGGAATAAAATTTATCATTTTTCAAACAAAAAATAACATTTACAATTTTATTTAAATTGAATTTATTTTCATTTTTCAATAATTAAGTTTAATTTCATAGCCTATTTTGAATTATTTAGATTCAATATATACAATAGCTGTAACCAAATTTGTAAACATATATTTTTATTTTATTTTTAAGGAAGAAAATATGAAAAATCAGTGCTTTCATATAGGATTCTATACTAGAATCTTTTTTCAAAATCAGCCAAGTATTTTAATATTATTTTTCTAGTGGGAAAGCCATTTGAGGAAATCTAATGCTTACTTGTTGAGCTTATTTGCATTGAGACTTGGGATTCTGGAAAGAAAATGCCTAATAATTCCATTATATATACAATGCACATAATAAGATGAAAAATGAGATAAAAAATACATAACCCCTCAAAGAAAATCCTAAGCTCAAAATCTTATCACCTAGTCTCTTTGCATCAAATGGCAAGAGGAAAGGTCAAGCTTACATACATTACTGATGACAAACTGAGAAAAGCAACCTTTAGTAAAAGAAAGAAGAGCTTTGAAAAGCAGTTAAGTGAAATCACAACTTTTTGTGATGTGAAGGCTTGTGCAGTCATATACAACCGTGATGCAAATGAAAACCAAAACCCTGAGCATTATCCCAATAACCCACCAGAGGTTTTTGGTGTCATTTCCGATTTTAAGGAAATGCCTGAGTATGAACAAATGAGAAAAATGCTAAATCATGAGGAATATTTGAAAGAGAGGATGGTCAAAGCAATTGAAGAACTAAATCGGTTACGAATTAATAATCATGAAATGCAGATGAACCAAGTGTTGCATGAGTTCTTGGTGGACAAAACCAAGAGCATTGATGGGTTGACACCAGTGGATATACAAGTACTTAATAGGGTGGTTGATCGAAACTTAAGGGAACTTGATTATCATATCAGCACTCTAGAAGGTGGTATTGTTCCACCAAATAATATTCCTATACCTCTTGCTATGTCTTCAACTGTGTCGAATGAAGCCTTCCCCATTTCTGCTCCTATGACTATAGGACCACCCCCGATTCAACCCAACGACCAATCCGATAACCAAGTTTTTGTTAGGGGTACTAATGATGTGCAAGTTGGGCATGATGTTGCAGGTTTTGCAGGTTGTGCAAGAGTCCATTGTTAGGAAGTTTGAGGAATTCTCTGAGATGTCAGGTTTGCAAGCTAATAAGGCCAAGACAGCTTTATATATTTGGGGGGTCAGACATGAGGTGCAGGAGGATATCCTTAGGAGCACTGCATTCTGCAAGGGTACATTGCCTTTCAGGTACCTGGGAGTGCCTCTTTCAGCCTGTAGACTCACAAAAACTATGTGCCGCCCTTTACTGAAGAAAATTGCAGAGAAAGTGAAACACTGGTCCAATCAATTCCTTTCATATGCTGGAAGGGTTGAACTCATAAACTATGTATTATTCAGCATTCAAGCTTTCTGGAGGGCCATATTTTACTTGCCTAAGGAAGTGATCAATGAAATGGAGAAACTTTGTAGGGACTTTTTCTGGGGAAATAAGGAGGGTAAGAGGAAATGTGCCATGGTTAGTTGGAAGAATATTTGCAAACCAGTGCATGAAGAGGGTTAAACATAAAAGAAATTTTGAGTTGGAATAAAGGGTGTATTATGAAGCGTTTGTGGTTTCTTGTACAGAGAATGGACACTGTCTGGGTACAATGGACTACAGCTTACTATCTAAGGAATTCTGATATCTGGCATGTGCAGGGGAGAGTTAATGACTGTTGGGTATGGAGATCCCTGCTGAAGGTCAGAGATGAACTGGTTGATTTGAGTGTGGATATTGTGGAAGCTGAAAACTGTCTGAATAGATCGGCTGCTAAGGGGAAGTTTAGCATCTCTAATGCGTATGATTGTGTCAGAAAGCAAGCATGGGAGCAAAATTACCTGGAGTAAAGTGATTGGGGATTCTCTCATTGTTCCTAAGGACATAATCATTTCTTGGTTTGCAGCTCTGATAGACTCCCAACTCTGGAGAATCTGATGAAAAAGGTCATTCAAGTACAGGGTGGATGCTCTTTGTGCATGAATGGCAATGACTCTCAACAACACTTGTTTTTCCAATGTTCTTATGCTGCAACTGTGTGGTTTGAACTGTTACATTGGCTAGGGATTAACAGAAGACATTGCGGTTTGAAGATAGAACTAAAATGGATGAAGATCCATTGCAGGAGAAGAAACGTTAAGAATAGAGTTTGTAAAGCTGCCCTTGAAGGAGCAGTGTATGAAATATGGTGTGAACGAAATAGAAGAATTTTTGGAGGAATAAGAAGAAATGATGTTGATCTTGTAAAACTAGTGCAGACTCAAGTGTATGTGCGTGCATATGCAACTTATGGAGAGTAGGAAGTTCAGAGAGTAATAGCTTAGCTGAGTAGTATTGCTTCTTTGGGGTGGCCTCTGTTGGTCACATTACAGAGATCCAGTAGTTTATAGAAGCTCTTGTTGTATCAGCTTTGCGGTTTTGAGAAACTGATTGTAGTTACTTTTCAAGGCTATCGCATTGATATCCGTTGGAAGATGGAATGAAATATGCTACCATTTTCCAAAAAAAAAAAAATTCTTGCAATTTCCTCCAACAAAAAAACATTGGGTTTATTGTTTTGTAAGGTACCACCCTCGTAGCCTTGCATTGTATTCTACATTTGAGGGTATCTCCTTAATGTCCCTTGTAAGATGGAATAAAATTTATCATTTTTCAAAAAAAAAATAACATTTACAATTTCATTTAAATTGAATTTATTTTCATTTTTCAATAATTAAGTTTAATTTCATAGCCTATTTTGAATTATTTTGATTCAATATATACAATAGTTGTAACCAAATTTGTAAACATATATTTTTATTTTATTTTTAAGGAAGAAAATATGAAAAATCAGTGCTTTCATATAGGATTCTGTACTAGAATCTTTTGTCAAAATCAGCCAAGTATTTTAATATTATTTTTCTAGTGGGAAAGCCATTTGAGGAAATCTAATGCTTACTTGTTGAGCTTATTTGCATTCAGATTTGGGATTCTGGAAAGAAAATTCCCAATAATTCCATTATATATACAATGCACATTATAAGATGAAAAATGAGATAAAAAATACATAAGCCCCTCAAAGAAAATCCTAAGCTCAAAATCTTATCACCTAGTCTCTTTGCATCAAATGGCAAGAGGAAAGGTCAAGCTTACATACATTACTGATGACAAACTGAGAAAAGCAACCATTAGTAAAAGAAAGGAGAGCTTTGAAAAGCAGTTAACTGAAATCACAACTTTTTGTGATGTGAAGGCTTGTGCAGTCATATACAACCGTGATGCAAATGAAAACCAAAACCCTGAGCATTATCCCGATAACCCACCAGAGGTTTTAGGTGTCATTTCCGATTTTAAGGAAATGCCTGAGTATGAACAAATGAGAAAAATGCTAAATCATGAGGAATATTTGAAAGAGAGGATGGTCAAAGCAATTGAAGAACTAAATCGGTTACGAATTGATAATCATGAAATGTAGATGAACCAAGTGTTGCATGAGTTCTTGGTGGACAAAACCAAGAGCATTGATGGGTTGACACCAATGGATATACAAGTACTTAATAGGGTGGTTGATCGAAACTTGAGGGAACTTGATCATCATATCAGCATTCTAGAAGGAGGTATTGATCCACCAAATAATATTCCTATACCTCTTGCTATGTCTTCAACTGTGTCGAACGAAGCCTTCCCCATTTCTGCTCCTATGACTATAGGACCACCCGCGATTCAACCCAATGACCAATCCGATAACCAAGTTTTTGTTAGGGGTACTAATGATGTGCAAGTTGGGCATGATGTTGCAGGTTTTGCTGGTTGTGCAAGAGTCCATTGTTAGGAAGTTTGAGGAATTCTCTGAGATGTCAGGTTTGCAAGCTAATAAGGCCAAGACAGCTTTATATATTGGGAGGGTCAGACATGAGGTGCAAGAGGATATCCTTAGGAGCACTGCATTCTGCAAGGGTACATTGCCTTTCAGGTACCTGGGAGTGCCTCTTTCAGCCTCTAGACTCACTAAAACTATGTGCCGCCCTTTACTGAAGAAAATTGCACAGAAAGTGAAACACTGGTCCAATCAATTCCTTTCATATGCGTGAAGGGTTCAACTCATAAACTCCGTATTATTCAGCATTCAAGCTTTCTGGAGGGCCCTTTTTTTACTTGCCTAAGGAAGTGATCAATGAAATGGAGAGACTTCGTAGGGACTTTTTCTGGGGAAATAAGGAGGGTAAGAGGAAATGTGCCATGGTTAATTGTAAGAATATTTGCAGACTAGTGCATGAAGGAGGGTTAAACATAAAAGAAATTTTGAGTTGGAATAAAGGGTGTATTATGAAGCGTTTGTGGTTTCTTGTACAGAGAATGGACACTGTCTGGGTACAATGGACTACAGCTTACTATCTCAGGAATTCTGATATCTGGCATGTGCAGGGGAGAGTTAATGACTCTTAAGTATGGAGATCCCTGCTGAAGGTCAGAGATGAACTGGTTGCTTTGAGTGTGGATATTGTGGAAGGTGAAAACTGTCTGAATAGATCGGCTGCAAAGGGGAAGTTTAGCATCTCTAATGCGTATGATTGTGTCAGAAAGCAAGCATGGGTGCAAAATTACCTGGAGTAAAGTGATTGGGGATTCTCTCATTGTTCCTAAGGACATAATCATTTGTTGGTTTGCAGCTCTGGTAGACTCCCAACTGTGGAGAATCTGATTAAAAAGGTCATTCAAGTACATGGTGGGTGCTCTTTGTGCATGAATGGCAATGACTCTCAACAACACTTGTTTTTCCAATGTTCTTATGCTGCAACTGTGTGGTCTGAACTGTTACATTGGCTAGGCATTAACAGAAGACATTGCAGTTTGAAGATAGAACTAAAATGGATGAAGATCCATTGCAGGAGAAGAAACGTTAAGAATAGAGTTTGTAAAGCTGCCCTTGAAGGAGCAGTGTATGAAATACGGTGTGAACGAAATTGAAGAATTTTTGGAGGAATAAGAAGAAATGAAGCTGATCTTGTAAAACTAGTGCAGACTCAAGTGTATGTGCGTGCATATGCAACATATGGAGAACAGGAAGTTGAGAGAGTAATAGCTTAGCTGAGTAGTATTGCTTCTTTGGGGTGGCCTCTGTTGGTCACTATACAGAGATCCAGTAGTTTATAGAAGCTCTTGTTGTATTAGCTTTGCGGTTTTGAGAAACTGATTGTAATTACTTTCCAAGGCTATCGCATTGATGTCCATTGGAAGATGGAATGAAATATGCTACCATTTTCCAAAAAAAAAAAAACATTCTTACGATTTCCTCCAACAAAAATAACATTGGGTTTATTGTTTTGTAAGGTACCACCCTCGTAGCCTTGCATTGTATTCTACATTTTGAGGGTATCTCCTTAATGTCCCTTGTAAGATGGAATAAAATTTATCATTTTTAAAAAAAAAATAACATTTACAATTTCATTTAAATTGAATTTATTTTCATTTTTCAATAATGAAGTTTAATTTCATAGCCTATTTTGAATTATTTAGATTCAATATATACAATAGTTGTAACCAAATTTGTAAACATATATTTTTATTTTATTTTTTAGGAAAAAATATGAAAAATCAGTGCTTTGATATAGGATTCTATACTAGAATCTTTTGTCAAAATCAGCCAAGTATTTTAATATTATTTTTCTTTTGGGAAAGCCATGTGAGGAAATCTAATGCTTACTTGTTGAGCTTATTTGCATTCATACTTGGGATTCTGGAAAGAAAATGCCTAATAATTCCATTATATATACAATGCACATAATAAGATGAAAAATGAGATAAAAAATACATAAGCCCCTCAAAGAAAATCCTAGGCTCAAAATATTATCACCTAGTCTCTTTGCATCAAATGGCAAGAGGAAAGGTCAAGCTTACATACATTACTGATGACAAAGTGAGAAAAGCGACCTTTAGTAAAAGAAAGAAGAGCTTTGAAAAGCAGTTAACTGAAATCACAACTTTTTGTGATGTGAAGGCTTGTGCAGTCATATACAACCGTGATGCAAATGAAAACCAAAACCTTGAGCATTATCCCAATAACCCACCAGAGGTTTTAGGTGTCATTTCCGATTTTAAGGAAATGCCTAAGTATGAACAAATGAGAAAAATGCTAAATCATGAAGAATATTTGAAAGAGAGGATGGCCAAAGCAATTGAAGAATTAAATCGGTTACGAATTGATAATCATGAAATGTAGATGAACCAAGTGTTGCATGAGTTCTTGGTGGGAAAAACCAAGAACATTGATGGGTTGACACCAATGGATATACAAGTACTTAATAGGGTGGTTGATCGAAACTTGAGGGAACTTGATTATCATATCAGCACTCTAGAAGGTGGTATTGATCCACCAAATAATATTCCTATACCTCTTGCTTTGTCTTCAACTGTGTCGAACGAAGCCTTCCCCATTTCTTCTCCTATGACTATAGGACCACCCGCGATTCAACCCAACGACAAACCCGATAACCAAGTTTTTGTTAGGGGTGCTAATGATGTGAAAGTTAGGCATGATGTTGCAGGTTTTGCTTTAAGTAACAACATGAGCAGGGAGCCTCCCATTGATGAGGACAAACAACTTGATCAGTGGTTCCTTAACATGATGAAGCCTCGTGATGTAGGTATAGGAAGTAGCAACATGACATTCAATGGATCCAATCTTGAATATGGAGCAAAGTGAAGTTTTAAATTCTCCTAGGGTTGTTAAGGAAATGATCCCTGGTTGTTTGCGTGTTTGTTTGTTTTTTTGCTTGCTTGTTTGTTTGTTTGTCTGTTAATTTGTTTATTTTGAACAACTTTGTATGTTGTCGTTTAGTTCTTCAAAATGTAATTTTTACTTTCAATAATCAAAGTCTGTTGTGTAACTCTATATGCATTACTTATGATTGCGGAAAACGTTTGAATCAAAACATCTTCCACATATATTATTGAAATTATGTTATATATTAAATTATTTAGATTCAATATATACATTATCTTTTTTGCTACACAACTAATCGACTTAAATTTAATGATACATGCATTCAATGACAGCCGATAGAAAATTCCTTCTATCCACGATAATTTTTATTATATCATGAATTATAGAGTATATGATTTGGTTATTACTTCTGAATTTTGACTGATTTCCTTTCTTAGAACACTTGCTATTAATTATTTTGCCCACCAAGATTCTGGGTAAGTCACAGCTTACATAGCTAAATGAGCATCAAAGAATTAATCATTTTCATTTCACCAAAAAAAAAAAAAAATACTCATTTTTAATTTTATTTTGTTTTATCTTTCATATGGAAAGTATGGTCATTCTTTGCGACTTACCTTGAAGTAAACATCGTAACAACTAACCAAATATTTAGAAGGCAAGGAAATAGAAAAGGCCAAAAAAGACCCTAATACCTATGGTACAATTCAAACCCTACATACTATCAGGTTAAATTTGATTATTATGGAAAGATAGTTGTTAACTCGTCTTCGCCGATAATTAATTGTAAATGACAAGTAATTGTTGGCTAATTAAGGGAAATACCATCATCTACAGCTTAAATCTTATTGAATTATGTATTTAATTAACTATGTTTTGAAATTCTAACCTAGTGCTAAAGAAGTAACACAATAATTAAGGCATGACACAAACTGTAACACCCCCGAATTCGCAACGATTTCCAGGGAACTATCGACATTGCTGTCCAGGACTCGACACAGTTGAACCGTCACGGACCCAGGGGAATGTTACTGCAACATTTATCGCTAAGGAGTAAATGCTAAGCAGAAAGGAAAACTAGGTATAAAAGGAAGCATCTAAACAAATTAACATAAATATCAGAGTTGTCTATCAGAGGTCTTAAGTCCATTATAGTTTTATTACAACTTTGCCTTCAAGGGCACAAACCAAATCCCAAATAATCCAAAGTAACCAATAATCAATAGTTCTAACAAAACGGCCCACATTCAGCCTTCTAGCAAACCGTTCTTCTTCCGTACAAACAAAACAGGAGCACCCCAAGGCGATACACTCGGGCGTATGTATCCCTTTTGTAACAAATCCTCAAGTTGCATTTTCAGTTCCTTCATCTCAGCAGGTGCCATACGATACGGTGCTTTCAAAATTGGTGCCGAACCTGGAGCACGTTCGATTGTAAAGTCGATAATACGTTGCGGAGGCATTCCGGGAATCTCTTCGGGAAACACGTCAGCATACTTGAAAACTACAGGAATAGGCTGCGGAGCTTCCTTCTCGCGGCTCGTATCCACCACATGACATAGGTAAATCTCTTCACCTTTAGTCACGCACTCCTTAACCTTCATAGTAGCCATCACCTTCAGCTTAGGCTTGACCACAACTCCTCGGTAAGTGATCCTCTTACCTTTAGGTCCTCGCAAAGAAACGCGTTGTTCAAAGCACTCTAACTTAGCTCTATACTTGGCTAACCAATCCATTCTTAATATCACGTCAAAGTCCTTCAAATCCATCTGAATCAAATCCGCGGGTAAATCGGGACCAGCTATCCTAATCGGACACTTTTCATACAACGCTTTACATTTAGCTACCGATCCATCTGGCATCCTCATGTTTGCACTATACACAAAACCAGGTTCTAACCCTATCCTAGATGCAAAGCATTTAGAAAGTACAGAATGCGTCGCTCCACTATCAAACAAAACAAAAGCGGGAAAAGAATGAACAAGAAAAGTACCAGCGATCACGTTCGGGTTTGCTTATGCTTCATTGCGATTCATCACAAAAATTCTACCATTAACCCCTCTATTGCTGTTGTTGTTGTTGTTGTTGTTGTTGTTGTTGTTGTTCGGCGCGGGATTAACAGTAGCAGGAGCTTGAACTTGGTTGTTCACAGCAGGAGCAGCATTGTTGCGGTTATTGTTGTTGTTGTAACCCCCGTTTCCACGGTAGTTACCACCATTACCACGATAGCCATTGTTATTCCCACCACGATTGTAGTTGTTATCGCGGTTCTGCCCATTACCATTCCTACCTCGGCTCCAACATTCAGAAGCTTTGTGACCCGGCTTATTGCATTCATAGCATTGCAACACTTCACCTCGGCAGTTCTTACCAGCATGTGTCTTGTTACAGCGAGTACAAGGCGTATTCCTTCTAGCCATTATCGTAGCTCGATGACTATTCGAGTCACGATTTCTATTCGCATTGTGGTCTGACCACCTTGGTAGTTGTTGTTTCCATTCGGTCTTGGCCTCTTGTCTCCATTGTTCGACTGCGATGGATTGCCTTCGTCGCGCTTGTTCTTTCCCAAATGCGTGTCACGACGTCCAACAATCCTCTCCTAATTCAGGGCCTTATTATAAGATTCCTGAAAAGTGATAGATTGTCCACCTACAAAACGTTGAATATCCCATTTCAGTCCATCCTCGAACCTTTCGATTCACTCAGCTTCAGTTGTTAGCAGATTAGGAGCAAAGATAGCAAGCTCATTGAACTTGGCAGCATACTCGGCCACAGACAGCTTGTCTTGGCTTAACCCTTCAAACTCACGCTGCTTCAGGCGTCGTAGAGCACTAGGATAAAATCTAGCACGAATAGCTACCTTAAAACGATCCCAATTAAAGTTCGGCGTTGCAAGTAAATTAGTTCGCACATCGTTCCACCACTTGTTAGCTTCGCCTTTCAGATAGTACGTCACAGAGCTAATCTTCATGTTGTTAGGCCGACTCGTAGCCAAGAACAACTTCTCGAACTCAATGATCCATGTTTCCAGCTTAGTTGGATCAGCACCACCTTCGAACGTAGGAGGTTTAAGAGCGTCAAAATCTCGGAAACTACACGCTGCAGAGGCTTGTGCGGTTTCCATCTCCTCTTGGCGTGCCATTTGTCATGCCATGATCTTGACCACATCGGTCAGACCATCCTCGAGTCGTGCAATTCTATCCGCGTTGGTTGTCATTTCGTGAATCTGAGAATATAAAAGTAATGGTATGAACACCATTCACACAATTTGCACATCTCGACCCTTTAAGGTCTATTTGAGAGAAATAGGTTGTAATCGAGACCTTTCTCTTGACATTTAGCATATAGCATATAAGTTTCGAAGATCGACCTTACAGCGTAGGTCTAAGCAACATACTTGCTTTATTGTTCTCAGTTCTCATGCACAATAGTTCGATAGGCATATAATACATTTTAGACATGTAGGTTTCACATGAATAGACAAAGATGTTCATAATGCACATAAAGAGGCTCCATACTATTTTAGTAGGGCAATAGATAATCACACTTAATCATATCGATATGCCTTAGCACTTGGCTCACAAGAGAGTTGATAATTCTCAACAAAAATTGCTATAATTTCGACATGGATTTCCCATCATGTCACGACGATAAGAGATAGCATACATGTTTTTAGTCAATCATGCAAATATTTGACACAACAATGATATAAACGAATCATAACGACTTTCATATAATCAAATGAAATAGTTTTGCAATAAGATAAATTGCAAATTAGATAAGAGTCATAAATATTTGTTGCTTAGGCAACTACACACCATCATCAAACTTGACCGCGCAGGGCCATCATAAAAGTGGAATAATGTTTCTAACCAAAATAACTAACTCTAATCAATAAAATAACTAAACAACAACTGGGGTTTGCTTCGATCCGGGAGGCGTATCATCATCATCGTCCCTCCTTGGCTTCACTTCCCTACAAGGCGTGTAAGGATGCTCGTCACCTCTAAACTTTTGAGGCATGAAGCGCCTTCTAAAGTTGTCCACAAGCTTGCGCTTCTTGGACCAGCAACTCTCGCATATGTCCTTTGGAGCAGGCACTAGAACGTGATTAACCTTCCATTCGAACTCAGACAAGCATAACTCATTGCCAACACCCTGAAAAGTCATCGCCCAACGATTGCCTTTGCCGTACTTCTCATCATTGATGCAGCCACTCCTCAGTACCACATCATCATACTTCTCCTTGAGACCTTTCCAAGGATGCAGGTTGGGTAAGCCAGCTAGTAAGAGTTCTACCCAGAAACCTTGGTGTATCCTCGTACGGTTCTCATACTCGTATCGCTTGATCATAGTGAAAGCGCGATCGATGTAGGCACGGATGTCATTCAGCTCGACATCAGTGGTAAAGAAAGGCTCCAGAGGAGGAGACACATCAGCAGTAGGCGATGGAGGTGCAGAGTTGTTGTCGCTTGCATCACCAATATCCTCTAAGTCTGGCATGCTAGGTGAATCAGGGACACCAGCTCCATACTCAAATCGCATCTCTAAATCAACAGAATTAGGCTCAACACTTGGCTCGTCAGCAGGAGCATCTTCAGCTTGAGGTTCAGACTCAGTAGGTTCCTCTTCAGGACCAAGATCCTCGTTAGCCTCCAAGTCGTGATTAGGCTCTACTGGAATGTCATCGTCACGAGCATCAGGCGCGGGTTGGTCCACCTCGTGCGCCACAAGGGCAGCCGTAGCCTCGTCACGCTCGTCGGGCGTTGGCTTGCTGTCAGAGATGTCTACATACTCCACTTCGTTCTCGAGTGCAACAATCATCGCTCGTGGTTTTCTACCTCTAGTCGACTTCATCGCGGTCAAACGAGTAATTGCCATCTACAAAAGGGCAATCGAACAATAAGAACATTTAAATCACAATTAAGGTGTGATTTCAAGTAATTCCTATCTTCTAGGACTACTACGCTCAATGGCTTTAATTATATTTTATTTTCCCCAAAGTGAAACTAATCTTTATTAATTCATTTATTAAACCTATGCAACCTTTTAAACCTAGGGCTCTGATACCATTTGTAACACCCCCAAATTCGCAACGATTTCCAGGGAACTATCGACGTCGCTGTCCACGACTCGACACCGCTGAAACGTCACGGGCCCAGGGGAAGTATGATGATGTAGATATATGATCTAACATAATATTCGATATGTAGAGAAATAAACAATGGGGAATGATCCGTCCCGAACACACTACGAGGTGTCCATAAAAGCAAATTGGGAATCACGCATCCCTAGACTACATCAATTTGATAAGTCTCGATAGCTCGACTACTCCTAGGGATCCATTAGGAGTCTTATTCTCATTTAATTCAATTCACATACTTGCATTGATTGACCTAGTGGTACAACGAGACCACGACATACTACTTCATTTCATGCTCATGATATTGAATAATAATAATAACAAATAATGACATAAGGGCATATTAACAATAATCATGCTTCATATATGTCTAACGAAATTTCGGCAGCACTTCGGCAGTAAATCATGATATCCAAAAATTACACTTTCACAAATAACATCCAACAAACATAATATGTGCTCATTAGCACTCAATAATAACCCATTTCAAATAACACATATTATTATATCATAATAATATTAGAAATTCAACATCGCCATAATTAAACATTAATTAGCATATGAACTAATTAATTAACGAAGTTCCATAATATCATCATACTCATTATAAATCATATTTTCAGCGAAGAATATAATTCTACTTCTCATAAGTAACGACGATATAATTTAATCATGCTTCGCATATTAAATTCACAATAATAATCAATTAGCACATAACACATCAAAATAGTTTTGATGGGGTTTTGGAAAGAGGTAGGCACGATCGCTTACCTAACAAATACTCACTAAGCAGTAGGTTACTTGGCTGATCACAATCCGATCACGCTTGTCCATTTGGTCCTAATTAAAAATAATAACCGAGACATAATTAGCAAATAAGAAAATCCAAACAGTACTGAAACTGTAAACTAATATTTTTATTAAATTCCTTGATTTATTCCAACCAATCTAGGCTTTTGAAAATCTGGATTTGGACTCCGAACGAGTATAGAAAAATAAAACAAATACTGAAAATACGAAATTAATTAAAACGAAAATATTAAACGAAACCCTATTCGATTTTTTCGAGTCTAAGCCGTGATACACCAAGCATGGGGACCCACTACCTAGCCCATCACCAAGAACACCACTCACCGACCACCATGGTCAGCGGTGGATCGCCGGAGCACCGGCGGCGGAGGAGAGAGAGAGTGAGAGAGATTGCGAGAGACAGAGAGTTCGCGAGGGAGAGAGAGAGAGAGAGAGAGAGAGAGAGAGAGAGAGAGAGAGAGAGAGAGACTGAGAGGGGGAGGAGCAACGGGCAAGGTCCCGTCGCGTCGACCACTCGCCGGCGACCACCCAGGCGCGGCCTGGTGGCGCGGCGGTGGCGCGACAGCCACGATCGACGAAAACAGGGGAGGGGAAAAACAGAGCATGGAGGAGAGAGAAAGGAAAAGAGTAAGAAAGAAAGAGGGAGAGGGAGGAGCGGCTCACCCTGGTGGTGGCCCTGGCTTCTTCGACGACTGGCGGTCGAGCAAGGAGGAAGGCCGAGAGAGAGAGAAAGAGAGAGAGAGATGCGATGGAGAGAGAGAGTGTGTGTGTCGTGTGAGAGGAGAGAGAAAAGAGAGAGTGTGTCGTGAGGGAGGAGAGAGAGAATTGGGTTTTGGCTCAGTTCTGTAAACTGATCAACTAACCCATCTCTTAGTTTATATAGGTGCTTAATCAAGGAAAGTCAAACCCTACTACAATTAGGATTATTTTCTGATTTAATAATTAATTAAAACACCATTAAAAATAATTAAAATAATATGAAAAAGCCTCATTCATATACAAAAATCATTTTAATTAAATCCCTCAATTTGATAATTATAAATCTCGAAATTCCCATAATAATAATTAATATTATTATGGCTTAATTTGAGTAAATCGAATCGTTAAATAAATATACAATTTAAATCTCTGAAACTATTTATAAATGAATTATAGATCGATATTATAATTATAGAAAATATTGGGGTATCACACAAACAAATTAGATTTTTATTTATCGGAGCACAAATAAATAAAGTGATACAATAATACCTAATATATTCCTACTTTCTTTTAAACAAAATGCAAAATAATTACTGATATATTTATCCTTGTTTTTCCAGCATTTTTTTTAATACAATAATATGTACTTCATGCATCTAGTTATAAACTTTGGAACTTGGAAGCCCTTCCTGATGATAAGAGATTTAGGAGAAAAGATGGTGGGAAATCATGGCTAGTAGATAGGTTACGATGCGTGATATTTATATTTTGTTAAGGAAATGATCCATGTCTTGCTTGTTTGCTTGTTTCTTTAATTTGTTTATTTATTTGTTTTGAACAATCGTGCATTTTGTCATTTAGTTATTCAAAATATAATTTTTATTTTCAATGATCTAAGTCTGTTGTGTAACTCTTTATGCATTACTTAATTATGATTATGGAGAACTTTTGAATCAGATCATCTTCCCTATTATTGAAATTAAGGTATATATCAAATTATTTGGATTCAATTATACAATATCTTTGATGTTATCCAACGCTATCTCATAACAAGAGATCATTGATGGGAGACATCGCCAAATGGCCCAATGGTTTCCCCTTCGGCATCTTTCTAGTGTTACAATGCGGTGTGAGTCAAATTTGATTGGATGTTCTTGTGGCCTTAGGATTTATATTGTTGTGTCCATGCTCCCCTTTTCTATGTGCTTGCATCTACTGCTAAAACAAGAACACAAGTTGCTGCCATTACAGCAGCCAACAATGGCTGTTACAACAACCAACAACCCCTCTTACAGCAGCCAACAGCTGTTCTCACAGCAGTAGCAGACTAGCAGCCAACAGACATGTTACTGCTTGCACCTTGCCGTTACCGCAAAATCAAATGTATGTGGTTTCTTTTCTATATTTTTCCATTCCAGTTTCAGTATCGAAAGATGGAATAAAGTTTATTACTCTTGACATTTTAAAGTTCAGATTGTGACTTCTCTCAAATTGTTAATAGTTTACTTAGTATGATTGCAAATTAATATAGCTGATAAGGCTTTAGAGGCGTGCAAGAAAAAACCCGAAGTGGTTAGATTATTAATTGGTAGTCGTTCTCTTACTTTTCCAAATTAATTTAGTGCGTAGGGAACACTTTGTAGGTATCGCATAGAATTTTTGGATTGTGAAGTTTTGGAATTATTTTGTGATTGTAATTGTACCTTTGGTGGAATGACATCGGTAATGAATGTTGTATATATGGTCTATAATACTGAAGAATTTTAATAATGGCATGAATATATACGCAGGAAAACATGTGTGCTTTCATTGATTTCAGAAATTTTCAAAAAAAATAATTAATAAAGGAAAGATCTATAATAGTTGTTTAAATGAACAATGTTAATAATATATCTTCGAATAATTATTTAAGAAAAAGTGGAAAAATTATTTTCACAGCGGTTTTGTTTTCGGCCGCTATGAAAGATCTCAATTTTCATAGCAGTGAATCAAGACACAACTGTGAAAAAGAGTATCTTTCATAGCATGTGATGACCACTGTGATAAATGATGATTTATCATAACAACTCTTTCATAGCGGTGATCGCCGCTATGAAAGATATCAAATGATTGTTATGATAAATAAAATCTGTAATAGTGTATATTCATCATTTTTGTAAAACCAATTTGACAAGATATCGTAAACATAAATTTTGTGGGTATAATCTAGCATACTTGCTTGGTGGTAGACGATCATGGTAGTACTAGAAGCATTTGTGGACTAAGTGGTGGTAGAAGAGATGATAGAACTATGTATCGATCAGAGAGGAAATTTTCACCTCTTTAGAAGAAAAGCATTAAATCGTTTTGATTTCTTTTTTGTCTAGGTTTTGTGTGCTAAAGAAACAACAAATTTATTAAAGAAAAAAAAATAGGTTTTGTATGGTACCAACTCTGGTGACATTGAAGATAGATAATAATCCCCGCACAATCTCTTGATCATATATTTTTATATATGATAGATGATATATATAGCGAGAGGTAAAAGTGTCATAGGCAAGCTAATATGAGATTACATAATATGATTTCTAAATAATTATATGCTTAAACATATGTTATGGGTTTGTTTATAAGCCTTAATTACCAAATATTACTCTCATATTATTATATTGACAAACACAATATCCAAAATTATTCTTACAATGTCCTCCAACAAAAATAACATTGAGTTTATTGTTTTCTAAGGTACCACCCTCGTAGCCTTGCATTGTATTTTACATTTGAGGGTATCTCCTTAATGTCCCTTGTAAGATAGAATAAAATTTATCATTTTTCAAAAAAAAAAATTAACATTTACAATTTCATGTATTTTGAATTTATTTTCATTTTTCAATAATTAAATTTAATTTCATAACCTATTTTGAATTATTTAGATTCAATATATAGAATAGTTGTAACCAAAATTGTAAGCATATATTTTATTTTATTTTTAAGGAAGAAAATATGAAAAATCAGTGCTTTCCTATAGGATTCTATACTAGAATCTTTTGTCAAAATCAGCCAAGTATTTTCATATTATTTTTCTAGTGGGAAAGCCATCTGAGGAAATCTAATGCTTACTTGTTGAGCTTATTTGCATTCAGACTTAGGATTCTAGAAAGAAAATGCCTAATAATTCCATTATATATACAATGCACATAATAAGATGAAAATTAAGATAAAAAATACATAAGCCCCTCAAAGAAAATCCTAAGCTCAAAATCTTATCACCTAGTCTCTTTGCATCAAATGGCAAGAGGAAAGGTCAAGCTTACATACATTACTGATGACAAAGCGAGAAGAGCAACCTTTAGTAAAAGAAAGAAGAGCTTTGAAAAGCGGTTAACTGAAATCACAACTTTTTGTGATGTGAAGGCTTGTGCAGTCATATACAATCGTGATGCAAATGAAAACCAAAACCCTGTACATTATCCCAATAACCCACTAGAGGTTTTAGGTGTCATTTCCGATTTTAAGGAAATGTCTGAGTATGAACAAATGAGAAAAATGCTAAATCATGAGGAATATTTGAAAGAGCGGATGGCCAAAGCAATTGAGGAACTAAATCGGTTACGAATTGATAATCATGAAATGCAGATGACCCAAGTGTTGCATGAGTTCTTGGTGGACAAAACCAAGAGCTTTGATGGGTTGACACCAATGGATATACAAGTACTTAATAGGGTGGTTGATCGAAACTTGAGGGAACTTGATTATCATATCAGCACCCTAGAAGGTGGTATTGATCAACCAAATGATATTCCTATACCTCTTGCTTTGTCTTCGACTGTGTCGAACGAAGCCTTCCCCATTTATGCTCCTATGACTATAGGACCACCCGCGATTCAGCCCAACGGCCAACCCGACAACCATGTTTTTGTTAGGGGTACTAATGATGTGCAAGTTGGGCATGATGTTGCAGGTTTTGCTTTAAGCAACAACATGAGCAAGGAGCCTCCCATTGATGAGGACAAACAACTTGATCAGTGGTTCCTTGACATGATAAAGCCTCGTGATGCAGGTATAGGAAGTAGCAACATGACATTCAATGGATCCAATCTTGAATCTGGAGCAAAGTGAAGTTTTTAAATTCTCTTAGGGTTGTTAAGGAAATGATCCCTGGTTGTTTGCGTGTTTGTTTGTTTGTTTACTTGCTTGTTTGTTTGTTTGTCTATTTATTTGTTTGTTTTGAACAACTTTGTATGTTGCCGTTTAGTTCTTCAAAATGTAATTTTTACTTTTAATAATCAAAGTCTGTTGTGTAACTCTATATGCATTACTTATGATTATGGAGAACGTTTAAATCAAAACATCTTCCCGATATATTATTGAAATTAAGTTATATTTCAAATTATTTAGATTCAATATGTACATTATCTTTAATGTTACACAACTAATCAACTTAAATTTAATGATACATGCATTCAATGACAACCGATAGAAAATTCCTTATATTCACGATAATTACTATTATATCATGAATTACAGAGTATATGATTTGGTTATTACTTCTGAATATTTATTGACTGATTTCCTTTCTTAGAACACTTGCTATTGATTATTTTGCCCACCAA
Source organism: Tetragonia tetragonoides (assembly GCA_038025085.1). Taxonomy (NCBI): domain Eukaryota; kingdom Viridiplantae; phylum Streptophyta; class Magnoliopsida; order Caryophyllales; family Aizoaceae; genus Tetragonia; species Tetragonia tetragonoides. Next base: position 33,848,741 of record CM076151.1, on the reverse strand, counting down.
GATTGTGGGTAAGTCACAGCTTGCATAACTAAATGAGCATCAAATTATTAATCATTTTTATTTCACCAAAATATAAAAAAAAATTTACTCATTTTTAATTTTGTTTTGTTTTATCTTTCATATGGAAAGTACGTTCATTCTTGCTGACTTACCTTAAAGTAAACATCCTAACAACTAACCAAATATTTAGAAGGGAAGGAAATAGAAAAGGCCAAAAGAGACCCTAATACCTATGGTAGAATTCAAACCCTACATATTATCAGGTTAAATTTGACTATTATGGAAAGATAGTCGTTAACTCGTCTACGCCAATAATTAATTGCAAATGACACGTAATTGTTGGCTAATTAAGGGAAATACCATCATCCACAGCTTAAATCTTATTGAATTACGTAACATTTAAGTAACTATGTTTTATATGATGGAATATTTAACGAATTACAGAAATTCTAACCTAGTGCTAAAGAAGTAACACAATAATTATGGCAGGACACAAACAAATTAGATTTTTATTTATCGGAGCACAAATAAATAAAGTGATACAATAATACCTAATGTATTCCTACTTTCTTTTAAACAAAATGCAAAATAATTACTGATATATTTATCCTTGTTTTTCCCGCATTTTTTTTAATACAATAATATGTACTTCATACATCTAGTTATAAACTTTGGAACTTGGAAGCCCTTCCTGATGATAAAAGATTTAGGAGAAAAGATGGTGGGAAATCATGGCTAGCAAATAGGTTACGATGCGTGATATTTATATTTTGTTAAGGAAATGATCCATGTCTTGCTTGTTTGTTTGTTTGTTTTAATTTGTTTATTTGTTTGTTTTGAACAACCGTGTATTTTGTCATTTAGTTCTTCAAAATATAATTTTTATTTTCAATGATCTAAGTCTGTTGTGTAACTCTTTATGCATTACTTAATTATGATTATGGAGAACTTTTAAATCAGACCATCTTCTCTATTATTGAAATTAAGGTATATATCAAATTATTTGGATTCAATTGTACAATATCGTTGATGTTATCCAACTAATCGACCTATATTTTTTTCCGACCTATATTTTAATGATACATGCATTCAATGACAGCCGATAGAAAACTCCTTATATTCACGATAATTATTACTCCGCATTATATCATGAATTTTATATATGGTTATTTCTTTTAATTTTTATTGACTGATTTCCTTTCTCGGAACACTTGCTGTTATTTTTCCACCATGATTGTGAGTAATTCACAGCTTGCATAGCTAAACGAGCATTAAAAAATTACTCATTTTCAGTTGTTTCATTTTATCTTTCATTTAGAAAGTATGGTCACTCTTGCGCCGACTTACATTAAAATAAAGGTCCTAAAAAGTGACCAAATATTTAAGAGGAAAGGAAAATAGAATAGACCAAAAGGGACCCAAATACCAGTTATATAGTAGAATTCAAATCCTACGTACCACCTGGTTAAGTTTGAATCTTACAGAAAGATAGTACTTATGCCTTAACTCGTCTTAGCTAATACCTAATTGCAAATGACATATAATTATTGTTGACCAATTAAGGAAACTATTATCATTCATAGCATAAGTCTTATTGTTAATTACGTGACGTTAAGTAACTAAGTAATGCAATATCTAACGAATTACGGAAATTCTAATCTAATGCTTAAGAAGTAACACAACAATTACAACAGGTCACAAACAGATTTCTTATTTCATCGAAGCACGAATAGATAAAGCGATACAATAATACCTAATGTATTCCTACAATCTTGTAAACAAAATGAAAAATACTTACTTTTATTTTTATCCTTATTTTTCCAGCATTTTTTAAACTTGGAAGCCCCTCCTGATAGAAAGAAATGGGAAATAGTCAAATAGATGGGACAAATTATGGCTAACAAATAGATTACAACGCGTGATATACTTATATTTTCTTTCGTGACAAGGTAGTGTCAATCTCAAAATAAATCAAAATAACAAAATGTTGAGATATATCAAATAACTTATCATGAAATCATGTCAAATTTGGAATTAAGTGTCCAGCATTGTCACCCTTCCAAAAATACTTGAATTCCCTTCATCAATTTCTTTGTGCAAATGAGGTGCAAAGTTATATTAATTTCTTTGTCCAACATTAACTCCCAAAGACTTGACAAGATAAGCTAGCTAGCTGAGATCCACAATACATACAATCCCTTCACATTTGATCACGAATAACTACAAAATCTACCAGCTGATAAAAATTACTGCACTTGCAACAGGTACTGAAACTCAAAATCATACGACATTTTCTCAAGATTAATGCTAGGTACCCTTCCACTATTGCTGAGGCCTCTGAAAGCCTCCATAATGGATTTCCTAAGCGAACCAGATGTCGGTAACTGTTGACAGACCCACTCCATTAAGGAATCCATATCCGTTGCACTGAAGTCATGCATGTTTTGGACCAACAGCTCAGGCAACCCAATCCTTTTTGAGCTTGTCACAGATATTGAAGCTTGAAGGTACTCGAGTTTCGATTTCTCCAATTCGGATATTATCCCTTATGCTGTGTATATCCTTACCTGATACCAAAGCATAAGGAATATCATAATAATTAGATAAAAGAGTTTATAACTTATATGTTCATTTGCATTTACCATACATGTACATTAGTACTTCTATTGTTATTAACTTACAGCGGGGGAAGAGCGGGTTCCACAACACAGGGCGAAAATAGTGTTCGGATTCATGGACTCAAGGCCGTATAGTTGATGGATAATGGCTTCCTTGCTATCCTTTTCAGCCTGTTCATCAGTTTACAGAAAGAAACACAATGAAGCTAGCTATGAATTAGGTGGATTATTGTCTACTTGAAATTTACTACTAATACAGTAATACTCCTACATATTGTAGATGATACTTACATCTTTGGTCACAGTTGATGTTGGTTTCCTTAAAATACAACGTTCGATAGCTTGAGCATTTACAATTTTGCCTCCTACATTAAGCGTTGCCTGAGTTCAACTCAAGTTAATCGCGAGAAAATATATACGTACATTGAGCTGAAATGGCGTGTTGGTCACAAATAAATCTACTAGTACCAAGGCCAAAAGGATGTAACTTCTTTCTATAAACATTACAGTACTACTTATTTTATGTAGTTTTCATTAATTACCTTGTTCAATAGCGAGAGCAACTTTTCTGGAGTAGATGCCACTCCAAACTGGAGAAATCCCTGGAGTATGATTACAGAGAAGCAATCATGTCATTAACAGTTAAAAACTGAGCTAACCACTTAATTAATCGAAATTAAGGAATTTCAAGAATAGTAGAAACAAACATAAAAATAGTAACACAAAAGGTCACAACTTACATGCATTATACAAGCATTGTATATGTTTATCCAGAAAGCAAGCTTCTGCTGGTTTGTCAAGGATCTGGCATCCACCTTCTGGAGACTGTTAAATAATCCCCTGCCCAAACAAGAAGTTCAAAGAAAATTGAAGATTTTGATCTATTGTGTCCTAGATGTTTATGTTTTAGATCAAATTAGTGTCACAAACTTTAACCAAACACATACCTTAGCTTCTGAAACAAAGGAATAGAACTTGAATGGGAGACATACTTCGGATCCAAGGAGCTCGAAGAGAACACAACTAAGTTCTTGTAAGGACCAATGTCCCTCGGTATAGCTCCTTCAAAGTTAAATATGCCATAGGGGTCCTGCTGCTTTGACTCTTTCTGAAAGCTAGTCGATAAACTTATCCCTGGCTCAGTCCTGAAGCTTACAGAAGAATACATTGACCTCGATATAGGGCCTGATTTCTCAAGCTCGATTTGCCTCGATGTCCTGATGAGTCTCACATATAATAGGATTAAGCTCTTCATTATATTCTCTGACAACTTGTTGGGTTGCCATTTGGTCCCCGTCGTCTCTTGTATTTGAGCTGGCCCTGATACAGATTTCCGAGGAAGATCCACTCGGAACTCTGAGCTCCTTTCTTTTGGCTACATAAGAAATATATTGTTACCCTTAAAGTGACATCTTCACACATCACAGCTTACAGTTTTTGGCACAAATTTAACACACCATGGCAACTATTTAGGTGGAATTGTGTTTGTGTAGGTTGATTACTGTTGGTATATGTGTGATTTTATGGTAAATTACATTGCGACAACAACGAAATGCTAATACTCTTATCAAACTCAAATGTCATTTTCTGTGCAATCTTAAAGTGATCATGTGATATTTGATTTGTGTTAAGCAATGAATGATGTGCTTATGTGTAAACACTAAACAGAACAAACTTCAATTAAAATTCTGAAACAACAGAATATTACTTAAATATGCAACCAAAATTTATATCCTGGAGCCCTATCCTCAACTATGAAGTGGTACAATGGACTACAAGCTCAAGCTATGTAGTGAAAGATTCAATATGCATCGTAACGTTATTAAGGTATACCAACTAACTAACAGATGATCATTCCATTTCATTTCTGTCAGAGCAGAAAGATATTGCACTGTAAAAGAAATGGTTCAACCATTTGTAAACGTGGAAGAAGACTACCTTATAAGGAGTGGGATGTCTAAAGTCACGTAACGGTGAAGCAGTAGGCTTCAGCATCCCACTTCTCTTCGCAGCCCTCTCTTGAAATGATACGGACTCCTTGGGATGTTGCATGTATGGAGAACGATTCCCTGCTACGGGGCTATCCATTTTTTCACTAATAGTGAAATCTGTGAGACTGTAACTCCCATTGATGGCTTTATTGATGAAATGTAAAGCCTTGTTGTCATATCCAATCCTCTGATCATTAGTATTAGTAGTCCCTTGCAGCTGGTTGTTGTTTCTGAAATTCGAGTTACTGAACTGCTTGGCTTTGGATTCTTTTGCGGCTTCTTGTTCGCTTTTAACATCCTTTCGGAGCTTCTCTATCTGGCTTTCAAGATCAACAATCTCGTCCTCAATTGTAGCCAACTCGCCTAGGAGCTCTTTCATCTAATGTACATGAAAACAACATTATTAATATGTAAAATGAGAACAAAAACGTAACATACAAAATAATTACTGAAACTTCTTGTGAAAATATGTGGCATGTTAAGTACGTACTTCTTGTACATGATAATTAGGAAATGTACGTACTTACTCAACGTACACTTTCTAATTGGTAGTAAAAGAAAAATATGAGAATGGCTACGATCTAACACCCACCACGGAAATAATTGTAGTTGAAGGAACAAATCAAAGACTAAATCCTAGGATTTTGATTTCAGAACATAACCATAATTAAATTAGTAGTAAGTAAATGGTTATAATACGTGCTAAGTCTCACACAACAAAATAATTACCTTAGGTGGAATATTATTTGGGATGGTGAAGTCGCAGCCAGCTTTTCGATTATATGCTTGTTGTAAAATTTCGCGAACCTTCTCTTCATGGCTCAACATATTCTGCAGCATCGACACCTACAATAGGCAAGAAATGCAATGAAGAACATTATCTTCATTCTTAGATGTCACAGAAGAATGTCAAGTGCAAGTGCAAATTTGCTATCTTAGACACGCACAAGCAGCATAATGTCCCTAGAATACATTTGTTACAAGGATGAACTTCTGGTCCTATACAAGCAACATGTTAATGGATTTATAACTTCAAAACATAACTAACTATATCACTGTTATGCAACAAATCCTTTTCATTTCATGGCTTGCAAAATAGACTTGAAACTTAATCATACAAACTTTTCTTACTCCCGTCATTCAAACTTTCTCTCGCCTTCCTCAATCCTGGAACTCAGGATACTACGTAATGTTTTTGATACTACTGTACTCAAAACACATGTTTGATATGATATAAGAGTATGATGAACATTTGACTCCAACTGCAAATTAATTTAGAATGAAATGACAACACATAGAAGACCAAAATTTATTTAACATGACTTGGTATGGTATTACATCACATGCCCTGATCTTGCTTGGATATTGCTGAATTAAGCTACAATAGAACCTGTTACCCCTGCTTCTTCTTTCTTTCTTGTTTTCTTTTTTCTAATTTACGCTTTATTTTTCTCTTGCTTGAATAAGCATTAGCATTGAACTGTAATAGTATTCCTATATAGACCTTTCACATACAAAGAAGCTCAATAAAAGAGTTAAACACCAACGAAATTGAGTCTATAGTCAGATATACTATAAAATTTTCTGAAATATTTTCCTACCAACTAAATTGAGTCTATAGTCAGATAAATTATAACCAATTAAGGTTTATATAATGCACTGCAAAATCTCCATGGCAAAGCTCAAATAACACTCAAATCAGTATCATGAAAATTAGCTGTTGAAACGTGTATACTCGAATAAGTTACAGGGGCGCACCTCTTTCTGAAGCTCTTCTCTCTTTTGCTGACCACCAAAGTTTTTCTTCTCCTATCAAGAAAAAGAAGATAAATAACTATCTGATTCCTGAAGAAAATTCAATCCCACACAACAAAAATTGAAAATCATAATAAAAACAAGGCCAAAATTGACAGACAAGTTAAACCATATACTAATACCAACTTTGACATTCATTCAAAAAAAGAAAACACCAACTTTTACATTGCTCAAGTATATAACACCAACTATACACCAAGAATTATATAACTCCAATTTAAATTCGTAAACTCACATTTTCTGGTGGCGCTCGCAACAATTGAGTGGCGGTCGTCATGGCAGACATGGAATCACTAGCACTTCGCTTGTACTGCTCGTTGTTATGCTTTCGCTTGTGTGGCCAGAGGCGGCTCAAACTACAGGACAGATGATCAACAAGGCGTTTCGGATGATGGAAAAGAGAAGAAAAGGATCGGTCACGACTATGATGCTTGGTGTTGAAGAAATGACTACCACGTTGATCTTCCTTAACAATGTTGATAGTGGTTGTTGAGAAATTACCATCATCAAAAGACTGCTTAAGAGGTACTTGTTCTAGTTGAAGTACTAATGACAAACTCTCAGAACTATTATTAGATGAGAAAGAGCTTTCAAAATTATCACTTCTTGTTTGCTCATATGTTGTTAACCGTTTAAGTTGGTGGGACATTGTGCATAACTTGAGAAGCAACAAAGAGAGAGAGTAATGTGGCCTTTTTTTACATGGCGTAGCTTGCACTTGCAGCTTCTTCAGGCAGTTATACTTTGAGGGAGAGGGGGTCTCTTTTTTTTAATTGATTTTATTATATTATTTTATTTTTGTTTTCCTTGGTGACATTAAATGTTTTCTAATAAGGAAAAGCAAGCTAATGATGAAGTAATCAAGGTTTCCATTTTTTGTCACTTTTCTCTAGATATATTAGTGATGATTGTAAATCTTTTATTCATTTATAGGAAAAAATAAAAGGAAATGCATGTACAGACTTATTAATATTTTTTGGAGAGGGCATATATGGAAAGAAATCACACCTGATTTTTTTATTTATTTTTATTTATTTATAATAATAAAGTAATTATTGCATCACCAAGAGCACAACAAGAAAGTTAAGTCTCATACTAAATACACGCTCCGTTCCATACTCATCTTTACGTTTTCAAATGACATAGAACATAAAACTATAAGAGGGAGGACATTACTGACATATAAGAGGTGAATAAGGGTGCCCAACAAGCCCAATCTAAGCTACTAAAGATGTGTTCTTTTCTCACTATAAAAAAGTGTTATTTTCCACTAACTCAGTAATCGGTTCGATTCGATTCAGTTAAATGGAATTCAATTCAGTGATTTACCTTTTTTCTCACATATTACTCAGTTCAATGGAGATCAGTTCGGTTCAGTAGATAAGAAACCCTCTCTAAACCACATTTAGCTTTTATTTTGATGTACGACTCATCCCTTTGAGGCTTCAAGGAACCATGAATAAAACCTCAACATAAGAATCTACTCTGCTCAATAATAGTAATGGGGAAATCACTTTCACCTGGAAAAACACTTAATTTGGACCTATGTGAACTCCGAAATGTTGTGACCGATTTTTGCAAACTCATTTACGAGGTTGGTCGGTAGTCTTTATGTTTTCTTTTTTTTTAATGCGTGGAACCCTCAGCTACTACCTCTTTGAGTGTGTACTTTATGTTTAGTGTCCAATTACTGCACAAATTCAAAGTGATCAGAAGATACAAATTCAGCGACCAACAAGTATTCCCCCATCTACTTGTGAAGTCTCCACATAAAAACTAGCTGTACTTAAACTCAATACCACTAATCAAACAGACTCTCAAACAAAACAAGCGAATACGGATTCAGATCTTGATATAAATCCCTTCACAGGAAAAAAAGAAAAGCTCATAATAGATGTATGCATTTGCAAACCGGATCTCCTGCCCTATCGACATACCAATTACGAACCTGATTTCTCCTTTTCTTGTAGGCCTCAAAATATGAGAAATGCATAGACAAACTCACAAACATAAAAATTATCAATTCATGGCAGAATTGAAAACCGATATCAGACCACTACCATCAAGAAAACATCACCCGAGCTAATCAGTTTTTACTCCACTTGGCGTGCTTAAGTCTAGGTCTGTTGTAACTCTTGTAAGCCTTTGACTTTGATCATGCAAAGATTTAACAGACAAATTCAGGATAACCTATAGAGAACCTGGAAACAATCCATTAACATGAATTTGCGTCTAACAAGTGAATATGAGTGAATACTTCGAGGTCTTCAATTCTTCACTTAGTAGATTAGATCTAGACAGGTAATCTACTGATGAGGGGAAAAACCTAACATGTTCCGAGTCTCCCCTATTCAACAATTCACATGGTAGCCTTCTCAAGCATCATCAATTGCCAAATTTCTAACCTCACAATGCAGAATTAAACACACATTGATGAGGAAGAAAAACATCATATTAGCTACTGACAGCCATTGTATATTACCTTAAAACACTTCATAGTTTCATACTCGAAAACATTCAACCACTACTACCAATTCGCAAAATAGTTTCCATACATTCAATTGATCAAACACAATCTCAGTTTGAAAGCCTAAGAGGAAGACATAACAGTCACCAGGGTAACCAAAATTTCAAGATGGTGTAGACGGAAGTGGGGCTTAATCAACGAAGTCTCCTTGCCTCTCTCTCAGACTCGAGGAGAGTGAGGATGTCACCCTCTCTGACTGGTCCCTTGACGTTCCTCATGATGAAACGATTTTGGTCATCCAAAAACTTTACTCTCACTTGTGTAACTTGTCCCCTTGAGCCAGTCCGGCCCATGCACTTGATCACAATAGCTTGCTTGATTTGAGACTCCATCCTGCAATGATTGTGTTCAACACATTTAGTACATTCAGACGCAAGTCAAAAACAAAACCATAACACAGAAACAACATTGAGACCACAACAAGCCCCAGGAAAGTTCATATCAACTAACTCAAGGATCAATAAATTAATAGCATCTATTAACAATTTGCCTCTAAGCTTCCTGTGCAAAGTAAGATCGAGCTGCATGTCCATGATAATAGAATATATGCTTTCTTTCCTCCTAAAGCAACTTACTAGTTACTATGACACAAAAGTGATGCAAAAAAGCAATAAGCTTTAACTAGTCAAAACAAAAGTAAGTATATGGCATACATAAACTATCACCTACAGGGAAACAGAACGAATACATTTCAAGCTTATAAATTCAAAGGCAATCAACTACGACTAAACAATCAACCCAACACACATGTAATACAAAAACCAGTCAACTGTAAATAATCAAAACATTTAAGGATATGTCAAAACTCAACTAACTCCAAGGAGGACGAATTGATTATGCAGTAAGTTAACATTACAAGAAGACACAATTCAAAGGCAAACAATTACTTCAAAACTTAAACCTCACACAAAGAGGAGCCGAACCTGAACCTAAACCCAACCCAAATCAGTTTCACACTAGTCTTGAAAATCTATACCAACATAATGACACTTCATCTTTCTTCCCCTCACCACCACCTCTGATCATGATACTGGTAATTAACTTAGCATACACAAGAACAGGGACCAAGTTATGATTAACCAATAGTTGAAGAAACTGAAGTCGTTGATATCCACAAATGTAGCACCATAATGCTGTAATCACTTCAGAACCTTTATTAAGTTTTTCTTCTGCTTATTTGAGATGGAAATTTCTTTTTAGCTCAATCAAGCTTCAATGCTTTCATTTGGGTACCAAATTCTGATTACTTTCCTGGGCATTAAAGGAACAACATTCCATATAAATGAAGAAATAAATAAATAAAGTTAAAAGCTTTCATTTTCTACCAATCGTCTTTTACAATATCCCATACAACTATCATGCTTCATCATAAACTGGGTTAATGTGTCAAGCTCATGCAGAACAGCAATTAAACATTCAACAAAAACTGACCCTTAATTTAAAGCAATAATCTTAAGCAATGTTGTAAGGCAAAATTACAATAAACAAAACAGATCTCAGCAATATGTTTCAACAAAATTAGCCTAAGAATAACAGTGAAACATTCATTAAATAGCAACTTTCAACAATAAAAATGAAGACGAAAATGAAGAAACATCATTGTTATCGATTCATTGACAAAAAATTCATTTTCCGTTAATTAATAGAAATTGATTCAGAAATTATGATGTAGAAATTATGATGTAGAAATTACCTCGCTTGAAGATTGAGTAGGCTGAGTGCTCTAGAGAGAGAGAGAGAATACGGCGCCTCTGAGGGAGTTGTTGATTGAAGAAGGGCAGGGGTTAGGGTTTTTAGCTGTTATTTAACAGTGTTGTGTTTTCCTTTTTGTTTTAATAATAAAAAGCGCAATTTGGTGAAAATCACCTGAAAAGTTACACGTTTTGTTCAGTACCCCCTTAAAATTTGCTATTTGTTCAGTACCACCTTTAATGTTACAAACGCCGTGTGAGTCACACCTTAAGTGAAATTCCGACCAAATCCAAAATTTTTCTGACCATTTTACCCTCACGTGACTTTTAAGTTACTTGTAATTAATTTTACGAAATAATTAATTAAAGTAATTAAACTAACTAAATAATTAAACTAACTAAACTAAAAGCAAACTAACGAAATTGAATTAAAATCTGTTCTCTCTCTCGCTCAGCTCTCTCTCTCTCTCTCTTCCCCTGTTTTCGTGGCGAAACAGAACAACAACAACCATAACTGTAACCATAACTCCGGCAACCATAACACTCCGGCAAACAGAACAGCTCTCTCTCTCTCTCTCTCTCTCTCTCTCTCTCTCTCTTCCCCTGTTTTCGTGGCGAAACAGAACAACAACAACCATAACAACCATAACACAAACAGAACAGCTCTCTCTCTCTCTCTCTCTCTCTCTCTCTCTCTCTCTCTCTCTCTCTCTCTCTCTCTCTCTCTCTCTCTCTCTCTCTCTCTCTCTTCACTCCGGCAACCATAACTGTAACAAACACGATGAGCTCCATCATTGTTGAAAAACTCCCTGTTGAACAACAACAACAACAACAACAGTCCATTAAATCTCCTCATAAAAACGTAGAAGAAGCATATGTTGGTATCAATTGTTACATCTCAAAACCTTCAAAATCAAGCTCAAATTTTGATTCCTTAGGAGCTCGAAATTCTCAAAATCGAGATCGACATCTTTAACTTAGCTTACCTTGGAATTAAGACAAAAAGGGAAATTCTCAAATTCTCCGATCGACATCAAACGAGAAATTCTGAAACAAAACCGAAAATTAAGACAAAAAGGGAAAAAATTAAAAAGAAAGAAGGAGAAGCTTAGCTTGGAATCGGCAGATCGGAGCTTCTAAAGCTCATGCATGGCCATTGAAGCTCGCTCGAGATTAATCAGAAATGTCGCCGACCATGGTTCATGGCCGGAAACCACAAATCGGTGGCTTGAGAGCTCGATATGTGGTCGCCGGACAAAAATGGTGGTCGACAACATTTAACTTCATCGCGGCCATGGCTTCGCTGAGTTCTTGTCGCCATTAATGCCGATCTTCAGAGCTTGAGAGAGAGATGGAGATGGGTACGAGCTTGAGAGAGAGAGAGAGAGAGAGAGAGAGAGAGAGAGAGAGAGAGAGAGAGAGAGCACAGAAACTTCATCGCGGCCATGGCTTCGTTGTCGCCATTAATGACGAGCTTGAGAGAGAGAGAGAGAGCGCACGGAGGGAGATGGAGATCGAGGGGTTGGGTTTAGGAAGAGAGAGGATGGGATGATGGGGTTGGGTTTAGGAAGAGAGTGAAATTAATTAGTTTTAGGTTATTTATATTTATATTTTTATTTTTTATTTATTTTATTTTTTAAATCACTTAAAAGTCACGTGTTAGACACGTGAGGGTAAAATGGTAAGAAAAATTTTGGATTTGGTCGGAATTTCACTTAAGGTGTGACTCACACGGCGTTTGTAACATTAAAGGTGGTACTGAACAAATAGCAACTTTTCAGGGGGTACTGAACAAAACGTGTAACTTTTCAGGTGGTTTTCACCAAATTGCGCTAATAAAAAGGAAATTTATAAGGGTTAAAAAAGAGCTGGGCTAGGAGTTGAACCGAACACACGCGGGCCTTGGGCCCATTGTTCTTTGGGTTGATAAGTCTAGAAGTCCCAAACTTTAATCCGGATTCTGATACAATAATGGAATAATCCAACCCGACCTTCGAAATTGACCCGAATCCAAATTTACCGCGATCGATTGGATTCAAGAAAACTTAATGCCCATATTGAAAATGAATAGTATGAAACGTCGCAACTCTAACCCAATATTGAATTGAGTATTACATGACCCGAATAAGATCTGATTTAATAGATCCGAAAGAAATCTATCTAGAAGACCCGTTTGTCATGTCTAAATTAATAACTTGATTACGGCATACATGTAAACTCTAACTTGTCAAAAACGAACCCAAACCGGGAATCTAATTCAAACATGGCCCACTCTTAGGTTGATTTGATTGACCCAGACATTTGAATATCATTTGATATCATCAATAGAAAGACGGTTGAAATGCCCTAAAGTTTATATCAATAATTGTGTTTGTCTTTTGTTGGCGTATTTCATTCATACTCCTTTATTCTCTTACATTATCAAACTTATACCAAAAAATAAACAAATTGTGAACGTGGACTTTGAATTCTGTCCTTTTTTTAATCATTTTATTTTTGCGTCTTACTATTTTTTCTTCTTAGTAGTAAGTACATATATACAGATTAAATATTTAATTAAAATTCATTGACCTTATACAACCATCGATATTTTTTTTTTGTGAAGGAAGTGTACTTGAATTAAAATTAGGGATATTACATGGTGTACTTCTATAGTTTGGCAAAATGCCCAATTGCATCCGCATTTTAAGTTTCATATATATTGTACCCCTGTACTTAAAGTTTAATGTACAGCGTATGCAATTTAGAGGTTGACCGTCAAATATGACGTTAAATGATAAATTCTATGACTATTGTACGCTCCTAAACAAATGGAACTAGAGTTAGTTAGTTGGGGTTAGAGACGTTAATGGCGATTTGTCAAAGAGAGAAACCCAATTTTTGAGAACAGGCCTTGGTGATTTGGAGAAGCCCAAATTTTTTGTTTGAAGATTGGGTCCTTGTGAATGTTTGTTTGAAGATTTGAGCACGATTTGCAGATGAAAGGTGGTAGGTGGTGGTGTCATGGTGGTTGCGGGGATGAGGAGAGAGAGGAGTGACCGTTGGAGGGGAGTTATAATGGTTGTGGGTACAGTGATAGGGAGTAAGGGAAGCTGTTGATGAGGAGGATAGAGAAATGATGGTTCGTTAATGGCGGTGGTCGGAGGAGTGAGGGTGGCTGGATTGGTAGATTTGTGAGGGATTAGTACTTATATATACAGTATAAGTACTGTTGTGGTTGAGAGAGAAATCTGAAAGGAGACAACATCAATGCAACACACAGCTTGTGAGTCAAATCAACATTTACATCAATTTTTGCTGGAATGAAAAAAAAAAATAAAAATACCCAAATGGGCGTCTACTAAGGTGATAACTCAGTTCAGCAACTATAATCCAGCCAACCAAATGGGCAAATGGGCATCAAACACTGACAACCCAACTCAATCATTTTTTGGCTAATTTTAGAGCTCTTGATGAAGGTTTTCATCTTGTGTTTCTCTTGGCTGCTGGTCCTTCAACTCGTGATACACAGGGAGGAGAGAGAAAGAGGGCCACCTCATGAGGAATTGACTATTGAGGACTAGAGGAGGGAGGGTCAAATAGTCATGAAATTATTATTTAACGTCGTATTTCACATAAAAAGTCTAAATTGTATACGTTGTACATTAAGCTATAAGCACAGGGTACAATATATACGAAATTTAAAATACGGATGCAGTGGACATTTCGCTAAACCACAAGGATACACCATGTAATATCCCATAGAAAGTGTTTGAGGGCTTGGTGCCCTAATATTACAATCCACAAGTCTAAATGAAGAGGTTCAACTAAACATAAAGGGGGGAAGGGTAAAAACAATCCAATTTTCCTCTTCTGTCTTGCTTCCTTGGCTAATGCATCAACGGTTTGGTTGGCTTCCCGTGGTTCAAATACAACTTTCATTGTCTGAATCGTGCTCATAAGGTGCCTGTAGTGGGAGAATAGACCAGAAATGATATTTATTCCCTCATTAGAGCCACTAATCTCACTACAAGAAAAACTATTTATAGCAACGAGGTTTTGACAATGACATAAAATTGTCGTTGCGATAAATATTTATCGCAACGACCTAAACCTGTCGTTACAAAAAGTTGTTGTGAATAATGTGAATTTCATTTCCCTCCACTCAAAAATATGGAGGGACATTTTGAAAATTTAGGGCTGATCATTCGCAACAACAATAATCGTTGCAATACACCGGGACTATTTTTTGCAACGACATTCGTCATTGGGAATCAGGTGACGTATTTACTGCAACGACGTGTCGTTGCTGTACATAGGTCCTTTATATGGCAACGACAATGCGAAAAAGATTATAAAATTAAAAAACCCGACATATATTTTTTGGTTGAAAAAGAAAGAAATACGGCTAAACCTCGACCTTGCGCACAATCTCAATTCTCAACCCAAGTTCCCCATTCTCTCTCTCTCTTCCCCATTCTCTCTTCTTAGTCTTTCTAACACCCACAAATCGATCCTCCCAAATCGCTAAACCAGTTCTCAAATTCAATCAAAACCTCTCCATCTCACCCCGTAACCCCTTCGTGCCTCTCAAATCAAGGACATCCTTTTTTTGTTTTGAGCTCTCCCATCAACGTAAGAAGTAGTGAATCGTGCCATCCGTGTCATTCAATTCGTCGACATGTTCAAGGATTAAGGTTTTCTCTCTCAGATTTCCTTTTCATTTTACAGCGTCTTTTTGTTTTTAAATTTGGATTTTGTTTGACTTGTATTTGGGGTTTGTTTAGGATTTGTGGGATTTAGGGTTTTAATTTCTGGGTTTGTCTGCATTTTTTGTTTGGTGAAATAGGTGAGAATTTGACTAAACTAGGGTTTCATTGCCCAAATTTGGCTTCTTTTCTTTATGTTTCTGCTACTTCTAGTACCCGTTCACCCAAGAACTGAGGAGATTAAGGTGAATGAGGGATTCTCAGCCGCAATTGCAGACGGTCAACGCCCAATGCCAATACTGCCTTGGTCAATTTTGACAGAAGAGGTACATTAAACCCTACTTTTGTAGTTTTGTTCAGTAGAGTTTAAATTATGTTCAAGTTAGAAATTGATCGATGTGCAGAAGTTTGGCAATTTGGATTACAATTGTTGTGTTTACTGAGAATGACTTTATATTGACTCTTGAGTGATGCTTTTTCGTAAAAAAAAAAAAAAAAGGCAATTGGGTGAATTTAGCAATCTTGCTTGTCATGTATTGAATCTGATTTTTTTCAAGTAATTCACGGTTTTATTGGGTATATATAGTGGTGTTTTTGTGGAGATGTGTCACTATATTGTTGTTTTACCAGTGGACCTCCGGGTTTGGGGCTGGTTGAAGAAATTGAGCATGTTCTACTGATGTTCATATTCTTCAGCAGAGTCATTTCTATCGAACAAGCTTCAAGTAGCAACAAATTTTATTTCAGTTCAGAAAACATGAAGCACTAAAACTGGAAGAAAACAGAGGAGTTCTGAAGTTTGGCGAATACCTAATGTTCTAGAGGTAAAATCTTCGGCTTGATTGTTTTCTCTCCACTGGTTATTATAAACATGGAACATTTGTGGATTCAAAAGTTGTTGGGTCAATAGCAATGAAAATTGAATGAAAGTCTGGTTGTGCTAAATTCACAGATCATGGTTGTTTGCTTTGATTTTGGTTTTGCATGTGAAATTGTAGTCCATCTTTGGAGTTTCTGGGGTCATAAGTGAGTATTATTATAACCTCTCTAATCGTGAAGTTGTTGGGTCAATAGCAATGAAAATTGAATGAAAGTCTGGTTGTGCTAAATTCACAGATCATGGTTGTTTGCTTTGATTTTGGTTTTGCATGTGAAATTGTAGTCCATCTTTGGAGTTTCTGGGGTCATAAGTGAGTATTATTATAACCTCTCTAATCGTGGACAGTTGTATTTGGAAAAGTCTTATTCTAAAGCTCCTACTGAAGTCATTGTTTGAGAAGTGATGTGTTCTTTGAGAAATATTATAAGTACTGCTAATTGAGCATCTGTTCTTTGTCCTTTGATGTTTATTCGATGAGATTGGAATATATGATTTGATTGAACACAAGTGGTTAATATGCCTTAAAAGTTCACTTGTTGAGCATATACGTTTATAATATCTGGAGTTGAATTTTGAGTGTAAAGTTGCATCTGCAACCTTGCACTATTGCTGAGTTCTCAAGTTGCGAAACTTGTCGCTCATATGACCTCTTTCTGGAAGGTGAGTTGTTGGGCGAGGAGAGGTTCTAGATAAATTCTTTAGTGTTCAGTTCAATTCTGACTGAGGTGTTTTGGGTAAAGGTTTTTACTTTTTGGACTTGGCCTTGTTCCCTTGTTTTGGCTCTCTTTTAATTTACATACATTCTATGTTGGGTCCTTTTGGACCTGACCTTGTTCCAAATCATTCACATACATATCTCCTTGATTTTAGAGCTCAAGTAAAGACATATTGGTTTATACAGAGGCTAAGGGTATATAAACAACAATTCGTATTCAAAAATACCAGTAGCTAGGTTTGTGTCTAAACATTATCTTTATATACCTTTCAATGTGGAAAATGAACTACATACTTTGAGGCACAGAAGTGTAGTTACTTCCCAATATTTTGACAACTAAAATAAATGCGAATGTGGGTACACTTCATTCAGACCTGAATCAGAGTAAATGCCAGATTTGTGCACAAAGGGCTCTTTTAAGTTAAAAAAGAGCTTTTGCCTGCATTTTGAGGTCCAAATGAACTTTGGTTGAGGGGCACGTACATTCAGAGATTCTTTGACTCATTTGTGGATAAATCTGGTGGACATTAAGCATTGGAACAATCCTTAAGTCTTCATTAGAAAGACAAGTCAGAAGCTGTCTAGAATTTGTTCTATTGAGCTTGTTTGCTGATGATTTGAGGTGGTTTGGTTTGTTTATAAATTTTATGGTTATGGCAGGGTTGCTTGGATGTTTATCTATTATTCTAAAGGTGCTACAAATAGGAATGAAAACCAATAAGCATGGTAAGCATCTGATTACACCACCAGGTCTGAAACTCTGAATTGAAGCTGTGTAGTTTGTGGGGTTGTGTTGATCTGAGATTGATTGTTTTGCTGCTAGTTCTGTGTCATAATTCTTACTCGCCACTAAACTGAGAACCCCAATGGGTATAAGGAAGTATACTTAATGTGCCAAACCCAAAAGTCTTGAGAACTTCCTTGAAGCATACATGAGCAGAACTGGAGCTGAGATCCATGTTTGAGTAAGCTTTTATTTTTGCATAACTGTGGTATGTAGAGCTACACCCATGTAGTTACTGGAAACTAGGATCAGTAGTAAATTGATCAGTTTTGCAAAGATAGATGTTTTATATTAATTTATAGTGCACTTGCATAATATTGGAGAATTGTTGTCTACCCTCAAATTTGTTCGCCACAGTTTGATCTTAGCGTTGTTGTAGCCATTCTAAACTAAAGGCACTTGTTTGCTTTCTGTGATATTGAGGATTTTTACATTTCTTTTCTCTTGCTAAAACTGTTGTTGTTTCTAAAAAGATCATGTAAACTGTTGAACTGAAATCTGGAAATTTGGATAAAAGTGCTAGAGTTATTGGCAGTGGGATTGAAGTTTGGGGTTTTGAGTTTTGACTCTGAAAGTCTAGTGTGTAATGTGTACTGCTTGACCTACTATTCTGATTTCTTATTATTATTGCTTGTTGGAGCTGTCTTATGAGTTCAGAAGTTTAGAGCTACTACATAGTTAAGTTTTTGCAAGGGATAATTTCTGAAATCTGATTATTGATTTAATTTCTACATATTTGATGTGGGTTAGTTTGAGCTTCTGACTAATCTGTAACTAGTTGCTGTTTTAAGTGTAAATATTGTCTTGCTTCATACCCCTTTACTGTATTTAGCTTGCATGGTAAAGAGTTAAATGTCAGCAGCTTTGATTTCTAATGGCTGAGAATATGCTCTGGACTTTTGGATCATCTGTTCTGATTATTTATGTTTCTGATTTAATTTCTAATGGGTGATTCTGCAGGTAGTCAATACGATTAATTTTTCACCCCAATGTCAACTTATCATTCCTACGCCAAGAGGAACCACTACATGCACAATGATGATTTACCGCTACAAAGATGAAACTCTGGTCAACTTCATGCATCACATTAGTAGAATAGAATCGACATTTGATGTACGAGTGACTCTTTTGGACATGTATCAATGATATGTTGTAATTATTTCATATACCATTATAAATAAAATTGGAGCTTTAGTTGTGGTCTTTCTTGAGCATAGTATCTTTTTTTTTAATGTGTAATCGTTTATTGCAACGACAATCTCTGTTGCTCTATGTGCTGGAATTACCAATCTAAGCAAATATTTAGCAACGACTTGAGTCGTTGCAAAAAATGAGATGTATTTATGGCAACGACTAAAGTTGTTGGTATAGATGTCATTCTAGTATTTCCACTTCGATATGTATTGCAACGACAAAGGTATGGCAACGATGAATGTCGTTGCGAAAAAGCTTATTTATTGCAACGACTATAGTCGTTGCATTATTCTTTTGTAACGCCATGACACGTAACGACCATGCAACGACAAAAGTCGTTGCGAAAAATATTTTTCGCAACGACATGGTATTTTTTGCAACGACTTTTATCATTGTTAAAAAAGGTTTTTCTTGTAGTGTCTTTTCCACTAGAAATAAACAATCAGACGCAATGGTACATGACTCCACTGCTTCAAATTACAAGTAGTCAGAGCTTGGTTGATGCTGATAAGTTCAGCCATCCTGACATCCCGGGCTTCTATATGTGGCAAAACCTCCTCTCCCCAAACCCGCCTCATCTCTCACTACACCAGTAATACCTGCAGACTTAGTAATAGGATTAAACGACGCATCATAGTTAATTTTTAGCCATCATGTACTTGGTCTCTCCCATCTGACAGGGGAAGGAGGATTCAAATGAACTGATTTCCTCTTTCCCCTATCTTTGGACGTATAAAATTCTCACGCAACAAACTTCACTCTATTAATCCATGGATCAAATGGCAAACATTTTCCTTCAATAATGGTCAGGTTCCTCTTCTTCCAAAGTTCCCACACAGTAACTAAAAGAATATTTCCAGGGTAGTCCATTTGGTCTAATGGTACTGTCATGTAGGTTTTTCCTTAGGCAAGGAAGAAGAGGTTCAACAAAAAATGTATCAGGAACTAAATGGTGCCTCCAAACTTCCTTAGTCATCTCACAATCCCTAAGGATCTGTAATGTATTCTTAGTCAAAGTAGGATAAAAACCACAAGAGTCAAAAGTAATCAATGTCCTTTTAAAAAGAGAAGAATTATGCGGGAGCCTGTCCGGACTAGCTAGCCACAAGAAATAGTGCATCTTAGGATAACAGTCAGTCTCACACCCAGCCAAACTCATCATCATGAATAGCATTTTGATCAACAAAGGTCACATTTTTATCAGATTTCACTTTAAGGTAGGCTTCAGTAAGGGAGTAAGTTGTTACCAGCAAAAGCACAAATAGGGGTATCATTAATTTGGGGATCAAGACTAACAGGCATAATCACATTCAGCACTAAGGCTCTATTTGATTCAACTTAATTTCACTTAAATTCAGTTCAGTTCAGGTCCAATAAGTTAAGTTCAGTTCAGGGCCAATAAGTTCAGTTCAGGACCAATAAGCCAGTTTAGTTCAGTTAATTATTATTATTATTATTATTATTATTATTATTATTATTATTATTATTATTATTATTATTATTATTATTATTATTATTATTATTATTATTATTATTATTATTATTATTATTATTTAATGTGTGGTAATACCTTTAAAATTAGATATTGTGTTTTAAATTAAACACAACAATAAAATAGTAAGAAACAAAATTAAGGGGCAGTTGGTTTGTTACTTGATAAGGAAAATGATCAATAAATAATTGATACTAGAAAAGAAAAAATGAAAGAATGAACCTAGTTATCCTTCTTAATTGGTTCACTCTAGTAAAGTAGTAGAATTACTTTCAATTCACTTTGCTATTCTTTGGTTCATTGATAGAGATAGTCAGTCCGAATTTTTTCCCTACCATTTTTGAGAGATAACAACGATGATAAAATAAAATTACCACAAAAAGTGTGGAAAAGTAGTATTTATCTTGTAGATATGTGACATTACCTTTGAAAATAGTGAATTAAATAATAAAAATAAAAATAAAAATAAAGTAAAATTATTATTATTATTATTATTATTATTATTATTATTATTATTATTATTATTATTATTATTATTATTATTATTATTATTATTATTATTATTATTATTATTATTATTATTATTAGTAGTAGTAGTAGTAGTAGTAGTAGTAGTAGTATTAATTATTATTATTATTATTATTATTATTATTATTAGTAGTAGTAGTAGTAGCAGCAGCAGTAGTAGTATTCAGTTCAGGAGCATTAAGTTCAGTTGAGGGCCAATAAGTTCAGTTCAGTTAAGTTAAGTTCAGTTACGTGAAATTCAGTTGAATCAAACGGAGCCTAAGTCCCATGGCAGCTCAAAGAAAATTTTACTAAAATCTCACCCATACTCTGACTGACATTGATCAACGGTCAGAAGACGTTCCCCTTAGTTCAAGGTCCCTCAATCAGGGCTCTATGAGCCCCTAACCTAGTCCAGTTATCCAAGCCGAAGCTAATCTTCTCCCCAGTCCCAATTTTCCAAGTAATGCTATCTAGAAAGAGATCTCAACCTTTTTCAATATCCTGCCAGTATTGAGAATCTTTCCCAAAAAGTGTGGGTCTCCTCCTATTGAGAACAGACTTCTGCCAAATGAACTCAGAAGTCAACGTCTGATTATTATGTAACTTCCACCACTGTTTGGTCATGTGCACCTTATTCATGATTTTGTTGTCTCTAACTCTCAGCCCTCCTGCACTCTTACTTCGAGTCATCTTATACCATGAGACAATGTGAATTTCTTTTTCTCCTCAATATTCCCCTACAGAAAGTTGTTAACAGAGAAACTCAGAGCTTGTAAATACAGGCAGGGAGATGTTTACACTACATGATATAGCTAGGAATGACATTTAGGGTAGTATTGACCAGACAGAATCTCACAACTTTAGTAAGGAACCTAGCTTTTCAACTACTCAACTTACTCTTAATTTTATTGACTAACTCATTCAGCTGGCTCTTAGAAGTCAGAAGAAACCCCAAATTGGTACCTAAATCATTGCTCTCAAAAACACCCAAAATCTCAATAAAGGAATCATTGATCTGAGTAGGGGTACTTGTGGAGAAGAAAAGCGTACTTTTATCACTATTAACCTTTAGCCCAGACTCAACACAAAAAGCAGAGAGCACATTTGTTAGAGAACACAGAGTGTCATTAGTAGTTTTTCAAACAATATCAAGTCATCAGCAAACATCAAATGGGAAACCTAAAGCTTAGACCTACTCAAACTAAAAGGGAATTGATCACAAGCCCCATGAATCAAATTAGAGAGGCCCTCCATACAAAGGATGAAAAAATATGGGGAAATTGGATTCCCTTGTCTAATTCTTCTAGAAAGAAGAAAGGTCTCAGAGACTGAGCCATTAATCAGGATAGCAATGGAAGTATAAGTCACACAGCTAGTTCATAATGAGTTTAATGGACAAAGGGTCAAACTCATGACCTTTAAGATAGTTAGCAATAAAATCCCAACTCCAATCTGTCATAAGCCTTTTCCAAGTCCACTTTCAAGGCATAGAAGTTCTTTTTACTCTCAGAGGACTTCGTGGAATGTAAAATCTCAGTGGCCACAATGTAATTAACATCAGAGCCTCTACCAGGGATAAAACTGTTCTGATTAGGGTAAATCAGACTAGACAAGAAAGGTCTCATTCTCTACACCAAGATTTTTGTCACCGCCTTATAAATAGTATTACAGAGGCTAATGGATCTAAATGCTTCATAGTTTCAGAAGAGTCCACTTTAGAAATAAGTGAGATGATTGTATTGTTAATGTTCTTTGGGACCACCCTACTTCTAAAGATATCCTGGATGAATAAACAAAAATCATCCTCCATACTATGACATTGTCTCCTAAAGAAACAGACATGGAAGCAATCAGGCCCAATAGTTTTCATAGGAGCCATGCATTTAGAAAACAACTCTCCTAATCTCCTCAAAGGAAAGAATACTGTGGACAGAGAAATTCCTCCCAGGGACACCTTTGTTAAAGCCTACATTATTTCTCACCAAGGCTTCTTTCTCAGTAGAGAATAGTTTTTTAAAGGAGGTAATATAAACATCAATTAACTTGTGGTCAGTAATATCATTACTCACAGTATCTATACGACAGGTAATCTTATTGAATTTCCTTCTTACAACAACATCCAGTATTACTATCCCCATCAATTATTCAGTTAGCCCTAGTCCTCATCAGAGAACATCTCCTCTTGATCAAGAATGTCATTCAGTTTAGAAGTTAGTTGTTCAATGATATCAAACAAGAGAATTGGGATTCTGGGGAGCAACAAATCTCCCTCTGGACCCCTTCAAGTCTTTTTCGGAGTATTCTCTTTTTCTTAAAAACATTTTCAAAAATATTTTTTCCCAGGCCAATTTTTTCCATGAAAGGTGACAGGAATTTAGTCCATTCATCATACACCAGGTTCTCAAAGCTAGGGTTAAAGAACACATTGGTTCAAAATTAAAGGGTTTTTCACCCGGGTGTAAAATGGGTTTATTCAAATTTAAGAGAATAGGACAGTGATCAGAAGTGAATCTGCAAGATGTGTTACTCTGTTTTTAAGGAGCATAATGATCCAGGCAGAGTTAGCCTAATTTTTATCTAGTCTCTCCAAATATGAAAATGATAGACTTCTTTACTCAGTGGTGCTCCTTGGCAGTGGGAAGTCATTTTAAGAAGGTTCATATCACATTCATCTTTGTATTAGTGTGGTTTACATAGATGGAGAGGAATTCTAGATTGTTTGAAGGGAAAGCCTACAGCGTCGACGAGTCATTTTATCTGATTTTACTTAGATTGGGTTGGTGGATAAAGTCATGGGACGAAAATTTTCCGTACTCCGCACATGAGATTTGTTGTGTTCCAAAATGCTTAATAATTGGTGTCCATGTCTCAAGTATTAAACCAGTATTGAATTAGGAGCAATCTAAGATGGGAACTCTTAAAATGGAACGTTGATGCTTCATACAAGGAGGGGCATGCTGCTATCGGAGGTGTGTTGCGAGCGTGGAACGGAAAATTCAGGTGTGTCATCTCAGGCAAAGTAGCTTTTAATGAGATACTTCATTTGTCCACAGGTCAAGGAGTTCTAATGCAATAGCGGATGAGTTGGCCAAATAAGGACTGCAAAGAAATGAGGATTTTATAACATCCAAGCATAAATGAGAGAGTAGGGTAAAACCACATGGATCATTGGTGGGGCCCAATAAACAATAATTACTATTGAGAGAGCAGAGGAGAGACAAGAAAACAAAACAAAACAAAAATATATGTCCCCCACAAAATTTGCAGTGGCCTCTAGCCTTAAGCCCTTAACTGCCTCAGTGGTCCCACCCCTATTGCCTACAACCATTATTACTAGCGTAGCTAGTAGTCTAGTTAAGGATGATTCGAAAAATAAATAATTGGTTCTTATCATATTGTTAGAGAGTTTCTTAAATTATTGTTAACTATTTGTACTCTAATTCTACTCATCCTTGGAGTATTTTTAAATAAAAAGAGTACTAATTATCAAAAAAAAAAGAAAAAAAAAGAAAGAAAGAGAATTCTTCTTTCTTTTAGTCGTCCAAGTAAATTTTGGGCCCGAGAACTAGGGATGTAAATGGATCGGATTCGGGTTGGGTGGACCATCATCCGCTCCATCCGCAAAATCCATCCGCTCCATCCGCTCCATCCATCACCCGCGAACCATCCAATCCTAATCCGCTCCATCCGTCATCCGCGGTTTAAACGGATGGATCGGGTGATAAACGGTTTAGTGATGTATAAATGTAAAGGTGAGCAAACTGAGCATCTGACCCATACTGTTGGCAACATGTCTAATTGTCTATACAGCCTGACAGCCACCAACAAATACTAGTACTTGAAGTATGTAGTGCAAGATCATGATTCCATTGGCATGCTAAATTAAACAGTATCCAAAATAAAAACAGTATCAAGCTAAGGCAGTAGGCAGATTTCTTTACTTGAGCTTGCCTACAAAAGAACAATGATTACATATGTTCGACTCACCCTGGTTCGCTCGCTTAATTAAAGCTTCATACAAACCAAATATGAAAAAGGTATTATACATAAAATGGACTCAAACCTCTACCTCCCATACTAAAAGCACTCTCCGAAGCAACGGTTGATGCAGGGATTGCTAAGATATCTTTAGCAATGGCTCTCAATGTTGGGTACTTTGAATTCCTGCAACGCATAGAATAAAAAACCAACACCACAATTGCTAAAACAACCAAAGGCAACAACTGTTGTAGCAACCAGCAGCAACAACAACAAAGAGACAGAACAATCAGCAAGCAGCACTAGCAAACAACAGCAAATTTATAGCAAATAGCAACATCATTTACAGCAAACAACAGCAGTGTTTACAGAAAACAGCAACATAAGCAGCATTTTACAGAAAAAAGAACAAATATGGCAAAAAAGATTACAGCAACAGAAACTTGCAGCAAAACCAACTTACAGCAAACAACAATGGTCTTACAACATCTATAACATTACCAACCATTCCTAATGGTGCAAAAAGTAATGATCAAGTAGTGAACATTAAAAAAATATCCATTTTCCACTCAAACCAGCAAAACAGAGGACCCATGATAACTCATACGTATCAGTTTCAGAACCAGTAGTAAAACTTAAGAACTAATCAATTCATAATCAAACTAATTTCCAACTGTCTCTCCAAATCAAAAGCCCAACTTGACATAATTGACATCCTTTAACACAACTCATATAATACAATAACTACACAGTAGACTCACTTATCATTCTGTCAGAGATTACACAAAGAATGCATACATAATAACCAAAATTATCAACCCAGTGCAAATTAACACAACAGTAACCAAACTTATCCTTTAACACAACTCTAAAAATGTACACTACATTCTTTTTCTGTACTTTGAATTCTTTTTTGTATGTTAAATTATTTACTCCGATTTTCACTTGTGGGAACTCAACTTGAATTGTAAATCCTATTTAAATGTCTGCTGGAAACTAAACATCCAACTTGCTATACCATGTCAATTTTCTCCAACCAATAGTATAGTAAAACAATGTTCCAGCAAGTATCAACCTTTCATAGTAATTAAAACTCACAAATGAAACAGCCAACAGTACCCAAAGAGTAACAAATAGTTCTAACAGACAAGAATAAAAAAGAATAGTATAAGAAAAGTCATTGAAGACTTTCAACAAACATGTGGTGTGTATGAATATGCATTCACTAAAAAGCAAAAAAACTTCAACTCAGTATCACGCAATAGTATAGTAAAAACCCTAAGAAACTAAATTTCAAAATCTTACAATCGATCTATAGTGAGGGTTACAAAAATCCATACCTTGCAATTTGTAATGGGTCTTTGAAACCGAACAAAACTTCACTTTGTTTCGCTATTTAATCTTTTTGCTGTTCAATGTCGCGATTAAGAAACGCTAACCTCTGAAGAAAAACCCATAATTCAAACTCAAATTTACAATTCAGAAACGAAACCTTCGATCTATAATTTCGCAACAAAATAGCTGGGCATATCTCATAAAATTAAGAAAACCTTCGATCTATAACCAAAACCTTCGATCTATAATTTCGCAACAAAATAGACGATTCGAACAACCGAAGAGAAAGAAATAGGAAGAGGAGAGAGAGTATACCGTAGCTCCGGCGAGTCGGCTGGCTGCTGAACTCCGGCGACAGTTAGAGAGTGGGAGATGGGAGTGACTGTCTGGCTCTGGCTGGGCTCTGGCTCGAGAGAAGAAGAGAGAGAAAGAGTGAAAGTAACGTTAGGGACTTAGGGTTAGGCCGTCTGATCGAGAATTTGAGTGTATTTATATTTATTTATTATTATTTTTTTTAATTAAACGGGTGATGGATGGTTTTAGCGGGTCGGGTTCGCGGGTGGAAACTGTCCACCCGAATCCTACCCGATCCGTCACCCGCTCCATCCACCACCCTCTTAAGGATCCGTTTATTCGGGTTTTGATCCATATATTCGGGTCGGATGGTGCGGATATCCGCGGATGGAGTATCCATTTACATCCCTACCGAGAACCCTAGATCCAAGAAATCACAGGCACGCATACAATCCAGGAACCTATGTGCCCTATACTACTTAATAGGTTTTCCTCCAAACTTTTCAGCAGGGCAAGTAATCTCATTATAATCACCCACAGAAAGCCAATGCAAAGTCATCGTAGGAGCCAAATCATAAAACTTATTCCACAACTCACATCTTTTTTTTTTTTTTATTTTGGGTTAGCTTAAACAGTAGAAAAGAAAAAAGATTTTGAAGAGGATTTTAACTGAACCACTCCATGCACACTCTGAGCATTATGATCCTAGACATGAAAATTCCAGTTAATTAGAATTCAGAGAATCATAATGCCCGCGAAGAAGCCCACTGGTGTCACCAGGATGTAGTGGTCAAACGACAGTTTTCCATAAATAAGTCTTGTATTCTCAGCACTAGCACAAACTTCCAGCAGAAAAACCATCTCAGGTCTATGGTTTTGCACAAGGTGAAGAAAGTTTTCTTTAATGGAGGGTCTGGCAATCCCCCTATAGTTTCAGACTAGGATCGACAGAAATTGATTCATTCTTGGTCGAGTCAACATACATAGCACTACTGCTTGGTCCTCCCTCCTTCTTCTCCTTGTGTCCAACCTCTTGTGAGTCTTCCTGTGATAAAACATCGCATCCAGCGGCTCGAATCCCACACTTGTTGTCCTCCATTTCCCTGCCAGATTCCAAAGTCAACCCACTTACAGCTGGATTTATCTCAGTTCCACTGCAGTTTGAATGATCCTGAGCTCGTTGGTGAAGCTCAGAAATTCGAGCCCAATGGTCTAAAGCTTCTCCACTAGTAGGGTATCTCGCCGGCATGGGAGAACTGGAACAGGATCTATAATGCCTCCCAACTCTTCTGGCAGCATACACGACGGGTTCTCTTTCTCCCTTCTCTATCAACCACTTTATAAAGGTAACACATCCTAATGGAATTGCTCTAAATCTCCAAGATGAGGGAGGTAAGTTGAAACCATTGTTTTGTCTACTTTCCTCCTGATTTCTAGCCAATCTCGTGATGTTGCTTCTGAATGCAGGATGAGTTGCCTCATCTTGGCGGTTTCCAGGAATTGCCAAGGCGCGTACCTACCCACCACCCAAGTCCAAACTCTAAACTTACTTGGAAGTTTCGTGATGGTTGGAAGGCGGTGACATTTGACAGAAGTCACTTTTTGAAGCATCCACACTTGCATGGAGGAATATTGGGGTTGAAGGGTGGTATGGGCATAGGAGCTTCCAGAATCCTTTCTTTGTACTGATGTGGGGCTAAATGGCTTAGGTCGTATTGGACTTGGTAAGGGATTGGGGGTGATGAGCTGCCTTCTTGCTGGGTCACTAACGAGTAGAGAGGGGGCATGGAAAGATGGGGCGGAGTAAACAAAGGATGAGTTCAGATCTAGGATTTTTTGAGTGTTGGCATCTTCTGAGAGAAGGGAAATGATAGGAAAAGGGTTGGGGTCTTGGGGTAGTAAGGTCATTAAAAGGGTTTGATCCAGGACCGAGTCAAAAGGAGTCGATTCAGCCAAAGAGAGAGCATCAGATCCCCCCTGATCCCACACGAATTCTCCCTCCTCCAACTCACTCTCACTGGAGATCGATTTCGTATTTAAATTGAAAATTTGAATCTCCCTACATTTCTTAACACATTTGCATTACAAACAAGCATCTCTCTCCTGAACAGAGTTATGCAGGGAGTTCTGGTAATGAGACCCAAATGGGCATTGTATTGATCTTAGCATCATAGGCCTTAAACCCTGCCTCCCAAAATCTCGTATGAATGAAAGTTCCATTGATGAACCATGGGCCTTCAACCAGAATCCTCATAACCTCTCCATTAGACTCTCTCTGATATCCCAGTGCTTCACAAAGGACCACAACTTTTTTAGGCTCTTCAGTAGATATTCCTCAGAGCACGAATCCCTAATTGCTTTACAGATGATAGCATGTGCCCAATTAGCACACAACTGAGTTAGCTCTTCCGACGAGAGTGGGACAAACACCTCCAAATCAGGGTTAAACTCCGGAGGAGGGGCAGATCTAGCAAGGCTTTGGTCCACGACCACCAAGCTCGGAGGGATAAGGGAGGAGTTAGGTGTTGGTAACAGGGGAGAAGAAAAGGGAAAAGATGAGGAAGGGGGTACAGAGGTAGTAGGAGAAGTGGAGTTGGGTTCAAATTTGTGTTAGGGTTTGGGATTGGACTAGAGGAGATGCCATTCACAATTTGGGCGAAAGAGAAAGGTTGGGGAAACAATGGTTTTGTCGATACTGAGGGGCCAGTGCCGAGAATACTTGCCTCACCTGTATATATCACTACCTTCTAATGGGACTAGTATGCTTATATACTGCACGCTTGTTTTCATTAGACTTCCCTGATAAATGACACTTGTGTCCATTGGTCTTCTATAATTTGTGATTTTGTGACATACATCAATCTACGATACCTTGTTGACATCACATTTTCCTAAATGTAAGCTTCCATGTAAGTTTTTGATACGATTCATAAGTGAAACATTATCATTTGCTAGAAGTCTATGATTATTGTATACGGCATTCACGGTCGCGACTCAAGCACTTCCACCGTTCTGAAAACTACAAATTGACATTGATGATACAACTTCCATTAGTCTTCGGAGTTTTGATTGCTTAGTTATATGTATTGTGTACAATATTGATACGACAATAGCATCACCCAATTAATGACATATAAAAGTTAACATAACGTTAATATAGCTGTCACATGTCATATAATACCTTTACATTCATGGCTACTTATTTCCTTTGAAAGATTACCATAAAATTGAATGCCACAGTTCGGCTTATTACACCTATGCCAACAAGGACACATAGGCAAACCGCCCAATCAGCAACATCGTATCCTTTTTCATAAAGGGCACCGCAACGTGTTACAAGCCAAACTCCAGTATACCTGAAAGGAATAAATTATGCAAATGACAATAAGAAATTCCCTAAACATCCAATGTACTAGGTTTGGGTAACATAAGTGTTAACTCCAAACATGAAAAATTAGTACATAGACTGATAAAATGCGGTTGTTGAAAGAATACTGGAACACAAGAGGATGGCAAATGGTATTGAATGTGATTAAACAAAAAAAAGAAAAGGAAAAGAAAGATGGCTTACTCCACACATAAAAGATGACCTATGGCAACTCAAATGCAAGTCTCAACTCAAGAATCCATGGCCAACCAAAAAATCTTCTTTTGCTTATTAGCTGATGGTTCTCTCTTTTTCCACAAACATGATTGATTGCAAGAAGGAAGCTGAAGACCTCATTCCTTTGCATAACATGTATTCTACACATGTATGTAGGGGTGGTGGGAGGGGGTTATAAATTATATTATGCGGGGTTGTGCATCACCTATGCAAGGCAAACAATCTCTAGCTTTCTCTACTTATCCTTGTCCCGCAAACAATCTCCAACTTTCTCTTATGTTGTCATTTCATTAGAATCAAATATGGCTTTTTTCAGGATCTTATTTATCAACTCTCATATTAAGTCTTTCACCAAATCGCGCAAACAAAAACAAACTAATCATGCACGTGGATGGGTATATAAGAACACCCCATTTTAATGCGGGAAACCCTTCAACAAGAATCAACAACAAAAATGAGACAATATGACCGACACTCAAACCATTAACATCTCAATCTCCTCTAGTTAGAGTTTGATGTGACCCCTCTATGCTCCCTCACCTTGCATTGCCTCACAACACATCCTATACTAATGCTTCATTCAACCTAACCATTATCCACAATCAAAGGTTTTGTGGGACCTAAGACGCATACATCTTTTTCATAACAATATCCTTATAGACCTAATCTTAAATCAACTAGATCTAGGAATACACTTAACTTGATAAATAAAACACTATCTTACCAAAATACTAGTTCAATCAAAGATTTGGGCCTTATCAAACATAGGGATTTTCTGCTGCAAGTCTTTCATCCATATAGTCATCATAATTCCTCTTTTCTAAAATTCTACCTCTGTTAAAAGGGGTGCTAAAGTTCCCTTCAAGGTGCTTGCCTTCTTTTAGAACGCGGTTTTTAATACAAGTAACACTTAAACAAACACCAGCCAATCCCGTAGGCCTTGCAAATTAACATTTATTCCCGGATTGTCCCTTCATGACCTTAGTAATGATTTTTGGAATCTTTGAAGAGAATTAGGTTTACTCTTCGAACTCATTAATGATGTTTTAGATTGCGTTTAGAGGCTTTTATGGCTAAAAAAGGAGGGGAATATACTTTGGCGGTTGCATGTTTTCTCTAATTTGGCCATATTTGGACAAAGAGATATAACCAGATGTTTCATTTATCACTTTATTCTGAAAGTTCTTTTTCTTATTTTGTTTTAGGCACTTTATCATGAAACAATTGGTTTCAGATAAAGCACTCTATATTATTTGTGGGATTTTGCTAATTAGGTTTCCCTGGCAATCTCTTTGTCAACAATTAGACATAGAGATTTGACAAAGGGTGACTGTACTACTAACAACGTTTCCATTATGTTTTCTTTTTCCTTTTTTCTCCTTTTTGGATTGCACCAACCATGCACACTCAAATTAGAGATGTTCAAAAGCGGATGCCCTGCCGAATGCGAAATGTTTTTTTGGCCCGTTGTCCGGACTAGCAACTAGGCTTACGGGCTAATTCCTAATAACTTTACCAAACTGCCATGTCCAAGCCCACCCTGTTTCAAGGCCGAACAAGTAGGCCTGCTGGGCCATCCCGCCCATGAAGAGCTCTGAATCAAAAGCAATTATGTTGGTTTTAGTTATCTTGGGACGGATAGTTGCTATACAAGTATGGATAATTCCTGGGATCTCCAGTTTCGTCGACCTTTCCGTGAGGTGGAGATGGGGAGCTGACTGATTTACTTGGGTTGCTGGAAACTGTTCGACCTTCTGGTAATGATGATGCCAGAGTTTGGAAGGGTGATATTACTAGGAGTTTTCTTCAAAATCATTTCTAGCGCGTCTGGATGAGTCTTCACAGTATGCTCCTTTCCCTATAGCCACCCTTTTGTGGAAGGCAAAGGTTCCTTTGAAATTTAGAGCGTTTGTTTGGATGATGGCGTTGGGAAGAATTAATACTAATGATTTGCTACAGAGGAGGCGTCCGGGGTTGGCTATCTCGCCTGACATGTGTCATGTGTGTCCTATGCCGTACTAGTAGTGAGACAAGTTCACATTTCCTTCACTATGATTTGGTTCGTATTTTATGGGAAAAGTTGTTTGGCCTTGTAGGGGAACAATGGGTGTTTCCTGCCACCGTGTTGGAGATGCAGCAGGTGCGCTTTCGGGCGTTTGGAAGGGATAAGGAGATGAAGCTACAGTGGCGCAACGCTGTTTATGTTATCCTATGGTGTTGTTGGCTAGAGCGGAATGCCAGAATCTTCTCTAGAAGTTCCCTACCACCGGAGGCACTTTGGGATAGAGTGACTTATTTAGCTTCTATGTGGGCTAAGGCGGGAGAGGCTTTTAGGAGTTACTCAATTACTGAGCTTCAGAGAAGTTGGCATAATTTGTTGTAATTTCTTGAGGATAACTTGTCCTCTGCTGCTGTTTTCACAGCTTAATTTATACAAATTTTCTTTTATCTGAAAAAGGGATGGATAGTTGCTAAATACCAAGTTAAAAGGTTGAGACCAACGGTTTTCTTGATGTTTAGCTTTAGTGCCCATGGGATTGGTCAGAACACCCAGATTACCTATAAAAAAAGTAGTTAAGGCCAACAAATAGAGCTACTTCATCAAGCGATAAGATTGACTCCACTAAATGCAAGTTTGTTACAGCATAATTATATGGTAAAGGCTTCGGGCACAAGTGAGGGTGCTAAACCTTAGCTCAATTCATTGGTCGTTCAAAGAAAATTGAATTCATTGGTCGTTCAAAGAAAATTGAGTTCAAGCTCAAGTCAAGCTCAAAGATACCAAAGTCGACTCGACCTGTTTATTTCTTTTTTACCAAGTTCAAGCGTTATTCGAGATACAGCTATTTTTCTAAGACAACCTCTCCAATGTACATTCAATCTACCTATATACTATTTCATAAAGTACATTTAGTAAAAGCTATATGAAAGCTGGAGTCGCTCACGAGCTTCTGAGTCGAGTTTAGGCTAACTTGACTCGCCTCATTAAGGATTCGAGTATGAGTCAAGAATAGATCTAGTCGAGCTACAGTCAAGTTTGGACCGAGTTGAGCTAGTAGCTTGCGAGTTTCCTTGCTCGATTAACAGCCTTGGTAAAAGGTAACACAAACTTCAGGTGTACCAGACATATCATCAATTATCAAGGACATTAGTCTTGATACTGAACCTGGTCCCAAAATATACTAAAAGTGAAATTCTCTTATGAGGCGGCCAAAAATATCACTTTTTCATCCAAATGTGTATCTTGAACAGATAAAAGCAAATAGATATAGTTGTAGCATGTCGAACCTTTGTGCAGTTGCAATTACAAACGCCTCCAACGCCCACTTTGGGTAGCACAAATTTTCTAGACTCTTAAGAAATCCACTTCCTTTCTCTTGAGTAGCGATGAGAGTCAAGACAACTGGAAGCAGCACTGACCACTGCAACAAAACATAAACAAAGTTCTAGATGGTAAACAGCAATCCTTCAGTTTTCCTCATACAATTATTGTTTTAATGCACATCAGCTTATTATTTACATTCATCTCTAAAAACCACAAATACTTCAACTTGTAACTTTTAACAACACTGATCCTTTGTAAACTGACCAAGTAAATATAATTTGAGAAACAAGATAGAGCATGTGAAAAGATGTGCAACAATGAATATCCATAATGAAAATTAATAGGTAAGAAAACATACCAGTTGAGCAGGACCAGGTTCAAAGAAGATGGCAAGTACATAGGCTATGCCAGTTACACAATATACAAGGCAAAGCAAAACAACGTAATTCTCAAGGACAGAGGATCGAGGGTTGTTGAAGAAGTAGAACATAGATAAATAAACCAAAGGCTTGACGATTGTATTGAAATGGTCCACTGTGTCATTTGCAAGAAAGTAAGCCAAGCTGCTCATGCCAGAACCACTTTCTCTCCAATAGTGCAACTTATCTAGAGAAAATGATCTCAGAGCTGCAATTTTACATAGTAGAGCTGGAAGAACGCAGTTCAAACAATTAGAAAATGTATTAGGTGGCTTTATCCAAAACAAATAATGTATTAAGTGGAAGATCTGATCAGAAATACAGCAGACAAACACAAAATAACCAAACCCTTGCAAGAAGATGATTACTACACTTGGAATCTGGAGCACAATGAACAACCAATCCATTCTCTATTGGAAAAGATAAGGCATGCATCACTTCTCAAGAGAGTTTCTACATGAAATTGGAACCCCCAAGGCATTATTTGCACAAAGGTTTCAATTAGTTGTAGTTTCTATTAGTATGTCATGTTGAGAGGATACGTAATTCTCATATAGTCATATTATATATCACAGATAGGGGCCAGCTATATGAACCCCGTAAATCACAACGTCATTTATGCAAACAGAAGAACAGCCCATGAATACTACAAAATGACCAATTAGGTGAGCTTTATTTAGTTCATTCGTGTAGAGGTTTAGATCGCGTCAAGAACAAAATCAAGCCAACAAATATATATTTTGAAGCAGGACATGTTAGAACAAGTGCAATTTTAGTTGACTTACAAACTGCGATGACCGTGTATGTATAGCCAAGTGCCCCAAACGTCTCGTCGCTCACTTTGGCAAGAGTCCCTAAGCAGGCTCCAGCTAGAAGTAAAATAAGGTAGTCAACAGCTTGCATTCTTGCTTCTCTTAACCGCTGCTTACCAACCCTTTAAAAGCAACAAAAATAATACATATAAGCAACTGACTAGATTTTATTCTGGCCCAAGCTTCAGGCACTTTTTGGCAATCATCATTCAAGCAATCATCGTTCAATTTTATCCTATAAGGAACTGAACAAGGAAGACTCAATGTTTTATCCTTTCTATTCTGTCAGAACAACTATTAATGCAAACTACATACACACAATACCAATGATAAACTGATAAATCCATAAATACAGTGATGCAATTGCAGCAAAAACATTCCACTTTCTCTCCAGTCTCCACTGCGAATTCTGATATCTAAATTTGATTGGAGGCATGACCTATTTTCAAGCTTCATTTTACCAATTATGCTCCTTTCAGATTTTTCTGAGGCATAGGACATGTTTGATGCAAGCAACATCGAGATCATGTGGTCGTTTGGTTCACTTTCGGAAGTTGTCAGGTTGACAATAGGAAGTATACGTTCCTGCAGGAATTTCAACTTACCTAGGGGGCTAGGTAAGCAACTACTCCATTATGTGAGAAGTGAAACTTCCCAGAAAGTTCTAGGTCCTACATTATTTGTCAACCAAACAATTCTTCTTAATACTCTTCCTTGTTTTCTTATCGTCAACCAAACGAGCAAATATGGTAAGGAAATATGTATATTGTTAGACAACCGAGCAGAACCCCATCACAAATAAAAGAGGAAATGGGAAATGACCCTACTTACCGTCCAAGGAAGTATCTGTATTGCTGGAAAATACCAGGAGTTACTCTATTTGACAGGTCATTTGATTTTAAAATATTATGTCGTATGTGGTCCTTCTTTATCTGAACATTACACTTCACATCTTGCCAAAGATCTCCAGCAAAAGACTGCCCCTCAACACCTGCTGCAGGGTTTAACCCATCAGCAGAATCCCCTTGTGAAGTTCCGACCAGACCAAGCTCACTTTGCAGATCAATGGGTACCGGATATCCATTATGAAGCATCCACCTAATAGGAAGCTCTTTATAATTTATACTTGCGTTTGGCTTCACTATGCCCTCTAAGATGTCAATAAAGTGATCAGGAGGATTTACACGTTCAGGGACAGTGATTCCAAGGCCTGCAAAGTATTCTTCTACCTTCTTTGCTGATCCAAGATACGCAACAAGACCACCTTTAGCCAAAAGTATCAAATCATCAAACATCTTGAACAAGGCGTAGCTGTAAGAATTGAAATAATATATATTAAAATTAGAATACAGACAAAGATGACTAAGATACCATTACATTTGATTAAATTAACGTTTGATTATACTTAAAAGGCAAAGCCACATAGAAACTCACTATGATACCATAATGTTTGATGAAATTATAACGATGTACCATGACCCATCGATATAATCTGAATGTACCATGTATTTACAAGAATCTAAAACATTCATGTCTCAATCATCAGAAAACATGAAATGTTTAGCATTCATGTCAATGAAACACCAGCGTGTAATACAAGAAATAACATAAATTTTCTAAATTAAGGAGGACCAAAATCTAGGGGAAAAACTTGAATCTGCGACATGGTTTGTCGTCAAAGCCAAAATTACGTCATGTTTGGAAAAAGTTTTATCATTTCGAACAGGGAAAAACTTGGCATTTCACCTCTCAATGATTATGAACATGAATTTCCCTAAAGGTCATAAGATTATGAAGCCTAAAAGATATTATAAAAAGGTTGAAGTACCAGATTATAATTCATTATATCTCATGTATCTTGCTAAAAATTTTCCTATAACATTCTACACTATAAAAGAAACAGGGAAAGTTTTCACTTACATAGCCTGAAGTTTAGAAACATGAAAAGAACCCATGTAAGATGTCAAGTTGGTCATTAAAATCATTGATAATTCTTCATTTACAGCCAGTAGAGTTCTTTTTTTGTTATGTTTCTATTATGTATTCTGGGTTTTCGTGTTGCTTATAACAAAAAAATCAAGTTCTTTTTCAATTAAGAATCGTTATGCCGTGAGGAAGAACTTCATCTCACATTTCTATTGGCCGAATTATTCGGGTTAATAAACCTCTAAGATTTTACAGGTGTATAGCATAAGGCTACGTACACCTGACCCCTCTTACCCTGCCTGGTGCTGGGCAGGAGCCTCTTTTGGGGCATTGGGGTAATGTTCATGTTCATATCTCACTGAATTTATTCGAAAAATAATGCTAATGAAATAATATGCAAGGAGGACAAGTAGTTCAGAAAATTACAAGGAAAGAAAAGATCAAAAGTTACATCACAAATTCCTTCCATGTCCTCTAGATAAATGACAACACATAACATAGGACTACTTTGGCAAGTGACCAAAAAGAAGCCAAGAAATAACATTTACTCCAGACACAAATCAACAAGGGAAGTATGATTTCTCAGAAGCCAGGAATTCACAATACCTACCAAATAAGGAAAAGAACACATTTTCGAAGGACTCTCCCATACTTTTACCAACCAAAATTGATAAGCTTGCATGTGAAATAAGCATCAGCTAGACAAACCCAGTTCTCACTAGAAAGCTTCTAAAATTGTGGGCAAAAGATCCCAGGGAATAGAGCAGTAAAGGAAAAGGTTTCAGTAGTTTCTGCAGTACTATGCTTAAACACAAATATCTGAAGACAAAGCTTTGTCGGGGCTCTGCTGAACAGCCTTTAGTATATATATCCACTTCCCAAAAGAAGCCACTAATGCTGAAGGAGGAAGGATTTCGAGTGGAGTACTAGCTTCGGTCAAAAGAACAACCATAAAACGAGTCTGTGTCATCTATGTAGTATCCTTGTGAAAGACAACTGAAAACTCTTAAGGGTTCGAGAGGCGAACATTGAGGGCTGCCATAAGTCTGCTCACATACAATTGCGTGCCATTCGTGATGTTGTAATTACTTTGACTATCCTTATGGACAAAAGAACCTATTCTGCATAACTGGCAAACCATATAATTTCATAATAGAGCAAAATTTACATTAAAGGAAACTCCTTTCAAACTTGAATTTAGCTAACTAACATTGCCCTACATTAGGCCTCAATGCACCTAAAGGTACGTTATTTAGTTTTTCACTTTTTGGCGTTGAACTAATTGAACTTGATAAGAGCTTAGGCAGACTGTACTTTTTCTCTACAACTTCACTTGTCTACAATTTGTCACATATCAAAGAACTATGTAGTGCCCTTTGTATTGGGTATATGGTTGCTTAGATTTATCCATTAAGATTCAAATACATTGGATATTTGATCAGTGATCCTAACTAATGCAGAGTGTACCATGACCCCAAAAAGTAACAGTAAAGATACCCCTACAAACAACAAACTAAGGTAAGCAGCAAACCAAGTTCGAGTATGCATTCCGATGACCCGAACATACCACTTTCTAGGTGACAATTACAACAATAAATAACCTATATATGAAACTCAAAGGGTGGCAGAACCCATAACTCTATATAAACCCCACATTCCATAAGCTTCTATCATAACCAAAGATAGACTCAAATACAGAAGCTCTCAAAGATCTCTTATTTAAAATGAGGAATCACGAAGAAGGAAAAAAAAAAGTTTGTCACAAAGCACTATGCACCTCCCTGCTCTTTTGGACTCAACAAGACCCGTCACATTCTAACAAACAATTCACCTCTCAGCTGTCAGCACCAAAGAAACATTTCACCTCAGAAGTTTATAGGTAGAATAGTTGAATCCTATTTATGGATTAATCGTAAACCCACTCCCCTTAGCACTAACAACTTGTCCAGGCTGAAAAAAGGGGCACCCCATGATGATCTTTTAAGCAAATGATTCTACTATGGTAAGAGATGAGAAAAAGGAATCAGAGGATAAACACTTTTTGATGCTTAACACTAGTATGCCAATCTCCACTCTTGCCCTTCACTTTGAAGTTATTGAGAAATTACAAATCAGTCTTAGTCAGTTTTGATTCAATGCACAAGAACAACCAGCCAAACATTCAGCATGGGCATATAGCAATAAGGGAGATAGAGCATATATCAAAACATCTTCAGAATTCAGAAATTAGTAAAGTCCAATCAAGATTGAAATTACCTTGGTTGGTGCACAACCATACATATATTTACACCTTCAAGCGCTTCACGACGGAGAGCTCTGAGCAACAAGAGGGATGATGAACTATCCAATCCGGACGTCGGTTCATCCAAGATCAATAATGA
Source organism: Tetragonia tetragonoides (assembly GCA_038025085.1). Classification (NCBI taxonomy): domain Eukaryota; kingdom Viridiplantae; phylum Streptophyta; class Magnoliopsida; order Caryophyllales; family Aizoaceae; genus Tetragonia; species Tetragonia tetragonoides. The sequence goes on along the minus strand of CM076151.1, from coordinate 33,809,762 downwards.
AGGCTCCATAACCATCTCCAATCCTACATTAACCCTTTTCCTTTGTCCCCCCGAGATCCCTCGCTTTTCTACTGTGCCAACAAGGGAATCCCGTACTGCCTGCAGTCCCAGTGACTCAATGACCCTCTCGAGAACTAGGACCTTTTCCGCTTTTGGCAAATCTGCTGATAGCCTAAGAAGGTAACATATCAAACAAGTTAACAACACAACAAAATTTTGGTTTTATTGTCACGGAATTAGACTTCACATACAACAATTTATTTTTTTTTGAGAGAAGAAAATTTGTATTTCTAAGAAAGAAGATTTGACAACAATCTAAGAGTGACAAGGAGTTCTCAAGAATAATCTAATTACAAATCGCTCAATGACGTTAGATGTCTATGATTGACATCTTTTTGAAACCTCTACTACTAATGGCCCTTAGGCCACGAAGTTAGTTGTCTTTGCAATTCAGGATATGTGCTTTAGGCCATTTTGTTAGTCAGAACCCAGGAAATGTGCATCAGTCAGTTCCGGTCTAACCAAAGGCAGCAGAATAGCACCAAGAATGTACGATGCCATAAATGTTGAACACTGGTTTCAGTGTACACTCCAAACTCTCCGACAAGTCACATCTCAATAACACCCGAGCCCCTATTGCATGTCTTGCTGTCTGGGTGACACGTCACACACACATCCAACTTTGTTATTCAAACTCTTTAATTTGTCTTAAGTAGCTGGCACTTCGATATGGGTACAAACACTCGACACTTCATGATAGGTCAAAAACTCTCAAAAGTTTCAGAAATTAGCCAAGTTAGACACCTGGATCCGTACCCGTAACATAGTATCCTGACAACCTATCATTAGTGTTCACCTAACCTAGCACCAATGTCCTACAAAAACAAAAGGCAACACTTCGTGAAAACCCCAGACTTCCAAATTAAGTTGGACATAGGGAATGAGGGATATTATGAGGGAAGGCTAAATGATAGATAAAAGAGTTGCAAAGAGAACTCCAAAATCCCACTGAACTAGCCTAGATTCATCACGGGTGAAAATATAAATGGTGTCCTAAACACTAAGCAACAGGTGATCTCATCCATTCTTATCATGAGGGTTCCTACAGAGATAGAGCTCCCACGGACCAACGTCACCAAACAAAAAGTTGAGGTCAATGTGCTTTCTAATGTGGAAAGATGATAAACTCAAGAGTACCTGACAGAGAATGAATTACTTCTTTCCAACTATCCTATAGAACCTAACTCAAAGACCATTCCCACATTATATCTTACGAAAGGAATGAAGCAAGATGATATATGACAGATGAACCTCCAAGGGAAACTATGTGATACAAATGAGCCGGCAACGACATTACAACCATTTTGCTGAAGACCGTATTTGCTCCTGATAACTCTGTGACATGAAGTTTTGAGCTTCAAAGAGAAGCATCACAACCACTTAACTGCCAATGTGATGTTGTTTGGCAAATCGACACCAAACCATAAAAACCTCAAACCTACCCCCCCCTCTTACTAATAGTAAGTGCCAACTAACAGTAGGCTACTATATATCCATCCACGGGCTCTACGGCACGGGATTCCACAACTCTATCTAAGTCGATCCCTCCTTACAACCTAATCTACGAGAACTTACTGATGAACCTCTCAAAACAGTTGCATACTAGCTAAACAGGACTAAATCGCCGTGATTCTCCACCGACTCCACCAGTAAGTACACACTCATCCAGCTGTCCAAGTGTTTGGCAACCAGAGATACAACATGCTTTTAAAATGACACTGATCACTGGTTCAAGACATACTTTAGAACAACAGGCTCTTAAAAATGAACCTTCGGATACAATAGGCTACATCTTTTGAAAATTCATGAATTTTGTACCATTAGAAGGGGTTAAACGCACACCTTGTAGCAGGTTGCATCTATGGTAAATTATATAATGAAACACCTAATTAAATGTTAGATGCATACAATAGAATATTTGGCTATATCTTAAAAGGATGGCTGAATTCTACTATGATCGGGATTTACGTGATTGACCATTATTTTGAAATGTATATAGGTAACTGAACTTTCTAAATCATAATTAGCAAAGAGATCAACTTTTGGTCAAGTACACACTTAAAATAAGTGATTGCGGAATCTTACCATGTATCACATGCAGAATTCCCCACTTGAATAAGTTGAAAATCTGTTTCAGTTTCTATTATGGATAAGATTATCATGGAATGAGATTACATTGTTTTAATATGTAGATTTGTAGACCAGGACATCTCAGCTTTAGTGCTCAAACATATTTAGAATATTAAAGTTTCGTTAGATTTTAAGATTGAAAAAAGTGACAAAAGAAGATTCCTCAAAAATCTATTTTAGCTTTCAGTGAAGCATTAGAGATCTATATGATCACAATAAAGTAATAAAGTAAGAGAGTTTGAATTTAAGAGCAAGTCTTGTGTGATACCAACTCACAGAAAAATCGGGTCACTATTTATGTAGGGGTCACTTATTATGAGTCGTGACCCTTGTTTCAATAAAAAGTGACCATCGTCTCACCAAAAGTTATAGTAAGACCGTCTTAAACAAGTTTTTGTGAGAAAGGAATGTGCCTATACATAATTTACAAATATTATAAACTTGCAGTGAACTAACCCTTTTATGTCGACTGTCCAGTACTGACTAAAGCCATATTCCAGAATAAAAGAAGAAAAAAAGAGGGTGATGGCTGGTGGGGCATGGTCTAATTGATTTGTTTGCCGTATATGCCCCATTAAATTCCCTTTCTTCCTTTCCCCACTATTTTTTCAGATAAGAGACAAAATTTATTAATGGAAACTGTGGAAAACAGCAAAAGGAGGTCCAAGTGTCCTCACAAAACAAAATAAATACAATTACAGGTTCGCCGCTTCCTCTTCACATAAGAAATTAAGCAACTCCTAAAAGCACCTCCTGCTCTGCCGCACAAAGAGGCCAAGTAAGTGACCCTATCCCAGACAAGCTCAGGCGACAACACACTCTCTCACCAAAAATCCTAGCATTTCTCTCCAACCAAATACACCAAAGATTCACAAAGAAAGCGTTCCACCAAAGAAGCTTCCTATCCTTAGTTCCTTACCTTCCCCAAATCCAAAAGGCGAACCTGTGCAAAATTCAAAACAGTCGCTGGGCAAACTCAATGTTACTCCACTGACGCCAAACAGTTTTCCCCAAAGGAACCATGCCAAATCACAAAGGTGAAAGACATCTCAGCAAGACTCAGTACTTGCGCCACAGAAAGCACACACATCCGGAGAAATAGCCAAACTTGGTCTCCTTCTCTGAAGAACATCATTACTTCATTAGTATTAAGTCATCCTAACACCCAAGTCCAAACAAAAGCTCGCACTCTCAAAGGCAATTTTCCTTCCAAATTAATGTGGCCACAGGGAAAGGAATAAAGGATTATACTGTGCAAGTGACTGAAGACAGGTAAGGAAAGATTTTTGAGGATAACACCCTTGTCGAGTCACCTTTCCAAACCATAGTACCCTCGGTATCATAGAGGTTAACTGTATCCAAACTCCCCTACAAACAGGTTAGCTCCTCCAACTCTCTATCGTGTGGCGCTCTAAGAAAATGGAGATCCCAAGAGTTCTCTTTAACATAAAAAATCACATACCCCAGCCTCCTGCATGTGTGATAACTGATACAAACACGGAAACTTCTCAAAGAATGGCCTCTCCACATGCCACAAGTCCTCCGAGAACCTAACCCAAATTCCATTCCCCAACGACCCTTCAATTTTTGCCTTTGCCTTTGTTTCTCCCTCAAGAGCACTTCTTGCAGATCACTCTTCAGCCCAGCGCAACACTCTTCTGAAGAAGCCCCTCCCTTCTATCCCCATTACTCAGAGCCTGATCCACCATAGCAATTTCTTGTAACAATGCAACCTTGTGACCCCTCACATCCCCAAAAACCTCCATATTCCACCACCTAAGCTCCTGTTTCACGAACTTAAGTTTCTGCATTAAACAATAACCTTACCTCCCTTGCACTTCACAACAGCAACCCTCTTATGAAACTCCGGATGAAGAGTCCACATATTCTCAAACCGAAACGGTGTCGGACCCCATTGCACAGGGCTAAAGTGAAGAACAATCGGAAAGTGGTCCAAAACAAGGGCGAGGCACTACCTCATGCGTAAGTGATTTAAACTCGTCCTCAACTGCATTTTGTAAAAACAAGAACCGATCAAGTCTGGACGAAGCATTCCTCCTCCCCCGCACGCTCCATGTGAACTGATCATTCTCTAAAGGAGGGTCACATAATTCACATTCTGTTATATAGGTGTCAGAATTCCTCAATCCAACAGTCCACCTGAGGCCCCCATCCGTTCCCCCACCATTTGGACGACATTGAAATCCCCTCCAACAATCCAAATAGTAGATACTAAAATCTTCTCTCTCATAACCCTGAGTAGGTAGCTCAAGTGGAAAGACTTCTGAGGAGTATTACACAGGTCCCAGGATCGAGTCCCCTCAGAGCCACTGGAGGTTTTCCTGGTCGTTAACTTCAAAGCCCGTGGGATTAGTCAGCAAAGCTTGGACACCAATGTTATCTAAAAAAGAAACATAAAAATCTTCTCTCTCCTCTCAATTTAGCCGTCACCTCAGCTAGTTTTCATCATTCCTTCTCTTTCTCCACCATGAATGTTGCCATGAATCATTTTGTTTTAGATAAAGAGAAACTTTATTACAATCGAAAGAATCATACAATATAAGAGGACCAGGAGTCCTCACAAAGAATGAAACTAATTATAAATCTCCCCAATGACGTTGAACTTCAGTTAGTGGCACCTCTTTAAAAGCCCCAACTGTCTTAGCTCAAAGAGACGCCAAATAAACCACTCGATCGCATACAAGATCGATTGGCATAGATGTCTCTGAAAAAATCTGAGCATTCCGCTCAAGCCAAATACACCAAAATATGGCGAAAAAAGCATATCGCCATAGTAATCTAGCCTCCTTGCCTCCACCCCAACCAATATAGCGCGTCTGCAACTGTTGAGCAGAAGTGGCTGGACAAACAACTTGCTCTCCCCTGATACCAACAAGTCTCCTCCAACAAGTCCACACAAATTCACACTGCAAGAACAAATGTATAGCAGTCTCACTAGCTTGATTGCAAAGCACACACACATCCGGAGACAAAACCCACCCCGGTCTCCTCCACTGCAACATATCATGAGTATTCAGCCGACCTATACCAAAGTCCAAACAAAGGCGCGCACCTTAAGAGGAACCTTAGACTTCCAAATGAAACTAGCAAAAGAAACAATAGGGTACTGTGAAGGTCGGCTAAGATGGTGAAGGGCGGATATGGAGGAGTCGACCTAGAAGGATCTCCAACCCAAATCCGAGAGTTGGCAGTGGATCCCATTTGAATGGTGTCTAAAATGCTAAGTAATGAGGCCACCTACTCCGTTTCCCAATCCTGGGGGCTCCATTACCCATTTGAATGTTGCCATGAATCATAATGTATCAACAAAGTGGTTTGTGTGCGCGCGCGCGTGCATGGTTGTTTTAGGGAGTTAAATCTCGGCCGATACGCGATATCTTGTTATGTCAAGGGGTTTTCGAAACCACCGATATATGGCTGAGACATGGCCAATTAATGGTCGATACGGCCGATACATGGCCGAGACATGGCCAATATATGGTCGATACAACCAATATATGGTCGATACGGCCAATATATGGTCGATAAGGCCAACACATGGCCAATGCATTGCTAACAACTGGCCGATACAGCCAATATATGACCGATAGGGCCGGTATGATCGATCCACAGTTTGTGCCGATCCGTGACATCGCGACCGATACCCCGATCACGACCGGTACCGAGATTTAGAACCCTAGTTGTGTGTATGGGCAGGTGTGTGTCGATTTCAAAACATCATGTCAGATCAGAAGTTTCTCCTTATTAAAAATTCATAACCCCCGTACAATAATCTTAACTAACTAACTGTTGTAATTTCACTTAGTTGTTGGCAAATCGACCTGCGTTCTTTTTGAAAACACCCTTTCTACTTTTAGGCTGTAAACTATGTGAATTTACTTCTTTAAATTGTCAAATAGCTAAAACAAAATACAATTGACATCTACGATAGAACTTCATAGGTCTTCGCTAGCACTTGTCTTGATGTTGACCAAAACTGAAAGGTTAGGTGAAAAACAAGTACTCCCTCCATTTCACAATTTAAGGCATATTTTGACTTCAGTTATGTTTCACAATATAAGGCATATTTTGACTTTTAACACTTCCCAATTAGTATTTATTGCTAGTTTTCCCACTTACCTTACCTTTTTCTTGTCATTTACTTCTTTTCTCTCTCCAATCTTGCATTTAATGCTTAAGGATAGTTTAGTCTGTTTACCATCTCTTTTTCTTTCACAATTTCTTATTTTTTGTGCAAAAAATGACTTATATTATGAAACAAAGGGAGTATTTCTCAAAACCCGAAACCACAATGAACTGACCTGTAAATTACCTGAACCTGATCTGATGGACATGTCAGACAGGTTTTCATTTTGCTAGGTTTTCATTTTGGTATAACAAAACCAAGGTTACTGAAAACTGGAAATATATAATGCTTACCTACATCTTGCACTGAACCACATATTCTCCTCAACTGTCAAGTTACCGTGTACTATATCATCTTGAGGCACAAATCCAATTATTCTTTTGTAGGAGTGGATTGACTCAGGTTTTCCATTGATAAGAATCATGCCAGTCTTTGTACAACCAGTGGCCTTCCCAGCCAGAGCAGAAAGAAATGTTGTTTTACCAGCTCCAGAGGGGCCCATGACAGCTGAAACTCGTCCAGGAGATATTTTTCCAGTAACACACCGCATCAGATGTTTCTTTTTACCCTTGAGCGTAAGGGTCAAATCTTTAAAAGCAATCTCAAGGGTAGGTCTCTTCCTGATCTCAGTGTCAGTAGCCATAGAAATCAATCCTGAGAAAGTTAAGTTATTATTCTGCTCTTGTAGAGCTTTTTCCTTCTCAATCTGACCATATGCATATTTAAATATCTGACTCTGGGTATGCAGTTGTTTAGCCTTTAAATTCTTCTTCAGATTCTTATCTCCGATCTCTATGTTGAAACCTTTTTGGCCATCAGGATTTTGCTCAATTTCAGCCATCATCCTTGTGAGATCACTGGGCTTCTTCTTTCCTTTTCCAGCTCTAGATGCATTCTCACTTGAAGCATTTGCAGTAACGGGCAAAGATTCATCTGTTTCAGGGCTAGCTCCACCAAGGCCTTTATACTGTTCAGCCTGCCTCACAGATTTTCTCCTAGAAAATGTACGTGACAGTGAAGTTTGCAGTCCAATGGCACGCTTTTTAGCAACATCTTTAGCAGATTTCCACCGGTTTTGTGCTTGTGCAGTTTCCCTTGCGCATCTGGCAGCAGCTTCCCTGGACTTTGCTAGTCTTCTTTCTCTTGTAGCAAGAACTTGGTCAGAACAATTATAAATTATCAAAAGTGAAAAGGTCACCCCAGCCTGCACAAATAGAGAGAGTGTTCGTCAATAAAAAGAATCTAGGCTTGCTATTGAATAAATTAACTTAAGTCTATTACGTTAAGGTTAAGAAACAGAAGCAACAGAAAATAGAAGGGGAGAGATTATGGTTGGAACCTCAGTACATAGATCATGATTATCTATTTTCTAAATGTACATTTTCATGGACAAGCTGGTGAGTTGGCTAGGTATTAGTAGATTATCTATGAGCTGGCGGAAAGAAAATCAGCGGGCCATTAACATTTGTCATTGTACGTAAGTAATGTGCGCACAGAAAAGTAATTCATGAGTTACTTAGAAAGGCATAGGACCGAGCAGGGTATAAACCCAAATGTGTAAGCCTGACTATGAAAGTAATTTGAAAGGCCAAGAAGTTCGAGTAAGGTGCAAACCCAAGTAAGCATGCATACTCTTCCTTACCATTAATATGATCTTGGTTGGTGTCCATGCATGCTCTTCCTTACCACTCATACGATCTTTGTTGGTGTCAAATATATCCAAATTAATACAATGCGTATTTGAGAAATAGATGGAAAGATAATCCCTTTAAACTTGATGGTGGAAATAACCTTGTATTATCTTGTGAGTGATTGTTGGTATAGTTGACTTGCGATGTGCTAAGTGAACTTGAGTATTTTGAGATAATAGTTCCTTTTATGCATTATGGTGAACTTACTTAGCTTAGCAACTTTTCTCTTTTTGTGTGTGTTATTACGTTGTATGGAAAAGTATTGTGACTACTGCAATGCGTATGGATGGGATGTGAGAACGGCAAGGCCGTCTTCACTACTTAATCTAGTTTAACTCAATGATGCATTCAGGATTTGGAATTTTACTAAGACTCACTGAAACAATTAATTTGGATTTCCCCTAAGAATTTGTCACTCTTTTAAGACTAGTTAATTTGAACTTGCTTAAGTTTCATGCTTACCCCATAGGAAAGCATGGTAGTAATGCCATGAAATTAATACCGCATAGTTGTAATTAGTTTTTCTTAGCATAAGAAAAAGTCTTATTGATAGTAATAAAAAAAAAAACAGAATACATCCTAAGAGGACAAGGAGTCCTTGAAAGGAGTCTATTTAACAGTTCATCCCAATGAAGCATAACCTGTGTAACAGGATAGCTACGGAAACACCCAGCAGCCTTAGACCCAGCTGTTGAAGAAAAAATATACAGGAAAATACCCCAAAGAATCCCCAATCCATCTCCTGGAGTCTTCCCTATCCTGAAGCTGAACCGACTCCAAAAACTCAAGCAAAAAGGTAACCTTCTTACCAATGCAAAATTAGTAGAATAAATCCTATTAATTGGGGTGTTAGTTTGTTACACACATACACTTGTACCTTAAGATGATTTTTTCATCGCATGCCTTGCACCAAAACTTGGATAAGGATGGACAACCTAACTATTCAGCACAAGACACAAAAGCCAGTTAGTGATAGGATTGAATAGCTTATCACTTAGCTTATTATTCAAATGTTGATTAGCAAAAGCGATATTTATTAGTCACAGTCTTCTACATCAACGGTAATCTTAAAAGTTCACCCCTATGAGCACGTGGTTCACAAGTCACAAATAAGATACGAAGCCTTTACCAAAATCCTATTACTTCGGAATTGTTTCTCCCACTAAAAAGAAAATCTTTCCCCAACACGTTGGAAAGCAACCAGCAGTTACATAGTGAAAAGCATATCAACAAGCAGTATTTCATATTAACATGTCATACAGATGTTTATTTGAAAATTAAGTGCACTTACGAAAAGCAAGATCCCATACGCAGTAATATTTTGGTTTGCACTTTCCGGTTCACATTTAGTCATCGGTAAACACCCTGCAATTGTGAATAGGGTCACATCTTACTTAGAAAACATATGGCACATAGTTGTTAAGTATATATCAATAAGAAAAGTTAAGATTACTGGCATCCAAGTTCATGCTAGATATCAAATGTTTATGAGAAATTAAAAATTTATCATGATTTAAAAAAAAATTTAAGTGACCATTTAGTTCACTATTGGACTTTGGAACTGTCAAAATTTGTTTGGTTGAACACAAGATGTTCTACACCGACTACCGAGAGGGACCTAGCCAAGCAACTTCCCGGATTTCTTCGGAAATGCAACTTCCTGGAATTTCCTGCATTTCGTGTCAACCAAACAATTTAACATGTTTTTCATGTCAACCAAACAACCACTAAGGTAAGTAGAACCATGTTGGGCTACCTTATTTCAAGGCCCGACCAAACAGTAGATGGACAAGCATTGAGAGGTGGAATGCAGAAGGGACATGAAGAACCCCCAAATACTTTTAGTGGGTATTGAACCTGAGTGGGGTAGGAAACTCATCCAAGTTCCAAACACTAAACTATTGCTTACGAATTTATCATGATATCTTCACTATGGTTAGCATTATCTTTGGAAATACAATCCTCTTGCTGATGATGTGATCACATATCATAAGCATGCACCATAATTATGCAGACAAATGCTCGTCGTCATGGCATAAAGTGCAAGTTACACCTTGTTTACAGGTTATTACAATGAACCCCTCAGGATTCGCGCGGGGGGGGGGGGAGTTATCATGGTGACAAAAAGCAATAGCTTACAACATATACATTGGTTGCTCACCACAACTTAGCAATCAAAATTAACAAATGCTGAAAAGTTATTAGCATTAGATGTCCTCCCAGTCCATTAAGAAGTGGCGGCAAAAGAACCAAAGTTATATAGAAGACACAAGAAGATGGCATTGAGTTTTGACAAAGTTTCCAGCATACCAACCTTGGAACATTCACTAATAGCAACTTATATGCAACCCTGATGAAAAGCTGTGGAGTAGTCTTCTTCAAGAATATTTTATTGCAAATAGTTACAGCCCAACTGTAAGGCTCAGAAACAAACAGATTTTTGGTCTCCAGATTAATTTAAAATCAAAGGTGAATGCTTCTCATAGAATTGCCGTTCTAATGTCTGTCTCATGTGAAGAAAGAAGGGAAGAGCTACTATTTTTCCTGTGTCAGTCTCCTATCAAGAAAAGAGGAAAGACTAAGAATCATCTACTCCTGCACATAGAAGTTGCTGACTGTAAGTGGAATTATTTTTCCATCCACATAGTTTTTCTAAGATGTAAAGAGATGGCAGTCCATGGGAAACTCGTCTTGAGGACTGGTGGAAAAGAAACAATGATGGCTCGGCACCAGGTGCGCCTGAAGATGCTGGATGTGGAGGTATATCCAGGACTCTCAATTTTACCTTAACCCTATTCCTCCGAAATTGTCTAAGATCTTTAGCCAAAAATGACAAGCACAAATCAAGAATGAATAAAAGAAAGTGGCGAATAAAGTGACATCATTGCTCATTTAGACTGATTAAAACATTAAAAACAAAAGAGAGACACAAAAACCAAGTGATAAATACAATATTTCCAAGAGCTCTTCAAATGAAATAGAAACCGGAAGGTCCGAAACTATCTACATGTCACCATATTAGTGCAGACAGTTTAGAGGTCTCGTGAAATAAGAAGATTACAAAACATTTCTTTCTTTTCTTTTCCCTTTTTCTCCCAAACTACGGTGTTTATTTAGGGAAGACGGGATCCATACAGATTTTTTTTAGATAAGAGAAAAAAAATTGAAGAAAGAATACAAAGTAAGAGGATAAAGTATCCTCAAGCTACAAAAATTAAGATATCTACAAATCACGCCAATGGCGTACAATAACCGTAAGTGGCACACCCTTAAAAACCCCAGCCACCTTCGCCCAAAGGACGGCCAAATAAACAATATGTTCCCAAACCAAATCAATGTTCTTCCCCGCATCGGAGTACACCCTCGAACACTCCAGCCAAATGCACCCGAGAATAGCCATACAACTGACAAGCACACTTACCATAAAATCCTACCCTCCTTCCCCCTCCTCATAGCTGAAAAACGCAACTGAAGGAAATGACCCACCGTAGCAAGGCACGCAAAAGACTCCCCACACAAGACGGGATCCATACAGATAATAAAACTTATCACTGTATGATAGAAATCTTACCTTCTATGATCAGGTAACTACACTAAACTGCTCCTCTCAGAGTGGTATCCCATGCCTACAATTTTCTTACATATCTAAAATCCCAGTCGATTCTGTCCGGACACGGCTTTGGAGTTCTTGCAAGTGAGGCGGGTGGGGCTGGGGTGGAGTAAGGAGAAGAACTTGCTGTGGAAGTGTGCTATTTTGCGGTACTTTGGTGTATCTGGCTAGAAACGAAAGTTAGAATCTTCTCTGGTACTTCAATGTCTGTTGATGTGTTGTGGGATAGGGTAGTCTACTAAGCCTCCTTGTGGGCTGAGGCTGCTTGGTGTTTTCGTAGCTATTCTGTTACACAGGTTATGCTTCATTCGGCTGACTCGTAATTAGATTGAGAACTCCTTGTCCTTTTAGGATGTATTTCTGTTTTTCACTACTAATAATACATTCGCTATTTTGCTTTATCACAATATTTACAGATTATCTAGTATCACCCTACCAAATATAGCATGATGATAAAGATTGATTTTCTTTGCATAATGTAGGTACTAAATGTAAAACACGTCAGCAAGTTTATTTATGTTGATGACTATATATTATGAGGTAGATGTAGAGACTCCCAAGGGCAATAAAGAGTCAAAACTACTTGTATAAATAGTTAAATACCTAAGTTCGCACCAATGGAGAATACACACAACAAATCTTTCTTTCCACCTATGTCTCTGTAAAGAAGCCAATAGACTGCTTGGTTAGCTAGAACCAGAGACCCACGGGCAGTAGGCTCCAATTCATAGTTTACATTGATAAATTAAGTTTATTACTTGCCACACCAGATTTTATGAAACCAATGCTAGTGAAATATGAAATTTTGTAAAGACAGTAGCAGAGGACTAGTTGCCCTCCTTAACCATCTCCTTATCACGGTCTTATCTCTTATGCATGTTTTCATCCATAGGTGTGCTTATCAAACAACTGGAAATAAATCAGAATAATTATTGCAGTCTTCTCTTCAACTAATAGCAGATGGAAAAGAAACTTACGTAATTGAGATGTAGAACCGGCTCGGCAGTAATGCCTACCATAAAACGATAAAACATATTGGTCAGTATTTAAAGTGACTCTCTGTGCTAAGCTAAAAGAAAACTCAAGCGCTAAGCATAGGACACCCCAATATTTCAAGATATATAGGATAATAAATAATACCCACTACTGCATGGTAGTTTTTCGACAGTAGTTGGACAGTATGACCCTGCTGAGCAGAATACCTCTCTACTACTGTTTATATCAGCCCAAATATCTGCTCCTCCGCAAGTGTGATTTGGTTGACCCTGGGGAAGCTGGTAACGGTAGCTAAAAATATGTTTGTTGGGATATCAATATTGGTAAATGCAAATTCAAAAAAAAAACACATGTAAACGTTTCTATATCTGTAAGAAGATTCAGAATACCAGTCTGAACTTACGGATCACAGACACCAGTAGTCCTGTTGAATGTAGCAAGTGGGCAGTACGAACCATGTGGACAAGCTTCAATGTGAGAGTCACAGCACCAGAAGGGAACAGAAAAAGTAAGGAACCTTCTTTTCTGAAGCTAAAATCTATAATTAATTACAAGAAAAGGGAGTAATTAAATTTGCATGATATACAAACAGCTCTTGACTTGAAGCTTGCACTGTTTCTGTTCCAGCACATAGATACTACATTTTCCCAAAAACACAACAATTGCATGGAAATTTAAAAGAGAGAAAACAAAAGCACATCGGAGAACATCTCGAGAAAATCAAACCATGGAAAAACTTATGATGTCTTTTATGGAGTAGACATTCAGCTTTGTGATACAACTTTGTTGCATTCCGAGACGACACTAGAAGGATTAGATTCATAGAATAAGGCATTAAATCAACGATGTATAAGGATAAGTAAACCGTCTTGTATCAATGACAGGGATAAACATACGAAAAGTGCGAGGAATATTAAGGGGTAGACCCTAGATAAATGTAGAGGAAAAACAAAAACCATGAAAAACATAAACATGCTGATAGCAAAAAAATCAATCCTGACAAATGACAAAAACAACTTGGACAAAGATGGAGTTGTAGTGCGATGACAAATTAGGAGCAACATATTGATGACCAGAATGAAGTGAAACCACAATAATAACTTAATAGACTGAAGCAGTTTAAAGATGTAAAAAATGCTCCTTTCAAAACTGTAATGCACTTCCAATCAAAAAAAAGACTGTACTGCACTACTGTTGCGGTATGGAGCTACCCTAATTCAGATGCCCAAGAAATCCTGATTGAGACGACCTTGTAATTTGTAAATGTTGACATTCAGATCCAATATCATTAAAGATAATGTCATGGTCAGTCACCTCATAAAGTCATCAATCTGAACTCAGCATTATTTCATTATTGTATGATCTATCTTGTAGGCTTTAGCAAAGTTGTAAGGTTCCGTTCAGAAGAACTTTTTTTTTTTGAGGTAGTTGTCATCCATTCATACAAATAATTTGTTGGTAGATGTAAATCAGCAATGTTTTCTCATAGTTCCAAGGTTTTCAAAAGTTTGTGATGGAAGGATATTTAATGTTTGTGGCCAGTTTTACCATTTCATGAGCTGGCTATTAACATGTTAGCCTCAAACCCAAAAGGAGGGAAAATGTTGCTTGCCCTTGGCTTGCAACCTCTCCTAACAACACCAACTAAGCAGATAAAATGGTTTGGTTTACTTATGCATCTTGATTCCAAATACGAGAAAACATTATCAAGCACCGAAAGACAACATGCATTCGAAAAAAAAGGCACTTAAAGACAACAGACTTCAAAATGGTTTTCTGAGGGTGACTTCATAATGGGTTTCAAGAAGCTAAATCAGATGTCAATTGATGGAATAATTATATGACTAAAAAGGGTGTAATAAAAAGGCCCCTGTATATCCGTTCGACTGAATAACAAGTCAAAAGCATTGATATTTTTAGGTAAAGCATGAATAACATTGTATCAGATTAAAGAGCAGTTGGAAGAAATCCTACCTAACACAAGCAATAAACAGAGTGCAAACTTCTACAGCGCCGGCTCTAATGATAGACATAAGCAGGTAATAAGGAACTTACGTATCATGCAAGTTAGGCCATGCGGGCAGAAAAAACCTTCACAGCAAGGCTGGCAATCATTTATTCTGTCAGGCATCTCTTTTGAATTTTTCAAATCAACTTTCTGCTTATCACCAACAGTACAGGCCCATCCTGGCTGACATCCAGAAAGCCATGTGGTCAAGTTGCAGTTCCTGCTCAGCTTTAGGTAATGGCTTCCCATTGACCTACTTTCAAGAATACTGGAGAAATAAAACTTAACTTCTGCTGCAGTGCACAAGCGCTGAACCAAATCCCCTAAGAACAACCATGAATTTTGACAGAATTTATAAACTTATACAACGCACATGGGAAACGGCACCTATTGTCCAAGTATCATGGACAGATATAAGCTTAGATTCAAGTACCGATCCAACCACCACGTAGAGTAAATTCCATTCTATAATCATATGTGGCAAATATGTAAGACAAAAATAGAACCATTTGCTGTGAGGCGCAAGATAAAAAGAAAAAACTGACAGAGATACATGGTCAACATATCAAAGTATTGAATGACTCAATATGATTCCTTTTCCTGTTCATGCTAGGATTGAGGGTAATGCATTATGAGGGTAATAGAGTGAATTAAAGGACAAAATAAGAGGGTGGAGGTGGTGATGGATGCAAAAAGAAAAAGAATTTGGTGGAGTAGAGGGAGAATTGTTACCCAAAGGGGTCCACTAATATGGGGATAGCTATTACCCTTCATCCGTCCTCCTCCTCTCTCCTCCACCAAATTCTAACACCCACCACTACTTACACCCGTATTTTACCCTTTAATTCACTCCATTACCCGCATACATCACCCTCAATCCAAGCATGGACAGAAGCTGTGAGATTTACAGCCTTGACATCAGATGCCATTGCAAATGAAGTACAACATGAAAGTGACATTTGGGCAAAGGACATGAACCAAACTATATAGCTTCTTAACAAGTAAAGCACTACATAATAGTACGGTAATTTCACTGCATTCTCTTATACACACATGGATAACAGTTTAATACCTGGGAGCAAAAGCATTTATCAAAAAGTGCCGCAGAAAGATAATGGAACTAGAATAGAGTCCTTGAATGTAGCAAAAGCGATGTGTTATGACGGGCTTCGCTTAATTAGCAGTTTGTTATATCAGATGCAAGAAAAAATAACAGAAACAGGAAATCAACACAAGGATTTAACGTGGTTCACCAATTAGTCAATTGGCTACGTCCACAACCAGAAAAGGAGACCAGATTTGTATTGAGATAGTTATGAAGGTTACATATTACAGTATATATAGGAGATAGGAAATTAAATTTCCTAACCTAACCGGACTGGGCTTACTTTAATGAACCCAAATAGTAAACCGAATAACATAACGTAACCTTCTGTAACCTAACATACCATAACATAACATAACGTACGATATCGTAATATATCATAACTCAAATACCGAAGACTTCAAGTCATACCCAACAAATCTCCACCTTGACTTGAATCTTCTCCCGAAAACAGATGTATCAGATGCATCCCACAATGCCAGCAGTACCCAGATCCTCCTACCAGACTGCTCTTGAGTCCAAGAGCTCAAACTGCTCGTAAGTCCACGATGCAGAATGACCAGATTGCCCTTAAGTCTAAAGGCTCAGATTGCTCCTACGTCTAGAAGCCCAAACTGCTCTTATGTCTAAGAGACTAGACTGCTCGTAAGCCTACGAGCCCAGAATGATGATCATCTTACTCCTATGTCTAGGAGACCAAATTGCTCTTACGTCTAAGAGACTAGACTGCTCCTAAGTCTAAGGGCTCAGTGTGTTCGTAAGTCTACGACCCATAATGCTCCTCCTAAGTCTAAGAGGACTACAGTTGTACTGCTCGTAAATCTACGAGCCAAGGATGCTCCTAAGTCTAAGAACCAGAACTGCTCGTAAGTCTACGAGCCCAAATTGCTCCTAAGTCTAGGAGCCCCGACTTGCTCCTTAATATAGGAGCCCAGATTTGCTCCTTAATATAGGAGCCCAGATTTTCTTCTAAGTCTAGGAGACCCAAATCTGCTCCTACATCTAGGAGCCTCCACCTCATTACCCACTGCAACAGTTGCAGTGGAACCTTGTAATATATACAAGGTACAATGCTTGACCCCTTTCAGAACCACAGACGAGCCTTTACTAATACACAACTCTCCATCTTCTCCCTTGAAACTGAAACCCTCACTATCCAGAAGTGGTAGTGATATCAGATTCTTAGTCATACTTGGAACGTGCCTGACTTGGCTCAAAATAGCTACTTTTCCAGCATGTGTCCTGATCTTGATTGAGCCGATTCCAAGAACCTTGCAGACAGCACCATTAGCAGTCAAAACATTACCGCCATCCACCTGCTTATAAGTTGAAAATCACTCCCTGAACATATGTGAAAAGATGCCCCAGAATCAAGAACCCACACATCAGTTTGATGCGTTTGTTCATTCGCAGCTAACGCCAGATCTTGTTCTGAATTACGGTCATCTTCTGCAACAGCAGCAGAAGATTGGAGCTTTTCCAAATCTTCATGCTCTTTCATAGGACACTCATTTTTCCAATGCCCTTTTTCTTTGCGGACCCCTGAAAACCTGCTCATTCTTATTAAATTTCTTCTTGTCTGTTTTTCCATATCCATTATCCTCAGTGACTACTAACCCAATAGCCTGATTTCTGTAACTGCTATGCAACGCAGACCTAACTTCTTCCAGACTAACAGTATCTCTACCCCCAATAAATGACTGAACAAAATTCTTATATGATGATGGTAAAGAAACTAACAGAATTAGGGCAGCATCATCATCCTCATCCTCCACCTTAACATCAATATTACGCAATTCTAAAAGAATCGTATTTAATCGTTCTAGATGTTCTCTAAGAAGCATACTTTCTTGCATACGGAGACCGAACAGACGTTGCTTCAAAAGCAACTTGTTGGTTAAAGACTTAGTCATATACAGACTCTCAAGTTTTAACCTCAGACCACCAGCAGTTTCTTCAGTGGCGACTTCGGTAATGACGTCATCAGCCAGGCACAGGATGATCGTTGAATGAGCCTTCTCCTCTAGACTCGTCATATCAACATCTATCAGATCCAGATTTCGCTCCACTTTTCACCAAAGGCGCCCAGAGTCCCTGATTCTTTAACAAGGAACGCATCTTGCCAGATAGTGAAACTGTTGCTCCCAGTAAATTTGTCGATACTAACATTCACCCCAGACATCTTTCTTGTAACTTTGATAGCGGAAAACACAAACTCTGACGAACCCGAATCTCTAATCAGATTACAATCCCAAACGACCGAATCCGAAACTCTGATACCAGTTTGTTATGACGGGATTCGCTTAATTAGCAGTTTTTTATATCAGATGCAAGAAAAACAGGAAATCAACACAAGGATTTAATGTGGTTCACCAATTAGTCAATTGGCTACGTCCACAACCAGAAAAGGAGACTAGATTTGTATTGAGATAGTTACGAAAGTTACATATTACAGTATATATAGGAGATAGGAAATTAGGTCTAATTTCCTAACCTAAACGGACTGTGCTTACTTTAATGAACCCGAATAGTAAACGGAATAACATAACGTAACCTTCCGTAACCTAACATACCGTAACATAACCTAACGTACAATATCGTAACATATCATAACTCAAATACCGAAGACTTCAAGTCATACCCAACACGATGAATACATGTCCAATTGAGGAACAGGATTAAGTTCGTAGGCAAAGAGTTTAGATGCAAACAAACAAGCAACAGCATATTATAGATCAATCACGAATTACAGCTGCAACAATTATAATTAATAAAATATATAGCTGCACAATTTTCAGTTCCAAGCTATATTATGCGATCGGTATTTTTATGCCACACTCCAACACAAGATCAGCTACTTCAGAATATAGCTAATTAACACACTTCAATGACTAATGCCAACTTCAACTAACACTACTACTACCACAAAAAATTAGTCAACCGCAATGCAACTAATCAATCAACGCCAACACTATAAGTACATACCTTTAGTTTTACGGACACAATTGGACAAAAAACCCAGATTTTTGGAAAAATCAAACGCCGAATTCCAATCAGCATCCCTGAAACGCAAAATGTATTTGAGTATTGACAAATAACATCATAATTGATACAATTTTAAACAAATATGTTGACAAAGCGAGTTTACTGACACATTTTTGACGCAAAAACTGAAAGTTCTGGTGACTTCGGGCGTCAAAATAGCACTAGTATTAGAAATCCGATCATATATAAGCTGCGCAACAAGATCAGCAGCAGCCGGATTACTCGTCTCCGTCTCGCCTTCACCATTACCATCGCCAACGCCTTGGCAGGTTGCGTTCAAGGCCAAACTGGAGATGATGAGAAGAATCAGCACGAAACTCCGAAAATCGGAACCACCAAAAGCGAATTTCTCTCTCTTCCTCATCTCATCCACCACCATCACCACCACCACCATAGCTGGGTTTCGGAGAAATCTAGGGTTTCGATATCAAATTCGATTTGGGAGTGCGAGATTCGGAGAAATGTGAGTGAGAGAGTGAAGGCGAGGGTTTAATGTTGATGGAGAAAAGGGGAATTAGGGTTTGAAACATTGTGATGGAGATTGAAATTGAGATTTGAGAAGCTGAGTTTTAGGGGAAGGAGTGGCGGGGAGAAGGAGATGGCGAAGGTTTGGGGGGCGGGAAGGAGAGAGAGAGGGGGGGTTTGGTTGGTTTGAATGAACTGATATGATGAGCTCGGTATTAACGTGTAATCGAGTGTAACGGTTAATGGTTGGTCCTTCGTGTGATGTGGTTTTTTTTTTCGAGTGAAAAGCCGAAGAAAATTTTCCAGTTTTCATCTCCAAACTAGTTTTAAAGTCGTGTTGCACGGTTTCGATATCAATTCTATGTTGAATACATATTTTAATGATAGATTATGAAATTTATATCTTAATCTAATTTGTATCAATGGAATTTAATTAAAAATTATTGCTACACACTTAAAATAATACCGCATGATTTTATTATTTTATTATATAAATGTAGAGATTTAGTACAAATATAATCCGCCCAATTTATCCTTCAGATTTAATACAACTATAACTTGCCCAAAGTTTTTTTGAATTCTAAAAGGCTTATACTTATGACCAATATCATAATCTAACATCTTAAGAATCCTAAACACCAAGGATGTTAAGACTTCTACACGTTTTACACCACTTAATTCTTGTCATTATCACTTTACACGAATCATATATACTTATTATTAAAAATGCTCTAATAGGTGGCGTGTCATATGACCTTTGCTTAGGTGGCACATCTCTATGCTGCCGAAAGATGACTCCTTTATATATATAAATAATAATATATTAATAACTATTAAAAATAAAGATGACTCCTTTTGGAGATGCATAGAATAGTTATATTCCAGTTTGCATTTTTAGTCAAAGATAAAGTTATAACGCCAATAAAACTCTAGTTATTTAGCAAAAATCAAACTCTCTTTTCCATAATTCAAGACTTTATTTTTTTCCAAAAATAATATACTTATACACTATAGTAATTTATCATCTCAACCTATTGACAAAAAGAATCGTGGATATAAAAACGTTATGTGCGCCAAATGTGCCTAAAGTTATTTTCATCTCATACTATCAATTTCAGTTCTATTTTTAGTACATTTCTACCAAGATATAATACTTTATAATTTTTTATTTTAATTTTTGTATAAACTAATCTAAACAACCTTATAGAGTAAGGAAGAATATGTCTCAGAGACAATAAGAACCATAAAAGCTTGTATATAAAACCTTTAAATAAAAACTATTTATCAAATAGAATTTTATTTACAGAACTCGTACCAGCATAATTTAATAAAACTTTAAACAGTCATGGTCCCCTAATAAAACATCACGTATTCACATACCACATGTATTAAAACGTTCAATCTATTCGATCAAGTGCGACATGTTAATCTCGCAATTTTGCGTGCTCACTCCTCTTCAAGCATAAGAGCATAAATACTTCCTTTGAAGTTTGAACATCATCTTCATTTTTCAACTTATACATTGAAGAAGAATAAAAAAAACAAAAAAAAAAAAAACTATACCCTTAATAAAATATCACGTACTATATGTATTAAAGCGTTAAATTTAAATCAATTCAAATGTCGCATATTGATCTGGAAATTTAAATCTAAAGTCGCTTGCTTATTTGTCAACCATATATACACCCTGCGTAGTTGTTTATGTATGACATGTGATTGAAAAATATATACAAATCATATTCAATATGCATAACGCATAAGAAGTAGATTATATGGACTATAGAAGAAGATACTTGAAACTTTCTTCGATCAAGTTGTTCGTATAATTGTAAAATAACACATAAATTAAACATATAGTTATTTTTGACCAGAGTTATGATCAGATAAAATTTACTTGACGTACCCTTGGCAGTTATATAAACACCGAGCCAATATTTTTGTAACACCTACAAAAAAAAATAGATATGATCTATAAGTCAAATTCACACGATTTCTCAATAATTTACCCCATAAATGGAAGGCAACCAAGCAAAAAAAGAAGAAAGATAAGAGAAATAAGTAATTGAACAAATATATCATCTATAGTACGAATAAGCTAAGAACACCTACTTAAAGCTTTAGGGAAGGATGCTAGAAACTCTTCAAAATAATTCAAATTAGATTTGCTAAATTGTTGAGCGGTTGAGCATGTACCTGCATACATCATACATGTAGATGATTTATTAGTAAATGAGTTAACAACAACCAAAAAAAAGGAGGGAGGTGGAAGGAGAAAAACACGTATAAAAGAAGGGGGATGAGAGAAGTGAGCTACTTATTTGTTTTTCTTTTGTGGATGTTACGTTAGTAACGTATATAAAGCAATAATAAAGATAGGTTATATGGAGATTCTTATTGCTAATCCAACTCATATCTATATCATACTTATATGATAAAAAAAACTTAAGCCGAGTAAAGACTCCACACGTACTATTGATAAGTTTTGTTAGCCTACAAACTCTATTCAGAATAATTGGAGTTAGGTACAAACGATCTGTTAAGTATCCTATCACTATTGTACCAGTGACAATATTATCTTTTAATGTAATATAGGAGTATTAAATTTATTTGCTAAAATTCCCACCAAAAAAAAAAATTATTTGCTAAAATTATTTTGTCTCTGGCATCATGGCATGCATCAAAACTCTTGTAAAGTCAGCTTTATATATAAGACATTGATTGATTGATATAGCTTTATAACTTCATCTTTTACCGCTAATCATTGATTTTTAATAATCACTTTATTACTTCGGTGACACGCCTCAATGATCCCGAAAAATGCTTACTTATATGTTTTAAACATGATGTAAATGCATCTTGTTCTGAAGTATTTTTCGATCTGAATCTGATGGTGTAATTTTTGTTATTTTTTGACATGTGAAGAATAGTTATATTATGCTTTGAATATTCGGAAAATATCAAGTTATAAAGCCAATAAAACTCTAACGATATAGTGATGGAATAACGTATTAGTTTAGAATTGTAGTTACATTAGAATTAGGATTCTAAAACTCCTAAACATTTTACACTAAAACAAATTTGTCCTTATTTTCGCTTAGGTGGCGCGTTATTAAAATTCTCACATACGTGGCACGCCTCAATGCTCCCGTAAAATGCCTCCTTTATATATATATATATATATATATATATATATATATATATTGATTTTTCTAGGAATCAAGATTCAAAGCAAATATTTTTTTTTTTTTTTTTAAGGAAAAGACTGATGGTACGGTCAATTAATTTTCATTAATTTTTCTAAATCGGATAAAATAGCTACATTAACGTTCGAAGGAAAAGATCCTTCCCAAAAATGATTTCCTACTACCCAAGGTTGCACATGCGCTAACTCATGGGCCACACAGCAGGGGCGGACCCACGGTCAATAGTATGGGGTCAGATGACCCCATACTTTTTAAAAATTATTGGTGAAAGTTTTTGTAATTTAAAGAAAAAATGAAATTACTTCCCCTTTTGCACCCATACTATTTGAGCTTATTCCTGATGCACCCATACGAAAAGCAAAGGGTAAGAATGTAAATAGAAAAACAGGCCCACATGATGAAAGTGATAGTTGAGACTTGAGCCAGACATCTCCTTCTCTCCTCTAATTCGAACAGAAGCAACAAGCCCGAATAACGGATTTTTTTTTAGTGGACCTATGTCCACTTATCTTAGATGGACCACAGCTCCTTTTAGTAATAGGACCTCAGCCCAATTTAGTAACTGGCAGCTGGATCCTTGCCCTTCTTCATAACTAACTGGATACTCTGTCTCATCTCAACTGCTCTCTCTCTCTCATGTCGCTCTCTCTCTCTCTCTCTCATATCTCTCTCTCTCTCTCTCTCTCTCTCTCTCTCTCTCTCTCTCTCTCTCTCTCTCTCTCTCTCTCTCCTCTCTCTCTCTCTCTCTCTCTCTCTCTCTTAAATCTGGTTTCATCTTAATCTCATTCTCCCGTGCTCTCTTTCTCTCTTGAATTGCTCTGATCTGTAACGAAGGTTCTAGCTATGGTGTTATCTGATTCCCTTATGGTGGAAGATGATTTTGCAACTGATTGTGAAGTTATTGATCAAATTGGAGATGCTGGACAAAATTTATCTACTGAATCTGTTGATGGAATGCATATTGAAAAAATTGATGACCAAATTATTGATGTTGATGGAACAATGCTTGATGAAATTCGACTTGCGCAATGTGATTTAGCATCAAATTCAGTTGTTGGAAAGGCTGTGGATGAAAGTGATGAACAAATTCTCAATGAAATTAGGTCTGCTCTTTCTTCAATTCCCGAATTAGGTATTTATATCTATCCTTTTAATGTTTTTAGTTTTGATTTTAATTACGTTTTTATTTGTTTTAGTTTTGAATTAGGTTTTTATGTGTTTTAGTTTTCAATTTTGAATTATGTTTTTATTGTTTTTAGTTTCTGAACTTTTTTGATAAGCCTCTGTAGTATGAGATATTTTTCAATTATTTAAATTCTTTGAAATTATAGTCATATATAGCTTATTGTTTGTTTATATTAACTATTGTGATAGTTCATTTAATCTAGAAGTTGAAATCAGATTTGTTTAGGTCTTTTAATTTTTGTCATTGTTTTTATTGATGTTCATTTACAATCACTGAATAGTTCATTCACAATTATGTGTTTGTTCATGAACATTTTAGAATTCTTCAGTAAAGTTCATCATTGATATACTTGATGTTCATTGAGATTAACCTAATAGTTCATTTACAGTCACTCAATAGTTCATTCACATTTATCTGATTGTTCATGACTATTTTATAGTTCATATTTTGGAGCTAGCCTATTTAGAAAAGTTCATTATTTGATATAATTGATGTTCATTCACATTAACCTAATAGTTCATTTGACCATAAACAATATCATTCTTCTGTCATTTCTTTCTTTACTTGTTGGATACAAACTTTGTCATTGTTCATATGTATTATAGCAATTGTTCATACACATTATTTTGAACTATTGGATATTTTTTGGTGTCATCTTTTAATTTAATTATGTTCTGTGGTATAGGATCATATGAAAGAAATATTGGAAATCATTTCAAGCTTTTTCAATTGTACTTCATATGCAGCTTATAGTTTGTTTAGGTTAAACAAGCAGTCTTTTGAAGTTCATGAACATTTTAGAGTTCCTTTGACCAAATTTAGAGAAGTTCATTATTGATATATTTGATGTTAATTAACATTAACCTAATAGATCATTGACAGTATTTCTGATAGTTATAAGTAATGTCATTATTCTGTCATTTCTTTCTTTTGTCTGTTGAATAAAATCTTTGTCATCTTTTAAGTTAATTATGTTCTGTTTGTACAGGATCATCTGCAAAATTAGGGCTAGTTGGTAGTAGTTGCAGAAATGGTGAAAAAGCTTATAATTTGTACAATGATTATGCTTATAGGATTGGTTTTAGTGTTAGAAAGGGTAAGCAAAGGGTCAAGGCTGGCACTACCGATGTTATTATGAAGATGTTTTATTGTTCATGTAATGGAAAGAAAAATACTAAGTGCAAGGATACTAGGTCTTATGCAAGGATCGATATTAGAACTGGTTGTCAAGCTTCTGTAAAGTTCAATGTGGATTCTGATGGTATTTGGACTTGTACAAAGCATGTAGAGGAGCATAATCATTCTCTTTGTCCATCAACTAAGCGCCATCTTCTTCGTTCTCAAAGAGGAGTGACAAAGAATGATTTAATGTTTTTGTTATTATTGAAGAAAAGTGGTGTTCCTATTGCACAAGGTATTAGGTTGCTTAAGAAGCAAAGTGTGGGTTCTCTACATCTTTCTTTCACTTCTAGAGATGCGTATAATCGCTTAGCACAACACAATAAGAAGAATTTCGATGGCAGCGACTCAAACGCCTTAATAGCATGTTTTAGGAGACGAAAGAGTAGTGAAGAAGATTTCTTCTTCGATTTTGAGGTTGATTCTGATTCAAGGTTGTGCAGTTTGTTTTGGAGAGATGGTCAAATGAAGAAGTATTATGAGAAGTTTGGAGATTTGTTAGTGCACGATACTACATATCGCACTAACAAATACGACATGATTTGTGGGCCTTTTGTTGGTATGAAAGAGCATGGGTTGAATATTATGTTTGGTTGTGGATTGCTTCTGAATGAGAAGAAA
Organism: Tetragonia tetragonoides; assembly: GCA_038025085.1. Classification (NCBI taxonomy): domain Eukaryota; kingdom Viridiplantae; phylum Streptophyta; class Magnoliopsida; order Caryophyllales; family Aizoaceae; genus Tetragonia; species Tetragonia tetragonoides. The sequence goes on along the minus strand of CM076151.1, from coordinate 33,784,316 downwards.
GAATCTTTCATCTGGCTATTTGATACGTTCTTAACTTCCATGGGAGGAAAACAACCAATTACAATTATGAGTGATCAGTCTTCTGCAATGTCTACTGCTATAGAAGTTGTGTTTCCTAAATCTAGGCATCGTCTTTGTATTTGGCACATCGGTGAAAACTCAAAGAAGAATATCCAAGATTTGTGGAACAAGGATGGATTTGTTGATTTGTTCAATTATGTTCTGAATTATACTGATTCAAGCTGAGTTTGAAAAACAATGGACTAGGTATATGCAAGAAATTGAATTTTTAGTTGTGATTTTGTTCATATCTGCTGAATTAGTTGTTCAGTAATCTATTACTTGTTTAAGGTCATTGTTCATTCTGCACAAGCTAATAGTTCATTCATTTTGAGCTCATTGTTCATTCTGAATAACATAATAGTTCATTCATTTTGAGCTCATTGTTCATTTATGTTAAGGTCAATGTTCATTCATTTTGAGGTTGTTCATTCATATTATGGTCATTGTTCATTCTGAACAACCTAATAGTTCATTCATTTTAAGCTCATTGTTCATTCATGTTAAGGTCATTGTTCATTCTGTACAAGCTAATAGTTCATTTCATTTTGAGCTCATTATTCATTTTGAACAACCTAATAGTTCATTGAGCTCATTGTTCATTCATTTTGAGCTCATTGTTAATCTATTACTTGTTTTTCATCAATCAATTAAGCATGTTTGATTTCACAATGATATCTTATGTTTACTGTCATTTCACAGCCAATAAACTAGTTGTTCTTGTTCATAGCCATCAAACCAATAGTTCATTCACAACAATCTAACAGTTCATTTATGTTGAGCTCATTGTTCATTCATATTGAGGTCATTGTTCATTCACATTGAAGTCATTGTTCATTCACAGCAACCTAATAGTTCATTCAGAGTGAGCTCCTAGTTCATTCACAACAACCAATTATGCACAGTATGTTCAAAGTTCATCATCTAATAGTTCATAATCATATTATAGTATTTTCATATCAGGAGCCAAAACTGCAGTATTTTTTCTACTTTGTGTTTTTGTAATACTGTTTTTGTTTCCTTTTTAAGGTTGATTTCTACATATAAATGCTACAATTATTCCTGGTTGGAGAAGTTGTTTTTAGTTAGGAAAAAATGGTGTCCGACCTTCAACAAGGATCACTTTTCTGGTGGTATATTATCGTCCCAACGCAGTGAAACCACCAATAGTTCATTGAATGATAGAGTTTAGAAGACAACTGGACTTTATGGCTTTTATGGCGCGTTTACTGAAATTGTATCTGAATGGATAAGTAAAGAAGGAGATGAAGATTATATATGTTGGCAAGGTTTACCTGAAATGGTTGTTAGTTCTGCCAAGCTTCTTTCTCATACAAGACAAATTTATACAATTAACATCTATAATCTATTTGAGGAACAATTCATGAAGGGCACTGCTTGCCATCAGCTATGGATGAAGTCTGAAAATAATGTTACCACTTTTCATGTTTGGATTCCAGATGTTGATATCATAAAGCATAAAGTTCATTTCAATCAGGGAAATCATGAGATGTATTGTACTTGCAAGTTGATTTCAGAGCTTGGATTGTTGTGTTGTCATTGTTTGCGTATTATGAATATAAACTGCATAGAGACCATACCTGATTTGTATATTAATAAGAGATGGTTGAAGAAAAAGGAGCATGAAAGTGAATTGGTTGATATGAAGATTATTGCATCAGTAGATAAAGGTATCCAATCTGGGTCTCTTTGGAGAACGCATATGGTGAGAAAGTTTGTTTCTTTGTTGTCAACCAGTCAGGATAACATCAAAGCTCAGCAGTTTTGTGAACCAGCTTTTAATACAGCAAAAGAAAATGTTATCAATGAAGTTGGTCCTATCTTTTTCAAAGATTCAGTTGGTAAGAACGGACTGCGTGCTGATTGTAGTGTTCAGAATCCAAGTGGTAGGAGACAAAAAGGTGAGAAAAATGCGCGGAGGGTTGGTATAATTGAAAAGAAGTCTAAGCAAACCATAGCACGCAAGAGAAATGCTTTGAAAACTGCTATGCGTACGAAGACAACTGTGAAGTCATTAGTGGATCCAACTTTATCTCCGTTAGTTGAAGATGAGTATCTTGTTCACCCGGCAGATGGTGGTACTAAATTGGTCCATGCTTCGAGTTCCAAACCCTTTCCAATTCCTGGTCCTACACCTGATAGTTCTTAAGTTTCTGTTTTATGTTTCACTTTTTAGTATGTGTCGTCGATTGTAATTCAGAGTTTTCATTTATTGTTTCTGTAAGACATCAATACTCATTTTCTTGTATTGTTTCTTTCGGTTCAACATTTTTCTTGAAATTGAGCTTCATTCAACAAAAGATTCTTTTGGTGCTTTCATGCAACATTTTTTTTTGTTTCTTTGTCTGTCAAATGTTAAGATGTTACTGCACCACATGTGCTAGTTGCAGCAACATCACCACATGTTCTGTGTGCAGAAGCAACAGTAGCAACAATATCGGCAATAATGTATGCAGCAACAGCAGCAGCAACAACAGTTTTGCTGCGTGCAGCTTCAAGTTTATGTTTACGTATGTAGGAATGAAGCTTCAATTTAGAAATGAAATAGTTGAATAGAAAAAGTGTAGTGTCGTGGTTCTGTTTTGTTTCGGCTGAAATTAAAGTTGTCCTTTCACAGATGTAAAAGTAGATCAATTAAAAGCATTTCTGCAAGTCAATCTCTGAAATTAAAAATATCTAAATAGTTCATAAAAACTATTCTTATAGTTTTCAAAATACACTGGATGTTCATTCATATTGAGCTGGTAGTTCATTCATTTTGAAGTCATTGTTCATTCATATAGAGGTCAATGTTCATTCACATTGAGGTCATTGTTCATTCTGAGCAACCTAATAGTTCATTCAGAACAACAAAATAGTTCATTCATTTTAGCTCATTGTTCATTCATTTTGAGTTTATTGTTCATTCTGAACAACCTAACCTAATAGGTCATTCATTTTGAGGTCATTGTTCATTTATGTTAAGGTCATTTCATTCTGTACAACCTAATAGTTCATTCATTTTGAGCTCATTGATTAATCATGTTAAGGTCATTGTTCATTCATTTTGAGGTTGTTCATTCATATTAAGGTCATTGTTCATTCTGAACAGCCTAATAGTTCATTCATTTTGAGCTCATTGTTCATTCATGTTAAGGTCATTGTTCATTCTGTACAAGTTTATAGTTCATTCACTTTGAGCTCATTGTTAATTCATTTTGAGGTCATTGTTCATTCTGAACAACCTAGTAGTTCATTCTTCATTCTTCTTGAACTCATTGTTCATTCAATTTGAGCTGATGTTCATTGACAATAGTCAAGTAGTTCATTCACAGTATGCTCATCATCAATGTATTGTTTGTTCATTGACAATAAAAAGATGTTTACACAAAAGGTTCTCTACTCTATGATACATCATTTAAGAAATTCAACAGTAGAGACTAAAGACCAATTACACAATAATTCAAATGAACTATTTTGAAGTTTTTCTTCAAATGAACTATTTTGAAGCTTTTTCTTGTCTTCTTCTATGCTTCATCATTTGTTTTGCATCTTCTACAAGATAGTTTTTGTATCCATTCACCTCACTCATCAACAACCTTGTACAATATTTTGATCTCAAGATCAACAAAGGCATATGCTGAAAATCAACAAGAACAACTTAATGTTAGAATACTTTTTATGTAGATTGAAATTTAAATTACAGTTTTAGAGAGTTAATCTTCATACATTTGTCTTCTTCAGACCAGTTTTCCATTTTTTCGGATCTCCTTGATACGTTTCCATATGCCTCATGCAGTAAATGCCACAATCAACTTTGTTATCATCATTTTGCCATGGAAATTTCAGAACATGTTGCTTAAATGAAAGTATGTCTGCACCCTTTTCAATCCCGTTGTCTATCATATAATTTGCAAAAGCCATTACCTGCATATAAGTCAGTCAAATTAGTAAAGTTGGATGAAGAATCATTGTGTTTTCATGGCATTTTTGATAGAAAAAGTTAATTTTACCAAATTCAATGCACAATCCTGATACTTATCAGCAGGCTTTACTCCACTTGGTAGTGGCATGTTGTCAATTATCTCATAACACTGCTTCTTAAAATTAATACAGACCAAGAAATAATGTTCTTCCTTGTACACGGGAAAGAAGACTTGTGCATGACAGCAAACATAATCAATGACAATAAACAAATTTTGCCACAAATTTCAGAAAAGTGTTTTTGAGTCCTTACAAGGTCTACAGACTTCAAGTCCGGTTTACCATAGTATTCCATTTCCATTTCCAATCTTGACACAAATTTCGTATAAGCGACCTTTGCTTCTTCAGTTTTCATTTTAATTACCGTGGCATCTAACATAACCTGCAAAACTCATGTGCAGTAACTATATATTATAAATCTTACATTGCCTGTAAACATTTTAAATTCATGTGACAGCATTATCTGAGAGTTCATAAAACAATACATAATGATTCATTGTTGAATTATAAAAGAACTTACATGCATGTTAGTCGAGAAGAAAAGACGGCTTGGCTTTGAGACGCCACGCTTTTTGTTTCTGAAATTCAACCTTAAAGACCACATATCAATTATATCATAGCTGATGTATGATCCAATATTGAAAGTCCTTAAGCATTCTCTTGCGATCCACCAATCTCTGTATTGAAAGATTGACTCACTGGAAAACAAAAAATGTGTATGAGATTTTATTAGTTTTAAGATGAAATTGTAAGTTTTACAATCACTTACTCGTTTGTGTGGTTCGGATCACCGTCGAAGAACACAAACTCTGTGATGAGTTTTTCATTTGCAGTGATATTTTCCAAGCTTTTGCCTTGGTTGCTTGTCCAGAAAGGAGAACGTAGAACCAAGGGAAGGTTCTTTGGTATTCTTTTAGGTCGCTGATTAATTTCCACTTCATCTTGGCTCTTATCATCAGAATATTCATCAGACCTAGATTTTAAAGTAATTTAAAAGATTTTAATATAACAATAGTTCAAAGCTAGTGAACTAATAGATCAAAGACAGACAACCAATAGTTCATATGCACTAAAGCAATACTTCATATGCACATAATCAATAGTTCATATGTAAAAGAATTAATATATATTATATAATATGAAAATAATTCATAACACAGTAAAAGTTAATCTGAACAAGCTAATAGTTCATTCATTTTGTGCTCATTGTTCATTCTGAACAAACTAATAGTTCATTCATTTTGAACTCAATGTTCATTCATTTTGAGGTCATTGTTCATTCTGTACAAGTTTATAGTTCATTCTTTCTTGAGCTCATTGTTCATTCATATTGAGCTGATGTTCATTGACAATAGTCACACAGTATGCTCATTGTTCATGATCAATATACTATTTGTGCATTAACAATGAAAAGATGTTTTTATACACACAAATTTGCAAGTGTATAGATCAAAGCTAGTGAGAACTAAAGCAATACTTCATATTCACACAAACAATACTTCATTAATATATATTATATAATATGAAAACAATTCATATCACAGTAAAAGTTTGAACATACTTGTTGTCATCTTCTTGTTGTGTTGAACTTTGATCCCTTTGTTGCTGCATTGGAGGTGGAGTACAGAATTCATCCCTTTGTGATTCAGCATTTTCTTCATCTTCTTTTTCTTTAGCACTTGTCTCAGAGTACTGCTTTGATATTTGAAGTATCTCATCATCAGTCGGTGGTGTTAGGCCAAGAGAAAATGATGGAAATTCTTTCTCATTTGGTTTTGGAGTCTCACTGACGCTTCTTCTCCTTCTTTTGTAGGGAATTGTTATGTGAGTTGATTTGTGAGGGACACTTGTTGTTTGTGTTTCTATACTCTTGCCCTTTTCCCTTGCAGATTTCAACACTTCCTCTTGATGAGTTGTGGTTGATGTTTCAGCACTCTTCCCTTTGTCTTCAGCAGATATTGGTGCTGTTTGCATATTCTTTCTCAACTTGATTATCAAAGATGGTCTTCTTTCTCCACTGTCAGTTTCCGTTCTCTCTGAAATTTTCATTTCCGGACTAACCATTGCATTTGATTCTCCTTCCATTGTAGCAGTATCAGTTCTCCCTAGAGATTTTGTTGTTTCTGCACTTTTCTCTCCAATGTCACTTCTTCTGTTCTTCTCTATGCTAGATTGTTCTTGCCCTTTGGCAGCATTTGTTGAATTGCTACCACTTGTTCTTAAAACACATTTAAAACCTTGTTCAAATGCCTTTTCACATTTTGTAACAGCATCCGTCATTAGCGGATGGTTGTAAAAACCATCGACATTAAACCAATCTTGACCAGCAGTCCTTTCAACAGCACTTTCATGGACTTGGTTAGAAAAGAACTGTGCAAACCTGCAAATATATTCATACTTTTGGTCATTTATTGTTAAGTGATATATTTAGTTTTACAGCCTTTGAACTGCTGATTTGCACTTTACTGCTACCATTTATAAACTATTTTCCTATTGTTAAATGAACTATGAGCTTAATGTGAATGAACATTAAGTATATTGATAATGAACTATTTTAGAAAACAATATATGAAATATTTTAGAAAGCATTTTTGCAAGTCAATCTCTGAAATTAAAAATAGCTAAATAGTTCATAAAAACTATTCTTATAGTTTACAAAATATACTGGATGTTCATTCATATTGAGCTGGTAGTTCATTCATTTTGAGGTCATTGTTCATTCTGAACAACCTAGTAGTTCATTCATTTTGAGCTCATTGTTCATTCATTTTGAGGTCATTGTTCATTTTGTCAACCTAATAGTTCATTCATTTTGAGCTTATTGTTTATTCATGTTAAGGTCATTGTTCATTCTGTACAAGTTTATAGTTCATTCACTTTGAGCTCATTGTTCATTCATTTTGAGGTCATTGTTCATTCTGAACAACCTAGTAGTTCATTCTTCATTCTTCTTGAACACATTGTTCATTCAATTTGAGCTGATGTTCATTGACAATAGTCAAGTAGTTCATTCACAGTATGAACTATTTCATTGCCAATAGTTCATATTCACTAACAAATAGTTCATATATATATATATATATATATATATATATATATATATATATATATATATATATATATATATATATTACATTTGAGGAATAATTCACAAACCTGTTAAATGTATTGTTCAAGCCACGTATTTGACCACTAGTAATACCACCCTCATTCATTATTTTGATAAATCAGAAACACATCCAGCCAAGTTCTTCAGTGCAGAACTGAACTTCTGAGCATAGTCCTGTAGATTTTAATTAAAACAAATACGATGAATTACTGAACTTCTGAGCAAATTTCTGAAATACTTTAAACCTAAAAAGTTTTGCAATTTTTAATCACTGACCTCTTGCAAAGCATGCTTTGATGTACTGGATTTTGGTAGTTCTTTCACATGATTTGGATGGTCATTTTCCAATTCATCCCATTGTACCACATAACCTTTCCCAAATCATGTGACAAGCTCGTTGTCTATTCTCTTTTTGATTGCCGCTTTGTCCCACACACGAATAGCTGGGAATGTTGGCCTGGCCTTAGGATCCGGTAATCCGTACTTCATTCTCTCAAAGTAAAATAGCTGTACAAAAGAACAAAATTAATTAAACACATCTGTAATTTTATGTAAATGAATAGTTCAAACTCAAAAGCGTGATTGTTCATTTACAACAGCCTGATTTTTCATACACAAAAACTTCATTCACAATATCCTCATAACTCATACACAAAGTCTGATAGTTCATTCACAACAACCTGATAGTTCATATACAAAAGCCTGATAGTTCATATACAAAGGCCTAATAGTTCATTCACAACAAACTGATAGTTCATATACAAAAGCCTGATAGTTCATTCACATTATGTTTATAGTTCATAAGTAAATTTAAGATTATGGATCAAGTTTATCAATCACAGATGTGCATTCACAGTATGGTTATAGTTCATAATGAAGATACTGGATGTTCATCTCCAACAACCTAATAGTTCATAATGTTTATTCATATAATTAACACTAAATCTCACAAAATACTTACCATGAGAAATACAGTAGATCCCGTGAACCACGTTTTTGATAGCTTCCAATCAGTTACACCTTTTATCAATGAATTGAAAATATAGGTGCACCAATCATAGTTCTTGATATCATCAACATCCAAAGCAGATAGCAAAATTCTGTATTTGCTAAATCGATTCTTGTGACCATTCATGAGAATATTATCCATGTATACAAGGAAGTCTCTCTTGAAATTGACTCCATAGTCCTCCCTCTCTCTCATCTTTTTTGCTATTTCAGCGACACTTGGTTGAACGTCCTTAACCTTCCATCTAATTCTCCATTCTCGTACCAAATACAAATAGTCTTGAGGATCCTTGGCAAGTACCTGTCCTTTCAGTACCTCTTTTCCTCCATATGGCAAGTTCAACACCCTCCAAACATCATAAGGTGTCACAGAAAGTTCTTCTTTGTCCAATTGTATAGTAATCCTTTCTAATTCAAAGTTGTCTACAAGGTACCTTAACAACTTTGGATTAGCTTCATTGAAATTCAAATCCAGAATACTACCAAAACCTATTTCAGCAACTGCTTGACGTGGTTTATCATTCAGCTTTCTTACAACATCAAACAAACCAGAAGGAGACATTCTTGTAGGTAGATTTCCCTTATCTACTGATCTCCTTTTTGGTTTCCTTTTTATATCTTCTGCATCAACAATTTGGTTCTCTTGTTCTGCATCTTGCTATTGTTCCTCTTCATTTTGATGCTCTCCTGCTATTGTTATCTGATTTTCTTCTCTGACAGGCTCCTTGTCCTCTTCATTTTGTTGCTCTTCTGTTTCTTCTTCTGTGACAAGGTCCTCGTCTTCTTCATTTGCTTGATCTTCTGTATCTTTTTCTGTTACAGGCTCCTCGTGTTCTTCATTTGCTTGCTCATCTGCTTCTTCTTCTATGGCAGGCTCGTCCTCTTTTTCATTTGGTTGCTCTTCTGTTTTGACTACTTTCTCATCAAATGATCCCATGCGCAGCTTTTTATGTGATGGTGGGCAATCGTCACTATCATCACCACTTTCAATAGTTTCAATCAGATTCCTCTTTGCTGCACTTTTCCTTCTTTTACCCCTATTCTTCAGTTGCAATAATGTTTCCTTGAATTGTTCTTCTTGAATATCATCATGAGTTTCTTGTTGCTGAATGTTAACATTCTGAATCACAGATAACATTTGAAACATATTAATAGAAGGTTAATAGATGTACCACTTAGTATAAGTATTGGAATACTTTATGTTCATTAGCAAGAACTAAACAGTTTATAAGCAACACACAATTTTGGCTCATAAGCAACTTAAAGACGTTGGCAAATACTTTATAGTTCATTGACAATATCCAAATAAATCATTGTAGGTAAAGTTCATTGAATATGCTTCATTGTTCATCATCAAATACTGTTTGTTCATTGGAAACAACTTAATAGTTCATTCATCAGTAGCCATAGAGTTCATACGTAGCATGCTTATAGTTCATCTTCAATATACTGGTTGTTCATTCCTATCATGCTGAAAGTTCATTCAAGAACAAAACAAACAAAGAACAATAGAGTTCATTCATTTTAAGTTGATAGTTCATTCAAGAACAACAGACACAAAGTATTAAGAAAAACTGATGCACATGTTGTTCATCCATATAATGCTTGTAGTTCATACTCAGTATACTGGTTGTTCATTCTTATGATGTTGATTGTTCATTCAAGAACAAAATAAACAAAGAACAACATAGTTCATTTAGTTTAAGCTGATAGTTCATTCAAGAACAACAGAAACAAAAAGATAATTAATTAAATTGATTGACTGGTTGTTCATCCATACAATGCTTACACTAGTTGTTCATTCATATTATGCTGATAGTTCATTGAAGAACAACACAAACAAAGAACAAAAGATTTCATTCATTTTAAGCCTAATAGTTCATTCATATTGAGTTCACTGGTCATTCATTTTGAGGTCATAGTTCATTCTGAACAACCTAATAGTTCATACATAGCATGCTTATTGTTCATCTTCAATATACTTGTTGTTCATTCATAATCAGTAATAAAATATGCAATCAATAGTTCAACATTCAATGCAGTCAATAGTTCATCATGACAAATACCAGTAGTTCATCACAAAAAAGCAAAATTAAATCTTCAAAACAAAACCCTAAAAAATCAATGAACATGAAATTAGTGTATGTCTTACCTTAGTTCTCATTCTTTTTGCTCTTTAAAATCGTTTGTGAATCAATGAGTGAACAAATATCTGAAAAAATAAAAAGAACATTAAGATTTAAACAATATAAACTTACAATTAAGATTCGAAACAGAATTCGAAGTAGTTCATACCTGTAATTGCAGATTTTTTGAGATGCAAACAGATTTTGTATGATTCAATTGATTTTGAGTATGAGTGAGTTGTTTATGCTAATCTCGACAGTTATTTGTGTGATTGAGGGATAGAATTTTCAATTTGCGAGTGAGAGGAAGTGAGAGTGAGAGAAAGAAGGAGATGAAGCGGCAGTTTTTGATCGTTTTCTCCCTTTCCTAAAACCGCGCTTCAGTTTTTGTTTTTGTTTTCTTTTTTTTGTTTTTTTTTTTTTTAAAACCGCTTTGGGCTGCTCGCGCGCTTGGGCTCTATTTCTCTTTTTATAAAATGGGTTGCGGTCCACCCAATAATGATTGCGAAAAACAACTCTCATTCTCTCACCTCTCTACTCTCTCTCCTCTCCTTCAACCAAAACCTACCAAAAAAAAAATATAATCCACCGTGAATCTCAGGCGAATTCATAAAGAAAAATGTTATCCGTCAACTAGTAATATGGAGATGTTTGCAATTGGCTGAAGATTTTCTGAAATATATTAATGATAATAGTGAAATTTTGTTATTTATTTATCCACACGAGTTTGATTTGCTGAACTCATTTTGGGGTTTGTGATTTTGGTCTCTAGAGCTTTCTTAGACTAGTGAGAAGAACTTGCTGAAATTCTTGCTTCGCTTTGAACTTTTGTATTTCAAATCATTGAATTTAGTAAGATGTGTGGATAACCAATCAGCTAGGGTTGTTCAAAAGAATCCGAACCCGATCCGAAAACCGATAATCCGATCCGAAATCGAAAAGCGGGTATCCTAAATTTCGGATACGGGTTTGGATATCAATTTCCAAAAAAACCGGATATTTCAGATACCCGAAAATCCGAAATATCTAAAATTAAATGTGGTAAATATCACTTATTATGTGCTTAGCTCAATGGTTACAGCTCTTTTACTTGCATTTTGTAGTCACAGGTTCGAGTCACAATGCCACTCTCATTTTTTTCTTCAAAATTTCAGTTACAGTATTGTGTATTGATTGTGTAACAGACAAACCAATTAGGCAATTACCCACTTATTTATTTATCTCACCCACGTTCCAATTCCAACCCTCAATAACTTCCTCTCCAGGCTTCAACTCAACCGTCGTTTTGCCTCCATGGCTCACCCCACCAGCAAGTTTTCATTCCACCCAATTCTCTCTCCTCTCTCTCTCTCCTCTATGTTCTCCATCTACCACCAGATTTTACTCCTGTTAGCCAGCGGTTTCAATTTCACCGGTAGGCGCCACCACCACCCATCACGGCGCCCCTCCGACCTCCTCTGCTCACCTGTCTCCACCGTCATTTAGATCGGCCCTACTCCGGCAGAGTATCACTGTTGTTACAGCATACAGATGCATCAAAAGAGACCAAATTGACTTGAAACAAGAGTAATTTGTTTTTTAATTTCGGATATTACTGGTATCCGATCCAAAATTTCGGATATCCGAAAGTCGGGTATTCGATATTTCGGATACGGATTCGGATAGTGAAATCAAGTATCCGAAATTTCGGATACCCGAAACTTCGGATACCCGGGTATGAACAGCCCTACAGTCAGCTACTCCCTCAGTGTATTGTACTCTTAGTTCTTGAGAGTTTGACAAAGATTAGGGGGAGTTTAAGCGTCACTTCTCAGTTGGATATGGCTGATGTTTTGGGTATTTATGGTTTGATTTTGGTACCAAAAAGTGGTGGCTTGAAAAAGCAATGGACAAGAGGAGAGAGAAAGACAAGGGGATTATTTAATTGTGAATATTATTATCTATATTCATGGGAGGAAAAAAAAAGATAAAGAGGCTAAAAGGGTGACCTATTATATAAGGACATCTTATTAAGTTATTATGGTGTTTTTCATTAAAAAACATATTAGTATTATGGTGTTTTGAATTGTCAAAGTTTAGGTCCGATATTCACCAAAAAAAAAAAAGGTTTAGAGTCCGATATCCGTAATAGCCAGTTAAGTCCTGCAAATTTTGATTAGCTCACTCAAAGAGTAAAGGTGGAGAAAAATTGTTGCACCCATATTTAAAATTTTCTGGGTCCGCCACTGCTACACAATTAGCACTTCTCCTAATAAAAGACCACGACAAACTCCTAAAACAACCAACAAAAGCTAAAGCATCTTCAATAATCAAGAAAAAAGAACTACTACTACCAGACGACAACTTATTCAAAGCATTAAACACACTAAGGTTACCTGTTTCAGCAACTATATCAGGAAATTCATGCGCCAAGGCAAGCTACAATCCGAAAACATTGGCGTTTGCTTCTGCGATCTCCACCTGCCAGTTCTCATTGAAATTAAGAGTAGCACCGACAAGTGGGTACCCACATTGTCTCTACAAATAATACCTGCAAACGAACCAAAATCACCCAATTTACCTGCATCCACATTAATTTTGACCACCCAGTTATTTGGCAGAGTAGTGCAAGTGAGGGGGAGAAGAGAACACGAATTGGGTTGGTCTAAGTGAAAGAGAGTGGCTTTTGAGTTTTGTTATTGTTAAAGGCCTTAAGTGATAGTCGCTTACAATTTTTGCTACTACAATTTATTATTTTTAATTTTGAAAATGCAAGACAACCAGGATATCTCTATGATAGAGGTAATCCTAAAATGACCTTCACTAACATGATAGTGAAAAACTAGACCTAACAAACAGGTCGGTTAGGTCGAGTTCGGGTTCAGTATTATCAGGTCGGGTCAATAGCAGGTCGGGTGATTTCGATTTCGGGTCGAGGAATGCTTATTCATGACCCAAAACTGTCGGTTAGGGTCGACCCAAAGGGTTGAGGTCGACTTTTTTTCTCCTATAAAAAGTGTCGACCGTCCTTACTACAACTACTTAAAAGGTTAAAAAAATATATATACTTTTACATAGCACATCACATATTCCAAATTACGAAGTATTTTACACTACCCGAAAAATGGGCGAACATTATAATGCACCGGTTTCCTTCATCTAAGACTGAAAACAATAGGCAGAAAAGAACAAATAAAAACAAGTACACAAAACAAATACAATTGCCGTTCTCCAATTTAAAAAAAGTCCAAACAACAATCCTGCAACAACAAGTCTTTAATCTAAATTCAAAAACATCATGCGCCTCTTCATCTCCTACGCGACCTCCTGTAGCTGTTATATGACATGCTCGACTAAAATACAACTCTATTCACTTATCAAGTAACTTCTCGCTAGGCTCTGCAATACATGATTAAAATATATAAATATAACGATATCATATATATATATATATATATTAAAGTGAGTCCATTTTGTGTGGCCACGACACGTGAGACGCCACGCAGGGGCCTTAATCGTGTGAGGACGACACGCGTGTGATGCCACGCAAGCAGCTCTTTTATATAGTGATGACACGTAAGCACATGCACGCCACATAGTATGACACATCATCCGCCATTAATGCCTAATCATTGTTTAATTTAATTACATATTTATTATCATATTTTCAAAATAAATAATAAAATAACTTTAGTTATGTAACTCAAAAAAATTTGAATCTTACTCCATTGGATTGGATTTGAAAAATACTTCAAAATGAGATATATATGTCCTATAAAAGTTTGCTTTTTCGTGCGGTGACTACACATGGGACGCCACATAAGAGAAAATGTTCATGTGACCATGGCATATATGCACAGTTCTGCCACATAGCCTAACAAATCATCATTAAGATGTCCCAGAATCCTTATTACTCCACATGACTCATCATCCGCCATTAATGCCTAATCATTGTTTAATTTAATTACATATTTATTATCATATTCTCAAAATAAATAATAAAATAACTTTAGTTACGTAACTCAAAAAAAATTGAATCTTACTCCATTGGATTGGATTTGAAAAATACTTCAAAATGAAATATATATGTCCTATAAAAGTTTGTTTTTTCGTGCGGTGATTACACGTGGGACGCCACATAAGAGAAAATGTTCATGTGACCATGACACATATGCACAGTTCTGCCACGTAGCCTAACAAATCATCATTGAGGTGTCCCAGAGTCCTTATTACTCCATATTATCATATAATTATTAGTATATTATTTTAAACTACATAATGTTGAGTCAATTTCGTGTGGGCACACCATGTAGGCAGCTACCTTGGAGACCCAAATTCGTGTGGTGATGATACCTAAGCGTCACGTAAGCGGCCACATAAGCAAGTTGTACAAGTGTAACTAATAAATCCATCTTTATTCATGACATTAATATAGTAATTAAATATAACATTTATATTTATTAGCCTATTTATTTTAAATTAGAAGATAAAAAAAAATTTGCTACGCAATTGTAAAAAATTTGAGTTTTACGTCATTGCATTGGAAATGAAAAATACTTCTGAATGAGATTTATATGTCCTACATATAAGCTTATAAAGTTTGACATCTTTTAGGGAAAGTTTTATAGAGGTTAATGATAAAATACGTAGAATAACCATATTTGTAATACATTAATTTAGTATCACACTAAAATTGGGTCCTAACTCGAGTGGTATATCAAAGTGAGTCGATTTCATGTGGGCACGCCACGTGTAATGCCACATAAGCGCTCAAATTTGTGTGGGCATGACACGTGGGACGCCACGAGAGGCCCAAGGTCGTGTGACGATGACACCTAAGTCGCCACGCAAGCAAAGCTTGCCACATAACCTAACAACTTATCATCATCCAAGTGTCACCCATTAATTTCTCATTATTAGTTTGCTTTATGCCTTTATTATTACATTTATTAGCATATTTTTATATCACAAATAAAATAAATTTAGTTACCCAAGTTAAAAAATTATAAATCTGGTTTCAATGGATTGGATTTGCAAAAAGTTTAATATGAGATATATATATATATATGTCCTATACAAATTGGATTGTTTGGGTGCGGTGATAACATGTAGGCGTCACATAAAAGGGAATGTTCGTGTGAAATGACACGTAGACGCTACATGTGCACAGCTTTGCCACATAACTTAACAAATATCATCCAAGTCCCACATGATCATCCAAGTTCAATTCACGTGGGCACAACATGCGTTGGATGCCACATAGAGGCCCAAATTCGTGTGACGATGACACCTATGTCGCAACATAAGCAAAACTTGCCACATAACCTAACAACTCATTATTCAAGTGTCACTCATAAATGCGTTAGCATAAGTTGGATTTGTTACATATTTATATATTAGCATATTTTTATATTACAAAATAAAATAATTTAGTTACGTAAGTCAAAAATTTATAAATCTAAGTTCAATTGTTTGGATTGTAAAAAAAAATTCAAAATGAGATATATATGTCTTACACAAGTTGGATCTTTTGCGTGCAGTGATAACATGTAGACGCCATATAAGAAGGAATGTTCATGTGAAAATGACATGTTAGCCGTTACATGTGCACAACTTTGCCTCATATAGCTTAATAAATATCATCCAAGTCCCACATGATCATCATTAGACCTGGCAAACGGGTCATTTGGGTCGGGTTCGGTTCGAATCGTTTCGGTTCGGTTTGATTCGGGTTATCTCTAATTTTGGTTCGGGTTCGGTTTGGGTCGGGTATATTTGGGCTCGGGTTTATTCGGTTCATGTTGTTTTCGAGTCGTAGCGGGTCGGGTCGGGTCAATCCGGTGTGGGCCATATCGGATCGGGTTGAATTGGGTAATCATACACTGTACTCGGTTTGGATTCGGGTCGGTTCGGTCAGGGTTTATTTGGGTTCGGCTCAATTCGGATCATGTTGTTTCGGGTCAGATATGGGTTGGACAGATTTCAGTCACATTTTTTTTTAAAGTTCGATTTTAGTACAGTTTTCCCCGATCGCATTACGGCATTTTGAGTTCGGGTACAAGTCAGGTCAACATCAGAATGATTGCATGTTGTTTTCAAACAATATCTCATCACAATGTTGGGAGTCACATATTTCAAAGAGGACAATTAAATTGGGAAGGAGGGAGTAATATTTTGGAGTGCTTGCAATTTTTATAGAAGTAAATGTAACAGAATTAAGGAGATGTAAATATGTAATCAATTACGTTGCAATTTTTGTAAGGTAACTATTATAGAGCTACAAATATATAAATTAATTATATAAATCGATATTTTAATAGGTGAGTGTAATCACAAGGTTTTAAAAGATTTTAATTTTCCTATTTTTAAAACACTAACAAATAAATAAATTAATAAATTAACTATCTAAAATAAATAAATAAATAAAAATAAATAAATAAATAAATTTAATTTTTATCAGTTTCGGTTCGGTGTTCGGGTTCGGGTTAGTTTGGGTCATGAATTTCGGGTTGTGTTCGGTTCGGGTCCCTTCGGGTTATTCGGATTGGATAGGTTTCGGTTTGGATCAGATTTGGGTACGGGTCATATTTGGTCTGCTAATTTCGGATCGGGTTGTTTCGGATTTTCGAGTCAATTTTGGGTCTTGCTATTCGAGTTGAATCAGGTCACGGGTCGGGTTATCGGGTCCGGGTCAGTATTGCCAGGTCTAATCACCATCACTTGACTTTATTAAATGATTTATTTTCATATTATTTCAAACAAAAAAAAAACATATTTTAGTTACATAACTCTAAAAATTATAAATCTTAATTTACTAAATTGATTTTTCTTTTTCGTTTTGGAATTTTGAGGTAGGCCTCATGTTCATAGATTAATCTCTTTTATATTCATTCTATTTAGATGTAGATCGATCTAAAAAGATATTTAATGCAAAAAAAGTTAAAATAGTCAAATGTAAAATTAATTGTACGGTATAAAACAGACATGAGATATCAATTAGGAGAGAGATATTAACGAGTCCGTGCGTAGCACGGAGTTAAAACTAGTATATCTTAAACTTGACAAAATAAAATATAAGCAATATATTAAACTCAATATCAAAATACTTACTCTCTTCCACCTCATAACCAAATACCCAACTACGAGTGGTAACTAAAGCCTCTGCATTTTTTATTTTTTTTTGAGAGGGGAATAGAAGACTTTCATTCATAGAAAAGCCATATGGCATCTATAATAAAAATAACCCTAGAACATACTAAATCAATAGAAACAACAAAAAATCCGCTAACAAGCCAATATACTAGAATACTCAGGTGCGACTCCCAATATGCATAGTAACCATGTGCTTCCTTTGATGTATGTTCATCTTTCACGGAAGTGGAGATCTTCACCACAAGTAACGCAATCGCTTGCCCATAAACTTCTGTATGATTCCGTCGATCGTGTGTATATCCGGTCCCCAAATTCATACTGCTTCTACTAAAAATCAATCGCACAATAGGCGAAAAAAGAATCTTATAGAAAGGAAGATAAGAAGATCCCTAAAAACTCCACAAAGGGAGAGAATTTATTCAACTCAGAACGACAAAAAAATAGAAAACAAGATTAAACGTGATAAAAATCATCAATCGCAGGCCGGGAATGGCCTAAATCGGTCATCCCGGCCTGAAAATATGTTTACTAAAGGTTAGGGTTCTAGAGAGAAGGAAGAGAAAGAAAGGAGGAAAGCCTCTGCATTTTCAGGCTTATGAGAAGCTCTCCATTTTGTCAAAATACGACTTCCTAGGCTGAAAGTTGATTCTAATGCAACAGTGGTAATAGGAATACTCAACAGGTCCCGTGCCATTCTGGCCACTTGAGGAAATTACATTTCATTATATTTCCACTATACAAGAACATCGATATCCATATTGTGGTCCAACCTAGACTTATTATCCTACGAGGAGTTGTATTTCCAAAACTAGAAAATGCCTGCAAAATATTAAACAATCAATATCAATATAAATATATGTATAATTGAGTTCTCACCAAGGTGACATTGAATAAATAATAAATAGTCATAAATGCATGGGTGATTAAAAAGAAATCAAAAATACTTTTATTTTATTTTAATAAAAAAGTGACATAAGTATTATATTTATTATCCTAAAAAAGTATATTATTTATTCACTAAAAATGTAATTTCTTTCTTAAATGTGTGAAAAAGATTATTATTGTTCCTTGCTATTCCTATATATATTGATGTGATTAAAAAAAATTTATTATATATTGATTCTAATAATAGAGGATGATGAACAAGAACCCTTGCATCGCATGGGCACAAAATCTAGTATATATGTATAATTGAGTTCTCATCGAAATGGCATTAAATGGATAATAAATAGTCATAAATACATGGGTGGTTAAAAAGAAATCAAAAATACTTTTTTTTTTATTTTAATAAAAAAGCATTATATTTATTATCCTGAAAAATATATTATTTATTCACTAAAATTGTAATTTCTTTGTTAAATGTGTAAAAAAGATTATTATTGTTTCTTGCTACTCCTATTATTCAACTTTATATATTGATATGATTTAAAGAAGTTGTTATACTGATTCTAATAACAGAGTATGATGAACAAGAACCCGTGCATCGCACGGGCACGAAATTTATATATAGAATTGAGTTCTCACCAAGCATTGAATAAGTAATAAATAGTCATAAATGCATGGGTGATTAAAAAGAAACTAAAATAGTTTTATTTTATGGCCGCTGTTATTGCCAGGTCATAAAACACTAATGCCAGGTCATTAGTTATGTGAGTTGACAATATAGTCCTTCACATTAATAAAGTAATTCATATGTTCTCTCTCCTCTATATATTTTTAATTGTCTTATTTACAAACAAGTTTATGGAAAGATATTATAATTAGAGATTATTCAACTCCAATAATTTAGCAAATTGGCATTCATGATAACCAAATTATTTTTTTTTTCCTTATTGGTTCGCATGTCATCCCTGCACTCTAGACTATTTGAGCAATTGCTTAAAACAATGTTGGTGAGTAGTCAAGTCTTGAACATGCTAAATGGTACAATAAATGATCAAATTCTTTACTTAAGTTACATGTAGTCACCTATTTTTCTCTTGGAAAAAGAAAAGAAAACTAACTTAGAATTATTTTAGATAGCATTAACGAGAATAAAAAGTTTACAAAAAGATGATATTTGAACTAAGTGATGATCTTTGAACTTTTAGAAGCTTTCGTAAATGCAAATGTTATGGTTTGCCTACTATTTTATGGGATATCTTGTTTGATCAATTGATCATATGTGTATGAACTTAAGTTTTGGTCTTTGTTATTACATAAACTAAACTATAAGGTGAGAGTAATATAATCTGTAACGTGATATTATTCTTAATCTCCCTCCCAAGTTGCTAAATTAATGGAGTTGTTGAATTCCTAATTTTAATGCATTTTTCATTAATTGTTTGTAAAAAAGGCAATTAAAGATAGTGGAGAGATACTATGTGTTTTGCCTTATTAATATGAAGGACTACATTGTCAACTCAAAATTATAATGACCTGGCATTAGTATTTTCAGGCCTGGCAATAACAGCGGCCTGTTTTATTTTAATAAGAAATAAGTAACATAAGTATTATATTTATTATCCTAAAAAAATTAAAAATTCACTAAAAATCTAATTTCTTTGTTAAATATGTTTTATTTTATAAAAAGATTATTATTGTTCTTTGTTACTCCTATTATTCAACTTTATATATTGACATGATTAAAAAAATCATATTTCTTCTGATAACAGAGTGTACATGATAAACAAGAACCCGTGCATCGCATGGGCATGAAATCTAGTTCAGTAATAATAAACATATATACTGATATTATGAAACTAATAAATTAAAAAACATAATTAAATATTATCATTTAATGTCACTTACAGCAATGTCATTTTGCTCTCTCCTCCTAGGCTCATGTGATGAGGAACTAGTGTCATACTCCTCAAACAATTTGTAGAGTTTATCTCTTACTAGCTTGGTTTTCAACGGTTCAGTTTCAGGGTCCAATTGATCAAAACAGAATCTGACAAACTCGAGTTTGAAACGAGGATCTATAACAACAGCCAATGAAAGTATAGTACTGTAAGAATCTCAATATTTAACGAACTTTCCCTGCATGACTTTTGCCATTTCTCTCACAACTTCATCTACACACTCGGAATAGTTGATTAAAAGTTTCTCAATCCTCCATACATTTAACAAGTATAACTTTGCAGTTGGATAATTCCTTCCAGCGAATTGTGTAGTAATCTCGCTAAAAGGTTTAAGAAGTGCACAAATCTTCTCAATTCTAGACCATTCTGTTTCACTTGGAGTTGGAGGAGTAGAGTCCCTATCTACTCTTATCATATATTCTCAAAAGCAGCGCGATATAATAACATGCTCGTTCAAACATGTTATATGTAGCATTCCACCTTGTGGGACAATCTAACCACAAACTTCTAAAACAACCAATACCGTCACTAACAACACATTCCTCAAACTTCAAAGCTCTACCCTTCCGAACCAGTCACATACTTAACCAACTCCCTCAACTTACGAATTGAATCACCGATCTCATCCAATACATCCTTCACAATCAAGTTCAATATGTGGCAGACACATCGAACATGAAAATAGTCCCCACCTCCAAGCAATGGAAAATACATTTTGAGATTTAATTTCAATAAATATTGATTGTTATTGCATCTAACATTATCTAATGTAATGGGAAAGATTTTCTTTTGATCCCCCATTCTTTTATAAGGGCAAGAACCTTATCATGCAACATTTTGGCATTATGGGGAGGAGGCACATGACAAAATTTTAGAATCTTGCTATGCAAATCCCACTCGTCATCAATAAAATGAGTCGTCAAAGAAAGATAACCCTGACCAACAATTGAGGTCCACATATCAGAAGTTAAGCAAACTTTTCCCAGACATGCATTCATAATCTTTTTCAAACTTATTGCCTCTCTATCATGGATTCTCAAACAAGTATTCTTAGTCGTATTCCTACAAACTGGCTTACAGTTTTAATTCAATTATGTGTGTATAGTTCTATTCCCTTCATGCTTTGTACAACTAAAAGGATATACATGCCTTATAATAGCTAAATCCACCAATTCACTACAAAATAAAGCTCAAATATCAACGGATTACAACGTCGAAAAAAAAATCATTGTCAAATAGCAACGGAGTAAAATACGTCTGTCGTGGGAATATTGTCAGCAACGGATTTCAATTTTCGACGCCAGCTAGCGACGGATATCAGTGTATCCATTGCTAACCAGCAGCAGAAGCTTTAGAACCGTTGCTGGGTTTGCAGGCATAAAGAATAAAAAGTACTTAGCAATGGAATAATAAAGATCCGTTGATATACTTTCCGTAATCTGACCATTTGACTCAGCTGTCAGATTGTTACTAAATTATTTATTGTGCTTGGTGTAGCGTTCGAATCCTGTAAGTCTTCATTTTGAAGTCAAGTTATTGAAGCATAGTATGTATAGTTTTGGTCTTTGCTAGCTTGTCCTGTTGTCCACATGCCTGTACATTTCCACTTTCAAATTTACTTTATTTTTTCTCAATAATTTATATTACTATTGTATGATCTTATAAAAGTAATAAAAACGAAAAAAGTAAACCAAAGCAAGGGAATATTTTTTATTGGATGCTTAAAATAAAGTAAACGCAAATGACAAAAAGGGGTATATATATATATAAGACTAAATACTAAGGGTAGTGTATTCTTTAAAGCTTATCATGTCAGTTCAGTTTCGGAGTGGGCTCGTGTAAGTTCAATGATTTCAAATCAGTTCAGTGATGTACATTTCAGTCCAGTGGTGTTCAGTTCAAAAACATACATTTTGTGTCACATAAAAAGTGGGGTCCAATTTAGTTCAGGGGTGTTCATTTCAGTTCAGTGGTATTCATTTCAATTGAATAGTGTTGAATTCAGTTCAATTCTACATCTTTTTAACCTATTCTCACTTTTTCCCCCTAAATTTATTAAAAACGACTTCAAAGAAAGAGTTGATTGGGTGGGACTAACATATTTGGTTGTGAAAATAGTCGCTCCATATTAATACACAAAAATTTATTTGAGACTGTCTTACGGTGGGACGAAGTGACGTTTGTGAAAAACAAAAGTGGTTTGTGAACAAGAAGTATTGTTCACAAAAATACTTCATCTTACCGTGAACGGTATCATAAAGATCATTGTTTATTAGTCTTTTTTTTGGTACATGTGCTCTTAAGATAGAAAGTGTGCACCGGATTAAACCCCGAGTGTATGCAATAGCCTGCAAACCACACACACCAGGCAAGCCAACAAGATAAATCTTGTAGACAGGCTCAGCAAAGAGGCCTAGTGGGAATTGAACCCATGACCTTTGTCATGAAATATCAACCCCACGACCAACTCCACTACCCCTTTCAGGGCTATTGTTTATTATGTGTGTGTTATTTTTACTAGTCAATAATTTGTTCAGTTCAGTTTAGTGACGTCCACTTTTTCTCTCACATATTATTATCTACTTCAATTTAGGGATCTACTTTTCCTCTCACATATTATTTATTTACTTCAGCTCAGATTATCCACTTTGTAAATCGATAGAAAATGTAAGAAAGTAAATTATAACAAGTATTAACTATGCTTTTGACATCTATAAACAAAACTATGGAAGGCATATGGACACAAATTGGCTTATATTAAATCCAAAAGTAAAGGGACTAAATATAATTACTTTTTTTTTTAACAACTACTTATTTTATTGTTAACAAGAGAGAACAAAAATCTCTGTAAGACAGACCAGGAAGAAGACATGAATCATCTGTTCTTTTCCTGCTCTTACTCACACGCCATCTGGAGTAAATTTTGATCTGGTTTGGAGAAGCCAGAAGTGTTTGCTGCTGGGACTCTGAGGTCTTGTGGGCTATTAGAAGATTCAAAGGTCAAAGAGCTACAACGCAGATGCTAAATCACCTCTTTGTTGCTACTGTCTATGCAATTTGGATAGAACGCAACAACAGGAGGTTCCAAGCTCAAGAGAAGACTGAAACTCAGTTGCTTAGACAAATTGTGCAGGATTTACACATATGTGGTGTAAACTTTCCTAAATGGCAGAAAAAACTAGCTGATTGTAATTGTTATCCACAATAGTTTTCCTTGTAACATACTCTTGCACTCTAGATGATGAATGAGATATGAACCCTTCCTAGAAGGTGACATATTTTCTTTCGAATAGAAGTTGCATTTGTATTTAGGTAGGAGTTCAATTTTGTGTTTTGAATCTGTAAGTCCAACAGATTTAGTGTGCTGTAAACGCTATATTTGGTTAATGAAATATATTTCTTTTGAGAAAAAAAAAAAAGAGAGAACAAAATATTGAAGTCCAAATTGCCAATCATCCAATGTAAACGGTTAAAAAGCAAAAGGAAAGAAACAAAGAGCACTTAAATATTAGTAAGTCCCATTAGTATCACAAACTTTCTCGTTGCTCAATGGTTACACGGGATTTGCTACCAGCCAACCACTCTTAACGCATTGCATCACGGGTCCGATTCTGTGCTCAAGTGAAATTGTGATACTATTGAGCTTGTGTGTATAGTGTCACTGATTTGTAGTTAGCGTGTAGGGGGGCCAGTTGGTTCTCACTACACCAAAAATCACCTACGACAGAAATCCTACGACAACGGTTCCGTGTTGGCTGCTGTTGTAGGTAGAAAATTAATGAAAATAAAATAAAAAATAAAAATAAAGATATATAAGACAACGATCGAAGGTGAACCGCTCTCATATGGAGTTGTACGACAACAGTTCCTCAATGACCGTTGTCATATGTGCCCTTTGACAGCGGCTCCAAACCCAATGCTGTTGTAGGTAGGACCTTTGGAAAACAATCTCGTCACTCGACAATAGACGAAGAGACAGAGTCACTATCCCCATTTCCAATCACCTTCAATGGTGACTTTTTAAGGAGTAAAGGAGGAGAGAGGGTAGAGGGCAATCTTGGGTCACTATTGTAGGAGAAGGGTCACACTATGACTTTCTCTCTCTTTAGGCTTGCATACTGACTCTGACTCCAAATCAGAGTCACGGAAAATGGCAAACCAAAGCTTGACATGTGTCCAGCTGAAATCATTTTATTTTGGCTCAGAAAAATGAAAACGAAGCGTATGGCAAATGCAGTGTCAAATTGGTATGCGTTTTGTTCAAAACTGAAGCCCAAAACATTATTATCAGAAATACACGTGAGAAAGAAAAGTGCGGGTAAATAAGGGGCTGGCGCACGCGTCAGACTACTATTCAATTGCTGCCATGTGTCAAGCTTTTAAAAATCAAACTTCTTCCCGTTTTCAAACGGCTATAAGTAAATAATAAAAAAATTAAAAAACACAAAAAAAATCACCAACGGTCATATTTTTTCTTTTTGTATAAATAGAGACCACTCTTGATATATTTATCAAACCTTATCCGAAATCTCATTTCCTACCTAAATTCCTTGCATTTTCCACTTCATTAGTTTTAATTTCCTATTAAAATCTCATTTGTAATAATAAAAAAAATTCTTTCCTCCACCACCAAACATAAATAGTAATTATGGATACTCGTAATCTTAATTATTCTGAAAATCCTAATTTCCAACAATATCCAAACTTCCATCAAAATCCAAACTTCCTTCAAAATCCAAATTTTCCAATAAATCCAATATTCTCCTAAAATACATTTTTTTCTCTCAAAATACAAGTGGTGAATTGCCCCCAATAGACCCAGCTATGTTAAACAATCCTCATATGCATCAATTTATAGGAAAGCCAACAGACTTCATTGAAAATTTCGTCTCAATATATTCCCAGTGTTGCAAACACTCCCAATTTGTTTCAAGGCCAAAATAATTCAAATTTCTATCATCCCCATGCTAATCCAAATTTGTTTTCTCCTCAAAATTCAAATTATTCTATTTTCCCAAATATGTATTCTACTCAAAACAGTCAAATATTTACCCCAAACAGAAATCATTCATCCCAACAACATATCCAAAGGGGTAGAACTCACGTTGGTGATGGAAGTAGTTGGAGAGCTCTTTTTCAAGATGATGAAGATGAAGATGACTAGTAAGAGGAAAAAGAGGATGTTATATGTTCTCAATCAAAGAAAAGTCGTAAAACCAATATCATTTGGACCATCAAAGAAAACAAGGTATTATGTTCTGCTTATGTAGAATCGGGAGGAAATATCGGTAGAGAAACCAATATGAAGAAGGGGGAGTTGTGGGTAAAAATAGTCAATTTTTTCTCGCTAGTTCTGAATGATAATCCGATAGAAATGCCTTACGTAACAAACGAAAGCAGTTTAAAAAGTCGTTGGAAACGATTGAATAAACTTGTGGGTTTGTTCGTGGGACTCGTCGCGTATCATAGGCGTCATAAGACGAGCAGGATGAATGAAGAAGATATCATTACTAAGCTAAATACGAGTGGAAAGATACTCATGAAGGACATGCATTTCCCGTTGAGCATGCTTACGTCATTTTGAAAGAATACCCAAAGGGCATGTTCTTTTCAACTGGTTTCCAGTTTTGACCAGTTATCCCCAGTTTTGCCCAGTTACCAGTTACAAAATACAGTTTTCCCGCAGTTTTGCCCAATTTTTCCCAGTTTGATCCAATTTTGCCCTATTTCTCCCAGTTTTGCCCAGTTTTAATAAACATAATAATTAAATATACAATATGTTATATCAAAATATAAAAATAAATATACGCATTGACTAATATTCAAACAATACTAAAAAGTCCTTATAATAATAATAATAGTAGTAGTAGTAGTAGTAGTAGTAGTAGTAGTAGTAGTAGTAGTAGTAGTAGTAATAATAATAATAATAATAATAATAATAATATTAATATTAATATTAATATTAATATTAATAATAGTAATAATAATAACAATAACAATAATAATAATAATAATATTATTATTATTGTTATTATTATTATTATTATTATTATTATTATTATTATTATTACCACCACTATTATAATAATAATAATTATTATTATTATTATTATTATTATTATTATTAAACACTCAAAAATATAAAATTTTCAGTTTTCCCCAGTTTCCCCCAATTTTTCCCATTTTTCACCAGTTTTCACCAGTTACCAGTTAGACTTACCAGTTTTCACCACTTTTGCCCATTTTCTCCCAGTAACCTGTCACCAGTTTCCAGTCGAAAAGAACGACCCTAAGTGGCAAGAAAAAATTCTAGGGATGTCCAATTTTGGAAGTTCAAAAAGATCTACCCCGGATACGCCAAGCACAGAGGACTCCGTAGTTCGTCCTGAAGGAGTGAAGAAAGCAAAAAAGAGAGGTAAAGAAATAGAACTTGCTCGTTATGCTGACAATACTGCAATTATTTCTAAATAGATCTCACAATGGTCTATCCATAATCGCGATAAGATAGATGAGTCTCTTCAATAATATAATAATATAATAAAAAATAGAAGAGTCTCTTCAATAATCCATAATCGCGATAAGATAGATGAGTCTCTTCGAAAATAGAAATCATAGATAGAAATCATACTTCCCTGCCGAATGCGATAAGATAGATGAGTCTCTTCGATAAGATAGAAAGCGAAAAAGAGAGGTAAAAAAATATAATAATAAAAAAATAAAAAATAATAATCAAGTAAAAGTAGTAGTAGTAGTAGTAGTAGTAGTAGTAGTAGTAGTAGTAGTAGTAGTAGTAGTAGTAGTAGTAGTAGTAGTAGTAGTAGTAGTAGTAGTAGTAGTAGTAGTAATAATAATAATAATAATAATAATAATAATAATAATAATAATAATAATAATAATAATAATAATAATAATAATAATAATAATAATAATAATAATAATAATAATAATAATAATAATAATAATAATAATAATAATAATAATAATAATAATAATAATAATAATAATAATAATAATAACTGAACTGAACTGAACTGAACTAAACTGAACTGAACTGAACTGGACTGAACTTATTGGCCCTGAACTGAACTTATTGACCCTGAACTGAATTTAATTTAAGTGAAATTAAGTTGAATCAAACAAAGCCTAAGTGTATTTCTTTAATTTTCTAGGCATTTAGTTTTTCTACTAATAAGAAGTGTGTTTCTTTAATTTTCGAGGCATTTAGTTTTTCTATTAATAAGTGTATTTCTTTAATCTTCGTTTATTTAATTTCAATCGTCATTTATAAAATTATTATTTTATTTTTAGTTTTATCTTTTTATCAATTATTTAATGTCAAATTTAGTGTTTAATGTAATTGTTGTCGTTTATTTGAATCATTTTACCTGATGTAGTAAATTCATCTTTATTGTACTTCAGTTACTGTTGATTAGACAATTCATCTTTGTCAGGCTTTTTTTTCTAATGGGAAGTATCATCTTTATCGGCCACAAAATCCAAAATAAAATGGTTCATCTTTATTATTGATTTGAAATTTCTAAAAAAAAGTTTCTCACAATTATTGTTGTGTCACAACCAAGCATGTGACTCTAGATAAAATTTGTACCGACTCAATTATGTTGTGTGTCTTTATAAATCTTTTAATACATTTGTCACCAATCTCCTGCACCACCTACATTTTCTATTGCGGAAAAAATGTCTTCTTCTTTAAATTCAAACAACTCATCTTCAAGTTCAGATAATGATGCAATGAATTAGTTTGTACAAAAATATTTTACAGTGGAATCAACAATTACTCGAAACGCACCAGAGAGATGAGGAGTTCCTACGCTCACTCGTCCCACAACTCTCAGCGGCAATTCAACCGCCCTCCGCTCCTACATGAGCTAGAAGAAGGTACGTGCTCAGAGAGCGTGAAGACGCCGGCATTCGTTTGTTTAAAGCCTACTTTGATGAATACCCAAAGTTTCATCTTGATATATTTCGTCGTGGATTCTGCATATAATGATATCTCTTTTGTCGTATCATGGATATAATTGTTCATAATAATCCTGATTTTTACGAACAAAGGCGTGATGCTACTGTTAGGCTTGGCTTAACCTATCACATACGACGCAGTTGATGAGTTTTTAAATATTGCCGAATCCACGGCGAAGGAGTGTCTTCTCCACTTTGTAGAAGGTGTGATAAAAAAATTGAAGTGCTGAATACTTGCGAAAACCAAATGCCGTCGATCTGGAAAGGCTTCTTCGTGATGGTAGAAAACGAGGATTTTCAGGGATGATGACTACATGCATTGGGAATGGAAGTCCAAGCGGTTAAAAATGACAATTTCAAGGCAGGAATAAGACGGCGACACTTGTCCTTGAAGCTGTTGCTGATCACGACCTATGGATTTGACATGCCTTCTTTGGGACACCAGGCTCTGTTGGGACAATGTCCCAATTATGTGTGAGCTACCAGAATTAATGATGAGAAGAACAATTAAGTGAGTAAAAAGGAAAAAAAAGGAGAAAACGAAAAGATGGAAAACTGCCAAAGTTAAATTTGGAGTTTCGTAATAGTGAGAACTTGATGCATAATAACACCATTTGATGTTATGAGTATAAAAAGGAGGATCACATTAATATATGATTGATGATCAAGTTAAATGGCATTCAAGTTCCAGCAGCAGTTTTGGGAGCTCAGAAGTTACAGCATTAAACTCCACAGTTGTTTGAACGGGTTTAATTATTTAGAAAAAGTCTAAAGGCCTCTATAAATAGAGGTGTAAGTTTTGTGTAGGATATCCCATATTTCATATTTCACAATGTAGACACATGTGGTGTGTGAGGAGAGTGGATGACTATTCCTTGTAGTCCTTGAGTGGAGGGAGTCCTCGGGCTTGTAGGGTAGTCCAAACTTGGGGTGTGAGATATGTCGGATCGAGTGGGATCCTAATTAGGGAGAGACGTGATCCACCTAATTAGATGAGTGTGTGTGTGTGTGTGTGTGTGTGTGTGTGTGTGTGTGTGTGTGTGTGTGTGTGTGTGTGTGTGTGTGTGTGTGTGTGTGTGTGTGTGTGTGTGTGTGTGTTGTAACTATTCCTTATAACTCTTGAGAGAGGGTCTCGGGTTTGTAGGGTGTTTACACTATGGGGAGGGTTTGCAGGTTTGTCTGTCCAAAACTTGTATGTGGATGGTTTGCAAGTTTACCGTACAAAACTTGTGCTTATGTTGAGTTAGTGGATGTTACCCTATGAGAGGGTCGTGGACGTAGGCCGGAGGGGCGAACCACGTTAAAAATATCGTGTGTCTGTTATATCTTTTATGTTGTATTTTATCGCTCCATGTACGTTGCGCAATTTTCCTCAACAGTGGTATCAGAGCTGATGGTTGCATTCCTGTTGAGTCGATGGTTGCGTCCTTGGGGAGTTCGTTGGTGGTGGAGCGATGTTGACGTATACACATATGGTGAGGTGTTGGACCCGAAGGGTTGTATTCTGGGTGATTGACTTGATGAAGATGATGGTGCCAAAATTGGTGAAGAGATCGTCAATGTTGTTGCAGGATCGTACTGGGGGTGTAACGATCTTAGCTTGTGGAGTGACGATAAGCCGTGGCATATGATGAAGCGGTCCATGTTGAAGAAAGATGATCCTACTGATGTGAAGAAGGGTACCCGGTTGCGCTCGTGCATTATGAAGAGAGTGTTTTGTGGTTGTAGGATAGAATGAGGCTGGACCGAGATTGTTGAGTAGTTCATCCCAAGGGCTAAGGAGGGAACACGTGACAAGGTTGTTGTTGTTGCCGGCAATCGTTGAATGATCTGTGTTGTGATGTGTGAGCACTTGGTGGAGATTGTGAGTTGGTGTGGTGTCTCCACATGATTGTGAGGGGGAGATTTGTTGGGACAATGTCCCAATTATGTGTGAGCTACCACAATTAATGATGAGAAGAACAATTAAGTAGAGTAAGAAAGAAAAAAAAAAGAGGAGAAAACGAAAAGATGAAAAACTGCCAAAGATAAATTTGGAGTTTCGTAACCGTGAGAACTTGATGCATAATAACACCGTTTGATGTTATGAGTATAAAAAGGAGGATCGCATTAATATATGATTGATGATCAAGTTAAATGGCATTCAAGTTCCAGCAGCAGTTTTGGGAGCTCAGACGTTACAGCATGAAACTACACAATTGTTTGAACGGGTTTAATTCTCTAGAAAAAGTCTAAAGGCCTCTATAAATAGAGGTGTAAGTTTTGTGTGGGATATCCCATATTTTATATTTCACAATGTAGACACATGTGGTGTGTGAGGAGAGTGGATGACTATTCCTTGTAGTCCTTGAGTGGAGGGAGTACTCGGGCTTGTAGGGTAGTCCAAACTTGGGGTGTGAGATATGTCGGATCGAGTGGGATCCTAATTAGGGAGATACGTGATCCACCTAATTAGATGTGTGTATGTGTGTGTGTGTGTGTGTGTGTGTGTGTGTGTGTGTGTGTGTGTGTGTGTGTGTGTGTGTGTGTGTGTGTGTGTGTGTGTGTGTGTGTGTGTGTTGTGTAACTATTCCTTGTAACTCTTGAGAGAGGGTCTCGGGTTTGCATGGTGTTTACACTATGGGGAGGGTTTGCAGGTTTGTCCGTCCAAAACTTGTATGTGGATGGTTTGCAAGTTTACCGTACAAAACTTGTGCTTATGTTGAGTTAGTGGATGTTACCCTATGAGAGGGTCGTGGACGTAGGCCGGAGGGGCCGAACCACGTTAAAAATATCGTGTGTCTTTTATTTCTTTTATGTTGTGTTTTATCGCTCCATATACGTTGTGCAATTTTCCTCAACAGGTTCGTACAATGATATTAATGTTCTTGATCGATCTCCTTTATTTGATGATATTTTAGATGGGACAACTCCGACTGTTCGATACAAGGTGGGAAGCAACACATACCATATGTGATATTATCTTACGGATTGTATATATCCAAAATGGGTGACATTCATTAACTCAGTAAAAAATCCACAAACTGAAAAACACAAATTTTTTGCCAAAGCACAAGAGTCGGTGAGGAAAGATGTGGAGCGTGCTTTTGAAGTTTTACAAGCTCAATTTGCAATAATCCGTCAGCCAGCCCTAGCATGGAGTAGAGAGATTTTGGGTAAAATCATGATTGCTTGTATCATCATGCACAAAATGATAGTCGAGGACGAACGGCAAGGATATTTACATTTTGATACAACCGAATTTGAAGAAGACCGCCCTCAACATCCCTCGACTAGTACCCCTGTTGATGATGGTCCGTTGGATTACACCGCTTCTGCCTCTCGACCTCCTGAACAAGCGTCCAGGATAGCCGGATATCTGGAAGCAATATCTCGTTTTCGGGATTCAACTGTTCACACAGCGCTGAAAAACGACTTGATTGAGCATATTTGGGAGAATGAACAAAGGAGAAACCGTGGGAATTAATCTATTTTCTAGACTTCATGAATTTATCGTTAAAGTTTTATATAATTTTGTTATTATTATTTGTGTGATTCATGTAATCGTTCTATTTTAATTTAATCGAATTATGATTTGTATGGCTACTTTACATAATCAACAAATATATTTTAATAACAATCATAATAAAAAATAATAATAATCGATTAAATAAAATAGTAAGAATAATAACCAATTTTGATTCATAAATATACTTGTAATTAGTAATAATATTAATTAATTATTAAAAATGAAATTTATTTATTACTAGTAAGATTTAGCGAATCGAATAATTTTGTAGCTAGTAGTTACAAAACTAATTGTAGAACAAATTGAGTTGGAGAGAGAAAATATGGTGGGTTAGAGAAAAAGTAGGAGAGAGTGTGTAGTGACTTGAGTCATGAATGTGGGATAAAGTGGCATGAAAAACTAATGAATCAAGTTGTGAGTGGAAAAGCGAAGCGGAGGAGAGAGAAAAACTTTGACCTCTATTTAAGAGAGTCACAATTGAAGGTGCTTTCACCTCACACCTCTCACCTCTCACCTCTCATCTCTCATCTCTCAGTCTCTCCCTAGCCAAATTCCACATTCCTTTAAAACCTCCAAATTAGAAATCAAAAGAAATGGGCAAAATAGTGGAGAAGACGAATTGAAGAAGAAGAAGAAAGGTTGCCGTCTCTCTTAGATCTCCAAATGCGTTCTTTGAAATAACAACAACAACAACTTCAAAAACACCAAAACCAAAAACAACTACAAAACCATAACCAAATCAACTACAAAAAGGAAAGTCACAAAAAAAAATTCAAAACCCTAGTCCTAATTCCAATTCCTCTCTTCGTCGATCCACTCGCCGGAACCCTGACTCTAACTCTTCCCACGATGATGAACTTTCCAACAACAATAGAAGAGAGAAAAATCTTAACCTCGTGCTCGATTCGCCTCACGGCGAAGTTGAAATCTACGATGATGATAATTCCAATGACCATATGATTTGGATTTTTCGGCTTCGAGTCTTAGGAAAAGGAAAATTGACTCAATTTCCACTGGATCTGGGTTCGATAACGACGATAAGGTCTTCAATTGCTGATTTTATTTGTTAATTTTATCAAATTTGAAGGTTTTGAAGGAATGTGGAATTTGGGGATACCTACCATTTAAAACCCATATCTGGGAAGATGGAAGAGACCGAGCTCAAAATCCTCCCCAAATCACTTAGTGGGATATCTTTCAGTGATTTTCTAACTCTCTATCAAATTATAATTTAATTAATTATTTTTATATGTCGAATTGTGTAATTTTATTGCGATTGTGAAGAGAGTTGTTGTGATGTGTTTTGCCTTTGTAAACTCAGTTTGGTTTAGCTAATTTCTAACGCCTTCCCTATTTTTCAAGTTAATTTTGTGTTGTTTTATTTGTTTGCAATAATTTGTGAATTTTGATTTATGAATTCTTGATACTATGGGGATGGATTTTCAAGTTTTAAGGTCAAATAGTATCAAGAATCCCAATTAAGTTCAGATATAGAGAACCACTGATGATGGAGTAGGTTTTCCTGGCCTCTAAGTTTATATTTTTGAAATCATTTTGTGTTTTAAATTCTTCGTTTGAGGTGAAATTTTGCAGTTTTAATAATGTTTGTTTGTTTGTAGAGATGAAGATAAATTGTTGTATACACAATGCCCACAGAATTTAAAACTACGATGGCAAACTGAAGTTACCTTCAGCATATATGCAACTCCCTTAATTGCTGATATTAACAGGTTGGTTAATAGTATGTGATTGAGTTAAGTGGTATGCTGATATTTTGTTAACTACTCATGGTAAATTAGGAGGATGTGTGCTTCTATGATCTTAGGAGCATTGGCCACCATGGCCCAACTTTTGAACCCGTAAGTGATGGGTTTATTCGAATTCAGTTGGTGGATAGGTTTAGCTGAATTTAGTTGCATGCAGTGGTATTTACGAGCTTAGTGCTTTTGTTTGTGGATTGTAATTGCCTAATTGAGATTTCTGACATTGTGGGTGTTGTAAGAGGGGTGGGTTAGCAAACATGGGCAATACAGAATTATTGAATGCGATAATGCAGTCTTTGCTCACAGTGTGCCTCTTGTTCAAGGGATACAATCATTCAAACACGAGTCATCAGGTCATGGTAAGACTACTGTGTTTTATCATTGAATTTTTTGGGTATTCTGTTTTTATTTGAAGAAAAATATAGAAGGAAAAGAAAACAGGAGATTGTTGGTTTGTCTTTTGCTTATTTTTTGCATTTAAATTTTGGTTGAGTGTTTCTGTTTAATCAGTATTGATGTTCATGAACGGCACTGTTGCTTGCATGGGCTTATGTGAAAACTTTAGAGAGGGCACGCTGATTGATTATGACTCTAGGTGCATTACTGACTACTGAGTATAAAATAACTAATATGGTATCTATCTTTTTGGTTGTTTGGTTTGAACGGTGGGAAGTTGAGGATTGACCTGAGCATGAGCGATATAGACTGGGTTCTTCTTATTATTCAGGTTTGTTTTTCTTTTCCGTAAGTCTCAACTCAAATTGACATCTAATGGATATTGTGTACTCCATACTTGCCTCATTGTTAAAGGATATTGTGTACTCCATACTTGCCTCATTGTTAAAGGATATTGTCCTTGCTAGAGTAGTTTAATTGAAAGATCCTACTATTTCTTCAAGGATTTAATGTAGTTATGGTTGATTGCCATACCCAGTGTCATTAACCATGTATTTGTATGAGCATATAGTTATCTCTACTGATCAAGCTTCTCGCATGTGACAGGAAATTATGTTAACTATCGGCCAAGTTCTCTGGGGAAAGATGACAGTGGAATGAAACTGATGAGCTTCCTTGCCCGTGCAGCTGAATCAATTGCTGATGGAGATATTATTAATGTACAAATCAAAAGATACCGCCAGTTACAGCTCTCTCAAAGTGGCTGTGTTTCTTCCTGCATAATATCGTATGCCTCCTGATCTTGACTCTGAAGAAAAATTGTTCCCACTTAAGACTCCTCTCCTTCTCACCATTTATGAAAGTTCTCCTCTCCTTGTTCTAATTCCTTTTTTTCCTGCTCTTTTTCTTTTTTCCTTTCTGTGACTAGTGCCTCACTGATGCATAGGCAGAGAGAGGCTTTTGTACAGGTAAAGTATCATTTCTGCTGATTGCAGGAAGTATGAATATGCGCAAATATGACCCTTGTGTTCCTCCTAGATTTTTCTACAGGTTAGTGATTATGTTGATTGTGTAACGTTGCTGCTCTTATATTTTTAATTATTTTCAATCTTGGAATTTGTAGTATTATGATTTTATCAATATTTTTGTAGCTCTGAATTTGAAACGTGTTATGTTATGATGACATTTTGAAAGCATAAGCACCTAGTGTGAACTTGAGGATATGTTATATTTGTTTCGCAGGTTCAAACGCGTGTAAAGTGCCGAAATGCAGGCACAATGGCATTGATATCGTATTGACTGAACTGAAAATGTCGTTTATCTCAGAGTATACAGTTCTTATGGAGCATGATGAAGTTATGAGCGAGTTGGTGTAAATTATGATAAGTAAATTATGATAAGTCTAGTATTCAATGTACTTCATTTAAGTCTTGAGTATCTCTTCAAACTTTTATTGTATCTGAGTTTATAAGAAACAAAATGTTACTTGTTATATATAAATAACGTTGTTAAATATTATTGTCTTTTATTTTATTCTAGGCTCTAAATTTGATTTTTTGCATTTGGTGAAAAGATGTAATTGTACCTATTAGACGTTCAATCAAAGGTCAAGGGCAAGCGAAAGCACACACAAAAAAAAAAGACTCTTATGACAGCGGTCGGTCAACAACTGCTGTCGTATACCGCCTACGACAGCGGTTGGTCAACGACCGCTATTGTATGTCGAATTAAAGTCAAAAGTCAATTTTGACCACCACCATCCGCATACTACCGCACTCGAGAAAAAAGCGGTCGAAACCGTTGTCGTAGGCCTAAGTTGACCGTTGTCGTAGGTGTTTTTTTGGTGTAGTGTCTGCATTGATGGGCACAACAAATAAGGTGGTTTGGTTCAGATACAAAGGTCGTGTTCCAGTTTGTATTTTTCTTTTGTATTTTCGTATTAAACCCACAGCAACGGAATTGACTGAAGTCCATTGTTGACGATCTCAGCAACGGTTATATCATCCGACGCTGTCTTAGCGTCGACCCACCTATATTCCGTTGCTATTCGGCTTAGCGTCGCGTTTTACGGCAACAAATTATTTCTGTTGCTGATTCCGTTGCTAACACGTCTCAGCGTTGGTTTTCCTCTTCGCAGCGCCGGTTTTCACCCGACACAATATTCTATTTTTTTGTAGTGATTCTTTATAAATCTCATTATCAATTCTTTGACTAGCTAACTTAGCCTCCTTGGTCACATGCATTTGACCAATTTCAGCAGCTACACGTGCATGACAAGTATCAGTATGGCGTTTAGTACCGAATTTAGCGTCAGCGAAGGTTGGTCCTCCTTTGTAGTACTTGCAAATAGCTCTAGCTTTGCCATCTTGAAATTTATCTCCATCTAAACAATCGTAATGCTCCCAAATTGATGAGCTCCATTTCCTGTTGCGATTTGCTCCTGAGATGTCACTCTCAAAATCGGAATCATTAGTTGTTGCTTCACTTGGTTGCCCTGCAAATAGTCCTGCATGAACTCAACATAACTCAATTAAAGATACTAGATATTCACTGATTAAAGTAGTAAACCATAATTAAAACATGAACAACCTAAAAAAAATGAAGCATTTCAATAAAACACAACAAATTGGTTCTCTTGAGCATAATGTTCTCTCTGACAATTTGTCAAATGGTTGGTGGTCATTAAACCCCGATCAATCACATAAAAACTCAACTACACAGGATTAACAAACTGAACTAAAGACTCCATTTTTTTTATCATCCTAAATATCAAAAAACCTCAAAATCCTCTCAATTTGTGTTTCAGCTTGTTATATGTTGTGAAGTAGAAGAGCAAAATAAGAGTTATAAGCTAAAAGAAAAAACTGACCAAAAACGAAGGGATAATTGGTTATTTTAAGTTTCTATGGCACTTATGCAAATACCAGATGATAAATTGAAGATGGAACCCTTACCTGAAGAAGATGAAACAGTTCGGCCAAGCAATAACGATTTTTTGGCGGTCATGGGCGTGAAGCCTCTTCGACCCAGAAGGCTAAGCCCGCGAGGAGGATTTGCCTGACGTTTCATGGGGATGGTTCCGGGCTTCTAACAATGAGGATGGAATGAGTTCGGTGATCTGAAGGTTCTGGCAATGAGGATGAGGGTGCCAAAGAGTTAAGGAGACGAGGTGGTTAGGGTTTTAATCTGAACAAGTGAACAAACCTGCCTCCCTTCTTGTTTTTTTATACGATCAACATAAAACGCTGAGTTTAAGTTAGAGTTTTAAAAGGCTCAACCTAACGGATCAAACCCAACCCGACCCAAAAATCCTCGGGTTCTCGAGTCCGAGTCATATTTTCGTGTTCAAAACCCATTTTTTCAAGTCGGGTTTTCGGGTAGGGTCATATTTTGCCAGCTCTATGAAGAACATAAGAAACAAATACAACAAGAACCAACAAGAAAAAAAGAAGTTTAGAATGAGAAAAATGATGTAACATCTTCCTTTTTTCCATCAGCTAGTTCATTAGCTCTTGGTAACGCCAAGTTATCAATCTTCGAAAAACCTGATCCGGCTCGAAATTAAAACAAAGCAAAAATACAAATCACACAAAGAAGACCAACTTATTCAAATCCTCGTTGCATATGCACATCTACACCTTGAAAGGCTTCACGTATGCCCAAACCGAACCTTATCAACGTTGGAAAACAAAAACCTAAAAATTCGATCCAACTTGGGGCTATCCATGAAAGAAACAAAGCAAGAAACACATAATTTGCTAAAGAAATTTTTAGGATAAGCAACCAACCCCAAATTTTGCAGATTCACAAAATCAAATTTGGAGCGAGAAGACTTTAGGGTCGTCCACTTGGAGAATCAAACGCAATTGCTGGAAAAGACGTCAATTCATTATTAAAGACTAATTGTGGATTTGAAAGGGGAAAAAGATGAAGAATATCAAATGTTTCCTTTTTATTCTCTCTCTTCTCACTCATCTGAAAAACTATGGTTTATTTCTTTGTTTTTTCATAAGGGGTGACTTTCTAGAGAGAAGGCAGAGCAGCAATGGTCTACTTAGGGCTGTTCACGTTAGGTTAACCATACCGAAAATGTGTTTGGTTAGGTAACCGAAAATGTCGGTTCACCTTTTTATCAGATTGTAACCGAAAGTGGTTAACCGAATTTAATTTTTGCACTTTTGAAATTTTAATTTCCTAACACATTTTTTCCAAGTAGAGGGGGCGAATAGAGGTGGAGTATATTGCTGCAGTTTATGACTTTTCTTTTTATTTGAAAGTTTTTGACCTGAACCAAATTCTTGAACCTCATAAACTCATAACACAAGAAAATGGGTTTTTTCATTAACATGTCATCAACATCTGATGCTTCAATCACAAAAATAAAGGATTCAAAGAGGTAACAAAATGCATTACAAGAGAAAGATGGTGGCTTTTGAGCAGAGAGAGAGAAAAAAATAAGAAGAAAAGTAGAAGAAATTGGAGTGAAGAGAGCGACTACGGGGAGGTTGAAGAAGCAATGAGAACGATCATGGCGACTTGGTCAGTAGCAATGAGGACGACCATGGCGACTTGGCTTAGTAGCAATGAGAACGGTGTATCTGCTAGTGGTTAGGAGAAAGAGAAATGAGAAAAAACAAAAAGGATGTGGGAAAGTGAAAGCCTAACTCAGCAAATATCCTTCACGCTTTAGTCACTTAAGTCTCTGTGGGCTTTTTCTTTTTCCTTTTGTAATTAATTAGTGGGCTTTAACTTATTGAATTAAGCCTATGAAAGTTTTAGAAAACTGTTTTTTGGTTAACTATTTTCCTAAGAAAATGAGCCTTACCTGTACCGAAAAATCGAAAAATGTTATCGGTACGGTTACCTTACCAAGATTATTCTTTTTACTCCGATATGGTAACCTGTTTTTCGGTACGGTTTTGTCTCGGTTTCACCTCTATTTTTTTATTTTTTTATTTTTTTATTTTCCATTTTTAATGTAACGTTTTGCCTATTTTTTGGTAGAATTCTTTTGTTTTTTAATCTTAATGCACCCATATTCTAAAATATTTACACATATTCTAAAATTTAAACCCCTATTCTAAATTTTGTGGATTCGCCACCTGGCAGAGCACCTCTCTCTAGAGCCACACTTAACTTTAAGTGAATGCCGTATTTTTTTTTTCGGGACTACAAATAAGTATAATGGTTAATCTTTTTCGCGATTTACTTTCCCCCCAACAAAACAGTTAACACACTCGCCCCCAGCCTACATGAACACCAAATAGGTAAATAGTCTCAAGATCAACCCAAAATGATATTTTGTTTAATGTTGTTAACGGAATTCTAAAGCCGTCTTATTTAAAGCAATTTGGGAGGTGAATCTAAACTTCAAAGGTATTTGAGACTGAATTCAAATTTGGGATTATTGACAGTGGGATAAAATTCAAATTATCGGACCTAATTATCCTTTAAATTTTGATCTTTTTATTTTTGTTTCTAGTTTTTTGGGTTGCTTTATAAGTCCCCGGACCCCGGTGCATAGTACGGATGTAGTTAAAACTGAAAACACCAAACAGAGGATCTGGGTCATCTTCACTTCTTGTCACAGAATAATTACAAGACGGTAAACCGCTACAAAGCTGCAGAACAAGGGTTTCGCTTCAAGTCTCTAAATCAAAAGCTTTGGTTTTCCCGGCAGAAGAATAACATAACATGATACAAAGACGGTGATCGAATTTCTAGGGCAAATTGAGCAAAAAACCAACCAATAATCTCAATT
The DNA here is from genome assembly GCA_038025085.1 of Tetragonia tetragonoides. Lineage (NCBI taxonomy): Eukaryota > Viridiplantae > Streptophyta > Magnoliopsida > Caryophyllales > Aizoaceae > Tetragonia > Tetragonia tetragonoides. The sequence continues at coordinate 33,744,650 of CM076151.1, read as the reverse complement.
AGCCCTTGAATTTTCTCAGGTATTTTTTTTAGATTTAAAGCATCTTTAGTTTTGTGATTATTCTCAAACCCTAATTTAGGGCACAATCTTTATAACATTATCAAATGAGCCAATTTTGTGTGTTGTTTAATTTGATATAAACCCTAGATTGGCATTCTTGAAAACCAATTTCATTTCAATTGGCTCAGAATTTGTTGATTTAGAGGAGAAATAATGGGAAAAGCGAAGGATGATGAAACCAGTAGCTCAAAGAAGAAGGCTAGTGGTGGTGGGAGAAATGAATCATCAGGTTCAGGTTCTGGAGAGACATCTGGGCTTAGAAGGTCTGCTAGAGAAACGCCGTCGAAAAAGCAGGCGAATTCGAGCCCTGTTAGTGTTAGGAAATCTCAGAGACTGGAAAGTGGTACGGGAACTCCTCCGAAGGGGCCATCTGCTACTACTACGAAGAAAAATGAGGCGAAAAATGAGACGCAGGGACCTTTGAGGAGGTCCGGGAGAGAGAATAAGTTTCAGTCCCCGAGCGCACGGATGGCTGGGAAGGGTTTGGCGTCGAAAAGTGGTGTAAAGCAGCAGAAGGGTCTGAATTCTGAGAATTCGAAAGATAAAAAGAATGACGATGAGAGTTTGAAGGAGGGTGCTGAGGGAAGGAAAGGAAAAGGGGTTGCCGAACAGGGGAAGGAGAGTCCTAAAGTTGGTACTATGGGTTCGACAATGAAAAGTGGTGTGAAGCAGTCCCCAAAGGGTTTGAACTCCCGAAATGTGGAAGATAAAAAGAAAGACGACGAGGGTTTGAAGGAGGGTACTGAGGAAGGGAAAGGAAAAGGGGATGTCGAACAGGGGAAGGAGAGTCCTAAAGTTGGTACTAAGAGGAGGAAGCAATACCACACCCATGCTTATAGAGCGATGTTTAAGCCCATAACAAAGAAGCCTAAAATACCAGGTGGGTACTTAGCTCATGTTGAATTAGAGATTGTACTTTTGTTCCCTAATTGATGCTTTTTGTAACTCATTAGTATGTGCTTTTGGCTCAGTCTTTGTGTAGCTAATCTTGTAAATAGTCTGCCATGATTTTTAAGATATGCTTATTTATGCTTATAGATTGTATATCAATGTTGGATCATGCGTTGTTTTCCTCAAATCTTTTAGATTCCGCTGAGAAGACAAAGCCTGAAAATCGTGATGACAGTGGAGATAGTGTTTCTGTGGATGATGAGGAAGGGAAACAAAAGCATAGTGATAGAGAGGAATTGAAGGAAGATTGTACTAAGAGTATAGATAGTGATACGAGGGTTTCAAATTCTGATGCGGAGAAGCATGTTCATGTAGAGCATCCCTGTGAATCGGAAGATATCAAAAGACTGCAAGTTTCTACGATGGGGGATCTCCAATCATCTTCTCCTGAAGTTGAGGGTAAGAATGACGAAGCTAAAGACATGGAAGCAGAGTGCTCTGTGATGGAAGAGATTCACAATGAGGAAAAGCTTCCGTCTTTAAGAAAAGAGCTGTTGAATGATGGCAATGATGGCTCTAAATGTAATTTGAAAGAGACAACTCCTGAAGCATCTGCTGCTGAAAGTGAAGGTGGTCACACCTGCACTGAGGGGGCTATTCAGTCAGTATCATCTATTTGCAAATTGAGCTTTTTAACTGAGCAATGTCAGAAATGTCTTAGAAAAACAAGGTAAAAATCTCTAAAACCTCCCTTAATCTGTTGTTGTCGCGAAGACTAAATTGAAACTAATTGGCTGAGATAGTTGAGCTGAAACAAACATATAAGCTACTGCTGTCGTGTCGTGATATGTTTTGATTTACTGGTTGAACAAAAGAGAAATGGAACAACAGGTGCCAATGCAATCGGAAATTGGAAGCATATGGAATTGGAATAAAAGGTCAAATAGTGTGTGCTTAATGTAATTGTATTACACATTTGCTGTCAAGTCAGAATTTCCTAAAATAAATCTTAATAGCAGTGTAACATAGTTTGATTATATTGTTCCATGAACGACAAAAAAAAAAAATCTTTTCCTTTAATCTTTTAAAGATACCTTTTTTGTTTTATTTTTTATTTTTTTGAATATTTTTAGAAAGTTAGCTGAATATCCAAGGTAAAATCTTAAAATGATCATTAGATAAGAGTGCTCATTTGGAGTTTTAAGGCAAATTAGACATTGGTTCATTATTAATGTAAGATAAGATGAACCCTGAGGGGGTAGCTCAGCTGGTAAGACATCTGAGAAATATTCCAGAGGTCCCAGGTTCGAGTCCTCTTAGGGCCACTGGAGATTTTACTGGTCGTTAACTTCAGGGCCCATGGGATTAGTCAAGCAAAGCTTGGACACCCATGTTATCAAAAAAAAAAAAAAAATAAAAAATAAAAATGTAAGATAAGATAAGATTAGTTGTCGAAAAGAATGGGATGAATTTGTAGCCCTATTTTTGATGCTAGTAATACTACATCGACAAAAAATTGATGATATTCTCGAAAGGCATGATAGCATTCTTGGCGGGTATAAATGAAATATAACACTTACATGAAATGAAAATTTTCCGCTTATTTTATGTGCTTTTCATACTAAACCCTATAGAAATATTTATAGAGATGTACTCCCTCGTCCCTCCCTCCCATATTATATGGGTGCTTTGTAACTTGTGATTCACAATAATGTCTTAGACTTCTATTTTCTGTAACCTTCTTTTGGGGTGCTATGTCACCTTAGCTTTTTTCGGATCATTGTGAATATTTGTGATTTGTTTAGCTTTGCGCTGGAGCGAGAGAGGCCTCTAGGGCCTGATATCTGATGAAAAAAACTAATCTGATATAGAACCCGATGGGTATCTAAATGAGCAAAACATAGCCGGAAAATGGTTTTAGGGGGTTAAAAACACTACTATGTGATTCATGTGTGTAACGTGTGAGGGTATATTTGTCACATAAGTCTAAAAGTTGGCGGAAAATGGATTTAGGGGGTCACGTCTGGGTTTTTAGATTTATTAGAGGGTACTGAACAAAACTGATCTTTTAAGGGGGCCTTGGCAATCCATGGTAAACTTTTTTTTTTTTTTGGGGGGGGGGGGTGTTAGGCATTTTAGCCAAATTTTCCTTACAAAAATTTGTTTTTATGTGATCACATGATATGTTTGACTTATAAAGAAGGATTTTCATCATAAAATTAGGCATGATGTGATGTTTAATTAGTGTGTTTTGACGACTTTCTTGTGTGTGTGCGTGTGTACGCATGTACATGTGCGTTTGTGGGCGCGTTTGCGCGTGTGTTTGTGTATGCGTGGGCGTGTGTGTATGTGTGCGTGCATGAATTTATTAGAGGGTACTGAACAAAACTGATCTTTTAAGGGGTGTTGGCAATTTGTGGTAAACTTGGGGGGGGGGGGTAGTCCATTTAGCCAAATTTTCCTTTCTAAAATTTATTTTTATTGTGATCACATGATATGTTTGACTTATAAAGAAGGATTTTCATCATAAATTAGGCGCGATTTGACTTGTAATTAGTGTGTGCTTTGAGGACTTTCTTTTAGTTTGTAAAAACTGCATTATCTCTATCATTGCAATTTTTTTACTCTAAAATAAGTATGTTAGGTGAAGGAAGGTATAGGAAGTTGCCTAAACTGCCATAAATATTTGATTTGGTTATATTTGATTTGGTTATATTTGAGTTGTGGGGATGGGTTATCATGTTGAAATTTGAAAAACATTTTGGAGGGAGTGAATGTGGAAAGGATACCTTTTGGTGAACTCCCAACAAAACTAGTTAGGAGTGAATGAGGTGGCTAGTGATTTGGTAAACTCATAGAGATTGCTCTAATATTATGATAAAGGTAGATGTATGGTGTAGCCTTTTAATTTTCTACTGACTATATAAACATATATCGTTCTACTGACTATATAAACATATTATTGTTATGGGAGTTTATTGGTGGAATAGAACCTTTTGTATCCAAGTTAAAATGCCTCTGAGCTAGCTTTCCTTTAGTGTCTTTGAGAGTAGTTGGTGTGCACTTGACAAGTAGCCAGTGGCCCATTATGATGGTGGTGCAGCATTCCAGCAGCCATTCTCCACATGATTCTTACCATACACAATATATCAACTAACCACCGTCTCTTTCTCTCTACTATGGGTGCTGCTAAGTGTCCTTCTCCTTCTTTAGTTTTTGCATTACATATCTGTCTTTAGAGTCAATGAAGCCCCAATGAGGCTGACTACCAGTGAACAGGGACATGGACCACGAGGTAGAGAAAAAGGGTTGGCTTGGGGGGGGGGGGGTTGAAGGGGAAGAGAGGAGAAAGATCAGAAAATGTAGGGTTTAGGGAGGGGAGGGGTAAGGATGTGGTCAGGCTGTCACTTATGTGTGTGTGTGTGTGTGTGTTGGTGGGTGGGTGTGTGTGGGTGTGTGTGTGGGTGGGTGTGTTGGGGGGTGGGGTTAGAGAACAAAATTATTGTTTGTTTTCTTTCCTGTATGTGTAGCTCTCCCCTCTGCTCTTCCGAAATAATTAGCTCCTCGGTTGCTGTCATTCTTTGGATTGTTAACCTCCTTTAAGAGCAATTGAGTGAGGAGAACTATGTTTGTAGCATTGTTGAAACTTTGTTGCTGATCTCCTAGGAGTTCAAAAGATATAATGCTTTAGATTTTTTGAGAACATGATAGCTTAGTCCGATGTTTTGTTGCAGGTTAGACTATAATTCGCCGAAGCAGGAGCTATGCAGTTGCCTCCCAAACTCATTCAACATTGTCGATATGATCTCCGTTTCTAAGGTTGGCTTTGTGATGGGATGAGAGCAAATGAGGGCCATTGTATATAAAAGCTCTCTGGTTTTGTTTTTAAAATTCATAGAATGCTACTTATTGGGTAAAGACGTTCACTATATATCAGCACTCATAGACTTGCAAATGTATGTTTGGAGCATTTGCATTCACCAACATTATTTATTTGTTGTTGTTTTTATTAGATTAGATAAGAAAAAAAGTTAAGATTGAGATTAAGTAATTCCAGCCTAGGAGGACAAGAATTCCTCGGAGAAGTATGCTGCTGGTACAAGTAACACTCCTTTAAGCTGTTGGCCCAATTTACCCAGATGTCAGTAGCTGACACCCCCCGTAAGGGCATTGCTGCTTTGGCTTATAGTGAAGCCAAGTACAGCATCCAATCATACACAACTGTGACAGAGTTCTCTTTTTGGCTTAAGCGGAGGTTCCTTACTTTTTGACTAATGTGAAAGCAGCTTCCATAAATTTATTACTGAAGAAAGAATATAAAAGAGCTGTCCATTCCCGTCCATACTCTCTTTGGACAGCTGTTTTTAATTTTGAAACAAAAGGCTTCTTCTTCTCTTAGTCAAGTATTATTATAGGGCTTAGTTGTTTTTGAAGTTTTTTTTTTTTTTAATTTGGCTCAATTTGTGTAATTTTCAGTATGTTTATGCTGTAGTAGGGAGAACTGTGCTCTATGTCTTACTTTCTTTTACTTCTATTTCTATCTTGACATCAAGCATTTATAGTATAGTAAAATTGTCTTTTTAGTAGAAAATAAAGTAGGGAAACAATTTATAAGTATTTATAATTCCTTTTGGTGCCTTTGGCTGGAAACTCCAGGGTCTTTACTTACTAGTAGTAGTAAGCCGGTGGAGTGTGTTTGAATAGAGTGATGTATCGGGCTTCTTTGTGGGCCAAAGCAGCTGGGGCTTGTGAAGGGGTGTCTTTGACTGATTTAGCTAGTTTAAAGCGCCATTGGGGCGACTTGTAAGTTGTAACTAGTTTATATTTCCTATCTGACTTCTTTTCCTCCTGCATTGTAATCATTTACGCACTCCTTGACCTGATTTTACGCCCTATTATTACTAACAGGGAAGTGAGCTATTACTTTGAGACTTTGAGTTGTCCTAAGTTGGAAGTAGTTATCTGTTTTGTGGTGGACAGTGTATTCTTTGCTTTCAGATATCAATTTTATTTAGTGCCTTTGTCTAAAATGTATCTTATCTTTCTACTAGTTGCATTATCATTGTCATTGTTATTTCATTAGATTTTTGTATGCCTTTTTACCTTATGGCTTATTATGGAAGCCATTACTCAAAAGTAAGTACTGTTTATGTTCTGGGCTTTCAACGAATTGTAACTTTCTGTAATGAATTAGGATAGAGGGGAATGCGAGACCTCTGTTCCTGCACATTCTGGAGTGGAAAGTGGGCGAGATGTACGGCAAATTGATCCTCCGCTTGATGTTGAGCGTAGTACATGTGTCACGTGCAAGCGTGTTGGAAAGCTATTGTGGGTAACTCTCACCCTTTGGCTTGCTTTGTTTTGATTGGTATTATTAAACATGTATATTTGGGAAAGCTATTGTGGGTAACTCACCCTCTGCCTTGCTTTGTTCTGAGCTTCTGATTGGTATTTTTAAACATGTATTTGCTACAGTGCATCTTATCATGGGTGAATGTACCCATTTTATTCCTTGTCCATGTTAAAACGCTGAGTGGGTAGCTCAACTGGTAAAACTTGTGAGATTTGTTCCAGAGGTTCCAGGTTTGAGCCTCCTCTGGGCCACTGGACTGGTAATTAACTTCAGGGCCATATGAGATTAGTCCGGCAAAGCTTGGATATCATTTAAATATGGAAAATGATCTTCCTTTTAGTAAGGGATTATTAATATTCTCCATTTGGATAGATTCTGTATGAGAGTACTATGAAGTTTTTTGTTGCTTAATATTTAGATAAGATAAAATTAGCTGAATATAAAGTAGATTTAAATTTTACTGAAAAAAGGAAGATTTAACTGTGTGATCGGAATGATATTAAGGTAGGCACGTCGATCTTTAGGTAGTATATTGCTATTGGAGGTACCTTACAAGACAAACTAGAGTGAAATTTATGTTTACGGGTAATGAATTGATAAATTACCATTGCGAATTAACATATTATGCATTAAGAAAATGTGGCGTAATGATTGTCAATTGATCAAGGGAAAACTTGAAATGTCATACGTGGTTTGATGACCGAAAACATGTATATCATACACAAGTTTAAAGTTTTATAGTAGGCTGCTCATGAGATTTTTATGTTTGATGTACGTGTGTACCTGTACCTGGCTGCTATATATATTTTTATTACAGAATTGCAACTAGGGAGTAGGAAGGCACAGAGAGAAAGTTTGTTACAAGTTTGGTAGCCCTTTAGATCTTTGTATGAACGGGAAAAAATAATTTAGGTCGTATAGGACTACAATGTAATATTGTCTTTTCAATACACATCGACGTTAACATTACCCTAGTGCCTCCAAAGAGGTTCCTGCCTAGGCAGTGTAAAGGGGGGGGGGGGTCGGTTGTACGCAGCCTTACCCCTGTGAGTCTCACAGAGAGGTTGTTTTCATTTGACCCGAGATCCGAAGTTCGACGACCATTGACAACTTAACAATAAATAAGAAGTGCCGACGATTTTATGAGCCATTTGCTTTAGTCCATTATATTCCGAAGCCACAAAGTAGTGAAACTTTTGGCTCCACTGGAAATGGTGGACATAATATTGTTAGAGGGACATCGCACATGGGGCACGTGAGCCGTGAGGCGTGTGAAGTGTGTGGTTCGAGTGACGTGGCGCGTGAGGCGAACGGGGAAGCATGTGTGGAGTGTGAGGTGAAACTGAAAGTGGAGGTGCATGGGGCGTGTGACATGGAGCGTGAAGTATCTGCAGATTCAAACAGATCATTGCCCACTAAGTCTGATTCAAATGTCTGGTTAGGCGGTATTCAAAGTTCACATTCACGTTCTACTATTAATGTTGTGCTGGATGTGGGTCAATTGCTCTCTCTCTTCTCTCTTACTTTTAAGTGCTGTTGCAAATGCCCACATCCCAGTGGAGGGTTGACGTTAGGGGGTAACCACTAACCAGCAGGAGGGGTCTTTCGGGAGTGTACCACAGGTAGGGCTAGAGAACAGTTGATTTTTGGGTTCACGTGGCTAGAAGAATGGCAAACAGTCCTGCAGATTCCTCGGGCGAACGTGGTTCTATGCAGGCGTATGAACATTGTGAAGGGATACCTACTATAGCTGGAAGCTGTAGTGCTCAGAATTATTTCTGGTTGGTTAATAGGTTAGCGAATTCCAAAGCGAATGAAGGAGGAATTGTTTGATGTGACACCGGAGGTTGGGTTTGAAGTGGGATTTTCTGATGGAGGAATACAAGTTGAGTACAGTTCCGAAGGGAACGAAAGTTTCTATTTTGGGGATGACCACCGCTCTCACAGCTCGGCTGGCCTGCCAGCGCTTGAGGGAATTCTCCTGTTCCCGGGTCAATTTTGATGTAGGAGGATATGACCTTTTCATAGAACAACTTCAGAGGACTAATTTGAGAGAAGGATCCACACGTGTCTGATAATCCTGTGGATTTGCAATATATAACAATGTATAATGAGGATGAGGCAGGTTGCTCTTTGGGTCAAGGTTTGGACCATAGTGTATAGTACACACCAAGGTTGCACGGAAACAGAAACGCAGGCACAGTACACGGGAAACGCAAAATTCTCAAAAATGTAGGAAAACACGAGAACACCAAAAAATTAAAATAAATAGAAGAGTGCTTTTTGGAATCTACATCTTCGTCGACCCGCTCATGATAGGGAGATGCAAGAGCTCACATCCGAACTGTTCAGCATTTGAGTTCAGATGATTCTAGAAGGTGGGTTAGGGTTCCTTCGGGAGAGTTTTCTTTCAAGTCCTTTCCTTGTTTAGGGACGCCTTTTCCCCCGATTTCCTTTTTGTTTTAGATAAGAATTTTTTTTATTAATGAACCAATGAAAGAATACAAAAAAGGCGGAGGACAAGAAGTCCTCAAATGGAAAGCAATAAATGATCTACAAGTCCCGCCACTGAACTAGTGTAAGAGGGACACCCTTGAAGGCCCCCGCTGCCTTTGCCCAAAGTGATGCTAAATAAACGGCGCGATCCAAAACATAATAAACTGTTTTTCAGACGCGGAAAAGATCATCGAGTTTCGCTCTAGCCAAATACACCACAGAATGGCCATAGACGCACACCTCCACCACAACTTACCCTTCCTCCCCCTCCTACCACTTACAGCCCCACTGTAGCCGGGCTCGCAAAATGTTCCCCCCCATTCAGCCTATCCCACAACATCCTAGCGAAATCACACAACACAAACAGATGTAACCCGTCCTAACAATGGCGACATATTGCACACAAATCCGGCAACGATCATGCCTTTTCCCCCAATTTCCTCTAGCAGACTTTATTTGGAAAGCCAAGGTGCCCTTGAAAGTGAAGGCGTTTGTGTGGACTCTAGTGTTCGATTGGGTCAATACTAATGATCTAAGGCAGCCGAGGAGACCGGGGGTGCCTTTGGCGCCTAACATGCGTTGGCTTTGCCGGTTTCGCAGCGAGACTTCTACTCATCTTTTTCTTTGGTGTGATGTGCCCCATAGCCTTTAGCATAGGTTGATTCTCGAGGAGGTGTGGGTTTATTCTTCCAGTGTTGACGCAATCATAGAGATGCAATTTCTGGGTTTTGAGGGTGGGAAGGAGAGGAAGTTGTTGTGACGTAAATTTTTTTTTTGCGATTTTGTGGAGTATCTGGTTGGAGAGAAACGCATGTGTGTTCCATGGGATTTCTTTTATGCTTTCGGAGAAGGCCACTTACCTAACCTCTCATTGGGGTAGGATTGCGGGGGCTTTCTGGGTTATACTATTACCAATAACCAAAGGGATTGGTTAGTTCAACGCCATTGGCGTGATGTGTAGATAGTTTTCTTTTTATACTGAGGATGCCTTATCCTCCACATTTTTGTATTATTTACCATTTGATTAATAAAATTTTCTCTTATCTAAAAAAAAAAAACCAATGGGATTGGGGCAATCTGTAAATGTTTAATTTAAAGGATACCTTATCCTCTCTTCTGCTGTACGTTTGATATCAAATTAATATACTCTCTCTTTAGTGTGATTTCCTCAAATATACATCATTCACAAACTAATTCCCAAATTAGCTTCGGTTCAAAACTATTTCCCCACATATACACCACGTAGGATCGGACTGTGGTCTGGAAGCGAATTTAATTTATTTTTTTTTATAGCGAAAGGCAAAGCCGCTGTGGGCCCACAGCGGCTTTGCCTTTCGCTATAAAAAAAAATTAAATTCGCTTCCAGACCACAGTCCGATCACTATTTTTTTTTTATAGCGAAAGGCAAAGCCGCTGTGGCCCACCGCGGCTTTGCCTTTCGCTATAAAAAAAAATTAAATTCGCTTCCAGGCCACAGTCCGATCACTAATTTTTTTTTTATAGCGAAAGGCAAAGCCGCTGTGGGCCACAGCGACTTTGCCTTTCGCTATAAAAAAAAAAATTAAATTCGCTTCCAGGCCACAGTCCGATCCTACGTGGTGTATATGTGGGGAAATAGTTTTGAACCGAAGCTAATTTGGGAATTAGTTTGTGAATGATGTATATTTGAGGAAATCATTCCTCTCTTTATCTTAAAAAAATAGAGGGAAAAAATAAAGGAAAGAAGCAGGAATAATATATTAAAGAATTGACTTGACACATTCATGAAATAAATTTAAAATTGGTTCAGCATTTAAGTAAAGCTTGTCCGCTGTAGTACCCAACCAGTTTACATTACAGCTGTATGTGACTACCTTTTATTTTAGGTTTAGAGCTGTATGCTACCTAAGACTAAAATAAAAGTTTCTCACCACCAGTCCACCACCATGCAGAGAAGCTACTCTAACACAATCATAGTCATCACTCATATCTCCAATGACACATCCTGGAGTCCAACATAACCTGCTGGCGTCACTGTGGTTTGCCGGAGAATCAAGAGGGAAGGAGAACGAGAGAGCTGTTGCTTTGAGGAGTGAAAAATCATTTTCTTTCTTTTTTATTTTATTTATTTATTTATTTTTTTTATTCTGGTTTTCTCGTCCTGGAAATGCTTGTCCACATTTCCAAAACACTTACCTTGCATTTCCACCTATCGAAGACGTTTCCACCTGGATGACAAGTTTCCGTCCGTTTCCAGTGTGTATCCTCAGCTTTTCCGTTTCGGACACGTTTCTGGCACGGGAAATGTAAGTTGTATCACATTTTTGAACGTCATAGGAACACACGAGGGGAGAAGCGTGTGGAGTCATTAGTGTGGGTGTTTGGGGAATCTACAAAATTAAACAAACTTTATACTTATAACCTTAGGCTGAGTTAAAGAGGAATCTACAAATTAAACAGGGACCAAAGCTATATAGGATTTGTTTTTTGTCTTGTGAGAGGCCATCCTTAGTTCATCTTCAGCAGTTCAACAGAGTTTGAGTCCATACTCCACTATGCCCAAGTTTACCGAATATACAGCAACTAAATCACCCTATGTCTCGAATACCCCCTCCTAATTGTGCAATTGCCAGCTTCTCCATCAGACTCCACCCGTTGACCTAGCTGCATCAACTCAAAATTCTTTCATGCCCCTGTTGTTTAATAATTACATTTAAAAATGGACATATTGAAGGATCGATCTATTAGAGTGAGGGATTTCCGGCCAATTAGCCTGGTTACGAGTGTGTATAAGATCATTACTAAGGTTTTGTCTATTCGACTTGGGCTGTTCTGTCTGGGACGATTTCGTTGGCTCAGAGCGCTTTTGTGGAGGGTCGCCAGATCCTCGATGCTGCTTTAGTGGCAAATGAGGTGGTGGATGATGCTCGTCGTTCTAGTTCTCAGGGGGTTGTTTTTAAGTTGGATTTTGAGAAGGCCTATGATCGAGTCAGCTTGGCTTTTTTGGATCGGGTTATGGGTAGGAAAGGTTTCGGGGGGAGGTGGCGTAAGTGGATCAGGGGTTGTTTGTCTAACGCTAGCTTCTCTGTTCTGGTTAACGGGGCGGCTCGTGAGTGGTTTACGTCTTCGCGGGGCCTTAGGCAAGGAGACCCTTTGTCTCCTTTTCTCTTCACTTTGGTTGTCGATGTTCTTGGTCGGATGTTGGATAGGGGAGTGGATCGGGGGTTGGTTGAGGGTCTCAGAGTTGGGCGGGAGAGGGTGTCAGTCTCCCACCTTCAGTTCGCCGATGACACGATTCTTTTCCTCTCGGCTGAGGTAGAGGGTTGAAGAGAGTGCTTACTTTGTTACAGGTGTTTTTGAGGTGGTGTCCGGGATGAAAATTAATCTGTCTAAGTGTAGTTTGGCTGGTATCAATGTGGAGGACGGGGTTCTTGAGAGTTTTGCTGGTCTCGTGGGCTGCCAGGTGGCCACTTACCTATTTGGGGGTTCCTTTAGGGGGTAATCCCCGCCTTTTTGGGAGCCTGTTGTGTCTAGAGTGGCGAAGCGTTTAGATGGTTGGAAGGGAGTTTATTTTTCCCTCGGGGGAGAATTACTCTTCTTCAGTCCTGCTTAGCTAGTATCCCCATCTATTACCTCTCCTTGTTTAGAATTCCAGTCAGTGTTGCCAATAGGATTGAGAGGATTATGAGGGATTTCCTCTGGTCGGGGGCTACAGGAGAAAGGAGGGATCACCTGGTTAGCTGGGACCGTGTTTGCAGGCCGAAAACAGAGGGGGGGCTGGGTCTTGGTAGATTGGTGTCCAGGAACATTTCGCTAGTGGGGACGTGGTTTTGGCAGTGTCATCTGGAGTCCGATTCCCTCTGGCACCGAGTAATCAGGAGCAAGTACGGTCTTATGTGCAACGGGTGGGACGCTCATGCTGGCTCCAACGTTTCTCATGCATGCCCTTGGAAGTTCATTTCTCAGGTATCGTCTCTCTTCTTTCCACTGTTCAGGTATAGTGTGTGGTTTGCGGGTTCGACTCTTGGAGGATGTGTGGAAGGGTGATCTTCCTTTCTCTTCCACATATCCCCGGGTTTGTCGGCTGTCCACTTTACATAGGGCCCCTGTGGCTGCGTTTTTCTCGGTCGCAGGTGGTTCTTGGGACTTACATTTACGCCGACCACCACATGATAGGGAGATGGAGGAGCTTGTTTCCCTTCGTGAGTGTTCTGAATGCTACTCTACTCGTCCCTAGGGACGATTCTAGGACTTGGACGGGGAATCCTTCTGGGGTCTTCTCTTGTAAGTCCTTCCTTTACCATATTAGCCTTCCCTCTCAGTTTCCCCACTTTCCCTTATCTACATATATTTGGAAGTCTAAGGTTCCATTGAAGGTGCGCGCTTTTGTGTGGACTTTGGTGTTAGGTAGGGTGAACATGTATGATATGTTGCAGCGTAGGAGACCTAGCTGGTCCCTTTTACCGGGGTTTTGTGTGATGTGCGGCATAGTGGGGAGGATTGTTTGCATTTGTTTGTGCAATGTGACTTTGCGCGGAGCTTATGGGATAGATTGTTGTGTGGGGAGAGCTTTGTGTGTCCAGCCACGGTGGGTGGATTCTTACAGATGCGATTTGTGGCGATGAGGAGGAGTAAGGAGTAAGGAGGGGAGGTTGTTGTGGCGTTGTGCTTGCATGGCTATTCTTTGGTGTATTTGGTTGGAGAGGAATTCCAGGAGGATTTTCTCCGGGACTAAGAAAACTATTGATTATGCTTCGGATCACATAGTCTACTTGGCTTCTCTTTGGGCTAAGGCGGTGGGGGCCTTTAAGAGTGTTCCTTTAACTATTGTTCAACGCCATTGGCGTGATGGGTAGATAGTTTACTTTATACTGAGGATACCTTATCCTCCACATTTTTTGTATTCTTTACCATTTGATTAATAAAATTTTCTCTTATCTAAAAAAAAAAGGGCATATTGAAGGGCACAGATACATTCTTGATTCTGGTTATGTATGAATGTAAACTTGGTTATTCCATTTAGAATTTTAGATCTATGGTCAATTTTTTTTATGTTTTGATATTGGGATGCTATGTCATTAAATTTAATTATCCTCCTAAATTCCTTTTTCCTGTCCTTGTTATCGTCGTAGAGTGGAAGATAGTTTACAATACTGATGGTTCGTTTCCTTTTGTAGTCTTCTAAGTCCTAAGCTGCTATTAGTTGTCTGATATATGTTAAGATCTCTCCTTAATGTTTTATTTTAGGCACTGTGATGGAAAAGGGTGCAAAAGAAGTTATCATCCTTCATGTTTGTGGTCTCCTGAAGTGAATGCATTTCTTCGAATTTGGTACTGCTCTGTGTGTATCAAGAAAAGGTTGACCCATGGTGTTTATTCAGTGTCGCCAGGTGTAGAATCAGTTTTAGATGTCAGAGAAGTGGCATTCTCAAATTCTGAAGGTATTGAGATGATGAGTTCCCATTTGAACTGGCAACACATTTTTAATTGTTTAGTCTTTGGGAGTGAGCTTTAAAGGCCTAAAAGACACTGGCAATTAGTAGCCTCAATTAATAAAACTTTGTATTTTGCTATTTTTTGTACTCCTAAATGGTTTCTTGATAATAAGACTTCTTCTCCTCTTAGTCTTTACTTCTGATATTATGTACTCTATTCTTAGTTTCAAAGAAAAATAAATAAATAAAAAATTAAAGGATAAGGGATCTATTATCAGTCCGAAGTCATTACTTTGAGATATAGTGGCTCATGTCTCTTTAATTGGCCTTTATATCCTACTGCTTACGTTGGAGCTACACTATAGAATGGCAAAGATGTCCTTTTTGTTGTTAGTACAATAATTTTATCCAGGTCTTCAGCTTTTACTGCTTATAATAGAATGTGTTTTTGCAGGAGAGAAGAAACAGAAACAATGCTTTGTCAAATATAAAGGTCTTGCTCATGTTCATAATCACTGGGTACCGGAAATACAATTGCTTCATCAAGTCCCAGAGCTCCTTGTGAAGTATGGTGAGGAAAAAGAGGTAAGTGTGTTTGTTGTCTGTCAGTCTGCAAGTCATTTTTATATTTTTATAAAATGTGGATCGTGGTTTAATTGGATGTTAAAGGGTTATAAATAAATTTATTAGTATTATTTTTTTTCTCATAGTTCTGTGGCTCTGTCTCTCAAGTCCTGACTAGCTTCATTGTCTCCAGGGCACACATTGGAAGCCAGAGTGGGCTGTTGCTCATCGTCTGCTACAGAAAAGATCATTAGTTATTGATGACCACCCTGTTAAGCATAATGACCAGGATACTGGTATTGTAACCAATGGCCAGTGTGAGTGGCTTGTGAAATGGTGTGGTCTTGATTATGACCAAGCAACATGGGAAATGGAGGATTCTCCGTGTTTTAAGACAGTTGATGCACAGCGGCTCGTAAGAGAATATGAAGCACGTCATGAGAGGGCAAGGATGATATCTTTATCTGGAGGCAATGAGGTTGGTTCTCAAATGCCCTTTATATAGCTGGTTGTTTAAACCTTGTCATTTGTGAAAATCTGGGAGAAGTGACAACAAATTGGAGTTGGTCTCTATAACTCATCTGCTTCTATGAGAAGTAGAAACATTTGGGCTTCATATTACGTGTTTATTTAGTAATTCATTTTGCATCATAGTATTGGTCTGTACGGTCAATGATTAAAATTCATAAAGATCTGCATATTAAGGAAGATATTCTCCCTCTCTTTAAATTTGTCTCTGGGTAGATTAGGACCACAAATCGGCTATTTCCTATCCTTCGAGGCTTAGACTTCTTCTACAGATGAGGATATTCTTGTTTGGATTTCGAAGCCTGTGGTCCCCCTGCCAAATAAAAGAACTGTTTTGTGTGACATGGAGTCCTTGTGTACCTTGTGTAGATAAGTATTTGTACCAGTGATTGTATCCGCAATTCCACATTCATGCCGGAGCCAAATATTTAGTTCTAGAGTATAATGGACTAAATCAAATTGGCTTCATTAAACTATCTGCACATCTTATTCACTAGTGAAGTTGCCTATGATTGTCGTGCATTTAATTGAGGGTCAATCCCTTTAAAGATATCCTGTTTCTCACCTTTCCCCTTCCTTTGCTGTTTTCCTCTTAATTACTATCTCTGACATTTTCTTGCACCACCGGTGGACCAGTACCCCTTGTTCCCATCCCCGCCACATTAGCACCCTATAAACACATCTGGCACCTCAAGTTCAATCTCATCTTGAATCGTGGATGATGATTTTGGAAAAGAAGACTTCGACAATGTCTTTTGTAGGCTTAGGCTCCTATATCGGAGAACACCATCGTCAATCATCAATTGAAAGCCACAAGAAAGAGGGAGGAGAGAGAACACAGAAAAAGGCCTAACAATTACTTTCTTGATAGAAACGTTTCAGAAAGATGGAGACATGGGACTATGGGAGCTAGTAATGGTGGTGATGGAATATACAGGCAGCCGTTGCCGCCATAGTTGACTTCACTGGCTAGGATTAAGCCTGCCGGTGAATCTGCTCCCTATCACTCCCCTGCCGGGCAAATCAACCACAGAATACTCTCTCTCTCTCTCTCTCATTTTGTGTAGTCCGTCGAAAAGCTTATGTAGGAGGGAATTTTAATCAAACAGGAAATCCTATTTTTAAATTCAGAAATTAAAATTCTAAAGGGTAAAAAGGTCATTTTGCTAATCTGCAACGATAAAACTGTCGTACAAAGTAGTTTTCTACCTAAAAAACCAAGTTTGGAGTTTGTTCTTTCAAAAAAATACCCTCATAGAAGGTGCTCCCGGGACAAAATAGAAATAAAATTAAAAATCCAAGATAATACTTGTAACTGATAGTTTGCAATACTCTAATGAATTTCTGTTAGGCGCTTTCTTCTATTCTTGTTTTTGTTTGATTGATTTTATATACTACTGTTCAGACTCCTACGCTCAATAATTTGGTTAACTTTCATGTTTTGTTTTATTTATCAACTATTATGTATAGACTCAAGAGCAAAGAAAAGGACCACACGTCAAATTGGGAAGACTACCAGGTAGCAGTTGGTCGGGACCTGACACCTGCTATCTCAACTCTGTTAATAAGCTCCGTGAGTGTTATTACAAGGGCCAAAATGCAGTTCTACTTGATGAGCAGGTATGCTCATATTACTAGAACTTCATCTGATCGTCTACTTGAATTCATACCTGCTAATATATACTCCCTGATTGTTGCTATGATTCTAGTGTATAGGCAATTCTTTGTGTTGCATTAATTTAGGATTTCGGACTGTCAAAAGTATCTAGTGGACATAGGCAGGAGAAACTTAATCCCTTGCCTATGGATGAAAATTTGGTTCATGCCTTTCAACTAGTTTACAATGAGATTCTTCCCTCCAATTGGACTACTATCGGAAAAAATTTCCGGATACTCTCCCTTTGATGTACTTGCATGATGGTTTGATCCATTAGCTTTCATGTGCTGTCCTTCTAGTCTGCAAAATTTTCTTGATCTTCACTGCGTATGTTACTCAGACTTGGGTATGGTTCCGAGTATCTGACTTGGATGGCTAAAATATTACAACACGGGTACAGGGATGCGCGGTTTACTGAACAAAAAAGTTTCCTCTCAAAAAGAGATAGCCATGTTAAAAGAGAAAATATTGTACCACAGACTAAATATTACCCCAGTCGATATATAAACCCAAAGGTGTACAGTGTAATGGTCGTTTGGATTCAGGTCTTTCATTTGAATACCCGGATTTGGCTCTCCTCCAGTGTGTGATAGCAATAGGATTTGAAATTGGACCAAATCCGTGTGTATTTCAAACGGCCTTGATAATTCTGGATTGGAATGTTCAACTATTACTCTGTCATTTCAATTCCACCCACCCAACTCAATACAGATTCTCTTTCATGTGCTTTCCTTCAGTCTCTCTCCTGTTAGTTAACTTTATTCTCTAGCCATGCATTTCGTATTTTCTTTTTCTGGGCCAGATGAACTGTTATTTGAACCTGGTAAAACACTTGGAAATCCTGCATGGTACACGAGTAGCAGTTATCATTTAGCTGGTGTCTTTCTGTTTTTGAGTTACAATATAATTTATCTGGTTTGATTTGATAGTTCTACACGTTCTATTTTTCAATGCCTCTCCGAGGGTGTGTGTGTGGGGGGGGGGGGGGCGTAATATAGGGTCATAGGACATTCTCTTGTGAAATTCTATTATTTATTGTGTTTGTGCCTGATTATTCTTTGGGAGGGTATTCAGATTCCAGATATCCCAATTTTTTTTCAGTGTAAAAACACAACCTTATTATACTTGTGAGATGTCTGCTTAGTTTTTAAGATTTGCTTGAACCTTTTCGCTTTATGTTGTTCTTATTGCTTGACTGTTGCTTTTCACAGGATAGAGTTGTGAAAGTAATCTACCTTGTTTCGTCCTTAGTAACCAATGTCTGTCGGCCTTTTCTCATCATCACCCCATATGCATCTCTATCATTTTGGGAGGCTGAGTTCTTGCGTGTAGCAGCATCCATCAATGTCGTGGTTTATGCTGGAGACACAGATGCACGTAAATTAATAAGAAGTGTAGAATTCTTTGATGAAGGTGGCAATAGGATGCTCCAAGTACTCTTATCGGGGATGAAAGTTGTATCTGAGGTATGTGGATCTGGTTTGTTGTATTTGTACTCTATTGTGCTTCTGAAGGATGTTTATTGGGTGGATTTCAGGACTGAGCCAAAAATCTCTTTTTATATGGTCATTTTAGGCTCTAATAACCAAAACCGACGTCACCGAGTTTCCTTTCCTTTCTATCATTTTTTGGCTGAATTTGAACAATTTCCTTTGGTGCTTTCGGATCAAGTTAAGCGAAATTCCAATTGGTACCCTTGTACAGTTGAAGCTTTTCCAATTGGTAGCCAAAACATTTTTTCAAATCCAATTGGTACCCTTCAACTAATGCAATTGTGTATTCCGTGGTCATACTAACGACTTTCCATTAGTTTTATGTGAGTTTCCATTTTTACCCTAACTAAAATGCAGCAAAATGGGAAGACAGCGTGTGTAAAGATACATTTTCTGTTTTATTAGAAAGTAGGATTGCCCTCTATTCTCCAAAAAAAAAAAGAAGTTTGCCTCCTTGCATAGTTTACTTTATTAGCTTGGTCTCCTATTGTACGTATTTCCACTTATCTTCTCTCTCCTGACCTGTCTTCACAAACTCCATTATCAGCCAAATTGCAGACTTTTAATCTCTGCTCAGTGCTCAGCACACGAAGTTTCCTTCACCATAGAACTTTGAATTGAAAGCTCCAGCCGGTAATGGCAGAATTTTCCATTATTGTTAAGTTATTGTCTCCAATTCTCCATTCCATTTCTCAGTCTCCCTCTTTTTATCACGTTTCTTTAAAAATAATTCGCCTACCCAAAATGAAATTGAACATTACTAGGTTGAAGAGAGACTAAGGACTTTAGTAGGATGACTTTTCGGTTTGTTTGAAGGTGATGAGAGACAAAGGCCTCGTTTGGCAAAGAGCTTTTTGGGCTCGAAGTTAGCTGTTTGGGAAGAATTAGCTGTTTGACTAGGTCAAAAGGCTAAATTTAGTGTTTGGTAAAGGAACATCTGAAAAGGCTAATTCTCAAAAAGCTCAAAAAGGGAGCCTTTTGAAGTTATGTTTGGAATTTATTAATCAAATGACCACTTGGTACAATACTTGTGTGTAATTACAGTAATTGCCATCTTGTTTTTACCTCTCTAAATCTATTCTCATGGCTAAATTATTGTAATAAATTATGTTTAGTTTTACCTTAACTTTAGTTATGTATTTGAGCACGTTCGTTTATTTTTGCAATTAATTATTATTAGTAATATTATACTTTTATCTTAAAAAACAAACAACATACAATACTAACATTTACACCAAGGTGGTAGCATTGTCAAGTCAACATTGCAAATCTTTTATATTCAAAGTTCAATTGTTTTTTTTGGTAAAACACATAAATAACATTCTATAAAATATCTTATCAAAATATCATAAAAAGTCTAGCTGATAGATTCAATTAAACTTATTTATTTAAATTTAGCATCTTTTAATAAAATAATTTCAAATTTTATTTTGATGTATTATGGAGTATATATTCAAAATTTTAGCATAGTTATTACAAACACTTGATAATAACAAAGTAAACTAATGTCCTTAGATGTCATTTTACATATTCAAACAGCTAACAACTAATCCGACCAAACATTTTTGCATGAACATTCAAGACAAACAGCTGATAAAAACAGCTAATACCTAACATCTAATGCAATCGACTAACAACTAACAACTAACAGCTGACAGCTAACAGCTAATTGCCAAACAGGGCCAAAGGTTAAGATTTCAATTGCATTTTCCTACGAAATGAAACGATTCTTCCACCATCAGAATATGTCTTTCCCTGAGGATGAAATACCCCCTTTCTATAGCGGAGAGTGAGAAAGTGACTTAGGGAGGAAGAGAATCCTTTTTCCTGTGGTGGTTATATATCCATTTGATCTCCCCTTATTAGACCTCCGCAATTTTTCTTTGCTTGATATGGCATTTAATTATCAAATCATTTTGCATTTTTCTGTCAAAAATTGGTGGAGAGGCTAGTAGGGATATTGCCGTTATTGTGAAATGCTTCGATTTCCTCCATTGACTCCGCCCCAAGGACACCAATTCAAGAAGCCCACCATTTTCGTTGATGTCGAAAGTCTTAAATGCAAAACAAATAATTCAAAATCACTAGCTAATAAGGCTTGGGGGCTGTACAATCATTGAACAATGAGAGATATTATGTATTGAGAGAAGATATAAGTAGTTTGGAGATTTAGGAGGTTTTTTAGATAAGGAAATTTTTTATTAATCAATTGATGATCGAATACAATGAAGGAGGATAATGCATCCTCAAAGAACAGAAACAAAATATCTACAAGTCACGCTAATGGCGTTGAATAACCGTAAGTGGAACACCCTTAAATGCCCCAGCGGCCTTAGCCCAAAAGGAGGCCAAACAAACTATATGATCCCAAACTACATCGATTCTTCCTCGCATCTCCACCATAACCTACCCTCCTTCCCCCTTCTTATAGCAGAAAATCGCAACCGAAGGAAATGGCCGACCGTAGCTGGACACACAAAAGACTCCCCACACAACAGCCTATTCCACAAGGACGCCTATCCCTCAAGGACCTTGCAAGATCACACATCACAAACAAACGCAAACAATTCTCCCCATCCTGACGATACATAAGACACATGCCCGGAAGAAGACACCAGCCCGCCCTCCGCTGTTGCACCATGTTGCACCATATCATACGTGTTCAACTTAGTACTTACCAAGCACCAAAGTCTCGCCCTAGCATAGCCTTTCCCACAGGACCATCCACAATAGATCCAGTGCGCTTGACAAGATCTCCTTCTTTAATAGCGGTATCACTACCAAAGACAACAATCCCTACATTCTCATTCTCAAGATTTAAGGCTATTCCTTTCACACCGCTGGCAAATTCCACCATTTCCCCATCTTGAATCTTGTTCGATCACACAAAAGCACGTAGGATATGGAAACTTTGAGGGAAGGCTAAGGTGATGGAGGAAGGACTTGCAAGAGAAGACCCTAAAGGAGTCCCCAATCCAAGTCCGAGAGCCGTCCCTAGCTGTGTTTAAAAAAGCGCGCCTTTGCATGAGGCGAGGCGATGCGATGGGTCTATCGCATCATGCGGAATCGTGATGCGAGCCTCAACGAGAAGTGTGAGGCGCGCGCCTCGGCCGCATCATGGACGAAGGGTAGAGAAAGAGGGTTCCATATTGATAAATAAAGGTCAATCTCCTTATTCCTCGGCTCACAAATTCTATCCAATCGAACAATTTGGGAACAAATTGAGCCTAATTTGAGATTTAAGGTTTTTATCAAACAACATGTTTTGTGTGGAGTTAGTGCACCGTGGACCAAGTAAAATTTGAGGGGTGGCTCCATTATTAGAGGGGTGGCTCCAGGTGAAGTATGGGGTGACTCCACTATTAGAGAGATGCTGCCAAGTATAAATTTGAGGGGTAGCTCCGGGTGAAGTAGGGGGTGACTCCACTATTAGAGGGGTGACGCCAAGTATAAATTTGAGGGGTGACTCTAGGTGAAGTAGGGGTGGCTCCACTATTAGAGGGTGGCTCTGGGTGAAGTCCTTACTTGGTTTTGGTTACCTGTCTATCTATGTTTATTGATGTGTTTAGTTATTCACTTCTTTTTCTTGAGTTTAACAAGTGATATATGAATAGAGGCTCTGGATAACTGGATGTGAACAGATAAAATATTTTATTGACATGTAGAATGGTTTGTTGTTACTTATGTTGGGCCTACTGATGTTTCTTTGCAGGACTTGGCTGTATTAAAAGATATCGAATGGGGAGCTGTTATTGTTGATGACTGCCAACAATCTTGTATTTCGAAACATGCTATTAAGAATTTGTCGTCTTCTTGGAGGTTACTTCTAGTAAATGCTCGATTGAAGGTACATATGCTTTTGTTCTGGATTGACTAACTGTTTGCAAACGTGACCTCAATTAATATTTGAATTTGCAGGATGATGTTGCGGAGTACGTTAATATCCTGTCTTTACTGGAGACTGGTGGTGACTCCATACAAAATACTGGAATGATGCTCGACTCCAGTGAAAGTATTAATATATGGAAGGAGAGATTGTCTTCATTTACTGTTTGTGCAAGGTTTCTTGAATATTGGGTTCCAGTCCAACTTTCCAATCTCCAGCTTGAGCTTTATTGCTCTTTGATACTGTCAAACTCGACAGCACTTTGCTCATGTTCGAAAAATGATCCTGTTGGCTCCCTCCGTGAGACTCTTACTTCTGCGCGGAAGGTTAGATATCCTGAGAGTAGATTCAAACAAGCTATAAATTTGTTTGTGTATGGTCAATTTCTAATCTATTTGTTTCGAATATTTAGCATGGTTCTGAGCTGGTATAAAGCTCCAGTTTGTATAGGGATATGTAGAAGAGAAAAGACTATTTATGTGGTGTGGTGTCATATTACCGAGACATTGACATCAAGTTAAAACTTTGCAGTGCTGTGATCATCCTTATTTTGTGGATTCTTATTTGCAACCATCCCTTAAAGAAAGATTTTCTGAAACTCCTCTCTTGGAAGTGGATATCAGAGGAAGTGGAAAGCTACAACTTCTTGACAAAATTCTCTCAGAGTTACGGAATCAAGGATTGAAAGCGCTAATCCTTTTCCAGGTACATATTCTCCAATAACAATGTTTTCGTTGTCTAGGGAACTGTTTGCAATATTCATGTCCATTTGACTGGCTTTATGGAGACTGCCATTGAATAGGATGATTTCTAATCTACGTTATTCCGATTGAATAATCTTTGCTCCATACCCGTCTCAGCACGCGTGTATGAGATTCGAGACTGGTCTTCCAGTTGGCATTTTGGAAGCTAGGGAGAAAGAAGAGCTCTTACCTCTTTTGGCTAGTTGTTTTGATTTTTCTTTTGCCTTCCTCCTGAGAAAACACAACCTATCTGAAAACGTCACTCCTTGGTCCTCACTCAGCCCTGCATGCTGGATTGATGGGTGACCAGCCAATGATTGCAGATGAAGTATGTAGTCTTGTGGCCCGTTTGCCATGACCGTTGCCTCAAAGTTCCATCCTTCTTCATGAATTGACATCTCAACAACCCGATAGTTGGTCTTTCACAATCGAAGCTCTATACTGGAAAGTGTTGTTTATTTATTTTAGATATTAATATCTAAATTCATGTTTGCTTTCTGGAAGTGCAAGTTGCCGATTTAGTTGTTGAAAGAGGAATATGTATGAGTATTATTTCCCTCCCTGATGTTCTACCTTCTATATCAGATGGGTTCGGCTTCATGCTTGTCGGACCTACAATAAAATATTGTCCTTTTGGGGGGGGGGGTGGGGGTGGGGGAGCCCGACAGGGTCCCCCCACTGACTTCGCACAGGCCATTGAACAAAGAAATCATTTTAAGCTCCATAACCATCTCTGAACAAGTCCCACCCTTGCTTACATTGCCCTTGTCCCCTTTCTGTGAAGCTTGCAAAGAGTACATCTCCATTGAAACTGGAAGAGGCTTCATCAAGTCATCCTGAGCACTCCCTAACACAGGCCAATGGCCTGTACCATCAACATTAACAGGCTGCCATGATACCCTTTCTGCTGGTTACTCCCTAGAGTCAAACCAAGATTCCAACCCTCCCTGGGGAGATGAGCACTTGCAAATTGCAATTGCATTTAAATCAAGCACAATATTTATACTTGAACCTGGTTTAGAACTCTGAACTCCCCCTAAGCTGTCAACCGGATCAGGCTGAATGGGAACTGCTCTGCTCGAACCCATAATTGTCACACATAGACTCCTCAAGGGCCCCACC
Organism: Tetragonia tetragonoides; assembly: GCA_038025085.1. Taxonomy (NCBI): domain Eukaryota; kingdom Viridiplantae; phylum Streptophyta; class Magnoliopsida; order Caryophyllales; family Aizoaceae; genus Tetragonia; species Tetragonia tetragonoides. Next base: position 33,720,443 of record CM076151.1, on the reverse strand, counting down.
CGCTGTTTTACTATCCTGACGCGTCCCTCGCTCCACACACGCCACCGCTTGCTCCACCTATCAAACCGTAGTTGCCGATCACCCAGCCCCCGAGGTCACGATCGGCCACATTCAAAACACTTTGGATGACACGCATCCCCAAAACCTTGAGACCCATAGCCCCCCTGAGATTTCGCCAATGATATCTCCACAGCTGCCATAATCGCTGATCTCATATCTGCCCACTTTTCGAACATTGATACACCGGGGATGAAAACCGTTGACTTTCTTCCCCTTGAAGAAACACCCAAATCAAGAAAACGTCCTCTGTCATTGGATTGAACCCTAATCCCCCCAATTAGCCGCCGACAACGTTGCTGCCGTTCCGATGTGCTCAAAAACCTCGCAAACCCAGCATGCCATATTCGCCCGAATGGCCGAATCACAAGCGCGGAAATTAAATAGCGGTCGCGATCGCGAATGTGGTAACGTTCGCGATATCGTAGAAATGTACCGTTACGGGTTTCGCGTAGCCGATTGCGGCGTGCTTGGCTCACATAAAGGGATACTTGCACTTATAATTGCAATTTATAATCTTTGCTTTTTCATCATAATTCAAACATAATTATATTCAAATTGATTATAAAATGGATAATTTTAATTAAAATAAATTAATACTCCCTCCGGTCCACGGAAATCTTGACGTTTGGAGAATATGACTAATATTAAGGAAAACATATTTTAGCACAAAAATATCAAATTTACCCTATAAAGAGCACATGAGGTATTAAGAGAGAGAAAATAATATTTTTGTGGGTATTTATTCCTTTCCTTGCTTTTGTATTTCCTTACTTTTGTAGCTAGTGGCGTGAGGTTCTTTTTTTTTTTTTTTTGGTAACTAGCTAGTGGGGGTAGGATTTTGGTAGGAAATGGAGAGAGAGTGGTGAAAATAGGCACATGGGGGTGAGAAGGTGGGAGGGGTAAAATAGTAAAGGGTGCTCAAATACATTACCATATAAGGAAACGTAAAGATTTCCATGGTCCAAACATAAGTGGAAAGCGTAAAGATTTCCGTGGACCGGAGGGAGTAATAGAGTTATAAACCCTTGTAAGGGTCTCTGGCGATTCTCCTCTTGCTTTGCTTATGTTTTGTTTTTCCTTGGTGAACCACATTACATAGAGAAAGAGGCCGTTATGATACTTCAGAAGCTTTTGAGAAAACAGGGGGAAGGAGATGAGCGAGAGAGGAGGCAGTCATCGTGGAGAGAGAGGGAGGGAGGGATTAGACATTCAATACTTCAGAAGCTGTCAATTTCCATATATTTGGACTTACAAATTCTAAATCACTGGTAAACAGATCCCAGTTCACATATCTTCTGTCGACTCTTGGGGAGGGGGAAAGATTGTCATGTATGTCTTTGGGCGGTAAGGCTTGCGTTACACACAGGCAGGAAGCTCCATTGGGCCGAAATTCCTTGTCGCATAAGTAATGACCTGCACGAATGGTTACTCTTATAAAGTGAATTTTGACACTCACTTATTCATCACTGTTAATCTACAAATGTCAAATCAAGGTGGAAAAAAAATCAAGGTCGTACATCTGAATATCTGATATCCGGTTATGTAGCTTAAGCAGGAACCACGTGAGAGGCACTGGAAATCATAATGAAGAAATGTATTTAAAAGTTCATTAAGATAATACTGTGGTTGAATGTGTGTACTCATTGAGAATTATCTTTGATATATTGGGCTAAAGGACTTTTCCTTCTTTTCTGGTATGTTCTTACTCAGCAAAAGGAATTTTATATATCTACAATCTAGTTAATTCGTCCCTTGTCCCTCCTACTGCGACATTTCCTTTTCTTTTTTGGGATAGTTTAACGCTGATTTTATTCATATTTTTTGTAATGTATCTACAATCTTTCTATTTCTCTATTGATACGAAATCAGCTTAAGCCATAGAAATTGTCACTTTGTGTGCATGCTTGTGAATAAAATTCTTTATTAATATATTGACATGTTTCTTTAATTATTGATTCATTAGTTTTTTTTGTGGGAATCTGTTGTCTTCTGACATATTTTACTTTGTATTGAACAATTGACAGTCAATTGGTGGTATGGGAAGGGACGCGACAGGAGATATTCTTGATGATTTCCTACGTTTACGATTTGGTGTAGAATCTTATGAACATGTTGAAGGTGGATGTCTGTCTTCCAGAAAGCAGGCTGCTTTAAACAAGTTCAACAGAGAGAAGGGGAGGTCTTTTTTCTTATTGGAGACACGAGCTTGCCTTCCCAGCATTAAGCTGTCATTTGTGGATGCAGTAATCATATTTAACAGTGACTGGAATCCTCTTAATGATTTGAGGGCTTTACAGAGGGTCACGATAGATTCTAAGCTTGAGCAAGTAAAAGTGTTCCGTCTTTATTGTTCTTGTACTATTGAAGAAAAAGTGTTGCTCCTTGCAAAGAATGACATGACCCTTGACAGTACTCTAAGTCCAAGTACTAGCCACATGCTTCTCATGTGGGGTTCCTCGTATTTGTTTACCAAATTAGATGACTTCCATCGTGGTAATGTGCCTGACTGTACCGGGGACCATATTGTGCCTGAAGATTCATTTTGGAAGGATGTTTGCGAAGAGATGCTGTCTCTTATTAAAAATCAGGAAACTATAAATTCTAGCAAGTATATTTCAATGGCTCGGCAGAGTGGTGGTATTTATCTCAAAGGTACAGATTTGATTGGTGAGAAGAAAGTTCAGCTGGAAGATGGAGTGCCACCACATGTTTTTTGGACAAAGCTACTGGAAGGCAAGCAGCCACAGTGGAAGTATGTTTCAGGCTCCCCTCAGAGGAACAGAAAGCGAGTCCATCATTTTGGTTCAATGCCGTCAGAGGTGGAAGCTGATGAAGCTGCAAAGAGGCGCAAAAAGACGGATAGCACTAAGGTGGATTGTTCTTACCAACAAGTTGGAAATCTAGAGAGATCAATTGCTGCGAATAAGTCTCATGGTAGGATTTCAGTACTTGACTAAGTCTCGTAATTTTTTGTTATCTATTCTGCTCTGGTTAATTTGTTTTATTGATTCTGCTACTGCAGAAAACTCGGGATCTGTAATGGCCAACAATGCAGAGTTAATGGCAGACATTAACCCTATTGTGCATAATAACAGCAGGTCCACCTTGCCGATTGTGGCAAATGATAGTCCAGGGGTACGTGCCATGATGGTGGATTCCGGCGAAAGAATAAGTTTGTATAATGAGCAGAGGGGTCTTTTCCAAATGTTGAAGCCAGCTATCATAAGCCTTTGTGAAGCTATGCAGCTTCAGGTATGCATTCAGTTTCAACACGATGACTGTGTCTAATGTTTCTGTGATGCTGAAACGAGTAATGAACCGAGAATATTTTGTTCTCATGGTATGTTTTGCAATAGCTTGGTCGTATTCTCAGTGCAGCTTGTAACTTTTTCACTGATACTCTGAGGTAAAATTGAATAGCTTGATGATGCTGTTTCCTGCACATCTAAATAATTATCATACAAAGGGGTGCCTGAGCTAAAATTGAAGTGGGATGATGTAAATTCATTTGTCTCATGGGTATTCTATGAGTTAAATTTTGACATGATTTTCATCATGCAGACTGTCACAATATATCTGTGGGTGTTAATGATCTGCCTATATTTTGGATTGATTACAAGAGTTGACTTTCTTGCTTTGTGTTTGGATTTTTTGTAGGATGAAGGCAGCAGGTTGGCTGAGCAATTTCTTGAATATGTTGTCAACTATCATCCAGTCATGAGGGAGCCTGAGACTTTATTACAGGCTTTCCAGATCTCAGTGGTTTGTGCTGCCCCACCTTGTTTCTGTTGCTATTTTTTAGTTCGAGAATTGCCCTTCTTCAATTTCTTCCCTTGGCATTGCAATATATTGACATTTAATAATTTGATTGCTGATATAAGCTTGACTGCTTCTTTCAGGATTGGTTTGGTTTGGGTCTGTTCATTGAGAATTGTTTATTATTTTTGTATTCATTTTTTTCTTCTATAAAATTCTGTCTTTTCTTAAAAAAAGCTTGGGTTCTGGAATTTTACTCCTTCAGATTGACTTATCTACAGATGGCATTAAATTGCAACTTTGTCATGTAGGGTAGTTTGTCTATTATTGTGCTTTGGACATTCGTAACCAATTTGCGAGACCTGCATCTGTCAAATATGATAAATTTTCCCTTTTACATGTGAGTGTTTGATACTGATAGCATCAAACTTCTTTCAGCATTTTTTCACTAATCATTATCATCACAACAGTGCCTTTCACGACGCTCCTGCCTTGGGAGGATCAATGTTCTTTGGCCTTTGGTTAATATGCATGAAAGTTTGTATTGTGATGTCCATCTTTCAATATTTCAGACTTATAGCTCTAGCAAATGACCATTGTGAGAATATCATGCACACTACTGGCTATTTGAAGTGCGGTGGTTTTTACTTTGGTTGGTCCATGTATACTTGAAATGTAGGAGATTGCTGGAAATTAAGGTCATAATTTACATTGACATAAGGTTGACATTTGCTTTTGTGAAATAATACTATAGTAGTACCGCTCGCTGGGGAAGGAATATGACTTGAACTAAATTTGTCACAAACAATACACTTTTGGGTTCTATTTACTATGTTCACTGTTTTTTCTATGATAATATTCAATTAATGTCAACTTCTTTTGTCAAAATGTTTATTATCCATACCATTTACCAATGATATGTTTGATATTGTGTGCGGTATCATGCCTAACACCTCATGTGAGACTACCTTTTGTTTTTTATATGGGGTAACAATGGGAATGTATGGGGCATTTTTTCTTCCCAGTCTAGAGAGAGAAAGTGCGAGAGCATGAGTGTTCGCCTATAGGTCACCGGAGAATCTCCTTCTCGCCGGTGGTGAGAGGGCTCTGGGAGCCTATTTGTTGTCACTTTCTTTCCCTTTCTCTTTACAAAAGTGTGCTTTTTCCATGGAATTTCAGTTTGCAGAGGTGTTTTGATTACAAAGTTTCATTATGGTTACTGAGTTTAAGGTGGATTGGAAAACTTTCAGTTTAGTTCGTGTTGATCACCATTTTCGAATTACAGAGTATGCGCGAAAGGATCGGTTCGAGGTCGTGCTGAGAAAGGAAGAGCTCGACTGGTGGGGCCAGTCGGCATGGATGCTGTGGACAGGAAAGGCGGGGGGGCGAGAAATTATCAAGTGGGTGGCGAGCAGGTACATTCTGGTTCTGAGAATTGCGGCCAATAATGGTGGTCGCTTCTTCCTGTTGGAGAAAATCCCTTTTGATGATCGGGCTGTGTCTCTTCGAATTCCGGAGGGGGTGAAGGGCGAAGGCTGGACGGCTTTGTTGAACGCGATTGATAAAGTAAAGGCTCCGATCGCTGTTCCCCGGCGGTCTTTGGCTGTTCCACGACCTTCTGTTACAGCACCACCGCCACCCGGTGTTCCTGTGCCAAGGCCACCTTCGCTGCCACCTTGTTGTCGGAGATGTGGTTCCACGGAAATCGATTGGGATGGTAGATCACGCCAGGATGTTCGTCGGGAAGAATGGGATTCACGTCGTCGGCCATCTTTTCCGGCGAGCAGTTTTCGGAATGGCAGGATCAACGGTTTTGGTAGGCGAGATGATCACGGGCGTGATTCTCGGTGGAGGAGCGAAGATTCTGGAAGACCCGCTGGGAAAGGGGATTTAGCTCGTGGTTTTTTAAATTCTTTTAAGGGTGCACGTGGGCAGGGGATTGGAAGAGGAGCTGGAAATGGATTTTCGTATTTTGGGCCAAGTAATGGACTTGGGGCTCAAATGGTTAATGGTCCAATTAATAGAATGGATTGTGGGCCAGTTGCTAGTGGGAGGAATCAGGCCCAGGGTCAAGGGGTTTATTATAGGAATGCTCCTAGGCTTTTTTCTAATGGTGTTGGAGGCCCAGATCGACAGCAGGGTTTTGCAGAGGGCAGGCCTCGAGCCCACGTTGATGGGCCGCCAAGAACTTCGGCTTTTTTGAGGTTAGGTAAGGGGCCCAGTTCATTTTCTGGACTGCGCTCTTCGACAGCTTCTCGTCGCGACCACGCGGCTCCTTTGGCTGCAGGACGACGGAGCTCCGGTGACCGACCGCCACAGCCGACGGCTACAGCGCCGCGACAGGGGCCCACGGCGTCGGAAAATGACGGTGATCATCGTGGGGGGTTGGTTTGGGTTCGACGGGCACAGAAGGGTGGTGCTGGAGGGCCGCCAGTGACAGGGGAGGTGTCGCTGCTGTCGGGGGAGCAGCCGATGGACAGGGGAGGGTCGCCGGTGGTAGTTCAGTCCAGCGAACCCATTGTTGGTGGTGAAAAGCCAGGGGGTAGGGCTTCTGGAGGGGCTGGTCCTGCTATGGCTAGTCGGGTTTTGCCCGGTTCTTCGAATTTGGAGCCGGGTCGGACTGGCGACGTGGGGGGTGGTGTGGGGGAGGACGTGGTTGTGTCCAGGGTGGCTGAAACTTTGTCGGGAGGTGATGGGCAGGAGTCGCAACTTCCTGTTGTGCCTTCACCGTCCTCACAGGATGGTTTTTTGAGAGAATTGTGTCTGGTTGGGTCTTGGTTGGTAGCGGTGGGTGCACGAGTTCAGAGGACAGCTCAGCGGGATGTTGCTGATTTAGAGACAGAGGCGCGTTTGAGGAGAGATGCTCGTGTTGATCATGTTACTCAAAGCTCTCTTTTATGGGGGTCGGGTTTGGAGGGGGACGAGGATGGCCTACTTAGTTCTGTTGATGGCGATGAGGATCTGCTTTTGGATAGTCTTAGGGAATTTGACGACGAGGAAGTGGAGGAGTTAGAGGAGGTGAACTTGTTTAACGCTGAGGTGGTTCGGGCTGTGACTCCGCAGCAAATCTCGGAGCCCATTCACAGTGTTCCTTTGTTTTGTGCCGAGGAAACCAGGGCGCGTGCCCAAGAGGACCTTTCTGCTTCCTTATCCTCTTCACCCTTTTATTCTCTTTTTGTTGCTACTCCCCAAAGTGCACCTGTCCATTATGTTATCTGATAATGTTTTTTCAGGGGCAAGCAGGGGCGATGGGGTTGTTGGCCAGGCCGTAACGCCAGTTTTGTCGATTGCACCGGAAGATTCTGCTGCTCCGTTATGCCATGGGGAGTCAGAGGTCGGGGGGACGGTTGTGACCATTCCACCATTGGCGGGTGAGAGGGACGACCGAGATCCTCAGTCTCTGCTTCGTGACCTTGATTTTCGGGTTGTTGGTTCTTCAGGTCAGGTAGCTAATGTTCAGGTGTCTCCGAGGGGACCTCCCTCTCGGAGAAACAGGGTAGGGTTTAGGGAGCTTAGGGGTCTTGTGTCGACCCTTAATTATGGGGAAGGAGGGAGTCGTAGGTCTAGGGGTATCGGTGGTGTTAAATGAAGATTCTGAGTTGGAATGTCAATGGTCTAGGAAGGGTAGAGAAACGTAGCCTAGTGAAGGAAGTTGTCAGTCGGGCGTCTCCGGATGTGGTGATGTTGTAGGAGACGAAGGTTGAGAGAGTGGATTCTTTTTTTGTTCGAAGTCTTTGGGAGGCGGGGTCTAAGGACTGGGTTTATTTGCCTTCTGTAGGTGCGTCGGGGGGTATTCTTATTGCTTGGGACACCCGTTTTGCGACTAGAGTTGAATCTCATTTTGGGATTTTTACTGTGTCGGTTCTGTTGAGTGTTCGTGGGAGGGGGGATTGGTGGGTGTCTTCTGTTTATGGCCCGTGTGGGGTGGCTGACCGTGAGTTGTTGTGGGAGGAGTTGGCGGCTCTTGCTGGTCTCTGTTCCCCTAGGTGGGTTATTGGGGGGGACTTTAATGTGATTCGGCATGCGGGGGAACGGCGTGGTAGGGGGCTGACTGGGGGTATGATGGAGTTTGATTCCTTTATTAGGGAGTCCGCCCTTCGTGACTTGCCTTTAGCTAATGCTCAGTTTACTTGGGGTGTGAGTGGGAGGCGGGATGTAGCCTCTCGGATTGATAGGTTCCTTGTTACGAATGAGTTTGAGGACGAGTTCCCATTTTTGGTACAGGAGATCCTATCCCGTTCGTGTTCTGATCATTTTCCTCTTGTTTTACATTCTTCTCCCATTCAGTGGGGTCCGACCCCTTTCCGCTTTGAGAATATGTGGTGCTCCCATGCGGAGTTTGAGGTTAAGATTCGGGAGTGGTGGGCGGAGTGTGAGGTTGAGGGCTGGAGGGGTTACTGTTTCATGAAGAGGTTGAGGTTCGTTAAGGAACGTTTGAAAGTCTGGAATAAGGAGATTTTTGGAGATGTGCGGGCGCGAAAGGGGGAGATTCTTAAGGAGATTTTGGTGACAGATCGGGCTTTGAGTGAGGAGGGCCATGATGAGGGGTTGCTGAGGAAGAGCGTTGACTTGAAGAATAGTTTAGAGGAGGTGCTGCTAAAGGAAAGGCAGAGTCAGCGTCAGAAGATGAAGGGGAGGTGGGTGAAGGAGGGTGATGTGAGTTCTAGGTTATTTTTTAAAGTGGTGAATGGGAGGCGGAGGAGGAGTTTTGTCCAGGAGTTGGAGACCGACGATGGTGAGCGTGTGACTGATGTGAGTAGGATCAGTGATGAGATTACAGCTTTCTATAAGGGTCTGTTTGAGGAGGAAGTGTGTGATAGACCAATGTTGGAGGGAGTTGAGTGGTCCCCTATTACGACAGTGCTTCGGGATTGGCTTGAGCGGCCCTTTGAGCTGGAGGAGATTCGGGCAGCAGTGTTTAGGATGGATCGGGAGAAATCCCCGGGTCCGGATGGTTTCACTATGGCCTATTACCAGGATTGTTGGGAGGTTGTCAAGGAGGATTTGCTTGGGGTTTTTACTGAGTTTCATGCCACGGGGGTGATTGGGAAGAGTATGAATTCTAACTTTATCACCCTCGTCCCTAAAAAGGATCGGTCGATTAAGGTGAGGGATTTTCGGCCGATTAGTTTGGTCACTAGCGTCTATAAGATTTTGACTAAGGTCCTGTCCATTAGACTTGGGGCGGTTTTGTCTGGGACTATCTCGGCTGCCCAGAGCGCTTTTGTGGAGGGTCGCCAGATCATTGATGCAGCTTTGATTGCTAATGAGGTGGTTGATGGGGCTCGCCGGAATAACCACTCTGGGATTGTTTTTAAGTTGGACTTTGAGAAAGCTTATGATCGAGTTAGTTGGGGCTTTTTGGATCGCGTCTTAGATAGGAAGGGCTTTGGGGGGCGTTGGCGCACCTGGATACGGGGTTGTTTGTCTAACGCTAGTTTTTCTGTCCTTGTTAATGGGGCGGCGCGTGATTGGTTTACTTCGTCACGCGGTTTGCGCCAGGGGGACCCGCTTTCCCCTTTTCTGTTCACCCTTGTTGTTGATGCCCTTGGTCGAATGTTGGATAGGGGTGTGGAGCGGGGGCTTGTTGAGGGATTTCGGGTGGGTCGGGAAGGGGTCTGTGTTTCCCACCTGCAGTTTGCTGACGATACGATCCTCTTCCTTTCGGCGGAATCCGAAGGCTTCAAGAGGGTCCTTACGCTCTTACAAGTTTTTGAGGTTGTGTCGGGGATGAGAATTAATCTGTCTAAGTGTAGTTTGGCGGGGGTCAACGTGGGGGAGGAGGTTTTAAATTCCCTGGCTGGTCTAGTGGGTTGTCAGGTTCAGCAGTGGCCGCTTACTTATTTGGGGGTGCCCCTCGGGGGTAACCCTAGGTCGGTTTCCTTTTGGGAACCGGTGGTGTCGAGGGTGGCTAAGCGTTTAGACGGTTGGAAAGGGGTGTATTTCTCTTTGGGGGGGAGGATCACGTTGTTACATTCTTGCCTAGCTAGCATCCCTCTCTACTACCTTTCCCTTTTTAAAATTCCGGTTAGGGTAGCCCATAGAATTGAGAGGATGATGAGGGACTTTCTTTGGTCGGGGGTTGGTGAGGGTAAGAGGGATCATTTGGTTAGCTGGGACCATGTGTGCCGGCCGAAAAATGAGGGGGGCTTGGGTCTTGGTAGGTTGGTGTCCAAGAACATTTCGCTAGTGGGTAAGTGGTTATGGCGTTTTCCCCTGGAATCTGACTCCCTATGGCATCGAGTTATCAGAAGCAAGTACGGTCTTCAGCACAACGGGTGGGACGCCAGAGCTAGTTCCACTGTCTCCCATGCTTGCCCTTGGAAGTTCGTTTCCCAGGTATCATCTTTATTCTTTCCTCTGGTCAGGTTTGATGTGGGTAATGGTCAACGGGTCCGGTTCTGGGAGGATGTGTGGAATGGTGAAACTTCTTTCTCTTCTGCATATCCGCGAGTTTTTCGTCTGTCCACTCTTCACGGAGCGTCTGTGGCTGATTTTTACTCAGGGGCTGGTGGTTCCTGGGATTTACACCTTCGCCGGCCACCCCGTGATATAGAAATGGAGGAACTCGTTTCCCTTCTGGGTGTCCTTCACACTAGGCTTCTGGTCCCTAGGGGCGATTCTCGAATTTGGATTGGGGACTCCTCTGGGGTTTTCACTTCTAAGTCCTTCCTCCACCAACTTAGCCTTCCGTCACAGTTTCCATATTTTCCACTTTCCTCTTATATTTGGAAGTCAAAGGTTCCTCTGAAGGTTCGTGCTTTTGTGTGGACTTTGGTGCTTGGTAAGGTGAACACGAGTGATATGGTGCAACGGCGGAGGCCACATATGTGTCTTCTTCCCAGCATGTGTGTGATGTGTCGGCAAGACGGAGAGAGTTGCTTGCACTTGTTTGTGATGTGTAAGTTTGCGAGGGCCTTGTGGGATAGGCTGCTGTGTGGGGAGTCTTTTGTGTGCCCCGCTACTGTGGGGCAATTCCTACAGTTGCGCTTTACTGCTATGCGGAGGGGGAAGGAGGGTAGATTGTTGTGGCGGTGTGCCTGTTTAGCCATTCTTTGGTGTACGTGGTTAGAGAGGAATTCCAGGATTTTCTCTGACACGGGAAAGAGTATCGACTTAGTGTGGGAACATATAGTTTATTTGGCATCCCTGTGGGTGAAGGCGGCTGGTGCCTTCAAGGGGGTGCCACTGACGGTCATTCAACGCCATTGGCATGATTTGTAGATACTTTACTTTAATGTTTGATATTTGAGGATACCTTATCCTCTATTCTTGTATTCTTTCACAATTTGATCAATAAAATTTTTCCTTATCAAAAAAAAAACAATGGGAATGTATGCAGCCTTAACCCCGTGACTGAAGAGAGGATATATCTGTTAGACCGCCAAAGTGTTTTCGTTATTGCATGCATTTTTCAAAAGCTTGTCTTTGAAACCTAATGCAGCATTTTTTAGTGAAGGGAATATAATTCTCCCATTGGAATTAAAGAAAGTAAACCCGTAAGAATAAAAATCACGAGCAAAGAGGCACTCAGATGGCTTAGATGTTTTCTGAAACACAACACATGTATGTGTCGATACTGTACAGTACCATTTTTCATCTTAAGGGTTTTTTTTGGGAACTGGCAAGGATTGCCTGACAGGCGACAAGGCCTGGTCAACTGACCAAGAAACCGTTGGGCGGCTTGGGCCCAAGAGCCTAGGGATGAGGATGGGGAAATACATCACGACACCACCCCAAATTGGTGGAATTAATGAGGTGTCAAACCCATGTTCGAGGGGTGGTGCTACGAACTTTGCGATCACCGCACTCTCCTATACTGTACAGTACCCATACCATTACATCAAGTGCCTCTTCTAGGGCTCCCACTTAGGTGGGATGGAACGGGGTGTCGGATGTATGCAATCGTACGCCTACAAATTACAAGGAGACTCTGACTGTGTCCTAATTTACAGGAAATAACCATTGCAACAGTTTACGAGTGATTTTGATGTGGTCCACTATCTTCCAAAGCTGACAAGTTTTTGTAGTGCTTATTCTGGAAACATTGTAAATCAGCTGATTTTTATGGTGTTTCATAATGTGATTTGTGGCCACTCAGGATAGCATAGATGTTCCAGCTAGAATTTTGTTTAAGAATTTTGTTTCTTTTTTCTCACTTAAACATCTGCTGTCTGAAATAGTGTTGGACTGCAGCTGATGTGCTGAATCGAAAAATTGATCACAAAAGGTCTCTTGCTATTGCTAGAGAAAAAATGAATTTCAGCTGTGGAGAAGATGAGGCTGATCGCATATATTCTAAGATGAAGCTGTTGGTTAAAATATTTTCACGTCGGACTGAAGGTTTGAAAATTTCAAATTCTTCGAAGGACCCTTCAGCTACCAATGGCATAACAAGAGGTTCAAAAGAAAATGATGTAGAACTTGAAGAAAGTTCACCTCATGTGGACGGCTTTGTCTCTCCGTTGCAGACAGCTAATGAGGAGAATGATATGCCGGGAGATATTAAGAAGGTTAAGAAGAAGTGCGACAAGATGATGAGAAAGCTCAAGGATAAACAAAAAGAAGAAACTGAAGACTTTGTGAAATCATGGGGGGAGGAGAAGGCTGAGTTGGAGAAAAGGTATAGAATGGAGTCAGCTGTCATCCGTTCGATTCATGGTAAGTCATCAGTTGGAGTAGATAAGCAGAAAGTTGTAGATGATGATTATACCAAGGATAGGGAAAAATTAGAGTGTCAAATATCAATCCGCCGTAAAGAACTCGAAGTTAGACAGCAAGCTGAAAGAGATGAACTACAAAAAAAGACTGCATTGTGGTTGAAACAAGTGAATTCTTTGGCAGAAGAAGAGCTGTTGAACAAGCCTGCTTCTCAGAATGAAGAACAATTAGAAGCTGTTGAGTATATTGAACCATGCATGCATTCTGATAAAGAGAAGTCTAGGTTACCTGAGGCTGAAATGGCATTGAATGCTTCTGAAGCTGCAAAAAATCAAGTAGATATGGTGAACTCTGAAGTGCCATCTCTTGTGACAGATAAGCAGAAAGCAAACTTTCATGATCATGCTACTATGAATTTATCAGAGGCTGTACCTGTATCTGCGGAAGCTGGTTCAAACAATCTGGCCAAAGAAGTATCTCGTCATGTTCATTTGCCAAATATGCAAACCAGTATTGTTTTATCACCAGAACCTACTGTTGAACCTCAATGTCAAAAAGGTTCGGTAGAACAGCCTGGTGCTGCTCCTAGTGGAGAGATGGAGAAGGCTACTGACCAAATGAATTCTGTGGAAGTAAATACATCAACTGCTCTTGATACCAACCATATTAGTGGAGCCAGCCCTTCATCATTGCTCGGGACTATTGAGCCATTGCCCACTCCAGCCATTTCTGCTACGGAAGAGTCAGTTGCTGACCCTGCTTCTGTGAGTGCATCACCTGTGAGCCAGGTTTGCTGTTTTGCGATCTTTTGATTTTTTACATGATACTGTGATAGATCTTGTTGGTTCCCTTTCCTGCTCAGCACTCTCTAATCTACTGTATGTCTCCTTTAGTTTGACCTTCTTGTTACTGGGCTGAGACAATGATTTTATTGAGTGGGGCTCTGTCAACTGAATATATTTACTGGATCCTCCACATTCTGAATGTGGGCTATTATTCTGCACAATAATGAGCTCCGTGTTTAATTGAGTGATAGTAAGCTCTGTAAATTTGCGAATCGTCTTGAATCTCTGCTTCATGGATCATTGGCTTGTATGCTGGTGTAATGTCAAGACTCAGGAGCTTCGTTTCTGGCTTGTGTTGTGCAAGTGGGGTCAATGTTCTGGAAAGTACAAGCATATTAAAGAAAAAAGTTTATAATCGTTAAATAAAATGAATAAGATGATGTGTGAATGAGAATGAGAGTCAACAACCTGTTTGTTTGCAATATCAACAGAATACAATAAAAGTCTTAATAGAAACAGCATGGGTGCTAGGTAATATCATGAAGTTTACCCAGAATGCAACTTAAGCAAATGAAAATTTTCACCCTTGGTTCTCACCCTTTGTTTAATTACGTGTGGAGATTATGAGTTTCCTGGTTCATTCTATATTAATACTGTTACTACCTCATTAGGGGTTCCGAGATGGATCTTGTCGAAGAATTGTTAATGGAGCAGAACAGGTACAAAATTCTGCTGAGATGCAGAATATTTGGCGGCCAAGTGTAACAGCATCGTTGGGTCATCCTTACCTTATGCCATCTGGTTTTTTCCATAACGAAGCAGGTAGTTTACCTGGTACTGACTACTGAGTATTATTATTCATTCCCTGTGCCTGTCGTTGCACCTTCTCATGATTACTGTCAAACAGGAATTGCTTCAAGCAGTAGACTGGACACCATGCGCAATGAGGCTCATACACCTATTCAAGGTATTATCATGCCAATACAACATCAGCACATTAATGCTAACATATCAGGTGGAGCTATTTCACAGGCTGTCCCGGAGTTGGCAGTTAATCATGCTGTTGACGCTACCCCTGGTCAATCTTTAACTCATACATCAATAACAAGAGGAGCCTTCCCTTCTCGTGCCAGCCATCCAAACCCAATACAAGTGCCTACCTCGACTATCCCGCGGGCATTACCATCCTTGCCTGCTGATCCACTTGAAAATGAATTAAACAGAATGCGCAAAGAGATCGAAGAAATCACAAATGTCCATGAAGAGGCGGTTTGTGTTTTGATTGCCCTCCCTTTCTGTTATATTGTTTTGGTTTCAGTTTGTTGTATATCCGCTGTTTCTGAGTGAAAACTTACAATTCCCAATCATTGTTGCAGACATTGCAGCTGAAATCAGAGCGTGACAAAGAAATTGAGGAGATTGTTGCTCAAATCCACAGAAAGTACGATGAAAAGCTGAAGGAAAATGATGCATCATTTTCACTAAAGAAAAATGAAGTTGAGACGAATCGGCAAAAGGTCATGGTGCATTTCTATTTGGCGAAGGCCTTCCGTTCTAAATGCATCGACACTAAAGCATCATCAGGACTGCAACAGGGTAAATATTACTTGATGCTTTTTGCTAATATTTTTTAATTTCCTTTCTGGAAGTGGAATTTGCTCAGAGATAATTTGTCTCCAGCCTACTTTGTATGGTATGGATGGGACTATTGGTTTCCTTTTTTGTTGCTTTTCTGAGTACAATAGAAGTTTAGTAACACCAACTACCATGGACAGAGTTATGTTCAAACGAGCCCCCCTGATCAAATGAAGCAGTGGAAAAAAATGCATCAGATAAAATCGAAACAAATTAAAAGCTTTTTTAAGCTTGCTGAACTCGCCATCTTACTTTATACTGCCTTTGATGCAGAGTAGTTGACATTTTTGGCCCACACACATTAATATAGAAGGAAGAGTTACTAATATATCCTTGATGAGTAGTGAACTTATTTCTCACTCCAAAGTAATTGCTCCTATCTTGTTAAGAGAAGAGTAAATAACTAAATGCTCCTCACCTTTTTCTCTCGTAAAAGCTGGAACTTGATGCATCAGTTTCTCTCTCATAAATATGAACTTGATGCATCCCTCTTTTCCTCAAAAATGTTCAACTTGGAGCCAAACCTAAATATATAATATATTTATAGTTGAAGTACACCTGAACTATTTTCATGGTGCTAAAACTAAAAACATGTGAAGCTTGGATGGAACCAGTAACGGTGAGTGAGAAAGAACCAGAGTTTTCGAAGTTGAAGCTTTAAAAGGTCTAAGCTGTTCATGAAAAAAGAGAGGGAAGTTTTGTATAAGGGAGGGAGTCATGTTTCATGGCGTTCAACGAAACAATATCAAGAGAAAATGGAAAGTTAAACACACATGACATGCTACAGCCGTACAGCGGAAGCGACCTGGTTGGGCTTTAGAAATGCTTGTGTGATGTGTCACAAGGCGAGGGCAAGTGAGAGTTTTCTGCATTTGTTTGTGATGTGTGATTTTGCACTGTTTCATGGAGAATATTTTGTTTGCCCTGCCACAATAGGACAGTTTGTAAAGATGCGTTTTGTACATATGGAGCGGTGGAAGGAGGGTAAGTTGTGGCAATGTTTGTGTATGGCTATATTTTGGGTGTGTTGGGTTAGAGAGGAATGCGAGGGTCTTTAGCGCTGTTGGTAAGCCGGCTGATTTTATTTGGGATCGAGTGGTGCGCTTGGCTTCTCTCGGGGCCAAGGCGGCTGGGGCTTTTAGAGGAGTAACTCTTACAGATGTACAGCGTTTGTGGAGTGATTTATTGCTAGTTAGCTTTTTCTTGTCATTTGAGGACTCCTTGTCCTCTAATTTTTTTTTTTTTGTTACACTTTGGGTCGTTAATAAAACTGAAAATTGGAAAGTTAAACTAGGAAATAACTACTGGGAGAAGTATTATATATGGTATCAGCACCTTAGAAGCTTTTGAGATCAAATTCGCAGCACGTAAAGGTAGTTTACTTTGCCGGGCCACCTCGGGCTCTCTTTGGCACAATGAGTGATGTCCATTTCTGATCCTAAAGTAAAGGGGAAAGGAAAGAGTAAAAGTATGAGCATCTTGGTTATTTATCTGGCCCATGTTTGTAATTTTTCAAGGAGGACAGCTTGTCCTCTGCTGCTGTTTTGGCAGGTCTTGTTAATACAATTTTCTTTTATCTAAATTTTTTTTACCTGTCTCACATGTGGTTCATAGAAGCCCATTCACAACCTGGCACTCCCAGACATGTTTTTTGCCTGGCATATCACGGTCACAACTCTAGGACGGCGCTGCACTACGCAAAAGTCAGTGGGCCGTCCAGCCGTGCCTAGGCCAGGATGTTGGAGAAAAACCCTTCAGTAAAGGCACGGCAATAGTAGACATTTCTATTCTACGTCAAGCTACGTTAAAACTGAAATCATTATAAGGTCCCTGACACTAATTGTTTTTCTTTTCTTTATATCTTCCAATAATTCCCTGAATCTGAATCCATTTTCGTTAATCCCTTGATAAAGAAATGAACTTTAAGACTGAATCACCCAAATTGTTTATATATTTCAATTGAAGTTGAAAATAATTCCATAAGCATAATTAATAGTTTTTCTTGGTGCTTTTTCATGAATTGTTATTGATGATCTGCTCATAATTAATTCATCTTACAGTGAATTCTCCTGAACACTCCAATCGGTCACGGCTTGCAACAAGATCTTCCTCCACTCCTGGCAATCTGCCTGTTATCAACCCTCATAGTACCGTACTCCCTATACGGGCTGTTCATCCCTCTCCAGCACTTGCCTCAAGCCCAACACCCAGGTCCTCTCAGATCAACCCTCTTGCGCCAACTGCAGGACTCCAGCAGAATATGAGTTCTATCCATGCCCTAGCCCCTCACCTGCAAGCTTTCAGAACTGCTTCAGTTCCTGTATCTTCTAGCAGCATGGCATCTGTTTCTTCTAGTTTGTTGGGCCAGCAACCATCTGGCAATACGCCGGCCTCTTTATCAGCATCACTAAGGACACCAGCAGCAGCATTGCCAATTTCTGGTGATCGGTCCCAGCAATGCGAAATCAATGGAAGTATACGAGTCCTTAACATGCTCCCTTCTGCAACACAGTTGCTGCTCATGGAAATGGCAAAACAAAATGAGGCAAATCTTAATGGAAATACACCCCCTTTACCTTTACCAGATAATGTAGGAAATTCAGAATCATGGGATATCTCTGAATTTGGAAATGCAGCTAGGGTGCAACTGCCTTCATCTAGTGTAGGTGCAGGAAACAATGTGGTCTGTCTGTCAGATGATGAATAGAAGTTCATGTCATTTAGGGACAGGGATGCTGGTTGTCAGATGGTGAATAAAAGTTCATGTCATTCATACCAATTTTGTAGTGTTGATTTTAGTTGGTAGTATGGGATAGAACTGGAGGGACATAGAGGGATGCTGTTGTCTCACATGTTTGTATATAATCCATTGTTATTCTGTGACCATCGATAATGTAATCCATAAGTGAAGAAATTGTTTCGGGGGCTGGTGTACTCAATTGATGACGCGGAAACATTCAGGGAAAGAATCAGTCCTTTCAAGTGTATATTGTTGTACGGGATTCGATAACAAGAAATGTTTTGCAACTTTCAATTAGCAGAAATTAGACCATCCCGATGAAGCTGCTAGGCAGAAATCCAAGAGAATAATGAGATTATTGACCACTTTAACTCTATTATTGCAAATCATGATAAACAATTAAGCCAATGACACTTGGCTTGCGACTGAAGAGGGAATCACTGTGCTTTGGGTGGATAGCGCGTTGCCGCGTCTTCCACTCGTCTCCAACAATAACTTGGAGTCAAGTCTCATTATCCTCAAAAACAACATAAGACGAAAAGGAAATCACTTACTGTTAAGAATGAGAATCTCGAGGAGTTGTTGTTGTTGTTGTTGGTTGGGTGTTGTGTTTTGTGCTCGTGGTAGTGTGTTTTGGTTTTTTTTTTGGAGGGAGGGGGGTTGGGTGTGGTGTGTTGCACCTTTTAGGAAAAGATTAATTTCCTATAAATGAATTTTGATTGCCACTTAAACAAAAAACCTCATGTAGTGTAATTTTGTTCATTTCGCTCGATACTGGGACTATATTGACAAAAAGGAACTTTCATGGTGCATGCAATCAAAATTAGAATTAGAATTTTTTAGAGTTATTTATTGTTTAGGGATTATGGTAGTGATTCGAGTGGCGGCAGTATGAGTAGTGGGCCTTGTGGTTGTTGGGTGAAAAGTTATCATTATTTCTTGAACCAACAAACATAAAGTATAAATAGTAATTGATAGGTCTTGAAAGAGACTAAAGTGAACTAAATTCATCACTGATAAAAGAAAACACATTTAATCGCAACCGTTGCATTCTACCCCTCCCCCCCTCCAAACGCCTCGCGTTCGTCGTCAACCACCCCCAATGGGCATGACCCTTCACTGGTGTCGTCAACACCCAACTTCCACCGTCATGTTGTCGCTGGCATCCCCCCCCCCCCTCTCTCTCTCTCTCTCTCATTTTGCTTAATAAAATATAGGCTTGCTTACAATTTGAGTATTATGTTCCTATGTGTCATTTATCACTAATCTTTTTGGAGTTTTATGCTGTGTGAGGTGCGATATGCTGTGTGAGGAGCGATATGCTTCTTCAATGAGAGTTGATATTAACTTTTTATCTTTATTTGATTAAGCATGTCTTCATATGCAATGATCCTACAACTTTATTGAAGTATATGATAACTCATGAAACTTGAAGTGAAATAGATTTATTAAAAAAGAGAAGAAAAAACATCGAAAACTCACCATGAGTGCACTTGAATTGTCTTCCGACTTTTAAATACATTTTTCTTTTTGTTTTTGGAAAACGGTTAGTATATTCCATTCACCAAAATGATGTCAAAGCAACACCCTCAAAAGAATTACAAGAAAAAGAGATACCAGTGAGGTATTCTCATAACAGATAAAAAATTTACATCAACAGCAAAAGAGAAGACTAAAGATCTATACATTTGTAGTATCTTTTCCAAATTAAGCTTTGTGTGTGTTGTTTACTATCTGTGTAACTATACGCTGCCCACGATGAAAAAATCTACTGTTTCGCTCCAACCAAATGCTATAAATAGTTGCAGCAAGTGCAACTCTTTTGAGCTTTTGCTTAGGGCTTTTCCATTTTAGTTTTATGTTTGAATGATTGTAGTTCACCTCTGAGAGACAAAGGTTCTCTATAGATCTCCAACTAGTGCACAATTTTTCTCCAAACACCTCTTACAATCGGGCATTGGAAGAAAAGATGGTGACAACTCTCACTAGCCTTGTAGCAAAGACTACATCGATTAACAATGACCATACCTTTACAAATGAGTTGATCAACTGTGGGTAGTTTCCTGTATTCATCCAACTAGAGAATTATTTTGTGTCTCGGAACACTCATGGTGTCCTAGATTGTGTTCTTCCAGTGATACTTGCTCCCTTTATCTCTAAAGACATCATAAGCTTCTCGTACTCTGAATTTGCTAGATTGTCCCCAATTATTGATCAAAGTTTGTATTGTATTAAAATTCCCACAACGAAGAGATCTCTGACTTGTAAAAGTTTCTTCCACATTCAGGCGTCATTTTGTTTTCGCTGCACCTGCCAAGTGGAATGATGTTGCAGATGATATTTATGAACCAATCAGAATATAGGCTAGTTGGCCCCCAAGCAATAATCCATATCCATTTGAGAACAAAGAACGATTCAACGAAAGAGTTTCTTTGATATTTAAACCACCTTCGCCATAAGGCTTGTAAGCTTAGGATCAGCTCATAAAATAGAACTTTCAATGCCCTTCTTTAGTTGCCCAAAAACATTCACGACCCTATTTATCAATTTCATCAACAACTGCCTTGGAAAGTACAAAGGCAGCATTTCAGAAGTTGGTCAAACCAAAAATCACAGAGTTCAGGAGTTGTACTATACCAGCGTAGGTAAGAAGTTTAGATGCCCCGTGCTGCATTTGCTTCTTGATCTTGCATAGTAAAGGTTGACACAGACCAATGGTGAGTCTAGAGGAGCTGAAGGCGACACCAAGATAACGAAAGGGTAATTGCCCTTCAATATAGATAGTACATGACAAAATCTCTTACTTAACATAAGGTGCAACGCCTCCAAATGCATTTTCTTAATCATAGCTTTGTCCAACTTTTTTTTTTTTGACATTATGAGATATGTTTTCAAAGAGGTAGTATCCCATTGTGTATATAAATAATTATTAAGAAATATAATATTGATTGGACGTCCAACCGTCAAGTTAAACTTTTGGTTGAGTTGCTTCCAATACATGGTATAAGAGGCAGATGACCTTAGAATCTTGTTTTCGAATCTTGGGAACCCCCATTCCATAAGTGATATATTTCAGCGCATGGTATGAGGAAGCATGTGCATCATCTACATTTCAAGCACAATGAGCACACTTTCAGATTGAGCTTTTGGTGGAGTTGGTTGAAGCACAATAATAATTTGTTTAATGTAGTTTTCTTCTTTCTTCCACTAAAATTTTGTCAATAGAGTTTTGCTAGTTAGGATATATCCAAACATATTTTTTCGATAATGAACATCCAATTGGCAAGTAACAATGAAGGTGAAATAGTGAATTGTTTCAATGTTTTTTCATGAGTATTGATGAGTAATGATGAATATAATGTTACTAAATGGGCTTTCAAATATCAACTTAAATTTTTAATTGAAATAGTTCCAACACATGGTATCAAAAGCAAATTACCAAGATGTCTTGTGTTCGAATCATGAGTTCCCCCCGCTCCCTAAGTGTAATATTCTAATATATGGTATGAGGAGAATTTGTGCATCATCTACACTTTAACCCAATTATCCACACTTTAAACCCAAACGACATTCATGTGAGGAGGCGAATAGAGAATATAACATTATTTATTGCACTTCCAACCATCAATTTAAACGTTTTGTTGAGTTGGTCTGTACCAACTCCTTAAGAGTACTGTTGAGAACTGGTGTTTTGCGTGCTTTTTAGTTCCGGTTGAATACTGTTCAGTGAGGAGTGCAGAATAAAACAAAAAAAATATGCAAAAATAAGACCTATTAAAAATTCTCTTGCACAGTTTGACATCTAATGATATGTATAATACAAAGAAGAGCATAATCAAATGGCAAGGTGGACTAAAAAAAAATAATTTCTCTCTCTGAAAATGAGAGTGATTCTACTCTCATGTTAGAGTAACGCATTAAAACTAACCAACCATCCCCATCAACATTTACTGTTTACTTTCCCCTTTTAAACCACCTAACTCTACCCAAACTCACCCTTTACTTTCCTTTCTTTTCTTCCTTCCCTCCACCTTTCCCTTTCAATCTTGTACTTTCTCCCCGGAAATTTCTGTACTTTCCATCCCAAACCCACTTTTCAGTGACAAGCAAATGTAATTTAACATTCTTCATGGTGGGCTCCCTCACAAGAGGGGACCCGTCGTACATCTATCATCGTATGCTCTCTCACCAGCAGATAACTTGTGGGAACTGGCGGTTGTAGGAATCTTCTTAGACACAAAGAAATTCCATGAAAGCGCAGGACAAAAACTGATCGGTAAAAATTGGGACTCGCGTGGACCGATAGTAGTTAAACAGATGGACAATCTGTTCTTCTTCATCTGTGGGAATAGAGTAGACAAAGACTTTATTGTTCAAGAAAGTGCGGTGACCTTGAATGGTGCCTTACTGATCGTACAAATATGGCATTTCAACTGCGTCCCCGAACATCTCTACACGCGTGAGGTGGCGCTTTGGATTCGACTAGAAGGTTTGCCGATCAGGTTTATGAAGCAAGAGGTTCTTAGCCATGCGTTGGCTAAACTTGGTGAAGTAATCCAATTCGAAACCCCAACACTTCCAGTTCAAAAAAAGAAATATCTTAGAGTCAGAATAAAGTTTGATGTAAGAGAACCACTTATCCCTTATTTCTACCTAACTTATATTGAGGAGAGAGTTACTTGGATTCGCATAAGGTATGAGAGGGCGGTCTAGTATTGCAAGAAATGTAGGAAAATTGGCCATGCAGATTACAACTGTTACCTCACATCCACTCAAGCGACCTTAATCCTGAAGAAGTATTACTCATTCACGAGTAGTAGCCTGCACATCATGTACGTTACAGAGAAAAACCCTCTGTACACAAATGAGATCAAGGTTGAAAATTGTTGAACCCTATGATGTTTTAATGATGATTAAGACTAAATTTACTTATGCTAATTAAATTACCAATGCCTTAAATCTAATTGTGATATTAGTCACATATACTCAACAAAAAGGAAAGCTTAAGAAGATGATCATATTGGCTACATTAAGAACAAGATAGAAGATTGTATATTCTATTTTAGATTCATGTATTATGTTGATTATTAATTTTATAGAGTTGGAACTAAAGGAACTAATGGGTGAAATTAAATTGAAGGTAAAACTGAACTAAGAACCTGAGGTGGAAACTCAGGTTCATGCTTTGTCAAATAAATTTCAAAACCAAAAATACCTTCAACATTGCTTAGTATGCTCCTATTATCCAAGAGATTTTTTGTTGTGTCAAAGAACTTTCTAAGCCTGGTTTTCAACAAAAGAGCATTCTGTTTTACTAAAGCATGTTGTGCTCAAAAGGGGAACTTGCTTTTTAAGGCTTTGTGCATCAAATTGTCAAACCAGCAAGCATTTCCTTAGGATTTGGCTGCTGTGTTTTCTGAGACAGCAAACATGTGACTTGATGTCTTGATTTAACATATTGGAGCCTTAACACTTAAGATATTTTCGGAATCCTTAACCACTAAGCAAAGGGCTTCAAGACCTCTCTATATAAGAGTTGAGCTGAACCTATGCAAGAGTTAAGAGAGGACATTCAGATTTGTCAAACCATTTACAAAAACTTCTTCTTCACTTTGCTCATAAATTACCTTCATACATATCCAACGAAACTAAGCCCAGAAACTGTCCCACACTCAGTTCCTTCTCTCATTAAGTCTCAACACTTAGGAAAATATTGCAACCTTACTTGCTTATCTTAGAAGCACCAAAAGGTTCTGTTACTCAATTGCTTAGACAAATTTTGTAAGCTACAGATATCTTGTGTATTTGCTCAAGGCCAAGTGTCGGCTTGTGAGTCTTGGCAACTTGGAGGGATGTTGGGTTCTTGACAACTTGAGTGAAGTTGTGCCTAACTGCTTGTTTGGTAGAGTTAGGTGGATTTGACAACTGAAGTTTAAAGTTGTGATTGTAGCAAGTTAGGAATGAGCTTGTACAATGATTTGGCTCGGTTATACAACAAGAAGTTGTGAAATCCTATTAGAGAGAGTAGGTCGTGGTTTTTACACCCGAATAAGCCTTGGGTGGTTTTCCACGTATAAAACGTCTTGTGTTCTTTTATGCTTAATTATCTAGCTTCCGCACTTAATCTGTGTTAGAGGGAACAAACTAAGGACCTCAGTTCCCTTGGTTGGTCCATCTATTCATTAAACGAAAATAATCCGAGAAGTTACCAACCCAATTCAACCCTCCCTTCTTGTGTTTAGGGTATTGTATTCTAACACAAGTGAACGAAATGCATGGACTGTGAGACTCTCTTTCTTCAAATCATCAAGTTTTGAGTCAAGTGATGATTGCATGCAAGACTCGGACAACGATAATAACGGGGAATATGACGACTCAGGAGATGACAATAGCTCAAACAGACGGGATATCATTTGGCATGCCTTCCACCACTAGCCCAACCCCTATGCTTCGAAAGGGCGACCAACCACCATCTCCCGGTACCTCCAAACCCCTAAGGAGACAGTGGGCCAGGGGCATTGACTGGTCAACAAAGAGGAAACTTACCCCTTGGCCAAGGGATTTTTAGTAATTTTACGCGGGGACATTAAAGATGTGTAGATCAACGTCATGATGATAATACTATTGGACTAATGACGGAAGGGTTAGCCTGATGAAGAGTTATCACAACCCACCCTAAACATCTAATCCATTAATGGGCAGCGCGGCAGGATTTAATGCTGGTCACTCAGGCATATCAAATGGACACGACTTTTTTGGCCCAGGTATTGATACTTCTTCAATTCTTTGCCCTAACATTACTTTATGGCATTATAAAAACCTACTGCTCGAGAGTACTTTACCCACCTACTCTATTTGATTAAGTGACTGGAACTACTTAAAATGACCCAACCATAGTGTTCTTCATCACTTGCCTCCTTTAAACCATCACTGGTCCCGCTCTCCCATTCTCAATATGGAAAACTACTCCGAAAATTTTCTCTACGTGACCCAATCGTTTGGGCAAACAGATTCTCTAACAGACTCCATGTGCCAACTGATCCCTCTCAACTCCATACTATAATTTACACTTTTGTGGGCTTGTGTAACCATTTTTATGATTTGGTGTCAACTTTTGACACTCGTTTAATGATAGTTGCTCATTTACTTTGTAAATTAGTTTTTATCCTCGTACTTCGCATGAGCTTGTTAAATAATGTTGGATATTTAGTACATAGTACGTGTTAGTTTTGTACTAAATTTAAGAAATAATACATATTATTAGTATTTATTTGTGCGGAAGAAAAAATATAGAAGCAACAAAGTTAGCTAGTTCTAAGAAAAAGAAGTACACGAAGAAAATATAACAACTAAGGCATTGATATATCACTGCAATGTACAAAAAGCTCTTTTATAGAGTTTACAAACCAATGCAATTGCAAGTGATGAAATGATAGGCCACGCACTACTATTTCTAATAAATGGCCATGAGTAAATTTAGGAAGGAAAATACATTCTACATGGTGAGCTACTTGTTGTAGCTTAGTAACTTTCAACCTATAAATCAAACGTTGTTGCTAGGTAGATAAAAACTTGTGTATAGTACCTTTGCTTACCATTTGGCTTTCCACATGTTTTCATCATTTTATTTATTAGTTTAGCTTATCTATCATTAATATTAATGTTGAAGTGAGTCAATTTCATCACTCCTCTTTGACGATCTTCCGACTTGCTCCAAACATGTCACGTAGAAGTTTGAACTTCGCTTTGGCTAGTCCCTTTGTGAATATATATCAGCAATTTGATCATCAATGTTGTAATAAACAAGGTTAATTTTATCTGAGCTTTCTACTTCTCGGACAAAATGATATTTGATCTTGATGTGCTTGGTCTTCTTATGTTGAACTGGATTTTTAGCAATAGCAATTGTCGATTTGCTATCACTGAAAATTATGGTAGGATTTGTTTGGTCTTCACCTATATCTTTCAGAATTCTTCTAAGCCCGATTGCTTGATTTACTGCTGCGCAAGCAACAATGTACTCAACTTCGGCTGTGGACTGGGCTACCGTCTCTTGCTTCTGAGAAAGCCATGAAAATGCGCCACTAATAAATGAAAACATGTACCTAGAGGTAATCTTCATGTTATCTACTGATCCACCCCATTCACTGTCAGAATAATCAATTAACTCTGAGCTTTCAGCCGGTTGGTACCATATTCGAAGACCAGTGGTACCTTTGAGGTATCTCAATACCCTCTTCGCTGCTGTGAGATGGAGTTCAGTTAGTATGTGCATGATTCTTGACAACAGACTAGTGGCATACATGATGTCCGGTCTGGTGGCAGTCAAGTACAACAGACTTCCAACGATACTCATTTTCGTTCATTTGCCTTTTTAGAACCATCCTCCTTAGTCATTTTCTCAATTTGAACTAAAGGAGTGCTTACTTCCTTACAGTTTTGCATATTGAATTTCTCCAGTATGTTTTTGCATATTTCTTTTGACAAACCAATATACCCTTGTTGGTTTGATCAATTTCCATGCCAAGAAAATAGCTCATTAAACCAAGATCAGTCATCTCGAACTGCATCTTCATTTCCCTTTTGGAGGCTTTAATTTTTGCAAGATTGTTGCCGGTTATGATGAGATCATCAACGTAGAGTGACAAAATTATCACATCTGACTTCTCTATTTTGATATAGAGAGTTGGCTCACTGGGACTCCTCCTGAAACCTTGTTTGTTGAAATAGGAGTCAATTTTGTTATACCAATCTCTTGGAGCTTGTTTGAGCCCGTAAAGAGCCTTATGTAGCCTTAGCACTTTATTTTCAGCTCCTTGGATCTCAAATCCTGGCGGTTGCTCGACGTAAATTTTCTCTTCAAGGAATCCATTGAGAAACACTGACTTCACGTCAAGTTAGTAAATTTTCCAACTTTTTTGAGCAGCGAATGCGAGAATTGTTCTCTCTGTATCTTGCCTGGAGACTGCAGCAAATGTTTCATTGTAGTCGGCTCCGTATTGTTGTGAGTAACCTTTCACCACAAGTCTGGCTTTGTACTTTTGGATAGAGCCATCGGGGTTCACCTTGGTTTTGTAAATCCACTTGACACCAATAATATCCTTGTGGTCTGACTTGTCAACCAACTCCCATGTTTGGTTCTTTTCAATCATCTTTATCTCCTCTTTCATTGCATGCCTCCATTCCTGAAATTGTACAGCTTCTTTGAAGTTTCTTGGTTCAAGAGTCGCAAAATTGCAGTATTCACACTCTACCAAGTCTAGCATTCGAGGAATGTCCTCGTACAAATTTGTCATCTTTTTCGTCCTTTTTAGGTGACCATGCGATGACATTTTGTCCGAAGTGTGCAGTATGGGAGATGAATGTGAGGAACCACCATTGAAAATTGTTGCCATCGGACTTTCATTTGTCTCCTCCTCAATATTGATTTTGAGGAGCATGATTGTCTCTGTGGCGTGGTTGTTCGAAAGCAACCATCATTCTTTTGATGGGCTGATTTTCTTCCCAATTCCACGCTGCTTCTTCATCGAAGGTGATATCTCTCCTAATGACGACCTTTTCAGTCTGAAGGTTGAAAATTCTATAGCCCTTGGATTGTGAGCTATAGCCGACGAAAATTCCTTTTTCCACCTTATTATCCAACTTGTGCATTTTTTCAACTGGGATTTGAACGTAGCAGAGACAACCTAATTTTTTTTAGGGTAAATTACATTGAGGTATACTGAGGTTTAGTGAAACTACAGAGAGGTATTTCCACGTTTGACTAAATACACTGAGGTATATTCTTGACCACTTTTTAATCGTTGACGAAAGTCAAACTAGCTTTTGGGCATAAATACCCCCAATATACCTCACTGAAAGTTTCTAAAAAAGTTAATGTGCAATGATTTTCCACTTCTTTTCATTGCATGCTCGTATATCTTTTATCGACTAGTTATAATAAATTACGCAACTCGATTTAAATAATTCTCTCACCATGCAAAAAATTGACTACACAAGTCTAATGTCGTTTCTGCACCAAAAAAAAATCTACTGATCTAAAGTTATGAGAGTTTGATGCCAACTATCTCGATCTTGGTAATACATTTAAGGACCATGACATAAATCGGCAAAAGATATACGAGCATGC
This sequence comes from Tetragonia tetragonoides, assembly GCA_038025085.1. NCBI lineage: Eukaryota > Viridiplantae > Streptophyta > Magnoliopsida > Caryophyllales > Aizoaceae > Tetragonia > Tetragonia tetragonoides. The sequence goes on along the minus strand of CM076151.1, from coordinate 33,692,677 downwards.
GATACAAAGAAAGTGGGAAATCATTGCAGAATAATTTTTTCAATAAAATTTCAATAAGGTATATTAGGGGTAATTATGTCCAAAAATTAGTTTGACTTTTGTCAATGGTCAAAAAGTGGTCTAGAGTATACCTTAGTGTATTTAGTCAAACGTGGGTGTACCTCTCTGTAATTTCTCCAAACCTCAGTATGCTTCAATGAAACTTACCCATTTTTTCAAGTGTCTGACAGATGGCTTGGATCCCATCCGCAACTCGAGTGGAGTCTTGCACTCAACAACCTTGGTGGGAGATCTAATTTGAAGGTAGATAGCTGTGTAAACAACTTCTGACCAAAACTTGTTTGTAAGGTCTTTGTCTTTCAGCATAGATCTGGACATCTCCATTGTTGTTCTGTTTCTCCTCTCAGAGACACCATCTTGTTGTGGCAGGCATGGCACGGTGAGTTGACGATGAATACCTTCTTCTTCACAAAATATATGAAATTGTGAAGAAGTGTACTCAGTACCATTATTACTTCTGAGAGTCTTGAGCTTGACACCAAATTAATTTTCCTGCAGATTTTTGAACTTTTGAAAAATCTCAAAGACCTCGGATCTTTCTTTCATGAAGTAGACCCAAGTCATCCTAGAGACATAATCAATGAACAAGATGAAATATTTGTTGTTGTTCAATGATGGTATTCTCATTGGATCACAAACATCTATGTGAACAAGCTATAATTTTATTGAGGCTCTCCATGCCTTACCTGTGCAAAATGATTTTTTTTGCATCTTCCTGAGTTGGCAACCTTCGCAAACACATTGGCGATCGCATGGAAGGCAAGTCTTTCACCATATTCTTTTCTGAAAGTAGTTTCAAACTTTGGACGTTGCACTGTCCAAATATTTTGTGCCAGAACCAACCTTGTGAGGCAGATTGGACCACCATGATTTTTTATCGACATCGTACTTTCATATTAATGGAAAACATTTATTTTCCATCATAACACGAGCAATCTGCTTCTGTTGTGTGTCAAAAATTGTGCATGTGTCGTCATCAAAGTGCAATGCATATCCATGTTGCCTCATTTGTGGCACACTCAACAAATTTTGATCTAGAACCGATACATAGAGGACATCCTTGATGTATTTGGTGTCTTTTTTGGTTTAGATAGAAATTGTGCCTTTTCCACCGGATTGTACCAAAAACTGGCGGAAGACGACCTCGCCGATGATCGGATGGGGTGGATGGTGGTGGCAGGGTGGAGGCTGCGGTGGTTGGGAGAGGGGACGAGAGGAGAGAGACTAAGGGAGGGGTTGTTATTCTAAAATTTATTGACTTGTAATCACAAATTCATTAAAATTTTGATGAAGCTACGTGTTTGTTACTATGAATTTACATTCATAAAACAATGAATATGCATTAACAATAGTGAACTAGGTGTATGCCCCGTGCGATGCACAGGCTTGTAAATTATCTTTAGAAAATATATTTTCAATGCTATTATTAAATTATTAATTAAAGAATGATATATCAATTAGCTATATAGCAAGTAATATAGAGTTACACAAAATCAAAGTTGTACGGTAATGTCTAATGTTTTTTTTCCTTTATTTTTATATTTTATTTATAGCAATGTAATGTAAATTTGCTTATTTGACATGAAATAGTTGTTTGTCCAAAGGGATAAATGAATTTCATATCTTTTATTCAAAAAATAGTTAAGTGCCAAATTCATAACTATCATCTTGACATACCATATACCATATACTATTTCAATTGATATATTTATACCCCCATGTGTTTACTTATTTACACGACTTTCTACAAATGGTTCTTATCCATCTTTGCTTTTCATCATATTTTCGTTTCTTTTTTACTACAGTATGTTTACATTGTACTTGATGTTAAATTTCTTATATGTGTCATCCCATTTGTTATGCAACTGTTGTTTAGATCCATGTAGAGATATAAATTAGTTTTCTATTTTTTTAACATTAAAATATATATATATATATATATATATATATATATATATATATATATATATATATATATATATATATATATATATATATATATATATATATATATATTATTTACACATTCTACCGAAACACTATATTTCTCCATCTCCATGGCGTGTAATCATGTAATTTCCCAATATTGGCTTTCTACTATTTAGCTGAGCTATGAAATGAAATCACTTAAAAATTTTAAGATGTATGTATAAATATTACCGATACATAGTTTTTATTATTTTTTTAAAAATAATTACTACTATTACTTGTGACTATTTCCCTTATTAAGTTCATTATGTCTACTTTTAGTATAACTTAGGTTAAATTCATGTACCGTATTTATGAAGTTTATATTCATGTATCCGCATTTAATTAGATTACATAGTGTGTGCATGCATGTATTTCATTAATTAGGGGACATAAATAACATTGACTTTTGGATAAGATGCTGACTGGATATGGTGATGTGGCAAGCCACATGTCAATCCAGCAGCGTGCATGATCCACTATATATATATATATATATATATATATATATATATATATATATATATATATATATATATATATATATATATATTAGATTTGCCAAACTCAAAAAGAAAATAAAATTTTGATTGGAAAAGTTGATGAAGTCGTGGTTATAGTTTAATGAATTTGTAGCTTCGTGTTAATGAGGTTGTACTTTAATTTTAATGAATTTATTATTTATTCAAGGCTTGTACGGTTTATATAGTAAGGGGGGGTTTGTACCTGACCATTACCCTATAAATTTACTTGTTTATTCAATTGTTTTTCAAATCTAATCCAACAAAGTCAGATTTATAATTTTTTGACTTACGTAACTAAAGTTATTTAATTTTCTAATTTAGAAATTTTGTTGATAATATGTAATTAAGTCAACTAATGTTGAGACATTAATGGTGAATGATGTGTTATGCTATGTGGCAAGTTTGTACTTACGTGTCGTCTTACGTGTCATGCTCACACGATGTGGCTTGCCTATGTGGCATCCCACATGTCGGCCTCACACGAATACGGACCCATTTATAGTTATATTGTGAAGTGCAGTGTAATACATATAATACATGTTTGAAAAGGCAGAAATAGTGTTAAAATAATTTTGAAGGATCAAATATTGACAGTAAGAAGAGTTTAGTTGCAAGAATGTCTCAAGTGTTAACTAACTCATATATTCTTTCACCATATTTGAAGTGAACACACCAACAATGATAGTAACAACCAGAAGGGCACTTTGTTCTTGATATTCAACAGCGCTACGATCCCAAAGTGTAATTCTAACCCTTTTTTCCCTACCACATAATGGCATAAACGAATTTGATTATATAAAAGAGATAACTATAGATCAACTATTTGATGGGTCTGTTAATTGCAAAGCGTACCATATATCTTCCAGCACTAAGGTGAGGAAATTTGACATCTTTTCAATTCGCCTTTGTCTTTTTGACGTTCCCTTCGCGAACCACTCGACCATTACATCTACAAAGAAATGACTATGTGTAATATGAAACTTAAAAAATTTAGAAGTATAGAAAATAGGTCGCAAAGATCTGAATACCTGACAGAAGGTAGGCTTGTCCTTTCCGATCATCAATCTTGTCAATATTCACTAAATAAAATCGATGCCTGGGAAAATTTACATCTCCATGTGGTACCTCTGTCACAATAGTGTTGGCAAATAGCTGCAGCATCAACTTGTTGTCTGCTAAAACACGATATTTGGCTCGATTTTGAATAACAGAGAAGTTTCGAATGGTGTAAATTCTACCTTCAGTAAAAACGCCATGAAAGCAATGTGCAATATTACCCTTGATGGTAGCATGAATATAACATCCCTATTAAAAGGCAACTACAATCAGTACACAAATCAAATACTTTAAAAAGGTGGTGGTCTAAATTTTAAAACGGAATACCTTTTCATCAATAAGGACCAAGTCAGTGCTCATTAGCTCTCTGTTGTTCTTGATGTTGAAGGCATCCCATAATCGAGAAACTCAAACCTTAACCCTGGCATTATCAATATCACGTTGTAGACGCCAAAAAAGCGTCTTCAGATTTCTCCGCAAAAGCCCGATGATGAAAGGAGTAATTTTTAAGCTTGAACTGCTATTTTTTGTTTAATAGTTAAGATAAGGTCTTAGGTTTTTCCTCTAAACACTCCTTCATTTCCACTTAATTTAAAAGCCTCTTTCAAGAGCTTTCCATTGCTTCCTTTCGTGTCCAAATACGATTCCACACCTAAGAGTTATGGCCAAACAAAGTTCAGGGTCAAAACAGATGTAGCCGAATACCGTGGACCGTGTTTCCAGCCCCATTTGGGAGTTCATTTGGTTGAGTTAATTTGTGAGCCTTATATTTTTGGATTCCTTATTCAAATAGCTTTCCAATAACATATCATGAGCCCACACCACATTCCCAACCAAGGAGTTACAAGCCCAACACTGATGCGCACTCCAAAACTAAATCCATATAAAACTAGACCCAATAAGCTTTCCAACGCACCTTGAATCATCCAATTCCGAACCCAAACGAGTGAGATACGGCCTGAACAAAATCTAGTTGAAAAGTTGTCAGCGGCCCAGGCCAGCGCCGCTAGCGGCGCTGACCTTACTTCGGCCCGACTCTTTTTTAGACCCAAATCCAAATTTCGGCTCCTTTTCAATCTTTTTCAGCCGTACAACCCTACCTCCCTCTCCTATATAAACAACCCTCCACCCTCAGTTCAAAACATACAGTCTACAGTTGACACCCTCTATTCTCAGTAGTATTGACTCTGAGCTTCTCCATCTTTCTTCCATAAACAATTCTATTCTATTCTCGGGAGTATTGACACCGAGCTTCCCCCTCTTTCTTTACTTGAGATATATTTTTACTATTCTTGTCAAATATAGCCTACAGTGCAGGTACAAATTCCTGAGGGCTCAAATTAAATTAATTGCTTAATTTTTTATTTTTTCAGTAGTCATAATGTAGATATCATGCTAGAATAACGTCTTTTTTGCTTCCTAAATATTGTCTGTATAGTCGTTGTGCTGCTCAACTTGTCAAATCAAATGCATGTCTAAACAAGGGTTAAAAATAAATATTGTGATGCTTGTGATGAACCAATTAATAGTCTAAGTCTAGGTTGTTAATCCGATTTGTGTGGAATTATGTCTTTAAATTATTAAGCAAACTTGAGTTAGTAGAGACTGTCATAAACGGGCGAGTTGGGTGCCTAACACCTTCCCACCTCGTACCTTCGCCCTCGAAACTATTATTCTTGGGTACTCATATGTTTTATATGAGCGGGAGTCTTTCTAAAAATATGATCAGTTCACTTTTCGCGCTATTGGGTTGTCCCTTCGGTTTGTCCCTTTGATAAAAACACCGATAGCAGATTTGTGACCTCTTTCATGGTTTTTATTCAATTCAAGTCTTTTCAAAAGCTTTTCTAACTCGGTGGTCCCTTGAACTTATCTAGCCTCCAATTGACAAATTTTCTATAAGGACGCACTCCGTGGAAACACATAGGAAAATCCCGGGTCCTTACAGTGGCGATTTCACTGGGGATTTATTTAAGAGGGTGAGACTCGAAAGTCAGTTTTGCTTAATTGTTTAATAACATGTTCCATATTTTGCATCATTTGCATGTGCCTTGGCACAACCTTTTGACCCTTATCGACCCTCGAGGAAGTTTGTGTCGCAACTCGTAGACAACGCGTTTATCTAAAGGAATATACAGTTGTCCTATCGTGCAAATCGACGCTTCCTCACCCCATGACTCATCAATCCTTGTTGATGAAAAGAATTACAATTGATGTGTCGACCATCTGCCGAACGAAAATTGTAATTTGTCGTAGTAACCTCACAAGAGCCAAAAGCCTCTAGCCCACATTCGTGCATTCGCTTGCTTGTTGTGCATGTGTCGTTGTAATGCCCGTCTGATCACATGTTTGCCTGTAAACTGCGTTGTTGTAATGCTTCTGAATGCATGAATACCGTGACTATGTGCCAACATGTACTTACGTGCTAGGAGTCCTTTCTTTTTGTTTTAGCTAGTTCCTAATGCCCAAAAATTGTGCGAGAATTCAATTCAATGAGCACTCTCCCAATGATATATTTTCATATAGCGTCGAAGTTATGAACAATTTTCTAGGACCTTTTAGCAAAAAAAGAAAAAGAGTCAGTCTCTCCAATTCCCCTCTCCCACTTTTTTTTATTTTTATTTTCTTTTCTTTATTTTTTTTGATGTAATTCAGATTCGGCAAAAAAAAAAGGCCGAAAAAAAATAATAAATTCCGAAAATCAAAAAAAAAAATGCCGAAATTTCTTTTTTTTATTTATCCCATTTTCCATTTTCTTTGAGTCAAAAAAAAAACGCCGAAAAAAATGAAAAAAATTGGGAAAATAAAAAAATTGCCAAATTTCTTTTTTATTTTATTTTTATCCCATTTTCCATTTTCTTTGAGTCTAGAAAAATCAAAAAACATAAAAATAGGATGGTCCGTCTTTTTCTATTTTTTTCATTTTCGTTCATCGACTTCATTTTTTCCTTTGATATGAGAGGAAATAATCGGGCATTTAGGCTTAGGTTGTCATTTTCTATTTCTTTGCATTGCATTGCATTGCATCGTACGTATTCGACGCTCCATGCTAGGATTCATAACTAGTCGTCATGTTTGCATTGTCGTCATTTTGCATATGCATTTGTACAAAAATTCGAGTCTTGCATTCATCAATGTCTCCATTTGTTCATTACGTCCCATGCACTAGAAGTCCAGAAAGGTCATTCATTAAGTGCTTTGGAGTCATTCTAGGAAGCATCCATTCATTGTCATACATGTCAAAGTCACTTCGTCATCCATCTTGCATATTGTTGTCGTAACTCTGTCATTGCATTGTCGTCATCATGCATTCAAATTCATATAAGACGTCCATAGGCACATTCACCTTAGGGGTTATCGAGGGTCTTTTAAAAATAACGAGTCTTTGTTTTCAAGTCCTTTCTTTGGCGTCTTTTTAAGTTGAGACTTGTGTTCAGGATTGGGGGCTGGAGGAAGAATTACGGTGACAAAGGTTGGGCTCGATCGTTCGGCAGATTGGTTCGTGTACAAGCTACTTCCAAGACACCACCACATTACAAAAGGCCATCACCCCATTATCCATCACCTCCACAAAGCTCGCCACCACTCAATACATCCCTTACCTCACCAACCACACCCCCAAACTTCACCATGGTCAAAACCACTGACGAGAGGCTTGATGAGCTCATGAGTGAGTTGGAAAGGCGGCGACTCAAGGTTGAAGATATCGACAGGAAAAGAGAAGAAGATTCAAGGATCCCTTCCGATTCCGATTCTGAGGAAGAAGGTTCAGATGCCATGCTGGCTAAGATCACCTCTGTGCTCAAGGGTAGCGGCTTGATCTCCAACTATAGTGCCAACGTAGGAAAGTTTGACACTAAGATCAAGGGCAAGCTTCCAGCCAAGTTCTCCATGCCCGAGGTTTCGACGTTCACTGGCACTGATAATCCACAAGACCACCTCAAGGCCTTCACCACTGCCATGGGTTTAAGAGGAGTTGACAAAAATATCTACATTCACTTGTTAATTCCCACAGACTCTTGATGCCCCAACTCGTCGTTGGTTCTACACCTTGAATTTGGAGAACTACCCAACTTGGTCCGATTTTACCACAGTCTTCTTTGCACGCTACAAGGAAAATGTTGCTCTACCTATGACCCTTCGAGAGTTAGAGATCACCAAACAAGAAGAAGATGAGGGATTCACTGCCTTCCTTAGGCGTTGGAAGCTAAAGATAGCTGAACTGGTTGAGCGACCTTCGCAAGCTGATCAAATCCGCCAACTCATCAAGAACCTGCAACCTGCTTACAAGGAACACCTTAAGTATCAAGCAATTGACTCATACAACCGGCTCTATGTTGTGGGCATCCTAATTGAAGATAACCTTCTTAAGAATTTTACTTAAGTCGTGAACAACGCGAGTATCTACAGGGGGCTGTCCTTCATGTCCTATGAACAACATGTGCTCGAGAAGTTGAAGAGAGTCAAAGTTTCCTCGTGTGCAAGCCTAGTTGAGTCCAGTCAAGTTTAATGATGTCTAGTTTGTCTTTTAAATTCGTCCATAGAGTCTAGCTTACTTCTCGTGTAATGCTTTTCTTCGATTCAATAAAGATTGCATTTTGATTCCCATCATTGTTCTTTGTTCAATCCTATGACGAACTTAAGTTGCCTATGACAAAATCAAAAAAAAATCAAAAAAAAAAATCATTGTGGAAAACATTAAGCAACAGCTCCCTAATGATCATCCCTATAAAGGACATATAGTTGAACCGTCCGTGCCGAGGACAGGAGGCATTCATTTGGCACCTCACATCAATATCCTTTACTACCCTATACATCATTACCACTTGCAACCCTTTGAGCCTTAAACACATAGCCTTTCATTTCTTAACCACATCATCCTTACCCGAGGAATGGGTGTGTGCGACATGGGAATAGAAGCAACCTTTTTTTTAGACAAGGTGGACCGACCTACAAAAAGAGCCACCGAGAGGAATACCAAAAAAAAATAGAGGACTCGAAAGTTCAAAATAAAATAATAAAAAAGAACAAAAGAGAAAAAAATTCAAGAGCGATCAAAGATCCAAAAGAGTGCAAACACTTCAAGCACAACCAAACAATGGCCTTACCTAAACATAGGTCTTTTAGCCACCTTGCCTAGATCACAAACTTCTATACCATCTAGCATACTTTGGGTAGGGATTTAAATTTGGTTTATTTGAGCCTTTATCCTTTCTTTGACACCTTAACCCAGCCTGACATTACAACCCTAAAGCCCTCCAAGAGGTACGACCATTCAATTGTATAGTCCTGAACTACGTTGGCTTGATTCCATAAACTGGATACGTAGGAAACCTCAAGGAGGTCCGGCCACGACAACCACATTGTCACTTGATCATAAAGGAGTTTTCCTGTTCCACCATTCTCATCTAAGGCAAATAAAATGAGCCAGGTAGGTTGAAAACCCGAAAGGGCGGCCTAGGCAAAAGTTAGGGCAACAAAAAAAAAAAAAAAAAAAAAAATATATATATATATATATATATATATATATATATATATATATATATATATATATATATATATATATATATATATATATATATATATATATATATATATATATATATATATATATATATATATATATATATATATATATATATATATATATATATAATTCAACATCTTGAGGCAACTTAAATTTCCGAGGATTTAGAACATTGTTTCTCATGTAAGCGCTCCTTGGTCAGTTGTCTAGAGATCATACTTATCACCTTTCTCGTAGGCTTGCACATAGACTTCCCAACTGGGGGCTATTTTAGAATGAGTCGGTTCTTTGACTGCTACGTTCCAAGTTGTCCATTCCATCCCAATACCTTAAGTTAGGATATTTTATACCGCCGCATCAACACCCATAGCTCCTCGAGTAGATTATAACCATCAAGAACCACATATCAAACTGGGGGCTGATTCTCCCTTGACTGCACCCAGCCTTGTCCACTTGTCTCTTACTCTGTCAAGATCACCACAGGAATGAAATTCTTGATCACAAAAAAAAAAATTCCCATATGAAGACCCTCTTCAGACCCTATAGGAGAGTCGTGCATGTTAGGCTAGACTGCATGGAGCCGTGAGTCAATAGAGTCTGCATACATCATATTTGCAAAAGTACTAGAGTCGCCTTCAAAGGCATGCATGTGTACATAACTTCTCAGTGTCTTGAGTCCCTGCTTGTTTACATGTCAATCCCCCCTGTGCCCTATGCATATTACTATGTCATGTGTTGTACATCTTGTCATGGTCAGTCGGGCATGTCTATTGCATCTTTTCCCTATGTGCATATTTCCACTGCAGGTTTGAGTCTACCCGCTCTCCATCAAAACCAGTCAAGCCTGGAACTCATGATCAAGTCCAGAAGCGACCTTCCAACTACAACCAAGAATGGAGATAACCTTCCAACAACAGCCAAGCGCGCGGGCCCTACAAACTGACCCAAGGCTCCCTTTTTCAGTCCAGAGTTCGTTATTACAGTTCATCTTGCGGGTATATCAGTATCAAACGCGTGGGAGCAAAGCCCTCGGGCCCACAAATTCAAATTCGACAGTTGGCCCATTTTACGGTACCAACTATTTACAGGTAAAACTAACCCATGTATTTTTGCAGGTCCCAGGTACTGAAACTCGGATCTACACGGCGACGACTCTCACGACCCGGAGCGCCCGATTTATTTATAAGCCCGAAATTTTCAACGGCACTTGTTAAGCAACTCGACACTATAAAATTTTTGGGGTTAGTCAATGATCGCTAAAGTTTTTGCGGTTAAACTGTCCCTCTACAAGGTTACAAATTTTTGGGGTTAGTCAATGATCGCTTAAGCTGTTGCGGTTAAACTGCCCCTCTGCAAGGTTACAAATTTTTTGGGTTAGTCAATGACGCTTAAGCTATTGCGGTTAAGCTGTCCCTCTGCAAGGTTACAAATTTTTAGGGTTAGTCAATGATCGCTTAAGCTATTGCGGTTAAACTGTCCCTCTGCAAAGTTACTTATTTTGTGTCAGTCAATGATCGCTTAAACTATTGTGGTTATACTGTCCATTATTTTTCTTTATATGTTTCAGTCAATGATCGCTTAAACTGTTGTGGTTATACTATCCATTATTTTTCTTTATATGTTTCAGTCAATGATCGCTTAAACTGTTGTGGTTATACTGTGCATTATTTTTCTTTATATGTTTCAGTCAATGATCGCTTAAATTGTTGCGGTTATACTGTCCATTATTTTTCTTTATATGTTTCAGTCAATGATCGCTTAAACTATTGCGGTTATACTGTCCATTATTTTATATGCTTCAGTCAATGATCGCTTAAAGTGGTTATACTGTCCATTATTTTTCTTGATATGTTTCAATCAATGATTGCTTAAACTGTTGCGGTTATACTGTCCATTATTTTTCTTTATATGCTTCAGTCAATGATTGCTCAAAGCGGTTATACTGTCCATTATTTTTTGTATGTTTCAGTCAATGATTGCTTAACCTATTGCATTTAAACTGTTCATATGTTTTAACCATTTTACAGCCGTCATTTTGATCGCGCTGTCTTGTCGACCTTTTCGTTTCTTATGCAGGGACGGAATCTCGGCATCCGCCGAGTAGTGCTTAGTCACTGTTTGCTCGATAAAGCATTTATACTATTCACTCTCATGTTACTAACCATTTTTGCAGCCGTTATTTTTAATCGCGCTGTCTCATTGCCTTTTTCGTTTCTCGAAGAGGGACGAAATCTCGACATCCGCCGAGCGGTGCTTAGTCACTGTTTGTCGAAGCACTCTATGTTGATCATTCTCAAAGTATTACTAACTTTTTCATTCACTCTGAATACAGGTCCCTAGCAGACGTTTAGGCCATCTATCATGCTACTATTAACCTTTAATTTTCTCTTGTGTTCACAGGGATGAAATCTTAGCACACTACGAGCGTGTTCCAACTCAGGCTTGTCTTCATATGCATGCATACTGTACACTCTCACACACCGTTGCACATCAGCATCCTGCATGTCGCCTTCGGAATACTTTGATCTTCGCTTTTACTCAAGCTCGATCAAAGTGGGGGCTTCTGTAGACACCAAAAAAGCGTCTTCAGATTTCTCCGCAAAAGCCCGATGATGAAAGGAGTAATTTTTAAGCTTGAGCTGCTATTTTTGCTTTAATAGTTAAGATAAGGTCTCAGGTTTTTCCTCTAAACACTCCTTCATTTCCACTTCATTTAAAAGCCCCTTTCAAGAGCTTTCCATTGCTTCCTTCCGTGTCCAAATATGATTCCACACCTAAGAGTTATGGCCAAACAAAGTTTAGGGTCAAAACAGATGTAGCCGAATACCATGGACCGTGTTTCCAATCCCATTTGGGAGTTCATTTGGTTGAATTAATTTGTGAGACTTATATTTTTGGATTCCTTATTCAAATAGCTTTCCAATGACATATCATGAGCCCACACCACATTCCCAACCAAGGAGTTACAAGCCCAACACTGATGCGCACTCTAAAACTGACTTTTCCTTACTATTGCGGATACATATCGAGATCCACAAAACATTTGGACCTGAAATTAAATCTATATGAAACTAGACCCAATAAGCTTTCCAACGCACCTTGAATCATCCAATTCTGAGCCCAAACCAGTGAGATACGGCCCGAACAAAATCTAGTTGAAAAGCTGTCAGCAGCCCAGGCCCGCTGACCTTGCTTTGGCCGGACTCTTTTTTCGGCCCAAATCCAAATTTCGGCTCCTTTTCAATATTTTTCAGCCGTACAACCCTACCTCCCTCTCCTATATAAACAACCCTCCACCCTCAGTTCAAAACACACAGTCTACAGTTGACATCCTCTATTCTCAGTAGTATTGACTCTGAGCTTCTCCCTCTTTCTTCCATAAACAATTCTATTCTATTCTCGGAAGTATTGACACCGAGCTTCCCCCTCTTTCTTTAGTTGAGATCTATTTTTACTATTCTTGTCAAATATAGCCTACAGTTCAGGTACAAAATCCTGAGGCTCAAATTAAATTAATTGCTTAACTGTTTATTTTTTCAGTAGTCATAATGTAGATATCATGCTAGAATAACGTCTTTTTTTGCTTCCTAAATATTGTCTGTATAGTCGTTGTGCTGCTCAACTTGTCAAATCAAATGCATGTCTAAACAAGGGTTAAAAATAAATGTTGTGATGCTTGTGATGAACCAATTAATAGTCTAAGTCTAGGTTGTTAATTCGGTTTGTGTGGGAATTATGTCTTTAAATTATTAAGCAAACTTGAGTTAGTAGAGGCCGTCATAAACGGGCGAGTTGGGTGCCTAACACCTTCCCACCTCGTACCTTCGCCCCCAAACCTATTATTCTTGGGTACTCATATGTTTTATATGAGCGGCAGTCTTTCTAAGAACATGATCAGTTCACTTTTCGCGCTATTGGGTTGTCCCTTCGGTTTGTCCCTTTGATAAAAACTCCGATAGCAGATTTGTGACCTCTTTAATGGTTTTTATTCAATTCAAGTCTTTTCAAAAGCTTTTCTAACTCGATGGTCCCTTGAACTTATCTAAGCCCCCAATTGACAAATTTTCTATAAGGACGCACTCTGTGGAAACACGTAGGAAAATCCCGGGTCCTTACACACGTGTCAAGTTCTGAAAGGAAGTGTAATTTTTAGAACCCATTTTTGTTAAACAGCTTAAGATAGGTAAGAGAATGAAAAGCAGGAGTGACTGGTATGGCTAAAATTATTCTTCAACCTCACTATTTATAAGCCAATTGAGGAGTGATAGGATGAAATAATTGCCGGGGGGGTAAGTAACGACAATTAGCAGAGTAATTGTCAATTGAGGAGTGATAGGATGTTAATTTGAGGAATTATAATTATAAATCATCAATAGCACATAAGTTACCAATCAATATCAATAATTAAACCATCAGATGAAAGAGGCTGCAGATGAGTCTTTCTAAATTCTAATTGTATCAAGAATTAAATTGTAAATGAGTAATAACCTAGGGCATCAAAGCCAATAACTCTTTGTTTTAAAACGTCTAATTGAATCATAGTTGTTCACCAGGAAAATTAACTCTGCTTAGTCTAAATACAATTAAACTGTATGAAGACAGAAATTGAAGAGACAATATATTTAATGGTAAAATTAAGTTTACTGATATAACCTATTGCCCCAAATAAAATTTAAAAATAAATAAAAGTTAAAATAAAATAAAAAAGGAGATTCTTACCAATTTCACCATAAATCTGCTTCATTTGAGAGTTTGAGCTAAGTTTCTTCATTGGCAAATATTCATTGAGCCCCTGCAATAGAATTTCGAAATTTAGAAATAACAAAATGCAATAACCCTAAAATTTGGCCATAATGATTCAACTATGGCATCTATGGGTAAAGTGTAACAATTAGGAAATCACTTACAGAGTACCAAAACAGGCAAAGCAATGAACCTTCTTGAAGAAACCATGAGACCAAACAATGGTAGAGAAGAAAAAGAAAAGAGAGATTGTTGCATATTTGGCTATTTGCGTGCCTACCCCCTTATTCTCATTAGTGCTTTTTTTCCCTTTTTTTAACTCACTCTCTTTTATAATTGTTACTATCATTGCTTAGTGGTAGTAATACGTGGTTTGTTACTTCCATTGCTTAGTGGTAGTAATACGTGGCTACTCCTTGACTTTTTTTTTTTTTTTTTGGGTATAGAATATGAGTCGCCTATGTGGCAACGCACGCACAACGTTGACAGGACACAATAATGACCCAGTTTTATTGGTCAAATACATATACATCTCATGTTAAAAAGAAAAAACATTTTCGATACAATGACGTAAACTTTTGAAATTTTAAGGTTGGGTAACCAAAATTACTTTTATTTTGTAATTGAAACACTATACTAAGAATTATGAATTTCATATTTAATGTCTATATTAAAGTTAAGATTAATAATGCATTAGTTATTGGTGAGATGTTCGATGCTTTGCCTACTTGGCAACTTACGTGTCAACCCCACACAATTTGGCTTGTAAGGATGGCGTCACACGTGTCGACACCATACGAGTATGGTGTCGTACGTCGCGCCTATGTGTCATCTCTACACCAACATGATGCTATTATGTGGTGTTAGACTTGGCCAATGTGCGGTCCAAGCCGGGCCTGGGCCGGGCTTTTAATGGGTCGGGCTTGATGAGACAGAGGCCCTGCTTTGCACTATGAATACACGGGTTGTGCTGGGCCGTGCCTACGGGCCTGGCCAAGGCTCAACCGTGGTTGGACCGATGATGGCCCTGGTGGTGGGCCTAGTGCCGATCAAGTGCTCGGCGGTTCAAGCGGTTCACACTTTTTTTCGGGCCTGGTATTTCAACAGTCTATGCTTTGAGATGCCCTGCCGGCGAATTAAACTCTAACCATTGTTCCCCCAATCCTTCATCAATGAATCAAACCAATTTGACTCAGGGTTCTTAGAGAGTGACTCAAACAGAGATTGAAGAAAGAGAAAATGAACATGATTAAAATGGTGGGGGTGTTGAAGAAGAAGGTAGCTGAAATATAATTGAAGAGAGAGAGTGTCTGCATATATGCATCTTTTTATATTTGGACATTGAGTAATGTGCAGTTCCAGTTTTATTATTTAGTCTAAAAAATATGCTTTTAATTGTTTGATGTTGTATTAATTACCACAATAATGGTGATGCGTAAATGCTTGACACATATGTATGAGTTGCTTATGTGGCAACTTACGTGTCAGCTCCACATGAACTCTTATGTGGTGCCTATGTGTCATGACCACATTTACTTAAGTTGACTTACTTACATATTTATTATTAGCGTACTTTCAATAATACAAATTAAAATAACTTAAATTAATTAACTCAAAAAATTATAATTTTTACTCCATTAGATCGGATTTGAAAAATACTTCAAAATGATTAAGTGAACCGTTTTAAATCAAAAAAAAAAAAAAAAAAAAAAGAAGTCAAGGAGTAGCCACGTATTACTACCACTAAGCAATGGAAGTAACAAGCCACGTATTTTTCAAATAATAACTTAACTTACATAACTCAAAAAATTATAAATTTCACTCCATTGGATTGGATTTGAAATATATATATATATATATATATATATATATATATATATATATATATATATATATATATATATATATATATATATATATATATATATATATATATATATATATATATATATATATATATATATATATATATATATATATATATATATATATATATATATATTTGGTACAACATAAGTGGACAAGACATGTAGGATAGCCATGTGTGGTAATGAATGACACATGGAATGCCACACATGTAGGTGACACATTTTCGTGGCGAGTTGACACATAGGACGCCTTGTTAGTAAGACGTATAAGTGTCACCAAATGCATCATCATGGTTCCGAATATATTACCATAATTGAGTGTGATATTTATTATTATTAAGATATTGTTTCTAACTGCAAAATAAAATAACTTAGGTTACACAATTCTAATAATTTTGAATTTTACGTCATTGCATTAGAAATGAAAATGAATCAAATGAGATGTATATGTCCCATATCTGAACCAATTGGGCCATTATACATGTGTTATCGACACGTGGGACGCACTTAGGTGACACATATTTGTGTGGAGTTGACACATAAGTTGCCATATGCAAGCGAGTCATCCAATATGTCACTCATTAATGCATCATAATTAGATGGTTTTATTATAATAATTAAATGCCACATTTAGAATTATTAGCAAATTGTTTCAAATTATAAAATAATATATTTAACTTCGATAACGCAATTTAGAAAAACTACAATTCTCACATCATTGGATTGGATTTTAAAAGCTCCTCAAATTGAGATATATGTCATATATTTGACCCACAAAGTTTGGTATAAGCTAAGTGGATAAGACATGTAGCATGATCATTCTTGTAAGATATTATATGAAAATCACTTATGAATATTTGTATGATCGGTGTGCATATTGTAAGGATATGCCAAGTTAATAATTTAATTGGTTAAATCATTTTCATTTCTCTTAGGTATGTTTGGGCTCTTGATGTTCCTTCAGTACAATTCGTGTGGTCTTATTACCATGTGTTTTAGCTCAAATATTTTCCTGAGAGTAGAGGGAATATAATGATTATTAGTAGTTTTTTTTTTTGGAAAATGATTAGTCGTTAGATTGATGAATGTACTAACTGAAGCAGTCATTATCATGAAACACAACTGAAATATTTACTTCCGGAAAAAGTAAATTCGAAACATATACTTTCATAATATATTGATAAAGTTTATATACCTCCCCTTAACACCAAAACTATTCCCTTTACTTAATTAGCTACTATTGAATTCATGATTATGCCAATGTTGACTAAGCTATGCAAAAATCCTTTGTGATTTATGTACTTTAAATCTACCATCACCAAAACCTATCAGATTAAAACCAAGTTTCATCCCTCCTAATTCCATTGTAAAACGTGTTAAATTGTCCAGATTGCTCATTATCCATGCATGCATGTTGTCTTGGTTCGCACCACGAAAGCACGGTAGCAGCGTCAAGCACACTCAGTTGCTCGGTCATGAGTGTCGCGGACAGGCACCAATGACTAGTCAGCTAGGTTGCGACTAGGTGTTATGTTCGGTCACAGGTGCCGGACTCTGAAATGCCCGGACGAAGTACGGAATTCGTCGGACAAGGATCAGCGCAGGACTTCCTTGGGGGATGAGAAGGTCCATAGTAGAGTCGGATAATGAGAAACAAGGTTTGAGTTCCATCAGAGATTGAGTATAAAAGTTATGCAGTTTTGATGTTCACTCCTGTCAGTTAGGCTAAACCATATAAGACTCTTTAGAGGGTAGTAGGTGTTCAGCTCTCCACCTCCCCTGGATGCACGGATGGTTGGCTATTAACATCATGACACTTAAGTGAGCTTCCCCGAAAGGGAGCAAACTTGATGGCATGTCGGAGGAAATCGTTGAGTCTCCTCGGAATAGGATATCCCGGGCACATTATTATCGAGTAGCCGGCGAACTCGATAGTGTGCATCATGCGCCGAGAGGAGGGTTGCCATTTTAAGATGGTTGCGGGACGTGATATCTGTGAACTTTATGAATGGAACAAGATCCTCCGTGATGGCTTTCGGAAAGCCCGGTCAGTGAGGGGCCGTGTTGCATTAGCGGTGCTCTCGGGTTCCAGGACATAGATACCACGGGATGAGCAACCCCATGGAATTTGTGGGACTCAATGGGATACTTCCTAGTATTCCTATGAAGGGAAGGATGTCCTGGGAAGGTTTCATGCTCATTGAATGGGACACTACTTGATGAGGCATCAATGGTCGAGTCGGGACAGTGATCCATGAACGTGAGGTGCGCATTCGTAGGTCAGCCTCCTATGAACTCAACGGGAGCGAACATGACTTCCGGTTTCTTAAAGGATTGGGAACTACTCGGAAAGAGCTTGGGTAGACCTGACAATACTAACCCGGACCCGATAACCTGATCCGAATAACCCGACCCGTGACCTGATTCAACCCAAAAAGAAGACCCGAAATTGAACTGAAAATCCGAAACAACCCGATCCAAACTGATCCGACCCAAAATTAGCAAATACGATAGGACCCGTACCCAAATCTAATCCAAACCGCAATCGACCCAATCCTAATACCCGAAGGGACCCGAACTGAACACAATACAAATTTATGACCCAAACCAATTCAAACCCGAACCCGAACCAAAACTAATAATATATTATTTTTATTTATTTATTTTAACTCATTTATTTATTTATTTATTTGTTATTGTTTTAAAAATAGTAAAATTAAAATCTTATAAAACATTGTGATTACACTCACCTATTAAAATATCTATTTATATAATCAATTTATATGTTTGTAGCCCTATAATAGTTACTTTTACAAAAATTACAACGCAATTGATTACATCTCCTTTACTCTATTACACTTACTCCTATAAAAGTTGCAGGCACTTCAAAATATTACTCAATCTGTCCCAATTTAAATGTCCATTTTGAAATATGTGACTTACAACATTATTGTGATAAGATATTGACTGAAAACGACGTGCAACCATTCTGATGTTGACCTGACTTGTACCCGAACTCAAAATATAGTAATGCAGTCGGGGAAAACTATACTAAAACCGAACTCGAAAAAAATTTGTGATTGAAATCTGTCCGACCCATATCTGACCCGCAACAACATGACCCGAATCGACCCAAACCCAAATATACCCAGACCGGAACGACCCGAACCCGAACCGAGTACAGTTCATGATAACCCAATTCAACCCGAACCGATATGATCCGAACCGGATTGACCCGACCCGACCCGCAACCGACCCGAAAACAACATGAACCGAATCAATTCGAGCCCAAATATACCTAACCTGAACCAAAATTAGAGATAACCCGAATCAGACCGAACCGAAAGGACCCGACCCGAACCCGACCCAAATGACACGTTTACCAGGTATTCTATTACAAAAACAAAAGAAAAAAATTGCGATTTAAAGTAATTTTTTGAAAATGATCATTATATGTTACATAAATTGTTATATTGATGAGATTGGTATAATTGTTTGAAATTTAGTCTATTGTGTTACAAATAGATATTCTATATTTACAATAGTAAGGATATTTGTTACCGTTATTTAGGCATGATTTTACTTTTAGCTGTGTTTTTCTCATTGAATTTTGTTACTATACTTATGTTTAACTTCATAAATATTAAAATAATATATAGAAGAAAAATTTATCAAAATAGTTATAGACATATAAGAGCCCGTGCGAAGCACGGGGATAAAACTAGTTTATAGAAGCTACACTTGAGCATCATTTATCATGTAATATATATATATATATATATATATATATATATATATATATATATATATATATATATATATATATATATATATATATAAATCAAGTTCAAGTATATTTTATACGCATAATTTGGAGAATAAATTAAATCTAGAAACGTAGTCTAATTAAGTTTACAACAACTATATACTTAATAATACAATTTACTACATTACAACCTACTTAAACACAATTCACCACATGTTTAACGTTAAAAACTCTCCTATCAAATCACGTATTAAGGTGTAAGTACCCGTTATGGAAATAAGACACTAAGTATGATGATGTCCACTATGAAGATCCGCTCAAAGATTGATCGCCGATTTAATGTAGTGCTTGAAATCTTCAAACATAAAGCACACACACGGTATAGTAAGTGCCATGCTCCCACTAATGACATCAGATGTTCGAAGAATGGGAGAGCCATCGCTACAACGATTTGAATAACGACCAAAAATATCCAAACTATAATCATAAGAGACAATTTTTCGTGTAATTGTTTGAGAAACAACTCTCCACAACAATCACAATAGGTTTTAGTAGGAGTGCATACTTTGCCAAGTGACTGATCAGTGTGGTATAGATTGCGACTTGTGAGCTTATTTTGTTAGTTGGGAGATTCAAAGTTAGTTGGGATTTCACCCCAGAATCGAATATCATGTACACTGCAACTCCCATTAAAATATACATGATGCTGGCAATACTATAGCATAGGAATAAGCAATTAGAAAAACGGTTTTTCTTTTGCATCTTGTATTGAGTCGAACAAATCGGCGGGATCCATAAGACACCATAAATAAACTAATAGAGGTAGGTATCCCTTTCAAATTTAAGAGCTCCCCTTTGTGGTGGAATCAGATTACATCAAATATTCCTAGTCACAAAACTGAAGCAAGTATGAAAATATAAGCTCCAATACCCACTTGCAGAGATGTAAGCTATAATTTTTAGGTTGTTAAACCAAACCATCAGTATGAGCACAACGACCACGATTATAATAAACATCGAGCTTCCGTTTATTTTGACTTAAAAATCTTTGTCCACATGTGGAGGTCAGCAATTAGGACAATTGATAACACTCATTTCCAATTCGGCCATAAGCATGTTGGCCGATGTCAGGAATAAGTCTTGATTTGTGGGTCGATTTCCATGCGCTATTTGATTAAGACTCCCGTATAAGTAGCAACAATACCAACTACGAGAAAGAAAATCAAAGCTTAACCATCCCTTGGAAACGAGGGCGTACAGAAGTAATAAGACCCGAGTCATGAGGAGCCATTTTATAAAGAAAAAAAGAAGAAAAGAAAATTAACATAACAAGTCAATATGTATATATTTTATAGGGATATTACACGTTGTACCCCCGTGGTTTGGCGAATTGCATGCTGCATCCGCAATTTAAGTTTCGTATATGTTGTACCCCTGTGATTAAATGTTAATGTACAACATATACAATTTTTACCCATCCCGTCGACTACATGTTAATTGAAAAATTCATGACTATTTTGCCCTCCCAAACTAAACCCTATAATAACCTCCATCACCACTCTTGAAAATCTTCATTACTAAACCCGAACTGAGTTCTGCGGTTCCCTCCTGGAACCACCATGTTCCCAAACTCAAACCCCGAATTGAACAACAACAACAACAGATCTCGTCCGCATCATCATCCCCACGTCTCCGTCGTAGTCGTCGTAATGGTGGTGACTGGTCACCATTCAGCCCACTACAGACCGTAACGGTAACGACAACGGTGGCGACTGAGTTTAATTGGGTCCGGGGTTTGATCGATTATTAGATCAGTTAGCCCAAATTGAAATTAGTGGGCTTGGAAGAGCTGAACATCCACCAGCGTGAAAAGCTGCGATTGAATCTATACCAATAATTGAAATCATCGAGACTCATGTGAACACCGAGTCTCATTGCGTCGTTTGTAAGGAAGCTTTTGAGTTAGGTTCTGAAGCTAGAGAAATGTCGTGTAAACATATTTATCATCCTGATTGTATTTTGCCTTGGTTGAGCTTACGCAATTCAAATTTTTGGTAGTTGGATAAAACTAATTGGAAATTAATTGTATTGGCTATATGCTTAAGATTTATACTAATTGGAAATTGATTGAATTTTAGTTTCAGAGTTATGGGTCTAATATATTTTGATGTTTAGATGGGTTATACTAGGAAGGGGAAACTACAATCGTTAATGGTAGATTTTGTTCCAGTTGGGGCAATTGAACACGAATAACTCAGTTTGGGGACCGTAACAAGGTTTTTGAGGGTAGTAATGGAGGTTGTTGTAAGGTTTAATTTGGGAGAGCAAAATAGTCATAAGTTTTTTAATTAACGGAGTAATTGACAGAAATGTCAAAATTGTATATGATTTACATTAACATTTAATCACAGGGGTACAACGTGTAATATCCCTATTTTATAATATATACAATATAATATGATAATAAATAATATCATAGGATCAAATTCAGGTGTATATTACAAGCATAATTTGGGAGAATAACTCAAATTTTGAAATATCATCAAATTAACTTTACAAGATTTACATACTAATAATACAATTTACTACATTACTACCTACTTAAACACAATTAACCACATGTTCAACGTGAAAAATCTCCTATCAAATCACGTATTGAGGTGTAAGTACCCTTTATAACAATAAGTGCAATAAGTATGATAATGCCGAATATGAAGATCCGCTTAAAGATCGATCGTCGATTTGATCTAGTGCTTGAAATCTTTAAAAATAAAGCACACACACGGTATAGTAAGTGCACCTGTAGCACTTAACAATGTTCCCACTAATGACAAGAGATGTTCAAAGAATGGGAGAGCCAACGCTACAATGACTTGCGTAACGACCAAAAATATCCGTATTATAATCCTAAAAGCCAATCCGTCGTGTAATTGTTTGGGAAACAACTCTCCACAATAATCACAATAGGTTTTAGTAGGAGTGCATACTTTGCCAAGTGAGTGATCACTGTGGTGTAGACTGCGACTTGTGAGCTTATTTTGTTAGTTGGGAGGTTCAACGTTGGTTGGAATTTCACCCCAGAACCGAACATCATGTACATTGCCACTCCCATTAAAATATACATGATGCTGGCAATGTTGTAGCATAGGAATAAGCAATTAAAGAACAGTTTTTCTTTTGCATGGAAGTGTATATTGTCGAACAAACGGGACGGGATTCATAAGACACCATAAATAAAGTAAAAGAGGTAGGTATCACTTTCAAATTTAAGAGCTCCCCTTTGTGGTGGAATCCGATTCCATCAAATATTCCAACTCACAAAACTGACGCAAGTATCAAAACACAAGCTTCAATACCTGCTTGTAGAGATGTAAGCTAGAATGTTTAGGTTGTCAAACCAAACCATCGGCAGGAGCACAACGACCACGATTATAATAAACATCGAGCTTCCGTTCATTTTGACTCCTATAGTTGCATTGCAACGTTTGGAAACAATTTGTGCAGAGTATCTCCTTGTAGAATTCAAAAATCTGTGTTCACATGTAGAGGTCAGCAATTAGGACAATTGATAACACTACCTTTCCAATTCGACCAGAAGCATATTAGCCGATGTTGGGATAAGTCTTGATTTGTGGGTCGACTTCCTTGCACTACTTGATTAAGACTCCCGTATAAGTAGCAACTATAGCTACTACGAGAAGGAAATCAAACTTAACCAGCCCATGAAAGCGCGGGCGTACGGAAGTAATAAGACCCGGGTCATCAGGAGACATTTTATAAAATAAAATAAAAAAAGTCAACAGCAAGTCTTGTGTGAGATCAACTCACAAAATAATGGGGTCACTTTTTTGAAATGCAAGGGTCACTAATGATAAGCAGTGACCCTTGTTTCATTGAAAAGTAACCCCAGTCTCACCAAAAGTTACGAAAAGACATAGAAGTTTTTGTGACAAGTCTATATATATATATTTATTTATTATGATATATACAATATAATATAATATAATAGTATATAATATTTATAGAATCAAGTTCAGTTGTATATTACAAGCATAATTTGGCAGATTAAATCAAATTATGAAACATATTCAAATTAACTTTACAAAATTTATATATACTAATAATACAATTTACTACATTATTACCTACTTAAACACAATTAACCACATGTTTAACGTGAAAACTCCTCTATCAAATCACGTATTGAGATGTAAGTACCGTTTATGACAATAAGTGCACTAAGTATGATAAGTCCTAATATGAAGATCCACTCAAAGATCGATCGTCGGTTTGATCTAGTGCTTAAAATCTTCAAAAATAAAGCACACACACGGTATATTAAGTGCACCTGTAACACTTAACAATGCTCCCACTAATGACATGAGAAGTTCGAAGAATGGGAGAGCCAACGCTACAACGACTAGCATAATGACCAAAAATATCCATATTATAATCCTAAGAGCCAATTCGTCGTGTAATTGTTTGGGAAATTAAATTTCCACAACAATCACAATAGGTTTTAGTAGGAGTGCATACTTTGCCAAGTGCGTGATCAGTGTGGTGTAGATTGCGACTTTTGAGCTTATTTTGTTAGTTGGGAGGTTCAACGTTAGTTGGATTCCACCCCATAACCGAACATCATGTACATTGCGACACCCATTAAAATATACATGATATTGTCAATATTGTAGCATAGGAATAAACAATTAGAAAAATGATTTTTCCTTTGCATGGAAGTGTATAGAGTCGAACAAACGGAACGAGATCCATAAGACACCATAAATAAACTAATAGAGGTAGTTATCCCTTTCAAATTTAAGAACTCCCCTTTGTGGTAGAATCCTATTCCATCATATATTCCAACTCACAAAACTAATGCAAGTATCAAAACACAAGCTCCAATACCCGCTTGCAGAGATGTAAGGTAGAAGTTTTAGTTTGTCAAACCAAACCATCGTTAGGAGCACAACGACCCCGATTATAATAAATATCGAGCTTCCGTTCATTTTGACTCCTATAGTTGCATTGCAATGTTTGGAAACAATTTGTGCAGATTATCTCCTTGTAGAACTTAAAAATCTGTGTCCACATGTAGAGGTCAGCAATTAGTACAATTGATAACACTACCTTTCCAATTCGGCCATGAGCATATTGGCTGATGTGGGATAAGTCTTGATTTGTGGGTCGACTTACATGCACTATTTGATTAAGACTCTCGTATAAGTAGCAACTATAGCTACTACGAGAAGGAAAATCAAGCTTAACCAGCACATGGAAGCGAGTGCTTAAGGAGAAAATTAACATAACAAGTCAATATATATATATATATATATATATATATATATATATATATATATATATATATATATTATGATATATACAATATCATATAATATAATAATATATAATGCCATATGATCAAGTTCAAGTGTATATAACAAACATAATTTGGCAGAATAGACTAAATGTTGAAACATCGTCAAATTAACTTTACAAGATTTATATACTGATAATACAATTTACTACATTACTACCTAGTTAAACACAATTAACCACATGTTTAACGTAAAAACTTCTCCAACAAATCACGTGTTGAGGTGTAAGTACCCTTTATGACAATATGTGCACTAACTTTGATAATGCCCAATATGAAAATCCGCTCAAAGATCGATCGTCGATTTGATCTAATGCTTAAAATCTTTAAAAATAAAGCAAACACACCCAGTGGCGGAGCCAGGAATTTGGACTAGGAGGGGCGAATATTTATTATTATTAAAAAAAGCTATCTAAAAGTTTCGTTAAATAAACGCCATAAGCAAATAATTGTCCTCATGTCGTAATAGCGAAACTTATCAAATAAACACCTTAACGCGAAGAAAAAAAATCTTTAAACAAACCCCAAAAAAAAACTAAATAGTAATTTAAAGCATAATCATAATATAAATATTGGTTCAGTTGTGTACCTTTTGGGTTGATGTTGCAAAATCAAATCGATACTCAATTTTAATTGATAACTATGATAAAGGTGATAATCTGCTAATTCTGATGGAATTCGGTATTTTTGTCAATTGTGATTAGTGAAATTGGTTTATTGCTTTGAGAATTACAAACCTTCATCTGTTTGCTAAAACCTAGAGTCTAGCGGCACGGAAGACGTTTGATAAAATACTGTATTATGGTTTGGCTGGGTGGTACTGAGTTTGATATAGTTTAGTTAATTAGTTAGCTTTTGGGCCCATGGTCAACTATTTAAGTTTTTAATGTTTAGTATTATTGATTTGTCAGTTATACTTTCTACACTAGTTGCCCCATATCACGTGCTACAGCCTAGAAGCCTAAAACTATAATTACTTCAACTCCCCAAACTTATTGCAGACCTGCAGGGGCAAGATGACATTTAATAAGTGAAGCCCAATACTTTGTAGGGGCTGTAGCCCCCCTCCGTCCCTCCTTCCCTCCGCCCTTGAATACACGGTATAGTAAGTGCACTTGTAACACTTAACAATGCTCCTACTAATGACATGAAATGTTCGAAAAATGGGAGAGCCAATGCTACAACGACTTGCATAATGACCAAAATATCTGTATTATAATCCTAAGAGCCAATTCGCCGTGTAATTGTTTTACAATAAGTTTTAGTAGGAGTACATACTTTGACAAGTGAGTGATCACTGTGGTGTAGATTACGACTTGTGAGCTTATTTTGTTAGTTGGAAGGTTCAACGTTAGTTGGGAGGGTCAACGTTAGTTGGAATTCCACCAAAGAACCAAACATCATGTACGTTGCGACTCCCATTAAAATATACATGATGCTGGCAATACTGTAGCATAGGAAGAAGCAATTAGAAAAACAGTTTTTGTTTTGCATGGAAGTGTATAGAGACGAA
Organism: Tetragonia tetragonoides; assembly: GCA_038025085.1. Taxonomy (NCBI): domain Eukaryota; kingdom Viridiplantae; phylum Streptophyta; class Magnoliopsida; order Caryophyllales; family Aizoaceae; genus Tetragonia; species Tetragonia tetragonoides. Next base: position 33,666,278 of record CM076151.1, on the reverse strand, counting down.
CAAATGGGACGGTATCCATAAGACACCATAAGTAAAGTAATAGAGGTAGGTATCCCTTTCAAATTTAAGAGCTCCCCTTTGTTGTGGAATCCGGTTCGATCAAATACTCCAACTCACAAAGACGCAAATATCAAAACACAAGCTCTAACACCCACTTGCAGTGATGTAAGCTAGAATTTTTAGGTTGTCAAACCAAACCATCGGTAGAACCACAACGACCACGATTATAATAAATATCGAACTTCCGTTCATTTCGACTCCTATAGTTACATTGCAACGTTGGGAAACAATTTGTGCAGATTATCTCCTTGTAGAATTTAAAAATCTGTGTCCACATGTAGAGGTCATCGATTAGGACAATTGATAACACTACCTTTCCAATTCGGCCGTTAGCATATTAGCCGATATCGTGATAAGTCTTGATTTGTGGGTCGACTTCCATGCACTACTTGATTAAGACTCCTGTATAAATAGCAAGTATAGCTACTACGAGAAGAAAAATCAAGGTTAACCAGCCCCTGGAAGCGAGGGCATACGGAAGTAATAAGACCCCGGGTCATGAGGAGACATTTTATAATAAAAAAAAGAGAAAATTAACATGACAAGTCAATATGTATATTTATCATGATATATACCATAATAGAGGTGCACCCCGTATAAAAAATAAAAATAAAAATAAGGGATACCTTCCGTACGCACTCGCTTCCAGGGGCTGGTTATGGAAGCGATGGCATACGGAAGTAATAAGACCCCGCGTCATGAGGAGACATTTTATAAAATAAAAAAAAAAAGAAGAGAAAATTAACATAACAAGTCAATATGTATAAGGGCACATCACAAAGGAATGCCAATAAGACACCATAAATAAACTAATACAAGTAGGTATCCTTTTCAAATTTAAGAGCACCCCTTTGTGGTGGAATCCGATTCCATCAAATATTCCAACTCACAAAACTGATGCAAGTATGAAAACACAAGCTCCAATACCCCCTTGTAGAGATGTAAGCTAGAATTTTTAGGTTGTCAAATCAAACCATCGGTAGGACCACAACGACCACGATTATAATAAACATCGAGCTTTCGTTCATTTTGACTCCTAGGGTTGCATTGCAACGTTTGGAAACAATTTGTACAGATTATCTCCTTGTAGAATTTAAAAATCTGTGTCCACATGTAGAGGTCAACAATTAGGACAATTGATAGCACTACCTTTCTTATTCGTCCATAAGCATATTGGCCGATGTCGATATAAGTCTTGATTTGTGGGTGAACTTCCATGCATCACTAATTAAAACTCCCATAGAAGTAGCAACTATAGCTACTACGAGAAGGAAAGTCAAGCTTAACCAGCCCCTAGAAACGAGGGTGTACGGAAGTAATAAGACCCTGGTGATGAGGATGCATTTTATAATAAAAAAAAAGGAGAAAATTAACATATATATTGTGATATATACAATATAATACAATATAATATAATAATAAATAATATTATAGGATCAAGTTCAGGGGTATATTACAAGCATAATTTAGGAGAATAAATCAAATTTTGAAACATCGTGAAATTAACTTTTCAAGATTTATATACTAATAATACGATTTACTACATTACTACCTACTTAAACACAATTAACCACATGTTTAACGTGAAAACTCTCCTATCAAATCACGTATTGAGGTGTAAGTACCCTTTATGACAATAAGTGCACTATGTATGATAATGCCCAATATGAAGATTCGCTTCAAAGATTGATCGTAGGTTTGATCTAGTGCTTGAAATCTTCAAAATAAAGCACGCACACGGTATAGTAAGTGCACCTGTAGCACTTAACAATGCTCCCATTAATGACATGAGATGTTCAAAGAATGGAAGAGCCAACGCTACAATGACTTGCGTAATGGCCAAAAATATCATTATTATAATCCCATTTTGTCAGTTAGAAGGTTCAAAGTTAGTTGGGATTCCACCCCAAAACCGATCATCATGTACACTTCGACTCCCATTAAAATATACATGATGCTGGCAATACTGTAGCATAAGAATAAGCAATACTGTATCATGTACACGATTTTCTTTTGCATGGAAGTGTATAGAGTCGAACAAACGGGAATTCATCCATAAGTCACCATAAATAAACAAATAGAGGTAGGTATCCTTTCGAATTTAAGAGCTCCCCTTTGTGGTGGAATCTGATTCCATCAAATATTCCAACTCACAAAACTGATGCAAGTATCAAAACACAAGCTCCAATACCCGCTTGCAGAGATGTAAGCTATAATTTTTAGGTTGTCAAACCAAACCATCGGTAGGAGCCCAAATACACCTTTATAATAAACATCGAGCTTCCGTTCATTTTGACTCTTATAGTTGCATTGCAACGTTTGAAAACAATTTGTACAGGTTATCTCCTTTTAGAATTTAAAAATCTCTGTGTACCATGTAGAGGTTCAGCAATTAGTATAATTGATAACAGTATCTTTCCAATATGGCCATAAGCATATTGGCCGATGTCGGGATAAGTCTTGATTTGTGGGTCGACTTCCATGGACTACATCACTAAGAATCCCGTATAAGTAGCAACTATAGCTACTACAAGAAGGAAAATCAAGTTTAACCAACCCCGAGACACGATGGCATACGGAAGTAATAAGACCCGAGTCATGAGGATGCATTTTATAAAAAAAAAAAAAGAAGAGAAAATTAGCATAACAATCAATAAGTATATATATATATATATATATATATATATATATATATATATATATATATATATATATATATATATATATATATATATATATATATATATATAATAATATTATACAAAATAATACAAAATAGTATAATAATAAATAATATTATAGGATCAAGTTCAGGTTTATATTACAAGCATAATTTAGGAGAATAAATCAAATTTTGAAACATCGTGAAATTAACTTTCCAAGATTTATATACTAATAATACAATTTACTACATTACTACCTACTTAAACACTATTAACCACACGTTAACATGAAAACTCTCTTATCAAATCACGTATTGAGGTGTAAGTACCCCTTATGATAATAAGTGCACTATGTATGATAATGCCCAATATTTAAGATCCGCTTAAAGATTGATCCTAGGTTTTATCTAGTACTTGAAATCTTCAAAATAAAGCACACACACGGTATAGTAAGTGCACCTGTAGCACTTAACAATGCTCCCACTAATGACATGAGATGTTCGAAGAATGGGAGAGTCAACGCTACAACGACTTGCGTTATGTCCAAAAATATCCGTATGATAATCCCATTTTGTTAGTTGAAAGGTTCAAAGTTAGTTGGGATTCCACCCCAAAACCGAACATCATGGAAGTGTATGGAGTCGAACAAACGGGACGTCATCCGTAAGACACCATAAATAAACAAATAGAGGTAGGTATCCTTTCCAATTTAAGAGCTCCCCTTTGTGGTGGAATCCGATTCCATCAAATATTCCAACTCACAAAACTAATGCAAGTATCAAAACACAAGCTCCAATACCCGCTTGCAGATATGTAAGCTAGAATTTTTAGGTTGTCAAACCAAACCGTCGGTAGGAGCCCAACGACACCATTATAATAAACATCGAGCTTCCGTTCATTTTGACTCTTATAGTTGCATTGCAACGTTTGAAAATAATTTGTACAGATTATCTCCTTCCAGAATTTAAAAATCGTTGTGTACCACGTAGAGGTTCAGCAATTAGTATAATTGATTACACTACTTTTCCAATTCGGCCATAAGCATATTGGCCGATGTCGGGATAAGTCTTGATTTGTGGGTCGACTTCCATGCATTACTTGACTAAGACTCCCGTATAAGTAGAAACTATAGCTACTACGAGAAAGAAAATCAAGCTTAACCAGTCCCTGGAAGCGAGGGAGTACGGAGGTAATAAGACCCCTGGTCATGAAGAGACATTTTATAAAAAAAAAAGGAGAAAATTAACATAACAATTCAATATGTATAATTGTATATCTATTATAATATTTACAATATAATATAATATAATATAATATAATATAATATAATATAATATAATATAGTATGATATAATATAATATAATATCATATAAAATATAATTTAATATTTACAATATAATATAATATAATATTGTATTATATGATCAAGTTCAGGTGCACAAATTTTTGCCTAATCTCGGCATCATAGAGGAACCTAATCCGAAGAGTGGAGGAGAGAGAGTGAGTGGGATGAGCGAGAGAGAAAGGAAAATGAGAGAGAGGGATTAGCACGTACAATGAACATGAGAGTAATATTGATTGAGGTGTATATTATAAGCATAATTTGGGAGAATAATCAAATTTTGAAACATCGTCAAATTATGTTTACATGATTTATATACAAATAATACAATTTACTACAATACTACCTACTTAAACACAATTCACCACATGTTTAACGTGAAAACTCCCCCTACCAACTCACGTATTAGGTGTAAGTACCTTTTATAACAATAAGTGCACTAAGTATGATAATGCCCAATATGACGATCCGCTCAAGATCAATCATCGGTTTGATCTAATGTTTAAAATCATTAAAAATAAAGTACACACACGGTATAGTAAGTGCACGTGTAGCACTTAACAATACTCCCACTAATGACATGAAATGTTCGAAGAATGGGAGGGCCAACACTATAACGACTTGCGTAATGACCAAAAATTAAAACCTAAGAGCCAATTTGTCGTGTATTTGTTTGTGAAACAATTCTCCACAACAATCACAATAGGTTTTAGTAGGAGTGCATACTTTGCCAAGTGACTGATCAGTGTGGTGTGGATTGCGGCTTGTGAGCTTCTCTTGTTATAATTAGTTGGGAGGTTTAAAGTTATTTGAGATTCCACCCTAGAACCGAACATTACGTACCCTGCGACTCTCATTAAACTATACTCTCTCCATAACTCTCTTATCTTCTCATTTGACTTTTTGAGTCAAACTTTATAAATATTGACCATTGATTTGTGAAAAATATATAAAGAATTATAAGATCAAGATACATTTCTTAGATTCGTTTTAGATTATATTTTCACAATATCATTTTTTAATATAATTATATCTGTATAATTAAAGTTATTAATGGTCAAAGTATCATCTTGGAGACTGTGCAAAGTCAAGTGAGAAGATAAGAGATGGACGGAAGGAGTACATGATGCTAGCGATACTGTAGGATAGGAATAAACCATTAGAAAAATTGTTTTCTTTTGCATGGAAGTGTATAGAGTCGGAAAAACGGGACGGGATCCATAAGAAACCATAATAAATTAACTAATAGTGGTAATAATCCCTTTTTAATTTAAAAGCTCCCCTTTGTGGTGGACTATGATTCCATCAAATATTCCAATCCAGAAAACTAATGCAATTATCAGAACACAAGCTTCAATACCGCTTGCAGAGATGCAAACTAGAAATTTTTAGGTTTTCAAACCAAACCATCGGGTAGGTGTGCAACGACCACGATTATAATAAAGATCGAGCTTCCATTCATTTTGACTCCTAATAGTTGCATTGCAATGTTTGCAAACAATTTGTGCAGATTATCTCCTTGTAGAATTTAAAAATCCGTCTCCACCATGTAGAGGTGAGCAATTAGGACAATTGACAACACTATCTTTCCAAATAGGCTCTAGGCATATTGGTTGATGTCGGGATAAGTCTTGATTCGTGAGTCGACTTCCATGTACTGTTTGATTAAGACTCTCGTATAAGTAGTGACTAATCAATTTAAATGATATATGATGCCGAGTGTAACCCATTTGTAGGATATTATAAGGTTTGTAAAAGAATTGATCTTATTATTAAACTCTCATGCATGTTCTTAATCACAAATGCGTTACATAATTGGAAACTAACTTATGATCTATGATAAAGAGATTATTAAGTGCCCCTTTTTAAAATTTTATATGACTTGCAATAATTTACATAATGCTTAAGGACACCTAAATAATAATAATAATAATAATAATAATAATAATAATAATAATAATAATAATAATAATAATAATAATAATAATAATAATAATAATAATAATAATAATAATAATAATAATAATAATAACAATTCTAAAAAACAACATAAGATTGTGACAAGAATCATAGTTTGGTTAATGCACCAGATGACTGCAAGTTAAGATCAATTTTGACAATTCTCTTAAAAATGGGCAAGCGATTACTGAGTTATCATATGCAATGAGGGTTGGACCATGCTTACTTCAAAGTGTAGGCAATTATGAAATACATTGTTTGTAAGGGCTGAAGCCATAGATATGAGATGAGGTGTATGAAACTTTTATAATGAATGAACTTGGGTACAATGGAATTCGATGCGGAGGCAATAATGAACTAGTTATCCAAGCACTAAGGAGAGGAAATCATTTCCTTAGAAAATACGTAGAGTACAATACTAATGCACCACATATGGTAACTAATTGCAATCCGATTGTTGTTAGTCATATTTTTAGAAAAGGAAAGTTTGGTAACAAATTGGATGGCGAATAAAAGCCATATCAATCTAATTATTCTTTTTTATCGGAATACTTCTGCATCAAAGTAATTAAACTCCCTTATACATGTTAATGTTCTAGCACAAAATCTCGTATGAGGCGGCTTCAAGGTGAGACGTATACTAAAAAACTAGATTCTTATTGGTTTGTGCAACCAATTTTTTTGATAGCATATAGCCGTTAACTGAGCAAAGCATGAAAATAGTATACAAAGCAATAGAGAAAGGTGAATCAAGAGACACAATAATGGTTAGATGTATCGTTTCCGATAGTTAAATTAATACTCCAATTTCAAAATAGTCTCTAGCAGCAGGTGGCTCGTGGTAAGGTTGAGCACAATCGAGTGCATATTGGGAATTGCACTATCCAAAACTGAAACAAATTCCACTAATTCCTAATTTCTGTGGATTGGAATTGGTTAATATCAATTCCTGTTCTAAGGAATTGAAATTAGACTCGTCCAGTACCTACCAGTTCTTGTTGATAAGGTAAGGTGCCAAAGATTATGGGTACAATTACCCATTTCTCTACCTTGTAACCTAGTTATCTAATTAACTTAATATATTCGCTATTGATTATTGAGTACAAATCTGAATATGATATGGGAAAGGTGTCTCGAATCTCGATCACCATTCACTCGCATCTCATAAGAAAAAAATAAAAAATAAAAAAATAAAAGCCCAACTCTCAATCTCATTTCTCAACGGTTCTCGAACTAGTGGAATCTTCTCGAACCTATTCTAGCCTTCACCATAAGCCCTAACTTACAACACCCCTCTTTCCCTCTTCTCTCCTTATCTTCACAGCAGGCTTCTCACTCTCACCCCTCTCAAACCCAAAACTCAAAAACACCCAAAACTTAATCCTCTCTTCTCTCCCACAACCTTTTTCTCTCTCCTCATCTCTTCAATAGTCTGCGAAAATGGCTTCAGCCAATGCCATTTCCACCACTTCTATTCTCTCTACACCCAGCAAGGTAATCCTTTATCCACCTAAACCCGTCTTTCTTTCGCGTTTCTGGTTTCATGTTTTAATTTTTGCATAATTGTGCTTGTTCTAATAATGAAAAAAAAAGCCCATTTCGTTGTTCTTTCTTTTTCATTGATTCGACTTTAATTTTCAAGTGGGTGTGAATTGTTTCTAATGTTATGAAATGGGTTCAAATTATCTGGCTTTTTAGTAGTTGTTGTTAGGTTGAAAGTGGTTGAGCTTTAGACTGTTGGTTTGTTCTAGTTGAACAAAACTGTTAATGCCTTTTGCATTCAAGTATCTTTAGACTTGCATTTTCCAATTGTGTTTGAATTTATTTTGTGCTTGAAATGAAATGGGCATAACTGGTTACCTTTCTAATGCAATGTGATAATTGTTTTCCCTTAGTTTACTGTTTTGTAGCTGTGTTTTCAGCGGCTAAATTGTTGCGTTATCCAGATTAGTCCACTTTGTTTTTTTGCTGCATTGTGGAAGCATTTATCTTGAATGTCTATTTACATAGGCCTGCATTAGATTAAAAGTTAGTCTTTTGGAAAAATTGTGAGAGGAAAGCAGTGTTTCTTGGAGGTTTGGTGTAAGGGCAACTTGTGTCATATAAAGACATGATTTTCTTGGTTTATTGTATGTTGGTTTATCTTATTGAGATGATATATTTGCTCCACCATTGTTATGTGACTATTTTGTGCCATCGATTTAGGGAACCTTGAGGAAGTCAATTCCTCAGCGAGCTCAGAGGGTGCACTACAGACCATCTAACCGCCGGTGTGTCGTGAGAGCTCAAGCAAAGGAAATTGCATTTGACCAGCACTCAAGGGCAGCCCTTCAGGCCGGTATTGATAAACTCGCAGATGCTGTTGGACTTACTCTTGGTCCCCGGGGTATTTTCTCTACTCTATAATATAACTACAGTATGCAGAAATGGATATAGTTTTCATTAATAAACTTCTGTAATCTTTATAGCAGTAGTTACTTGGTGTATTTTCTAGATACAAACCATAGGTTCTGAATTGGTTTTTTACCTTTTGTATAAATTGAGTGCCCCTTAACCTCCAGTCATTATGTTAAAGATAGTGGGATGTGATTGTGTGCCCTTATTTATTTCATTAGTGTTTGTTCTTGTTTAAGAGTATATAAGATCTAATCCTGTGATTATCCTTTTAGTTCCTTTTACTGTATTATTTGGTTTTGGCTTGTGCATTTTCTAGTAGGTAAAAATTGACAGCATGGTGTTCTGTGTTGTTACAGGGAGAAATGTTGTCTTGGATGAGTTTGGTAGCCCAAAGGTAGTGAACGATGGGGTTACTATTGCGCGAGCAATTGAGCTGGCTGATGCCATGGAGAATGCTGGTGCAGCTTTGATTCGGGAGGTAATGTGTTTTATATGTTTCTCCTTGTGATTCGCTTACTGTAATGAGTAAGATTTTGTCACCGCATTGAGCGTAGTCATTGTCAGCTAAATTACTTGTCTTGATGGATTGAAGGTTGCTAGCAAGACAAATGACTCGGCTGGTGATGGAACCACAACTGCCTCAGTGCTTGCTCGTGAAATTATTAAGCAGGGTCTTTTAAGTGTTACCTCTGGTGCAAACCCCGTGTCTCTGAAGAGAGGAATCGATAAAACTATCCAAGGATTAGTGGAAGAGTTGGAAAAGAGAGCCAGACCAGTCAAAGGCCGTGATGACATCCAAGGTACTTTGTGGTGTTTGTGATTCAGTGTGTTATTGCTTTTACTCTTGATTGTTAGCTATTCGAATGCTTTTAGTCTGTTTTATATTTCTACTTACTGCCATGATGGTAAATTCAAATGAAAAGTTCTGCTGATTCTGATCTTCTCACATATTGTTTTCAGCCGTTGCTACCATTTCCTCTGGGAATGATGAGTTGATTGGAGCCATGATAGCTGATGCTATTGACAAAGTTGGCCCAGACGGTGTGTTATCTATTGAGTCATCATCTTCCTTTGAGACAACTGTTGAAGTGGAAGAGGGAATGGAGGTCAGTTGCTTAAATGCGAGGGATGCCATTTTTTCTTTGGTTAAAATTTATCATTGGATTTCAGATAATCATGGGTGTTTCTTTGTTTGCAGATTGATAGAGGGTACATTTCCCCACAGTTCGTCACAAATCCTGAAAAATCAATTGTTGAATTCGAAAATGCAAGAGTATTGGTGACTGACCAGAAGATCTCTGCGATAAAGGACATAATTCCATTATTGGAGAAGACCACTCAATTGAGAGCACCCCTACTTATCATTGCAGAGGATATCACGGGAGAGGCACTGGCTACTCTTGTTGTGAACAAGTTGCGAGGCATTCTGAATGTTGCTGCCATCAAGGCTCCGGGTTTTGGTGAGAGAAGAAAGGCCATGCTTCAAGATATTGCTATCTTGACAGGTGCGTAAAAATGTTCAGTATGGTTTGTAAAGCTATCTGTTTAATACCTCTCTGATCTGGTGTTGTGCAAAACTCAACTTATGGTAGAATAGAGTAAACTAGTGAGGTCTTGCTATCTGATATTAGAAGTATCCTTCTTCCAAATTTTGAATTCAATTGGTAGTGATAACTAATAACTAGCAGGCCCACGCCCCTCCTTTGGATACACCACATGCCCACAAACACTCATAGATCCAAAGAGGAAAGGGGTGGGGGATAAGAAAAGAGAGAAGACAAAGAAAGGAAGAGAACAGAATTTAGATTTGCAAACTACCCACGTGCTGAGTGGAAGGGCATGGCATGTAGGAGTGAAAGGGGAGTCTTGCTTGTGGTTTTATGCATGCATAAAGATATGGTCATGGGTGTAGCTCAACTATGTATTTAAAAATGTATGCTGGTCTCATGTAAAAGAATGTTGTATGAAATGTTAGTCAATGTGACTAGTTGTGTGAAACAGCTTGAGAACTGGATGAGGAGACAGGCATATATGGCTTTCCTGGGATTTTGTTAAGCATTATATGATAGTATCTTGATAGCTAATTCTTTATGAAATGACTTTAAAATTGGTTCATGTGAACATGCATGTGTTTAATGAGAAAATCAAATTGGGCTTTCACTGAGTTACTTCTAGTGCTTGTCATTACAAAGGGCTCCGTAAGGTGCATACTAATGCTTGTAATGAATGTAACAGGCGCAGAGTATCAAGCCCGTGATCTGGGATTGATGGTTGAGAGTACTTCTATTGAGCAGCTTGGTTTGGCAAGGAAGCTGACAATCACCAAGGACTCAACAACCCTCATTGCTGATGCTGCATCGAAAGATGAGATTCAGGCTAGGATTGCACAGCTGAAGAAAGAGTTGTTTGAGACTGATTCCGTTTACGATTCACAGAAGCTCGCTGAGAGAATTGCAAAACTGTCTGGTGGTGTTGCTGTTATTAAGGTCGGTGCTGCTACAGAAACTGAGCTTGAAGACCGTAAGCTGCGAATTGAAGATGCAAAGAATGCAACTTTTGCTGCTATAGAGGAAGGCATTGTCCCTGGTGGGGGTGCTGCTCTTGTTCACCTCTCAACTTGCGTGCCTGATATCAAGGCCAAGCTGGAGGATGCAGATGAACGCTTGGGTGCTGACATTGTGCAAAAGGTAAAATCTGTTTGTTTTATTTTATTTTATTTTATTTTAATTTGTTTCTATATATGGTTTTTGAACTGGAAAATCCTATTTATACTAGGAAGCAAATTCGGATTTCCAGTTACTTAAAATCTGGATGCTATAACTGTAGTCTAGCCATGAAGCCTCACTGATGTTTACATCCAGGGGAAGTTGTTTTCGTACCACAAATGTTTAGAGAACATTAAATCATATAGCAGAATGTGATTGGTCCTGATTTACATGCACTTACAGACACATAGAATAGAAGTAATAATTGCAGTTGCAGCTGGCTTAACCAATTTTGGGTACTTTAGGGTGTGTTATCTTTTCCCTGCTTAAAGGCAGCATCTTGTTGACGATTTTCCCGTTCTGATTCAGTCCAATCAACAACTGAGTAAATTTTAGTTAATCAGTGTATGGTAATTGCAACAGAAAAGAAGTTATTGTCATATTAATCAACTTCGCTAGTTTGTTTGATGCAGGCACTTGTAGCGCCAGCATGTCTAATTGCCCACAATGCCGGTGTCGAAGGTGAGGTGGTTGTAGAGAAGGTGAAAGCCAGTGAGTGGGAGATGGGTTATAATGCAATGACTGACAAGTACGAGAACTTGGTCGAGTCAGGAGTTATCGATCCAGCTAAGGTAACACGATGTGGTTTGCAGAATGCTGCTTCCGTTGCCGGAATGGTCTTGACGACCCAGGCCATCGTTGTCGACAAACCAAAGGCTAAAGGTGCTGCTGCTGCACCTCAACAAGGTTTAACCGTATAGGCATTGGTCGAATGCTCGTGTAGGATACCAGAGGTAGGGCTTTAATAATCCTCAGATCGTTTTGGTAGTGAACTGTATGAAACGTAAAAATTTTGTACTGAGAACCGTCATTGAAGGCAGTTGCGAAAAAGATAAATGAATCTCGATTGAAGATTATTGCAAAGAGCCATCTTTTTCATCTTCATTTTCTTCTTCTCCTCGAGCCTTTGACTTCGTAGCTCTTGGATCGATCTATTATGATGTGCTTACTGCCTACTGCCCGAATAATTTAGATGGATCTACCTGTTAGCAGACTACAAATGCATTCTAGTGTAAGTGAAGGGAAGGAAAAAGAAACTCGGATTTGACTCTTTTAATCTTGGGAAAATCCAGTTGGTGCCCTCGTGTTCTGAACATGTCCGGCTGGTGCCCAATTGATTTTTAAAATCCAGCTGGTGCCCCTATATTGTTGCTCGAGTCTGCTCCGTGCCTTATTGTGTAAAATCCGTTAGTGCAGACGTTATGTGTGACGTAGCTTATCCTTTTGTTGTTCCAGTCGACCCCCTCCCCCTTGTTTCCCTCCCAAATTTTGAAATATGTTTATTTTGCCCCCTTTTTTTTCCTCCAAGATTACACCACTTTCACTAAGAAACTAAATGTTTCCCTCTTTCATTTTTAAAGACACTACCATCAAAACAAATTTGTTCCTCCCTCATCTCAATTAATAAAATGTTGAATCAATATGTTGAACCTTTTTAATAAATACCTGTTCAATCAATATGCAAAATTCGTAAATATGCAAAGCTCATAAATAAGCTGTGTTTATAATTTCAAGTTCAACTTGAAAATATTCATAGTGATATTAAAATATCAAACTCAAGGATTTTCGTTGGTGGGGCGTCAGTGGGGGCGGGCTGTTGGTCGAGAGAAAGAGAGAGCACAAGGGAGAGAGAGAGAGAGGAGAGGGAAGAGATCTGTTGGTGGCGATGGCGTGAAGCTCGACTGAGAACTGAGAAGTAGGAGGAATCTGTGAGAGGAGAGAGGGTCTGGATATTTTTTTTGGCAGGTAAGTAAGAGCATTGAAGCCTGGAAGGTAAGTGACATCTAGCTTCTTTTTTTTTTTTTTTTTCCTTTTTTTAATCAAGGGTTATTTGTTTTCCTTTAATAAAAAATGGATTTAGCTTTTTTTTTTTAAACATAACGTCTCCATTAACGGAGCCTCCAAAATAAGACGCGAGCAACAATACAGGGGCACCTGCTGGATTTTAAAAATCGATTGGGCACCAACTGGACAAATTTAGAACACGAGGGCACCAACTGGATTTTCAATTGCCGCGTTTCATCACAGTTGCTACATTCTGCTGCCTGCTCATGCAGCTGTTATCAGCACAGAGCAATATCCAAGCTGAAGCCTAATAAGTAATCACCTAGACGACACCCTCACTGTTTTTCATGGTTTGGGTAGAAACCACTCAAAAGTTTTTAAGTCCAAGGCTGTTGAAGTTGAAAAATGAAATCAATTAAACTATTCTCTCTTGGATCATGTATTGTGTTTGGTTATGTAATGTTGATGTACATATTTTCGGCATATTTTCAGTATAGGACAAGTCAAGGTCTTTTTTTCTTGAGTTGAGTTCGGTTTCTGGTTACCCGCGTGGCCGCCTCGATTTGCGTCACAGGAGATTGGGCTAGTGGTCGGAGATGAGCTAGCTGGTGGATGCAAATAGCCGTTTCACTCTAATGTAAACAGATACTCCCATGTGTACCCAACTAGGTACATCAAACTCTTAAAACTAGGTGCGAGTCTTAAAATACCAAATAGGCCTGATTTTAGAAATCACTTGGATGTACCTTGGTGGGTGCTCACTACTCATAGGAAATACTCCTAGTAACATGGCATGGGTGAAAGTTAGTAAAGCAAAGATATAAAAACACATTAGATTACATCTTCAAAGTACTTTCTGTTAAATGGAGAGATTAATATCAAAATCAGACATGACCTCTGACTTTGATTTCTGTGAAGAAACAGACACGGCAAAGCTAGAAACAGGAGAGGAGTAAAGATGTCAAAGTACGCAAGTTCATTAACAATAACAAGCCCATGAATGACCTGAGGGCTGAGGCTGAGGTCAAGTGACAACTCACATACAGATACAGCTAATCAATTAGTGGGTTTGGGGAAAAGGAAGAAAAAAGAAGTAAAACTACTTCTTTTGTCAGCTGAACTTTTTTGCAACCAGAACCATAAGTACTTGAAGGTTTTTGTTTTCCCATTTCCATAACTCCCTTTGTCTTGTCTTTTGGTTGACTCAGACTCAATCAAATAGCTGAAGTAGTTAGAAGGACATCAACATACAAGCCACATAAAAGCTGTCTCTAATTATACATCGAACTGCTTAAGTAGCTGTTATGTTCATTGTTTACGAGTGTGTTCATTTCCATTGAACTGAACTGTACTGAACTGAACTCTACTGAACTGAATATTAATATGTGAGCGAAAAAATAGATCACTGAATTGAATTGAACCGAATCTAAATATTGCATTTTTTCACTCGTTTGAATTAAATAAACAATACATACTCTTAGAGTCTCACTCCGATACTATATGTTCAAATCTTGTAAGTTTTACACATAATTTAGCCTAGTATCTATCCATGAATCCATGGCTGAAACAGCTATATTCTGATGCTGATAAATATTGTCATATGAACTCAATTTGGCTATGAACTAGACTGGAAAATGAAAAAGAAAGAGGAAAAAATAATTATTAGTTGGAAAAGAGAAAAATGTACAAACAGCTAGTTAGAGTATACATGATTAGTCTTCATCGACGGAGAAATCTGGTTCAGCTGGCTTCTGTAATGAGTTAACACTCGAATCCAAACCCGAGTGCTGGTTCCCTGTCTTCCTTCTACTTGCTGCTACTCTCTTAGCATACAGAGAAAAACCAGGTTCTGCTGCAGGGTGTGATTCGCTCCTGTCATAATCTTCGCGTCTCAGATGCTCTAGATCAGGTTCAGATGCCATCGAGTCCTGTCGAGCCTTAAGCTGAGCTTTGTTTTTCCGTTTCTTGTACCTCCGCCAAGCTGCCTGGATAAAACAGGCAGCCCATGTTCTCCACTGGTGAGAGTAAAACCTGAACTTGTGCCTTAGTTGCTTACTATGCAACCTCCTGAATTGTCCAGCCACAAATTTCAAGTCCTCTGCTCTGAGGGCGAATGCCTCCACCTCAGAGATGGCCTTAACTGTTCTGGTTGATGACGGGAGGATAACGCTTGGCCGAGGGTCTAAGGCCCATGTAAGGAGCTCCTCACCACAAAAGTCACCCGGGCCTATCCTGCATGAGTTGAAGAACCCAGTCCTGCCCCCATTGGTGGTGTATGAATCGAGGTGACCTCGTATAATGAATAGCATTTCATTTACTGGGTCACCCTCTCGCACTAGGAATGTTCCTTCAGTGCATAAGGCTGGCTTCAATCGTTCACATATAGCGTCAAGCATCCTCTCGTCCATTTGGTCAAATAGAGGGACCTGTATGTTTTTGTCAGAATGTATAGTATAAGTAGCTGCTAATCGTATTGCCTATTTCCAGTGAAGTCCAAAATATCATTACTAAGTCGAAATGGCTTTACTATTTTGTACTTTCTTATTTACTGTGAAGTGATGGACAAGTAATGCAATCAAAACCAAGGATACAAATGAATCCGCCGCACCCCCACCCCTGAACTTACCCGGCGAACTAGATCAAAGCAGAGATGGCGCTTTATGTCTCTACGAAGATCCATAGGCAGGCCTTTAAGAATAGCTTCCTCATCAACCCCTCTCGTGGCAACCCATTTGTACTGATCATATCTTCGGACTGATTGTTGCAGCTCGGGAGGCAGCTGCCTGTGATGCATCCATTGCTCCGTGTCAGTCCGTCTAATCCTCCACTCTTCCAATCGAACAGTTGTGGATTGCAGGTACGTCTGCAATCAGATGTAATCACATACACTTGTTTAACTTCTATAATATGCAGCATACACTCATTTTTTTGAGTTGCAACTTCCATCTTAGAAGCAGATGATGAGCAATTGAGCAATGAGCTCCCAGTCTCCAACCATATATGAAGACTTACCTGCATGTTCCCAATCAGGAGTGCGAACAAGACTAATCCCAGTGTTGCAACGACGATTGCAAACATGATTTCCCCGACAGAAGTGCTTGTCAAAAGATTCTGGCCAAGGGAACTGCACGGATATATGCAAATTCATTGACGAGAAACGATCAAAGAGTACAGTGTCCACTGTCCAAGAAGAATAACACCATTTTGCTATAAGATTTGCTGACATTAATAGCCATCTTGAAGACTAAATGATGTTTTACCTCAAGTTTTTGAGTCCCCACCAGAGACAGTAGAAGTATTTGTTGAAAAAGGGCGCGGTTGTAACACTGGAAGTCACAGAATCACCATATATCCCAAATGGGTAATCGCTTTTCTCCGGATCACATATATTTGAAATGTTGCTTGCCTTATACCAGTCTGCTCTCCCAGCATCCTGAATTCTCCTGCAGTCAAAGAATAAGTATTGACACATTGGTCTTTCTACTGTACAAGCATGCCTCCAGCATCCCTCTTGTCGTTCGATTGCCAAAAGGTACCAGCAAGCTCCTAAAACCTTCATATATCAACAAAGAAAAAACAGAACTTATTTGCTTGTAGTTCACTTTTTCTTCAAATTGAATGACAAAGATGAAGTCAATTAGCAAACAATTTACGCAGGTAACGCCTGTGATCAGAAAATTGCCTCATAGGTATAACTAATGTGGTGCTTGATTGGTTTAGGAACCTTCTAAATTCATTTCTAGGACAGAAAAGAACATGTTTGTTCTACTTGACAACAATTAGATCAGAGAAAATACAGTCTCTGACATAGCACCACTGCTTGGTTTCAGTGATGATCATAAACAGTTCACATTATTACTATGTTACTGTCAATTGTTTTAAAGCACATACACAATTTAAGCAATATAAATTCAGAACCGACAAAGCAGGACAGACTACTATTATGCATACAAAAGGGATTATATAGAAAGTATAAATGGGAACAGAGTAAAGTAGATGTAACAGACTGAAAAATTAATCAGAAACTTACATGGCTTGCCAGTATGAAGAGCATAAGGTTATAAGCCGCGCCAGCCCAGGCCGTCTCAGTGACCACACCAGTGGCCTTGACAATCTGGGCTGACAGAGGAAATATCAGGCACAGCCTAGGAAGATACTGAAATATCAGAATAAACCGCAGCACGTTTTTCGTGTTCATCATCATCGACCCACCTAAGTTCGGAATCACTCCCCAAATTAGCACCTGAACCAGAACCAACCAACAGCAAAAACCAAATATGTAAATACGTATGTTCAAAACAGGATTAGATTAAAACAGTACTAGCAATTTTTCGAAATGATAATTATAATGGACTAAGTCAAAATGACTCGATATATGTTGTAATACAATCAACTATTGCATTTCCCATTGATGAAATTACCAGGATAATGCTACGTATATCTGAACCTCTCGGAAATTACCTGAGGAAGAGGTAAAGCAGCAATGAGGTCAAGGGCGAAGCCACCCTTAAAATAGCGAGCAGCAATCATATTAGGATTAACAACAAGCTCACCCCTCCCGAAAACACGAGACGATGGAGCAACAAAAGCAGTACGAAACCTGACATAAATCTGAACAACGTAAAAAACATCAGCCACGGTCCTTAATACAGTAAGGATGACCTCGAGTGTGAGCTCGATCTCGATACATGTAACCTTATCTCTAACAGAAGGCAAGAAGAAGAATAGCGGGTCTACAAAGAGCGACACTAAGCACGCTACTAAGAACACTTTGTTCCATCTATGTAAAGCTTGTCCACGAGGGTCGAAAATCTTCCTCTTCTTCACCTTCTCGTAATCCTCTGAAAACACTCTCAAAAGCACTTTGGTTCTCAGAAACAAAGACGACGAGGATGATGATGATGATGACTGATCTCCTCGTCGTCGCTGTGGTGGTGGTGCTGCTGGTTCTTCTAATGATGATTCATCTTGTATAATCTTAGTACCATCAATATTGTATCTATTATGCTTAATTGGTATAATGGTATTATTCCATTTCTCTACCTCATCACCAAACCTCACAGATCTTGATTTATGTTCATATGCCATTTAGGCATTAACTAAACACCTAGTATCAAAATATGCTATGTAACGTAAGTTACCAGGCCTTTTTGTGCTCAAAAATGGATATGGAAGCAAATAAGAGAGAAAAAAGTGTATAGATTCATTGTATGCCACAAGACTTATCTATGAATATGACAACTGGGATTTAATTTGTTTGGGGAGAAGATGAATTAAAGAGGCCAAGAGATCATGGAAATTAAAGCCAAAAAAAAAAAATTATTGAAAAAATGAAACTTCAATGACTTAGTTTCAACGAGAGTCATGTGAGAACCTAAAGAAGAGATCAAGTAAACTATGCAAAAGTTTTTGGCTTGGCCATTTATTTGGAGTATTTTTTTGAATAAGAAAATCACAGGTTTGAAGATTTCTTCTTCTCTTTTGGCTGTTGTGTTGTGTGTATTATATGGTGTGAAAAGTCCAAGTCAAACGTGTGTTCGGTGACACTAGTTTGTCTAGTTTTGGCTTGGCAAATTGGAATTAACATCAATTGTAATTATATTATTTCTTCTTAAACATTTCTTGAGATTCAGCATCAAGTAGTTACGTAACTTGGGATATGCATCACAGCTTTCACGAATAAAAAGTTACTCTATAACAGATGATTTAAGACTATTGCGTTATTTATTATTGAGAGCTGTAACATTCGTCACACCTATAGTTTAAACTTTGGCTTAAATTATAATATTAGAGTCAGATGATCAAATAAGAGGGACTGTGTTCAATTCCTAGAAACCCCATTTCTTAAATGCAATATATATATCACCACATGGATGAGAAGATCTGTATATCGTCTACACTTTAAGTCCAGACATTTATACGAGGGGGCGTAATAGAAAATCGTATTAAGGAATGTAACAACCATTAAACCTAGAACCACCATCATTAGTTTAAACTTTTAGCTATTAATGTGTTAAGATCATCTGCTCTTATTGCCTCTGCTGTTCTTCTCTTCTCTCTATCTTTCTCTTCCAACCACCTAAACACCTCCTGCAATCCAATAATAATCCAGAAAAAAGAGAGATCGATCCTAAAGTGAGATTGAGATGACAACATCTCTACTATTTCTTTAAGAACTGCAGTGGATTCAAATCCATTTACAATAATTGTGATTAGCTTGTGTAAGTATTAGATATATAGATAAATTAAAGACTGTTTTGAGCTCAAATTTCAGCACCGTCTCTCACTCTCTAGGATGTTATATCACCCATCATATGTTATCATCAATATCATAAATACCAAACAACAAAATAATTCTAATGTGGGTCTTGAAATAAAAAGAGAGATTTAAGATTTAGACACCACATACACATACACATACACATACACACACACACACACTGTGTGGTCCCTCGCACACATATTTTGTGTCTGATGTTCAGCTCATCATCAATTCATCATACGTAATTGAGTTTCCCATTTATTTTTTTGTTTTATTGGAAATAATATTAAAATAAAAAAAGATTTATAAAGAATATCGTTAGTAGTTTCCTGTTGTGTCATGTGTATGACTTAAATAGATCAGTGGTTGAAACCAATCAGCAGCATTTGTACTGCAGCTAGTACTTTTTTATTTTTTATTTTTTATTTTTTATAATGAGATAAGAAAGGGGTGTGATACTAGGAGCGCCTCCTCTCGAGGACAGCTCCTAGCCTATCAGGTAAAAGGATTTGATCAAGTTCGAGCGAAGGAGAATAGTCTCACTTGGTTTCGTCTCCTGTGATGTGTTCAAGATTTGCAAACCAATCCGCTGCTCTGTTCCCTTCCCAAAATGTGTGATTGACGATAACAGGGTTGCAGGTAGCGAGGAATCGCCGAGCATCAATGATGATGTTGTGAATGGTCCAAGGGATAACAATTTCACCGCGCATAGCCTGAATGACAATGAGATTATCCCCTTCAACTTGGATATGCTTAAAACCTCTATCTATAGCTGCTTTGATACCATTTCTCATAGTTGTTGCTTCCGCACCAAGGATTGAGGTGCGTCCCAAATTATCGGCTCCCGCACACAGGAGCTTTCCATGTGGATCCCTGATGATAAATCCAGCTGCTGCGTCGCCATTTTTCCTAGACCCATCAAAGTTAATTTTGACGTAGTTGAGTGGGGGAGAATCCCACCTCACCATTTCCCTACATCTGATAGTGCTAGCCTTAGTGTGCAAAGAACTAAGATCATCAAGGGTATTTAGATTCATACGTGTCTTCCATTCTTCGTAACAGCTAGCAGCACGAAAGAAAGTGCGTGTTGGGTTGGGGTTGTCGGCATTAAAAACTTTCGCATTTCTTTCCCACCAATGACTCCATATAAGATAAACACATTTACATATATTTTCACTATCCAATTGAAGGTTCGTTCTAACCGAATGCAACCAAGAAACTAAATTGGTTATAGGGCCCTCTGTATCTATCCATCCATTCTCAATTGCCTTATGCCAAACTTGCGAGGCGTATGGGCAGTGAACGAAAAGATGATCCATAGTCTCTTCAGAAGTGTTGCAAAAGGAACATTCTACTAGAATTTGTAGTCCTTTATACCTTAAGATGGACCGAACTGGAAGAGCATTTCTCATAACTTGCCAGTGAAAATTTTTAATTTTTGGATTAATGTTAAGTTTCCATATCCATTTGAAAGCCCAATTATCTTTACTTTCAATATCTAAATCGTGGCCAACCAGGTGGCTGTCTTGGTTGAGAAGATGTCGTCACCGGTAAGACCCCAACAAAGTTCATCGGCAATATCATGATATGGAATTGTGATACCAATAACTTGTTCAACTAGAAAAGATGGCAAAAATCTCTTAAGTTTTCGGATATTCCACTTCTTATCCATAGTAATGAAACTGCTAACCTTGCAATCAGGATATATAATTAAGTTTCTATTAATATCAAGTAGTTCGAAAATTGTCTTATGGTGACACCACCTATCAAACCAGAAGCTGATACTCTCCCCATTTCCTAGTTTCCATCTGAGGCCTTTTTGGAGAGTTGTACGGCAATTAAGAATATTTCTCCAAGCCCACGAATAAGAGGCCTTGAGCTTACAAGAAAAGAAATCTATGTTTTTCAAATACTTGCTTTAACTGTCTTCACCCAAATGTTGTTTGGTTCAGCAAGGATTTTCCAAGCAAGTTTGCAAATAAACGCTTTATTCGTAGGTGCTGTCTTACGTAAACCTAAACCTCCTGCCGTTTTGGGCTGACAAACAGTATCCATGCTACCATAGGAATACCTTGCTCTCAGTCCCTCGTTTCCAGAAAAAATCTCTATTGATTCTATCTAATTCATTCGAAACTTTAGAAGGTAATTGAAAACATTGCATAGTATGTGAGGGAATAGACTCCAAATTTGCTTGGATCAACACTGTTCATCCTGCTTTCGAGAGGGAATTAGCTGTCCAAGAGTTCATCCTATTTTCTGCCTTTGTTAGGAGATCTGAAAAGGCATTAGGATCGATTTTACCATTAAAAAGAGGGCATCCAAGATATTTTCCTAGATTGTTTTGCTATGGTATACTAAAGTGCTACGCAACCATTTGTTTCGTAGTTTCTGAAACATTTTTAGAAAAAACTATGGCTGATTTATGGTAGTTGATCAATTGCCTTGACTGATTACAAAATTGATCTAAAGGGAGTTTGATGGTAGAGCATGCTTCTCTAGTAGCTTTGCATATAAGTAAACTGTCATCTGCAAACATTAAACATGAAATTTGCGGCGCATTGTTATCGATTTTAATTCCAATACCAGAATTGCGATCACTAGCTTTATGGAGTATTCTGTTAATTAGAACGTCCATACAAAGAATGAATAGATAAGGGGACAAAGGGTCTCCTTGTCGTAGACCCCTAGAGGGGGAGAACGGAGCTTGCGCTTCATCATTGATTAAAAGAGAATATGAGACAATTGTGACACATTGTCGTACCCATTCAATCCAAGTTTCATGGAAGCCTAATTGTTTAAGACATTCGAACAAAAAATCCAATTCCAATCTATCGTATGCCTTTTCCATGTCTAATTTAAGGGCCATCCACCCCTTTTTCGATTTAGACTTTTTAAAAGTATTGATGACTTCGTGGGCCAAAAGAATGTTATCATGAATTGACCTTCTTAGAATGAATGCCCCTTGGAAAGGACTAACAAGCTTATCGAGCAGAGGTCTAAGTCTGTTAACTAAAAGTTTGGAAATGATCTTAACCAGATTGTTGCAAAAGCTAATTGGGCGAAAGTGATTGGCCGTAATAGGTTCCGTTACTTTGGGGATGAGAGCTATGAATGTATGATTAATTTCCTTAAGCATTTTATCATGGTGAAAAAATGCTTTGACGGCCTCACATATTTCAGAGCCTATCGTACCCTAAAACTGTTGGAAGAAGCCAGCACCAAATCCATCAGGTCCTGGAGTTTTGTGTGGATTCATTTGTGCCAAAAATCCTGTCATTTTTAACCAGAATTTTTTATTAGGACAGCCGACAGGGTAATTTGGTCAAAAAGAGAAAGAGAGACAATGGTTGGCAGACAACTAGATGCTAACAAGTGAGAATTTATTTGTTTAACTTGATCTCTTCTTAAGATGTGTGAAAGTGTAAACTGAATCTAAGCTTTTGCCAATCTTTCTACTGATATATAAAAGGTGATTGGTATTGCAACAATGCATATTTAGTTTTGTTCTGTACAATAAATATACTTGTGGACTTGTGGTATTCTAGTGGATGGGGATTAAGAATTGAGAGAGTACTTATTAAGTGATGTAAAAGTAATTGGATTTACAATTATTATTAGTTTGATTTTTTGGTTTAAATACATGATATCAGAAATAGAGGATTTATGTGTCATATATTTGCTATTAAGTCTAATTTGTGGACGTTATCATGTCTTTTATTGAGGTTAATTTAAGGACATTATTATATCTTAGCGATGACGAGGTCCTCCGCATGTTACCTGAGTATTGTATTGCTCCATTGAAACTATACACTTGATATATAGCTCAACTTCTTTCTATGTACTTATGATCAACTATGAAAGGGTTACAAGGAATAAAGAAGTGTGTTTTGACCAATAATGAATAAGTGTGAATGCTTGACAAGACGGATTTCTTTTTTAAGGGCTTGTATAACTTACTTATATTGTTTATTTATTTAAATAATTGAATTCATACTCTCATTACTTAAAGCGGTAGTAGCTTCTACATTGACAACTAATACCTCCGCAATATTAATTCTTTGTCCCAACTTCAATAAGTTAACATCCTTCATTTTATAAGATATCGTTCTTCCATTTCTTTAAAAGTCATTAAAAATGTTTTTTGATAAATCATAGTTGATAAGCCATAACCATCGATAATCCCCCTCGTGGACAATCGATTATATCTTGATCAACTATTTATTAATCTCTAAATGGTGGGTGGAGATCACTTAAATAGTTAATTGTTTCTCTTCCACTGAGCATGATAATTGTTTGCTCACGAATTATTAGTTGTTGTATTGTTAAAAGGATTTTCCAAAAAGAATTTTTTGTGGATGACCTCTAAATTATTATTACAATTTAGTGTTTGTCAGCTCACAAACTTAAAACCTAAATCTCAATTCTCTTTCAAAAAAGAAACCTAAATCTCAATTTAAGATGTAAACACTTATTAGTGCTACAACATGGAAATATCATTTTAAAAGGGGGTTGCTATACGTAAATCGCAAATTACTAAACGTAAATCCCCACTTCCCACAATACCCCTAAGTAATTTTCAACCCTTTCTCTCTCTTCCTTCCTTTTCTCTCAACCAATTTTCAGTCACCTGCCGCCGTGAGCCTGCCCATGTCCGTCCCCACCTGCCCATGTCCGTCCCTTCCCCCCATCGTGAGCCGTGAGCCTGCCCATCGTGAGCCTGCCCGCCATGAGCCGTGAGCCTGCCCATGTCCGTCCCTTTCCCCCATCGTGAGCCTGCCCCCACCTGCCGCCGTACCCCTCGTCAGATCACCCATCTCTTAGTCGGTGCCCCCCGTCAGCCCAAGCCCCCAACCCCGTCCCTACCCTCTGGTCAGCCCAGCCACCGCAAACCCCTTCCTGGTTAGCCCACTTCAGTCCCTTCCCCCCATCGTGAGCCTGCCGCCGTACCCCTCGTCAGATCACCCATCTCTTAGTCGGTGCCCCCCGTCAGCCCAAGCCCCCAACCCCGTCCCTACCCTCTGGTCAGCCCAGCCACCGCAAACCCCCTCCTGGTTAGCCCACTTCAGTCCCTTCCCCCCATCGTGAGCCTGCCGCCGTACCCCTCGTCAGATCACCCATCTCTTAGTCGGTGCCCCCCGTCAGCCCAAGCCCCCAACCCCATCCCTACCCTCTGGTCAGCCCAGCCACCGCAAACCCTCTCCTGTGCGTCGCCCCACCCCACCCCTCCGGCGTCTCTCTCCTCTGAGCCCTCAACTACCGAGCAAGGCACCACCACTAAAATCACCAAACCACCATAGATCCTAAACAATATATATATATATATATATATATATATATATATATATATATATATATATAAGATAATTCTTTTGATTATCTTAGTATCATCTAATTTCATAAAAGATTTGATTTTGATTAAAGAAATCATTCGTGTTTATCAGATTTTAGGTGTATTTCATTGTATAGAAGAAATATAGTTGGGAGATTTCTCAAAGGAAAAAAATAAGAAGGAGAATGCCTTTGCAAATGAAAAGGGTAATTTGGAAAGTTTTGTGACAAAAATATTTGCGTGTAGTAATTTAGGATTTACATTAAGCAATTCCGTTTTAAAATGATAAGTGGAGTAACGTATTAAAATTCCTATACCACAAAGTCCACAATGTGGAATGTGAATTGCGAAATGACCGGAAAAATCTAAAATGCAACAAAACACCTTGTTATGCTCCCTTTTAGCTTAATACTAAATGATAAATGTAAAAAATGACACTTAAAAGGGTTTCTTAACAATTTCTTCATGGAGAAGTTCAAAGAGTATAAACTAAGAAAAAGGCACATGAAGAAAATAAATGTGCCACAGTATTAAGCAATTCTTTATGTCCTAAAAGGGAGCTTAACCATGAACTGTCAAGTCATCGACATTAAGACTTGAGAGAATCTAACAAAGTCAAGATGTCCTTGGATCTCACAAGACTTGTATATGTATATTTTCTTAATGCCAACCTTTTTCTTTTTCTTTTTCATTTGTTTTGTTCTTGATCTCTGTGCAAAGATTTCTTAATGAACACTTTTAAAGAGCATCTTATCACAATTTTCTTAAGCTGCTTAACAAACTTTGATTAGGGGGGTACTGAGTGGATTAGATTGTTTGCAAGTCCAAAAACATTCTTTATGTAGCAATTTACAGATGACTACAGGCATTCAGCATGTAGTTGCAGTTGAACCAACTACTTCTGGATACCGCATATAAGCATGACCTTTACATATCATCAAAGGTTATATTGGACGGTTTCATCGCAAGATAATTTTTGCATATCTGAACAAAAAGTGTTGCTTCTGAACTAAAAAATATCAAAAAAATGTTATATTTTGAATGTTAATTTTCATTGTCTTATGATAAAACGGACTTTAACAATACCTTCTGCCTTCATATGTAATATATATGGTGCACCGTCTTCTCATACTTACAAATTAAAGGTGCGTTCTTTTCCACTTATTTTCACTAATTCTTACTGATTGAGTAAGATCCTTCCACTGATTCCCACAGATTGAGGCTCTGTTTGATTCACCTTAGTTTTACTTAAATTCAGTTCAATTCAGTCCAGTTCAGTTTATGTGTAATTTTATTACTCATATAACTTTTTATTCCGAAATAATTTCATGATGAAAATTATGTCATCGAAAAAATCTCAAAGTGTACTTTCAAATGAGCCCAATATTGACTATGTTTGGACGAATTTTAAATGGTTAACGATCAAGTTCAAAAAATCAATTAAGTTCAGTTCAGATCAGTTTTATCTAGGTGAATCAAACGGATCCTGAGTAAGGTCCTGCCACTGATTCTCGCTGATTCAATAAGACCCTGACCCTGATTATGTGAGTAGAATTGTACGTCCTGGTCCTGTCACTAATTTCCACTGATTGAATAAGGTCCTGCCACTGATTCTAACTGATTGAGTAAGGTTTTGCCACAGATTCTCACCGATTGAGTAAGGGTGCGTTTGATAGAGCTGAACGTACCAGCTTGAACTGAACTAAATTCAACATTACTAAACTGAACACTATTGAACTAAACTGGACACAACTGAACTGAATTGAACACAACTTGAAATGTGCGACAAAAAATATGATTCTGAACTCAGCACTAGTGAACTGAACTGAACATCATTTAACTGAATCTCAAATCACTGAATTGGCACCTGAACTGAACTGACCGTGTAAGCTCTATCAAATACACCCTAGTCCCTAAGGTCTTGCCACTGATTGAGTAAGGTTCAATAAGTGGAAAACAACACACCCTAAATGGTTATACCTTTTTTCTCAGTGCTAGGTTTTTTTTTTCCTGCTTAATTTTCTTTCTCCCCATAAAGGTTTCTTTCTTTATTATTTCTCAAAGCAATTAAAATGCGGTGGAAAGGATCAGAAAAACAAATTGTCAGTCGCAAAGTACAACTACAGAACAACAGGTGAGGTATTCTCATTAGACTGTTAGGCAAAATTTGGGATGACCCTTACAAGATAATACTGACCTTCTTAGTACTAAATTTAAGGACAATTTGGCCAAAACCCCCAAGATGTTTACACTTTTTGATAAGAACACCCAAAAAAGATGAAGTTTGTCAAAAACCCCCAAATTAAATTAAAAAGCCGTGGTTTTCCCCCCAAGCAGTACTTTCCGGACAATTGAAAATTTTTTTGGACCGTTTTACCCTCATGTGCAGAGCACGTGTTTCACTTAATGAAAATTGACTTTTTTTTTTTTTTTTTTTTTTTTTTTACTCCCAACCGACCCATTTTTTTACAATTAATTCCCCCCAACCATTTAATTACCCATCTCCTCTACCACATTAAATTCTTTTCCATTTTCCCTCCTAATTACTTACCCATCTATCTCACTTTTCTCCATTTTATTTCGCCATCTCTCTTTCTCTGTCACCATCTTCTCTCTCACCATCTCTCTTTCTCTGTCACCCCATTAAATTCAAGGTTATACATCTCAGTACGAACAGTCATTGTAACAAAACTTTCAGGGTTACAATTAGCGAAAAAGAGACTATATTCATTAGGGATACTAACAGGGTAAGTCTGATTAAAAGAAGAAGCTGGTGGTGGTGAAAGATCACGGAAAGTGAAGAGATGGGTTGTGTATTGTGAATCAAGGACACAAAATGAAGGGTTTTGTTGGATCTCAAGAAGAACTTGAAGAAGGGATTCTTCAGAGAGAAGAAAAAAACCCAAACGAGATGGTTCTGGTGGTGAGAGATTTGAGGTGACTGAAACAGATGAAACAGCTACTGTTACATGGCCATTGTGGGTGAAGCCGAATTTTTCAAAGAGGATCATGGGACGATTGTCGGTGCTGATTTGGAGGGTTTTGATCTCGTCTATGGTGGTGGAGAGAGAGAGAAGGATGAAGAGGAGAGAGAAAAGGAAGGGACGAGCCATGGTGGAAAGAGAATGGCTTGGGAGATCTGGTAGAGATGAGATGAGATGAGATGAGGTCTACTGGCAATTGAGATTTGGGAATGGAAGTTGGTTGACGAATTTGAGAAGGTTGAGTAGGTTCAAAGATGATGTCGGGGTGAAGGTGGAAATAAAGAGGAAATTGGGTTAGGGGTTGTTTTCGAATGATTTAGATCTAAGCAAAGGGGTCAAGGGAGAATTGACTGAGTTCTCATGGTTTGGTTTTCATTAAAAACCAATAAACATGTGGGTTGATATTTTTATCTTTTATTTAGAGGGTTGCTCAATGAGGGTAAAACGGTCCAAAAAAATTTTCAATTGCCCGGAAAGTACTGCTTGGGGGGAAAACCACGGCTTTTTAATTTAATTTGGGGGTTCTTGATAAACTTCATCTTTTCTGGGTGTTCTTATCAAAAAGTGTAAACATCTTGGGGGTTTTGGCCAAATTGTCCTAAATTTAACAAATAAATTATAGGGATCTGGGGTAGGAGATAATTTGCAAAAGGAAGAAAAACGGATCACTTGTATCCACGAATCAATCCAATAACCTATTCATCAGAAGCAGAAGCAGCTTCCTTCAGGCACAACCTCATGATCCCTGCAAGCTTTCTGCACGCATCAAGACACAGCTCCATAGCCTGAGTCGTCGACATCAAGAGGCATTAGTCATTGGGAGGAAAAAGTAACGGGAGGGTGGGGGGGAGGAGAACCATCCTAATAGCATATTGCATACTAGACAACTAGGAAGAATGGATAGCCCAAAAAGGCATTGTGCCTCGTGTTCAATACGCAGACATGAACAACAAAGACATGCGTGTCCAACACATATTAAGCTTGAATACGGCACTTTCTGTTGGTCCATATCCGTGCAACCTAACTAACCAAGAACTATAAACGTAATAGCGTCAATTTTGCTTGTTTTCATGCTCCAAATAACATTTGATGCTAGCAGATGGGAGGTGTGGCAGTGCTGACTTTTCCTTGTTTAGTACAAGTGCCAATATTTTAGAAAATTTGATGTGATTTAAAATTTATTATTTGGGACTTTATTATTAATCGCTTGACGCCTACTATATACTCGGTAATAGTAATCTATGTCCTACTTTTACATGCTCTATTAAGTTAGTAATATATAGTCTTAATTTATTTAATAAATTATTTTAGTTAATTGGTTTATTTGACCAACTACTTTGTTGTAGTTTACTGATTTGTTAAAGGTAGAGCAACTAGTCTCCTATTTTGTTGGTAACTATTTGCAAGTGATATAGACAAAGTCTCCTAATAAATTGGTTTGTAGTGCTAGTTAATCTCCTATGAATTAGGTCACTACCACTCCTCATGGAAGAGTGTATTTTGACTATATAAAGAAGTGATTACTAACGTTGGAACAATAAACGGAGATTGTTCTAGTTTTGTTATACGCAGCAACATCTATCTCTTCCACCAGCCATAATATTTGGCTACACTATTTCCAAATACATTTTACAAGTTAGTATATATTATAAACTAGTTTTGAGCATGGGCAAAACGGTGCTTCGGGAGAGCTATTTGCTGCATCTAGAGCTTTCAACGGGTTGTTGTATCTGAGGTGGAGTAACGCCATAACAATGAATTAAAGACTCATGCAGGAGGGGCGTTTCTTCTCCGCGGATAGCGTCTGGCGTGCCTCAACCCAACTTATTAAACATGCTACTCTAATCCTTGCTCTATTTACATTGTGAAATTGTACTTGTATTGTTGTTATACATATTAAATAATAAAGTTGAATATATGTTAGATTGACGAAAATTCCATTCCCCTATTTACACTAATAAAATTTTCTAACAATCATGGAGAAGAAACGCCCCTCCTGCACGAGTTTTTTATTCATTGTTATGGCGTTCTCCACCTCAGATACAACAACCCGTTGAAAGCTAAAGATGCAGCAAATAGCTCTTCCGAACCACCGAATCGCCAATGCTCAAAACTAGTTTGTAGTATATAATAAATTGTAAAAAATATATTTGGAAATATAGCAGCTAAATATTAAAGCCGGTGGAAGTAGATATTGCTACATAAAATACTAGTGTCTTCACTCTACTTTTTCACCTTTAGTAATCACTTCTTTATATAGTCAAAATACACTCTTCCATGAGAAGTGGTAGTAGCCTAATTCATAGGAGATTTACTAGCTCCACAAGCCAACTTATTAGGAGGCTTTGACTATATCACTTGTAATTAGTTACCAACAAAACAGGAGACGAGTTGCTCCACCTTTAACAAATCAGTAAACTACAACAAAGTAGTTGGTCAAATAAACCAATAAACTAAAACAATTTATTTAAGTAAATAAATTAAGACTTTATATTATTAACTTGTTAGAGCCTGTAAAAGTGGTACATAGATTACTATTACCGAGTATATAGTAGGCGTCAAACAGTTAACAATAAAAGTCCCAAATAATAAATTTTAAATCACATTAAATTTTCCAACAATCCCCCACATGATTTAAAATTTATAAGTGTAGTAAAAAAAAATTATAATAAAGTTTAATATATGTTAGATTGACAGAAATTTCATTCCCCTATTTACACTAATAATATTGTCTAACACAAAATAGAGAAAAACAGGAATCTCAAACGTTCATGTTCTGGAGAGCTACCACTAAGGGAACATAAAAAAAAACAGCTGACAATAGATGGAAAATTCATAGGCATTTAGAGTAGCGCAGGAATGGGCAGTAAGTGCTCTGACAGAATGGGCAGAGAAGACAAGAAATGACAACAATGAGAATGCTAACAATGAGAATGCTAACAATGAGAATAATTGAGTGCAATACCTCATGAATCCTCGGGGTTGACCATTCTCCAGTTATAGTCAATTGTGTGACCTCGGTACGAGAAGGCATATAAGTAAACATTAAGCTTCCATCTTGGCAGCTTTCCTCCTCCAGAAGAGGATCAATAATAAGGTTCGTACCAATGGAAGACTGAGAAAAGTAGGAGAACTAAAGTTAGAATGCCAACAAAATGCAACTCGCACATAATAAAACTCATAAGCTGCAGATAGATATGGAGACATCTCTTTTCCAGTTCTCACAAAATTGGAAACCAAACAAAAGAGAACCGAAAGGCTAGAGAACGAAAGAGAGAAAAAAAAATTACTGCAAGGGTGGATATGAATGTTCTAAGCATATAGAAAAGTAACATATACTGCATTTTTCCGGAAGAATTAGAGTAATAGTTTCTCAGGTTTACAGTACATACACTTAAATCAAATAGACCACCACAACCTAATGCATATGTGTAAGAATCCACCTCTTTACTTGTGTGCATGTCCTTTTTGCACAAGGTCAATGTAACCGTCACTGGGTGTTTCGTACATCTGTGCCCTTGACCGTGGCATAATAGTAGTGTAGTGAGAGGCATAATGGCACCATTGTAAATATTTGCAAGTAGTAAATGACTTTTGAGTATGAATATCATAGATAGACATGCTTCCATTAGCAACATTTCCATGGTGAAAGAATGGAGACAAGATGGTCATAATAAGAGGAGCAGATATATTAGTTAAGGAAGCAGATAGTGACTTACGAGGCTGTTAAAAATTTGTATTTTGTAGCAATCGTATGGCTTATTGCATTCAGGCTCTCAGCTGATGCAAGAGGACTTTTCCCAAGGATATGTAACTAACTACTGAACTTATCTTTCATTGCACTGGGAAACATATATGAGGTGCGAAACTAAGTGAATAGTCTCATTGGAGAGTGTAATTTAACCAAAGACCGTATCTCAATTTTATCTGGTCCCTATAAGAAAGACCAATATGATCTTTTGAAGGCCTTCGAATTTCAGCAAATTTCAACAAGTATATATATAAATAAATAACTACCTTCTACCTCCAACCATCTTGATGCTTCTTACAAAATGGGAATTTCAGCAAATTGGTTGGCCATCCTAGCTAGTTTTTACTAGTTGGAAGCAAAGCTGCAAAAATATTGACCTCAATGGCCCCTACCAAAGGTTGGATAGCACAAAGTTATTGTAGATTGACCATCCCAATTCCCATCCCAATTCCCATCCCATCCACAAGAGTTCTGAACTGAAAGGCATTAAGGAAAATGAGTAAAAGATAGACGAAAAAGGACTTGAGAAAGGTTTTTCCCTTTCAACTTCAAACTTCAGAAGTCACAACTAAGGAGCCGACACCAATTATACAGATGTACTAGCTAGGTTTTTTGCACCTTTGAATTTATTGTCAGTTTGTTGAATATAGATGTACTAGGCTACTAGCTAGGTTTTTAGTACCTTGATGGGGATTGTTTCACTGATTACCCCGCCCCCTGCCACCCAACCCTTAGAGCATCCACATCAATGACGTTTTAGAAATTTTATAGGAGAGAGAATGGGCTTCACACCCCCTTTGATGATATAAAAGAGATGTCAAGCTTGAAATGTCAAGGTTAAATGACCGAGACACTTGACATTTTGGTAAACAGTCACTGGAAAGCTGCAGATGGATGAAGAAAGGTACGGGCCAATTTTCCTTTGGGTTAAAGAATCACTCATTCAATTGTGTCTGTCTTGTGTCCCATTGTAATTTCAAAATATATGAGACACTGTTGAACTGGTGCAACTAGAAAACTGGATGAGACAGGGATCAAACTACAGATTTAAACAGATGAATTGCGACAGTCAAACAGTCTACAATCTCTAACAAAATAAGGTAAAAAAGCCTTTAACTTGAATATCACAGTACTATATAGAGCCAGTAATGGTAACCTATCCAGACAAGGATAAGTATAACCTTCTCAAATAAATTAGTATTCTATGATCTCTATCTGAATCCCCCACAAGAACACCCCCACAAAAGGGTTATTAAAAATATAATTATGTCCTATAAATGCCAAAGTTTGAAGTCTGAACTTCCAATTATTTCTTCATAGCAATTTGCATGAAGTATGACCCTTGTAAGCATACAAAACAACCACAAATATAATCCTGAGGGGTTAGCTGATAACACTTCTGAGATTTTTTTCAGAGGTCCCAGGTTTGAGTCCCTTCAGGGCCACTGGAGGTTTTCCAGGTCGTTAACTTCATGGCCCAAGGGGTTAGTCAAGCAAAGCTTGAATACTCATGCTATCTAAAAACAGAACCATGACTATGAAAATGCGAAAGTTGATTAACATTCATGTATGAGATCATTCTGAAGCTTCTAAACTTTATTGCTGTGCTTGTCTAAGATTACCAGAGAATAACTTTAACCATTGCACTGGAGGGGTATTCAGCACCCATAGGTGATAGGACAAAGATCTTTAGAACTCTACACTATCAAATTGACATTTTCAAAGCTATCAATGTACAAAAAGACAGTAAGCATAGACCATGTTTCCATCTTTTGAAACCTGATTGAAACAATGTTTTAAAGATTATGAACGATGAATGAATAGCTTAGCTGTCCACTTTCTTTCCAACTAATATTACAAATGAGTGACAGACTAGATATACATGACATTAGACATGGATGATGAATTTCAGACAATTGTGGACACAATAGCCATAATATCTTGCTACCAATCTACAGAGGTGATAAAAGTGTGTTCGTTTACGAACCAAAACAAAAAGCAGAATAAAAAAAGATGAGATGAGGCAACAAACTGGCACAGATTCATACCAGAGAAACTGCTGCAACCAGATCATACATCATGATCCCTGCATCAGCTAGGGCAAGACTAGCACATGATATAATAACAGGAAGATCACCTGTAACCATGAAAATATGGATACTTGAAACCAGAGAGAGGAAGAAAGGAAACATGTAAAAATATATATAATATATATAACCCAATTACCAAGTTACTGTTTGCTCCAGATAACATTGTATTCTCATGGGTATAAGAATACTTATATACAATATAAAGGAAAGGACTAGGGTGCCGAAGAGAGATGCCTGATTGCAAATGTAATTACAACAAGAGGGGAAGGAAAGAAAATCTTCCACTCCCTTAATGAAGTTATGAGTTTCTGCAAAGTCAAGTATCCAGATTCCAGAAAATATGAAGTCAACGAATGAAGTAAATGAATGAAGTTGTGAGTTTCTGCAAACTGCTGAATTCTTAATGAATGAAGTTATGAGTTTTTGCAAAGTCAAGTATCCTGGATAAACTGAAAATCAGTTCTAGTGAATGATCTACAGGTGTTAACACGATGAAATAGGAAAAGTTTTTCTAGTGACCTCAAAAGTCAGACGAACTCGGCTAGATCCAGCATTACATAATAAATCACTAAGGTATAACTCGGATGAATTAAGCAAAGACAAGGAGGAAAAGAAAAATAAGATGCAAATTGAATCTTTGCAACCAGAACACAACTCTGTTTTCATCTATCTTGCAAGCGTACAAAATTTAAGAATGTCAAGCATAGCTTACAGAACCTACGACAATGTTAACCAGGAATAGTGCAGACAACTTACTCCCACCAGATTCCAGAACTAATGCAAAGACATCAACTGTTGTCTTGGGGAAGGATTCCAATATTATTGCACCCTCTAAAGCTTTATGAAGCACTGAAGAATATTCTCCATGTTCTAAACCCTAAAGTGATTAAAACGAAATTAAGTAAATAAGATAGATCATAAGGAACAGAGAAAAGCATTAAGAAATTAACCACCTCTTACATCGTTAGTTGTAAATCGCATTACCTGTCCTCGAACAGGGGTAGCAAATGTTGTATAGCCGACACTGCAATTTAGCCGCCCAACGTCACTGTACATCATTGCCTTCTTGCTTTCTCTTGGTCCAAAACTAAACAGAAACAGGATGTAATGTCAAAATTATAACTCAACCTATGTCAATAACGAAGACATATCGCTAAAAAAGGCCAAACATTGTAACAAATTAATAAACATAGTTACAGGCATCAACAAAAGCAACGACAGACTAAGACATCAGAACTTTTCCCTAGCACAAAAACATATATGAGACGACTTCATCCATGAGGCCGCGAAAAAACTGATACCTGCGAGCAAAAAGGCGATACCAATGGATAAAAACTGATACCTCATGACGAAAAAGTGGTACTTTTGCCCGCCTCATGAAATATCCTTCATATAAAAGAATGCCCAAGAAGAGCACTTGCAAGTGGAGAAAGCTTGAGTGACTCTGAGGGCACCAACCCTCCTCTAACACTATCTTCCCTCCCATATGCTTTTCCCCTTAAAAATAGGGGTAGTTTGGTGACCCTGAGGGTCACTCTATCACTCTTCACCTTTTAACTAGCCAATGCTCATCTAGTAGTCCAGTTTCACATTAGATACCTTAGAGACTTAGAGAAATGATGAGTTACATGAACTAATAGCATGTATTGCCTAATTGTGCAGATACTTAATAAGGCATAGTCTAATAACAGCAATTGTAGTTACCAATTCTGTAAGAAAATTACAAGCAATGAGACCAAACTATCAGCCCCATGCCTTAAAAGGTTCCTGTCTGCAGCTGTACAAGGGAGGGCAGATTTATCCTCCTAGCTCACGATTATAACTGTTAAACCTTTGGTAGGAGAAATATCAGCCAACTCGCTATCCCACAGAAAAATTAGATGGGAAAGCTAGTTATGGA
The DNA here is from genome assembly GCA_038025085.1 of Tetragonia tetragonoides. Taxonomy (NCBI): domain Eukaryota; kingdom Viridiplantae; phylum Streptophyta; class Magnoliopsida; order Caryophyllales; family Aizoaceae; genus Tetragonia; species Tetragonia tetragonoides. The sequence continues at coordinate 33,630,990 of CM076151.1, read as the reverse complement.
TGACATTCAATTTTCTATAATTCGATGTTGAACGGCCTTCGGATTAGACTTTTTCATCTCTAAGTAAAACAAGTATGGTAATACAAGTATTATTAGTGGATAAGAAGCCAAAATGCTCATAATCATTCAGAACATGTCTACGAATATCGGTGGATGATGTGAAAAAAAAAAAAAAATTTTAAATACTTCAATAGGTCTGTAAAAGCAAGCTCCGTATTTTCAAAATGCAGCTTGGGAACAAGTTCTAAGAAAATGAGTGCCATATATAAATTTTGCTTGTAGCCGTAATTTGCCTATCTTAACTCTGCGGAAATAAAAAAACACATTCAACTATAGACTTTAATAATCTGTATTCATTAATAACCATTGGAAATTAAAAATAAAAATAAAAATAAAAATAAAATAAAAAAAAAAAACTTTTGTAGTCAAGATTGGATTGGATTTCGATCTGGGAACTCTGGACATGGCCCCGGACTTGTTTAAATTAGGCTAGATTTGACCAACATGATGGGGGTCTGGATTTAGGCAGACTAAACTCCTTACATGGAGCGGTTCAATGTGTTAGGTCTTTGCATCATTGCCATTTGGTAATTTGGGTCCGTTGGAAACATTAACCAAGCAAATATGAACATGCACGGGTACTACTAAAGAAAAGTCACTTCATAGAGCACTCATGGTTCACTAAAAATCATTTTGCAAGAATCTTACTACACATCAAAGTTCATAAAGGAGAAGATCCAGAGCGAGGGAGAAATCATTTCCGTATAATTAAGGTGTGTTCTTTTTCACTTCACTTCACTGGACTGGACTGAACTCCACTGAAATGAACTGAGTAATAATCTGTGAGACAAAAATTTATCACTAAGCTGACTGAACCAATTACTGACTAAGTGGAAAGAACACACCCATGTACGTTCAAGTTTTTGGTTTGCTGGGAAGTTGCTGCAGGTCATCAAGTTAGGTGACCGAATTGCTGAATTCCCAGCCAAAATTTAACACGCAAAGACAATGGGCTGATTGTCTATGATGTTCAAAGAGGAGAACTCAGGGGTAAGAAAGAGGCATACAAAAATGGACATGACAAAGCTGCTAGGTGCCTAAAGCTAATTAAAATTCAGTATGCCACGGTTCAAGTTTCAGAGGTATCCACTTCGACAAAAAGTGATGGGACATAATAATTCATATCCGACCACTACGTTTGCTAGTACAAGAAAAGCAAACCTTCGTAAAGACTGTTGTAAATTACATGTAACACAGATCCAAACTTAATTAATAGGGAGAATAAGCACCCCCAACCTAATTAACCATGCATTATAATCCAGACTCTTTCTGAATACATACAAACTAACAACTATTAAGACATTTATTGAGCAAATTGTAAATGAATAAATCCAGTATTTGAAATTATGAACAAGGATCCAACTGTAATATATCCCAAATGAATTTTTAATCCTCAACAATGCACACTACAGGCTATAGCTTCCTTGTTCCCTGACCAGACGACCACACTACTCTACATATACACTATAATTTCATCTTAGATTTGACACTCCGACGACTCAGCACGTATGTGTAGGGTACTTGTTGCCAAGTCCGTCTAACATAGCTGCCACACACCCTGTGTACAAACCAAGGTGCCACTGCCATGTTTCCCATGTTGGGAGAGGTGTGGGATGATGTGAAAAAAGAGAGGACAAACAGGCTTGTAGACAGTTAGGCTTCGACCTACTAATTACAATTAAAAAAACAGTGCACTGAAGGCCTCCAAAAAACCCAAAGCTCTGTTCACAATGCATGGCTAATTTAGTAACTTGTAATCACGTTAGCTATCAAAACATTTTGGGTTAGAAGACATGAAAACCACATTTATGAGGTCCATGGAACTGAATGTAAGTTATCACATTACATGTAACAGCCGTTATGCAAAACAATTTCATTTTGCTGTAACATAAAGTTGTTCCTAAAAGCAAACAGCATCATCCGTCATCATAGCTATTACGTCACTGTTTATTAAATTTTACAATCACCCTTGTGTGAGGACACCTTGTCCTCTTTAGCTATTTTTAGAGCGTCATCAACAAGGTTGCACGGAAACGGAAACGCGGAAACGCGAAACGGGAAACGTCGATTCTCAAAATGCCGGAAACGCGGAAACGTCCCCACAAAAAATATATTAAAAAAATAATACTAAAAAAAAGAAAAAATAATTATTCCATCACTTAATTAACATGACAAATCAAAATATCATCAAGATAATAACTCATGAAACGAAAACAAATACATAGGATTGGAGAAAAAAGAGTGAGAATGTCGGAAAGAGACAAGGAAATTAGGGTGTAGAAGAGAAGAAAGTATTTTTTAAGTCAGAAACGTTTCTTTCTTGCGTTTCGAGACTTCTTTTTTTTTCTTTTTTGCGTTTCTATCGCGTTTCTTTTTCTGCATCGCGTTTCTTTAGCGTTTCTTTTTTCTTCAACGTTTCGAATGCGTTTCGCGTTTCTGAAACGCGAAACGCAGTCCCCAGAACGTTTCCGTGCTTCATTGGTCATCAATACAATGTTTTCTTATCCAAACTTATCAATTTTACAATCAGTACTAAAGCTGCTATCCTATACAGCTTATCATATGTACAACCAAGAAAGTTCTTAACTCATATTTTTGGCAGTTACAATTTATTAGAACCGCCCATTTCTTCATATAATAACAAAGAAATTGTTAACCATGTATATTGAAGATGAATAATAATAATTAAGTTGACATTTTGGAATTTGTATAACGCCACTGACGTGGATGTTTAGCTGATGCCATGAGATGAATGTGTCAATGTTAAAGGAATGTATGTTCAAACTAATCATCATGAGCTGGAAGATGTCCGAAGATGTCATTTAGGTTACATTCATTGCTTATTTAAGAAAATCACCTAAGCAGAGGGGAAATTGTTTTTTTTGTTTGTTTTTTTTTCTTGGTGTGTGTGTGTGTGTTTTCCTCAGTGCAAGTTATTACCCCAAAAATTACTTTCACGTCCCCCCACGGCCACTGAAGCTTTTCCAAATCGTTAACTTCAAGTCCCATGGGATTAGTCAAGCAAAAAGCTTGGATACTTGTGTTATCTTTAAAGAAACAAAAGTTGTTACCCATTTTAAAAATATGTATTTCTCCACAAATATACAATGATCATATCCATTCCCCATATATTTTGGAAATTTGTTCTATCTCCGCTCCTACAGACAATACCCATCTTCATGCAAAATAGGCCACAACAGCAACCCTCTCGTACAAAACATTTGAAAGACAATTCAGTCATAATCAATTTCTCACTCACCCCTGTTTCCACCAATCTACTTTTTAGTTCAATTTGTAGCACCCTACTTGACCATCAAACTACAATGGGCAATATCCGCATTCTAATGTTGCTCACTACATGCCATCCCTACCTACACTGCCAATTCCAACTGCTTATATGTCCAAGTAAAACATAGGATACATCTATCATATCAGAAGACTGCACAGATCAGACTGCATTAGCACCTCCATGAAATTGTCCTCCACTGGAAAAATCCTCTTCAGCAAGACAGCCACCTTGAACCCCTTAGAAGGCTTATCCAAGAAAATGATAAAAATAGATAGTTACTCCTTGATCCACAAAATTAATTTACCCTTGCACCTTAGTACAGCACAAACAACTACTCCTATAAATGATTCAATTCAGTTCCTAAAAGACAAACATTTGCAGTTCTCCACCAAGTGGAGAGTCCATCTTTCTACTCTATTAGAGTCCTATGACTCATATATTCTTTTTGTTTAGATAAGCATATGACTCATATATGCTATTCCTCTACAAAATGATCTATGTTGAGAGTGGAGTCTCAACCATGATGAGAATCAACATCGTACAAGTTTTCTACAGAGTTGTTCAGCTGTCAGTCACACCACTGATAAACAGCTTCCATCCTATATCCCCTTCTAAATTACATGCAAGTTTCAATTTGGCCCAACCACAGATTCAACATATTGCTATTGCTGCAGATCTGTTTTACAGTTGATGCACATCAATATTTTTTTTATTAGATAACATGGAAATCCAAGCTTTGCTCGACTAATCCCATGGGCCCTGAAGTTAACGACCAGGAAAACCTCCAGTGGCCCTGAGGGGACTCGAGCCTGGGACCTCTAGAGTAGAAGTTGATGCACATCAATATTAATACATGGAGGACTCAGCAAAAGTTGGCATACATCATTAAGTGTGTTTTGTACAGAAATGCAATAGCTAATTGGATTTGATGGCATGAACAGTAAGCAAATTGGTGACTCGGGCACCTGCTTGGCCAGTTCAATAAGGACCAAAATGCCCCAGAGCCACATTGAATCACACTAACAATCTAGCTTTCACAAAGCATTCAAACCGGTTCAAACCAGTGATGACACTGGTGTCTTGAAATCAAATGTCCAAATTTAAACTAAAGGAAGTTTTTTCTTTTTTCAAATGTATCACTTGGGCTATGAACTTGTGCAGCATACCTTCCTTACAGAATACTTCAAGTGATTCAAACTGCCAAAACTATCACTCATGCATTATTACTTCTTTTTGCTGTAAAAACAGGATAAGTAAATACGGAGTAGATGTTTTCCATGATCATAAGTGTTAAGTTTCTTACAAATTTTCACGCAGGCTGATCCATAATTAACCTTCAATAGAAGTATAGAACCATTACCCTCGTAAACCAGTCCCTTGACTAGTATGGCGCAGATTGATCAAAGTTGTAGAACATGATGAAATTAAAAGTTGAGAGGGTGGGAGGAGGACGAACAGGTATCCATGAGTTTGATCACATGAATAGAACTGAGGGGATTATTATTATAAGTTAAGACTTTGACAAAGGAATATTTATTTTTGGACAGAATCCAAGCGCATTTGCAGGTAAAGAAATACTTACACAGACACGATTACTTTGGTGTTACCAAATTCCACATAAGCAGAACCAGCAGCAGCATTGACAGCACCAGTCCTTAAATCTGTAAGCAAAGAACTGCCTCAATAAGTACTCCATACAATTAATTTTACAACACAAAAATGAAAGGAGTTTCTCCATTTCAATTATTTAGTAAAGTAACCAAAACATTTCATTTTTGATTGCCATCTACTTATGGTTGGTGAAGTACTGGGTCAGCCAATGCTTCCCCAAGCAAGGGTCCAAACCATATAGCAAATCTACTTTCAAAGGGGACAATGTGCACATCTAACCATCCTAATATCCTGCTACAGGTGAAGATTCATAAGAGCCACTAGGTTGATTAATATCAACATGGCATTTCAGGGCCTGGTCCACAACAGTGCCCCTGGAAAAAATAGATAAGAAAACAAGAGTGGCACACTCGCGCGCACACAAAATATACACATCCATCTATAGCAAGCAATCAGCTCAATGGCGCCTCAGCTTCCTGCATCACACACTCTCCAAGAAGACTCATCACACAATACCAATAACCTAATGCCTCTCAAGATCTTTGTGCATGTAGCATGATATAATGGCAAAATATTGAGGGTCAAAATGCTGTAGAATATGTAATTACCAGTTAAAAAACACAATCCACCAAGTGGTATGGTGAACAAATTTCATTGGGCAAAAAGAAACAACATTGTTATTTTGACATCTCCCATATATTTCCTTTCCAGCTATCCTGGTCTAATTTATCAGGCCAACCACACTCAAAATCCAAAATTCATGAACATTAAAAAGCAATAATGCATTCCAGAAGAATAAATAAAAATTAAACTGTATTCTAATTCAAAATGTGAAGGCAATTGAACCCCAAAAATGTAAACAGAACATGCATGCAATTAGACCAAGCCACACAACTCAAACATTTCCAAATAAACCCACCAATTGTAGTGAAGTATTTCACCAAAAAGCACCAAACTTGTCAATTTATTCAAGAACCCAGAACCCATTAATCGTTTTAACTAGCCACAAATTCTATTCAATGCTAACCAATTTTAATAAACAAGAACAGAAAGAAAAGAAAAGACACATACAAGCAGGGCGGCACTGGTGAAAACCACGGCCATCGGAGCGAACCCCAGTTGGGTCTTTAAAATCAGGTTTTTCATGTTTCCTTTTATGGGTTGAAGGTGAATATGTTGTCCCTGATTTTGTAGCCATCTCTCTCTCTCCTCTCTCTCTCTCTCTCTCTCAAGGGAATGAAACTGTGAAAGTGGAGGCTTGTGTTTGAGAAAGAGAACAAGGGGGTGGCTCTACCTCAGTCTCTTTCAGTCTTATTGGCTTGCCCGGGGCTTTCGCGGGGTTCAAATTGGACAGTGCGTTTCGGCTTCCACCTTAGAGGCTTGGTGACACAAAATTTGTTTGGGGGGTTTGTTTTTTGTTTTTTTTTTTTATACGAGAAATCCATGGTCACTACTCTTTAAATATATACCAGATAAATTTCGAGTGTATATAATAACCTGGCACAGAGCAAGGATCACTAGTCTTGAAAAGGTTTTACACACCAGGCAGCCAACAATATGTGGGAATTTTGAACCCATGACCTTTTGTCATAAAATTTAACCTACGATCAACTCCACTATTTCTTCAATGGGTTTGTACTAGAGATTAACTAAAACCTTTGGATATGACTACTTCTCTTGGTCCACAAAAAGGTAAAATGCTCTCAACACTTCAGCAAGACAGCGAGCCATACTTCCGATTTTCATTATCAAGATTCGAATCCTCGATTTTGGTTAAAGGATGAGGGTGTTGTACCATCCACACCAACACACCCGTTTTGGACCTTCAATGATAATTAATGGAATGACCTTGTGCGGTGAGAATAACTAAATTCATAGCGGGACCTTCAGAACCTTATTGAACCACTGAGAAGCAGGACTTACTAAACTAGTAGAAAGTGGCAAGAACTTAATGAATTAGTGGGAATTAGTGGAATGATCTTACATTATTAGTGGAAATCAATGGGAAAAACCAAAAAAAAAAACGCTAACCAATTTGGTGAAAACCACCTATAAAGTTCCACTTTTTGTCCAATACTCCCTGAATTGTTGTTATTTGTTCAGTACCACCTTAAAAGTTGATTCCGCCCTGTGAGTCACCCCTTAAATAATTTTCGGGCCAAATTCCTTACTTTTCTTCCCGTTTTGCCCTCACGTATAAAAGCACATGTCAGTTTAATTGAACCCCCCTATTTGAACAATTTAATTATTACCCATTTGACCATCAATTAATTAACTAATTAATGAGCTAACTTACACAAAACTAATCGCTTCACCCCTAATTCCCCCTCCTCTCTGCCATTGTTGACCTTCATTCACCATCTCTATCTTCCTTTGTTTGATTTTGGTTTTCTCTTATCTCTTTCAAAGTCATATCTTTCTCTCTCCTATCATTTTCTGTTTTTGCCCCATTTTTGCACTAAATTAGCGTTCTTACTCCCAAATTCAGCAAAATGAACGGGTTGTTGCCATTTTTTGGTTGATTTTTCCTTACTTTGAGTTGGGTTGATTTAAATCGGTTGATAATGAAAGGTGAAGGATGTCAAACTCCCATTCAACCCCTTTTTCATGGCCTCGAAACAAGAACCCTATATGGCTATACATATAAATCAATCCCCTAAATTGGACAGACACGCACTACAGACAAAAATCAGAGAGAGAGAGAGAGAGAGGAGGAAGAAGATGAAGAAATCGACCATGATGATGAAGATGAAGAAATTGCAGAACAACGATTTAATGATAAAGATGAAGACGAAGATGAAGAAGAGGAGGAAGAAGAAGAATAACCTGTTCAAGAGGATGCTAATTCAATTTTAAGTGACTCGTGCAAGTCATGCGAGGGCAAATCAGGCAGAAAAACATAAAGTTGGTCGGATTTTCATCTAATGGGTGACTCACAGGGCGTAATCAACTTTTAAGGTGGTACTGAACAAATAACAACAATTCAGGGGATACTGGACAAAAAGTAAAACTTTGTAGGTGGTTTTCACCAAATTGCGCTTATTATTATTATTATTATTATTATTATTATTATTATTATTATTATTATTATTATTATTATTATTATTATTATTATTATTATTATTATTATTATTATTATTATTATTATTATTATTATTATTATTATTATTATTATTATTATTATTATTATATTACCACTATTTACTTACTAAATAAATAAGGCTACTTACTAAGTCACTGGGAATCAATGGCATGGCCTTCCTGAAACAGTGAGAAAGTCCTATTTGCATGGGGAAGAAAAAGTCCAAAGAAGATCAACTTCTCAATCAATGAAAATCAAGTAGTTTGCCTTTTTAATTAGTATACCAATGAGTTGATGTATTAAATGAAAACAAAGAAAAATGAGACTTTAGGTGTGTTTTTTTTAGTTGAATACGTGAATTGAACTGACCAAATTTTACCAGATATAATTAGATTTGACCTAATAGTAAAATGTAAGGGAATAAATATGTTACACTTCTATAGGATTTAAACAACCTGACCTAAGATGGAAGTTGAATGAGATAGTTGAAAATAATAGATCTCAATATGTAAGTTACTCCATCTATCCTATGCACTAGGTTTTAAGATGAAACTTTGATTGAACATTTATGGAGTCTAGCTCTCTTTCTTATGCCAGGCTGATATTTCTTATAATTTGATACGTTATTAAGAACAAAATTGAAAAACAAAGAAACGTAAGGGAAGGCATAAGTGCAACTACTATGGTCTGCTCAAAACCACAAAGTTACGGCCTAAGTTTTGCTAACCATCGTGAGCACCAAAGTTTTCTATCAAACCCAAACACCTAATATGTCTAGTCAAGCTTTAGCGTTAAATTTGACAATTAAAAAATCTATTCAATTACGATACAGAAATTATAATATCATCTTTCTCTTAAATAATATTTTATAAAATTATCTTACTTTCAAAATAAATATTTTATAATATTGAGATATCTATAACTTTTGATACCATATAATAATTTGAAGTAATCAAAAACATATATATGTAAAACACAAACGTAATAACTACTTTTGATCTGAGGAAGCATGCACAAATTTCTTTTACCTCCCCCTATACAAGTTTTCTAGTTCCGCCACTCAATAGCTTGCTAATTTTGTACGTCATATTGTCACATCAAACTAATCTATGTCAATTTGGATGTTTGATCTAATAAAAAGTATATTTCCAAACAGTGCTGTGTGTAAGTGCGAAAGATGGCACCTGCATTTGGGTCTGACAAAACTTTTGGTGCTCAGCAAAACTTAGGCAATAGCTTTATGGTTGTGAGCCTTAGGTCTAAGTAGACCACTGTGGTTGCTCAATTATCCAGGATGATGTAATGATTACAACAAATAGGTACACCTTAAGACAATTGACAAATGACATCGAATTCTGTTAATTAATCGAAGAGACAAAATGCTCCTTGTTGATTTACTACCCTTTCGATTATCATTCTCCAATGCTATTGGAAGCTACCTTAAGGGCGGATTATGTACTATGAGCAACCAATTCCTGCAGGATGTTCATGAAGTAGAAGAGGGGAGCTCCTAAGTGCCAAAGAACACAAAAATAATATCTACAAGACTATGAGCTACCATAATCCACATCAATTCGCACTGGTTGCTCGTATACTTCCATGAGGTGTGATCAAATGAGCCTCACCAGCAACAAGGGGTGGTATCGGAACATCCTTACCTTGACAGAAATCGAAAATAAAGCCCGAAAATGTGGTTTCTCGTGATATACAGTGGGGCTCTATATTGTTGATTGGTGTTACTTGGCTTCCAGAATGAAAATTGGCATATATATTCGCTATGGAACCCTGCTTCTCTGCATTTTCTTGCTTCTTGTACTGTATGAAGCTCAAATGTAACCATCATTATTACTGTTTATTTTCTAAACAGAAAGTTTCCAGTCGAGGTTCTGTCAAGTCCACAGTCTCATCATATTCACTAGAATTCCAAGTCCTTCGATTTGATGTCAAAAAGAGCAGCCTATCTACATACTGAGAAGAAGAAAGATTGAGTTCCTTCCCCATACTATCAGCCAGGAGAGTACGGTCAATATCAGATGATAATGAACACTGCGATGACCATCTACTTGGACACATTTGCTTCAGCTCTTCAGAGTCTACCAGAACCTCAACTTGATTGGTGGATTTCTCTGGAAGTGGTTGTCGATTTTGCATGCTATGAGGGGACAAATTCTACAGGAAAGAAGGAGTGATGTTAGAAATGCTGCCATAAAATGAATTTAGGGGATAGAATGAAATGTGTAGAAAATGTGTGTATTTTGTAAAATCGATGATTTTGTGTTTCAAGTTGTGTATTTCACAGATCTAGCATGACTAGAACTAGGAGGAATTTCATCAGAAGCCTAAATAGCGATTTGTACGAGAAAAGTGTGTGTACCTTAGGCACCAATAAGCGCCATAGGGGGAACATATGCAAAATGATGTTGCAGGGATTATTAGAGAGACCGCTTGTAAGGTCAGACATAATGCACTAGCTAGAGGAATAAGATACCATTATATTTCATTCCATCATTGATAATGGATATTCCGTTTTCATGTTAAAGTGATAAGGGGTTTCCACATAATTTTCAAATTTTGGTGGTGTGATTTTATCTTGTCTGTGGCTCTGTGCCCTACTAGTATGGTTCCTCTAGCATGGTTAAACAATAGTTTAACCTAACAATACAACTGAAGGAGATGAATCATAGACATCGACAGAGTAAAAGTCTTGCTAGGAGACAGTTTCAAATTTGATTCTACAAATAAGTGAAAGGGGCTTGTAAGAAAAAGATCTGCAGCAAAAAGTTAGTACAGTAACCCAACTGGTCTCTCCTAGCTTAGTTTCTAGAACCCAAGTTCTTGTATCTCTCTCATATACTCTAGAAATATTGTTTCATATGTGACAATATATAACTCAAACACCAAGAACTATAGCTAGCCATCATTTCTGATAAGCAGTGCCTGATAAGTTATTAATAGAAGGAGAGAATGATAGGTTGACCCACTAGGTTGGCCACTCACTAGTACATGTCTCTCTATCTCTTTCCCCTTTCTTCAAAAAGCACACATTGATTTTCATGCGAGAGATAGCGATAAGTAAATGAGGGTTCCCCACCCGGTGGGTCAATCAAACATTTTCCTTAATATGACGTCTTTAGGGTAATTTGATAGCTTTATTATGTGGATATCAAGCACACAAGTCTATTGCATTACCAAGTGAGCAAACTTGCACATTTGGGACTGTTTGTTCCCCTCATAAGGGCAACAAACAGTCCGAACCTTGCCATGGCTCTTAGGTTGTTGGAGGGGCCATAATGTACAAGCGGGAAACTGCACATTACCAAGTGAGCAAACTTGCACATTATGACCCCTCCAACAACCTAAGAGCCATGGCAAGGTTCGGACTGTTTGTTGCCCCTAGTTTCCTACCTGCTTGGCTTTTGTACTGTTGTTGCTTCCACCATTGTCATTCTACCAATATCCCTAAGGTCTTTCTTGCCCGTTACCAATTCTTATGACACAATAACATTGGAGAAGTGGACAAAGGCCAATATCCCATTACAAAACGCATCTTATTGCACCTTGAACTCTTTTGCCAGATTTCAACCCACTCTTTGTCAATGTCATTCATCCTTTTTTTGGACATATCTACATGGGGCACTTGCAAAATTTGCAAAAACAAGAATATATAAATTGGCTTATATTTCAATTTCTCTAATTGCAATTAAAATTTATCAGAAAAAGAGGGGTGGGTGTGGAGAGAGGGGAGGAAGAGGTGTGTCAATATCCTCATCGGACAAAGGTTTTGTTTTTACGTTCTGTTTCTCACTAACTCCTTCCGTTGCAATTTAATTGTCCACTTTGTATTTTGTGACTCACAAGACTATGAAGTAGATAAATAAAAGGGAAAAGAAATTATTTGTTAAAAATATGGGTCATTTCTTACAGTTTAGTTCTAGTGCATGTCACCTGTATAACTGAATAGAGCTAAAGTCCATTAGTACGCAGGTTATAAAAGTAACAGTTTTCTGAGTTGTAAGAGGAGACTCAGAAAGACGGTCACAGACAGAGATAGAGAATGCAGATAAAGTCCCAAGGGCAATGACCACAAATGATGAACGAAATCGACATGCTGGTTTGACGAACTTGAAACAAAGAAGATGGTCAAAGTGTATACCTGAAACATATTTATGGAAAATAGTGACCGCTTTGACATATTTGGAGCAATAGTTGAAAGGACCTGAACAACTTCACTCATGCTTGGTCGAGCTTCAGGATCCAGAAGCAAGCACTCCTTTGCTAAGTAAGCGACTATTTGCATCTCTTCTTCAGGGAAATTCCCTTGTAAATGAGGATCAGGCAACTCGGATATTACATGCTTACTATTCTGGAGACGAGGAGCAGCCTACAGAAAAAACAATAGAAGGTTTATTTTTTATCGGGTAAGAGAAGGATCATTAACGAAAAGTTGAAACAGAATTACAGAACAACCCCATTTCTGGGCGCTCAGCTTATTAGTTTGGTTCAACTGCCAATTGGCAAGCATGGCCAATGTAGAATTATTCCTAAAGCAAACTTCAATGTCCCTAGTCTAAGAAAGAAAGAAAATGTATTCTCAGATGTGCTGTTAACCAAAAAATTTCCCCGGGGCAGCTGTAGAGATGCAGGGAGAGTGTCATGTAAAGTGTCTTTTTGATATTCATTACATCCCGGCCACTGATACCCAGGAAAGAGAAAATTACATACCCATATGACAAGGCTTTCTTCTCCTTTGTCAGTTATGCTGAAAATAGGAGTCCGTCCACTTATTAACTCAAGAAGAACCACTCCGAAACTGAAAACATCAGACTTAAGTGAACCTCTTCCAACAATGGCATATTCTGGAGCAAAGTAGCCAAAGGTTCCCTGGATTCTTTCAGGAGAAGAGGAACAACTGGGATAGCCATCAATGCTCAAGGGTTTAGCCAAACCAAGATCAGTTACCTACATATTCAAAATCACAGCATAACATAAGGTCATAATAGGGTCTTCACTTGCAAGGATTAGATTCGCTAAACTCTTATTTCTCATTGGGATATTAAACATTCAGCTGACACAACTAAGCAAGGATTTATGATTTAACGACAAAGATCCCTACATAACCATTATATCCTTATCAGTTGAGATTAGAAATATAACTGTTGCAGCCATTATTTTGAAGAAACAGCATAATTTTCTTATAGCTAAACCAGCTGAGGTAAGAAGGCACAAGTATCTGCAGGAATTTTCATGAAAAGATAACTAGTATGACTGGTGTACTATTAATATCAAAATTTTGTCGCAACAATTTTACCATCTAATGGATAAGGGAAATTGAAGAGAGTTGACTAATGAGCCAATATTCTTACTTTTGCTTTCCAATCTTCATCTAGAAGAATATTGGTAGATTTAACATCTCTATGCAAAATTCTTGGGGCAGCAGCTTCATGTAGGTACTCCAAGCCTCTAGCAGCTCCAAGGGCAATTGACAAACGAGCATTCCAGTCCAAATACTTCCCTGAAGCTCCATCCAGAGAATCTCTAAGATTACCATTGTGCAAGTACTCAAACACCAATAGCCTCTCAGTGTGTTTTCCCATGGATACAGAGCAGTAACCAAGTAAAGGCACAATATGACAGTGGTGCAGTCTCGATATGATCTCAACCTGTACAAGTATACAGCTAATTAGGCAACAGTCAACACCAACGCAAATGCTGCCAGAATAACTTCTAGTTTATTGTCTGCCAATGTCCACCATATGCTAGGAAGCTTGTAATAACGAGCGACACCATACCTCTTTCGAAAACTCAGAATCTGAATCCACTCCCTTGGAAGTTTTAAGCCGTTTCACAGCTACAGTTCTACCATCCTTAAGATGACCACGATACACATGGCTGCTTCCCCCAACTCCAATCAAATTAGCATCAGAAAATTTGTTCGTAGCATGTTCCAACTCTGAGTAAGGGAAATGGATGACTGTACCATGAATTATTCCCATTCTTCTCTTGAATAAAAGGGAACTGATTTTAACACACACTGCAAGGGAAGAACATTGAAAAGTGATCCAGATGCCAAGTACAAAGTTTGATACTAAAGTGGTTCCTATTTTATTAGGAAAAAAAAATAGAGTTTATAGTATCCTTGAAAGGTTTAATGCAAAAAATAGAGACCAAAAACATTTTGAATTTAAAAATACTGTTTTAGCAGTTAGCTCATTGCCGGGGGAGAAAAAAAGTCTTCATTAATTAAGTGTATCATATTGGATGATACAACATCACAACCATTACCTGTGACTGGATTTGCCAGAAAGCCTAAATTACTTTTGGAGACAGGCACAAAAACAGGCCTGTGTGTTATCAGGTCGGTACCACTGTTGTAGCTAGATCCTTTCTCAGAGAAGAGTTTTTGTTGTTGGTACTTCTCCCGAAGACAGAAGTAGCAGATTATTGATGCAATAAACGCAAACATGGTGAGCAGCAAACATACTAAGAGTAATATCACAACTTTTTTGCTGGAGATGTGCTTTCTTGGAGCCCATGTGCCAGTGAAAGACCCTGTTAAGAAAAAAATTGATGGCATATGAAGTAAGTTAACGAACTTTTTCTACTGGCTGATAGCTTTCAACATAAAAATCACACTAGGTGAAGAGTCAAACATTGTTCATCCTAAAGTAGGCCTAAGACCTTTCTGCTGGTGAAAGATACAAAAGCATACATATGTCAAGTTGAAGATTCAAAAATGGAATAGAAAATTGAAATGTCATTTATGCATATTACACAGAATATGAACTACCTCTAGATTCAGAATGTTAATTCTCTAGATTCAGGCATGTCAATTTTGAAAAAAGGCAAAGGCTACCACATATAGGTCCCAATCCTTTTAGTCGTCACAAAAGGTCACCAGACACAAACAATATCATATATTCACTTCTTTAATATTCCAAATAAGCATGCAATTGAGACTAGAGCATCCAGAGATGCAGATAATTTCTTCATTCTGAAGAAAAGCAAGAGAACACTGAACAAGAACCTTCAGAGCTTGAATGAGAAACAGGAGACTAATATACATATGGAAATTAATTGGTAGCATTCATTTCCACCAGGAGCAAATCAAGGGAGGTACCTAAGACTTGGCCAAGGGGTCACCAGTTTACAGACAGATAAAAAATGAAAAATAAAAACTACAGTTACACATGAGCATTCCATCTCTCATTCTCTATTAACCCCCTTTTCTTTTAGTTTCTTCGAGATTATGAAATGTGTCCTGACTTAAGACTTTCAACTTGGTTATAACAGACTCTAAGCAAATTGTCCACCTTTATGAATTAGCAAGCCTGTCAATTCATTTTGACGTTGACAGGATCTGACCTCTCCATAGCTGCAGGCAGGAACCCATGGTAACTTTTATTGGTCACCTTTACAAATGCACTCCACTCTACCTGGAAATTTAACCTGGCATCAATCTAACAACTACAAATCTATAACACCACAAATCCACCAAGCTCGCTTATTCTTCTTTATTATACGGAACTGTTAACGAAGCATATGACATCCTTCCAACAAACAGCCAAATGTAGTTATGAGAAAATGGCATGTTGATTTGAGCAATAAAACCAGAAACAGCAAAAACTTACCAGAGGTGCAATTGCAGGCTGTAAAACAGTTATTGTTCTGCTCATCTGTTGCCAAAGTAGGTAATAGACCACTATCACATGCACACATCCATCTCTTGGCCATCGATTCAGCAGCCACTATGTGAAGGGAAAACCAACATGGAATGAGAAAGAATGATGAACATCTGACCCCATGTCTGATGACCACCAAAAAGGAACAGTCACTAACAAAAAGTTGATGTAAAAGAGGATGTATTTGTAACTTTCAAATGTAAATTATACTATGTGATATGCAAATGGTGTAGATTTGGCTCGGAACAGGATTCAGTTCTTCAAAGTGTACATTCCAATTCCCTATAATTAGATCCCTATGAATAAAGAAAATTATCTCCTTAGATACTTCCAGAGTCCCACTTTATTTAAAATCGATCACAACAGAAACAGTCATTTCAAGAGTAAAAATGCTAGACAAGTAAACGACATTAGCCAAATTTGTCATTAACATGTTTGATTTAGGATAGGTTCTGGGCCTCTGGCCCGTGGCAAATAGAGCTAGAGTTCATCCACAATCGCTATGTTATTTGTGTTATGTTGATTGATCTAATTTCCTTTATCTCACAGGTATACAGCAACAGAGAGTAATTTACCAGGATTGCAATCACAAGAATTGGAACAATTAGCTGCAATGATGGAGCTTTGTGTTGCTTCACCAGCTGAACATGTACAAGTCCATTTAACTTCAGATGTATTGGACACCTGCCCTGCAACTATTAAGAAAAACCCGAGATTACCCTTTCTGCTGAAATTCAAACATAGCGGCAACAAATTAGTTGAAACCTCTTCACCCAATACCAGAACCGGTTGGACCAGAGATTTAGCAATCAATGCTTGTAGACATGCAGTACATCTGTCCATGTGAAGAAATCTACTCCACTAGAGCTGAACTATGTTTATTAAATTATTATAATGGTTGCCCCATCAAGCCAAGATCTATCTTGTGATCCTATGTGCATTTATCAAAATGGTGCTAATAGTATAACTCATGATGTTCTCCAAAATTACAAATTAAACAAA
Source organism: Tetragonia tetragonoides (assembly GCA_038025085.1). Lineage (NCBI taxonomy): Eukaryota > Viridiplantae > Streptophyta > Magnoliopsida > Caryophyllales > Aizoaceae > Tetragonia > Tetragonia tetragonoides. The sequence goes on along the minus strand of CM076151.1, from coordinate 33,614,267 downwards.
TGTCAGCAGGGTTGCCGTGGCAGGCAAATGGGTGGAACCTTTCCACATGTGCCAAAAACCAACTTCACTGAAATGTTGCTATAGCAATTATCTAAGAAAAAGTTATTAGTGAATTAATGAGTCCATATGTGTAATTGTGTACTTACAATCAATGTGGCAGGATAATAAGAGCATAGACATGACATAAAACTTTATAGGTCCTTGTTCAAACAAGCTTGTTTGTGGTGTGAAGGTCCAGTGTATGTTGGAGACAAGTCCAATCTTACCATTAAAGAGCAAACTACAAGTGTTGCTAAGGACTGAATACTATATATAAGGGCTCGCATTTTATGCATAGCACAGTAAAAGATAGCAATGTAGTTTGTGACTTACTAACCACAAGTAATTCCTTGAATCCAGATCAAGAAAAGGAGAGATGGAATAGCAACTTGTAACTGGATCTTCATTGAAACCTATTGGAACACAAAAGAAGATAAGCAAAGAAGTCTGTCAGAATGATATTTACAAGATGATAAACAGAGATGTCAATGCCACTTTTATGCTGTCAGTAATTAACTGTTGGTATTCCAGTAGCTACCAAGCAAAGCATCAAAATCTTTAGACTTCAATCAATTGAGTTAAAAGAGAAAATATGCTTTGTACAGATGGGGCTTATGAGAGAATACAGACAGCCCAACAAAGTAAACATGCTACAGGGGAGTGTAAGTAAGATAGTTCCTCCTTGGTAATCCCAAGTTAAAAAGAAAGGCATCTTTGCATAAACAAAAAGATACAATCTAGATTCTAGACAAACAGTAAGGCAAATGCGAAAGAGCATATATGCCCAAGGATGAGGTTATTGTATAAACATAAGTGCTTTCATTCAAATGCAGACCTACAAGGTCGATCAATGTCCAGTATAACATAATGGTTGCTAACCGTGGTTTATCTAAATGCTGGCCCCTTCACACTCTTGTGGTTAAGTGGTTGAAGAAATTATCAAGGGCCCCCTCAGTCTATTACTACATATTTACATGTCAAACAATCTTCTACCACATTCATGTTTGGCCAACTATTCCACAAAGAGCTGATTGTACAAGGACTGCATTCTACAATAGAAGTATATTTACTACATAGATGAACAGTGGAGTAGGGTATTGTCAGCTTGTTTCTTTTCCGACAACTCATATACCTGTACAGGTTCTCCAATTAAACTACAACTTTAGGTCGGCGTTATAAGCCTATAATGAATTCCACAATCAGTTCAATCTCCAGTTGAACAATCACAGAAGCCATATTAAAAGTCAATTCAGCTTGAATACACAAAAGAACAATCTCAATCAAAAAGACTACAGTATTTCATCAGCCCAATGACCTAATACACAACAGATACTGAAATATACTATCCACAAAATGTAAATAATACCTTTAACAGATGTCTTTAAACTTTCTCGGGCTACCCTTGAACACAGAGTCACATCAACTACTACGATGGTACGAGAATTTTCTTTCCATAACCATGACTAGCAACTTGCAATCATCATCAGGGGACAAAAATGCAGAAGCAACACAGTGCAACAGATTACTCCTTATCATCTCCTTAACAGCAAATTCTAGTTAGAAACCAAAACCCGGATCATCCTGACAATGCCAGCACATGCAGATCCGCGCAATTTAATGAGTTGAAGCAGGAGATATATTATATATAACCCAGAAGTAGCATCAAGCATTGACAGAAAAATGAACTAACATACAGCAAATGGATATATACAATAAAACCCATCATTCAATCAACTGTTCCAAACGGCTAATTTTGTGCACAACAGAAAGCGACTGCTCAACCCATTTCAAAAGAATATCAATTAAATTAGCAATAAAGATTAAAGTAAGACCCATTATTGTGCTTCCCATGATTTAATTTACCCTCTAAAACTTTTCTGTATAGTGTAATCACTGTATATGATAATCTGCTTTAAGTATAACAATGCAAATAGAAAATTGTCCATAATGCTTTAATTTATGAATTTCATTTTGTTTTTTTTTGTCCTTTAAAATTTGGTGCCAAAATGGTGTACCATATCATCATCATCATCATCATCAGTATCTAAAGCTAAGCTACTACTTGGCTTCAAAGATCAAAGATGAATCCACACGCGCCCAAAAAAAGTCATGCTAGTAGACGTGTGATATTGATTTCTCAACGTCTATTTATTAATTATTATTCCCTATTTATAACAAATACTAATTAATAATAATATTCACAGGCTCCACCAGCTCACTGTCTGCTGTGTGTAGAGAAATTTCAAAATTCGGATATTGAGGCAATTTCAACGTCATCAAATCAAGCCAAAAAAATCATGAAAATCTGAGCTCTTAAATTTGTGCTGTTCCACGATTCTTTACGTCAACATACAACTCTTTTTTGTTTTGTTTTTCCTTTTTTTTTTTGCTGGAACAGCCGTTTAATAATTTGCTGGGAATCGAACGACAATTTTTGGAAAAGTGAGTCGGTTGGCAAATTAAAAATTGAAAAAAACTGAAACTACAATTGAGTCAATTGTGTCCATATTTTGCCAGTTTCGCAAATTAAACACATTACTAAAGCTAAAATTCCAGAGATTTTACACCAAATTCGAAATTCAATTCAACAATTCAAGAATCGAAAATCAGAATTACCTGATTAATTAACAGAGCTAGAACACTTCTTCTTCTCTCTCTCATTAGCAGCTCAAAGAACTTGAAGAATCTTTAATGAAGCTAGGGTTTGAAAATCAATGGTGGAACAATGTATCAATGAAGCTGAAATTCATCCATGAAGCTTAACTATGTGACTGTAGAGAGAGAGAGAGAGAGAGAGAGAGAGAGAGAGAGAGAGAGAGTAAATCAATGAACTCAGTACTAGCTCAGTCTGTGAGGAGAGAGAAAGAGGACAACAGAAGAGACGACGTAGAGAGAGGACAGTAAAATCACGAAGGTCGATAATGGTGGCATTGGCATTTGGGGGTTGAATGTAAACTAAGTAACGGGAAGGGGAATTGAAAACACAAAGCGCGGTCCCCAAGAAGAAGGTTGAAATTAAAGGGAGCGTTACGTTACTAGTAGTCTAGTACTACCAGTGATTTGTGATTTCGTGGATAGAGCCCCCTATGGCCTATGGTATAGGTGTCATGTGTATCTGACATAGTGACCCCCAAGTCCCCAAGTGTGTGACTGTGTGTGCCTCACCTCAGACACTCACACTTGGTTGTTTATCATACCATTAGGGGTCTTTCTCTTTCTATGCCAGTCTCTCTCTTTCCTCAATGTAAACATGATTGCTCAGGTAGTATAGATATATTCTAAGAATTAAGGTGGGAGTCGAGATGGTAACTACGAAGAAAACCCGAATTCAAATCCTATCACTCATTTAGTAAGGGATTTATTCTTTATTCCCCTCCTAGGTGGGGCCTCCGTACCATCTTAAAAAAAGAAAAATAATAATAATAAAAAGTAAGGATACATCTTATCAAAAAAATTCAACAAAAAAAAAAGTAGTATGGATACATCAATCAACCATATGGTATTTTTTTGAAGGTTTATGACTCTGAGTTTGAATTTTTAATCCTTCCATAGTTTTACAATTTACTCAATTAGTTTGATAAGGTAAGCTCTGGCTTTTTCAATTCCCCATCTCTTATGTTTTGTAAGTGACGGTTTCTACGAATTATATCTAGACTACTAGCTTCTTGCTAGTGCTAGTTAACGTCGTTAGTATTTGCGTTCGTTGTTTAGAGCATCATTATTGGTAGCACTACCAAATATTGCTTAAAACACTATTCAAGTTGCCGCCTCATTTTTAAGCACACACCTCCCAAAATAAGCACATACCCAATTATCCCTAGGTTGTTTAAAAGGCTCCACCCACACACTCAAATATTATGCATTGTGCTTAAAAAGCCCCTTTGTGGTCCCAGCTTTTCTCTCTAAGGGCACCCTTATTGTTGTGCTTAGAGAGGAGAGAGGGTGTGTTTAATGTGTGTTATACCAATATTTGGAATTCTTAGGCACACTCTCAAATAAGCACAGTGCTTATTTAAGCACACTTGCTTAGATATAAAAAAAAAGGGGGCCACAAAGGGAGGATGGAAGAAGGAGTTGGGGACCGCATGTGAGAGATGAGTGATATAAAAATCTTGTATGGTAGATGGGTGGGGCCTTTTAAGCACATTTACGGATAATTGAGTGTGTGCTTATTTGGGAGAAGTGTGCTTAAAAAGTGATGAGAGAGAGTTGAATAGTGTTTTAAGCCACTTTGGGTGTGCTACCAATAATGGTGCTCTAAGCATGTGTGCTTAAATAAGCACTATGCTTATTTGAGAGTGTGCCTAAGAATTCTCAATATTGGTTAAGCACACTCTAGAGACACTCTCTCTCCTCTCTAAGCACACCAATAAGGGTGCCCTTAGTTACTCTATATGTTTGCAGTTAAACACGAAAATTCAAATATAATATATCGGAAAGTATACGGATCACCATTCACTTGCATCTTCCTTTTGATGAGCCAAAAAGGAAAAATTGAATTGTTTGGAATTGGACTCGATTTCCATTTTGCAATCGGCCAAACCACTTCTATGTATTTCCTTACTTTGCATTGCATTCGGAAGTGCAAAAGGGGTAAAATACTTTTATATTTGGTTGACTTTTATATTTGGTTGGGCTAGGGTCTGTTTGGGCTTGTATTTGGGTTTCTTTTTCTTGGCTCAGATTGGGTTAATTATGTTTGTCAATATTGAATTATTTTTTCTATCATTAAAAAGACGGCGCAAGTAAATGGTGATCGAGTCACCCCCGCTACGTCATGTTCAAATTCTCATATTCAATAGCAAATTTATCATATTAGCTGAACAACTAGTGCAAATATTGGCCTCGTCAATGTAGCACTAACAAGGGGCTAGTATTGTTCCTAAAAGCCAACAGACACAAGGCATGGGGGAAATGGGGATTCGAACCATGACATTGCCTTACCAAACCACTTGGAAGGAAGTTTGGAACCACTAGACCACCACCCTTGTTGGTTGTTAATATTGAATTGGACCAACAACAAATCGGCTCGTATTTTAATTGTCTGCAGTTCAAGTTCGGGTTGGGATATGGTTGTGTATGAGTTGAAATAGGGTTTAACAAATTACAAAAAGTTGTGCGGACTTAGTTCATGGTGGACTAATAGTTTAACTCTTTTTAAAAAATACCCTTCATGTTCCTAAATATTTCCACTAATGTCCTCAATCCACAGTGGACTAAGTCCACAGAAGACCTGCGACTGACAAATGGGTCAATCGGATCACTTTTGGGTCAATTTCGATTTGGGTCGAAGTGGGTCGACCTTATACTCGCTTCGATTCAAATTGTACATAGGGTTCGAGTACATTCGAGTTTGTTCTTTTTTGGATCATCTTGGGTTGGGTCAATATCGGATCGATTTTTTTTTTTTTGAAAAGCCGGTTACTCTTGGGTCAAGTTAAAAGTCAGTTGTCATTTTGGATCGGTTTTGAATACATGCTCGAAATCGTCGGGCCAATCTCGGACCACGCTATATTTTGACCCTCTATTTTAAAAATTCCATTCAAATCACCAAATTTGATTAATACGAGTACTAAGTAAGGTCGAGTGTATAAACTTGAAAACTTTGGTAGAAAATAATCCTAATCATTAGAAATTAATAATCATCCACTTTGTTAAATTGAAATATAGAAAAAAGAAGAAAAGATTAAAAAGGAAGCCAAAAGTTAGAACATTTTCATTCAACAGTAGGGTTAAATCATATTCTAAATCCCTCGAACCATAAGCTAAATGAGATTAATAAACGACTTATTCTCCAAAGAGAAAAGCTTCTTTTATTTGGGCATAATTATTAGGGCAAACTTGCACGTAAAAAGTGGCTCACTCAATGCGACTGTAACTCCCGTTATTTTCATTTTAAAATAGGCGGACAAAGGCAAAGAAGTTTTATTTACCGTATACAAGATCCAAGTGGTATGTGGATTGATGATACGGACATGATTCGCCAAAATTTTATTTCGGAATACACTAATAGATTTCAATCAATTCGCAATACAGATGTCACAATCCCACTCAACGATATCGAATCTCATATATCAGCAAATGACAATAATTGCCTGATTGCCCCCATCACAGATGATGAAATTAAACAAGCCGTATTTGAGATGAATCCACTGAAAACACCAGGACCGGATGGTTTTGGTGCTGCTTTTTACCAGGATCATTGGGATATTATAGGAAATGATATAATTAAGGTCATTCATTCGTTTTTCCATCATGGCAAAATTCTCAAGGAAATTAATCATACTTTTACCACGTTTACCCCAAAAGTCGATAATCCTTCAAGTCCAAATCATTATCGACCAATTAGTCTTTGCAACTCATTATATAAAATCATAGCAAAAATTTTAGTTAATAGACTTCGCCCACTTCTCCCAAAATTGATCAGCCCGGTTTAAGGAGCATTTGTTCCCCAACGATCAATCCATGACAATATACTTATCAGTCAAGAAATTATGAACTTCTTTCGTCATACCAAGTCTAAAGAAGGATGGCTCGCAATGAAACTTCATATGGAAAAACCATATGACCTTATAGAATGGGACTTTCTGTTTCAATCTCTCGCACAATATGGATTTCATCCTAGATGGGTAGACTGAATTAAGCAATGTGTCTCCACAGTAACATACTCTTTACTTATTAATGACTCACCTTCTGGATTTATCACACCCTCTCGTGGACTTCGGCAAGGAGATCCCTTATCTCCTTACTTGTTTATTCTTTGTATGGAAATCTTAACTCAACGGTTATGCAAAGCTTCCGGAGCCAATTCTGGTATAGGCATTAAAATTAGCCTAGGTGGACCGCAAATACCATGCTTACTATTTGCAGATGACAGCCTCCTGTTTTGCAAAGCTAATCGTCAAACAGTCAGCTCATTAAAAACAATTCTCGACCAATTTTGCGCACACTCAGGTCAACTTATTAACTATCAAAAATCTGCCTTAATTTTCTCTCGTAGTACAACCTCACGACAAAAGGAAGTCGTTAATGCTTTTTTCAATATTCCACATCGACAAAGTTTAGGAAAATATTTAGGATGTCTATTTGCAAATCACCGTATTAATCATGTTAGTTTTGAGAATCTTATTGAAAAAACTCAGTCTAGATTACAACCTTGAAAAGCTGCTCAATTATCGAAAGCTGGAAAATTAGTCCTTATCCAGTCCAATCTTGAAGCTCTCCCTTCGCATATCATGCAAAGCTTTAAACTTCCATCGCATCCAGCGAAACTTTTGGACTCAATGCACCGTGATTTCTTCTGGCATACTTCTTCGGACCACTGATAAGTGTTTATTTGTATATATTTTTAGTATAACTTAGTACTAGTTTACTAGGTTAATTGATGGTTTTTCGTTCTTTTATTCGTTTTATCCTTCTTTGTTCTATTTTACGCTTTTGGTTTACCTTCTTGTGTAGATAACCGTTCTTGGAGCAAAAATGTGGCATGTTGAGTGTTGAACGATCTCAAATGTTGAGGAGATTGTGATGGAGACTTAAGCATGAGCAAGGATGATCAAAGGAAACAAAGAAATATCAAGAAGAGACCTCAAGAATGAACCATGAGCAAGCCATGTCTCAAACATGGTCATGGTTCACCTTCAAGAGGCAAGAAAATAGCACCAGAGTCTACCATGACTTGTGAAGCCGAGCCATGACCTGATCGTGGTTCGCCTTAGCTAGTAATTAACTCTTAAGAGCATCAGATGCGAACCATGACCTCGTCGCGGTTCGCTAGTTTTGGTCAGGGTTCGCTATCAGAGGTCATGGTTGACCATTTTGACTTGTAAAACTCCTATATAAGTGACATTTTCTTGGAGAAGGGGTTATGCTTCATTTTGGGCTAGACTAGAACTTTTCTTAGGGTTTTTAGGGTTCTTCAAGAACTAAGCTTAGGTATTTGGAAAACTTTGATCTTGGTTATTTATTTCTAATCAACTCCTTAATCCTTAGCATTTGTTTGTAAGTTTTCTCTCTCCTCTCTCTTTCTATCAATACTTGCAAGTTTAAATCTTTGTTGTTGAATATTAATGGGTATTGTCATTATGAAGTTTATTTTGCTTAATCTCATGATGTTTATTGGCTAATCTCTCTTATTAGAGTTGGGATTAGCCCAACTATGGTGTTTTAATGCTTGGATGATATGATTTGTATGTTATTATTTGGGTAATTGCTTGTTTGATAGTATGTATACCAAGGCTTGGTGAAATGCCTAAATGAGTTTATGGCTTTATTTTGATGAATTAATCTAAAACCGAAAGGGGAAGGTTGATTGTGAGGGGTTTTACTAACCTATCAAGGAGATTTAGCCACGAAAGTAGGATAAATCATCTTGGGAACTTATTGATTAGTTTGGACTTAATGGACCTATTTTGAATCTAATCCCATGAAAATAGGTGGTTAGTTTGAGTTAGGTGCTTCCTTTGGACCTTGAAAGAGGCCTTAGGTTACTTAAGTTCTAATCGTTCCCTTGCACTACCCATTTGATTGCATGTCATATTATCATCCATTGCACTAGAGCATCATTAGTTGGGTGAACCTCCAACTCTAGCCTTAACTCTTGATTCTTATAATTGTGATTGCTCTCTCCTCTCATCTTAGTTAATTAATTTAGTTTTAGTTTTAGGTTTTATTAAATTATACCACCATCCAATTTACCCGAATTTGCTTAGCTTTTCCAATTCTAGTGATTTTGGTACTCGAAACACCCTCGCTCCTCTTGGGAGACGATTATTTTACTACGCGATAAACCCGTGCACTTGCGAGGCTATCAAGTTTTTGGCGCCGTTGGCTGGGAGCAAGGCTTGTTTCGATATTGAAGTTCCCTTAAATAGGATAGACTAAGCATTTTTTTTCCCTTGTCTTTCACGTCATCTTCTTTGATTTCCTTAATGGAAAAATGTTGGAATCAAGAAGGTTGTGGAGATAATCATTCAAGTTCATATGCTTATGATTATGGTGACTATAACCAATATTATGGCTATTTGAATGCGAATGAATGTGATGTGCCTAATGGTTATAATGATTGTTATGGTTATGTTGGGCATGAGGATAATGGGTATCAATCTAGTCATGAAAATGCTAATAATGTAGACACCCTTTACCAAAGTAACCAAAATGATCATTGCTTTGTTGACTACACTCTTGATAATTGGGATCATCCCAATGTTCATGGAGAAGAGCAAACTCCCCAACCCAAGTCTCACTTGGAGACTCTTTTGGAACAATTTATTGTTCATACACAAAAGAGCAATGAGGAGTTACAAGAAACTCTAGGAAAATTGTGTTCTAAAGTTGATGCATTTATCACCCACACCGAGATGCCCGAGCATCAAGTGGTTCAAGTGGCTAGTTTGTCTACAATTGGGGATTGCATTGAAGAAAAGATCGTTGTTGAGTCGGGAGAAAATGAGTTTTGTGATATCGAGTATCAAGATCCATTCTCAACCGGGTACATTGATATGATCTCTTCTCTTATCTTATATCCTCTTAATGATTCCCCTTCTCACAAGTCTTTTGGTGTTGTCCTTGTAAATCCCGATAGTGCATTTGTGTTTTGTGATTCTTCCACCTTTCGGGTCGATAAGCCTATAGTGAATGAAATGCCTAAAGGGAGGCGTGAGGACAATCATAAGCTAATTGGGTGGAAAGCTTCTTCTCGTCGTTCTTTTGACTTTTCAAGGGCATATGAAAAATTCAAGAGATCTACGATTCTTGATTATATTCTTATGACAATGATCTCTTATTTGTGTCCTTTTGTGATGTGGGCAAGTGATTTTGATAAGTTGTTACGGGCCTTGACTTCTTATAATGATGGATTAAAGAAGAACATGATGAATGAGAAAAGAAGCAAAGTCACCATTGGATCATATACCACCGCCCCAAAAGTTTCGAACAACCAATGGCATATTTGGAAGGAAGTGCTAGCTTTCAATCTCCTGTGTCAATCCTTCAACTTCAAGCACCACCAAGGTTCTTCAATAGCACCTAAGAGGGTATGAAAAACTTCTCGGGAGACGCTTCTTCTTCCCACCCGGCCCACCTCAATTGCTTTGTAAGTACTCACCTCCCCTCCTTTCACTTTATTTCCTTTACATTGAGGACAATGCAAAGTTTAAGCATAGGGGGATTGATATCTTATTATTGTTCTTGTTGGTGATATGTTGTGGTGGTGAGAAATTGTGGTGTTGTGGTGATACGTGATGAATTGTGATTTGGTGGATGTGATGATGGTGTTATGATTATGGTTGGTGATTGGAATTGTGCTAGTTTAGTGTAGAAGCATGTTAGAGCATTTGGTTGCATTTCCATGTATATATTGATATTTAGATTGCATTGATCATGTTTTAGGTTTGCATATCATCTAGGTTGCATTTCAAATGAAAATTCAAAAAACAAAATTGAAAAAAAAAATCAAAAAAATGAAAATACCCAAAATAGAGAGAAGTGATCCTTGTATGATAACCATAGAGGAACATTGGTTGGTATTAACATGTGACATGAGACTTGAATTTTGAGGTGAAAATTTTGAAAAATGTGATCTCCTAATCATGATTTTTAAAATTGGGTTTTGTTCACTTGGTCTTGGTATGCAAGCATGAGTGTTGACACGTTGTCAATCACTTGCTAATCCTCCTTAAGTCGTGAAGTGATTAGTTTTAGATGGACTTTAACCGGTGAGAATTTGAGCCCAAAAATCGATACGTTCATATCGGTTTATTTTCTTTTCATGTGTGCTTGATTTACTTCGGTTGGCATCACTCTAGAACTTGCCTTGATTCTTGGTAAAAAAATTGCATTAGACACCCATTTTGCATCGGTAGGTCGGAGACATTCATTTGTTTGTTTGTACTTAAGCTACTTTAAGCCAAATAGCCTCCCTTGTACATCATTTTCCCACTTTGGAGCCCCTTTGAGCTTGTGCCCTTTCTTTGGTAAACTTCATTACATGCTTTCTCTTCCCCAAACACAACCATCTCCCGAGTCTAAGACTAGTGAAATTTGTCCTTTTCGGTGGGTTGAGTATTGAATTGTGTATTTGAGTAAAAGATAAGCATAAGGGTGTGATTTGTGAGAAATGAAATGATAATGGTTGGCTTTGAGTTTCAAGAAGCTTCGGTACATTGAAAAAAAAAAGTGGAGTAAATAAATGTTTTAGTAGTAGAGGAAGGGCCTTATCTCATTTAATTGGAATAATTTTGCCCCGATACTCCTAGTGATAAAGTTTGGTCAAAGTTGTCAATATGGTTGGTTTGGTGTAATGTTACACAAGAGTGGAGTTGGTGTTTTTGGTTTTTGGAGATAATTTTTGCATCCCTTTGATCTTTTCTAGACGGATCTAGGGGGATGTTTGTGTTTCAACTATGTCTTTTTGACTCTAAGTCCACATCCCAAATGTATTCCCACCTTACCTTAAGCCTCATTACAACCCAAAAGTCCTCCCGATCTTTGCATATGGAGTTGTCAACTAGCGGTAGAGATTTTACAAGATAGGCAAGCATATGGTAGGATGCCACCGAAGTTTGAGTCCCGAGTGTTGAATATTGCATGATCACCCAAAACACACATGAGAGTGAGGGACTTACATTTCCTAAAGTGAGAGTCTCTCGGGCTAACTTGCTTTACTTCTTGAGGAAAATTACCAAGTCGATTGAGTGCTTGTATGCTTTATACTTCGTGAACTTGTTTCATAACTTTTCAAAACTTTGGTTTAAAATGGTTTGAAAACTTATTTTAGCTTCAAGGAACTCGAGTTCTTATGTTCATGTTAAGTGCTTTGTCGATGTTCCTCACTTGAGAAGGTGATCTCTCGACTACTTCGTGCTAACCTTCAATCTTACTTGATGTGCTTATTTAGTGTTTGCTTGAGGACAAGCAAAGGTTAAGCATGTGGGAGTTTGATAAGTGTTTATTTGTATATATTTTTAGTATAATTTAGTACTAGTTTACTAGGTTAATTGATGGTTTTTCGTTCTCTTTTATTCGTTTTATCCTTCTTTGTTCTATTTTACGCTTTTGGTTTACCTTCTTGTGTAGATAACCGTTCTTGGAGCAAAAATGTGACATGTTGAGTGTTGAACGATCTCAAATGTTGAGGAGATTGCGATGGAGACTCAAGCATGAGCAAGGATGATCAAAGGAAACAAAGAAATATCAAGAAGAGACCTCAAGAATGAACCATGAGCAAGCCATGTCTCAAACATGGTCATGGTTCACCTTCAAGAGGCAAGAAAATAGCACCAGAGTCTACCATGACTTGTGAAGCCGAGCCATGACCTGGTCGTGGTTCGCCTTAGCTAGTAATTAACTCTTAAGAGCGTCAGATGCGAACCATGACCTGATCGCGGTTCGCTAGTTTTGGTCACGGTTCGCTATCAGAGGTCATGGTTGACCATTTTGACTTGTAAAACCCCTATATAAGTGACATTTTCTTGGAGAAGGGGTTATGCTTCATTTTGGGCTAGACTAGAACTTTTCTTAGGGTTTTTAGGGTTCTTCAAGAACTAAGCTTAGGTATTTGGAAAACTTTGATCTTGGTTATTTATTTCTAATCAACTCCTTAATCCTTAGCATTTGGTTGTAAGTTTTCTCTCTCCTCTCTCTTTCTATCAATACTTGCAAGTTTAAATCTTTATTGTTGAATATTAATGGGTATTGTCATTATGAAGTTTATTTTGCTTAATCTCATGATGTTTATTGGCTAATCTCTCTTATTAGAGTTGGGATTAGCCCAACTATGGTGTTTTAATGCTTGGATGATATGATTTGTATGTTATTATTTGGGTAATTGCTTGTTTGGTAGTATGTACCCCAAGTACTTGATGAAATGCCTAAATGAGTTTATGGCTTTATTTTGGTGAATTAATCTAAAACAGAAAGGGGAAGGTTGATTGTGAGGGGTTTTACTAACCTATCAAGGAGATTTAGCCACGAAAGTAGGATAAATCACCTTGGGAACTTATTGATTAGTTTGGACTTAATGGATCTATTTTGAATCTAATCCCATGAAAATAGGTGGTTAGTTTGAGTTAGGTGCTTCCTTTGGACCTTGAAAGAGGCCTTAGGTTACTTAAGTTCTAATTGTTCCCTTGCACTACCCATTTGATTGCATGTCATATTATCATCCATTGCACTAGAGCATCATTAGTTGGGTGAACCCCCAACTCTAGCCTTAACTCTTGATTCTTATAATTTTGATTGCTCTCTCCTCTCATCTTAGTTAATTAATTTAGTTTTCGTTTTAGGTTTTATTAAATTATACCACCATCCAATTTACCCGAATTTGCTTAGCTTTCCCAATTCTAGTGATTTTGGTACTCGAAACACCCTCGCTCCTCATGGGAGACGATTATTTTACTACGCGATAAACTCGTGCACTTGCGGGGCTATCAACCACAACATGTCACTGGTTGCCTGGGATAAAATTTGTCAACCTAAATCTGCGGGTGGTCTTGGGAACAGAACCTGTTAATAGAGCTTTTCTAGGCAAACTAGGATGGAAAATTCTAACTGACCACAATAACCTATGGGTTACTCTGGTACGAAGCAAATATTTGTATAAGCATAGCTTTTTTAATGTACAACATAAAACTCATGACTCCTGGATATGGAAGCATATTTTACGACAACGTCCTATCTTGCAACAAGGGATTAGATGGATCGTAGGTAATGCTGAAAATATTTATTTTTGGACTGATAATTGAGTTTTTTAGGAAAATCTGATTAAGTATCTGGGGCTTCATTCTCAAGACGTTGAAAATATAAATCTAAAAGTTAAAGAGTTCATCCTTGCGAATTCCCAATGGGATTTTGCCAAACTTGCCCAATTTGTCCCTCCCGCGGTAGTTAATGTTATTAGAGGAATTCCAATCCCATCAACAGATACTCCAGATCATTTCTTTTGGGGTCCCGCTAGCAATGGAAATTTTAATATCAAATCAACCACTTGGTTATTCCATGGACTAAAAAAAGAAGATTACAATAAATGGCCACATAAATGGATATGGACGATTAATATCGCCCCTAAACAACAAATATTCTTGTGGCAACTTTTTCACGTTGGACTACCCAATCGCGTGAATCTCGTTAAACGAGATATTAATATAGATGATTCTTGTCCATTTTGCACTCAAGATCTAGAACACATATTTCATATGTTTTCCGACTGTCCATTTGTTAAGGACATCTGACACGAAGTCTATCTTCTTAACTGGCTCCCGCTCAAGGATTCCAACCTTCACATATTTGAATGGTGGGATCAATTAAAGAATCTCAATATGACTGAAGAAGTTCAAACGATCGAGTATATACTTGATATGGTATATTTGGAAGTGTATGGTGGTTACCGGTATTAATGTAGCCACCACAACTTTGCACGACAGCCGTTGATCACCATCTTGGTCAAACCATATCATTTATTGTACTTTGGTTGCAACTATAATAATTAAAATTGTTGGCTAGTGGTTCTAACCAATTGTTTAATCGGTCGTGAGTATTCTATCAATGGTCAACTCGTTATGATCTATAGTATAACTGATTATGACCAAAATAACATCAAAAAATTAATCTAAATTGGGTAGTATCAAATCAAAATTAGTCTTACCCAATTTAGTCAAACCAATTAACGGTTAAGATTGGGATCGACCGCTGTAGTGCATAGTTATGGTGACTACAATTTAATGGTAACCACCATAAAAATACTGTATTTAGAATACTAGGAATGAACTTGTATTTCAAAACATCACACCTAATATCCATCTCACGATCCTTAAAGCACAAAGAGCCTATCACGAATGGATAACTAGAGATAATTTAGACTCAGCATATTGCACATACCACAAAACAAGCAATGATCAGATGCATGTTCCCCAACGCTCTTCGCCGTTAATAGTAGCTTGGAAACCACCCCCACCAACCTTTGTCAAACTCAATTTTGATGGTGCCACAAATGTTTCTGGATCAGGAGCAGGCTATATCATCCGTGATCCAACTGGCAAAATGATTAGAGCAGGTAGTTATTTTTTAGGCAATGCCTCTGTACTAGTTGCTGAAGCCACGACACTCCAAAATGGGTTACAACAAGCCATGTTACTGGGATATTCAAATATAGTCATAGAGGGGGATAATAAAGTCGTCATTGAGGCTATTCAAGGGAATTGCCCTTGGATCATTTTTAGCCTAATAATGGACATTCGTTTGCTTATTCAACAGACATCACAATATCATATCCAACACCGCTATCATGAGGCGAATAGAGCAGCGGACTGGATGGCCAAGTTTGGCAGTGCTAATCATGACAATTTCACGTGGGAAAATTACCCCGAATATTGAGTTTAGAAATATCCTTTTTTCTGACGCGATGGGAGTCACCCTCGAGAGGAGGGCCTTCTAATCGCCTATCTCCTTACCTAAATAAAAAAAATCAAATTCTAAATTGGTTTATTTTACCTCAGGTCATGTTCGGTTTGGTTCTGTTTTGGATCAGATTGTATAAATGTTGAGATTGATTGAACGCTTAAGAATTACATTGATAGGTGCGTATACTTATATATATTTCAACATCAAATTTGCTTTGGAAAGAGAAGGACGCGCTGGAAATTAAGTAAAAACTCAGGGATATATTTGTCTTTTTGTGCGTCATTATTACCAGCATATCCTATGTCCATCGACATATTCATCACGTTCCTCTCTCTCTTTCCTCACCTCTTCTCTCTCTCTCTCTCCTCACCTCTCCGATGGCCTTTCCCTCCGGCGCCTCCGATGAGTTTCTCTCTCCTCTCTCCTCTCTCAGGCGGTCCTCAGATCTCTCTCTCCTCCATTCGGCCTCACTCTCTCTCCTTGCTCAAAGTTTCTCGCTGCTGGCCTTTTTTTCGCCGTCGGTTATTCGAGATGTCAAGTGGTCACCGACCACCACTTAGTGGCCGGCGACCACAGATCTGAGGTCTCCGACCTCGGTGATGTGGTCTTCGTCCTCTAAAACCATGGTCAATGACCAAGGGTTTGGTGTGAGTGAGAGGAGAGAGAAATGACCGAGGTGGTGCGTGAGGTGGCCTCGCTGGTGGTCTCGATGTCGGTGGGGGACGTGTGGTGGAGAGAGAGTTAGAGGAATGTAAGTGAGGGGAGGAGAGAGAATGGGAGAGTGGTGGTGCAGTACAACGGCGACAGTGGTGGTGGTGGTGGTGGAAGGTGTAGTGGCGATAGTGGTGGTCGTGGTGGTGGGGGTGGTGGGAGGTGCCGACAGTGGTGGTCATGGTGGTGGGAGGTGCCGACAGTGGAGGTGGTGGTGAGGGGGGGGGGACAGTGGGGGGGTGGTGGGAGGAGAGAGAATTGCACTTTTTTTTAATGAATTTGTAGTTATATTTTAATGAATTTGTAATGATATTTTAATGAATTTGTAATTTTTTCAATGAATCTGTTATGTTGAATAATGAATTTGTAAATAAAAAAATAAAAAATAAAAAATGATGAATTTGTAATTATGGTGTAATGAATTTGCATGTTTATGTTAATGAATCTGTGCTTTAATATCAATGAATTTGAGGTTTGGTCATAGTTTGTATTTTAAGGAAGGGTTTGTATACTAAGGGGTGTTTGTACCTGATCCTCCCCCTATATATATATATATATATATATATAGAATTGAGTTCTCACCAAGCATTGAATAAGTAATAAATAGACATAAATGCATTGGTGATTAAAAAGAAACTAAAAATAGTTTTATTTTATTTTAATTATAAGAAATAAGTAACATAAGTATTATATTTATTATTCTAATTTTTTTTTTATAAATTCACTAAAAATTTAGTTTCTTTGTTAAATATGTTATTTTTGATAAAAAGATTATTATTGTTCTTTGCTACTCCTATTATCCAACTTTACATATTGATATGATTAAAACATTTTATCATATTTCTTTTAATAACAAAGTGTGCATGATAAACAAGAACCCGTGATTGAGTTCTCGTCAAGCATTGAGTAGGTAATAAAAAGATTGTTATTGTTCATTGCTACTCTTATTATTAAACTTTATATTGTATATTTATTTGATTAAAAAAATATTATATTTATTCTGAATAACTAAGGATGATAAACAAGAACTCGTGCATCGCACGGGTACGAAATCTAGTATATTACTATAATTGGGTCCTTATTCGTGTGAGGCCGACACGTGGGACGCCATGTAGGCGAGCCACGTCATGTGAGGTTGACCATAAGCCGACACATAAGCACAAGGTTGCCACGTAGCATAGCACATCATACACCACTAATGTCTAATCATTAGTTGACTTAATTACGTATTTGTTAGCATATTTTCAAACTACAAAGTAAAATAACTTTAGTTACGTATGTCAAACAATTATAAATCTGACTCCGGTGGATTGGATTTGAAAAGCTCTTCAAAATGAGATATATATGTATGTATAGAGTTTGGATCCTCTAGAGTTCTTTTCTCTAGAGTTCTTATGGAGTTCTTTTTTACTCTCTATCTCTCTCCTCTAATTATTTATTGTAGATATATTTTATTTGAAAAATAAATAATTAGAGGAGAGAGATAAAGAGTAAAAAAGAACTCCACAAGAACTCTAGAGAAAAGAACTCTAGAGGATCCAAACATGTATGTATATGTATCCTTTTAAAGTTGGGTATTTTCCGTGCGGTGATGACACGTAGGACGTCACATGAGAGAGAATGTTCGTGTAACGATGACACGTACACGCCAAATGTGCAAAATTTGTCATATAGTTTTAGTTGTGTTGTATAAAACGAGTACGAAATATCAACTTTTAGTGCACATATACCATTAATGTAGAATGATTTTATTCATTAATTGAATTACTTAGTAGAATTAGTGTACATATACTGTTTTTATTCTCTATCTAAAATTAAGTCTAATCTTATTACAAATGAAGGTGATATGAAATTATTATTTTCAAGAATTAGCATGCATCCTATGGATAGAAATCTTTGTAATACAATTTTATCTATAATATTAATAATTTTTTTTATCAATAACATTAATAAAAAAATGTTATCAATAATATTAATAAATTTCACTCAAATATTTTAAACATTATATGATTAATAAATTCATAAAATTATTTTATGAGCCCGTGCGAAGCACGGGGATAAAACCTAGTATATAACTATAATTGGGTCCTTCTTCGTGTGGTGCCGACACGTGGAATGCCACGTAGGTGAGCCACGTCGTGTGATCAAGACACATAAGCTACCACGTATGCGAATCACAAGCCATGTCACTATTAATTAATGAATCATCATTCTTGAATTAAATACATTCAATAAATATGAAATTTATAATTATTAGTATATTATTTCAAGTTATAAAATAAAATAACTTTCGTTATACAACTCTAAAATTTATAAATTTTACGCCATTGCATCGGAAATGAAAACTTCTTCAAATTGGATGCATATGTGATATATTTGGCCAATAGGATCCTTAATTGTGTGGTGATGACACGTGAGCCGCCACGAAAGCGAGCCACATACATGTGTCGTTCACATCTAAGCTGACATGCATGTATGCAAATTATCCAATATGCCACCATCAACTAATGCGTCATTATTATTGACTTTAATATAGTAATGAAACATGAAATTTATAATCAGTACATGTTGTTTTAAATTACAAAATTGATATAAAAAAATCGTTACACAACTCTATGAATTAAACTAAAAATGAAAAAAAAAACTTTAAAATGAGATGTATATGTGCATTTTATGGGGAGAAGTTAGAAGTGATAATATACGTAGTACCATGTATATTTTAATACTAAGTGAAATTAAGTCTAAAATGATGAATATGTTATGGAAGTTAGGTAATTTCCATGTTGAGTAGATAAATATCATTATACCAATAAAAGATCTATATATATTCATGTGAGGATGACACGTGGGATGCCACGCAGCGCCCAAATTCGTGTGGTGATGACACATATGCTGCCACCTAAGCCACCATCTAAGTGGGTCAATCATTAATGATCATTACTTAACTTCATAAATACAACATAATATAACAATTATAATTTTATTCAAATTATAAAATAAAATAACTTTGATTACGCAACTTCAAAAAGTATAATTCTTACTCCATTGGATCAGGTTCGAAAAATACTTCAAAATGATATACATATGTTCGAAAAAGTTGGGTTCTTTTTGTGTGAGGCTGAAATATGAGACGCCACATAGGAGGGATATGTTTGTGTGGAGATTACACATAGGCGTCACCTCGGTATACGTATAAGCTTGCCATATAGCCTAACAAATCGCAAAATTCTATATACTCCCAGCTACACGGAGCTTCGTGGAGTTGGGATAGGCAGGTGAGGTCCACGGGCAGGAGAGAGGGGGAGAGAGAGAGAGAGAGAGAGAGAGAGAGAGAGAGAGAGAGAGAGAGAGAGAGAGAGGGAAATGCTCTATGTAGCTAGGTGGAGAGGGGAGTATAACTCACCTACTGCTAACAAATAATCCAAGTGTCACGCGTTTAATACATCATCGATAATTAATTTTATTATAAATTAGTATATTGTTTCAAAATAGAAAATAAAATAAGTTACGTAACTCAAAAAAATTATAATCTTATGTCAATGAATTGAATTTAAAACGTACTTCAAAATGAGATATATATATTCTATAAGTTTTCGTAGAAGTTAAGTGGATAAGACACGTAAGATAACTATATAAAGTTGAGTCAATTCCGCGTGGGCAAACTACGTAGGACGCCACATTGAAGACCAAATTTCATGTGGTGATGACACCTAAGCGCCACATAAGAGGACACATAAGCAAGTCGTACAAGTGACATTAATAAATGCATCCTCATTCTTGACATTAATACAGTAACTAAATATAATATTTATAATTATTAGCCTATTTGTTTCAAACTAAAAAATAAGATAACTTTGGTTACACAATTATAAAAAAATCTAAGTTTTACGTCATTACATTGGAAATGAAAAATACTTCAAAATGAGATGTATATGTCCTATATTTAAGCTTATAAAGTTTGACCTTTTTTCGGGAAAGTTTTAAATAGGTTAATGATAAAATACGTAGAATAATCATACTGGCAATACATTAATTGAGTATATCACACTAAAACTGGGTCCTAATTCGAGTGGTGCTATAAAAGTGAGTCAATTCCATGTGGGCACGCCACGGAGACGCCACATAAGCGCTCAATTTTTTGTGGACCTGACATGTGGAACGCCACGTAGAGGCCCAAATTCGTGTGACGATGACACCTAAGCCACCACATAAGCAAAGTTGTGCACATGTAGCGTCTACGTCCTATACAAGCTGGGTCTTTTTTGTGCGATGATAACATGTAGACGCCACATAAAAGGGAATGTCCGTGTGAAAATGACACATAGACGCTACATGTGCACAACTTTGCCACATAACTTAACAAATATCATCCAAGTTCAATTCATGTGGGCATGACACGCGTAGGACGCCACGTAAAGGCCCAATTTATGTGACGATGACACCTAAGCCGCCACATAAGCAAAGATTACCACATAGCCTAACAACTTAGTTTCAAAATGGATTAAATTTGTAAAGAAGTTTCAAAATGGGATATGTATGTCCTATACAAGTTAGGTTTTTTCCCTGCGTTGATAACATGTAGACGCCATATAAGAGGGGATGTTCGTGTGAAAATGACATGTTAGACGCTACATGTGCATAACTATGCCAGATATAGATTAACAAATATCATGCCCAAGTCCCACATGATTATCATCACTCGACCTTATTATATGATTTAATTCTATATTATTTTAAAGTAAAAAAATATATTTTTAGTTACGTAACTCTAAAAATTATAAATCTTACTTCATTAAATTGATTTTTCTTTTTCGTTTTGGAATTTGAAGTAGGTCTCAAATTATCTTCATAAATTAAATTCATTCTATTTTAGTTATAGATTGATTTAAAAGGACATTTCATACCAAAAAAATTAAAACAGTCAAAAGTAAGATTGATTGTGCAGTATAAAACATGCATGAGGTATCACCTAGAAAACAGACATGAGTTATCACCTATAA
The DNA here is from genome assembly GCA_038025085.1 of Tetragonia tetragonoides. Taxonomy (NCBI): domain Eukaryota; kingdom Viridiplantae; phylum Streptophyta; class Magnoliopsida; order Caryophyllales; family Aizoaceae; genus Tetragonia; species Tetragonia tetragonoides. The sequence continues at coordinate 33,593,121 of CM076151.1, read as the reverse complement.
ATTTATCTTCATTTTCGAGAGATATTAACGAGTCCGTGCGAAGTACGGACATAAAACTAGTATATATATAAAAGTGAGTCCATTTCGTGTGGCCACGACACGTAGGATGACACATGGAGGCTATGTTCGTGTGGTGATGACACATAAGACGCCACGCAAGCGCATAAGTTCGTGTGGTAATGACACGTAAGCCGCCACATAAGCTGCATATCCAAGTGTTTCAAGTCATTAATGCAACATCATTATTTGACTTAATTATACAGCATATAATATTTATTATTATATTGTTCAAATTATAAAATAATATAACTTTTATTACGCAACTTTAAAAATTATAATTCATTTCTCATTGGACCCGGTTCGAAAAATACTTCAAAATGAGATACATATGACCTATATTTGACTGTATAATATTTATTAAAGATTTTTTATTTCAATGAAACCGTGTAAGAAGTTAAGGGAAAAGACACGTCGGGTATATATAAAGTTTGGGTTCATTTCATGAGGGGATGCGACACATGAATGACAATTTGGTGTGGTGCTGAAATGCATATGACACTTGGATGCGAACTTGGTGTAGAGATAACATGTGGATGTCCGGTCATCATCCACATTAAAGTTTTGTTATCAAATTACATCTTTAATTATACACTTAAAAATATAATCGTGAAGAAAAACTAAAATCAAAGTTAGAATAAACCAATATACATTGGGGATACCACGTGCGTGATGATTTTGTGTGAGGTTGATATGTATACAACAAACAAGCAGATGCCAACATCGTGTAAGGATGACATGCGGATGTCCAGTCATCATCCAAATTGAAGTTTTGTCATCAAATTTAATTACAACTTTAATTAATTGTGACTCACAATAATGTGAGTTACGGAAAAGAAAGTGGACAAACAACTTGGGACGGAGGGAGTATAAGATATAATTGTGAATAAAGGTTAAAGTCAAATTGTTCAATCAATGCACACATTAAGGATGTCACGTGAACGACGATTTAGTGTGGGTTTGACATAGGACGACAAACGGATATCAAGGTGTACATTTGACATACAAATGTTCAATCATCATCAACATTAAAGTTTTTTCCATCAAAATAATTACAACTCTAATTTATATACACTTCAAAACACTTTTAAAATTTAAATGAAAAAAAAAAAAACAAATCAAAGTAATAAGAAAAAGTTAAAATGACCACTATTGTATGTTACATAAATTGTGATATTGACGAAGTTGGTATAATTGTTTCAAATTTCGTATATTGTGTTAAAGTAATATTCTTTATGTACAATGATTAGGATATTTGTTCCTTTTTGTTGTGACCTAAAATAAAGCCTAAACCCAAAGGCCCGGAAGTGCCAAGCAACCAAGTCAATCCAGCCCATGGGGCTTGCCCCAGCACAGGCCCACCGTACGAGCTGGACATCGATAGCCACTCCCAAGAGGGCACGTGTCACTCCAGTGGCAATTCCCAGGGAGAACTTCACGTTATAAATACCAATCTCGAGGTATGTGAAAAGACAACTACTCTTAACCAATCATTACTAGCACTACACCCAAGACTAACTTAAGCTTCGGAGCGGGGATCCCGGAACACCCCCTCCCGGGCTAGTTAACGTTCTTGCATGTGCAGGTACCGAAGCCGTCGCCCAAGAGACGGAAATCCAACGCCCGATTAGCAGTACTCCCGACACAGGAAAAAACCCCACAACATTTGGCGCCGTCTGTGGGGAGTACTACCTAGTTGAGTGAAAAATCAAAACCAATACAAAAGTTATCTAATGACGGAGGTGGAAGACATAACGGAGGGATCGGGATCGGAGGCCCCTCACGGGCCCCCGCCAAACCCCGACGCCACCCAGCCAACACCTCCACCACCTTTCAGAAGCTCGGTACCGACGCCCAGCGGCCAACCCATCATCGAGGGCCTCGTATACGAGGGAGACCTCACTCGAGCAATAACCACCATGCAGCAAAAGATTATGGAAGGTGTGGCGAAAGAGGTCCGCAACGCCCTCAAGGTAGAGCCCCCTCCAGTTCATCGCCCATTTCCAATCCGAAGTCTTGGTCCCCCCTTGGCGACTGCTCACGGCCACGCAGGACCAAGACCCCTGCCCAGGCGAGAATTGGACCCGGAAGACGTACGCCATGTCCTCAACCAACGTCGGGACCGTCAGGAGAATGAACAGCAACCCGTGTGGGAGCGGGGGGAACCCTCGAGGCCTGACGCCCGGGTATCATCAATCAAAGGCGGAAAGAGCGAGGCGAGGACTGCAAACCGACAACCCATCATGATGGCTCATCGAAACCTGACGCCCGGCAGACCATCATCCGAATGAGTAGAGACAGAGCCTCCATCTCAACACCGTACGCGGATGATGAATGCAGCTCGGGAACATTTCGCAGTCGCTCTCGGGGCAAGACCATTGAGGTGTCGTCTTCTCACCGGCGCAATGAAGGGCATGAGAAAAACAGAGACCATAAAGCCGACAACCACTCCGTGCTGTCATTGTCGCGCAGGCTGGGAGAGCTTTACGTTGATGAGAAGCGACCCGATTCGCCGTTCACAAGAAGCATCCTGTACGCACCAAGAGTGGAGAAAATCAAGGTACCCTCCATAGCCGTGTACGACGGTGTCGCCCTAATCGATCCTAGTGAGCATGTGGACGCCTACACGGCGAACATGTATATGTACACGACAGATGTTCCCACCCTATGCAAGTTCTTCCCTCCTACACTGAGAGGCCTCGCCCTTAAATGGTTCAATGAACTCCCACGCGGCTCGATCGACAACTTCAAAACGCTGGCGAAAAAATTCATCAACCATTTCGTCGGCAACAAGCTGGCCGAGAAGACTATCTCCCACTTGGCAAACGTTCTCCAGCTACGCAAAGAGCCGCTAAGGGGATATCTCAAAAGGTTCAATACCGCAAGACAGAAATCGGAAAAGTAAACGACGAGGTCGCCTACTCCTACTTCCTGCAAGGGCTGTCCCCCAGCACATACAAATTTGCCTTGGTGAAAAAGAAGGTCACTTCCCTCCGCGATGCATTAGACAGAGCAGAGGGCTTCTGTACCGCCACCGAAGTGGTATATTCCAACAAAGAGAAGGAAAAAGAGGCGACACCCCCACAAGTTGGGAAGAAGAGGAGCGCCGAAATCATGACAACCGGTACCCCCAAACCCCGGAAAGAGTCCTCTAGGAAGGCCACTCACCTCTCCTACGAAGGCGACGAGCCATATCCTTTTTCGCACCCAATGGAGGTGATCCTCACCGACATCAAGGACAAGATTTGGTTGAGGGATCCCAGTCGGATTCGACAACCATACCGGTTCAGGGACAAAGCCAAGTACGGCGACTACCACGAAGACGTGGGGCATACCACAGCTGAATGCAAGGACTTGGAGAGGGCGCTTCGCCTCCTCCTCTCCCAAGGCCGCCTCAAGAACTATGACCGAAGGGACGCCGTGGCCAAACCAGTCGCCAAGAAAGAAGAACCACCGGAGCCCGATAGTGACGATGGCGACTTTGTCGCCACTATCGTAGGGGGATTGCCGCTAGACAACAGAACCATCAGTGCCCACAAAGCCTATGTCAGGGAAGCCGCCCAAGTCATGCTCCTCATACCTGGGCCGTCGAAGCCTATGAAGCCCATCATCTTCACAGAAGAAGACATGAGACGAATCGTTGCCCCACATGACAATCCCATGGTAGTAGAACTGAAAATCCAGGATCGACGTGTAAAAAGGATACTGATCGACAGCGGCAGCTCGACTGACCTAATCTCCATCGGAAGCTTCCGACAACTGAATTATGGCGAAGATAATCTTCAGAGGGTCACCCGGCCCATAGTCGGATTTGGAAAAAAGGTCGTCCACCCACTTGGGAGCTGTAGACTGTCGGTTCGCTTCGAACCTCCAGGAAAGTGCCGGACAACCTTCATCAACTTCCTAGTGGTAGAGGACTCCTCCGCATACAACGTCATCCTCGGTCGACCCTCTTTGAACAAAATCAGAGCAGTCGTCGCCACCCATATGCTCCTGATGAAATTTGAGTGCGACGACGGCGAGATCGGGAGCTTATATGGCGACCAAAAGACTGCCAGAGAGTGCTACTTCACAATGGTCCGACCTATCCTTGAAACCGACCGGGAGAAAACCGAGAGAAAAGGAAAGCGGACAGCAGAAGCCATGAACATCGTTGTCGCGCCCAACGAGGACGACATTGACCCACTGGAGGAAACCACGGAGAAGGCCGAAGCCGTAGAAGCAACAGAGGAAATAGCCATTGACGAAACATGCCCCGACCAAACTGTAAAGGTCGACAGCTCTCTTGTCGGCGTCGAAAGACGTTCGATGATCCAGCTCCTCCAAACATATCAGGACGTGTTCGCCTTCTCCGCCAGGGATATGCCGGGCGTCAGTCCAGACATCATAATGCACAGCCTCAACATCCTTCCAACGGCGACCCCCGTAAAACAAAAGAAACGTCATTTGGGAGACGAGAGGAACAGGGTCGTGAAAGAGGAAGTTGCGAAGCTACTAGAAGCCGTATTCATCAGGGAATGCCGATACCCCGGCTGGATCAGTAACGTGGTCCTGGTCAAAAAATCGAATGGGTCATGACGTATGTGCATAGACTTCACCGACCTCAACAAGGCCTGCCCGAAGGACGGTTTCCCCCTACCAAGGATTGATCGAATGGTCGACTCAACGGCTGGACACCAGACTCTGAGCTTCATGGACGCCTATTCCGGCTATCACCAGGTCCCCCTCGATGAGGTCGACCAAGAAAACACAGCCTTCATCACGGAACATAGGCTTTACTGTTACAAAGCCATGCCTTTCGGACTCAAAAATGCGGGTGCCACGTATCAAAGGTTGGTCAACAAGATATTCGAATATCAGCTGGGCGACTCCATGGAAGTATACGTGGACGATATGATTGTGAAAACCAAGCTCGGAGGCAGCCATGTCCAAGATCTACAACAGACCTTCGAAAATCTGCAGTTGTACAACATGAAGCTCAACCCCGAAAAATGTGTCTTCGGGGCACAGGCCGGAAAATTCCTGGGGTAAATGATCAGCCAGAGGGGAATCGACGCCAACCCAGACAATGTGGCAGCAATCATGAACATGGAGCCACCCCGAACCGTCCGAGAAGTACAGAAGCTCGCAGGCTGTGTAGCAGCGCTCGGACGCTTCATCGCCAGAGGAGCAGACAAGAGCGCCCCGTTCTTCAACACGATCAAGAAGAACACCAAATTCTGCTGGATGGACGAAGCAGTGCAAGCCTTCAACGAGCTAAAAATTTACCTCACCAAGGTATCCACCATGGTATCGCCAGAACCAGGGGAAGAACTATTTTGTTACCTGGCAGCATCAGATGCATCGGTTAGCGCCGTCCTCCTTGTAGAAAGAGACAAAGTCCAGTAACCTGTGTACTATACAAGCCACGCCTACAACGGCGCTGAGGCCAGCTACTCCACCATAGAAAAGGTAGTCCTGACGCTTTACACGGCAAGCAAGAGACTAAAGCCATACTTCAAATCACACAAAGTTGTTGTATTGTCAGACCACCCTCTGAGAAATATCCTCGGCAAGTTGGACAACGCCGGGAGAATGCTCAAATGGGTCGTGCATCTGCAAGGTCTCGGAATAGAGTATGAGCCACGAAAGGCCATCAAGGGACAGGCTCTGGCAGACTTCGTGGCCGAAAGCACCCGACTCCCGAACCCATCGTATAACCCCGAAGTCCCTTGGACAATTTATATCGACGGCTCGGCAACAAACCAAGGATACGAAGCCGGTCTCATTTGCACGTCGCCCGAAGGCGAGGATTACGAGTATGCCCTCAGGTTCAAGTTCAATGCCACCAACAACGAGGCGGAATATGAAGCCTTAATCTCCGGCATCGAGTATTGTGTCGCCGCAGGGGCATCCCGCGTCGAAGCACATTCAGACTCTCAGCTGGTCGTCAGTCAAATCAACGATACATATGAGGCCCGAGACAAGAACATGTTGGCCTACCTGGCCAAAGCTCGAGAACTGATCGCCAAACTGAGAAGCTTCAAAATCACACAAGTACCTCGATCTGACAACAACCAGGCCGACGCGTTGTCCAAGCTAGCTAGCTCTGCCAAAATCGACCATTCTCGGTCTGTCTTCTGGGATGTCAAAGCTGAAAGGAGCATAGAAAAGCAAGAAGTCTTGATCCTAGACAGAAGCTCGACTTGGATGGACCCAATCAGTCAATTCCTCACCGACGGAACCTTGCCGGAGGACAAGAAAGAGGCCGAAAAAGTGGAAAGGAGATCAAAATGGTTCACTCTTTTCGAAGGACAGTTGTACAAAGTCTCGTACTCACAGCCGCTGCTGAAGTGTATCACCCCTGAAGCAGGAAAGAAAGTGTTGTCCGATCTCCACGACGGCGTCTGTAGCTCACACATCTGCGGCAGAGCACTGATCGCGAAAACCCTCAGGACGGGTTACTTCTGGCCAACTCTAAGACAAGACGCTGTCGACTACTTTGCCCACGTGTATCACAAGCCCGCCACCGAACTCAAGCCCATTTCCACAACATTGCCTTTCGCCCGCTGGGGCATGGACATCCTCGGACCGTTCCAAACGGCGAAGTACTAATGCAAGTTCATTATAGTCGCCGTCGACTACTTTACGAAGTGGATCGAGGCAGAGGCGGTGACCAAAATTGCGGAGGAAAACGTCCGGAAGTTTGTCTGGCGTAACATCATCACACGCTTTGGCTGCCCCAAGGAGATAACCTTTGACAATGCGGCACAGTTTGAAACCCCCATACTACAACAATGGCTGAAGAAATACTGCATAAACGGCAACTTCACCGCCGTCACCTATCCACAAGCAAACGGGCAAGCTGAATCCTCCAACAAACAGATCCTCCTGGGGTTGAAAAGAAAACACGACGAAGCCAAAGGATTGTGGGCCGACGAGCTCCTGAACGTGCTCTGGGCACTGAGAACCACGGAGAAGAACGCAACAGGGGAGATGCCATTTGTGCTCGTGTATGGGGCAGAACCGGTGCTTCCAATTGAGGTTAAAGAACCAACCCTGAGAGTGTTAATGTACAATGAGGAAGGCAACAACGCCTCCCACCGACAAGATCTCGACCTTCTGCCGGAGAAAAGGGGCGATGCCCTATTAAGGGCCGAAATCTATCGCCTCAGAATGTCGAGGCAGTAAAACAAGACGGTCCGACCCCGACCTCTGCACGCGATAGACCTGGTGCTCAGGAAGACCGAGGCCATCGGGAAAGCATCCACATCTGGCAAGCTGATTGCCACCTGGGAAGGACCACACATGATCAGGGAAGAAGTACGCCAAGGAACCTATCGCCTCCAAACATTGAACGGAGAGCCCATACCAAGGACATGGAACACTTGCAACCTGAAGAAGTACAACATCTGACCCCCGTCAGCCGAATAGGCGGCGGCTAAATTAGGTCAGCCGACTAGGATATCCAGCTATGTAATTTGCTATTATTCACTTGTAATCACCCAAGGGTGCAAAATATTTACATGAATGAAATGACACACGCTTTCACCTAACTTCGCACATTTTACGAACTCTGATTAAAAATACAAATCAGCTAAAGGCAGTTCATTAAAAATAGTTCCACGTACAATGAGTAAAGAATCAGCAAAATGACGAAACTAAAAACAAGTCCTTATTCATAAATCAACAACACAAGAGCCCCCGACCAATGTCGGGCAAAACGCTCGGTGCAAAACCATCAACTGGAAACCCTACGGCTCTATCAGACCATCACCATCAGCTGCCGGTGCTATTTCATCCTCGCCCAGATCAGGCTCGCTCAGCCCACCCGAAGACTCCCCCTCACCAACAGGGAAGGGGCCGGAGCCGGTAAGCGCTTGTATCCCGCCCAGCTCTTCCACAAGCTCCACCCAGTCGGCGGGCGGGTATAAATGGCAAAAACCCTCATAAAAACGCCGCCGCTCCTCCGCCCTACCAAGCTCAAACGAAGTATCATTTGACGGCTCAGGCGCTGAAGGGATGGCGTACCCAGCCATCATGAGATTCGCAAGCTGTTGCGCCAAGTCATTCCGTTCGCGGGAGACAGCGTCAATCTTCTCGACTAGTTGACGCCGATCCTCTTCAAACTACGCCGTCTTGGCGAGGTTACTCTGCAACCTCGCCTCAGCCAAATACACATGTTCCTCCACCTGGCTCAGCAGCCCTTTATTCTCCTTCCGCAACTCCTTATTCTCCTGAAGAATCTTCCTCGCCCGGATCATCAGCGGGTAAAAATAGTGTGTGAAGCCCACCCAGCGAACAATAAACTCGCAAGCACAGTGTAGGATCTGGCCCATCTGACGCCCCTTCTGGCCACACATATGAGCCAAGTCGGCCGAAGGGACCATGCCCATTAACCGAGCAAAGAGTCCCTCAATGGCGCCCATGTCACCCCGAGCTTTCGCCTCAAAAAAACGAAAAGCCTTCGTCCCGTACGACGCGGGGCCCCCCGCCTCTATCACCGGTCGGACACCGCCCGGCCTCACCAACGACGGCGGGACCTGTGTCGCCAGAACCACCCCCACCAACGCCACAATCGCCAGGCCCATCGCCATCAACATGACGTTGCATATCATAAGCCTGAGACGTCATCTGCTCACCAAGCATCCCACTGTCTATCAGACGCTCAAACTCGTCGTCACTGATGAAAATCTTACCATCAACGGTACGAGAGAAATGCTGCCTAATATCACCCGCCTTTGGAGCAACAGGGGCAGCCATTGACGGATCATTTTGCATCCTGACGGTCAAAGGCTCCGTCATCAAAGGAATGCCGGAGGGAACACGGGCCCTTTTCGGCGCCCTCGGTTTCCTCGGCAACAAGGATTCCCTCAAAGCATCAATGTACTCCTGAGAATAGGCGACTGGAGGGGCTTCGCCACCGGTCGGTTGAGGGTCCGACGCCAATACAACGCCCGGCGACGACGGGTTCGACGTCGACGCCGTCCCATGGCGAGCCGAACATGACGCCCCTTGATTATCTTGGGGAAGAGAGTTAAGCCAAGGAGAATCGGCCAAAATAGGTCTATCGCCAGCCATGCGAACTTACTACCCTCACACTCGGCTGGGAATAAAATTATGAAACGAAAAGCAAGATAATACAGGGGAGCCAAGCTATATATACACAGAAAACCCAAGCAAGACGAAGGGACACGTGGTACCAAAATGGCAAAATTATATTTCGTAATTTCCAAGGGTCCAGATTACAAGATGGTCTTAACAAAAAAGCAATAAATACAAACAGAACTTCAACCACTCTCGGAATCAGAGCCATCGACCGACTTGTCAAGACCAGTCAAGATGGCCAGCTGAGTCGCAGGGTCCACCAGGTCCTGAAGAACGACGGTGCAGCGAGTCCGAGCGGCAACAAAGCCCCTGTGGTACTCCCCCTCGCCATACAGACGATAATCTTCCCACTGCTTATAATCCTCCGCGCCATCACCCTGAGAAGAAGCATCCTCGAAATCCTTCAACTTCGCAGAAATAGCCGTCACCTGCGTCTGATACCCAGAAATCTTCTCAGCATAAGATTTGTTCTCCGCAGTTAGAGACTGGACTGAGGACGAGAGTTCCTCGGTCCGCTTCAGAGCGTCGTCCCTCGCGATCATCATCTTCGACGCCTCATCCTTTAGGCGATTAGCCTCATCAGACAAAGTTGCCACCTTCGCCTCAGCCTCTTCTCGACGGCGGTCAGCAGCAGCCAACTGATCTTTCAGCGCCGATTGATCGTCCTCAAACCGCTTCACATCCCGCCTCAGCATATCGGTGTCAGAAATATCCTTACGCGCGGCATCGTACTCCTTCTCTTTAGCAAGGAACTTGTCCTTCCAAAACTGAGCCTTTTTCTTGTACTGCTCCTAGGAACCCCTCACCTCATAAGATTCGTCAAGGTAGTCCTCAACGTCCTGGCCTCTCTTGATCAGCCCGGTGGTAACGGCCAAGCTCTGCAAAAAACAAACAACAAACACACCAGTTAGAGACTAGACGAAACAAGCAAAGCAAAGAGCAAAAGCGAGAAACTCACCACAGCGAGTTGGTCGTGCACAAATGCCAAGGCACTGCGGGTACCCACGGCGCCCAAAAGTGCCTCAGCCGCATCTGGCGTTGAAACCTTGTCGGCAAAGGCCTTTATCGCCTCTTTTTTAGCATCGTTCCAGAACACGTGCTCCTGGGAAGGCATGGGCTGGCCAGAGACACGGTACAAATAGCGCGGGGTCTTAGCAGTCTCACCTCCCTCCTTAGTCCCGTCGCCCTTTACCGGCTCGCCACCATCCTCAGTCTCGCCACCGGGATGTCATCTGGCGCTAGTGGAGTTCCCTCCCTTGACGCCGAAACCCGATTATAGTCGGGGTTATCGCCCGATAAGGATGAGGACAAGTGATTCAGAAGACTGACGTCCTCCTCACCAATAGGGGACATCTGGGCAACCGCCGGGGTCGCCCCAGCATCAAGCACCCCCGTCGCCTCGTCCGATGTTCACTCCAACTCCCTCTTCTTGAGCAAAGGCTCGTCGGACGACGCCGATGCCGTCCCGACCTCTTTCCTTTTCTGATGTATGGCCGTCGCGGCTCGAGATTGTTCCTCAGTACGAACTTTCGTCTGAACAAAGGGACCAGTCGGGTGCAGAATTGTCGCCCCCTGAGGGCCTTCGCCTTGGGCACTCTCCTCGGCGGACCCGTACCCTAACACCGGCGACCGATCGACGCCGTTGGGAACATAAGACAGCCCCCTAGCCCTCCAATACGCCAACACCCTCGGCATAGCGTGAGCGGATATATCCAACGCCTCGCCCCTATGTTGGGCGACCAGCATCGCCTCGTGAACATTTGCAAAGATAAAGAGGGGGGGTTAAGCAAATGTCGGCAAAATAAAATGACGACGGAACAAAGGACACTTACGCCTGTCTGGGAGGCTGGCGATCAGGCCGACGGACGACAGATAGCCATGCAACGGAAACCAGCCCTTATCAGGGGCATACCAGACCTCGTGACACACATGCTTTACCTCCTCAGAGGCCTTCGACTTCTTGGAGGAAGTCTCACCCACAGCGGAGGTCGTACCCCCGTCGCCCTTCGGCTTGGGCACCGAAGTCCTCACCGAGCGGAAGCTATCTAAGATCACCCTATCGGTAGGCGAAAGGGGACCAGCGTCTGACCCACTCGGAATGCGGGACTCGTCGCAGTCCCAGTCTGGGATATCCTCGAAGGCCTGCTTATCCTTCCTTATGTAAACCCACTTCGATCGCCATTCCTTATAATTGTCCCAGGGATGGCGAGCCAGGAGGAAGTCGTCCAAAACAGACGCCGTATACAACCGGCGACGAGAATTCCCCCCCGCCGGAACTAACCTCACCATTGTCTTGAATAGGTCCAGAGACGTAGGATATCCCATCACCTTGCACATGGCGATGTACCCGTTCACGCATAGCCAAAAGTTGGGCAACAGCTGGGCGGGAGCGACGTCATAGTCATTTATATAATCCTTGACGAACGGATGCAAGGGAAGGCGAAAACCGGCCTCCATCATCCCCATATGGATGGCGATTCCATTGTCTGGAGGAAAGAACATCACATCCGTCGGTCCCGGCAGGACTAGGTCACAGTCAGCCAGAGTGGCAAGTTTGGCGATAAAGTTCGTCCTAGGCGGCCCCGGTTCTTCCAGCCTGGCGACCCACCTAGTCAAAGGAATAAAATGTTTACTTTCCTCTATCTCCTTCAAAGCCTCGGCGGCCGAGCGGCGAAGGCACCTAATCTGCTTCCCGGCGCCAGAGGACGACGATGCTGGTTGATTGGTCATTCTTACGAACAAAGGGAAGTCGAGAGAAGAACGTTTAAAGACAAAAGTAAAGAGAGGCACAACAAATGAAAGTGAGAAAGTGAAAGGAAACGATTATTATTTATAGACGTGCCCCTGGCCACTGAAGGGTCAGGGGACACGTGGACCATTACATATGACTGGGGCAGAGAGCAGGCCCCATCTCTATTACAACTAAGAAACTACCCTAAGGCCCGCATCACAGACATACTCAGCAAAGGTGTCGCCCCCTAGCATAAGAATCTTGGACTTAACAAGGAGCAAGACGACGGCAAAACTCATAAGGGCGGGACTCATCCGGGCGACGGGGCATCCATGGCCGATAGCTCGACAAAGACAAGGTCATGTTTGGCCCCTAGGGCGGCCCGACGCCGTTTCAAATCCCCGCACTTACGATGGGCCTCGTCCATCTTCAGGGTCATCAGGGCGACAGATTTGGAGGTCGCCTCAAGATCCCGTTGCACACCATCAATCTCCGCACGAAGAGCCTTCAGCTCGTCCCTCTTTCGCCTCCTCGACTCCTCCCTAGCCAGAGAAGGGTTGACGGAGGGAGAGGGAGGGCGCACCGCCAGGGGCGGCGCCGTGGCATACTCAAGGAGATGATGCCTCACATCCTCCTCTATGAGTTGAGATAACGCCGGTTTAACATGGCGAGGAAGGGCAGGATCCGCCAAATGGCGAGCATACCAAGCTCCCAACGACTCATTGGCGACCAGGTCGCCATACTTAATGTCGGCGGCTTGAATAACGTTCGACGCCGAGTAACAGGAACTGGCGGCACTCCCGTCGGAATACCGACGCACTGATCAGCGAAGCTTGTACCTACTACTCACCTCAGGTTCCTCATAAGAATCACTGAAGCCTGTGGAGATCTCAATGGTAGAAACCATAGCGAGGTCCAGTACTGATAAGAGTATAGAGCTCCCAATATATAAGCACTCCCCCCAGCTAGCTGAGAGAACAGCCACCAAGAGTCCAACATCGACAATCACGCCAGGGCCAATCACCCACAGGCACGTGGCGCGTCAACACTTGCAAAATAAATGTCCCAGATTCCAATGAAATTTGATTGGGGCGAAATTCGGTAAACAAAGATGCACGGATCAGGAACAACAAAACAATCAGTTGAAACCTCCCATGCTGAGGTATTAGAGCATGGAAAGGTTTCAAGGGGCAAAAAGATTGACAAGACAGATGGCAGAGGAAATCCATTTTCATTCCGATAAAAACATCAAGGGAGGCCAACCCCACAAGGGCCGCAAAAGAAGAAGAAGAAAAAAAAAAAAAAAAAAAAAAAAAAAAAAAAAAAAAAAAACCTGAACCACAACACTACCACCCAAAAAAAGCGTCATAGGCGACTAAGCTTGACCATCACGACGTGCGGCGTCAGCCTTCAATTCATCCTTCAGATGGCGACACAGACCCGTCAACTGGGCTTTCTTCACCTTCAGCTCTTCAACCCTGGTCCGAGCCAGCTCCAGCTCCGTCTCATGGACGGCAGCCTTTTGCTCAACCTCCTGAAGTTCCACAGTAGCCGCCCCGAGCAACTGTAAGTTATACTCCAGACCCTTCTCATAAGCAGCACGATTAATAGGACGGACGAAGGGGTCGCCGCGTACACAGCGCCCAGGCGAAACACCACGAGCGACTGGAGGGGACCCAGAATCAGTACCCCAATCATCCGAAGGGGCCGACGAGGCCGTCCCCGAGACCGCCGTAACGGCGACCCCAGTGTGAGGGGCACCAACACTAGGAGCAGGGCAAGTGTCGCCACCGGACATTCGACTACCCTCACCCGGCGAGGAACGGGACCTTTTACGAGAGGAAAAGGCCTTTGACTTACCAGCGGACGACATGGTCAGAATCTTAAGAAAGGAATAATCAGACAGCAAAAGACAAAAGTTCCAAGTATAATATTCCACGCTCAAGTATGGCCCTTATATAGGAGAAGGGCAGAACACCAACAGACACAAAACGTCAAGAGATGCGAAACGTCCCTCCAATCGTTTCACAGGGAGTCAGAAACCGCCCCTGCCACATGTGCACCGCAGAGCCCGCTTTCTGAAGGGCAAATGTTGTGACCTAAAATAAAGCCTAAACCCAAAGGCCCGGAAGTGCCAAGCAACCAAGTCAATCCAGCCCATGGGGCTTGCCCCAGCACAGGCCCACCGTACGAGCTGGACATCGATAGCCACTCCCAAGAGGGCACGTGTTGCTCCAGTGGCAAGTCCCAGGGAGAACTTCACGTTATAAATACCAATCTTGAGGTATGTGAAAAGACAACTACTCTTAACCAATCATTACTAGCACTACACCCAAGACTAACTTAAGCTTCGGCGCAGGGATCCCGGACCCCCCCCGGGCTAGTTAACGTTCTTGCATGTGCAGGTACCGAAGCCGTCGCCCAAGAGACGGAAATCCAACGCCCGATTAGCAGTACTCCCGACACAGGGAAAAACCCCACAAATCTTTTACTTAGGACGCCACATAGAGGCCCAAATTCGTGTGACGATGATACCTAAGTCGCCACGTAGAGGCCCAAATTCGTGTGACGATACCTAAGTCGCCACATATGCAAAGATTGTCATATAGCTTAACAACTCATCATCCAAGTGTCACCCATTAATGTCTCATTATTAGTTGGCTTTATTACATATTTATTAGCATGTTTTTATGATACAAAATAAAAAAAAAAAAAAATTAGTTACTTAGGTCAAAAAATTAAAAGTCTTACTTCAATGGACTGGATTTGGAAAAAGATTCAAAATGAGATATATATGTCCCATACAAGTTGAGTGTTTTCTGTGTGATTATAATATGTAGACGCCACATAAGAGGGAATGTTCGTGGGAAGATCAGATCCCATAGACGCTATATGTACGCAACTTTGCCACATAGCTTAACAAATCATCATCCAAGTGTCGTAAACTTTATTTGCATATTATTTCAAAATACAAAATAACATATTCTTTAGTTATGTAATTTTAAAAATTATAAATCTTAATTCATCAAAATTGTCTTTTCTTTTTCTTTTTGGAATTTTGGAGTAGCCTCAAATTATGTTCATAAATTAATCTACTTTTTTTATATATCATTTTGTTTTAGATGTAGATCGATTTAAAAAGACATTTCGTACCAAAAACATTAAAATAGTCAAATGTAGAATTAGTTGTCCGGTATAAATCAGGCATGAGGTATCATATAGTAAGTTATCTTCATTTCCGAGAGATATTAACGAGTCCGTGCGAAGCACGGAAATAAAACTATTATAAATATATAAAAGTGAGTTCATTTCGTGTGGCCATGCCACGTGGGATGCCACGCAAGCGCCCATATCCATGTGAGGACAACACGCGGGATGCCACGCAGCGCCCAAATTCGTGTGATGATGACACGTATGCCACCACCTAAGCCACCCATCCAAGTAGGTCAATCATTAATGTTCATTATTTGACTTCATAAATACAACTTAATATAATTATTATAATATTTTTCAAATTATAAAATAAAATAACTTTAGTTACGCAACTTTAAAAATTATAATTCTTACTCCATTGGATCAGGTTCGAAAAATACTTCAAAATGAGATATATATGTACTATGTCCTATAAAGTTGGGTTTTTTTTGTCTGTGAGGATGACATGTGGGACGCCACATGGGAGGGATATGTTTGTGTGAAGATTACACATAGGCGCCACATCGGTATATGCATAAGCTTGCCATATAGCCTAATTAATTTTATTATAAATTAGTATGTTGTTTTAAAATAGAGAATAAAAAAATTAAGTTCCATACGTAACTCAAAAAAATTATAATTTTATTTCAATGAATTGGATTGAAAATGTACTTCAAAATGAGATATATATGTTCTATAAATTTTCATAGAAGTTAAGTGGATAAGACACGTAGGATAATCATATAACGTTGAGTAAATTTCGTGTGGGCACGTCACGTAGGACGCCACCTTGGAGATCGAACTTCATGTAGTGATGACACTTAAGCGCCACATAAGTGGACACATAAGCAAGTTGTACAAGAGACATTAATAAATGCATTCTCATTTTTAACATCAATATAGTAATTAAATATAATATTTATTATGATTATTGCTAATTTATTTTCAATTAGGAAATAAAATAACTTTGGTTACGCAATTATAAAAAAATCTGAGTTGTACGTCATTGCATTGAAAATAAAAAAATACTTCAAAATGTGATGTATATGTCCTATATTTAAGCTTATAAAGGTTGACCTTTTTTAGGCAAAAATTTATATAGGTTAAGGATAAAACACGTAGAATAACCATACTGGTAATACATTAATTGAGTATATCACACTAAAATTGGGTCCTAATTCGAGTGGTGATATAAAAGTGAGTCAATTTCATGTGGGCACGCATGTGAGATGCCACATAAGCACTCAATTTTTTGTGGGCATGACATGTGGAACGCCACGTAGAGGCCCACATTCGTGTGACGATGACACCTAAGCTGCCACATAAGCAAAGTTTGCCGCCACATAAGCCAAACTTGCCACATAACCTAACAACTCATCATCATCCAAGTGTCACCAATAATGTCTCATCATTAGTTGGCTTTGTTACATAATTATTAGCATTTTTTTTATTCTAGAAAAAAAAAAAGAAGTTACGTAAGTTAAAAAATTATAAATCCTACTTCAATGGATTGGATTTGAATTTTTCTTAAAATGAGATATATATGTCCTATACAAGTTAGGTCCTTGCTGTGCGGTGATACCATGTAGACGCCACATAAGAGGGAATGTTCGTGTGAAAATGACACGTAGACGATACATGTGCACAACTTTGCCACATTACTTAACAAATATCATCCAAATTCAATTCATGTGGGCACGATACGCGTAGGACGCCACGTAGAGGCCCAAATTCGTATGGCGATGACACCTAAGCCGCCACATAAGCAAAGGTTGCCACATAGCCTAACAACTCATTATCCAAGTGACAGCCATTAATGCGTTATCATTTGTTGGATTTGTTACATATTTATATATTAGCATATTAGTTGGATTTATTAAATATTTATATATTAGCATATTTTAATATTATAAAAATAAAATAATGTAGTTACGCAAGTCAAAAATTTATATATCTTAGTTCAATGGATTGAATTTGTAAAGAAGTTTCAAAATGAGATATATATACTTCCTATACAAGTTGGGTACTTTCCCTGCGGTGACAGCATGTAGACGCCATATAAGAGGGAATGTTCGTGAGAAAATGACGTGTTAGACAATAGATGCTACATGTGCACAACTTTGCCACATATATGTAGCTTAGCAAATATCATCTCCAAGTCCCACATGGATTGAATGGATTGAATTTGTAAGGCCTACTTCTTTCTGTGCGGTGATAACATGTAAACGCTATATTAGAGGGAATGTTCGTGTGGAAATGACATGTTAGACGCTACATGTGCACAACTTTGCCACATGTAGCTTAATAAATATCATCTCCAAGTCCCACATGATTATCATCCCTCGACTTTATTATATGTTTTATTTCTATATTATTTCAAACTCAAAAAATATATTTTTAATTATGTAACTATAAAAATTATAAATCTTACTTCATTAAATTGATTTTTCTTTTTCGTTATGGAATTTTGAAGTAGGCCTCAAATTATTTTCATAAATTAATCTATTTAACATTCATTCTATTTTAGATATAGATCGATTTAAAAGGACATTTCATACCAAAAAAATTAAAATAGTAAAATGCAAAATTAGTTGTGCAGTACAAAACAGGCATGAGTTATCACCTAAAAAGTTATCTTTATTTTCGAAAGATATTAACGAGTCCGTGCGAAGCACTGACATAAAACTAGTATATATATATATATATATATATATATATATATATATATATATATATATATAAGTGAGTTCATTTCGTGTGGCCACGCCACGTGGGATGCCACACAAGCACCTATATTCATGTGAGGATGACATGTAAGATGCCACGCAGCGCCCGAATTCGTGTGGTGATGACACATATGCTGCCACCTAAGCCACCATCCAAGTGGGTCAATCATTAATGATCATTATTTAACTTCATAAATACAACATAATATAACAATTATAATTTTATTCAAATTATAAAATAAAACAACTTTGATTACGCAACTTTAAAAAATATAATGTTTAAACCATTGGATCAGGTTCGAAAAATACTTCAAAATGATATACATATGTACTATGTCCTATAAAGTTGGGTTCTTTTTGTGTGAGGCTGAAATATGGGACGCCACATGGGAGGGATATGTTTGTGTGAAGATTACACATAGGCTCCACCTCGGTATACGTATAAGCTTGCCATATAGCCTAACAAATCGCAAATTTTTATATACTCCCAGCTACACGGAGCTTCGTGGAGTTGGGATAGGCAAGTGAGGTCCACGGGCAGGAGAGAGGGAGAGTGGGCAGGAGAGATGATGCGGGAGCAACAGGATTAAACAATGATAAACATCATATTCACCATTACATAGATCTTAGGAATGATCTTGATTCCCCTACATGGCTCTTAAAGAACAACAATGGTGTTTTCCAAAGGGAATTGAAAGAACATTCAATCTTAGTTCTATTATGTTCGTTTATGGAGCATGTTTTAAAATGGGTTACAATTACATTGCCTCCTACATTGGAGATACTTTGGAATACACGTGCAAGATGGGGATTAAAGCTCTTGTTATATGGTCAGTCACGTTCATTATGGAGAACCTCGTAATCTTGGCAATTCTGATAGTTGTTCGTATTTTGGTCATAACTCGCTCATACGAAATCTAAACGTGACGATTCAAATTTCTGTGAAAAGATATGATCGAGATCTACAACATTGGTGGTTTGCGTTTTCTCTAATTCAAAGCGTAACATGGTCAAAATGAGTTACAAGTTACGGAACATATTCCTTGCGCGCCAAGGCAACGACTTTAGTTTAGTTATTGTGTCCTAGTTTGCTTTTACTTGTTTAAACGTGATTTATTATTTAGGAAAGTAATAATCTGATTGTTATTAGTATTAGAAGTGCATTAAGTATTAGGAAAGTTGTTAGCTAGTTCGTTTTACAATTGTAATCAGTTTCATAGTTAGTTTCCTACTTGGATTAGGATTCCTAGTATCTTTAGATTTCTTTGTCTATAAATAGGGGAGAGCACGAAATTGTAATATAGACTTTGATGATTAATGATTAATACGTGAGTATTTACCCCCTCAAATTGAGTGATTCAGTTTGAAACCCTTGTGTGTGATGCGCAAGTATTGTTCTTGAGTGATTCTTGAACGAAAACCCCAACCCCTTGAGTGATTCGAGAGGTATATCCCTTTTATTATTTTTATTTATCAAAATACAGAAAATCCTTAAATAAATCACATCAACTTGGTAGATATGATCGAGATCTACAACATTGGTGGTTTGCGTTTTCTCTAATTCAAAGCGTAACATGGTCAAAAACGAGTTACAAGTTACGGAACATATTCCTTGCGTGCCAAGGCAACGACTTTAGTTTAGTTATTGTATCCTAGTTTATTTTTACTTGTTTAAACGTGATTTATTGTTTAGGAAAGTAATAATCTGATTGTTATTAGTATTAGAAGTGCATTAAGTATTAGGAAAGATGTTAGTTAGTTCGTTTGACAATTGTAATTGGTTTCATAGTTAGTTTCCTACTTGGATTAGGATTCCTAGTATCTTTAGATTTCTTTGTCTATAAATAGGGGAGAGCACGAAATTGTAATATAGACTTTGATGATTAATGATTAATACGTGAGTATTTACTCCCTCAAATTGAGTGATTCAGTTTGAAACCCTTGTGTGTGATGCGCAAGTATTGTTCTGGAGTGATTCTTGAACGAAAACCCCAACCCCTTGAGTGATTCGAGAGGTGTATCCCTTTTACTGTTTTTTATTTATCAAAATACAGAAAATCCCTAAATAAATCACATCAACTTGGTATCAGAGCAAGCTTTTGGAGTTTTCTAAAACTTCAAACGATCCAGATTGAGAGAAGATCATTAAAGTTGTTTGTGTCCGTGCTGCTGTTTCATCAGAATTTTCGAGTCCGATTTCGACACAAAGTAGTGTTTTTCGCAGGTAACTTACGTTCTGAGCAAGTCTAGTTAAGTTTTTCTTACTAGCCCGGTGCAAGTTTTGTGAAATTCTATTGTTTACTACTGTTTCTGAGCAGTTTTGTGTTTTTACGAGTGGAAAATATTATTTCGACATTGATCTTATGAGGCAATAAACAATATGAAGTCACCATGGGAATCTAAGTTTATTGAGTCCAGCTTAGATGAGTTTAATGGGTTGTATTGTTCAAAAGACTTTTGCCGATGGCTTAAGAAGGTTGACGAGTTGTTTTTATGTTATGAGTTTACTGACTATGAGCAAGTAAAGATTGTGATTTCTCGCCTAAGAGGACCTGCTCTAGTTTGGTGGGAGTCTTTGAAATCTCGCAGAAAACTCATGAGGAAAGAGAAAATCCGCACCATGAGCAAATTGAAGAAATATCTCAAGAGAAGATTTTCATATCTGAGCAATGATCAAGAATGTTCATGTGCATATTATTATGATGAAAGTATTAAACTTTTGTTGTATGAGATGAAGGTGAGACAGATTGAACAACAATTGCAGAACTTAAGAGAAGAGGAACGAGATAATAACCAATGTTTCAATTGTTTTGGTTTCAGTCACTTTATAGATGAATGTGCTACAAAGTTTCAAGTAACTATATAATACATTCAAGAAGTGCACGCGCCTGAAGAATCTTTGAGATCTTGTGAAGTCAAAGAACCAAAGAAAGAGATCATTAAGGAATTCGTGCAGAAATCTGATTTTAATGGTTCCTTTAAAGATCTTGGTCCTATTGTAGATTCACAAGAAAACCAAGAAGTTATCAATTCTCAACAAGAAGATAAACAAATAGAAGAATCTTTATTTGGGGAACAAGAAGCTCTTGAAATTGTAAAACCACAATATGTGAATTATGATGATGATGATGACCTTTTGAAAGAAGAATTTTCTTTTGACCCAAGTCAACCACCTATATTTGATGAGGTAAGTTAAGAAGATGAGGTTGACAACATTACTAACCTTATGGTCGTGGATTCATTGAAGACATATCAAAAGGATTCAATCTTTTTCAAATATGAAGACTTCGTTCATACTGACTTCTCCAAGAATTGTTCGATTTATTTGATGGAAGATCATGGAGACAAAACTCAAGAAAAGATTGTTACCTACCAAGAATTGGGGACAATTCTTTTTGAAGAAAGGGAGATTGATGCGGGAGCAACAGAACAGGCTTAAACAATGATAAACATCATATTCACCATTACATAGATCTTAGGAATGATCTTGATTCCCCTACATGGCTCTTAAAGAACAACAATGGTGTTTTCTAAGGGGAATTGAAAGAACATTCAATCTTAGTTCTATTATGTTCGTTTATGGAGCATGTTTTAAAATGGGTTACAATTACATTGCCTCCTACATTGAAGATACTTTGGAATACACGCGCAAGATGGGGATTAAAGCTCTTGTTATATGGTCACGTTCATTATGGAGAACCTCGTAATCTTGGCAGTTCTGATAGTTGTTCGTATTTTGGCCATAACTCGCTCATACGAAATCTAAACGTGATGCTTCAAATCTCTGTGGAAAGATATGATCGAGATCTACAACATTGGTGGTTTTCGTTTTCTCTAATTAAAAGCGTAACATGGTCAAAAATGAGTTACAAGTTACGGAACATATTCCTTGCGCGCCAAAGCAACGACTTTAGTTTAGTTATTGTGTCCTAGTTTGCTTTTACTTGTTTAAACGTGATTTATTGTTTAGGAAAGTAATAATCTGATTGTTGTTAGTATTAGAAGTGCATTAAGTATTAGGAAAGATGTTAGTTAGTTCGTTTGACAATTGTAATTAGTTTCATAGTTAGTTTCCTACTTGGATTAGGATTCCTAGTATCTTTAGATTTCTTTGTCTATAAATAGGGGAGAGCACAAAATTGTAATATAGACTTTGATGATTAATGATTAATACGTGAGTATTTACCCCCTCAAATTGAGTGATTCAGTTTGAAACCCTTGTGTGTGATGCGCAAGTATTGTTCTGGAGTGATTCTTGAACGAAAACCCCAACCCCTTGAGTGATTCGAGAGGTATATCCCTTTTGTTGTTTTTTATTTATCAAAATACAGAAAATCCCTAAATAAATCACATCAAGAGAGAGAGAGAGAGAGAGAGAGAGGGGGGGGGGAAATGCTCTATGTAGCTAGGTGGAGAGGGGAGTATAACTCACCTACTGCTAACAAATAATCCAAGTGTCACGCGTTTAATACATCATCGATAATTAATTTTATTACTCATAAATTAGTATATTGTTTCAAAATAGAAAATAAAATAAGTTACGTAACTCAAAAAAATTATAATCTTATTTCAATGAATTGAATTTAAAACGTACTTCAAAATGATATATATATATATATATATATATATATATATATATATATATATATATATATATATATATATATATATATATATATATATATATATATATATATATATATATTCTATAAGTTTTCGTAGAAGTTAAGTGGATAAGACACGTGAGATAACTATATAAAGTTGAGTCAATTTCGCGTGGGCACACCACGTAGGATGCCACATTGGAGACCAAATTTCATGTGGTGATGACACCTAAGCGCCACATAAGCGGACACATAAGCAAGTCGTACAAGTGACATTAATAAATGCATCCTCATTTTTGACATTAATACAGTAACTAAATATAATATTTATAATTATTAGCCTATTTATTTCAAACTAAAAAATAAGATAACTTTGGTTACACAATTATAAAAGATCTAAGTTTTACTTCATTACATTGTAAATGAAAAATACTTCAAAATGAGATGTATATGTCCTATATTTAAACTTATAAAGTTTGACCTTTTTTCGGAAAAGTTTTAAATAGGTTAATGATAAAAATACGTAGAATAATCATACTGGCAATACATTAATTGAGTATATCACACTAAAACTGGGTCCTAATTCGAGTGGTGATATAAAAGTGAGTCAATTTCATGTGGGCACGCCACATGAGATGCCACATAAGAGCTCAATTTTTTGTGGGCCTGACATGTGAAACGCCACGTAGAGGCCAAATTCGTGTGACGATGACACCTAAGCTGCCACATAAGCAAAGTTGTGCACATGTAGCGTCTACGTCCTATACAAGTTGGGTCTTTTCTGTGCGGTGATAACATGTAGACGCCACATAAGAGGGAATGTCCGTGTGAAAATGACACGTAGACGCTACATGTGCACAACTTTGCCACATAACTTAACAAATATCATCCAAGTTCAATTCATGTGGGCATGACACGCGTAGGACGCCACGTAGAGGCCCAGTTTCATGTGACGATGACACCTAAGCCGCCACATAAGCAAAGATTACCACATAGCCTAACAACTCATTATCCAAGTGTCACCCATTAATGCGTTATCATTAGTTGGATTTATTATATTACATATTTATATTTTAGCATATTAGTTGAATTTATCAAATATTTATATATTAGCATATTTTTATATTACAAAAATAAAATAATTTAGTTACGTAAGTCAAAAATTTATAAATCTTAGTCCAATGGATTAAATTTGTAAAGAAGTTTCAAAATGGGATATATATGTCCTATACAAGTTAGGTTTTTTCCCTGCGCTGATAACATGTAGACGCCATATAAGAGGGGATGTTCGTGTGAAAATGACATGTTAGACGCTATATGTGCAAAACTAGGCCAGATATAGCTTAACAAATATCATGCCCAAGTCCCACATAATTATCATCACTCGGCCTTATTATATGATTTAATTCTATATTATTTTAAACTAAAAATATATATTTTTAGTTACGTAACTCTAAAAATTATAAATCTTACTTCACTAAGTTGATTTTTCTTTTTCGTTTTGGAATTTGAAGTAGGCCTCAAATTATCTTCATAAATTAATCTTTTTTACATTCATTCTATTTTTGTTATAGATTGATTTAAAAGGACATTTCATACCCAAAAAATTAAAATAATCAGATTAATTGTGCAGTATAAATCATGCATGAGGTATCACCTAGAAAATAGGCATGAGTTATCACCTATAAATTTATCTTCATTTTCGAGAGATATTAACGAGTCCGTGCGAAGCACGGACATAAAACTAGTATATATATATATATATATATATATATATATATATATATATATATATATATATATATATATATATATATATATATATATATATATAAGTGAGTTTATTTCGTGTGATCACGACACGTGGGACGCCACGCAGGGGCCTTAATCGTGTGAGGACGACACGTGTGATGCCATGCAAGCAGCTCTTTCATATAATCATGACACGTAAGCACATGCATGCCACATAGTATAACACATCATCCGCCATTAATGCATAATCATTGTTTGATTTAATTACATATTTATTATCATTCTCAACATAAAAAATAAAATAACTTTAGTTACGTAACTCAAAAAACTTTGAATCATACTCCATTGGATTGGATTTGAAAAATACTTCAAAATGAGATATATATGTCCAATAAAAGTTTGTTTTTTTCGTGCGGTGATTACACGTGAGATGCCACATAAGAGAGAATGTCCATGTGACCATGACACATATGCACAATTTTGCCACATAGCCTAACAAATCATCATTGCGCTATCCCAGAGTCATTATTACTCCACATTATCATATATTTAATAGTATATTATTTCAAACTACATAAAATTGATCGTCAATTTAGTGTGGGCGCATCATATGTAGGCCGCTACCTTGGAGACCCAACTTCGTGTGGTGATGGTACCTAAGCGCCACGTAAGCGGCCACATAAACAAGTCGTACAAGTGTAACTAATAAATGTGTCTTTATTCATGACATTAATATAGTAATTAAATATAATATCTATATTTATTAGCCTATTTGTTTCAAACTAGAAGATAAAATAACTTTGGTTACGCAATTGTAAAAAAATCTAAGTTTTACGTCATTGCATTGGAAATGAAAACTACTTCAAAATGAGATGTATATGTCCTATATATAAGCTTATAAAGTTTGAGATCTTTTAGGGAAAGTTTTATAGAGGTTAAGGATAAAATACATAGAATAACCATTTGTAATACACTAATTGAGTATCACACTAAAATTGAGTCCTAACTCGAGTGAT
Source organism: Tetragonia tetragonoides (assembly GCA_038025085.1). Taxonomy (NCBI): domain Eukaryota; kingdom Viridiplantae; phylum Streptophyta; class Magnoliopsida; order Caryophyllales; family Aizoaceae; genus Tetragonia; species Tetragonia tetragonoides. The sequence continues at coordinate 33,567,956 of CM076151.1, read as the reverse complement.
GATATAAAAGTGAGTCGATTTCATGTGGGCACACCACGTGGGATGCCACATAAGCGCTCAAATTTGCGTGGGCATGACACGTGGGACGCCACGTAGAAGCCCAAAGTCGTGTGACGATGACACCTAAGTCGCCACGCAAGCAAAGCTTGCCACATAACCTAACAACTTATCATCATCCAAGTGTGACCCATTAATGTCTCATTATTAGTTGGCTTTATTACATATTTATTAGCATATTTTTATATTACAAAATGAAAATAATTTTAGTTACCTAAGTTAAAAAATTATAAATCCGACTTCAATGGATTGGATTTGCAAAAAGTTTAATATGAGATATATATGCCGTATACAAATTGGGTCTTTGGGTGCGGTAATAACATGTAGACGCCACATAAGAGGAAATGTTCGTGTAAAATGACACATAAACGCTACATGTACACAACTTTGCCACATAACTCAACATATATCATCCAACTCCCACATGATCATCCAAGTTCAATTCACGTGAGCACAACACGCTAGGACGCCACATAGAGGCACAAATTCATGTGACGATGACACCTAAGTCGCAACATAAGCAAAACTTACCACATAACCTAACAACTCCTTATCCAAGTGTCACATATAAATGCGTTATCATAAGTTTGATTTATTGCATATTTATATATTAGCATATTTTTATATTACAAAATTAAATAATTTAGTTACATAAGCAAGAATTTATAAATCTTAGTTCAATTGACTGGATTTCTAAAAGAAATTCAAAATGAGATATATATGTCATATACAAATTGGATCTTTTGCGTGCGGTGATAACATGTAGACGCTATATAAGAGGGAATATTCGTGTGAAAATGACATGTTAGACGCTATATGTATGTGCGCAACTTTGCTACATATAGCTTAATAAATATCATCCAAGTCCCACATGATCATAATCACTCGACTTTATTATTGATTTATTTTCATATTATTTCAAACTAAAAAACCATATTTTTAGTTACATAACTCTAGATATTATAAATCTTACTATATTAAAATGATTTTTCTTTTTCGTTTTGGAATTTTGAGGTAGGCCTCATGTTCATAAATTAATCTCTTTTACATTCTTTCTATTTTAGATGTAGATCAATTTAAAAAGATATTTCGTACAAAAAAAAATGGAAATAGTCAAATGTAAAAGCAATTGTGCAGTATAAAACAGACATGAGATATCACCTAGGAAGTTATCTTCATTTTTGAGAGATATTAACGAGTCCGTGCGAAGCACGGAGTTAAAACTAGTATATATATATAACTGGGTCCTTCTTCGTGTGGTGCCGACACGTGGGATGCCACATAGGCGAGCCACGTCGTGCAAGCATGACACGTAAGCACAAACTTGCCATGCAGCATGACACATCATCCATCATTAATGTCTCATCATTAGTTGACTTAATTACATATTTATTAGCATATTTCTAAATTACAAAATAAAATAACTTTAGTAACGTAAGTCAAAAAAATATAAATCTGATTCCGTTGGATTAGATTTTAAAAATACTTCAAAACGATATATGTCCTATAAAAGTTGGGTTCTTTCGTGTGGTCATGACACGTAAGACGTCACATAAGAGGAAATGTTAATGTGAAGATGACACGCACACGCCACATGTGCTCAACTTTGTCACATCACATAGTTTTAGTTGTATGGAATAAAACGAGCATGTGCTATCAACTTTTAGTGCACATATACCGTTAATGCAAAATGAGTTTATTCATTATTTTCATTAATTGAATTACTTATTAGAAGTAGTGTACATATACTGTTTTTATTATCTATCTAAACTTAATCCAATCTCATTACAAATGAAGGTCGCATGAAAATATCATTTGCAAGAATTAGCATGCTGCATCCTATGGATAAAAATCTTTGCAAAAATAAAATAAAATGTATTTTACTAATAAAATTAATAATTTCACATCAAATATAACATTATATTATTATATATTAAATAATTATTTGGGTAAGTTTGGGTAAGATCGCTGGTAACGTGACAAATGTCACATGTTGATTGGTGGTTCTTATAATTCGCATTTCTTTTTTCTTTTTATCATGATGAGTAATGAGTTGTCATTACTCATTAGTAATAAATATCCATAATAATTAATAATATAACCTATTTATATTTCTTATTTCTTTCTAATGTTAGAATTATATTTATATTTCTTATTTCTTTCTAATGTTACAATTATATTAATAATATAATCCAAGTGTGTGTGCCTCACCTAGTCACCTCACACACTCACAGTCTCACACTTGTTTATTAAATGTATCATCAATTCATCCTATCACTTTCTCTCTCTTCCTCAATGTAACATGATTGCTCAGGTACTATGGATACATCATCAATCAACCATATGGTATTTTTCCCAACGTTTATGACTCCTGAGTTTGAATTTTTATTCCTTCCCATAGTTTTACAGTTTTGAGGATTTTTTAGGTGGTGAGGATTTTGATCTGGCGTTTGTCCATTTGGAATCAAAATGAGGGCAAATTTTTATATACTCCTAGCTCCAAGGAGCTTTGTGGAGGTGGACTAGGCAGGTGAAGTCTACCGGTAGGAGAGAGAGAGAATGGGACACTCAAATTGTGTTTCAGATTGGACTCGATTTCCATTTTCCAATCGTCCAAACTCCAAACCGGTTTTACTCTGGATTGCAATCGCAAGTCCAATGGATGAGTTTTAGATTGGGTTGACTTTTACTATTTGGTTGGGGCTAGGGTTTAGTTGGGCTTGTATTTGGATTTCTGTTTCTTGGCTCAGATTGTATTAATTATGTTTGTCATTATTGAATTGGACCAACATCAGATCAACTAGTATGTTTTGTGTGGATTTAGTCCACCGTAGATCAAGACAAATTAGTGCAAATATTTTGGGACATACAGGGTATTTTTTTCAAAAAATTTAGTCTCTTGGTCCACTATGGACTAAGTCCATACAAGTTTTTGCGCAAATCAGCTCTTTTTTTGGGGGGGATGGGGGGTGTTTAACTAAGAAACGGGCAAGGATTTTCTGTTGTCCTGTTATGGTGTTGTCCTCTTTCTCTCTCTCCCTCCAAGTGTTTTACTTCCCAAAATCATCCCCTATTTAGAAGGAAAACATGAACAACACAATAACAAGACAGAAGAGGATCCTCCCATAAAAAACAGCTTTCACAGACTAATTAACTAGATATTTACATGAACTTTCATAAGTTCTCCCATGAGGTCCTCCTCATACAGTTCCTTACAAAAAAAAAAAAAAAGGAGGTGAATTAACAATAATAACGGTTACTTAAACACAAACCATTAACCAAGCATTGTTTAGCCAAAATATAAACATCTGCTACCATATTCGTTTCTTACACATGATGCTCAAGCTTCACTTCCAAAAATTGGTCATGTAGGGGTCTGCAATCCAAAACGATGTTTGCCAAATTAGAAATGTTTATTGCGCTACTCTTGAGCATATCCAACACAATCTTGCTATGTGAATTTATCAAAACCTTTCTCCAATTCTTCTCCATTGCCATCTTAAGGCCTTCTTTGACTCTGAGCAATTCAGTTATGGTTGCATCCTTTGCTTTGCTTGCCAGCTCGTAACTCAAAATCCACTCCCACATGCTTCTTCCATATCACAGCAATACTTGCATTGTTAGATTGAACAGGCCATGCAACATCGGTATTCTAATTCACCCAGCCATCTGGTGGTGGATTCACCCCTCTTTGATGTTCTGGACAAGAGCTTTGGGTTTGAGAGGGTTATGCCAGGTGTAGACACCCTTATCGGTTCTCATCCCCTAGCATCGCAAAAGCCCAATAATGATGGTAATGGATTAATATGGACGTAGGTAGAAAGGACATTGCTCGGAAGTATGAACCAATTTTCTTGAAACCTCAGCCTTTGGATAGCCTTTGTTATAAGGATTTCAAAGCCTTTGACCTTGCCTCAATCAGGGTTGACGATCAAAAGATATCGCGTCTTGAAGATTTGGGTCAAAACCACTTGATCCCGACCCCCTGGGTTTGCCCAAGGGCAATTTCGTAATTTACAGAGCACAAAAGTAAAAAAAAAAAAAAAAACTCTAGTCGCATGCGTGCCTCCAAGTCCAATGGTTAACCCGAGGGACTCAGCGGCACATCTTATTTCAATTATTATAAATCATGTTTTATTTATCTTTTGATTATGGTTAGCTTAATTATGCATGATTCAAGTTTGTATCTTTATTATTATGCATGCATGTTAGTTTAGTTAAAGTTTAATTCTTTTGTATGTCTTAGTGTAATTTGCATATAGAAAGCCCTAGGTTTGCGTCTTAGCATATATTTTGCATCTTTACACTTCCATTAAAGTTTCAAACAATTTTATTGATTTGTATATGCAATGCTTGGCGGTTTTAGCAAGTACAATTTTATTAATTTGTAAATGTTCACTCCAAATCGAATATTTTATTTATTGCTCCTCTTTTATGGATTGCGTTTGTTAGATAAATTGCATGCAAATCTATTATAAATAAGTGGATGTTGCACGTTGCTAGATGGACACGTAGGCATCCATGTAGGCGCTTCCTATTATCATCATTTCACATGTCTAATCCATGTCATATTAACAATTAATGCTTTACATTCATACTTTGAATTTGATTCACACTTAATTAACTTATGATTCAATGTATGTGGTTAATTTAATTAGTTTGACTAAGTGGTTAATTAATATACTTTGAAAAATTAATGTATTGTAATTGTTGAAATTTATTTGGATCAAATATAATTCGCAAAAACTTAAAAGAGGCCGCCCTTTGCAATAGGGCGGCTCATCCACGTCAACAAAGGAAATAAGCGGCTTCCTCGCTTACCAAAATAACGACCCTGCTGCGTTTCCTCGCTTCAATTTTGTCAGCTTCTCCTTCTCCACTTCGTCATTCTTTTCGATTTTTCTCCACTGCGTCTTGTTCTCTTTCTCCTTTTTCAGTTCGCGAATCATTCGATTTTTCGCGATGAATATGGCCTGTTTTTGCCTCTGAATTATTTTGATTCGCGTCATGGATCTCGTTCCTGTTGGTGATACAATTACTGATATAGATGGTTCTGGAACTACGATATCTGATGTTGGAGATGGAAATCAATATACAATTGTAGTTGCTGGAGGTTAGTTCATCACTTTTGATGATTAGGTCATGACTATAGTTTTTAAATTTCATCTATGTCCTACATATAAATCATTGATCATTATTTTTTTGAATGTTTTATGCTAACTTTTTGTTAGGTTTTATGTATAATTAAACACAATAAATATTTTATGCTAGTTTTATGATACACTGTGCGAATGCTTTTGGTTTATGTATTGATTTGGTTTAAGTATTGATGTTTCTTTAGATATGCAGAGGTTATAGTACTGAAACTAACACTGCATTAGAATAAACTAACACTGCTTGAAAATAAACTAACACTACAGTTTTATACGATGATGTGTCAGAGATTAAAGTAACGAAACTAACACTGCATTAGAATAAATTAACACTGCCTGGAAATAAACTAACACTAGAGTTTTTGTACGATGAAATAATACTAGTGAGATAAATCGTGAAATAAACTAACACTGCATGGAAATAAGTTAGCACTGCATGACAATAAACTAACACTAGTTATATAAATCGTGCTACTATATATAAGTGTTAGTTTTGATTTCTTTTTATATTATTTGTTTTTTGCATAAACAAATAGTGATGATTTTGATGTAAATGGCTCTTTTATTGGCTTGACCGGAAGAACACTTGATTATTTTTATGATTTGTATTGTCGTCATGCGGTTTTGATTGGGTTTAGTGTTAAGAAAGGATGTACTAGGAGATTAGCTAGCAAACCTGATGTAGTGAATGAGAAGTATTTTTTGTGGTCGTGTGAGGGTCATAAAACATCCAAACCTCCTGTTGAACCCATTGTTTCTGTTGATGGGAAACAAAAACCAAAGAGAAAGGAAGTTCCTATTACTCGGACTAACTGTAAGGCAGGGCTTCGACTTAAACACCTCAATGATGGTTTGTATTATGTTGTTAGCCATGTTATTGCACATAATCACCCTCTCACCAGGCCTGAGTGGGGCTATATGCATAGTTTTGAAAGGCATATTGGTAAAGAGCAAGGTGAAGTTATTCAATCCAACATTAATTGTGGAATGACAGCCACTCAATCTTTCCATTGTTCTGCATATGAGGCCGGTGGTGTGAAAGTTGTTGGGCACACCATCAAAGATCATCTCAATTATATTAATCGCATGAAGATGAAGGCGATTGAAGGTGGGGATGCCCAAAGCGTTATTGACCAACTCTACAAACAAGCTTCTGAAGAGGAGGATTTCTTTTTCAGGGTTAGGGTGGATGATAATGGAAAATTGTGTAATTTATTTTGGCGTGATTCGATGGTGAAGGAAGATTTCATGATATATGGGGATCTAACTGTATTTGATACTACTTATCGAACTAACAAGTATAATCTCATTTGCGCCCCCTTTGTTGGCATCAACAACCATTGGAAAAACGTAATGTCTGGTTGTGCTTTTTTGGCTAACGAGCAGGTAGAGTCGTTTGTTTGGTTATTTCAAGTTTTCCAGAAGTCAATGGGTGGCAAATAAATATCCTGTTAGCATTTTTACCGACCAAGATAAAGCTATGTCAAATGCTATTTCTCAGGTATTACACCTACTGTTAGTTGAAAATGTTCTGTAAATTTGGTGTCCTATTTTTTAGTGCTTGTTTTATTTCTTGCAGTGTTAGTTATTCCTTCCACAGTGTTAGTTCTTTCTTCCACAGTGTTACTTTGTTGCATTGGTGGTGTCTTGTTTTAACTCTTTAATACATTCCAGGTCTTTCCTTATTCAAGGCATAGACTCTGCTTGTGGCACCTTCTGAAAAATGCTGTAAGCTATTATGGAGAGCTGCGCAGTGATCCTTCTTTCCATTAGGCTTTTAAGCATTGCTTGTATGGATGTGTTGATGAAGAAGAGTTTGAGAGGTGTTGGAAAGAAATGCTTAGGAAATATGGATTGGAAAGCAGTGAGGATCATCCATGGATTCCTTTTTTGTATAGTTTCAAGGAGAAATGGTGCACTGCTTTGAGCAAAGACTCTTTCTCAGCGGGAATTCTGTCATCCCAGAGAAGTGAAAGCACAAATCATGCCATTGGGTTTCGTGCTAGTAATACAACTAGCTTAATTGAGTTTTATTCTATTTTTAAGGAAACTATGAGTCGTTGGAGGTTGACTGAAGAAGCGGATGAGTTTAATTGCTCTAAATCACTTCCGTCCACTGCACTTCACATGAATGGGATTGTGAAGCAAGCTGCTGAAACGTATACTCTTAACTCTTTTTAGGGATTTTGAAGCTGAGTTTTTGAGGTCGCTTACTACTGTTTGTACTATTTTGGACATGGAGGGGACGACATTAGTTTATAATGTTGGTGTTCAAGGTGAGACAGTTTCAGTCAAGGTTGTATATGATGTGGTCTGCCACATGATTTGTTGTTCATGCAAAAATTTTGAATCATGTGGCATGTTGTGTTGTCATTGCTTTAGGCTTTATTTCATGCATTCTGTTGTTGAAATACCTACTGTTTATGTATCTAAAAGATGGACTAAATTTGCAAAAGAAGAAGTGTGGAATAAGTGTGACAGGAACTATCCAGCAGCTGTGATGCGTAAAGAATCTGTTCTTTGGCGCCAGATTAGAGCTCGGAGGTTTTATAACCTGGTTCTGAAGTCTGAAAAAGATGAGGTAACAAGGAGAATTTTGGATAATGGATATGAGACACTTCTTGCTTCTATTGATGCTGCATTTTCTGGAATGGACATTGGTAACGATGATGGTTGCAATGATAGTGATGTTGTTGATAATTCACCTGCTACCAGCTCATCCACAACTGTACTTGATCCTGTACGTTGTGTGACAAAAGGTAGAAGCAAGAGAATACCAAGTCACTGGGACAAGGACAAGCAAAAGAAGAGGGGAAAGGCTGGTCGGAATGTTTCGCAGCTTAAAGACAAGGTTGGCGGCGGTTCTCGTGTAATGAAGGAGTTTGGAACAAAGACTCCGGAGGTTCAAATGTCTTGATTTTTTTGTTTAAACAATTCAATTATTTTAATTTGGTTCTTATGTAAACAACTATATGGGGAATTTTTTGATGTGAAAATAATCATATTCTGAAGTTCAATCTTATCATTTTTCTGTATTGTCAAATCTTATCAACTGATATTGTATCCTATAAAACTGACACTGGATCCTATAAAACTAACATTGTATCCCATAAAACTAACACTACATTCTATTATACTAACATTGTATCCTATTGAACTAATTTTACATGCTATTATTCTAACACTCTCCTAATCATCTCATGATACTAACACTGCATCCTTTGAAACTAACATTGCATACCGATTTACTAACACTTCATCCCAATTCAATAACACTACCTGTCAGTTCCTTTGAAACTAACACTGCATATTGTTTTACTAACACTACATCCCAATTCAATAACACTACATCCCAATTCAATAACACTACATGTCAGTTCCTATGAAAGAAACACTGCATACCATTTTACTAACACTACATTCAAATTCAATAACACTACATGTCAGTTCCCTAAAAAAATTATCATTTTTACTTACTATGCCTTTTATGCTATTTAAAACTTCAAATATTATCATTGAAACTACAATGCACTTCATGATATTAATGAATGTAGTGTGCAAGGAACAAGATCCACCCTTAACAATGCATTCCATATAACTAACACTGCATCCCACAAAACTAACACTGCATCCTACAAAACTAACACTACATCCCATAAAACTAACACTGCATCTGATAAACCTGTTCAAATCAAAAATAGAAAAGAAATCCTTGTTCAGTATTTCTACTGCATCTGATAAATCTGATAAAATCAAAATGGAAAAGAAATACTTGTTTCCACAACTAACACCGTATTCTATAAAACTAACACTGTATGCTATAAAACTAATACTGTTTCCACAACAAGTCAAAATACCAAATCATTCTAACATCATGCAATATTTCTTTGCACATTTTTCAGCATTTGCTGAAATTTACAACCTATTTTCCCCCCTGATTACAGACTGTTGAGTATTTTCTACTTTTTCTTTTTGGTTTTGTTTGCTTCTTTCTTTTTAAGCTTCTTCGCATCCTCGATCTCCTTCTTTAAAAGCGGCTTTTGATGTTCAAATAACCTTATTGTGTTGAGCACATTTTCTCGTTCTTTGTTGAGATCACTGAGCACCACTGTTGTGCAGATGCGGGATCTCAAGTAACGTCTCAAGTTAGACTTCATAGAATAGAAAACCAAAATGTTAATACTTGCACCTGATTTTTGTATTTTGAAAAACAGTATGTAAAATAAAAGAGAATATATACCACAATCAAAATGTTAATACCTTCTGAAGTTTTGGTTCATTGAATATCTCACCCTTGAAGTGCTCAATGTGTGACATCATGAAAACACCACAATCATGATCGTACTTTTTAGTCTGCCAATTGAATTTGATGTTCTGGGTCTTGTAGGTGCTAATCTCATTTGCCAATGGGTGCCTCCCTTCTAACCATGTTATCAGCTCCTCCTTTTGTTTAGTTAAATAAAGAACTCAGTATATAGACCAAACAGTGACACAATATATGGGCAAAGACATGCATAATGTTGTCCATGACTCCATGGCATTTTAGTGTTGGATGTCAACTCCAACATTTTCTTCAATAAAAAGCCTTGCATAACAATTGACAGCAAAGAAAGCAATATGCAAAATGTACAAAAGTCAGACACACTGCATCCCCATAATACTAACACTGGACTATAAAAAAGTAACACTGGATGCTATGAAAGTAACACTTGATCCTGTTAGGTTTATGTATATTACCAGTACTTGTGTTGAAAACGTAAAGATATTCTCCTCTTCTTCATACTCTCTGTTGTCCAGGTACTGAATCAACTTCTTTTGGAAGTTGATTACGAAACACGAGTAGTGATGTTGCAATAGTATCGGGACAAAGATCTGTTATCATCATTATTATTGAAATGTTAGATGAAGCTTAAATTGCGTGGAAATAAGTGCAGAAAATCCCAAAGTAATGTATTCTTACCATTTGAATCCTATGGAAGTAGGTGTTCCAAACAGGGTCAACGTTTCTCATCCAATCTGTATATGTATTTCTGATATTCCTCTTGCGTCTTTCAATTCCCTTTTTGCGCCTCTTTTCCTTCTCTTCCTTCTTCAGTTCTTCATTCTCATCCTTGGTATTTTCATGGTCTTTGTCATCCTTGCTATCTTTTTCATCATTTTTATCTCCTTCCTTCTCATCATTGCTATCTTTATCCTTCTCGATATTAGTCAGAGTAGGATTCTCATTGTTGAGCAGATCGAGGATGAAATCCATTATACTCTGACAGAGACAAAAATAACTCTTTTTAAAATAAAATAAATATTTAGATATTTGAAGATAGCATAAAACAATTGTTATTGATAGCTTACACTAGTTGTAGTTTCAAAGCAGAATCTGAGTGGTTCATCATTATGCTCTATGGCTGATCAGTTGTGGGCTTCAGTAGTGGATGATCAAGCTGGTCGTGATTGAAATTCAATATCCATGCACATGCTACTATGCAAATTATCATTGTCCGCATGTTTAGGAAGCCAAGTCCCATTGTCTGTCTCCCAATTTTCCTCTAGCCTTTTTCTCATCCGTGACTCTCTTCTTCATTTTTTTACCCTTCCAATGCTGGATAAGCGGCAAAGCTGTGGGTTGTGGTTCTCCTAGTCACATGTGTCTGTGAAAGTAAGCCAGTTGCAGAATAGCTACACAACCACTTATCTCCTTTACTGATGTTGATTTGTACTTTCTTACAGAGTTGCAAAGCCTGTTAAGTACAGCTCCACATCAATCCCAGTGTTGAATCTTTTCTTCATCCAACAGATATGGAACAGTGGAGAAATCCACCTTTTGGTTTGCTGAAGGCATCAAGAATGAGTTGAGTGCTAGGAGAACAAATAATCTCTTAAATATTGGACCACCATTGGGCAAGTGGTCCAACAAAATTGCTGGGATTACACTCACATCCATTTGTGTACCAGGTTGGATCCCAAATTCTTGCAACCAAGTGAGTTTTTCCGGTACTGTTTTCACTTCACTTTTAAAATTTTCGATATCGCAACCTTCATTTCTGGGCAGTAGAAACATGTCATGGACATCATAAGGCGTGATGACAAACTTTATTGTCTCATTCACCTTGAACACCCTGGTGTCAGGGTTGAATCTTTCCAATAACCAATCCATCATTGTTAGTGGAATTATCTCTGTTTTCATTGATAACAGACCTGCAAAACCTATTTCTCTGACAGATTGAATCTGTTCCATACTCAACAATTTCATCACATGTATAAGCCTGTTAGGCCTACACTGAGTTCTCATGCCTTTCTTTTTTTTTTTTCTCCTCATTCTCCTCACTTTCATAATCTTCATCTTCACTCTCTGCTTTTCTTTTTGCCAATGTCTTTGGCTGTTTCTTTGTTTCAGATTTTGTAGCAAGAGGTTGTGCTTTTGCCAAATGAGCTACTTTCTTTTCTGCAGCTACAACAATCGATTTATTTTGTGGAACTGCCTTTTTTGATGCAGGGACTCCTTTCTTAGGCTTTGAAACAGCTACTGGTTTCTTAGTAGATGTCGAAACAGCTGGCTTCGAAACAAGTACCGGTGCTACCTTTTTTGTTTCCTTTGAAAGAGGTACTGTTGTAGGCTCTGCCTTCTTTGCTGGGGGTTTTATTTTTACTGACACCACAACAGACATAGCAATACATTAGTACTAGAGTACAACTAGAGACACCAACCACAAATAACAACAACTAATTGACCAAATATACAAAACAGTTTACATAACAAAATACTATCACCGGATTCCAAGATACTGACACCAGAAGTACTAATACTGATACTAGACCACTTTTTAGAAATTATTTAGGTCATTTCAGTAAAATACTTAGACAAACTGTCACCTATAGTAAGTACAAATGCTAGCACCACATTGAAATATAATGACACAAAATGCTAACACTGGATCATTTATATTTTTAGAAACATTTTCAAGTGACACCACAACAGACATAGAAAAACATGCTACCAGATTGAAAATAAATAGTACTAGAAGTACAAATAGAGACACCAATCACAAATAACAACAACTAAATGAGCAAATATACAGAACAGTTTACATAAAAAAAATACTATCACCACATTCCAAATACTGACACCAGAAGTACTGATACTGATACTAGGCCACTTTTTAGAAATTATTTAGGGCATTTCAATAAAATACTTAGACAAACTGTCACCTATGGTAAGTACAAATACTAGCACCACATTGAAATATAGTGACACCAGAGCACAAATTGCTAACACTGGATCATTTCTTTTTTAGAAACATTTTCAAGTGACACCACAACAGACATAACAAAACATGCTACCAGAATCAAATTAAATAGTACTAGAAGTACAAACAGAGACACCAATCACAAATAACAACAACTAAATGAGCAAATATACAGAACAGTTTACATAATAAAATACTATCACCACAGTCCAAGATACTGACACCAGAAGTACTAATACTGATACTAGGCCACTTTTTAGAAATTATTTAGGTCAGTTCAATATAATACTTAGACAAACTGTCACCACATTGAAATATAATGACACCAAAACACAAATTGCTAACACTGGATCATTTCTATTTTAGAAACATTTTCAAGTGAAAACATGCCAACAGTTGAGACACCAATCACAAATAACAATAACTAATTGAGCAAATACTATCACAACATTTGAATTAACAACATAATTTTTACAGAAATTTCATATTAACAGTAGCAGAACTACAAACATGCATGACGGTGAAACAAGTTATTTTACTTACCAATTGGTCGTTTTTTTGGAGTACTTTTTTGTTCTTCAACTGATTCTTCATCTGAAATAAATGACAGTAGAATTACAAATACAACCAATAGATAACACCAGAAATTAAAATATTATAACTCTCTTTGAAAAGAATTAGACATAGAAGCGTAAGATTCAGACTAAAACTTGATTTTAGGGCGTAAAATACCAAATTGTAAACAATAAAGTCATGAAATTCGAAAATTAGGTCATAAAAATACCTTTTCGTTTTTTTGCGACTTGTTTGAACGCCATAATCCACAATGAGTGATAGATTTTCTGTGTTTTTTTTTGTGTTTTTGCTTTAAACTGAGAGAGAGAGAGAGAGAGATGATGATGAGAGCGCGAGAGCAGTTTGTTTTATTTTTCGAAAAAGAAACGCGTGTCGTGCGTGCAGTCAAATAACCCGCTCTATGCAATAGGACGGTCTACCATAAGCCTTATTGTTGACAAAAACCGTACTACACTTCACTAATGAAACCTCTAGTACACGTGTCACTTCTAAAAAATAAAAAAAATATCCTCATTCAGGGACTTCATTGTCATTTCCTTTAATTTTGGGGAGAGAGAAAACTGAACGGATCGAAACCTTATCCACTTTCCCATACCCTCCCGTTATAAAACCCTCCATTGCCAATCACCTAACCAACCTACCAAATACCAAAAAAACTTTTCTTCATTTTCTCTCTCATCAGTTCATAAAAACCATCACAAACAAGAGCCGAGATCGATTGTTTATCAAAGAGGAGAGAGAAAAAGTTAATAATCAATTAATCATTCATCAATGGCGACGATGGCAAGAAGAGCCACAACTAATTATCGGTTTCTGTCAAACGATCGTCACCAGTCGATAATGGCGAGCGCTACTAATACGGTTTCATCGGATTTCGAGCTGGAAGAATCGGACGTGTGGGGCGGGTCAACTCGGTCGGACTCGCCCGAGTCAAGGCCACCGAGGAGAGAGAAAATGATGGCGATGAGAAGAGAGAAAGCGATGTCCACTACCGGTGGTGGTGGAGGTGGAGAGGCGAGGTCGTTGCCGGTGAATATACCGGACTGGTCGAAGATACTAAGGGATGAGTATAAGTTAGTGAGGAGAGAGAAAATGGGTTTTAATCATGGCGGAGATGACATAAGCGATGACGGCGACTATTACGGTGGTTTTGATGTCGGTGGTTTAGGTGATGATGACGAAAGAATGCCACCTCATGAGTATTTAGCAAGAACAAGAATGGCATCACTTTCAGTACATGAAGGGATTGGAAGAACTTTGAAGGGTCGAGATCTGAAAAAAGTGAGAAATGCTATTTGGGAAAAAACTGGGTTTCAGGATTAATTAAATTTTAAATTTCGAAAATTATTATTACTATTAGATTTTTTTTTTGTTTTTCGATTTTGATTTGATTTTTGGTTTTGGTTTTGGTTTTGGGTTTGGGTTTTTTTGGGAATTAACATTGTGGATCCAGAGAAGTTATTATATTTTTGTTTTGTCATAAATTTTGGGGTTAGTTGACATATGAACTTACTGGATCAGATGATTCGATGATCTATGTAATTTTTTTTCCAACGATATAGTATTGTGAATTTTTTGAGGAGTTTATTATGGACTCAGTTATAAATCTACAGATGTTAATTTCTTTCTCTGCAATGGCATATTGTTAGATTTTGGTCCTGATTTTTTTGCAGATTATCGTGTGAATACTGAATAGTGTATTGTGTCTTGTTGCCAAAAATTGAATGAAAGTGTAGTGGGTGTGGGAGTGGGAGAATAGAGCATTTATGTTGTACTGTTGTGTAGTCCAAAACTCCAAATGAAGTCATCACTCGTTGCTTTTTTTTTTTTAGATAATTACAAAAAAAAAAAAAAAAACGTCATTGTGTTTGAATGATGATTAACCTTGATATTAATGAGTAATTACATGAATAAAAACTCGTCTGAAGCAGCGGCCTCGACGTGAGGCAATTCAAACACACAAATTCTTACTTAATCTCATGATTAGTAAGGACCCTAATTTCATTATGAGTTGATATTAAATGTGTAAGTGGGGGAGAGGGGAGGAGAGAAAAAGGAAGAGAAAAGAGAGAAGTAGTAGGGAGGTTCTAACTCTTGAGATCATGATTGAACCGTTGACTCAAACAAATATGACGTCAGCATGGCTATTGATATATTCAATATGAGCTTGTTGGAAAAACTTTATTTACTTCTTCATGTGCTATTTTGATGTGAACCTACATAATTAGTTTTCGTTTAAAAGATATGAGGTGAACCTGTAGTTCAAGCATATTAAAAAAACGAACAGGTTTTGTATGGACTTAGTCCACCGTGGATCAAGTAATTTTGCGGGGTGGCTCCAGGTGAATTAGGGAGGTGGCTACAGGTGAAGTAAGGGGTGGCGCCAGGTGAAGTAGAGGTGGTACTAACTACCAAGTATAAATTTGAGGGGTGACTCTAGGTGAAGTAGGGGTGGCTCCAGATAAAGGAAGGGGTGACTCTAAGTATTGGTCCACCATGGACTAAATCCACACAAGTTGCTGTTATATGACCGAATTAGATTGTTAGGAGTATGTTGCCCTTTATCTAGCCCAGATCAAATTGGCCCATTAGTAGTAAGATTTTTAGTCATATATGATTTAGGTCAAATTAGACAATTGAACAGGTTCGTATGCCCCCTCCCCATATATAACAATAAAAGCGACGATCCAATTTAATTGTATTTCAAATAGTTAAGAGACTGAAAATTGAATTTAGGAAACGCCTTGACATTATGAGATACCCATTTTTCAACGTTTTATCCATTTCAAAAGTGTTGTGTTTCAATCCAAACATCAACAAAAATAAAAGAAGCTAATACACTATGACCTCTGTGACCTCTTTGACAAAACTATGATGCTTATAGGGTGTTTTCTTTAGAGTTTATATGGACAAAGTGGTGATGTCGTATCACTTCTATGATTACCAATACCATTCAATGATGTTCACTTTGTGCTCACTTCAAAAATATAATTTTTGTCTCACATAACCAGTGATATTCAACTCACCAATTTTTTTTTGATAATTGGTAGTCCATTTTATTAAATGAAAAAAAATGAGTTAAAGCTCTCACTCCCAAAGGAGTAAAGTTCATACACCCATTAACCGCTACAAAACCATCCTAAACCAAAGAAAAACCTGTGAACAACACCATAAGTAAAGTCACAAACACACACACTTTAATGAACCAAACAAAAGAAACAACTAAAAACCAAGAACAACGCAAACCAATAAAACCCAACCACCACAAAAACTACCATAAGAGGAGGCGAACTAAAAACGCACACCAACGAGATGCGCATGGAAGACAAGCTGCCTAAAACTCCAACTCCTGTGGGAAGCCTTATTGACCAAACTGTCATGCTCAACCATGATTCGATTTAAGAAGAAGACCCTCCTTGCATAAAGCTTCAAGAATACGAATAACTTTCACCTCAATATCGAGCTTCCCATCCTTTTATAACTCGTACAATTTCTCAAAGTATTCATCATTAGAAGAATTCTCAACAAGTTTCAAAGCGTCCAACAACCACTCTTCATCAACATCAAAGTCAGAAGAGTCCCAATGAATAGAGAAATTCTTATCCAGTGGTGTCCAATTCAATTAGATGGTATTCATTTCAGTTCAGTGGTGTTGAATTCAGTTCAGTTCAGTGATGTTGAATTCAGTTCAGTTCAGCTAACTCTTAAAGAACACACCTTAATTGTGAGTATTGCAATTATTTATCATCCAAAAACCATTAGACGAGTCCTTAGTATGATACACTAGACTGAACTAAAAATTACTGAATTAATACGAGATCATCACTGAACTGAACTGATCAAGTAAGGTCTAAAAAACATACCAAGTAATGTGTGTACATGTTGCACCTAAAAATTATTGTACTAAGAGAATATATCTATATCAAAACCCTAATAACTGTGATTAGAAAAGAAAAAGAACCCTAATGGCTTAAGTCACTGAAATTTAAGTAAAAACTTCAAAAAAGGTGGAAGATAGGGACTCATAGTTTTAATATTATTTCCGTTTTTTGAAAATATTTACTTTTTTTTGCACGGTCTCCAATGTACTATTTTGACCATAGATAATTGTAATTACATGCATATATAAATTATAAAACTATAAATTTTTAAAAATATTTTTTAAAATGAATCTAACAATAACATTTTTATATTATAAATCTTTGTGTTTTTTAACTAATTTATGAGCTTTGACCTTGAAAAATGAAGTGTTAACAGTCTGGACTGCGTACAACTGGACCTCCCCAGACCCCGCCCTAAGCAGGATACTTACTGGATTGTTGTTGTTGTTGTTGTTGACCTTGAAAATGAAGTACAAACATTTTGGTGAAACGGGTTAAGTATCAATTATCACCCATTGTATTTTTTTCTTTTTTGAAGGATGTCACCCATTGTACATTAATAATTGTGTATGAGGAGTGCACATAATACTTACCTAATGGAGTAGCATTTTTTTAGATCAAGAGTAGCATTTGTTTAGTGAATTGCTAAATACCGCCCCTTTTTACTAGCTACCGCCCCCCCCCCCTTTCCAATTTTACCCTCACCCACCCCTCTTCCTCACTCACTCTCACTCACTCACTCTCACTCATCCTCTCTTCCTCACTCACTCATCCTCACCACCACACCATCACACCGGCAACCACCACCACCACCACCACCACGACCATGTCAAGTGCTAGCGGCAGCGGCGGCAGAGGTTTCGACAGCGAGGGAGGCGGCGACCGACGGCGCAAGGGGGTAACTTTTCGAAATTTTTTTTTTTTTTTGTTTGAATTGAATTTTTTTTGCCTTGAATTGAATATTTTTTGCCTTGAATTGAATCGTGAAGTTATGAATTGAAGTTGTGTTTTTTTTTTTTTTTTTAGCGTCGGTCGTCTGCCGATCTCGACTCACCCAAGGGTGAGTCGCCTGAGACGGGCGACTGACCCAAGGGTGAGTCGTCTGTCGCAGACGACTCACCCTTGGGTGAGTCGAGACAGGCAGACGACTCACCCTTGGGTCAGTCGCCCGTCTCAGGCGACTCACCCTTGGGTCAGTCGCCCGTCTCAGGCGACTCACCCTTGGGTCAGTCGCCCGTCTCAGGCGACTCATCCTTGGGTCAGTCGAGATCGTCAGACGACTCACCCTTGGGTGAGTCGTCTGAGACCAGACGACCGACACAAAAAAAAATTATTTATTATTATTATTATTATTATTATTATTATTATTATTATTATTATTTATTATTATTATTATTATTATTATTATTATTTATTATTATTATTATTATTATTTATTGTTATTATTATTATTATTATTTATTGTTATTATTATTATTATTATTATTATTATTTATTGTTTATTGTTATTATTATTATTATTATTATTATTATTGATTGTTATTATTATTATTGATTATTGTTTAATTAACTAAAAATGTGAAATGATAGATGGGAGGAGCCGGTAAATCGGTGCCTCGGTTATTTAGTGAACTAGCTGGTTCAGGACCGCGTCACACGAGGACGCGCGGGATTGATGCCTCTGTACGGAGACAGAGAGAGGCAGTTCGGATGAGGGAGATGACTGCTGAGCAAGACGATTACGCAACTAGCGAGTTCTACTCCGGTGAGCAAGACGATGATGAGATTGGCGTCGAATTATCCTCAGATTGGCGCGTGGTGAAGGGCAGAGGCGGTAGGTTTGTTAGTACTGGGTCGTCCAGTACTGGCAAACGATCTAGAGCGGAGGACGACACTACGTGGCTTGTTACAGAGCCTGTGTCCGGTGGGCCGGCGGATGATAGCGTCATACCGAGCTTCTTGGGCCACGTAGCGTCTCGTATGTGGAATGGAGAGATGAGGGGTCTCTTGAAGTGTCAGAACCGATGGACTGTATGTCAGCGGCTGAGTCAGTGGCGAGCGGAGATGTCGGCCGAGATGAGGGCCCAGATCGAGGGGACTGGGTTATCACACCTGGCAGACATTATGTTCAGACATATTGACTTCCCCCTGATATCTGCATTCGTGGAAAGGTGGCAGCCGGATACGAACTCGTTCCACATGCCGTTCGGAGAGATGACGATCATGTTGCACGATGTATGGCATATTCTTCGGATTCCTGTAGACGGAGAGCTCGTTTCCAATGAGGGACGGGATGGGCAGCTGCAGACGGCGGCCATGGAGGTTCTCGGGGTCAGCCCAGAAGAACTAATGTGTAGCCACTGGCAGGGCGGTGCGGTCCTCACGGAGTCGGTTTTTGAGCTTTGCCGTGAGCAAGTGGATGACATCCAGGCGACAGCTTGGATGTGGTTACTTATTGGATCCACCTTGTTTGTCGACAAGAGTGGTAACCGTATTAGACCCTCCTGCGTGATGGAGGTGATGGACGACGGTGTCGATACGGTGCATGACTTCTCTTGGGGATCTGCTGCCCTCGCCTTCCTATATCGTCAGCTCGGTATAGCTAGTCGCGGGGATTCTCAGGGCATCTGCGGATGCCTAACTCTCCTGCAGGCATGGATATACGAGTACTTTCCCTGCTTCCGACCTCATCGGGAGCGGATGGTTGTCGGGGACGACGAGGCTCCCCGTGCGTCCGTATGGAGTGCCCTGGCTGAGGGCAAGGACATGGGTCGACTGGACTCCTTACGTAGACGCTTGGATCATCTGCGAGTGACAGAGGTACGTCATTTAGTTATCGGTGTTCATGATTTATTTCGTCGTTTGCTATGTTTTTTTACTTCACCGTAACTTTCAACATTTCTACGTAGGTGGTGTGGCTGCCGTACGGTTCTAACCCGGCAGTATCTGTACCGAGGACTGTATTCATGGGGTGGCTACAGTATCGGGATATTATCGAACCGTACATGCCTGGTCGTTGTTTACGACAAATCGGGTACGTACAGAGTATCCCAACCCCGATCTTTAGGCCAGTCAAAGCGATCAGGTCATGGAGCAGTCGTTCGTACAAGGTTGTCTTCCCCGAACGGATCTCATCTGATGCTTGGCGTATGTTCCCGGGATTTTACATTCTTGGTCTCCATGGGTTTCAGGCATCCACGTCAGATCCCACAGCATGTACGGATGACTACCTCGCATGGTACTACCTTCACTCCCACCCTCGGCTGATACGTGACGCTGCAGCACCTGTGATTCCTCCACGATCCAACAGCGATTATGTAAGTGATTAACTAAAAAATATATATTTTTACGTATTTCATATCTCTGAACTCACACTCATTGTTACTTTTTTGCAGTGGGTGAATCGTCTAGCCGTCGCAGCTGAGTCTTTCATTAGTTTGATTCCTCCGGAGCAAGTGGAAGATTCTCGATCGATTATGGACGAGTATATGAGAGATTGGCGGGCTGCCAAATGATGTATTGACCCTAGATGAATTTGTTATTATAAGAGTTTCATTGTTATTGTTATTATTTATTTTGTGTTATTGTAATTTGTTGTTTCTTGTTTACATTTTTTGTTTTATTGTAATTTGTTGTTTTATTTACCTCCAATAATCACGACCACTCTCCACATGCAAAATATAACAATCACACAAAAATGTGACAATGATATAAGTATAACAATCACGCAAAACATTCAATTACATCGACCTCGCTAAACGATCCCAATGTGCTCTTCGCGTAACATACATTTGCTCCCAACCAGCGACACTATCAGAACGGAAAGTAAACCATGCTTCGCATATCGGAGGAACAGGGAAATCTGGGGCTAAATCCAGACGGATATAATGGGAATACGAATCACCTAAATGACACATGACAATTTCCCTACTTGGACGTGTAGCAGTCGAAGGTGCTTGGAACGGTAGCACTGTGTAACAATGATATAACCCCCTTCCGCTGCCGTATCCGAATAACATAATCGCTGCATTGAAGAGGTTGGCAATCGGGAACAAATCCTCAATTACTGTCATCCAGTGATCATCGTTACACGCACCTCCGTCCCACATAATACGGCGGTAACCAGCGTCGACCCCTTCAATGTATAAGTTTTCGTACAATGCTCGGTTAGCTAAGAGTTCGTGTGCAATGCAAACTCTCGCCACTCGCCATTGCTCTTGGTCTCCGAAAATGTAGTCCGCAATGACACGGAAACCGCAATTACCATCCCCAAGCACATCGAGATATCCTTCAATGAAAGGTACGATGATTCCCGGAATTTTGTTAACATGATAGAATTCAGTGATATCTATTGCGTGTCCAGCTGCAACACAATATAATAGAAAGTCAATAATAGTACTTATCAAAAAGTAACAACATTATGTACATGTTAATAAATTATAGGTTTTCATACCAGTACTGTTTACGAAGTTACTCGATGAGGATGAGGTACGACCACGCCCGCGGCTCGAACTGGATGACCTAGGGCGACCACGACCCCTCTGGGAGTACTCCCATGAACTAGGATCACGTCTGGTAGAGGAACTCCCTCTCGGTCGACCTCTGACTGTCGTGTTCGCTTCCGGCTCGACGTAACTCGCTTCCTCAGGATGAAGCTGCTCATTCATAAGGACAGATATGTTGCGCACAACTGCCGGGTCGCTTGAGTTAACCTCGTCGACCAGAGACCGAAAGTATCGATGGTCCTCAGATGGATGCTCAGTCATGTCAAGCGTAGCTATCTCCACTGCATCAGTAATAACGAGTGTTCGCCAAAATTCGTGGACACTATTCAAGCTAATTGGCGTGCCCGTATCCGTGGCCGTTTTCAACTCACACGCACACGGGATCTGATGAGTGGATCTCAATACACAACCGCAACGATCAAATACTTGGTGACTCAATTCTCTCATCCTGTTCAGCTCAGCCAATAATATTTGTAAGCAGTAATGGGAAACATACCCGGTCAGATAGTTGAATGGGAAACCCGAGTACACCACACTTCTTCGTCTTCTGCACTCTTCAAGTGTGTACTTGATCTCAGTTATTTGTGACTCGATTGACTTGTTGACCTTGTTCCAAACATTGTCCAAAGCTCCAGTTGAGGAGTTCAACCACTGTTTTAGCGCGGCATGTGCACTCTCCACCCTGCAAGTCGTAGTGTTGCCAAGGTGTAGCACCTTATTCGTCCACGCAGCCACAAACATCTCTTTGTGTCTCAGCCAGGTCTCCTCTACATAGGATATCACGTGAGGGTAAGTCCTCCAACTAACCTTCATCGTACGCACTGCTCTATCGTACGCAGCTTCTGTGGAAGCTTCCATGATAATTTTCCACCTCCCATTCTTGAACCTCTGCGCGACGGCCTTATCTTTTCCACAAAGTCTGTACACTTTGTCTTCAACGTACTTTGTTAATGTGCCATGTACAGAGCAAATGGGCACTCTCGGGAAATATCTCTCTAATAGGTGTCATCAACCCTAGCTCACGATCGGTCACAATTGCTGTTGGGTGTACATCATTTCCAATAAGCATCCTCAACTTATCTAAGACCCACGCATAGCTTCCCTGAGTCTCATCCTTCATAATGGCATAAGCTATGAGGAAGTTCTTATTGGTTGGAGTCATCCCCACTATCTCAAGAAACGGCATCTTATACTTGTTTGTTTTGTACGTGGAATCTAAGCCAATCAACCAACGAAAAGACCGAAGTAACTGAATTGATGTAGGGTGTGCCATGAACACGTGAGTTACCTCATTAGTAGCTCGGTCGGCTCTTGTCCAATGTACGTACTTATTCGCCACAGCTAAATGATGAAACTGACCAATGACATCTCTCTCTTCAAAATCAAGTTTCCTTATACGATCTCTGTGGTTGTACACATGCCGTCTAGTTGCATTGTCCTCGGGAAATTTTTCCTGAATCGCGGCCAAGATAGCACATGGCTTTGTTTGTGCCGAAGTCATGTCACGAACGAGTTTCTTTGACCCAGGACTAAGACCACTCATCTGACGATATCCCTCAGGATACACAGCAAAGTCATGGTTGTGGGTACCCCTAATCCCAGGCAATGTGACAATCATCCAACTACTGGATCTATACACTTGCCGAGCTCTCAACTGGAACGTACATTTACAAGCCTTTGTTTTCGTATTCTTCCGAGCAGCAGTATCTAAGTGTCTTAATTCCCCTCTGTAGCGTTCACCTCGATTGCATCTTAACAATTTTACGCTTCCACTCTTCTTGTGTGACGAAATTATCAACTCAAACCCGATAGTAAGTGCAATTTGTTTTGCCCAATTAATTGCATCTGTATCACTATCAAATAACTCATCAGTGACGAAATGCGTACTGTAATCAACACCATCACCACCGAACCGCTCCAAAGGAATCTAACGAAAACAACGAAAACAATGTTAGCTTAATCTTAAATTCAAACAATAAATAATAATAATAATAATAATAATAATAATAATAATAATAATAATAATAATAATAATAATAATAATAATAATAATAATAATAATAATAATAATAATAATAATAATAATAATAATAATAATTTTTTTTTTTTGTGTCTGTCGGTCGTCGATCTCGACTCACCCAAGGGTGAGTCGTCTGCTACAGACGACTAACCCAAGGGTGAGTCGTCTATTGATCTCGACTCGCCCAAGGGTGAGTCGCCTGTAGCGGACGACTCACCCAAGGGTGAGTCGCGACCTACAGACGACTCTCCTTTGGATTGGTCGCCTGTAGAAGACGACTCACCCAAGGGTGAGTCGAAAATCTCAGACGACCGTGCAAAAAATGCGCAAAAAAAATTAATTTTACCTCCGCCACCGTCGACGGCACTTCTTCATCGCCGGCAGACATCCGCGGGTTGCTTGAGTGAATGTTGATGAAGGTTGGGTATGAGAGTTGGTGGTAGAGTGGGAGAAAAGTGGTGTGAGAGTTAGAGAGGGAGAGAGGGAGAGGATGAGTGAAAAATTAAAAAAGGGCAAAATTGGAATTTTGGGGGGCGGTAGCTAGTAATTTGGGGGCGGTATTTAGTAACACCCTTTGTTTATCGTTGTCAAAATTCTCAAACAATCAGTAAAATAAGTTGGAGATTAGATAAAGTCTTCAAACAGATGTTTTTTTATTTGTACAATTATTGGGGCCATTGGGTCTAGAATTTTCAAATAATTATGATGAAAGTGATGTGAAGTTTACCAATCATACTGTATTAGATTCCAAACCTACTATCTGATAAGACACTATAGTAGTAGTACTAGTGTACTACTGATTACTAAACATTATGGAAAGGAGTATTATACAATATTGTGGTGTCCCCCTCTAAAAATTTTAGTGGTGAAGAGTTCAAATTCTCATATAAGCAAACTAAGTAGGTCCTGTTTTTTTCGCCGATTTCATGCTGTATTTCGTTCTGTTTCAATTCGTTCCATTCCGCGCCGCATTCCGTACTTCATTTTGTCTCACATATTTTTGAATTATCCGCGCCACGCCGTTCCGTTCCAAACCGTTCCGTTCCGTTCTGTTTCTCACCGTCCCGCACCATTCCGTTGAAGAGAACAGGGAAATCGTCACCACTACTAAGCTCGACAAGGGTTAATTGGCCCGATATAATGTAATTTACGGACTATTACATATTGTATATCCTTATAGGAAAAAGAAAAAAACTGTCCTTTAATCTATAACTCCGTATTATCGAAAAATTGCAATTTCTTTTGGACAATGTTATTTGTCAGGCCACAAAACTATCTATTACCAGATAAAATTATGTTATATATGAAAATATAAAAGAGCTGAACTTTTAATTAAATTTGATAATAATGTTTATTAATCTAACAATAACAGCATCCTTTCTTTATCTTCCTTTTTCTTTTGGCTGGCTGGGACCGTTGGTGAGTTAGGACTTAGAACTGGATGGAGAAATGCACTTCAATTTCAAAGGAAAGTAAGGGGGAATATTAAAAAGAAGAAAGCGACCAAATACATAATTTGAAAAGGTGTGTCACTACGTGATTATATTGACAATTGGGACAAACATGTCAATAATCAAATACAGCTTTGGTGCATTATGATTTAGATAGAGGCTGTTGGAATTTGTCTTCTTTGATTGCTGAGTAAAATACTAAAGGGTGATTTCTGATTTGCATATAAAATTAACCCTTAAATGGTGCACCTAAAGTCTTACGGTATTAAGCTACCCAAATAGTACAATAAGTTAGCTATAATCAATGTGTTAATTTTGCATGAAAAAGAAATTAACAAAGGTCACACAAGTGACAAGCCCCTATCATTGTGAAATTTGGCTGCATAAGCCACCGGCGTTGAAAAAAGATTGTCTAGACCCCCAACTTTTCCATTTTGGCCATGTAAATCCTTGAAAGATTGAGAATATGGAGAGTGAAATACACTCTCCAATTACATAATTAAGTTTAACAAAAATATGATTTAATTTTTTTGAGTTAAAACTTAACTTCTTGTAAATGCAAACATATTCCACTAGTTTTTCTCATTTTGAATTAAATTCCAAGAACTAGCATTACTTCCTTTTTCTTGCTGTTATTTCGATCACATTTCTTTTGATAAGAGACAATAACATTTTTGCAAAAACATTAAAATATGTTTTTTTAACAAGCGACATCAATAGAATTGGAGATAAACTAGAGCATAATAGATCATTGGTCTTTTTAATTTTCTTTAACGAAAAAATAATAATTTTAATAGGCAAACTTATTGCCCACAATAATAGATCACCGTCATTCTAGTAAGATTTTTACTATTGTAATACATACTAATTTTCATTAATTTTTCTTTCATCCCATTGTCTACAATGAATAGTCTTGTACCTAATAATTTTTGGTCTATTAGAGTCAAGTTAAAGTATAAAAAATGTGATAAAAAAAGTATAAATAAAAAAGTGCAAAGGTTGGCAAGTTTACAAACGAAATAAGGATGGAACAAATTTTTATGAAAATTAAAAACTGCATAATAGCAAATAAATCAAAGAGGAAAAAAGTGTTTCATTGTCTCTACCCTATTTTATTTTATATATTTTGGCGTGTGTTATGATTACTTATACAATAATATTATAAAAGGATAAGAACATGAACAAATGGTTTGATTTTTTTCATTTTTGAAAATTATTTTTCATAACACTTGCCTCATCGGTGAGTGTACATTACTCTCTCATTTTCGGTCATTTAAGGGTCTATACAACCAAAAATACAACGTTGGGGGTTCTATACGACCCATTTTAAATGTTGGTGGCTTGTATAGCCAAAAGGGACAATGATAGGGATTTGTATGACCTTTGTTGAAAAAAAAAATCAATGGTCCTAATTGATCGACGGGATACACCATGGCAGATTCATCAGGTACTGCAGGATGTTCGATAATTCATTTAATTGTGTGAGGAAGTTCGTGTACAGCACATCTATCGAGAAGAAAACCATGGAGCAAATTGGTATTTATATTGTATTCCTAGAGATTTAGTTCTCATTCAGTATCACGATCAAGTTAGAGTGATAATCCTCACGAGAAGGGTTCTCTAACTATATACTGCTTACTTAAATTTATAAAAAAAAAAAGCTACACAAATAGTGATAGGTAAGGTATGTTTTTCCGTCAAAATAAAAGTAAGGTCCTGTTTACCCACAAAATTACAAAATGGCTTTGCTAGACCATTAAAGTACTAATAAATAGAAAAGAAAAAAAAGCAAAAAAGAAGTTGTATTAGGTCACCCAATTCTTCATTGTGTTGTTTGACTACCAAAGTGTTTCATAAAGGCATTTCTAAACCATGATGTTCATGACCCTTTTCTATTTCAATTTGGATTTTTTGTTGGATAGTACATTTTCTCAACCGCTTCTTATGAGATAGTGGATTATAATTTTTCCTTTTTAGTTGGGAACTATCTATTAATACAATTTTCCTTGTTGACTATTACTCTTGACTATTTTTCGGTGAATTTTTCTAAAATGCCCAAAATACCCCTCACATGTAAACATATACCCTTCTTCAAATTCTTTTTCTTCTTTTTGAAGGAAAAGTGTCGAACTATTCTATATTGATAACAAATCTGTTGTTATTATGGTCTCTTAACGCTTAATTATTCAAAATGATGCTCGAAAGGTCAAGAGATTGTAGATGTGGCCACCATAATGTCATTCAATCCTCATGAACTAGATAATTCGGGGATAAAGTTAGTTCAACACTTGTCACTTTTATGACCCAGAGATTGATACTCTTTGTTGGATAGTGTTTAATTGGATTGACTAAGGATAAATTGATTGTAAAAGGATGCTAAAAATTGATTTGGCGTTAATGAAGATAGAACTTAGAGGTGGCCAGTGGGTCGGGTTTGGCCCAGACACGTAATGGACCGGCACTTGCCTGGGCCAACCTGCGCAAGGAGGTCAGAGGCCCAGGCCCAGCTACGGTTACAAACCCGTTGCTAGTAGTGCGGGCCTGACTTGGAGTGGAAAAAAAAAGTGATACAGCTTGGACAGGCCCACCAACCAAGGCCCAGATTAAGCATGTCTCTTCAATAGAAATAAGTCGTCTCTTTCCTTGATTCAATCAATGAAATCCCCAAATCTTGGCTACTGGTTATTCCTTTCAAAGCTCTCTGCCTCATGTCCCTATCTCTTTCCTTTTCACTTTCTCTTTCCTCTCCCTCTCTCAAAGCCATTTCCAAAAGCTGTTAAATATCCCACAAACCATGAAGATTATAGCAAAAGAGAGGGCAATAGAAGCGGCAAAGGAGAAAATCGCCGAAATCAATGGCGGCAAGTAATAGTACGGTTCGGCACTGGGTTAGCCCTGGCCACCACCGTCAGCCCGGCCCGGCACGGACCGGTGCCAAGGTGTGCGGGTCAGTGCGGCAACCTTACTAGGCACGGCCCAGATTGAAGCCCGGCCCAGCACCGGCCTGGACCGGCCCATGGCCAGGTCTAATGGAACTGGGTAAGAAGGAGGATGGATGGAAGGACTTTGGATCATCTCTATTTCTCCATTTCGTAAAAGACCTACACTTTCTAAATGGATGGTGAGATCTTTTTCTACCCAATTTTAAATTAATTAAATTCAAAAAGACAAAATAAAAGAAGGGATAATCTAACCATCCATTGCAAAAGAAATGGAGAGTTGGGAAAGGAAGAAGTTGAGGAGTGGCAGAAGTTATGGTGGGAGTGAAGCTGTGCAAAGGTTTTCAATGGATACGTGAGGGGCATTTTGGCTATTTTTGCAGATTTAAAAATCCACCGAGAAGTGAGTCAATGGTAGTGGTCAACCAAGAAAGTTATCTTAATATGTAATTCCCCACAATAAATAAATAAATAAATAAAATTATAAGGTAATATGTCACAAAAAAATGATTCACAAAAAATAGTATCCAACAAAAAAAATCCTTTTTAATTTAGATAAGTGTTAACATCAGAGACAAATTTTATTTCCCCTTTTTCTTACCTTGTGATAGTGGAAGAGGTTAATGATCGTAATTATTGATAAAATTCACAATATTTATTTACGAAAAACTTCTTTTTTTAAATGTATATGATTTAGAGCCTTGTTCCTTTCAACAAATTACAAGTCGATTAATGGTAAATTGGTAACGACGACAAGCAAGTATAGTGTCCAAAAAGTGAGTCATTTGATCAAGCCGCGGGTAATACAAATAACAATATGTTATACTACTTAAGTTATTTGTTATTTGTGTTTCTTTTTTTCTGGTAGAATGTGAGCGTATATTTCATTTACCAAAAAGCAATAGTTCGTACATCAAAACTATATCTATCAAGGGAGCTAACAAGTGCTACCCATCTACTCTACTCCATATAGTAAAACTTTTAAAGCAAAACTATGTAAAAACTATACATTTGAACTTGTATTTCTGTGTATAAACTTTGGCTCTATACCCATTGCTGCACACCACTTTCTGTTCTTACTTGTGCTCCTGATCTTCTCAATCTTGCTAAGCTGGACCTTCAACTCAAATTTTATCTTGGTTGTAACCTTCTCTAAAAGAGGTTTCTCTCCTCTGAAAATCACATGGTTCCTGGTAACCCAAATGTGATTAAAACAAGCAGTAATCGCAGCTTTACACACTGATCTATACGCAGAAGATCCACGAACATGCTTCATGCCTCAATCAACCACATCATCTCAGCAGCTGGGAGGGGGTTTGAAATGCACAAAGTCACCAATAGCTTTCCAAATTTTCTGAGAAAAAGAGCAAGACAGAAACAGATGCTCATGAGATTCATCTGTTGTGTCACACTGCACAGAGTGCTTATCAACCATCACACCTCTAGCCAGTAATCTATCCTTGGTGAGTAGTCTTTTCTACATCAACATCCAAGCTGTGAACGAATGCTTTGGATAAAGGCTGAGTAGGTGAAGGTTGCAACAAGGTTGTATATGCTGATTTAACAGAGAAAGGAGGAGGTCCAGGTGTCCAAGAAATCTCACCATCTTGAATGTCAACACACTGTAATGAAGATTCTCTGAGCTTGAGAAGTTTCCTAAAACACCATGAGTGAGATTGGGACTGCTGAATCTCCCAAAATGATTCCTGCTTTAAGTACATTTCATGAATCCACTTCACCTAGAGCACGTCAGCTCCTGCTAGCTAGACACCAAATCAATTCAGTATAAAGGTTGTATTAACTGTGTATAAATCCTTAAATCCCAAAGTTGTGGCTGACACAAGTCCTTCCATGAAAACAATGCTTGTTTACTTATAGTTCTCTTTTCCACTACACAGAAAATTCCTACAAAGAGGTTCAATTTACTTGGCCACCTTTTTTTTGCAATACGAAGATGGAACCCTAGAAGTTACGCAAACTGAATAAGATAATATTAATGAGCTGAGCCCTAGCTGCATAAGAGAGGAACTTGCTAGACCATGTTCTTAATTTTTCCAGTAATTCTATAAACCAAACATACACAATCAGTAGAGTAGTTAAGAGATTTAGAAGTAAGTGGTACTCCCAAATATCTAACTGGTAACTGCCCCACATCCATATGCATCAAACTCTGAATTTGTTCTCTCACAGACCCAGATTTACCACCAAAAAACAACTGACACTTCCCCGGATTTGCTACAAGCCTAGAAGCTTCAAAAAATTCTGTAGAAGCTTTCAGCACACAGGTAGCAGATTTTGTAGTCCCCTTACAAAAAAGAAACAGATCATCTACATAACTAAGATGAGTAATATTCAAGCTTCCACATTTAGGATGGTGCCTGAACTCTCTGTCATTCTTCAACAAGGATAATCTTCTTGAAATTAAAGAACCTCCATAACCAGCACAAACAAATAAGGGGAGAGAGGATCACCCTGCCTCAAACCCCTCTGACCACCAAAATAACCAGATAATTCCACATTGATTACCAGTGAGTATTTCACAGTATTAACACACAGCTTTATCCAGTTATTAAAACATACAGGAAAACCCATTTTATCCAGAGAATGCAACAAAAAATGACAATCAATAGAATCATATGCCTTACGAAGATCAATTTTGACAGCCATCCTAGAACTAACTTGCTTCATATCATAGTGAGCAAGTGATTCTTGGGCTAAAAAAATATTATGGACAATGCTTCTCCCCTTGACAAAAGCCCCTTGCTTTGTACCAATTACTTCATGCAACACACTTCTCAACCGCCTAGCAATCACATTGAAAATACATTTATAAATGACATTGCAGCATGAAATTGGCCTAAACTTTGATGCTAAGGTTGGATTAGTTACCTTAGGGATCAAAGAAATAGTTGTTGCATTAATCTGAAACAGAATCTTGCCTTTAACAAAGAAATCACGAATTGCAGCAATCACATCTGAGCCAACAAAATCACATCTGCATGCCTTCTTGAAGAAACAAGAACTGTAGCCATCTGGACCTATTGCTTTAGTATCCTTGATCTCAAACATCCAAATTTAATTTCATCATCAGTCACTGGTATACATAAGCTTCTCCCATTGGATTTAGAAAGAATAGGACCTACTTGATACACTTCATATGGTAATCTAGTTTCCTCATAGGAAGATCCCAACAGATTTTCATAGTAAGCCACTAATTCAGATTTAGTATTATCATGAGTGACCAATTTCACCCCATTGACATCATAGAGAGCAACAATAGAATTATTCATCCTCCTTTACTTGATACAGGCATGGAAATATGTAGTGTTTTGATCCCCGGCTATTAACCACTGTATCCTTGCTTTCTGCTTCAAGAAGAGAGCCTCATAATGCAGAAGTTTCATGTATTCTTTAAACTACTTATTCTCCTTAGCAGCTAAAACCTTATCATTATTATTATCATGCAGCAACCTTTGCATAGTCAATGACTCAATCTTCTTCTCTTGCACTCTCCCTTGCATGCCACCAAAATTCACCTTATAGAAATTCTTTAGAACAGGCTTGAGATTTTTCAAATGTTTACAGATAGCAAACATTTTGGTCCCCTGAATCTTCTGTTTCCAAACATCACTAGTCAGAGGAAACAGAGATTCCTCCTTGGTCCAAACATTAAACAACTTGAAAGAATGTGTAACCTGCACAAGAGCTGTGATCTGAACAATGGCAGGGCAATGATCAAATATACCCTCAGGTGAAAAGTCCACAAAGTAAGCAGGGAAGAGATCCATCCATTCTCCATTCACCATGACCCTATCCAAATTTTTGTACGTCCTACTACCATCTTGCCTCCTATCATTCCAAGTGAAAATCTGTCCAACAAATTTCAGGTCCAAAACAGGTACCTGAGCAACAAAATCCTGTAATTTAGCCACATCATGCCTATTTATAGGTCTACCCTGCTGTTTTTCATCAGAGTTCAACAAACAATTAAAATCACCAGCTAATAGCCATGCTCCCACCATACCTTGGCTCAAATCAGACCAAAGAGATACCCTTTGCATTGCATGATTATAAGCATAAACAACTGTAATCATGAACTTCACACTACTACTCAAATTTTCCACTTTACAGTGGATCAACTGAGATGTTTTCTGCATCATACTAACAGCAAAAACTAGGGGATCCCAGTAGACTAAGATCATCCCCCTTCACATTATTACAAGCCTTATGCTCATAAGACCACCCTGGAACACACATCTGAGCAACTAAATCAACATCTGCATTATGAAGCTTAGCTTCAACAATTCCCAAAATGGACAATTTATTATGCAAAACTAATTTCTTAACCTCTTTTTGTTTATCAGGGAGGTTAAGACCCCTGATGTTCTAGAATCCCATTTTACTCATCCTGGATGAGTACCACCCCCTGACCTGTTCTGGGATCCACCACCCTTGCTGCGAAGGGATCTATCACTCTGAGGAGGTCTCTGCTTATTCTTATTCCTAGCACCAGCTTTAATCTGATCAGAAGAGCCACCCAGTTCTGTGTAGCTGGAACCTGTCTCTCTGCATTTGGTGAGACATTCCTTCTTACTCCTGAATTTACCATTGTCCAACCAGGTTCAGTAGCTGAGCTCTCAAGCTGACCTTCTGTCTGGTTACTATTCTCAATAACTTGAGATGTAGGTACTATTTTCACAGGTTCAGCAACAACACCAACAACATCAGTAGTAGCAGGCACAGGTTTTACTGCTCTCCAAACTGCAGGAAACTTCTGGCATCTATTATCTGAGTGCCCAAAAACTTTGCACTTAGAACACCTCTGAGGAATCCATTCATACTCCACTGACTGTTCATACTTCTTCCCCGTAGGATCACACAAGGTAAGACTCTTAGGTAATACAGCATCTACCTTAATCTCAACACAGAGCCGAACATATTCAAGTTTTGATTTCACAGTTGTAACCCCATCAATACACAAAGGAGTTCCCAAAGCACTTCCAGTTTTGCTCAAACCAGGCACAATCCATAGAGTATATTTCAGATGATGCAATTTAACCCAAATAGGAACCCTAGTGACATCCATAACTCTAATGTCCATATCAATCTCCCATGGTTTCAAAATCAGAGGTCGATTATTGTATACCAATTACCATGCTCAAAAATTTTCAACATATACTCCTCAGTTGTAAAACAAAACAGAAAAACACCAGATTCAATTAGGTGAATCAACATCTCCACATTCCTTCCATTACGACTTCACATAACCCCTAATTGATTGTTCATTAGGTTTTTTGCAACACATAACCAACTAAAGAGAATTTCCATTGTTCAAACCCCTCATTCCATTCAGCATCCCCAAAATTTACCACAGATTTATCATTATCAGAAGTAGGAACGAATTGCAATTTCATACCTGCATCCTGATGCCTATTCCGCCTTAGAGTATCCGCAAACGAGGTTGTACCCATTTTTGGGATTATACCCAAATTGAGATCAAAACACAAATGATGAGCTGGATGGAAGCACTCGACGATGTAGAGACGAGAAATCGAAGAAAAACCAGAAGAAAAATGGTGCAGTAATCACTAACAATGGTGGCGGTTAGTGATTACTTTGCGTGGGAAGAGCTTTCTCTCTCTACATTCTCTCTAAAATCCAACCCCTTTATCCACTGTGTTTCTTTTTTTTCTTAGAATCAAATGTACGTATTTTTGAAACATCATCAAATAGTGCTTCTAGTTTAGCAAAATGTTGCGAATGTCGCTATCAAATTGTTTTAGAGAGTTTGCCTATTGAGTTGCTTCCACTATACACCTTAATTTTGTTTTGTAACATCCAAAATGTAGTCCCCTTTCATAAATAAAGAATGAAATCCAATGTATTTCATGAACTTTTTATTGCCTTTTGTTCATTTGTTTCTCTTTGCGTTATCGGATATGTTTTCATGTTTTGTGTATGGATTGTTAGTTATTTCAGAAATGAATTATGACAAGAACGAAGATATGTGCAAACAAGAGCGGATTCGAAACTCGAAAAGTTATGGAAGCATTGAAAAAATGATGTTCTGGTTGCATATGGGTTGCTAGTACACACACACACACACACACACACACACACACACATATATATATATATATATGACCATGGTTAAGGCTCCTTAGATTAGTGTTTTTACCCATACCCTTTTTTAGGCAGTCTCACTTATAGGACTTTGAAAATGGACTCGGTTGGCTAGCCTGGGTTGATGGACACTTTTTCGGATCCAAGGGTCTCTATTTGTGGGCGATTTCTGTATCTCTGATGTATTCAAATTTGAGTCGCTCCTCGAGATGAGGGGCTCTAATCCCTTATCTTACCTTTATAAATAAAAACGCATCATACAAAGTATATGGAATGAATTAAATGTACTTATTGTTTGAAAGGAAAAGCTTAATCACATTGGAAATTTTAAAGAGTTTTCAAAGGAGATCACAAATGAGGGCAAGAATGATGATTGATTAATTAGGAATACCCATTGATTTACACACTACTATTGGCAAATTGACATGATTCATTTGAATCAATGTCAATTTTGATAGCTTCAGTGATGTGATGGTTGGCTATATGATTTGCCATTATGTAGGAAACTAATTAATGCAATCGCTTCTTTGTTTGATAATAGTTCCACTTTAGTGACAAAAGAAATGCAAAATGGACTCAAAAGATCAAACTAAATGGAATAATATGAGCATATCTAGCTTGAAGGTCACAATACCACAATCATAGTTGGATCTGCATGCAAAGGAAATATTGAAATATCTCAAAGCTTAAATATGTTGATCGATGATCTTAAACACAACACGCATAAATTCCTAAATGTCACTTTGACAAACTTGCAAAAATGCAGTTGTTTTCACTAAGGGCATGCTTGGAATGAGGATAATGATTAAGGGGATAACAGAGTGAATTATAGGTTATAATGGAAGATACGGGAGGTGGTGGTGGGTGTTAGATTTTGTAAATAGGAGAGTAATTATTACCCCCATTTGGTGGGGTAATTGTTACCCACCTCCCCCGGTCATGACTCCCCCATTTTCCCCTTCATTTTCTCCATTACTCCTTTAATCATTACTCCACCACTACCTCTATCTTCCTATTTTACCCTTTAATTTACTCTATTACCCCCTTAATCATTACCCCAATCCAAGCATGCTGTAAGAATATAAAATGGGACACATAGGATTTGGATACTTGATTAAGTTGAGAGATGATACACATGAACTATTTTTCGTTTTTCCCCTGACCATATTTGTATAATGATTCTTGAGAAAATGTACATAATTATCCCGATTTACTTAAAAAAACATATGAATAAAAATAGCCTAAGAGTTAAGACTAAATGTGATCATTGGGACAAACAATTGGGTTTTCAGGCTCAAAATTCAAACATGTACCCTACCCAGATTGGATTTCGGGCGAACCATTGAAATCTCCATATTATTTCTTTTTTTAATTAAGTATAATTTTCTCCCTATATGTGTTTGTGGTGAATCTTCTAGATTTACGCTATCATCATAATAGATTACAAAATCATATTTCAAAAAAAAGAAACAAATCACAGCAAATAAATTAATACAAAAACATTGGAAATAAATCAAAAATTTTATAAATGTTGGGCCGCTCATGCTAGCCCGACGGGCTTCACCCTCCCCGCCCAAAATCATTAACGAGTTTGGGTCGAGTCGGGTTTTTGGCCAACAACAACTAATCATGCTCTTCGGGCTAGCCCAACGGGCTTGACCTTTATCTCAAACCCGACCCAAATGCAGGTGGGTTGGAGTTCGGGTCGGTTATATTTGACGAACAATTTATAGAAGGTTCAATTCGTGCGATTATTCCACGTGCCGTTTCTCACCTTCCAGTTTCCATTCCACCTAAACAATACAGAAATACACACACAACTCTCTCTCCTAACTTTACCATTTTGCAGAATCCTCGTAGACTGCCATTTACATTACACACACAACCCCACTTCCAATTCCTTATTCCCTTCCCAATTTGATCAAATCACCAAAAATGAACCAACAAACATCTTAAAAAAGTTCAACAATTTTGCTCAATTCAATTCATTGCATTTCATCATCATTGTGATGAATATGAGCCGCCCATCGATACACCCAGTTGAAGCTCCACCACTATCAATCGATAATGGCGGTGGAGATGTTCCAAGAGTGAGAATGAAGGATTTTCAAGGCATGCCTGGCACTCCTGGTGGTCTTGCTTTGCGTCTCTTTCAATCACTCTTTGCTATTGGTGCTCTTCTTGTTATGTCAACAACCAACGATTTCCCTTCTGTCACTGCTTTCCGGTACTTTTCAATTCTTGTTTTTTGCCTCTTTTGTTTGCTTATTTGGTGTCTATTTTGCTTGTTTTTGCTGATCATGAACTGGGTCAGTGACAATTTTTTCTGGGTAGGTGGAATTTTTTGTGGGTATCTGAATTTTTTGCCTTTTTTGGGTTTCTGCTTTGATTCTTAGGTTGTGATCAATAATTTGGAATCCGATTGGTTATGTTAACTGAGTATGGATTGAGTTCTATCTGATCTGTGTGTAGTTTGCATTTGTACTGTCTAGTTGTTAATCCTTAGGGAAGAACCACCATTAATCTAAGTGGTGTATGATATACTACTAGTACTGGTAGTTGTTGAGTTCCTTTGATAGGAATGATATTTTGAACTGGGGAGTGAATTGAGCTGTGATTTTTATTTTTTCTGACAAATTGGATTATTGGGTAATCCAAGGTTTAAGCAATTGGTTTCAGAATGAGGGGGATTTTCCCAATTCTGTGCTTCATAAGTTCATAGTAGAGGCACAATATTGTTAGGTCGTTTGCGGAGGAAGGGCTTTTTTCTCCCATTTCCCATATATTGAGTGAAGGAAGTGATGGGTGCATGGAATTATGTGCAAAATTACCAAGCGTAGGAGTGTCTGTCACCTGGAATCACTACGTCGGTGTGTCCCCGAAATTCAACAGCAATATGCTAGCAGGAAGATACTCTATAGATTCCTATGTATCTCATTATAAGTGGTTTTTCAAGTGATGAATCGTGTGGCATTGGATGAAATAATCTTTGATGACTACTCATGATTTTCCTGGAGGACTGTGGTTTGGAAGGAAGCATTATGATAGCTACGACACACAGAGCAACACCCATTAGGATCCGATCATTAACGGATCTAGTAAGCTATTACGCTGGCTTTACTCTTATCTACTGGATGAAGGATACATTTTTTCTCTCCATTTTGGCTTATCTTATCCTTTCCTCTGGAGCTGAGCAGAAATACTGAGTTGAGAACATTTAGTAATCTGATGCTCATAATAAGGCCTTTCATCCATCTGCTTAGGAAGTTAGGATTCAAATTACCATCGTATCTTCCCCTCCATATGCACTTTATGTGTATTTTCTACTACAATAGTTTCACATTCAGAATAAGAACTTTCATAATCAGATATATAAGGATGAGTGGATGACACTTTATTAGAACCAGAACCAGAATCAGATACCCTTGAGCATGATTCCCAGGTGACTCCTGGTGATGATCAAAGCAATCATTATTACATGCCAAACTTGCTTTAAAACCTGATTCTACAATATGAATCTCAGACTGTTTGGTTGACGGCACTATCATGATATCATTCTTTTGTGGATAAATTTTGACCCATGCTTGATCAGTATATCGCTTTCCAGTATTGTAGATGTCAAACCTAGCTACGGAGGCCCCAAATTCACCTATTGCTTTAGCAATTCCTTTGGGTGAACGGACATGCTGGGGAAGGGATGTGTTTATTTCCAACATATTATCTGGGACAGAAATGTGTCCGAATCGACAGGCTGTTCAAAGGAATTTAGGCATGAAAATGGGTGGGTGGCATTTGCCCAATTTCGTGTTTCCATGTTCCTGTGCACTATTTGCTGGTTTGATGTTTCCGGGTCTAGAATGACTTTCCCACAAGGATATCCATTTGGATCCTGTAGTACACCAACATCCAACCTGTTGTGCTCAACAATCGACAAAATCAACAAAAACGTTTCTGATTATTCATGATATCGAAGTATTTTTTTCTTTGTTCTCTCAAAGAATCCGTGGTTACCAGAACAAGTCTTGATTTGCTAAATGATACTTCACCCTGAACAAACTTATATACTTTTGTATTTTTCAAGTTTTTACAATGAACTTCTCAAAAATCTAAGTTCTGTACGAATCACCCAGAGGTTAAGCCCTCTCACTCCCTCTATAGGAAGGAAAAGTTTTGTTTTTTTAGCTTATATGAGCTCAGGGCCACATTTTTGGAGCTACTCTATCACTTCAAGAAAAGTGGATTCCCCTAATTGCATCACTATATCATTCAAATATATTACGCCTTGCCTCATTATTAGCAATATTGCTTCCTTCATAAGCACTCTGCTGTCAAGCTCACATGTAGCAGTTTATTTACTAGTGTTGCGGTTGCCACTGGTGACTCTCAGATTGGGATTGGAGATACCTTCATGGGTCTTCTCTTGAAAGTCCTTCCTATAT
The DNA here is from genome assembly GCA_038025085.1 of Tetragonia tetragonoides. Classification (NCBI taxonomy): domain Eukaryota; kingdom Viridiplantae; phylum Streptophyta; class Magnoliopsida; order Caryophyllales; family Aizoaceae; genus Tetragonia; species Tetragonia tetragonoides. The sequence continues at coordinate 33,529,571 of CM076151.1, read as the reverse complement.
CAACTTTGCCTTTTTTCACAATACCCCTCTTTCCCATTGCCCAATTGCATCTGGAAGTCGAAAACTCACCTTAAGGTGCGTGCATTTGTGTGGACCATGTCATTAGGTAAGGTGAACACTCATGGTATGGTTCACTAGGGGAGTCCGGGATGATCTATTTCCCCTTGATGTGTGTGTGCTATGTCAACGTGATAGTGAGACGTGTGGGCATTTGTTATTGTGGTGTGCCTTGATACCTACTTTATTAGGGAGGCTTTTTGGATGGTCTGTTTGCCCTCCTACTACTATTCGACACTTTCTTATTCGTTATCCGGATTTTGGAGGTGGTTTAGGATGATAAGGTGTTGTGGTGGTGTGCTTTCCTTGGTTTATTTGCTTGGAAGTTGAAATGGAATGCGCAGATCTTTTCCAGAGTCTCAGATTCGGGTTTGTTTGGGATCAGGTGGTGTACTTGGCTTTTTTATGGGCCAACGTGGCTGTGGCTTTTAGGGGAGGTGCCCCTCATTGACGGTCACTGGGGCGATTTGTAGTTGGTTATACTTTAGAGGACACCTTGTCCTCTAACTTTGTAATGGTTGCTTTCCTTTAATTAATCAAAATTTTCTTTTATCTTAAAAAAATATGGAGGAAGAGGTTTGGTTTGGAGGCAACTTTATTATTAGGGAAAAGGGAACAGTAAGGTTGAGCATAAAGCTTAGTGGCCTGCTGATAAAGAGGAGGAATTCATTTGTTATTGTAACTCTTTCATCATTATGTTCAGTTTTTATTTGGGTGGAGAAGGGTAGGGAGGCTAGCTTATTGTGGCAGTGAGCTTTTTTCGCGGTTTTCTGGTGCATCTGGTTGGAGCGAAGCCCTCAGTTTCTCTGAGATGTCCAACCCGCGGCTTTGTTTAGGACTGCATTATGTATTGGCTTCTCTTGAGGCCACAGCGGCAGGGGCTTTTAACTTTTAAGGGGGTATCCCTCACTAAAGTTGAATGTCTTTGGGGTGATTTGTATGTGCTAGTTTGTTTGAGGACTTTTCGTCCTTCTAGGTTGTAATCTTTTTCGTCATTAGTAAATTATTGGCCTTTCTTTAGGCCAAAGCGGCAGGGGCTTTTAAATTGTAAGGGGTATCCCTCACTATAGTTGAATGTCTTTGGCTGATTTGCATGTATATAAAAAATTAAAGAAATGATTAAATAAATTAGCTTGAAAGAAGAAGATAGAAAAGATGAATTTGGGGCAAGTGAAAGAAATGTCTATGGCCTAGTGACTAGTCATTAGCATGCTTGAGTGATGTACTAAGGTATCCCAGAAGGCCAGAACATGTCAGTATCACATGTTAAACAGAGTTCATACTCTTGGGGCTTGTTTGGTTTCATGTGAATGTGGTTGAAATTACACTTATTACTGCTGAGTTTGGTTGGAAATAGGGTCCTCGTCTTACTGTATATCTCCCATCACCAACCATGAGACTTGGTTCTCGCCTTGCTTGTTGCAACTTCTTTTTTTTTGCTCTTTCCTTCCTGTATATCTCAGTTAACCATCAGAGTGCAACTGGATACAACACTAGGGCACTTGATTCTGTCATTTCTTTTTGGCCTCGATCCCCTTCCTTACCCCCCTTCCCCTCCTTTTTCCTCCAGGGCCCCATGAGATTTTGATCAACCATATGCTTCATGTAGGTAAGCCTCACTTTAGGCTTAAGGGGCTTTGAATTAAAAACAGTGGAAGTGAGATAACTCAAGTTACAAAGTATAAAAATTGAATAGTTTGTGATTGTATATATATTACATCTGGTATTAATGTTAATACCCCCCCCCCCCTCCTGGCAAAAAAGAAAAAAGGAAAAAATCCTGATAGAAGATAGAGAAAAAGACTAAATCATATTTTCCACTGATGAGGAGGTTAAATAGTAATTAAGCTGATAAGGACGAAAATCAAAATTACCATTTTACTAAGTTGTTAACATGGCAAAAATGCTTAGTAATTTTATCATCACTCCATTATATAGTTCATTCCGTTACTTTACAACTGCATGTAGCTTATTAGTCTCCTAATAGCAATCGGTTTGTGAAAAATTGAATTTGGTGTCTCATAGTTTTTGTATGTGACTGTGAATCACATTTAGTACAGGCTCATTTCCCCAACATTGACACTGGTCTACACATTTTTCAAAATATTGTGCCTGTTTTATTTGTTATTATCCAAATAGTAAATTAGGCTCTTCTTCAAGGTTGTGGACATTTTTTTTTTTGATATGTAGGTTGCGAACATTAGTACCCTCATCATTGACATTTACCATCCACTTTTACTTACTTTTATGTGTAGGGCATATCTTAGAATTTCAAAGATGCATATATGCTTCTTCACCAACCTCTTTTTAGTTACAAAGGGAGGGAGGGAGGGAGGGATTTCCAATAATGGCAGATACTCAACAATACTATTGAGTAAACACAGCATTTGATGCAAATTTGATCTCTTACGAAGTAAATAAATAAACAAATAAAATTTTATGCATGTGTGATCATTAATCAATAATGACTTGTTTGATAATAGAGGTAGTGCGTGATAATGATATTAGTGTTGACTGTAGTCTGCTGTTATGAGGGTTAGGATTATCGTTTTTTTGGCTATGAAAACACTGCTTGCGAATTGTGTGTAAAATCTTAATTTGTGTCCCATTGTATGTTAATCACATTACTTACCAACAGATAAGCTGGTCTTCACATTTTTTTTATACTATTTTAAGCATGAAAATGTAGTAAATGTGAATTGCTCTGCAAGCCAAGCATCAATATCTGGGGAGTTAGAACGAAGCATTGAGAGGCCTCTTGGTGACCTTTCTGGCTTTCTGACTTCTGTACATTTAGATGGTAGCCTCTTAAGTGACCTTTATGTAAAATTAGTTGGTCGTCTTCATCTGGTTGAACAATGAGACTGTTTAATGTGCACAAAACACAGCTGGCATGTTAAAACAAGATTTGTTGTCACATTGAGTAATGAGTTGGTACTTATAGGTCTTCCTAACCTAGACTTAGATGGAACCAGTGCATTGGAAGCCAAATATTGTAGTAACTCCAGAACTCAAAGTTCATGACTCAACATCTTGTTGGTATTAAAGGCTCGTTTACATGGCAGAAATGGTGAACAATGCAATGGACGATTTTATAGAGTAAAGTAGGTGGAATAATATGGGGTCGGAAAAGGAAGGATGGAAAGGAAAGAGATGGGAAGAGTGGTATTGATTACATCATCCAATGTAATCGCAATTGCTTACCTTTAACCCATGTAAAGATGATTACATGGGATGGGTTAATACACTTTTCTCATTTCTCTCTTCTCCATCCTCTCTTACCCTCCCTTACTTTTACTCACTAAAATGATTGCATTACATTATTTGCAAGTAAACGCCAACTTACTTTCGAGTTTCCGTTTGACGCACCTCAAAAGCCGCATTCAGATTATCCTAGTCTGTGAGCACCTTTTAGATGATGAGTGGGATTAGTAGCATGCTTCAGGGTTATAACTTTTAGCGGCTGTCAGTAAAACGAGTATTTTAGTGTCATAATTCAACCACTATGAACCTGTTTTGCATATGTTGAACTATATCTGCTCAGCATGTGGAGTGCTTTCAACTCAATGGGAGTAACTTTCTGGTTTATAATTGAGGGATCTATATGTACCATACTCGAAGGGCTTGTAGCTATGTGGTGATGCTTATGAGCAGAACACCCATGAAATTGCTAACAGAATGTCATGTGGGAATGTCTTTTGAAATATTGGAGCAAAGATTACATGCGCAATTAGTTTAAAAGTTTTGCAAAAAGTGGTTATCTACTGATATGTTAAAGCATTGTCTTCCATCCGTTTCTGCATTTCCTGTTTAGCCACTTTAGCGCCACAAAATGGAACTAGTAATTTGTAGTAGTTTGGTATACACTAATATTGAAGGCTTGAAGCTTTGCTTGAGGAGTGGATTTGAATCTTGCATAGGCTGAAATGCCAGTTGCTAGTGGCTTACAAGGATTAATTCAAACAAACTAGAGAGGATTGGATTAGGTAAATAATTTGATAGGGGCACAGTTCCCCATGGGTTCTACATGGGGTAGTCGTTTGCAATTGGGGCGGGGGGGAAGAGGAAAAGAGAGAAAGAATTTCTTCTCAAAAAGAGAGAATTAACTTACGCACACTATTTACCAACAAGGGTGGTGGTCTAGTGGTTTCAAGCTTACTCCCAAGTGGTTTGGTAAGGCAAGGTCATGGGTTCGAATCCCCATTCACCCCCATGCCTTGTGTCTGCTGGCTTCTAGGAACTATACTAGCCCCTTGTTGGTGCTATATTGACGGGACCAGTGCTTACGCTGGTTGTTCTGTTAGTCTGATATGTCCGCTGTTGAACACGAGAGTCCGAACATGATGTAGCAGGGGGTGCCTCGGTCGTCATTCACTTGCACCCTCTTTTTGACGAGCAAAAACTTACATACACTATTTTTGAATGAATGTGAGAATTAATAGTCACCATGTTTGTATAATTGTATATTGGGTTCGTGAAACTTCCCCAAATCACAAAAATTTTGCTGTAAATGTGACGACTTGATTAGTTTGACCTTGGTGTGTCAAACTATGTTAAATTCTAGTAGTTTTCTATACCTTTTCCTAATATTGGGCATTTATTATTCTTGTCAGCTACCTTGTTGCCGCTGCTGGCTTGCAGATCATATGGAGTCTTTCACTGGCCATGCTTGATGTTTATGCTATCCTAGTCAGACGCAGCTTCCGCAATTATCGAGTTGTCAGCTTGTTTGCTGCTGGTGATGGGGTGAGATGATGACTGTGCTAGATTGTAATTTTGTATGCTAATGCTTTCACGGTTATGATGTTTGCACGGTATATATATTGTGACACTTTTCTTGGTGAAATATTGGAAGAATATCTAGAATCAAAGTATGCAACCCTGAGGGGGTAGCTCAGCTGGTAAGACCTGTGAGAAGTATTCCAGAGGTCCCAGGTTCGAGTCCCCTCAGGGCCACTGGAGGTTTTCCTGGTCGTTAATTTCAGGGCCCATGGGATTAGTCAAGCAAAGCTTGGACACCCATATTATCTTAAAAAACATTTAAAAAAAAAAGAATATCTAGAATTATCATCATCTTTGATATTTTGGAGGTCTGGACCATCAGAGGCTGTTTTCATTTCTCATGCAAAAGAGTCATAAACAACATTTAACATCAGCAATAGCCTTTTGTTTAGGCACACACATTTGTTTTTATTTTAATTTATTTTAATTTATTTATTTTATTTTTTACGGTAATTTGGGCATAATCATGTTCCCTTGATATCCTTGTCACGCAGGACTTTGTGGAAAACCAAATATTGGATTTCTGTGAAGTTCTATTAAGGTTTAATCCATAAGTGTATTAATATTAACATTGTCTTGAAGTTTCTAAGCTCAGCTGATAACTTAGTAGTAGCATATACCTATCCTTTCAAGGGATTTCTTAATCTGAATGTTAAGTGCAGTAAGAAATATAGCACTGTGGTGTGGGCATCAGAGTTCTATCCAAGCTGCACCTGCATACATGTTTGGATACATAGGATTGATGAACAAGAGTAGCATACATTCTTTACTTTCATGTTGATCTCTTCGAAGCTGATTTGGCATTCATGTTTCAAGTGAAGAGTATTTACATATTTGGAATTTGGTTTTCCAATTAGTTTTTGCCACATGGTTGACCTTTTGAGCTCATGCATATTCAATATTCTCCCTCCGTCCAGGAAAGAGTGTCCACTTAGTTTGAGATGAAGTAGTGGTCAAAGTTCGATCGAACGACATAGTGGACACTCTTTTCCGGATGGCGGTACATGAAAGCAAGCTGTGTTGTATTTTGGAGTGTATTGCAGTGATAACTAGAGTATCATGTAGATAGTTAAATGTCCTGCAGTGTCTCGGAAATAATTATAAATATAAGCAATGAAACTTGCTGCTGTTGTTCTATCTTTGTCAATCTCTACTTCTATGGTTTGCCTGCTGTCCATTTGTAACTATGATCATTTGAAATAAATAATATTTTAATGTTGAGAAACCCGTTTTCTTCTTATTCTGGTGTTGGAAGGGCTTCTTCAAGTTGTGAAATATCGGTTTCTGTTTTTGTGTGATATTATGCTTCACCACCTTGCATCACATTGTTGTGATATAAGTTTCTGGAAAAGTTATAAAAGTTCAAGAATTTTCATTTCTGTCTCCTCCTCCCTTCGGTTGTTTGACGATCTTAAAGTTTCTGAAAGTTAATGGCTTAATTAAAGCATTCCTTTTGTGCAGATCACTTCCACACTTATATTTGCAGCAGCATGTGCTTCTGCAGGCATCACGGTCCTTATTGGCAATGATCTGGATAGTTGTTCGAAGAACCACTGTGTTCAGTTTGAAACTTCGACAGGCATGGCATTCATGACTTGGTTTGCTGCTTTGCCTTCTTTTCTACTGAACTTCTGGTCACTAGCATCTAGATGACAAAAGGCCAAGTTTCTAATGAAATGCCGTATTAGATGCTCAGGCTTTCTTGAGTATACAGGTACTGCATTCATATCCGGACCTTATATGTATAGCTTATGTAAATCATGGAGGAATATGCTATTCTTGAACGTTCAATTTTGTGGGTGCTTACTGTATTTTTTTTCTTCAAGTTGGAAGTAGTCAGCTGTCTTGTGCCTGGTTGGGGGATTGTGGTACCTTATTATTCTCAAGTTTTGATTCTGGAAGGCAGTCTTTCTCTCATGAAATCCATTTTTCAAATGTTAGTACATGCAAGAAATTCATATGCTCAAATCTTTAGGAAAGTATGACTGCCGAAGATCCTGCAAGCAGGGTTTTATTCAATTCCCAATTTTGTCATGATCATCTCCACTACCAGTTGCGTGGTAACTGGTAAGAATGGGGCAGATAGCAAAAGAGGCTGTAATGGGTTTCTAGCATATACCATTTGTCGCTCTTGAAGGTATGCAGAATTTTGACATTATGATGTCTAATAGGCATTGGCTTCTGTCTCAGCATAAAACGTGTGTTTCTCTTTCTTTTTCTTTTTTGAGAGGGGATAGGCTGCTTTTCAATGCTTAGACATTCGAGGTGGTTCTCGGCACAACAGAGAACTTATTTGTAACTATTTTTTCTGCATTTTTACCTTCTGCAACACAAACATAACCAAAACGGAAGGTGACAATGGCCGGGAAAGGTTATTGAACCACCAAGGGCGTGTGGAGCCTGTAAAGACTTGAATTACGTGCATGATAGGTATCAATGGTTGGGAATTTTAGCCTCGTGACTGAGGGAGGGGCGGGCAATGGAGAAGATATTGACGATTCACCATCAACTAATGGAGGTCCAAATAGTTCATGTTTTCTTAATCTGAGTTGCTCAAGTCCAATTGCCTGTCCATTATATCTTTTTTTCTCCCTTATATATATATTGGTGTGGCAGATTAAAAAACCTTGTGAATGATAAAATAATATTCCTTTGAGATGTAATTTGATTGTGGTGAATATGGTAACTATGGGACCAAACAATAGTTGCTATAATGCCTGAATTGGTATTTCCAGAGTGAGTTCCTTGTTAATTATTTGAAGCTCGGTTCTTGCTTGTAGTAGTCAGCTACTTCAGGAAAAAAGAGTTGTAAAGATGTGCAGTTCCCTGTTTAGTGTTAATGCAGAATATGCTCTAAAATGAATAGTTATAGCCTCATAGCCTTGTAGGAGGCCTTGCTAATATGGCTTCGGGAGTTGTAATTGGTGGCTTTGTTAGAGTCGGAACAATAGAATGGTCACGACCTTGGTTTTTTGGTTTTCTTGGTAAAGATTCTTTGGACATCAGGGAATAAAAGTAGCAATCGGGGTAATCGCTTCAGGTTTGGGTTAGGTCTTTTCGGTTTCGGGTTGCTTGGATTGGGTCCAATTTAATCGAGTTTTATATTGACGTTGGGTTACGAGTCAAGTCGGTCCAGATTAGTTCAGATTCGAATTTGGTTTAGTTTTTGAATCACATCGGGTCACATTTTATTCCTACCCATTTCAGAGCATAAATAATAAAAAATCTCATGAAAGTTTTTAATTTTGATGTGAAAAATATTGGATAACAATGATTAGTCGGATATATACGGGTAGATTTAGTTTTATTTCATTTCGGTTTCATGTTGAGTGTTATCGGGTTCGGGTCAATTGGGTAACTGGGTAACGAGTGTAGTTGTGTATTCGGTTGGACTAGGTCGAGTTGATTCCGAATCATGACAAATTCATACATTTTCAGGTGTTGTCAGGGGTCCGATAAAGAGTAATCCGATCGGTTATTTTGGACGAGGTCGGGTTTTGCCACCTCTATGAGGGAGACATGTGTTGGAACGACTTGATAGAGCCCATGTTTTTTGATCCTACGCACAACATCTTAAGTTATAGGTTGGTCTGGTAAGTATGAATGTATGATCGTCATTCACCCCTAAGATGGGATTTGATTCTCATTCCTAGCAGTTTAGGGTTTCCTTTATTCTTTCCAAGGTGGTTAGGACCGTCTTACCATCCTAAAAAAAATAAAAATAAAACAAAGAATGATTGTCATCGCGATTTGTATTTGAGACCTTTATAGCTCCATTATTTAGTGAGCGATAGGTAGATACTAGGTATGTAACTTTGATGCATCATTATTTATTTACTTTTTTTTGTTTGTTTTTTTCATGATGGTAAGAATGATCTTACCTAATCCATTTCGCCTTGAGTTAGCAATTCAACTCATTTGAATTGGATTAGGGCTAGGTGGCTAAAATACCTTGTCCACAACAAGACTCGGTGTTAGAATAACCATTAAGACACATGTCTTTTGGTTATTTGATGCACATAATAGAATATCATGTGGTTACATTGCATATTCTTTGGCAACCACTTTTTCCCCTATTCCATTTACCTTGTTGATTGATGCTTAAACATCTCAAATATTAACAACGCTCAAACATCTGAATTGAAATGGACGGACCGCATAAGTTTTAAGAACGCAACCTTAGTTTTCACTATTATTTTTAATTTATTTTTAGACACCCTATTATTTTTTGAAAGACACTATTATTACTTCTACTAGTTTACTTATTTTTGTAGTACACTTCTAAAAAAATTTTGTTAATATATATAAAACTCTAATATCTTGCAAAGTTGCAATGCACCTTCCCAAGCTCCCACTCCACTTCTTATCTCAGAAAGTAAAATAATCAAACATGCAAAGTACTACGACTATGTTGAGTTATGATGATTTGGATGATGATAAATACTTGACACTTATCAAGCTAACATTGTCTAGCTAAGTTTTATATATAAGGAATCAAGAACAGAATAAGAACGGAATCAAAAACGTTGTGATTTGATAATCTTAATGTTGATACAATGAAGATTGATTCAAGAACAACATGGCATGAAGTTGGAAGTTAGAGGTTTATATGTTTTTATTAGACTTCATGTAAGAGAAGTCGTGCTTGAGTCATTGATGTTGGAATCGAAGGTACAGTTGGTAACAACTGAAGTAACAGCGCGTGAGTTACCAAGTATTATTGAGTACGTAAGTTTTATACGTGTATTTATGAAAACGATTTTAAAGAGTTTTTCTTTATAAAATAACTTACTTAAAATTGTTTTAAGAAGTATCTTTTTAGTACTCAATATTATCTTTTTAATTCTCAATATTAAATTAAAGAGTTTTATTTAAAAAATCTTTTTTAAAGGAAGTCTAGTAGGACTAGGACTGTTTGTTTTATGAAAAGTCTATTTTGTTTGGAAAATAAACTCTTGTGTTTTAATCCTAATTGGTTTCTAGGTGATTTAGTTTGCCTATATAAGCCAAAGGTTTCAGACTTCATTCGAAATCATAGAGCAAAACGATATTTATTAAGTGATTTCATAAGAGGCGTCCTGGCTGTTACTGCACGAGTTACCTTCACTGTTACTTTGGAATTCCTCTTGATACTTGAGCACGGTTTTCTCATAAGGTTTGATTGTACCATTCTAACTTATTGAGAAGCATATTGGTAAGATTTGTTTGTTTAGAATACGGCTGCCATAGTAGGTAGTTTGGTTCTTGGGTTCGGGGTTGAATTCAGGAAATACGGCTCAATAGTAGATTAGGGTCTATTGTGTTGAGTTTGGTTTACGGCTCTTAAGTGGAATTTGGAAAATCCCCCAGGGTCGTGGTTTTACTTCTTGTGTTGAGTTCAAGAAGATTTCCACGTAAAAATCTGTGTCTCTTTATTTATTGCTTTGTTATATTGCTTTGCTATTAACAACGTAGTATTTAATAGGTTAACAGATTGTGCTTAAATTGATAATCCGCGAAAAATTGAATAAGGACTCAATTCACCCCCCCTCTTGAATCTATCCTTAGAGTATAACAATTGGTATCAGAGCAGGTTCTCTTGAGTACAGGTTAATCTCTGAAGAGTATATCACAAGGATGGATTCAATGAACTACAGAAAGCTCGAGGAAAGTTACTCTACCAATCGACCTCCTTTATTTGAAGGTAAGCACTTTGGTTTTTGGAAGAATCGAATGGAAATATCCATTAAAGCCACTAGCTACCAGATTTGGAGAGTCATTGAGTATGGTAACTACAAGCCCACAAAAACCAATTAAAAGAACGAGGTTGTTCCAAAGAAATTTTCTGAATATGATGCACAAGATTGAAAAAACCTTGAACACAATGCTAATGCCATGAGACTGATTCATTGTGGTCTTGGAACCCAAGAACATAATCGTGTTATGGGCTGTAAAACTGCTAAACAGATGTGGGAACTTCTACAGGTAACTCATGAGGGAACGAACCAGGTAAAAGAGTCAAAAATTGATTTATTATTGACTAAATATGAATTTTTCTCCACGTAACCTAAAGAGCCTATTCAGGACATGATGACTTGTTTCACTAGTATCATTAATGAGTTAGTATATTTTGGTAGAAAAATTTCTTGTCAGGAACAGATCAGGAAGTACTGCGTGTGTTACCTGTGGAAAGTTGGATGCCCAAGGTAACAGCCCTCCAGGAAAACAAGGACTTTAGCACTTTTACTATGGAAGAGATAACTGGGTCCTTACTGACATACGAGATGCAACTGGAAAGTAAAGGTAAGAATTTGTCAGAAAGAAAAGATTGGAGATTGGCTCTCAAAGCTGATAAGAAGAAGAATCCAGTTCAGAGGATGAAGAATTTGTCTCGTTTGTGAAAAAGATGGCAAAGCTTTATCGCGAGACAAAATCTATGGCCAAAAAGGAAAATCAATTCAAAGGTAAATCCTCCTTCTCAAATAAAATTGACTCTTTATGTCATAACTGCAGGAATCCAGGTCACTTCATCAAAGATTGTCCGTTTCTAAATGATGAAAATCAAGTTAAGGAACAACCCATTGGACAACAAAGAAACAGGGACAAAAAGCTTCAAAAGGAAAATCAAGCAATGGTTGTTGCGTTTGGGGACTCAGATTCAGATGAGGAACCAACAAATAACTCAAACGCTAAAACTTTTCATTGCTTGATGGCCCACGATGATGAGGATGAAGAGGTAAGCCTTGAAACTCTTAAAAATAAAATGCATCTGCTCACTAAGAAACAATTAATGAATGTTTTGAGTATTTGCATTAGTGATTGCATGAATCTTCGTGATGAAAATGTTCAAGTTGATGACGGTTTTGTCTCAATAAAGAAGGATTTGAAGGATTTAACAGGTTTGAAAATTGATCTAGAAAAAAGAAATAAAAACTTCAAAGATGAAATCTTTAATTTGACAAAAACCGTCTGCAAGCTTGAGAATGAAAATAAGATCTTGACTAGTAAGTTGAATAAATTGCAAATTGACTAGTCGGACTGTCAACTTATGTGATTCAATTACTTGCAAAGAGATGAAACTGAATTTTGATAAATTAAAATCAGATTTTAATATGTTGGAAAAAGAAAAGGTTGATCTTTGCAAAAAGTTAAAATCGAATGAGGAAATAGGTACGTCTGCAGGTAATAATCAGGAACTTGTGCTGAATGGTTCCAAAGTTACCAGCAATTAGCTAGTAGGTCTGCAGGTAACAATCAGGGAACTTCTGTTGAATGGTTCCAGAGTTACTGTAACAGAAATAAGCAAGGCTTGGGATATAAAAGACTGTGGATAGGTTATGATCCTAAAAGCAAGTATGTTAACCTACCAGAATGGAAACTTTGCATGTATTGTGGTAAAACAGGTCTTATGAGAGTAGAATGCCCAAAAAGAGAAAAAGCCTTTAAGAGTAATAATGGTTATGCTCGAAAGAGTAACAATGGCTTTGTAAGAAGGGTTACGCAAATATGGGTTAAGAAGTCTGATTTGAATGTTAAATTTGTAAGAAAGGGACCCAATCAACTATGGGTTCCTAAGACTAAACCCTAATTATGTTTTGCAGGCACGAGTGAGGGGAAACGACCCATGGTATCTCGATAGAGGTTGTTCCATGTATATAACATGAGATAGATTAAAATCATTCTCTCACTCAACGCCTTCGCTGGTGGAAGTGTGATGTTTAGAGACAATAATAAAGATGAAATAACTTTACGTAGGTAAGGTAGGTAAGTCTTTCAAACACTCCATATATAATGTTCTTTGATGAATTTTGCAGGATAATCAAAGTAATGATTTTGAGGTTGGATTAGTACATTCATAACCAGATGAGAAAGCATGAATAATGAGAATTTGAAGGAGCAAGTTGCTGAGCTCCGAGATACAATTGCTAAGGGGGAACAACGAGAAGTAACAGATGTTAGAATATGTGTACCCAAACTGATGTTTGGTCAGTCCCAAAGATCAACTGGCAGAAACAGAACACGAAAATAACTTGATGCGTCGTGGGATTAACCACTGCTTTAAAAGCGATTTCGCCTCGATCTAGGTGCAAATCAATCATCCAGCGCTTGCTTCCCAAGGTTAACACAGCACCCTTAATCGTGTGCACTCACGAGGAAGGATTGGAACAAAACTCAACTTGCTCAGGAATAATGGGAATATAGAAGAGAGAGAAAGGAAGATGAATGAATTTCTCTTGTGTATTTTCCAGTAATATTGACAGAGCTTTTATACCCAAAAGAGGGCTGGAACTTTCCCATCAATAGGAAATCAAATAACGTAATTAATGGGGAGAGAATCAAGGAAATCAATTGATTTGGAAATCAAGGGCTGAAAATCAGGAGCTGTTATATACAAGAATAAAGGATTATAACAGCAGAAACGGATCTCATTAATTCCGTGATTTCACCAATTAAGATCTCGCGAATCTGGATACGATTGGGTGGAACCAGACTCAGATTGGTCATAACCAAACTCCATTTCTGAGCATTGTTTCCAACAATCCCCCACCAATGAGAAAGAGAGATAAGAATTCCAAAGAGAATGAATGAGCAAAGTTTCCTGAGCAAACAAATGACTTGGCACTTAAGTGCTAATATCTTGCGAATTGAATTAACACATAGTGAATTGAGGTCATACCGAACATCAAGGAGTGAAGTTATCTTGACTACAAGACGTAAAGGTGACACCTCAAGACACGCACCTTATCACTTTATTGAGATTTTGTCCCTCGATAATAAACACATATAAATGGCCAAAAGAACCCCGGGGGTACTCATTAGTGCTCTAAAAAGAAAGCCCAAAAATCTTTCATAGAAGGTGGACAAACCTTCTCATTCACGTAGGTGATTTTCTACGGGTCCGACACAATCAGATCTACCCAAATTTATATTTGGGTCTGACCATCAAACACCAGGACCGTGAAATCATTAAGAGCAATGAGTGCTCATTCTCACATAATCAAGCGGTGAATCTATCAAGTCCGTCTCTCAAGGACCACCCAAGTAGGGTTATGAATTCATTAAGAGCGTAAGCTCATCCTCACAAAATTAAGTGGTGAATCCATCAAGTCCGTCTCTCAAGGACCACCCAACTAGGGCTATGAATTCATTAAGAGAAAAAAGCTCATCCTTACAAATAGCACCAATAATCGCCATAGGGATGGGTAGGTTGGTGCTCATTGAGTCTCCTCATGGCTTCGTTTGACCACATTCAACCTTGAAAGGTTGGGAATCCACCATGATTCTCTATGCAAGGGCTTTAAGCCTATCCCCCTCGACGCATTTATGACCATTTTTCTGGTCAACCCTTTGGTTAAATTATCCGCCAAAGTTATTTAGAATTTCAAGTACTCAAAAACAAAGTACATCATTGTTTATCAATTATCTCACCCAGTCTTATGCGTAAATGTACTTTCTTATCATTATACGCGTGATTCTTAGTATCCGAGATGGATGCTACTGAATCACAATGAATTGAGACACGAGATGCTTTCTCCACAAAAGAACAACCGCAAGCTAGTTCGATAACCATTTGGCTTCTCTATTGTTTATAGCTTCTTTCCAAAAGCAAGCATAAACCGAAGACGTAGCCTCTGCAAAAGTTTTAGACTTTTTGTCAATCATTTAAGAATAAATGATTCTCTCATTTAATTCATAAACATTTAAATCTTCGGTTAGAAAAGATTTCATAAAGTCAAAACCATAGTTGATATCAGTTCTAACTATTTTACTCCTTTGTGGTTCAACACCATATACATCATTATTAAACGGAATAGGTAACGAAAAGAAGCATACATAGTCATAGCAATACCATATGATTCGACATTCATTTTCAAAGAAAAGATATGCTCAAAGAATTCAACATCTCTAGATTCAATAATAGAATAATTATTCAAACACATGAATCTATATGCTATACTGATATTTGGGCATAACCAACTAAAATCAAAACCAATGATTTTAAGACCAAAATTTGTATGCTTATGACTAGGAAAAACTACTTAATCAAACACCCCCACAATTTAAATAAGTCACGTTTAGTGTAAAGCTTTGAAAATTACATATGGGGATTTATTTATTAAGCACTCTATGCGATAAGTAAATAAAACCTCTAACCCCCACATGCTCCCAAAATTAATAAGCATTATTAAAAGTAATTGGGACGGGGTTAGACTTATCTTTGAGTCGATTGGCTTATTCAATCCTCATGTGCCCAGCCAACTCCTCAAGTGTAATATCCTTCTTCTTGTGCTTCGAATGACCATGAAAGTCATTCCAAGAATTGGGCAATTTCTCGATCAAGACAGTGGCTTGCAAGATCTCACACATCTCCATGCCTTCGGACAACACATTGGCACAAAGGTTCTCATATTGGTGCACTTGATCCATGATTGGTTTATCATCGACCATCTGGAATTCGAGCCAATTACCAACTACGTACTTCTTCTTTCCAGCATCAACGGCACTATATTTTTCTCTCAAGAGTATCCTAAATCGACTTGGCAGATTTGTTTGAAATGAACAAATCAAAAAGGGAATTTGCCATGTGACTTAACAAATGACCATGAACTAATTTGTTGTCCTTTTCGAACTTTCCTTTGACTTTCTCATCAGCATTATTCTTTGTCTTCTCCGCAAAGATTGGTGGGTTGAATAGGACATAGTCCAATTCAAATTGTTCGAAAACGATGAGCATCTTTTGGGACCACCTCTTATAATTGTTCCCATCCAGAGGCTCAATTTTCGACATGTCAGTGATAGTCTTGTTCAATACAAGGGCCATTGATCAAAGGGAAAAGGTAAATCGCTTTTAAATTGTTAGAATATGTGTACCCAAACTGATGTTTGGTCAGTCCCAAAGATCAACTGGCAGAAACAGAACACGAAAGTAACTTGCTGCGCCGTGGGATTAACCACTGCCTTAAAAGCGATTTCGCCTCGATCTAGGTGCAAATCGATCACCCAGCGCTCGCTTCCCAAGGTTAACACAACACCCTTAGTCGTGTGCACTTACGAGGAAGGATTGGAATAAAACTCAACTTGCTCAGGAATAATGGGAATATAGAAGAGAGAGAAAGGAAGATGAATGAATTTCTCTTGTGTATTTTCCAGTAATATTAACAGAGCTTTTATAGCCAAAAGAGGGCTGGAACTTTCCCATCAATAGGAAATCAAATAACGTAATTAATGGGGAGAGAATCAAGGAAATCAATTGATTTGGAAATCAAGGATATAATATCACAATAAAGATATGGGCTGAAAATCAGGAGCTGTTATATACAAGAATAAAGGATTATAACAGCAGAAACGGATCTCATTAATTCCGTGATTTCAGCAATTAAGATCTCGCGAATCTGGATACGATTGGGTGAAACCAAACTCAGATTGGTCATAACCAACCGCCAACTCTGAGCATTGTTTCCAACAACAGACGGGGTAACGAACGATGACGCACTGAACTGGGTGCAAAACACTGCTGAGTTGTTCCCGGCCTGTTACCTCAGAAGTTTTCTCAAATCGAGATGTCACATTCTTCATGTAAGTCCGTCTTAAGCATGGTAAAGTTAGTTTGCATTAATGAACTTAATCATAACTGACGGTGACAGGTGAGTTGAAACTCGATCTCAATTTCTTTTGTATGCTCATTATGATTTCTTATCTTTTGGTGAGCTTACTAATATTCATGACATCCCAGGGATTTTATTTGCAATATGGATCAAATTGTTCATATCTTTACAAACCCTTTGATTAGAGAACAATTTAAGAGATTAAAACTTGAGTTAGACATGATTTGACTGACCTAAAGGTTCATGATTGATACCCGAATGATTGGCTAGTTATGTGAAAACTTGCAAACAAGTGTATTTTTTTTTTTTTTTTGTGTGAATATACCATGTGCATATGAGATCTTTTTGTAGGTCACAAGCAACTCGCGTGTCATAATTGCCATAATCACTTGCGTCAAGTGTAAGTAATGACTCACAAAAGATCTAATGATATTACCCGTACGCTTCAAACGTTGAAACTGAGGAACAAGGTACGAGTTCATATGTACTACTACGGTTACCCCAACTGTTACCTGGCCATCAATTAACTTACAAAAAGTTAAAATTGTCTTATTCTTTTTTCGCTGCCCTGCCCTATTTTGATATATTCATAAGGCGGTTCTACTCCCCATATCTTCCAAATTATCCCACTCATCCAACTTAGCCCAAACACTATCTTTATCCTTCTCCATATAAAACCCCACCTCTCTTTCCTATTTTTTGTCTCTTCCCTTGAAGGTTGTTTCATTAGTAAGAAGAAGGTGAGTTGAAGTTGCGATAGTGGTTGGCAGGTGGTTGATGTATTGTACGTAAATGAGAAAAAGGTGAATGTGGGTTGTGAAAAATGAATGTGAAGTTAACATGAAGATGGTTGTGATGATGGTTCTACATGCATTAACATAGGGGGAATTAGATGAGAACACCAAAGTCGAAGAGATTTCTACTATGACCAAGATGTGTTTTTCAAAAAGCTAACTTTCTTTTGCAATTGCTTAAGTATGTATATTGTTAAAATCACCAGTATTCTTAGTTAAGCATTTCGAGTAGTTCCAAAAAAAAAAAAAAAAACGAAAAAGGTTCAAAAAAAAAAAAGAAAAAAAGAACCACTCGTCTGGAAATCATTGTTCAGTTCTTATTTGATACCGGTTGATTATTATTATTTTGTCAAACAATTGTTAAATTCACTTACTATAGGTGAATAGCTCTATTAAAACAAATTGGAGGTTGGTTGTTTGTTAAGAAGGTTAAGTAGAAAGATTTTTGGTGATATTGTGGATGGTTTTATGATTCTTATGAAGATGGAAGCAACATAGTTGGTATTAAGGTAGAAAGAGAAGTTGCAATGAACTTCACACATGTGCTTGAATTTTTCTAAGGTTCAAGAAGGGAATTCGAATATAAAGACAAAAAGGAGAGAGGGAACTCGAACCCAAATGTTCCTTGTTCCTAGCTTGTTTCCTAGCCACTTGTTCCCTGAGCCTTTTAGCCTATCTTCACCATACACTTCATCTACCCAAGTGGTTTACACTTGAGCTTATGACTCTTATAACTTGGTATTTGACTGGTTTGAATGACTAATATCATTAGATTGCTTGTTTGAGCTAGTTGATCACTTGGTTTACTTTTGCAGGTGCTTAAACCCTTGGTGGTGATGTTTGTGACTTACTTAGCTTAATATGTGTGTGTGTTATTTGCATTATATTTCACTATGCAGCTTTTGCTTTTCGATGATGCCAAAAGGGGGAAGAATTGTGATGCTTACATGGTCATGTCTAGCTATGTTTAGTTTGAGTTCTTAGTTTCTTACTTTATATTGTTTCTCTACTAGGTCTTTGTTATATAATGATCCTAGATGCTTGATTGATGTATACTTTTCTTGTTATAAGTTGATCCTTGGACATGTTGGGTTTTATTGTGCTTAATGTTTGGATAAGCATCAATTGTTTGTCATCATCAAAAAGGGGGAATTTGCTGAGTTAGGATGATTTTGATGATGATAAATAATTGACACTTATCATGCTAACATTGTCTAGCTAAGTTTTGTATACAAGGAATCAAGAACGGAACAAGAACGGAATTAAGAACGTTGTGATTTGATAATCTTAAAGTTGATACAATGAAGATTGATTCAAGAACAACATGGCATGAAGTTGGAAGTTAGAGGTTTATATGTTTTTATTAGATTTCATGTAAGAGAAGTCGTGCTTGAGTCATTGAGGTTGGAATCGAAGGTACAGTTGGTAACAACTGAAGTAACAGTGCGTGAGTTACCAAGTATTATTGAGTACGTAAGTTTTACACGTGTATTTATGAAAACGATTTTATAAGAGTTTTTCTTTATAAAATAACTTACTTAAAATTATTTTCAGAAGTATCTTTTTAGTACTCAATATTATCTTTTTAATTCTCAATATTAAATTAACTAGTTTTATTTAGAAACTCTTTTTTAAAGGAAGTCTAGTAGGATTAAGATTGTTTGTTTTATGGAAAGTCTATTTTGTTTAGAAAATAAACTCTTGTGTTTTAATCCTAATTGGTTTCTAGGTGATTTAGTTTGCCTATATAAGCCAAAGGTTTCAGACTTCATAACTGACGAAATCATATAGCAAAACGTGAGATTTATTAAGGCTCTGTTTGGTTGGGCGGAAAATCGTTTCCAACTGAAAAGTATTTTCACCTGAAAATCATTTTCAGTGTAAAATGTATTTCCGTTCACATTTTTCGTTGTTTGGTTACAAAGGAAAACAATTTTCCAAAAAAAAAAATTTTTAAAAAAAAATAAAATCTACTAACATAGTTGCGTCGATCTCGAAAAGTTAGGTGGATTCAAAAAAAAAATCACCTCAAACGCATATCGAAGTAAAAAGTTATACTTATGTGAAGAAAAAAAACAATATCGAGAAAGTGACCCGAGGCTCAATCAAGTCGGATGCGAGTTTGTTTTTATGACCCAAAGTCCCGACAACCAAACCCGATGATCAAGTCCATTATTAGTGCTCCGGGGACATAGTATCCCACCGACGGAAAAATGTTTTCCCTTCATTTTGAAGGGAAAACATTTACACCTACATAGATGAAAATGCTTTTGCCCCTGAAAACCATTTTCCTTCTCAATGTAAACCAAACAACGGAAAATGGGAAAACTGTTTTCCAGGAAAACTGTTTTCACCCCAACCAAACGGAGGCTAAGTGATTCCATAAGAGGCGTCCTGGCTAGGGATGTAAATGGATTCATGATCCGCGGTTACCCGCTCCATCCGAACCGAATATATGGATTAAAACCCGATTAAATGGATGATGGAGCGGATGGCGGATGGATCGGTGGCGGATGGAGCGGATGATGGATGAGATTTCTCATCCGCTAACCCGATCCGCGAATCCATCCGTCACCCGTTTAGATATAAAAAGTGTAAAATTTACTATATAAAAAAGATATAAAACCTATGTTATATTTACATCTTAGTTTAATTTTACTTATTTTCTAATTTGTATTGTTATTATTTAAACTAAATTGTGTTATTTTTATTGTTACAAGGTAAAACAATCGTATATGAGTTGGAATTTTGTTTGACTACTGAAAGTTTTATTATAGTTGGGTGTATTCATTGTTTTTAGTCCATAAACCGTTAAGCACCCGATCCATCCACTAATCCGCGGATGACGGAAAGATTGGATATGGATTGGATGGTTCATGGATGACGGATGGAGCGGATTGATTAGATGGATTTCGCGGATGGAGCGGATGATGCTCCGCCCGATCCGAATCCGATCCATTTACATCCCTAGTCCTGGCTGTTACTGCACGAGTTACCTTCACTGTTACTTTGGAATTCCTCTTGATACTTGAGCACAGTTTTCTCATAAGGTTTGATTGCACCATTCTAGCTTATTGCGAAGCATATTGGTAAGATTTGTTTGTTTAGAATACGGCTGTCATAGTAGGTAGTTTGGTTCTTGGGTTCGGCGTTGAATTCGGGAAATACGGCTCAACAGTAGATTAGGTCTATTGTATTGAGTTTGGTTTACGGCTCTTAGTGGAGTTTGGAAAATCCCCCAGGGTCGTGGTTTTACTTCTTGGTTGAGCTCAAGAAGGTTTCCACGTAAAAATTTGTGTCTCTTTATTTATTGCTTTGTTATATTGCTTTGCTATTAACAACGTAGTAATTAATAAGTTAACAGATTGTGCTTAAATTGATAATCCGCAAAAAATTGAATAACTCTCTAACACTCAATTCACGCCCTCTTAAGTCTATCCTTGAATATAACATACTAACATACACCGACTGAAGTATGGGACAATTAAAACTATTTTCTAGCCCCAGAAAAAAATAAAAATAAAGCTATTTTCAAAGAAAAGATATAATATTGTATGCACGTACCAATAGAAGCAGAAATAGGAGTAATGTAGAAGGAAGCGATATTAATAAATGTAAAGAAAAGGTAGATGGGATTGGAGATTGGGGGATCACATCCACATTTGTTGATGATTGCCTATTGTAATTGTTATCTCAAAAAGTCTTCCAAGTGAAGACAAAATGTGTTACTAGTGAGGCAACTTTCAAACTGTTTCTTCTCACGCCAGTGTTCTAGGTCTGCCCTATTTACATGAAAGTAGCTTACATAACCCAGCTCATTCCTTGACCCCATTACAAAACAATTAAGAAGAAACAAAAATACATTTTAAATAGATTGAAGGTAAAAAGCTTGTAACAAACTGTCTTTGATTTTTAGATCCATTGACATTGATTTGCAATAGCTGCAAAACCTTGGCTAGACAATATATTTTTACATATATTTTTACTACCATTTCAACATCAAGATTACCTTAGTCTTCCTAAAGAGACTCGTGCCTAGACAAGATAATAGAACGATGGTTTGTATGCCGTTTTACCATGTGAGAGCATAGTCTCATAAAAAGGTTGTTTCCATTTGACCTTAATTCGAAGTTTGACAATCATCAACAACTTTACAATAAATAAGAAGTGTTGACAGTTTTATAACCAATTTTGATTTAGGGTGTGCTCTTTTCCACTTATTGGACCTTACAAATCAGTGGAAATCAATGGCAAGACGTTATCCAATCAGTGGCAATCAGTTGCAAGACCTTACTTAATCAGTGAAAATAGCGGCATGACCTTACTCAATCACTGGAAATCAATGGCAATGCACTCACCCAATCGGTCGCAGGACCTTACCCAATCAGTGAAAATCAGGGTTAGGATCCACATTTCTACTCACAAAAGCATTGACAAAACCTTACTGAATCAATGAGAATCACTAGGATGATCTTACTGAATTAGCGGAAATTAGTGGCACGACCTTACCGAATCAGTGAAAATCAGTAGAACGACCTTACCCAATTAGTGAAATCAGTAGTAGGACCTTACCCAATCAATAATACGGTGAAATAAGTGGAAAAGAACACACCATTAGTTCATTACATTTCGAAGCTGAAAAATAATGAAACTTTTGACTCCACCGAAATCACCTACTTTTTCCAAAAAATTGAAATAGAATAATAAGAACTCGAGTAAACAATTTATTTACTTTTAGCGACAAATTGATTGGGTGATACCACTTAGAGGTGGCAATCGGACGGATCGAGTCAGGTTAAGGTTTCGGGTGATTATTGGTTCGGATTAGGAGAGTGTTTGGGTCGAGTTTTGTCGAATCGAATTGCATCGAGTTTAAATTAATGATAGGTTACGCGTCAACTTGGTTCAGATTACTTTGGATTTCGATTAAGTCGAATTTGGGTTAGCTCGATTTTCGGATCATATTAGCTCGAGTTTAATTCATATTTCAGAGCATATAAAGTCAAAAATAATATGAAAAATTCAATTTTATGTGAAAATGTATCAATAACAAGGATTACATAATTTACATTTACATGTTTAGTTAATATTTTTTAAATCATTTTATGAATGTATTGTATTTGGTTTTCGGGTAAAATTGGAATGGGTTCATTTTGGTTTCGAGTAATTTCGGATCTAGATATTTGAAAAACAAGTGTTATCGGATATCGGGTGGCTCTTATCCGTTATCTTGAATCGGGTTTTGGCAGCTCAAATGCCACTAATGGAAAAAGGTCTTGCGCAAAGAAACAGGGCCTTATTTTACTGCTCTTGCGTACAGCTGTCTCGAGCTGGAGAGAGAGAGAGGAGAGAGAGTGGAGGGGGCATAATTGTGGAACGTAAAAACAAACAAAAGAGACGACCAACATCTTGCTTATGAGTGCAGGTTGTAGCCACTGGACACTGGACAGGCACAGGCGCACGGGTCTGGATCCTCTGCGGTACCGCAGAGAACCTCTGTAGAGGATCCACTCTCCAGGCGCACAGCCGCACACAGGCACTGGTCCTTTGTAAACGTAGAGATTGACCAGTGCTTTCAAAGCTTGTTTTCTTTACCAATTTGCAGTAACAGAAGCACGGCAAATAAATGCCAACAGCCCAAAATAAATTCAGACCACTTTTAATGGTGTCACCAGTGATGATAACCAAATTCCAAGGACAAAAACCAGAGTTTTGAGCAGCAGGCCAGCAGCTATGAAGCAGCTTCTGCTTTCTGCCTCTCTGGCCAGTTACAGTACACATTTACTATCCTCTTTTACAGTGTAGGGAAGTAGAGCTGATCATGAATAAGACAACCCAAATGGGCCGACCCATTCGGCCCTGAAAAAAGGCAGACCCCGACAAGGAATTTCGTTGCGACCAAAAACCCGTTAAATCAGAATTTTGAGAGGAAGTTCAATGAAATTTTCCAATTAAATTAATAAACTGCAAACCTTGCGTGTATGATATTACAAAATTCTTTTCATGAACTTCCTTCCTTCACATGTTGACAGTCTGACTACCTTTGCAAGATTCAACCCTTCCCAAACCCCCCTTGGATTGATTTCTAAATAAAGGTTGGATCGGATGGAATCATTAAGCTAAGTCTGGCTAAATTTTGTTTCATACAAAAGACCAGTTGACAAAGGTAAAGGCAAGACAATGGACCGTAGTCTCGTCTGCAGCAAAGACCTTCCATGCAATTGCCTGGTCAAATGAAACATGACGGCCCATGGTTGACATGCAAATTCCAGCAGGTAAGCAAGCAAATCCCTGAAGATGAAGAAGCAAATCTATGCTTCAGATTCTATACTTAATAATAGCAAACTTTTCATGAAGAAGACATCAGATATTCATCAGCGTTACCTGCTGCATTATCTTTGGGAAATCGGCACACAGTGTCTTCCGTCCTGATTCATCAAATATCTTATCCAAGGTCACATCTTGTAGTGCTACCAGAGTTGTCTCCAACATATCAAGCCCTGCTTGGTTTGCAAATATGAGGACTGGAAGAGACTGCAAAGCACAGAAACAATTAAACCACTTGTTTATAGTTCCTGCACAAATAAATACTTGGCTAGAAGCAGAACATTACAACAATTTGTAGTTCTAGATCAAATGAAACTCCAGCAGTGATTTTAACCAATCCAGGCACCAGGAAAGAAAGCACAAAAATTGCAAATCCATTATCTAGCAAGGAAATATGTTCAAAGACAATATCTTGTAATAGCATTGTCAAGATACCTTCAACGAGCAACACAAAATGGCATCCTGGTGATGCCAGAGATGCTTCAATACTGTGTCATCAGGAGCAGAAGAAGTTCTAAGCAGCTCCGTTCCCATGTGGTAACTACAGAAAAATGACCAAAAAGAATTTCATTAATATATTACCTAAAAGTCGACCAACCCACTATTGCAATTTACATTGTGTAACATACCTATAGCTTTGACAGATCCAATGAGCCAAAGTAAGTGCCTCTGGAGAACCTGGAGACAGTTTTGGTCCCACTGTGGGACTTAATCCTGAAGGGGATATTGCCATAGCAACCCTTTGCACTGATGTTATCACACTACGAACATACTGACGAGCCATTGTCGCAACATTTTCCTGCAGGTTACTCTCAAATGGGAACTGGAAGGCAATGGTCAACACAGAGCGAGCACTACTAGAAGATGGCATGTCACCAGCTCCATGATTTGAAGATGGACCCACATCAAGACTTGAAGTTAGATCAAGTGTCCGATTTGTTGCAGTGTCCTGTACGTCAAAAAGCGCATTAGTGGGTTTCAGTTGCATCTTAACAGGTAGATTGAGGCCGCGAAAACAAAGGTAAGACTCAAAGAAGTTCCAAGCATGCAGAAATTGATACAATCAGCTTGAATAAAGGATGTATCTTCTGTATCATGGTTGTGAAAGAACTGATGTACTGATTGAACTTCTAATCACTGGCAAGGGTTTCTTCAAATGGGATACTGAATTGAAATGGCAATGCATGCATGCAGGCAACGCAAAAAGAGCATAGACATTTTTAACATCATAAAACAAATCTCTATTGGCTAAAAATAACTCTTAACTCCTGATAAAAAGGTGAAAGAATAGGAAGAGTAGAGACATTCTATTTAGCATGTATCACAATGCCCAACATAGACCATTAAATTAAGACAAGTCCAACTTACAGGTTTTGAATCCAAGGGAATAACACGGAATCCAGAAGGCAGCAAGGGAGCATCATCCGGAAACATTTCATCTATTGGAGCAAATACAAGTTCAGAGCAGGCTCCAACTGCGTTCTCGTCAATCCCACTGCATATCTGCACCAAAATAATTTTATAACAAAAATTAATTAAATTTACACTGAGGATTCAATCATTGAGTAGAAAGGTGATGAACCAGAGAAACATTAATAATTTCAGAAATTAAATTCTTTACAGCACTGAATGTTTTTGAAGTTCCATCTTCCAACACATTAAACAAACATACAAAATATATCATCTTTGAAGAACCATCCATCTGAAAGGCCAACTAGTTTTTCGCATACATGTTGCACAATCTGAAAGATACCTGTAAGAGATGGATGTCCCTTGATATATAAGCATCTTCTGGGGTAAGAGAATGGCCTTCCAACCGTATCACCTCCAAGATCTAGTATGTATAAATGATGGTTAGAAAGAGGAAAGTAAGTGAATAAGGGCTTGAGAGTTGCTAAACCTACAAAGAAGCACCACCCTCCACCAGAAAAAACTTGCACAAGGAAATTTAACCATAAAATGTACATCCATGTATGATAAACTGATGAATGAATGAGTAGTCCAATCAACTCTTAAAATGCGCAACTATGCTTCTAATAATCCAATTTCAAACATATGCACTCAAGTAAAATGGTACGACATTCATATATGTCCATTACAGCAATACATATTCCAATCAGTCTAATATCATGCCAGATGAAAAACGGTAGAGCAGATTCTGCGTATAAGGAAGAGAAAAGGCAAATAAAGGATTTGGCGAAACTAAACAAAACGTACTTCTTCATTCTCAATCGTATGACCAAGAGGCATGATAATTTGACTTCCTGTAAACCTTGTGGCCCTCATCCTGGGAAATGCATATGAGTTAGCTTTTAAAGCGGCAGCAGAATATGCATCAACATTGAAATCTGCCCACTCTGAGCGATGCTCCCTTAAGAATCGAACCAGTACAGCTGGAGGTACGTTCTGCAGGGATACATGAAAATTTTATTACTTCCTGAAAGAAAGAAGGCGTATCAAACTCATCAACATGAAACAAGCATGTCCAAGCACTATTCATAAATCAGAGTGGACGTTTTCCATATCATTCAAAACTTGGAAGTATTCCAGATACAATTATGTTATATAAATGTTTCAACTTTCCAAATAGCAGTGCTATAAAAGAAAAAGGGAAGGCAAGGGGCAAAGCCATCAAAAAAATTAGTTTCAAGCAAGTCAAGCGGTAGCAGATGTTAAGCAGGATACAAGTAGTGCACTAGTAAGTAGACCAATCAGAACTTTTGAGCTTCTAGAGTTGAAAGTTGCAAGAATTACCTGGAGAAGCATGGATGCCTTGGCACACAGAACTCCACCAACAACTGGAAGGGAATTAGCAGTATTCAAGGCAGCCATAAAAGTTTTGGCAGAATTACAGGCGATGACAACGTCTTCAGCACTGTCACAATTCAGCAATGTCCAGCCATCATCACTGAATCCATTAATTGCGTCATTGAAACCTCTACAGGGAACCAATAAACTAGAGTCAGAAACAGAGAGAAAGAAAGTAAAACAAACACACTAGATTCCTTTATTTATTTTACAACTGTTCACATGATATCAGCAGGTAAAATTAACAATTTCACCAAAATGAATTCTATCAAAATCTGAACATTTTTCAGAACAGATAAATACCTGCTCAATCTCTGACTAAATGTTCGTAAAACAGCTGGCTGCCTACCTAAGCTATACACCACCTCTCCACTTGTCTCTTGAGCAATCTGTCGGATGAAGCGCAGTGCCTTCATGGGAAGTGAATAATTAGTTAATTCAATTATAGTTCAGGAATGATTTAAACGATTATAAGGGGCTCTACTGCTACCACCAATAGCACTTTATGGGAGCTCCCCCTCCCCCCCTCTCTTTTCCTCTCTCCATTGTGGCTTATTAGTCCTACACTTCTAACAATCACAATGTCAAGGCCAGACATTTCTATCCCATGCAAAATTATCATGAACATTATGGACTACAGTGATACTAGTACTAGTACATTGAAATATGTAGGCACTTACTGCTATTGTCATTTTCTGGGCCACAACTTTTGACGATTGATACAATGGGCGCAGCACCTCTGGCACACTCCAAGCCTAAAACAGTTGCAGGTATAAGCTATACAGAAGCTGTAGAGCATACATAAAGAATCTGAATGGCACCCAACAAACCTCAAGATTAAGGTGGTCTACTATATGGATAATTGAACCTCCACCTTCACATGGTCTAATGAGATAGCCACTGGGAAGCATTTCAGCTCTTATAAACTGAGGAGCACCAGTATTTGGTCCAGACCCAGATAGAGATCTCTCACAGACCTTAATGCATAAATAACAAGGCATCAGACCATATAATAGAATTAAATTGACAATTGCAACTAGCACAAGATGTTCATCAAATAATGTTAGTATCAAAATATACAGAACCAAGACATAAAACAATGTCACTGAAAGAACACAAGATTTGAACCTCATATGTACATACCACAACACTGCCATTGTCTAAAGTTGTAGAATATCGCAATGTCCAAAAATCCCGTGCAGGGGCCAAAGTAGTTGGAGCATATATCTGAAAAGAGTTGCTTCAGTAAAAGAGGAAAATACCACATAATAGCAGCTTGCTGAAAGGTAGTTGGATGTTGATTGTATCTTACCTGCGTATGAACAAGTTCAATCGTTCCTCCACTTCCGGCAGGAAACATAGTAAATACTTCAAGGCTCCGGCAGTCCCGAAACCAAGATGGACGATCTTTTAGGATCTCTGCAATCTGGCAAAAGAGTGTAGACATATTGATGATCAATTTCTAAACACGCTGCTTACACAATCATCAAATAATCCAAACTAACTTATGCTTGGCTGCAAAAGTATAAACAACTATCAAATAAGCAATTCAAAGAACACACCTTCGTAGGCTCTAGGCTAACTAGACCACAGGCACGGGCTGCCACTCCATTGCATCTATGTGAAATGGCAAAGATCCCAACCGAATCCGGACCAGGCTGCAACATACAGCAAATTGCTTAGGCTGCTACGCGAGGTCAATTTAACACCAAACTACCAGTAAATTGACAGTAAAATTGCAAGACATTAATATCAAATGTGGCACCTTCATTCCAGGCATTTGGACCCAATCAACAGCAGTTCCTGTCGCCTTTGAGAGGAACTCTGCCAAGGTCTCCTCCGCAATCGATAGGAGTCTGTCAACAAACACAAAACAGATATGTATCAAAAACAATGAAACATCATCCCAACACAGAAGTTGACAAGATGGTTTATATGCTTTTAAACATGATTACCCAGCAGGGTTGTTGGCGTCTCTAAGCTGAGGGGTGGTGGCCGCAGACTCACAGCTACCATCAGCGTTTGGAGGTGGTGGCTGGAGAAATTACAATTAAATTTATCAAATCCCATAGAAAGCCAGTAACTAATTATGAAAAGAAACAAGGAAAAAAAATAAATGTCAATTGCATTGGTTCGTGCAATATTATCTTTAACAACACCTGGGTCTCAGAACTAATATTGACATTTAAAAATAAATAAAAAATAAAAAATCATATGGTGTTAGAGTGGCAGCAGTGTGGTGTAGAAGTAGAACAAAAACAGGAGTCCACCAGGGGCATTAAATACATAATAAATACGCTGACATTAATGGAAATCAAGTTAACATATTTAAGGAAATAAAAACAAGAAAAAAACCACCCATCACAGAAGAACGACAGGAAACCCAAAAGGACAACCAAAGCAGAGAAAGGGAAAAAAAAAAAGAACCCGCAATTCCCACATCAATTAATGTTCAAACAACCAATTCAGATAATTGTAAATTTCACATCAGCAGATAAATTTCCCCAAACCCAAATCTTGTAAATTCTAGTTAGCTAGCTGATCTATACAACTATGGTACAAAATCACACCAAATCAATTACCATAAAATAAAACTCCATTCCTTTTCTTTTTTTCTAATTTTTTGATTCAGCCCTCATAGAGAAGATTTGGCATTTACGTATTCAATTCAACAACACAATTTTGCCAATGTCAGCAGATAAATTGTCCCAAAGCCTAAACCTTGAAAACTTTAACAATTACCTGATCTATAAAATTACATAGTAAACAAAACCCACCAGCCAAATTACCACAAACAAACCAAAAATAGCAAACTTACACCATTTTCAACAACAATAAAAAAGAAGAGAAACATACAGTATGAAGTTGTTGACGCATAAATCCATTTTCACAAACAAGTTGTGAAACCTGTTTCTGCAACCTATCATTCTCTTCCATCAACAACTTATTCATCGCAGACAATTTCCTATTCACTGTTTGAAGCCTTGACGATTCTTTCCTTTGCTTCTCTCTACACCTAAAAACACCATAAACAAAACCCAAATTCAATAATAAACCCCATAAAATTAAAATCCCTTAAGAGAGAGAGATTATAAATTTATAGCTCTTATGAAATTGTTACCTGCGGTTTTGGAACCAAACTTTGATCTGTTTAGGTTCAATGTTAGATAAAATAGGACATTCACGAATCAATTGTTGACGACGTAAAGAGCTTGGTTTAGGACACTCTGCGTATACTCTCTCTAATGCTTCGACTTGTTCGGATGTGTATCGTACGTATTTTCCGGCGTCTGTGGGTCCCCCAACTCCACCTCCGGTTGTTATTGCCGTTATGTGGTTGTTACCACCACCCCCGCTGCTTCCACTTCCACTGCTACACTCTCTCACATACTGATGCTGATGCTGATGCCCCATCACCATCGCCATTTTCAGATTTTTTCTCTCCTAATGGACTGAGGTTTTGAGCAAGAGTTTGTGTTTTTTTTTTTCCTTTTTTTTTTTGAGATGAGATTAATGTTGATCTTTCTTAAGTGAGTACACAGAGAAACGAAGTGGTGAAATAGAAGAAGTTTCTCTCTCCTCTCTTTTTCGCTCAATTTAGAACCAGAAGACACTGACGAAACGGGAAATTTACAAGATTTGTCACTGGTGATTTAGTGATAAAAAAAAAACTTGGAAATTAACACTGTTTGAGCAACAATTTGTGTTTTTTTTTTTACCAGGGAATGTGATCTCAGTGAGCAGAGAGAAAAGAACTGTGCAAATCGAAGAAATTTCTCTCTTTCACTCACTCACTCTGTTACTAAATTTCTCTTTCCGAAAAAACGGAAAAGAGAGCTAGTAGTTTAAACACAGCTGGATTGTTGAAATTTGTTGCAGAAAAAGCCGAAATTGTTAAACGAACTGAAATCGTACTTTTTTTTCGAGGTTGCTAAAAATGTAGAGAAACGGAAAATTCTGGTAAAAAAAAAGAAGTTGGATATCAGTGAACAGAGAAAGGGAGGGTTGAAATGGGAGAGATTTGAGTGACAAGAAGAGATTCAGGAATGTTCGAGGAGAGAGAAAGAAGAAGAAGAAGAAGAAGAAGAAGAGGATTGTGTGTAGAAGAGATTGGGTGTTGTTGTTGTTGTTCTCTCTCTCTGCTTGAGAGAGGGAGATGAAGAGGCATTTAGAGAGAGAAAATCATCGGAAGAAAAACCCTAAGATGAAGAAGAAGAAGAAGAACAGCCATGGCTAAAACTTAAAAAGTTTTACTGAGAAGAAAATGAAATTGAAATGGAGAAGAATGAAAAAGAAAAAGGCTTTTTGAGGAGAGAGAATTTGAGAGTGAGAGAGAGAAATTAGAAAGAGGTCAAGTCAGTGGGGAGGGAACAGTGCCAGTGAGTGGGTAGGAGAGGAGAGGGGAAAAAGGTGAAGAGAGAGAAACGCCTCTCTTGTTTCTTTTTTTTTTTTACGAGTATTTATTTTATAATAATATAATATTAAATATGGTTTTTTATATAGTAGAGGATTATTTGTTTTTGGGGTGGGTTGGTTAATAATAATATTTGGTACAGTCATAGATCATTTCATTGGCGAGTTTCTCGAAGAAACCCGGGCCCTGCCTTTCCGTTTCCTCCATTTTCAATTCATACTCATTTTGTTTTTTATTTTCATATAAGGTTCATTCTCATTTCTTACATAGACAATTAGACACCCGACTCGGAAATCGATCTAAATTCGACCTGCTTCAAATCCGATTAGCAAAGATTTAATCTTATAACCCCACCTGTTAATGGATCAAATTTGAAATTATCCGACTCGAGATCTGTAGTTTGTGAGACAGTAGTTGGTTGTGACCCGTAACCCGGCCTCAAATCCTACCTACTAAAGTCCCGATGATACCAACCAGATGTTGA
Organism: Tetragonia tetragonoides; assembly: GCA_038025085.1. Lineage (NCBI taxonomy): Eukaryota > Viridiplantae > Streptophyta > Magnoliopsida > Caryophyllales > Aizoaceae > Tetragonia > Tetragonia tetragonoides. The sequence continues at coordinate 33,498,320 of CM076151.1, read as the reverse complement.
TCGTCTCGTTTAATAAACCGACCTGCTTCAGACCGACCTGAAAAATGTTCAACCTTATAATGACCAGACCTGCTAACGATTCGAACCCGAAACTACCCAATCCGAGACCCGTAATTTCTGAGACAATAAGTTGTTTTGACCCAGAGTAATAAGTTATTTCTGATCCGTAATCTGATTCGAATTCGACCTTTTAAAGACCTAATATAACCGATCCAGATGCTAACTATCCCGTTTATGACCTGCTGACTTGACCGAAGTGACCTAACTCGACCCATGTGTGAGGTCTAATTGTAAGGTTGAACCTTTTTAGATAGACATAACGGTTTTCCTTTTTTGTTTGTTGTTATTTTTTTGAGGGTGGTTTGTCATTGACGGTCTAGTCTGGTCCTTTGTGTACTCAATTTATTTGCGTCGTTGCCTAGTCAAGGACTCTCACCCCCTCCCTAATCCCTATTGGCCAAAATGGGCTATTGCTAGTGCCTTGAGAGAGAGAGAGAAGATGTGTCCATGTCCTAAAACTATAGAGAATGGGCTACTCGAAACAGTGGGAACTGTTGGGTGTGTTTTTTTTTTTTTTTTTTTCTTGTCAAAAAGGATTTATATTGTTTGATGGGGGCGAATTTTATACCCTGCAAGTCATACTCCACAATCAGTTGTATTTTGTACTCCTTATGTCTCAATTTAATTGTCTAACTTGAATTATGTATTTCGATTCTGTGTCACAAATTTTAAAATGGATAATTAAATTGAAATATAGGGAGTATTTGCTTTGAAAGTTTTGAGCAAGATATACTCGGTATGAGTCAGTGTTTCGAAATCGATTTAAATAGATTCAATTTCACATTCTAAATTCAGGAATCATTATCGATCAAATGTTGTAATGTTGGATATGAAACCTATTGAGAAAACTCATCTACACCAAAATTGAATCTGGGAACCAAAGCAAATACATCCAGTGAATAGATATTCATATTTGCACATTACAATTTTACATTACAAATAATAACTATTTCAAGTTAAGATAAGTTATGGGTTTGGGTCCAAAAATCTAATAATAAATTCAGAATGTATTAGTTGCGGTGTGTTTTTTACCTTATTTTTTTTTCTTGGGTAATCAATTTAGTATATTTTCATTCAAGTGACATGATTCTTTATTTTGCTAGAGAGGAGGATTTTTATAGGGTAGTAAAAAAATCCTAGCCTCTCTTTTCTCTCAAAAAACTCTGGCCTTTCTTTTCTCTCAACTCTTGAAGCTCTATACTGTATGAAATCTGGGCTGTCGTTGGTCATCTACCAGCGATAAGCCCCTCTTTCTACTAGATTTTTCCATTTTTCATTGTTATTTAGCTTTTTGATTCAGTAGGTCAATAAATTTCGCTCCATTGTGAGGTTTTAATCGCTCCTTTTGGTGAGATTTTGATCAAACCAATTGTGAGGTTAATTTGACTCCTTTTGTGAGGTTCATTTTGACTCCATTTGTGAGGTTCACTCAGGGCCGTTCCTAAGGTTTTTGGGGCCCGGGGCGGGATAAAAGTGAGGGCCCTTAATGTATGAATAACTTGTTTTATCGCCAAAAAAAGTATAAAAATTTGGGCCCCGTATTAGGAAATGAGGATATAAAGAATGAAAAATTATTTTAAATTATAGAAAAGTGGAGGCCAAAGAGATTTGATCTCAAAACTCAATGTACATAAAGAGCAACCCAACTCATTTCCGACCAAGGAACCAAGCCCTTTTTCATGTTTAGTGTTTGCAAGTTTTTTTTTATTTATCTTAAATTTTCATTGCTGTTTGGGCCTTACTCAGGTTGGGCCCTAGGCGGTCGCCCCTCTGGCCATCCCCTTGGGCCGGCTTTGGGTTCACTTTGACTCCTTTTTGTAAGGATTGTTTCTTCATCTTTGGAGGGTTGGTAGTTTTGTGGTTTATGGAGTACGGTTGGGTGTCCTCTTCTCAGAGGTTTTTCTTCTTAGCTATAGGACATCTTAGTCTCTATTTAATTAGTTCGGAATTGAAGGTAGAACATGAAGTTGATAGTTTGCGGCTTCAGTTCGTTCGTACGGTGATACCGCGGATCTTATTCTTTAAGAGGCAGTCTACAATATCAGAGTTATGTATTCATCAAGGCTATGGCAGGGTCTTCCGCAAAGAGGCTGTGATATAGAAAACAACGATAAAAAGGAAGCCGTTCGGAATTGTCAAATCTCAAGTGCTTGATAGTCTTTTAATTAGAATGTTTTCTGATTTTTTTATATCCGTTTATTGTTGAATTTGATATCGTTTGTAGATGCCCTATGACCTATTATTAATGCAATATCTATTTTTTTCCTCAAAAAAAAATAAAAAAAAGTGACATGATTCTTATCTCACATATTACTATCCCATTCATACCAATTCAGTTTAATTTGATAAAAAAAAAAAAAAACACACTCACTTATTTAATTTGGATTTACAATATTGTGTGTTTGGATTATAAGTTTTGTATGACTTGGATTATATTTGATCTTTCGTCGTGTTTTTGGTCCAAGATATGGGAAGCTTCTCCATGAGAACATTCGGTTGCAGACTTAGCAGCACATCTAATGTCTTCCGCATCTACATCCATCACAAGGTTCTCATGTAAACATGTTTGTGGACTTTGTGAAATTTGAGCCAATTTACAATCACGTACTTCTTCTTACTATCGTTATCCTCCTCTTATATTCCTCAGTAGAATCTCCTATATGTACTTAGTTGATTTGCTTATATTGATTAAACACAAAAATTCATTTAATGTTAGCCTCGAGCGGAAAACCTGACGTTGAACAATTTTGTTATCCTTATCGTATTTTAACGTCCATTTTACCATGGTACGGTCGTATGTAAGTTCTTTTTGTTACTAATTTAAACCGACGTTATCAAATAAGAGTTTCTTTTGATTAACATTAATACCTTGACAATCATTAATTATGGGTGCATTTTTTATGGTTGAACTGAATTCAACATACACCACTGAACTGAAATGAACATAATTGAACTGAACTGAACACCACTGAACTGAAATGAACATAATTGAACTGAACTAAACATCACTGAACTGAATTAAACCGCACTTTCTTTGTGAGACAAAATGTATGTTTCTCAATTGAATACCACTAAACTGATCTGAAAACACTCAACTGACACGAGACCGCTCTTAAACTGAACTGAACTGAACTGGATAAACTCTAAAGATGACGGCCTATATCTAAACTCTACAAGCTCTTAAAAAAAAGGACCAAATGTTGTCCCGTAGATCAAGAACATGAGTTGACAAGCAAAAAAGATCAAGAACATGAGTAATGACATATTGAACATTTGAGCTCAATACTCAAACATTACCTAACTCTCTATATAACATAACAATTTACAACCATCGCAATTTGGTGATTTATATTATGGTTGTTCCTATAGAGGTTTAATTTGAATGATTGATAATTCCTCATGATCAATAATTAATTACTAGGAAAAACATTTTGGAACTTTTTTGACAGAATGGCATTTTCGTATACTTTTTTTTTTTTTTTTTGATTGGAAATTTTCGTATACTTTTGGCATGCGTGAAAAGTAGCTTCTTGTCACGTGCTGCCCCATCTGAACAAATGCAATGCGCAAATTTTATAACATAAATCATGTATGGTTCATGCAATATGTACCATCTAAATTTAGTTAGGTCTATAATCTAATGATCTCTAGTGCGTATTAACTACTCAAACAAATTGAGATATGGTTATATTGCATTTTGAAAGTTATGAGCTGATCGAAAAAGGGAGAATGTTACAACCAAAAGATATAATTTTTTTTAGAGATAGTGTTAAAACTAATCTTTTTGAATCAATGATTGTTACATTTAATACTAAGAAAATTGGAATGATTTTCTGGACTTGACCCTACTGCAAATGTCTATGTGATCACTTTTGATCACAAACCATATTCTATATTGGAATTAATTGTTTGCTTTTGCCATTTCTATCTTCTGCTCTTTAGCCATTGGCATTGCCAAATGCCAATCAGATTGGATTATGCACCTAATGTAAATAGGAAAATATTGTAAATAATTAATTATTTCCTATTAGGTTCAGAATTGTAACCTACTCTGTATTTTGTCAAAAGGAAAAGTGATGTGATTTATTTAGGGATTTTCTGTATTTTTGATAAACAAAACAATAAAAGGGATATACCTCTCGAATCACTCAAGGAGTTGGGGTTTTCGTTCAAGAATCACTCAAGAACAATACTTGCGCATCACACACAAGGGTTTCAAACTGAATCACTCAATTTGAGGGGGTAAATACTCACGTATTAATCATTAATCATCAAAGTCTATGTTACAATTTCGTGCTCTCCCCTATTTATAGACAAACAAATCTAAAGCTACTAGGAATCCTAATCCAAGTAGGAAACTAACTATGAAACTAATTACAATTGTAAAACGAACTAACTAACAACTTACCTAATGCACTTCTAATACTAATAACAATCTGATTATTTCTTTCCTAAACAATAATCAAACGAATTAAGGAAATACTAAACGAAATCAAACTAAATAACTGATTACTTGGCATCCAAGGCACAAACCCGTTGGAACAGCTTTCCACTTTAAATTCAATCGCCTTTTCAGATCACAGTTCCGAAACGAAACCTGAATGCAAGCTGGCAGGCACCTACGGAAGGCAGAATCAAGTTTAATACTGATGCAGGGCTGTTGGGAACTGGAGACATTCGAGTAGGCATGGTCGGGAGAAATGAAAATGGTGAAGCTCTGATAATGGGTACGAAACGATTCGCTGGAAACTGGGGGGTGGAATTGGCGGAAGCGGAAGGAGTGAGGTGGGCTATGGAGATTGCAAAGGAGCTGGGACATACACGAGTGGAGTTTGAAACAAATTCACTTGCTTTGGTTCATAAGTTGAGGGGACAAACGGTATCGAAATGTCCTGTGGGGATGCTTGTTCATGAGTTGAAGCGCAGGGCTCGGGAGTTTTTGAGTTGCAAATGGTCTCATGTTCGCCGTAATGGAAATAGTGTAGCTCACTGCCTTGCTCATTATGATGAATGTTTTATAACTCGTGATATTTATGATTTTCCCGCTGCTTGTCTACCACTCTTGGTTAAAGACATGCAGTCGATGAATAAAGTCTAAGTTGTGTTGGGCGATCAAAAAAAAAAAAATAATAATCAAACGAATTAAGGAAATACTAAACGAAATCAAACTAAATAAATGATTACTTGGCGTCCAAGACACAAACCCGTTGGAACAGCTTTCCACTGTAAATTCAATCGCCTTTTGAACCCTGTTACGTTTTGAATATGGGAAAACTCAAAAGATAGGAGTTTTAGATCTCGTTTCCAGTTTTCTACAGAATTTTAAATCACCACGATCCCATGTCATATGAGTGAGTTATGATCGAAATACGAACCAGTGTAGAAGCTGTCAAAATAACGGGAATCCTGATAACGACTATGACCATATAATAAGAGCTTTAATCCCGACCTTGTATAGAAAATCCATGTAATTATCTTTATAGGTGCCAATTTAATGCATAACCACCAAAGGAACTCGATGTAAACAAGAATGGATGTTCGCTTGCTAGTTCCTTGGTTGTTTTGTTTACTTTGCACACCTGCTCCCGCATCAATCTCCCTTTCTTCAAAAAGAATTGTCCCCAATTCTCGGTCGGTAACAATCTTTTCTTGAGTTTTGTCTCCATGATCTTCCAGGAAATAAAACGAATAATTCTTGGAGAAGTCAGTATGAATAAAGTCTTCATATTTGAAAAAGATTGAATCCTTTTGAGATGTCTTCAATGAATCCACGACCACAAGGTTAGTAATGATGTCAACCTCATCTTCTTGACTTACCTCATCAAATATAGGTGGTTGACTTGGGTCAAAAGAAAATTCTTCTTTCAAAAGATCAGCATCATCAACATCGAAATTCTCATCTTGTGGTTGAACAACTTCAAGAGCTTCTTGTTCCCTAAATAAAGATTCTTCTATTTGTTTTTCTTCTTGTTGAGAATCGACAACTTCTTGATTTTCTTGTTCTACTTTCATAAAAAAAGACAGAAAATTTATCTCCAACGAGATTCGCACTCCTTTTCTCTTCAAACTCCTCTTTCGATTCAATACCTCATCAACTTGGTATCAGAGCTAAAGGTTTGAGCTTTCTTAAGTTTAAACAACACGGTCCTGAGCATAGATACGACACCATAGCGAGCTTTAGAGAAAGATTCTTGCAAGATCCGCCCTTTGTTCAAGAAGACAACCAAGAAACCCCCAAGAAACCTACAACCGAAGCTATGGGTGACCCCAACTATGTGGCAAAGTTGTTAACTGCCATGGAGGATCTAAAGACGTCTTTCCAGTTTCAAGAAGAGCGGATGATAGCTATGGAAAAGAAGCAACAAGAAGACGTGATGGACAATCGTTTAACAAGCTCATATTCCATTGAAGTTCCGAAATTTCAAGAACCTATGTTTCGCACTAGATGTAGATCGTATGAGAAGGTATGCAATGTTATTATTCATGGTGGTTGTCCTAAGAACTTTGTGTCAACTTACATGGTAGAAAAGCTTTGTTTGACACCCATAGATCATCCTTCTCCATACAAGGTGCACTGGTTCAACAAGGTGAGCGATATAGAGGTAACTCAGTATATATTTATTCCTGTTACAATTGGGTCATATGGTGGTGTAGTTCGTTGTGATGTAGTTTCCATGGATGATTGTCACATGTTATTTGGTAGACCCTGGATGGATTTTAAAAGAGTTACACATGACAAGGTCCATAACACTTATGCTTTACGTCATTGTGGAAAGCGAATTATATTAACACCTTTGTTATCTGGTTTTGAAAGTATTTCTAAACCTAAGGTAGAGAGTGACAATGAAATAACAATTGTTGAGAATAGAGTTGAAGAACAATCAAGTTCAAGATCTTTTGTAGAGAATATTGAATCGAAAGAGGAGTTTGAAGAGAAAAGGAGTGCGAATCTCGTAGGAGATAAATTTTCTGTCTTTTTTATGAAAGTAGAACAAGAAAATCAAGAAGTTGTCGATTCTCAACAAGAAGAAAAACAAATAGAAGAATCTTTATTTGGGGAACAAGAAGCTCTTGAAGTTGTTCAACCACAAGATGAGAATTTCGATGTTGATGATGCTGATCTTTTGAAAGAAGAATTTTCTTTTGACCCAAGTCAACCACCTATATTTGATGAGGTAAGTCAGGAAGATGAGGTTGACATCATTACTAACCTTGTGGTCGTGTATTCATTGAAGACATCTCAAAAGGATTCAATCTTTTTCAAATATGAAGAGTTTGTTCATACTGACTTCTCCAAGAATTATTCGTTTTATTTCCTGGAAGATCATGGAGACAAAACTCAAGAAAAGATTGTTACCGACCAAGAATTGGGGACAATTCTTTTTGAAGAAAGGGAGATTGATGCGGGAGCAGGTGTGCAAAGTAAACAAAACAACCAAGGAACTAGCAAGCGAACATCCATTCTTGTTTACATCGAGTTCCTTTGGTGGTTATGCATTAAATTGGCACCTATAAAGATAACTACATGGATTTTCTATACAAGGTCGGGATTAAAGCTCTTATTATATGGTCACAGTCGTTATCAGGATTCCCGTTATTTTGACAGCTTCTACACTGGTTCGTATTTCGATCATAACTCACTCATATGACATGGGATCGTGGTGATTTAAAATTCTGTAGAAAGATGGAAACGAGATCTAAAACTCCTATCTTTTGAGTTTTCCCATATTCAAAATGTATCAGGGTTCAAAAGGCGATTGAATTTAAAGTGGAAAGCTGTTCCAACGGGTTTGTGCCTTGGATGCCAAGTAATCAGTTATTTAGTTTGATTTCGTTTAGTATTTCCTTAATTCGTTTGATTATTGTTTAGGAAAGAAATAATCTGATTGTTATTAGTATTAGAAGTGCATTATGTATTAGAAAAGTTGTTAGTTAGTTTGTTTTACAATTGTAATCAGTTTCATAGTTAGTTTCCTACTTGGATTAGGATTCCTAGTAGCTTTAGATTTGTTTGTCTATAAATAGGGGAGAGCACGAAATTGTAACATAGACTTTGATGATTAATACGTGAGTATTTACCCCCTCAAATTGAGTGATTCAGTTTGAAACCCTTGTGTGTGATGCGCAAGTATTGTTCTTGAGTGATTCTTGAACGAAAACCCCAACCCCTTGAGTGATTCGAGAGGTATATCCCTTTTATTGTTTTGTTTATCAAAAATACAGAAAATCCCTAAATAAATCACATCAAAAAGAGGAAAGAAACAAGGATAGCAAGAAGGAAAAGAGGGGAAGAAGAAAACTCGGGAAATATGGGTATGTTCATTAAAGTTTATGTTTTCTTTAGAGCGAGTTTATCTTAGATTAAGTTTAAGGCATTTATTTGCCATTGGTTTTCAATTTTGCCAAATTGTTTCAATTTCTCAAATTTCACCAGTTTTTCCCTGTCTCTTTCAATTTTGCCTATTTTAGGACTCGCTCGCTCGTTTCAACTTGAAACTATTCACTGATAATCGCGAAAAATTGGGAATTTTTGAGACAAACTGGTGAAACTTGACTTATAGTTGGGAGAAATAGGGTCAAATTGAAAAAAATTAGAATAAACTGAAATTTTTGTATTATTGAGTATTAATAATAATTATAATAATAAAGTAATTTAGTTTTTTTTTACAAGGGATTTTTATTCATGTAATTTTAAGTAAATTGTCAATAGAAATTTTTTTTTATCTCTGGATATAACATATTAAATATCTACTTTGAAAAAATTGGGAGAAATTGGATAAAATGGATCAGATTGGGTAATAATGGGAGAAATTGAAAAAAAAAAAGGAAAAATTTTTATTTTGTTACTGGTAACTGATGAAAATGGAGGATAACCAGGCAAAATTGGAAATCAGTTCAAAAGAGCATGCCCTTACTCTAGTATTCTATAGTAAATACATATCTTTTTTTTTTTTTTAATATTTTGACATATTCAAAAAAATAATCAAATATGTAATTTGTTATATCGAAATATAAAAAAAAATGTCATTAAATACGTATGGACTTTATATTTAATTTATTACATGAAGATAAAGTAACTGTTATAATAATCATATTATTAATAATAATACTAACATCAAAAATAATAATTAAAAGATATATAATAATAATAATAATAATAATAATAATAATAATAATAATAATAATAATAATAATAATAATAATAATAATAATAATAATAATAATAATATTCTTCGCGGTTTAGAGAGAAGAGCTCACAAGAGCGAAGATTTAGCATCCCTGTTATCCTGCGCTTTCATCCGCCATGGTTGGCCCTGGGAGGCCCAAGAAGGGTACAACGAAGGATTCTAGTAAGACAAATGAGGTGATTGTGGCAACGAAGGAGAAACAAGCTGCGAAAATGGTTATGAAGAGCTCGACCCAGACTTCTCCGGTTCGTCCTCCAGCGGTGTTTGGGGACTTTTTGCCCTCTTTGATGATGGCCGTCATTGATGGTAACTCTCAATGTAAGTCCTCTGATCTTGATATTGTGTTACCACATGATGATGAATTTGATGATTTAGGGTTTGTTAATGATGTGAACTGTGAAACGCAGAAGTTAAATACTAATGTAGAGATTGTGATTTGGGTTTGGGTATAAATAATTTTGGAGATTTTTAATGGCAGTGTTCATAGGAATAGTTGGGCAGATGAAATGGAAAACCCTAACTCAAATAATGGGTTGAATATTTCTAATAAACAAGCTACTAATCATCAAGATTCTCAAAAGGGGCAATGGGGTTCAAATGGCAAAAAATTATCATTTCTTGATAATAGAAACCCTAAAATGGGCTGAAATTGGATTTTATATCATCAAACCCTGGTGATGTTATGGACTATTGGGCTAATGCTTTGGTGGGTTTGTCATGGGTGGAAATCCAAAGTTGGCTACTCTGAAAGAATTTGTTTGCACTCAATGGAACCATGTCACAACACCTTCAGTTTCTCTCCATAAGAGGGGTTGGGTGTTCTTCAGATTTGCCTCACGGGAAGATAGGGATCTTATACTGAAGGGAGGCCCTTGGACTATTGGTAATAAGATTTTTATCTTGAAACCATGGACTCCTCACTTTAGCCTTGAGAAGGAAGAAGTGTGCAGAGTTCCAGTTTGGGTCATGTTTCATAGTTTAGATGTTCACTTGGACCTCTGCGGCCTTGAGCAAGCTTGCTAGCAAGGTGGGGGTGCCTCTATTTGCTGATAAGTGTACAACTCTTAAGGAGAGAGTGTCATTTGCTAGAATCCTCATTGAAGTGGATGTCTCTAAGTCTTTGCTAAAAAAAACTCAGATAAGGAATTTATTTGGGGAGGTTGTCACTCAATACATTGATTATGAATGGATTCCCTTTTTCTGTACTCATTGTAAGAAATTTGGTCATGAAATCTCTCATAGTAAAAATGTAAAGAAGCCTGAAGAAGGAGAGAAGGTTACCAGAAAAGTTGTTGCACCTGTGAAGGAGTGGAAACCTGTGGTTAAGAAAGGAGTGAACAAGGTTGTTGTTCAGACTGATACTATATCCCATAATCCAAAACCTATTGACATTACTGAGGAATCAGCTACTTGTGTTGCATCATCTCCTATAAGGAGTGATGCTGATAGTAGTTCTGAGCCTGTTTTACATGCAGTGATGGTCAGTCTGGAAGAAAAAAGGTGGATATGGGTCCAAAAAATGAGTAAGAAGAAGAAACAACCTAATCCCTCTAGGCTGAATTGTCCTGGATCTGGTAGCAGGTTTGCTGTATTGGAACAGGTTAATATTGGACAGGGAGGCCCTAGTGAGATTGTGCAAGGGGAGGATGATGGGGGATGGGTTCCACTAAACTCCACTCCATGATTGTCTCTTCATGGAATATTAGAGACTTGAATAGGCCAGGAAAACAGGAGGAAGTAAAAAAAATTCTAAAAAAAGAGAAGATTGATGTTGTGGAATTTGGAAACCCATGTTAAGGTGAATAAAGTTGGGAAGATTGTTAAGAGGGTTTTTAAGGGGTTTGGGGCTCAATTTAACTATGAAACCCACTAAAATGGCAGAATTTGGTTGTTGTGGAATGTGAATAATGCATATGTGCAGGTTGTTAGTAAATCAGCTCGGGCTATACATTGCAAAGTTACTTCTAAGCTTAGTACATTTTCTTGTTTTTGTACCTTTGTGTATGGTTACAATGATAGATAGGATAGAGTTGGCCTCTGGGAAGATATGAGGCAGTGGGCAGCTGGTATTTTTTAGCCTTGGATCCTCCTTGGGGGACTTCAATGTGGTCTCAAGCACAGATGAGAGATTAAGCTCTTCCGCCTAATTTTGGAGCTATTGCAGACTTTGCTAGCTTCCTCCAAGACACTTCCCTTTCAGATGTACCTTCTACTAGGAGCATGTTTACTTGGTGAAACAAACCGGATAGCTCTGATAGAGTATATAACAAGTTTGATCGTATCCTTGGGAATATCCTCTGGTTCTTGGGGTCTCAGTGCAGAGTTTCTTCTCCCTGGAGTCTCTGACCATTGCCCTGCAAAGATTAGAGTTGATGATGATGTCCAGCAAATTAAAAGACCATTAAAGTCCCTGAATGCTTGGATGAAAGATGCTTCTTTCATCCCTTTGGTTAGAGACGTTTGGAGAGGCCCTGTGAATGGGACACTAAATTGAAAAGACTAAAGCCTATTTTGAAAGTTTTACACAGTCAGAAGTTCAGTAGATTAGATGATAGGCTAGAGGATGCTAAAGTTCAGCTTAATCAGATTCAGCAAGCCTTGTAGTCTACACCTCTTGATCAGAACCTTATTGTTAGAGAAAGAGAGATGATAGCTCTCTACACTAGTCTGCAAAAGGCCAATTTGAACATTAGCTATCAGAGAGCTGAATGTGATGATGTACAAAAAGGGGATGATAATACTGTTTTTTTTCATGCCAAAATTAAAGAGTTCAAGGCTCGTGCTCGTATCAATACAATCTTAGATAAAAATGGGAGGCAGAGGATAGATGTTCAAGATGTGGTAGAAGCTTTTGTGGATTTCTACAAGAGTCTGATGGGAACGTCACAAAAAGTTCAAGACTTCCAAAGTAGTTACTTTGTGGGGCCTGTTCTTGAGACTGATATTCAGCAGGACCTTATGCTTCCTATCTGCCCAGAGGAGGTTAAAGGGGCCCTAGAATCTATAGCTGATGATAAGGCTCCTGGGCCTGACGGGTACACTTCAGCTTTCTTTAAAGGCACTTGGAATATTATTGGTAGTGATATCACCAATGTTGTCCTGGATTTCTTTGATTCCTCCCAGCTGTTGGGTCAAGTTAATGCAACTGTTATTGCTCTTATGCCTAAGCGTGATAGTCCCTCTTCTGTGATGGAGTTTAGGCCCATGCTTGTTGCAATGTGGTTTACAAAATCATCACTAAGATCTTATCTAGCATATTGCAAGGTGTTCTGGGATTGATCGTAGGTAATGAATAGGTAGCGTTTATTAAGGGAGGGGATATTTTTGATAATATAATGCTTGATCATGATCTTGTCAAACATTATACTAGGAAGAACATCTCCCCTCGAGCTATGATAAAGGTAAGTATAAAAAAAACATATGACTCCCTAAACTGGGGTTTTCTACAGAATGCTTTGAAGTATGTTGGGATTCCTGAGGATTTTGTAAAGTGGATTATGGCTTGTGTAACATCTCTTAAATTCTCAATCAGCATAAATGGTGGTCTTATAGGGTATTTTCCTTGACAACAAGGACTAAGGCAAGGGGATCTTATTTCTCCATATCTTTTTGTGATTTGCATGGAGATGTTATCAAGGATGTTCAGGAATCTGTTTAATAAGGCCCAGTTCAAGCCCCATCCAAAGTTATCTAGACTGAACATCAATCATATTGCCTTTGCAGATGATTTATTGGCGTTTACTAGAGGAGATAGCAAGTCTGTGTGCAAGGCTGTGGATTGCTTTCATAAGTTTGCAACAATGTCAAGACTTAATGCTAATACCTTGTAATGTTGCATTTATTTTGGTGGTCTGCATGCTCAACTGAAGCAAAACATTTTGGATGCTACAGGTTTTTCTGAAGGACAGATCCCTTTCAGTTACCTTAGGGGTACCCTTATCATCTTCCAGGCTTATTGTGAGTCTCTGCAGGCCTTTGATTGATAAGATCAGAAAAAGAGTCAGTCATTGGACCACTAGGCTACTTAGCTATGTAGGCAAGCAACAACTTTTTAATGCTGTGGTGTTTAGTGTCCAGGTTTTTTGGAGTTCCATTTTGATTCTGCCAAAGGATGTCATACATGAAATTGAGAGGATCTGCACTCAGTTCTTCTAGGGCTGTCAAGAGAATCAAAATAGAATGGTTTTTCTCAGCTGGAGGAAAATTAGCAAACCAGGGAGAGAGGGTGGTCTGAATACTAAAGAGTTTCTCAGTTGGAACAAAGTTGTTGTTTGCAAATGGTTGTGGGTTGCATCTGGTCATGGAGACTTCATCTGGGTGTCGTGGTTGCAAGTGTACTGTTTGAGAAGAGATTCAGTTTGGCAGGTTGCTTCTGGGCAGACTGGCTCATGGTTATGGAGAAAACTAATTCAACTCAGAGATGAATTAATTCTTAAATTTGGTTCTGCTAGCTTGGCAGAGCAAATGGTGAACTCATGGGGAAATAATGGGAAGTTTCAGATTGGTAAGGCTTAAGGGGAGTTGAGAATGAAGAATCCTAGAGTAGACTGGGCTTCTTTAATCAAGGACAGCTTGATTGTTCCCAGGCATAAAAGTGACTTTGTGGATTGGTTTACAGAATGCTTTGGCTACTCAAGACAACATCTACAAGAGAGAGATGCTCATTGTCAATAGGTGTCATATGTGTTGTCATGACATTGAGAGTGTCTCTCATCTGTATTTTCTGTGCCCGATAGCTAGAGAGATTGGGAAACAACTTCTTCTATGGCTGGGTTTAACTAGACAGCCATGGAGCTTAGCTAGAGAAGTGAGGTGGCTACTGAGCACTCAGAAAGGAAGACGCATCCAACAACGTGCATGTAAAGTTGCTTTTGCTGTTGCAATCTATGAGACTTGGAGGGAACACAATAACATTCTGTTCATGGGGCAGAGGAGGTCTGTACAGCAGGTTGTTACATACATTCAATACATAGTATGCATACGATTGCATAACAACTTTTGTGATAGAGATATAGATAGTTTCTTACAGCAAAGCTTTGTATATTTTAGTCTATTTTTTGCTCTGATTGTTTTCTGAGCACTTTGTATTTTTCTTGCATGTCTATTTCCCTGGTAGTCATGTGTGAAATTGTACTCGAGATTACTCCAGGATGCCACATTGGCATTTCCTTGAACAATGGAATATACTCACCATTTCCCCAAAAAAAAAAAACAATATTATTCTTCTTATTATTATTTGTAAGAAAACACTAACAATTCAAAATTTCCAATTTTCTTTGTTGCACTTCCTCACTGATCCAGTTTCTCTCAATTTAACCCAATTTTCCGATTTCTCCCAGTTTTTCTTCCGAATTTCACTAGTATGCCCCAACTTCTCCCAATTTCTCCCAACTTTCAGTCACCATTTACCAGTTGAAACGAGCGAGCCCTTAGTTTAATGGTGTTCTCAATTTAGGGCATGTTCTCTTCACCGTCTTTTTACTGAACTTATATGCACAATATTGAACTGAATTGAAATTTACTGAACTGAACTGACTTTTTCTGAAATGAACTTATTTTTACTGAATCTACAATTACAATTTGTTCTTTGGTTTACCGAACTCTACTGAATTTTTCTGAACTAAACTTCTTTTACTAAACTGAACTGAATTTTACTAAATTGAACTGAATTTTACTGGATAGTTCAGGGGCAAGTTAAGGAGCACAGGTCGGCCCTTAGTTTAGTGGTTTTGAGTACAGTTGAGTGAGGTATGCTTTTCCACTTACTCAGTACTAAGGGTGTGTTCTTTAAGGATGAACTTATTTGAACAGAACTCAATACCACTGAATTGAAATAAACACCATTGAACTGAACTTGACACCACTGAACTGAATTGAACACGACTTGATATATGAGACAAAAAGTATGATTCTGAATTGAGCACCACTAAACTGAAATGAACATTCCTAAGCTAAACTGGAAATCATTGTACTGACACGAGATCACCTTTGACATGAACTGAACTGACAATGTAAGCTCTAAAGAACACACCCAGAGTCCAATTTAGTTCCGTTCAATTCAATTTAGTGGAGTTCAGTTCAATTCATACAATGGAGTTTAGTTCATTGATATGATGTGTTCTACTTTTTCTTTCACATATTACTATTCATTTCAGTTCAGTTCAGTTCAATCGAGTGGAATTCAGTTTAGTTCATTTCAATAGAATTCAGTTCAGTGGAGTTCAGTTCAGTTCAGTTCAGCTCGCTCATTCATCGGAGAAAAAACACTTTGATTTACTCACTGCTTTTTAGTAGTTTCTTGTTCAGTTCAATGTTCAGTTTTGTTCATCTAAAAAATATACTTCCTCTCTCACATGTTATTGTGCAATGGGTGATGATCGCCTGTTGATAATCTGATTAGCGAACTAAGATGTTCAGTCTATTCATGCAAGTTGATTCTGAGAATAATCTATGACTAGGCTATGTTCATTTGAGGAATTGGTGACCATAAGATGGTTTTATAGATAATCACTATATGGTTATTTCTAGTCTAAAAATGAATATATGCAAAAGTTACTAGTAAATCAAGTTCATAAGGCACAATCTGCCGGGTACTATGAAGTAGATCAGACAAATCTTTAATGGATAAATTCTGGCTTTAGTAGGCTTCAATTCTCGTCATTGAACTTAATGTAGTCAATTTGTTGTATGATAAAGGGAAATAGTCTTTACTTTCTTGAGTTAACAAGATTACTCCCTTCAGTAATGCTAGTGTTATACGAGGGGGCTATGCCAAATGCTCACTTTGCATAGCTTGCTGCCGTTTAAAAAAAGTTTGTTGAGATTTTTAGGCCTTGTTTGGTTCATGTGAGTGAACATCTAATGAAATTTATAAATCCATAAAAATTTAGGTTACATGAGTAAGTTGAAATTTCATGAAAGGCGTATAGTTTGGTTGATGAAATGGATTTTTTTGGAAGTTCTTTGTAAGAAATGAAAAACGAAAATTATCCTCATTCATTTGCATAAGTATGAATTTTTTATGAGTAAATGTATAATTTGGTTGAGAGAAGTATGGGAAGTTCAACTACCTTCTTTTTTGCAAAGCTTCCTCTTCCAATGTCTCATGGACAGTAAGACTCTGTTTTTTTTTTTTTCGTCGTCTACATGCTGGTTGCTGCACTCCGTTCTGTTCTGTTTCATTCCAATCCGTTCCGTTTCGCGTCGTTCTGTTCTGCATTAGGTACTTTATTTTGTCTCACATTTTATGTAATTATCCGCGTCGTTCTGTTTTCAATTCCACGATGTTCCGTACCATTCTGTTCCGTTCCTCACAACCCCGCACAATCCCGTTGAAGAGAATAGGGCCTAAGTTATATAGGAAAGTTCCACTTTGAAGAAAGTTGATCAACCAAATTATAAAATTTGATTTAACAACTTGCATGAGACTTACATTTCTCATGTTATTATCTTACATCCAACCAAGCAAAGACTTAGACTCTTCTAATGATGTTGGCACAATGAGCAACATGAAGGAGATTCATATCTTCTTAAAAATTTTCAAATTAGGACGAAATGGAAACCAAGGGTTTCGTGGATCCTTGTACATGGGTTTGCCTAAATTATACTCAACAAAGGTTAGAAACTTGTCATTATGAAATCTACACTTCAGATATTTGAATTATTCTCATCTATTACAACGTGTTATTGTACACTGACTATAACTGTGTTGTGGTCAACAATTCCTACGTGGAGAAATCAAGGGACTCCTCATTATAGGATCAAGTTTACATTATTGTACATTTTCTTAATGTTTAATCAAACTGGCAATAAGTGGAGAAAAAGAGAAGGAAATTTGACTACATCAATCAAACATTTTGAGAACTTAGCTTATGCTTTTAACCTTTAAGGTGGTCTACGTATGTTTTTAACCCCAAAACGCCAAGGATTCCTTGACCCCGAACAATAGGTAGTTCATGCAATGCAATACGCAATACGTCTCACACTGCTTAGATAATTTTTCATAAAGGATGTGCATTAACTCAAAACATGAAAATTAGCTTAGCATACAAGATGATTAAAGATAACGTAAGTTAATCTAGTGGTTATAATCTTTCAAAATCTTCATGTTGGAGGGTCGATCCTCATTCCCCTCCCCTCCCTCTTTCTCAAACTTATATTAGAAAAGTATACGTAAATTTGTAAATGGGGTGTCCCTAATAGACGAATGAGAAACTTTGTTAAGTTTATAAGTTAAAACCATATGAATTGAATACGACTTGTTGATAGGATTATGCTATGTGCGCATATGCCATGAGCCCGCATTACCATAACTAATTGTTATTAAATAACCATTGTGTCTCTTAGTCCATTGTTATTAGTGCCATATTTTTGA
Organism: Tetragonia tetragonoides; assembly: GCA_038025085.1. Classification (NCBI taxonomy): domain Eukaryota; kingdom Viridiplantae; phylum Streptophyta; class Magnoliopsida; order Caryophyllales; family Aizoaceae; genus Tetragonia; species Tetragonia tetragonoides. The sequence continues at coordinate 33,480,698 of CM076151.1, read as the reverse complement.
CATTCTATCTTTGTTTTGTCTCAGTAGAGTACCTCATTAGCATGCTTTGATTCTCTTCTTCTTGTTAACTTCTTCAATAATTCTTAATCCACTATTTACATAGAGTTTAGGTTGCCTTATAGTTAAACATATGTATACATAGCGCAATATCACCTTAAGTCAGTGCGCACTCCTGATTCAAGACATACAATTGGTTTTCTTTCAGTGACTTATGATTTTAATGACTCTTTCATTGAATAACTTGTTCAATCATAATCTAGAGATGATTAAAGAAACGATACAAAAGAAGATCGTAACTATTTTTAGAATAACTAATTCCATAGTATTTTGCCGTCTAAACTATGAAAAGATGGTATCATCTTAGTGCATGGATTCCTCAATTCATCTAAAGGTAAACAAATACCTCAAAACATCATGATCAATCCTTATAAACAAACTCACACGTCATAAAAGTAAATAGAAGGAAGATCTTTGGATCACAAAAAAAATGCTTGAACTTGTAAATGGTATATGTTAGTACACAATGAATGAACCATGATGAGCTACAACAAAGTCAAAATAAAGAGTATTATATATATTGTTATATTTTATGTAACTTTAGGAGATGATAGGGCTTAACATTCTTCCACTTTGTCTTTGTCTCCTCTTGTCCCCTTATTATTCTCTCTTTTTGCTTCCTCTTTTTCTCATTTTCTTTCTTTTTTTTATTAATTTATCTATTCTCTCTCTTCAATCTTCATGTTCTTAATGGATGAAACGGTTTCATTATCTCTCCACTCAATTCTTTTGTCACAAGCCATATTGCTTTTGTCATAGGGAAGGAATATTTACCAGTGTTCTTCAATTGGGCCCTAGTTGGGCCCCAGCTCGGTCCTATCATATGTATTCTTTGTGGGCCCCATTTTGTGTCTGGGCCTCTTCACACACCACCATTGCGTAAATGAATAGAATGCTGACATGGGCCTTTGCTTTGAGATGGTGTCGTTGAAGTGGAGACTTGGGTCCACAAGTTGTTTTCATCAAAACAGTTGATACACTAAATGATGGAAGAAAATGCCCTGTAGTTGGTCGTGGGGTTAAAATTTCATGATAAAGGTCATGGGTTCAATTTCCATTAGGCCTCTTTGCTGAGCCTATCTACAAGATTTATCTAAGAAAATGGGTACTTGCTCTCAAAACAAAACCACCCGTTGTAAATTCCTCCGTTGCTGAGGTGTTTGGAAAATACTGAAGGGTATATTAAAGATAGTTTCGTGTTATGTTTGGGTCGTGTTTTTGTGTTTGCATCGTTTGTAATAGTGTAGTGTCATATCGTATTTATAGGTGGAGAGTTTAATATCATGTCACCGGATCATCCAAAAGATAGGTCTAGATCATGCCCGTTCATGTGTCGCCGTGTATGTCGTGCCTAAACTTTTTTTGAAATATTATTTAATTATTGCCGCTTTGTGTCGTGTCTGACCATGCCCGATAACACTTTATCTTCCAAATCCAAGCTCAGGCTCAAGCCCACTCATCCGTGCTCGTGCTTGCTCTATGCATATATCGTGCCGTGTAAAAGGCGTAATGTGTCTGGTGCTAATCGGGCACAAAGCCATCTCTAGGTATACACCTAGGAGACATGTGTTATTGTAGAAGTACATGAAATTTACAACTTTTAAGTTATTGTAGAAAATTGCTGCAACTTTTGGGTGTTTCGGTAACACCACTGGGTATGTTACCTTTTAATACATCCTTGAAAATATGGGGATGGTTTTGGAGTATTTGTTAAAAGAAAAAATAAAAAATTGGTTTAAAAGTATTTAATTGGTTGCGTAACACCACATAGGTAATTTGTTACTGAAACACTATAAAATTTTCGATTATTTTTGTAATACACATAACAAGATAAACAAGTTGAATCTTTCTATATCCAATCTGGTAATAGTGTTTTATAATCCGTCATGCTTAGCATTCACCTTTCTACTTGTGCAAGTATTGACCTTCAAATCCAATCTTATATTTTGGTATATTTTGATAAAAGTACTTTACCTTTAATTTTTAGATGAAGAGAGCAATACTTTGCCCCCTCTCCTCTGATTTTGGGTGCATGCGACATGCCATTGTTTCTTTTTATCTTTTACTGACTACTACTTTGCTTGTCAATCACACCAAATTGTACCCTTTTTTGGGGCATTGATTTTGAGCTTAATTCTTTGTCCTCTCAAAAAAAAAATTGCCAATCTTATGCTTCTGTTCTTTTCACCATTTAACAGCTTTTCAACGCACAAATGGATAAAATTGGAAATGGGCAAGTGGTGTTGTCTTTGGTGGTTATGGGTGCTACTGAAACAATAAAACTTGCTTTAATCTCTGTGGGGATCACATCCAATCTTGGAAGATTATTACATATCAAAGAAAAAAGGCTCACTAATGTTCAACAAATGTCTTAATATTAAACATCTTAACTACTTGATGTTAACCCAATATCTGTCAAAAAGTTGAGATATAATTAGGTCTTTTTTAGCTATCTCAGCTTATCAAATGTGCAAATTTGCTTTCTTCTTTCTTATGTGCTATAGAAGATTAATCATATGGTTATAAGTGATTTTTTTTTTACGATTTACTAATTCAAACAAACAATCCATAGATTTGAGATTGTGTCACCGAGGCTTAATCATATTAAAAGGAAAAGTTTGGTACTTGGAGATTTAGGTCTCGTTCTCTTCAATGGAATGATGCTAGACGGTGAGGAACGGAATCAAACGACGCAGATGATAGAGTAAGATGTGAGACAAAATGGAGTACATCGGAACGAAATGACGCGGAACAGAACACGATCGAACAGAATGTAGCATGAAAACGACGAAAAAAATAGTATATTAGTAATTTAGTGTAGTAATTTTGAAAGAAGGTTTTTATATTTACTCCACTTGGCACAACAATGTTAAGTTTCAAGAAATTGAACCCATTAGGAAAATTAAAGTGTTCAACATAAGGTTGTTTTAATACAAAATAATTGACAATGGGTGGAGCAGACACACACACAAAGACCCATCTTGCAGTGTGGACAAATTAAAAACTTGAATTGTAACAAAAAAAATAGTTAAAAACTTGAATTGTCGCGTGAGGGTTAAACATGCTGTCAAATTTAATTTAAATACCCCGCCGCAACATATGGGTCAACAGGGATCATAAAGATTACTCTGAATCTTTTCAAAAAAAAAGAAAAAAAGATTACCCTGAGACAATGATAAATTTCAATAAATTGGACCCATTAAATTAGTAATGGGTAGAATCACTCTTTTAGTTATAAACACCTCAAGTCTCTTTCATTTTAAGACCACGCTAAAGTTTTTTTTTTTAATTTTCCTATAAAGATCCTCAAAATGCATGTTTAGTTGTGCAGTATGATGAATGTAATGGTCAAATATTGATGAATTTTTGAGAGAAAGAAATTCAATAAGTTTTTTCAAATGTGTAACTATGTGGTGACGAATATATAGTTGGGGTGATGGAGATATAATTGCATGTTAATAATTATGTAGGTAAATCGAAAAAAAAGCTGAATCTTCTTGGATACTCATCAGAGGACCCAATAATCACGTGATTTGAATAACCAAAATTAATTACTTAATCATTATATACTATATATATATATATATATATATATATATAAATGGTAACATCTGAAAAAAATAATTTTAGTCTCTACTATTAGAAATGTGAATAGAGCTCATTATTTTATTACAAATTATACTTTACTCTTTCATTTTTATGGAGAAGATTCAAATCTGTACCTTAAATTACGAACCACTGAATTATTACTCTGTGACAGCGTCCTTCTTATTTTGGTGCTTCTCGTTAATGTTGAATAATGAAATTGAACCTAGTATTTGAAAATATGATCATTGCCTTAATTGAAATTTAGAAATAAAAAGAAATAGTTACTGTTGGTAAATCATAATTGCATTTGTTTGAACATTTTCTACCTCCAAAAAAGATTAAAAAAATAATAAAATTTGCATTTGCAAACACCTTTGGGCTTCAGCCCTTACAAACTTTGGAATCAGGGCCTAATTGTGTCTTTGTAGTCCAGCCCTTGGCTAGCTTATGAGTATTACCAAATGTTAGCATTGTCAAACGTACTACTATACTTGTGACAAAATCAAGGATCAAGTCATGAACATAGAACGTTATTTGTGCTCTTATTTACGTTAGTCTTCGTAATGTCTTCCTACAGCTTGTACATTAACAGATCTGATAACGAAAATCTTAACGCAATAATGTGTTTTTTTTTCCACATCATGGGTATCCATCATCGATCACACATCACAATAACTATTATTTCTTTGGGCTGGCCGATTTGTAGGCAGTTTAGGCACTTCAAAGAATGAGACAACTTCCAAGGAACTTAAGGCTAGCTGCTCCATACCAAGACGACATTAGAACTCTCGACCTTGGTTAAGGGTGGATCATAGGATGAGTCCTTACCACTCAACCACGACGAGTTAAGATCCTCTGTTGTTATTGCCTAAATGATCAATCCTAAGGTGAGATAATAGAGAGGACAACACCTCTGCTGTTTCTTTCACAACTGCAGAGGATCCAACCCCTCTACCACACCCCTTCGTATTAAAGAAATAATTAACTCATCTCTATTAGTACTTTGGGTTTTCGATTAGCTTGGGCTCTTGATGAGTTAGTTTGTGTGTGTTTTGGTTGTTTTAGGCTATGTGCTAAGGTGTTTTGGGAGTCTTGGAATCCAATGGGACTTTTAGAACATTTTCAGCGTCTTAGGTGTTTTTGGAATTTTCGTTTCATTCAGGTGTGAGGTAATGTTCTCGTATGTCTTCTATAGGTGTACGAGGCTTTGTCCTCTAGGTGTATGTGCTATGTGGATGTTTTTGGAATTCTCTGTGTATATAAACAAAACTAATGTATTACTAGTAAGCAAGACCACAACATTGGTCTCAATTGTTCCCGTACCATGTAATAATTTCTCCCCAGTAAGGACAAAGGCATATTTCACCAAGGGGATTTGCCGTAATAATTATTAGTGTACTCGATCGGAGCAGCAAACAAAATTTTGAAATCTAACCGAACTGAAGAGAACCATGACCCTGTTGTGACTTGCACGTGAGACAACACACACATGTAGCTGTAGTAGAGGTACCAAATAGGCAAGGTAGGTTAGGTTTAGGTTCGGTTATTGTCCTTTGAGTAATTTACATGTCCGATAATTTCGATTTCGAGTCGAAAAATACGTATACGTGATTCAAAGTGTTCAGTTCTGTTATGCGCATAACATAACTCTATTTTTTCAATCAAAAATTAAACTTATAGACTTTACTTTGAACTTAGCTAGTAAAATTTTGTAAATTAACTTTTCATCTAAATCTATGAAATATTGCAAAACTTTTACATGCCATAGGAAAATTGTCAATGATGAGAAAGCTTCCTTTAGGGCCGCCATATCCGACATAATATTTCAAAATTGAGTTATATATATGGGAAAAAAATGATATGGTGACGTGTTTGTAACCATCTATTTTTCGCATATTAATGTGCGAGTCTGGCCTGCACCCAACTAGGAAAATTGGCCACAATTTGAGAAGTACCACCTTGCCTATCTTACCGCTTATAGGTTGACGTCTTGAAGTACTAGAATCGACTCAAGAGGTCGTAGTGCAAGAGCTAGTTCATCCAAATATTCACATATACTAAATCAAGGTGAATGACTATATATATTTTCAATATATCAACCAACGGGTCAACCTTGAACGGAATTGAGTTTGCCACACCATTTGCTGAATATTTTGATTAGAAAATTTTCAATTTTCGGATTTAAAATAACAGAGACCTAACTGCATAACAAACGACATCATGACCGTAGGGTACAAAACAAACATGTCCAAGTGAACAATTCAACAAAGTACGTCGACAAACTTACTAAGGGTGCGTACTTTTAGTGCTTCATTTGCTGAACATTTTGATTAGAAAAATTTCAATTTTCGGGTTTAAAACAGCAGAGACCTGCCTCCATAACAGGAGACATCATGACATAGGGTACAAGACAAACATATCCAAGTGAACAATTCAACAAGGTACATCGACAAAATTACTAAGGGTGTGTTCTTTAGAGTTTACACAGTCAGTTCACTTCAGTTCAGTTCAGGTGTCAATCCAGTGATTTCAAGCTCAGTTAAGTGATATTCAGTACAGTCTAGTGGTGCTAAGTTCAGAAACATACTTTTTGTCTCACATATGAAGTTGTGTTAAATTCAATTCAATGATGTCCAATTCAGTTCACAGTGTCCAGTTCAGTAGTGTTGAATTCACTTCAAATATGGTAAATTCAGCTCTAAAAAACGCACCCTAATTTGAGTGAAGGACTTGGTCATTTTGGATTACTTACGAATTTCTTGAGAATGGGCTGATGTTTAACCAGGAAATTCAAGGACCTAAGTCAAAAGAGTTTAACATCCAATGCCACCACATAAATCTTGATCTGTTCAGCACTAATTACAATTTCAGGACTTTATTATTCAGGTATTCTTCCAACATGTACGATACTGAACGATACTGAAGTACATTGAAAGTCGTTATGCCGCTAAATCATAATATCTATATATTAGAGTTATTTACTGACAGTATTGGAGGCGTCCACCTAAGCGAGTCATTGTAATAAAATTTTAAAATAAATATAACATAAAAATATATGTTTTGGTATAGAATATATAGTAAAATTGTACTTTCCTAAATTCTTAAAGAGTACACTAATTAGAGGTTTTAGAATATATACTAAAGTTGTACTTTCCTAAATCATTAAAGAGTAGACTATTAGATTTAAAAAGCATATAACTTAAATTTCACCGCTTAAGAAATTAAATTTTCTTTAAAATGAGACTCATTTATAGTATATTCTATTGATTTACAATATTAGATGCGTCCACCTAAAAAGATAATCAGTAATTAGCTTGACAAGCTGACACAACTAAAGAGTTACATGTAAAAATAAGAGAAAACATATGTATATTACTTTATAAAAATTTAAAAAGCAATCTCAAGGTAAAATATAATTAAAAAAAATGTGTAGAATAAAGAAATAAACGATGAATCTAAAATGATTCTAGGTCCAATATATATAATAGAAAACTTTACCATTATCACGTATAAATTTATAACTTTACGTAATACTAGTTTTAACTTCGTGCTTCGCACGACCTCGTTAATATCTCTCGAAAATGAAGATAATTTTCTAGGTGATATCTCATGTCTGTTTTATATTTGACTATTTTAGTTTTTTCTTTTTGTTATGAAATATCTTTTTAAATCGATCTATATCTAAAATAGAATAAATGTAAAAGAGATTAATTTATGAACATGAGGCCTACCTCAAAATTCCAAAACGTAAACGAAAATTCAATTTAATGAAGTAAGATTTTTAATTTTTAGAGTTATGTAACGTAACTACAATTATGTTTTTTTAGTTTGAAATAATATAAAAACAAATCAATAATAAAGTCAAGTGATGATGATCATGTGGGACTTGGATGATATTTATTAAGCTATATGTGGCAAAGTTGTTCACATGTAGCGTATAACATGTCATTTTACACGAACATTCCCTTTTTATGTCGTCTACATTTTATCACTACACGCAAAAGATACAGCTTGTATAAGACATATGTATCTCATTTTGATTTTTTTTTTACAAATCCAATCAATTGAACTAAGATTTATAAATTTTTGACTCACGTAACTAAATTATTTTATTTTCTAATATAAAAATATGCTAATATATAAATTATAGTAAATCCAACTTATGATAACACATTTTTGGGTGACACTTGGATAATGAGTTGTTAGGTTATGTGGCAAGTTTTGCTTAAATTGCGACTTAGGTGTCATCGTCACACGAATGTGGGCCTCTATGTGGCGTCCTACGCGTGTCGTGCCCACGTGAATTGAACTTGGATGATCATGTGGGACTTGGTGATATTTGTTAAGTTATGTGGATGATCATTTCACACGAACATTCTCTCTTCTGTGGCGTTTACATGTTATCACCGTACCCAAAGTACCCAATTTGTATAGGATATATATCTCATATTAAACTTTTTGTAAATCCAATCCATTGAAGTCGGATTTATAATTTTTTAACTTAGATAACTAAAATTATTTTATTTTGTGATATAAAAAAATGCTAATAAATATGTAATAAAGCCAACTAATAATGAGATATTAATGGGTGACACTTGGATGATGATAAGTTGTTATGTTATGTGGTAAACTTTGCTTGTGTGGCGACTTAGGTGTCATCGTCACACGACTTTGAGCCTCTACGTGGCGTCCCACGTGTCATGCCCACCCAGATTTGAGTGCTTATGTAGCATCCCACGTGTCGTGCCTACATGAAATCGACTCACTTTTATATCACCACTTGAGTTAGGACCCAATTTTAGTGTGGAACTCAATTAATGTATTACAAATATGATTATTATACGTATTTTATCCTTAGCCTTTATAAAACTTTCACTAAAAGATGTCAAACTTTATAATATATATATATATATATATATATATATATATATATATATATATATATATATATATATATATATATATATATATATATATATATATATATATATATATATTTGAAGTATTTTTCATGACCAATGCAATGACGTAAAACTTCGATTTTTTACAATTGTGTAACCAAAGTTATTTTATCTTCTAATTTGAAATAAATAGGCTAATAAATATAGATGTTATATCTAATTACTATATGAATTTCATGAATAAAGACACATTTATTAGTTACACTTGTACGACTTGCTTATCTACTTGCCGCTTACGTGGCGCTTAGGTATCATCACCACACGAAATTGGGTCTCCAAGGTAACGGCCTACATGGTGTTCCCACACGAAATTGACTCAACTTTATGTAGTTTGAAATAATATACTAATAAATATATGATAATGTGGAGTAATACTGACTCTAGGACAGCTCAATGAACATTCTCTCTTATGTGGCGTCCCACGTGTAATCACCGCACGGAAAAAAAAAAAACTTTTATAGGACATATATATCTCATTTTGAAGTACTTTTCAAATCCAATCCAATGGAGTAAGATTCAATTTTTTTTGCATTACGTAACTAAAGTTATTTTATTTTTAAATTTGAGAATATGATAATAAATATATAATTAAATGAAACAATGATTAGGCATTAATGGCGGATAATGTGTTATATTACGTGGCGTGCATGTGCTTACGTGTCATCACTATATGAAAGAGCTGCTTGCGTGGCATCACACGTGTCGTCCTCACACGATTAAGGCCCCTGCGTGGCGTCCCACGTCGTGGCCATACGAAATAAACTCATTTTTATATATATACTAGTTTTAGCACGGACTCGTAAATGTCTCTCGGAAATGTAGATAATTTTTTAGGTGATACCTCATGGCTGTTGTATTCCGCACAACTAATTTTATATTTGACTATTTTAATATTTTTATATAAAATACCCTTTTAAATTGATCTACATATAAAATAAAATGAATGTAAAAAAAGATTAATTTATGAACATAATTTGAGGATACTTCAAACTTCACAAAAGAATAAGAAAATATAATTTAATGAAGTAAGATTTTTATATTTTAGAGTTACGTAATTTAATATATTTTATTTTGTAGTTTGAAATAATAAGCAAATTAAACATATAATCAAATTGAGTGATATTGATCATTTGACACTTGAATCATGATTTGTTAAGATATGTGATAAAGTTGCACATGTGACGTCAACATGTCATCTTTACACGATCACTCCCTTTTACGTGGCGTTTACATGTTATCACTGTATGGTAAGGACCCAACTTGTAAAGGTCACATATATCTCCGTTGAAAGAACTAAAATTATTTTATTTTTTAATATAAAAATATGCTAATAAATATGTAATAAAGTTAACTAATTTTGAGGCATTAAGGGGAAACACTTGGATGATGAGTTGTTAGGCTATGTGGCAAGCTTTGCTAATATGGTAACTTCGGTGTCACTGTCACACGATTTTGGGCCTCTATGTGGCGTCTTACATGTCGTGCACACACGAAAAGAAAAAGAGAAATATTTTTACTAATATATTTAATAAGGACATAAAAATTTTATGGTTTGAAATTATAAATATTATTTGTGAAATACATTTAATTTTATGTTAACAAAAATTTTATGCATAGGATGCATGCTAATTCTTAAAAATAATAGTATAATTTCATAATTTACTTCTAAATATCTAGTTGATCTACATCTAAAATAGAATGTATGTAAAAATTGATTGATTTATGAACATAATTTGAGCCTATTTTAAAAGTTCCAAAGAAAAAAAATAAAGATTAATTATTCTCTCTCTAGTTAAAAATCACTCTCTTACTATAATTGGATTTTTGGTAATTGAATAAAATCAATTAGTGGTGAGCAAAAAACTTCGACCTTATAAAGTTATAATCAACAATTTGATCCTAAATATTTATTTCTTAAATGTGCTAGGTAGTTCAACGTTCGTAAATTTCAACATAATAACTTATAATAAGGAGTGTTACTTGAATCTTACTTTCCGTTTGCGTGACATTTGTATTACATAAGTATGTCTAAAGTGCTATATTAAAGTCTTAATTAACTTGCTAAGAAAGCATTGGAGTAGATGATGAGTTGAAGTTCATGTTTCATCCTCCACACGAAATGTCCGTCCATATGACATCTGTATATGAAAAATGACTCCGTTTTTCTTATAAATATAAAATATTTATTAAAAAATTCAAAATGTTTAGAATATATGTTTTCATTACTAATATTCAAGTGTGATTTACAACTAATATAATATAAATATGGATATCTTAAGTGTCTTATCCAATTAATTTATACCAAACATTTTCAAAACCAATCTAATCAACTATGATTTATTATTTTTAGATTTATGTAACTTAAGATATGTTTTTTTATAATTTGAAATAATATGCACATAAATAAAATAATAAATTTGAGTAATAATGAATTCTGACACTTGAATTGATCCGTTAAGTTATGTGGCCAAGTTGTGCACATGTGACATCTATGTGTCATCTTCACACGAACATTTCCTCTTATGTAGCATCCTACATGTCATTACCGCATGGAAATGACCCAACTTTTATAGGACATATATATCTCATTTTGAAGGTTTTTTCAAATCCAATCCATTGAAGTAATATTTATAATTTTTCGACTTATGATGAGGCATTCATGAGTGACACTTGGATGAAGAGTTCTTAGGTTATGTGGCAAGCTTTGCTTACATGACGCTTAGGTGCCATCGTCACACGAATTTACACCTCCTGTGTGGTGTCCTATGTATCATGCCTACACGAATTGGATTCACTTTTATACGTATACCAGTGTGGCACCTATGTGTTATCTTCACACGAACATATCCCTCTCATGTGGCGTCCCACCTGTCATCCTCACACGAAAAGAACCCAACTTTATAGACATAGTACATATGTATCTCATTTTGAAGTATTTTCCGAACTTGTTCCAATGGAGTAAGAATTATAATTTTCAAATTTGCATAACAAAAGTTATTTTATTTTATAATTTGCATAATATTATAATAATTATATTATGTTGTATTTATGATCACGCATTAATGATTGACCCATTTGGATGGGTGGCTTAGGTGGCTGCATACGTGTCATCACCACACGAATTTGGGCGCTTGGATGGGTGGCTTAGGTGGCTGCATACGTGTCATCACCACACGAATTTGGGCGCTGCATGGCATCCCACGTGTTGCCCTCTCACGAATATAGGCGCTTGCGTGGCATCCCACGTGGCGTGACCACACGAAATGAACTCACTTATATATATATATATATATATATATATATATATATATATATATATATATATATATATATATATATATATATATATATATATATATATATATATATATATATATATATATATATATATATATATATATATATATATATATATATATATATATATATATATATATATATATATATATATATATCTCATTTTGAAGATTTTTTCAAATCCAATCCATTGAATAAAGATTTATAATTTTTTGACTTTCATAACTAATTTTTTTTTTTTTGTAATATTAAAAAAAAGCTAATAAATATGTAATAAAGTCAACTAATGATAAGGCATTAATGAGTGACACTTTGATGGTGAGTTGTTAGGCTATGTGGCAAGCTTTGCTTACGTGACGCTTAAGGGTCATCATCACACGAATTTACACCCCTTACGTGGCGTCCTACTTGTCGTGCCCACACGAATTGGACTCACTTTATACGTATACCGATGTGGCGCCTATGTGTCATCTTCACACGAATATATCCCTCCCATGCATGTGGCTCTCACATGTCATCGTCCCACGAAAAGAACTCAACTTTATAAGACATAGTAGATATGCATCTCATTTTGAAGTATTTTCCGAACCTGATCCAGTGGAGGAAGAATTATAATTTTTAAAGTTGCGTAACAAAAGTTATTTTATTTTATAATCTTAACAAAATGATAATAAATATAATAGGTTGTGTTTATGAAGTCAAATAATGATTATTAATTAATGCTTGACACACTTGGATGGAGGCTTAGGTGGCAGCATACGTGTCATCACCACATGAACTTGGCGCTTACGTGGCATCTTAGGTGTCATGCCCACACGATTTTAGGCACTTGCGTGGCATCCTACGTGTCCTCGCCACACGAAATGAACTCACTGTTATATATATACTAGGTTTTATCCCCGTGCTTCGCACGTGCTCGTAAAATAATTATTGATGAATATATATAAAAATATAATGTTATATTTGATGTGAAATTATTAATTTTATTAGTAAAATAAATTTTATTTTATTTTTGCATAGATTTCTATCCATAGGATACAGCATGCTAATTCTTGAAAATGATATTTTCATACGACCTTCATTTGCAATGAGATTGGGCTAAGTTTAGATAGATAATAAAAACAGTATATGTACACTAATTTTAATAAGTAATTCAACTAATGAAAATAATTAATAAACTCATTCTGCATTAACGGTATATGTGCACTAAAAGTTGATAGCACGTGCTCGTTTTATTCCGCACAATTAAAACTATGTGACAAAGTTGAGCGCATGTGGCGTGTGCGTGTCATCTTCACACGAACATTTTCTCTTATGTGACATCCTACGTGTCATGATCACACGGAAGGAACCCAAATTTTATAGGACATGTACATATATATCTCGTTTTGAAGCATTTTCCAAATCCAATCCAACGAAATCAGATTTATAATTTTTTGACTTACGTAACTAAAGTTATTTTATTTTGTAATTTAGAAATATGCTAATAAATATGTAATTAAGTCAAATAATGATGAGACATTAATGATGGATGATGTGTCATGTTGCATGGCAAGTTTGTGCTTACGTGTCGCTTGCGTGTCATTCTTGCACGACGTGGCTCGCCTATGTGGCATCCCACGTGTCGGCACCACACGAAGAAGGACCCAGTTTATATATATATATATATATATATATATATATATATATATATATATATATATATATATATATATATATATATATATATATTACTAGTTTTAACTCCGTGCTTCGCACGGACTCGTTAATATCTCTCGAAAATGAAGATAATTTTCTAGGTGATATCTCATGTCTGTTTTACATTTGACTACTTTAGTTTTTTCTTTTTGTTATGAAAAATATTTTTTAATCGATCTATATCTAAAATAGAATAAATGTAAAAGAGATTAATTTATGAACATGAGGCCTACCTCAAAATTTCAAAACGTAAAAGAAAATTCAATTTAATGAAGTAAGATTTTTAATTTTTAGAGTTATGTAACTAAAATTATGTTTTGTTAGTTTGAAATAATATAAAAACAAATCAATAATAAAGTCAAGTGATGATGATCATGTGGGACTTGGATGATATTTATTATAAGCTATATGTGGCAAAGTTGTTCACATGTAGCGCCTAACATGTCATTTTACACGAACATTCCCTTTATATGGCGTCTACATTTTATCACTGCACGCAAAAGATACAGCTTGTATAAGACATATGTATCTCATTTTGATTTATTTTTTTTTACAAATCCAATCAATTGAACTAAGATTTATAAATTTTTGACTCACGTAACTAAATTATTTTATTTCCTAATATAAAAATATTCTAATGTATAAATTATAGTAAATCCAACTTATGATAACACATTTTTGGGTGACACTTGGATAATGAGTTGTTAGGTTATGTGGCAAGTTTTGCTTATATTGCGACTTAGGTGTCATCGTCACACGAATGTGGGCCTCTATGTGGTGTTCTACGCATGTCGTGCCCACGTGAATTGAACTTGGATGATCATGTGGGACTTGGTGATATTTGTTAAGTTATGTGGATGATCATTTCACACGAACATTCCCTCTTCTGTGGCGTTTACATGTTATCACCGCACCCAAAGGACCCAATTTGTATAGGATATATATCTCATATTAAACTTTTTGTAAATCCAATCCATTGAAGTCGGATTTATAATTTTTTAACTTAGGTAACTAAAATTATTTTACTTTGTGATATAAAAAAAAGCTAATAAATATGTAATAAAGCCAACTAATAATGAGATATTAATGGGTGACACTTGGATGATGATAAGTTGTTATGTTATGGGGCAAACTTTGCTTGTGTGGTGACTTAGGTGTCGTCCTCACACGATTAAGGCCCCTGCGTGGCGTCCCACGTGTCGTGGCCACACGAAATAAAATCACTTATATATATGATACTGATCCAGGGGAGTGTTATTTTAGGGTTCCATTTGTGTTCTCTTCAACTTTATAATTATTAATGTAATATATATATATATATATATATATATATATATATATATATATATATATATGATACTGATCCAGGGGAGTGTTATTTTAGGGTTCCATTTGTGTTCTCTTCAACTTTATAATTATTAATGTACTCCCTCCGGACCACATATAAAATTACATTGGACTTTTTGCATTCTTCAATGCAGTACTTTGACCGCATATAACTTTGAAAAAACAAGCAAGTATTGAAATATGTTTTGCTATTCTAAGGTTTACGTCTAAAACTTCTTTATTTTTTGAAAAGTAGTTATGTTCACATTAGACATTTAAACTGATTTTACCATAAAAGAACGATCATATCTTTCGAATGTTAGTTGTAAACTTTCGACATAAGTGTATTGGCGTACCAACATCAAGCATAGAAAGACTTTGAAACTATTACCTCTTGGATCATGTAACATATGGATGAGTTAATTAATAGTTAATCGATTAAAATTGCTGATAAGAGTTTAAATTAGATAAGATGTCATATAGACTCATAGTAATCTTATTACTATATGACATTCATGATAATTAAATGGATTATTTAAATATTTTTATCCATATATTACTAATAGTTTTTCAAAAGTGACAATTACACTTTGATTTATCTATGAGATTAATCACATTATATTAGTTTTATTATATAATCACAGTTCGTGCAATGCACGGGTATACTCACTGGCATCCACCTAGTATATCATTAAGTAAAGCTCTATACATTGTGCTGGAATTAGTTAACAATAGAAACATAATCGTACTTTGTACTAATTCAAGAAAGTTAACAACCAAATACATGAATTTACATGACGGTGAAGGCCTTGAAAGCTAATTACAATGTATGATAAAATTAGTGTAATCATGTCAGATTCAAGTTATTTTGGGTTAGTGTTATTCTCTGTGACTTTTAGCTGAATTTGTGTCGTAGACTCTGTTGGGGAAAATTACGGTATTTACACACAATTACAGCAGCAGATAATCGGAAAAATAAAGTGCAAGAACCCAAAAACAACACAGTCAATTTTACGTGGAAAACCCCTCTCAATTAGGGGAAAAACCACGGTGCGGATCTCCACGCACTAAAATATGATCCACTATGATAATCAAGAGTACAAAGGCAACAATCACAAGATCAAACAACAAGTAGACTATCTATCTTTGGTACTAGTACAAATTGACAAACCCTAGCTCAATTTAGTACTCCCACAAACCCAAAGATACACCCACAAATACCTGTCGATGACCGATCCAAGTACTCTGATTACCTCCACACGAACAAGCCGAATCAACCGTGAACTGGAACAAACCTCTTTGAAGAAATACTCAATTTCTCTCACTCTTTGTTTGTCTCTCACTCACTGGCTCTCTTCTTTCTGTCGTTGTGTTCTACTGTCTTGAACAACAAAAGACCTTCATGTCTTTTCTATTCTCTCAACCTACCAGTAGCTTCTCTTAGAAGCTTAATACTCACCTTATGTTCCAGCCACTTGTCACACTTGTGGCCCAAACAAAACATAAGTCAACAACCAAAACCAAAGCCCATTTATTTGGTCACAAAACCAATTCAACGCAGCATTCTTTTCTTCTGTTTTTCTTTTCTTTTTGTTTTATTTTATTTCCTTACAAACTTAAATAAAATAAAACACAACTTAATATAGTATTTGGTATTTGGAGCGTTACCTCAATAAATCCTCCGTCAACCCAAATCACCAAATACCTCCACCTTATCCGAGAAACGGACCTTCTTCTTCATGGTCTTGATTCTCCCTACGCAATGACCCTCAACATAGCACAAGTTGTTCTCCGCCTTCCTTCCTTGCACAATCAAAGTAGCACCATGATACACTTTGCACCACCTTCCCGTACCAATATATCTACACCCTTGCGATGTCAACTCACCCAATGAAATCACATTGACACAAGCATTGGGTACATACCTTACATTGTGGAAGGTTCTAGTCACACCACCATGGTTCTCAATTCGGATGCTTCCCATCCGTTTGAACTTTAACTTACCACTCCCCATGTTGATGTCACCATACTCACCATCTTGGTACAAAGTATCAAACATACTTTGGTCTCTACAAATGTGAACCGAATCGCCGGAGTCCAACACCCAACTCTCTTGGCTTTCCTTCTTCTCATTGTTACTAGCCAAGTGCAACTCATCATTGGCATCATAAGACATAACCACATTAGAGGAACCGCTATCTTCATCAATTTTGGTCTTGCCCATCTTCTCTTGCAGCTGCTTGAAACTCTTCAAATCATCTCTCATCTTTGGGCAACGACTCTGAATATGACCCTTCTCACCACAATAGTAACACTCCAAGTTACTAAAGTCTCTTGCGCACGACTTTGATCTACTTCTTGGGCCACCTCCTCTTCTCTCATGATTCCTCCCTCTTTCGGACACCTCTGTAGCTAGTACTCTATCTCCTCCATCACTTGAAGAGATACCATCAACCTGCAACAATATCCGATCATTCTCTCTCAACACTGTCATTGCTTCATCTAGCATAATCTCTGTCCTCCCTACAAGTAATGTCTGCACAATTGGCCTGTAGGACTTAGATAGTGAAGCCAACAATAACAATGCCTCCTCTTGATCAAAGATTTTCTCATCTGCATTTCTCAACTGACATACTAGCTGGTTGAAATTATTAATGTGGTCCTGCAACACTGTACCTTGCTCCATCTTTAGCTGGTACAACTCATATCTCAAACAAAGCTTGTTAGTCAGTGACTTTGATGCATATACACTCTGGAGCTTATCCAACAACTTCTTTGGATCTGTCTCAGTCAAGTAATTATACTTGATCTCCGGAGCCATAGCTAATCTAATAGTACTGACAGCTTTTTTCTTCTTCAATGTCCATTGGGCATCGGTCACCCCAGTAGGCTTAGCCTCATCTAAAGCCTCATCTAAATTCTGTTGAACCAACAAATCGTCAACAGTACTCTTCCACACAGTAAAATTAATTTTACCATCAAACAAAGGAATTTCAAATTTGGGCACACTACCAGACATCTTACTTGCACAAAATAATTCCTCCCTTCAACAAATACAGTAATTTTCCCACCACACGTATCCTACAACCAAAGCTCTGATACCACTTGTTGGGGAAAACTACGGTATTTACACACAATCACAACAGCAGATAGTCGGAAAAATAAAGTGCAAGAACCCAAAAACAACACAGTCAATTTTACGTGGAAAACCCCTCTCAATTAGGGGAAAAACCACAGTGCGGATCTCCACGCACTAAAATATGATCCACTATGATAATCAAGAGTACAAAGGCAACAATCACAAGATCAAACAACAAGTAGACTATCTATCTTTGGTACTAGTACTAATTGACAAATCCTAGCTCAATTTAGTACTCCCACAAACCCAAAGATACACCCACAAATACTTGTCGATAACCGATCCGAGTACTCTGATTACCTTCACACGAACAAGCCGAATCTACCGTGAACTGGAACAAACCTCTTTGGAGAAATACTCAATTTCTCTCACTCTTTGTTTGTCTCTCACTCACTGGCTCTCTTCTTTCTGTCGTTGTGTTCTACTGTCTTGAACAACGAAAGACCTTCGTGTCTTTTCTATTCTCTCAACCCACCAGTAGCTTATCTTAGAAGCTTAATACTCACCTTATGTTCCAGTCACTTGTCACCACTTGTGGCCCAAACAAAACATAAGTCAACAACCAAAACCAAAGCCCATTGATTTGGTCACAAAACCAATTCAACGCAACATTCTTTTCTTCTGTTTTTCTTTTCTTTTTGTTTTATTTTATTTCTTTACAAACTTAAATAAAATAAAACACAACTTAATATAGTATTTGGTATTTGGGGCGTTACCTCAATAGACTCGTAGTGTAGTGTTGTGTCAGATATTGACAATACTAGTTGAAAGAAACAACAGTACTCTACTACTAATCTACTACGAGTACTACGTAACATCTCTACCAACATTACCCCAATCTCTTTAGAAGGACTGTCGCCCTAACATGATAAAAAGCCTTTTCGGTTTAGTCCATTATCAAAAAGCTAGAAATAGCCAAAAATCGAATGTGAACATACATTACTCTCTGAGACAAAAGCAGCCACAAGATTCTGACCTGTTAAGAAGCTTCTTAGCAAATATCAGGCTTTAAAAAAGCTCCGGCTTCCAATTGAATTGACCCAATCTTGCATTCAGAGTACACCACAGGTCAAAGTATAGGTCATAACGGGCCAACTTCTTCTTTTTTTTTGTCTAGAATAACAATTAGCAAATACAAGAACGAACAGACCAACTCAATAGCAAAAGTGTGTTTTTTTCACTTAATTGAACCGATTACCTAGTACAAGTATGTAGATAGAAAAGAACACACCCTATCACAAGACGACTATTGAACTAATTTCGGGCGTGGAGAATACAACGTAACAATTTGACTTTGCTAAAAGAGACAATACAGTTAAAACAGAAAGTGAACGATCTAAAATGGGTGGACACATTGAGGGATTGTTTATGCAGACCAAAAAAGTAAAAGAGAACGTTTACAGAATCACCAAATCAAACTTTACCTACCCCCATTATCCCAGCCAAGCAAGAATACCTCCCTATCAGGCTATCACCCCCATAATCGTTGATGAAACGTTCCAGCATAATTATGTCATCTTTCTCAAACTGTTCTTGACTTGACTTCTGAGGTGGTAGAAAAACAAAAGACACACCGTCCATAAATGTAATGCGTAAATACGGAAATGTGTATCGAAGATGATCCAAATCCGTTAAATATACAAATTTGTAATTCCATGCATAAAAAGTAGACAATAATTTCTATTTTCTTGACCTAAAAAGCAAAAGTAAAACCATGTAGCAAGCACTCATCATCTACTCATGCACCATGAAAAAAATAATAAAGGTGAAAATCAATCATTTCCTTTGGCCCCTTTTCTTGCTTTCTAGAGCCAAGCACAAAAATGGCAGAGTTAGTGAGCCATCCACTAAGGAGAAAAAGGAAGCAACAAGGAAAAATTTAAAAGGCATGAGAGAAACCCAAGATCACCTCACCTGTGAGTAATAATGACATGGTTGAAAAACTGCAACCTTCAAAAAAAGCATACAAAAAACTGACCAATTTTCTGATAAGGACTGGTACTAAACTACTAAGACTGGTTTGAGACTCATTTACTACTTTGAAGGTTGATACAACTGTAGGGAAACAAGGGATGATTTGGCAACTCAAATACACTAAAACTAAAAGAAAATTAAGAATAATAAAGGAGATAAGGAAGGGAAAAAAAAAAGGTGGGGCAATCATACAAGATGGCATAGATAACGGATCAAAAACCAGCACCAAAATCATACTCCTTGAATGTAATACTCCTACAGATCTACATTTACTGTGCTGACAAGCATTTTTCAGAGTTTGAGCTGTTCCAACTTCTCTACTGCTTCGGAATACTGAGTTCTCTTTTCGGCTACGGCCACCTTATCAGGTTTGCTAGAGTCAACTGACGATGATAGTGGATTATTTTTTCGAGCAGGTGGAGCAGCACAAACAGGGACAGCGTGCCTAATACACACAGGTGGTGCAATTCGAGTGGGGGGAGCCCTCATCATGGAAGGACGGACAGTGGGGAAACGAACAGGTGCAACAGCTGGCTCGGAGTTTCGAGTGTCCTGCGTTTCCTTTTCAGATGACTTCTGAACTGCTTCCACGTCGCCTGACACTTTACTTGGCTCTGGAATGGTAAGAATTTTCGACCGATCTTCCTTAGGAACTGGCGGGGCAGAAAACACGGGAACACTTTGCCTAATACAGACTGGAGGTGCCATCCGCGCAGGTGGCGCTGCCCTCATTACAGGAGGAGCTGCAATAGATGGTGGAGGAATAGGTGGTGCAGAGTAACACGGCACCGCATTCCTTATCGTGACTGGTGGTGCTAGACCATGGCATGGTGCCCGACCATGTCGGATTGGAATGTATGGAGCTGCCCCCACACCGGGGAATTTCTGAGGCCGAGAACTGCGGGATTCTGGATAGCGAGATTGGGATGACAGGATATCAAGAATTGCTGATGAAGTAAGCCGGTCTGGCCGAACTCGAGGAGGTGTCTTCCTTGGGCAGATAAGTGGTAGAATCTTGGATCCAGTCATTGGCGGACGTTGTGGGCTTGATGGTCTCGGATTGTAGATTGGGAATGTTTGAGGGAATGGCAAGGGATTGTTCGATGGGTTTGTCATTTTCTCCTTCAGTCGGAAATTCAACAATGCTCGTGCTATCGTTACCTGCTCAAGCTCATCACTGTCCTGATCAGAAGATGGACCTGCTTCTTGTTGTGCCACTGTACAGACAACAGCATGTCAATATTCTTGCCCACAAGACATAACCTTCTGACAGAATCGAGGTGCTTATACTCGTAAAGGGACTTAAGCATCACTACACTTGTGTTTTGGCTCATATTGCTAGCTAAGCCAGGTGTCAGGAGCCCATAAATGATATTGACAAAGGATAAAGCATATTAGTCCAGTGCTAGGCATGTTTACAAGACTAGTTGCTTCATTATGTAACCAATCAACAATAAATGCTATGGCGATGCTCACAAGGAAAGGTAATTAATCCCAAAAGAACATAACAAGGGCGAATTTGTGTAGATGCCAATCCAAACCACATCAACTTTTCAAAATTGAGATTGGACAGCAGATTTACAAGATGTTAACATCCTTGTTAAGTGGGAAGCATTCAAAAATTGAACAAGCATGACGCTGAGCAGGGGAATGACTAAAAAGTCTGTAGAACAACAAAGATTGAAAATGTAATTGTTCAGGGGCAAACTGATATTGACTACATCAATACAAAGTCTAAGGGTACCTACATTGTTATATGGATCCACTACGACTTGCATTATTGACCAAAACATTTACCCTGTTTTTTCTTTTACATCTATCGTTTGCAAGGGGAGGTGGCCATACACAGTGATTACAACTAATACTGTGAAGAAACCTGTAAGGTACTTGGGAAAAAATGAAATATTCGAGAGTGACTCACATTGTTTTAGAGATTGCCAAGCTGCCAAAGCTGAATTCTTCTCTGCTTGTTTTTTGTTTTTCGCTGGTTCCCCTGTGAATGTGATTCCTGCTAGTTCTACTTTACCGGTGAAGACAGGCTGGTGTCCTAGGCCTGACCTGTAAGTTGTGTAATGTGGCAATGGGGCTCCAACTCTTTGAGAAATCTCTTGTAAAAGATTCTTATAGACCCCTGTCTCATCCTAAATATCACAAAAAATAACCAGTGTCAAAACAGAAATTCAAAAATCAGAGACAAATCATAAAACAAAATGGCTCTTCATTGCGTTTAGAGGATAGAACAAAATGTTTCATGTTACAACTTGATTTAAAACATTTAGGTAAGTCTTGCATGCCAGAGAAATGCCCAATAATATCAAGTGCTAGAAAAAAAATCTCAGAACCCAATATATTGCAGTAATTGCATTCTTCAATGTTATCTTGGACATAAAATACATGCATTCCAGAGTATCCAGACACATGCATAACCTTCATAGTTTCGTCCCAAATTCTCTTTTCTGGTGGCTTTAAAAGAAATTGAAATTGTCAATTGGCAGAAAGAAGTGCTTATGACTAGGGAACGTAGCCGTGTAGGGGTTGCCTGCTAAGACCTATACAAATCTGGGACAGACTCTATCCATGACATTACATACATGCATATGTTCCACAGTGAAAACTTAAACGTAGTCAAAAGATTATGCTGCAAAGAGCAATATAAGCAGCGTATTGTTTCTGGATCATGGTTCAAGTGCCTTGTATATGGAACTATAACATATTACTAGGCCCCTATTACCATGATATGAAATTGATTTTAAGCAACAAACAGTAGTCAGTAGCTCCAAATGTAGAATAGCTTAGAGTCTCATCAAGCTTCAATGCTTCATCTCCCAGTTATTTATAATCCACTTTCGAAGGGTAGCCCTTATACATTTTCAGTTTTTGACAAATAAAGAGTAGATAAAACTTTCATCTCAGTGCAACTGTGCATGAGTACGCAGTGCAATTGCAGAGAGGCTGTCTAAGTCAGACGGCTTAGACCCCCTACTTGATAACATAGCTTGTTACTTTGCAACAAATAATAACCGGAGAACAGCTTAGTAGATGTTTGGTTAAACTCAAAGCTCAGATTGGCCCAGTAGCAATGCATCCAAGGAACTATATAGAATATCACTCCAAAATTTGAGACGAGAAGGTTAAAGGCCTCCATTACTTTACTTCGCCAGCTTAGCAGTTCATCAAAGATAATGCTTAATTGTCCATGTAAATACACACAAAGCAAGTTTCAGCAATCATCACAAAATCACAAGTTTTGCGGCTAAGCAAATTATACAAGCTTCAATTAGACTTAATTTTCCAAGAGTAGTCCATTCCTACAATACATTTCAACCATAGACTTCAAACATCAACACAATTCACAAAAAGATGGTCATATGTTTTCTATCCACCAAATATACTACAAGTATTGTTGTACTAACTAACATTAACTTTAGTGTATCAAACTTAGTAGCACGCCAAAGCACACAAAGAGATGATGATGTTAACAACTAATTACTACAAATTAAGCCTTTCATGAGGTGTGGTTTATCCACAAGAGCTACTGCAGATTGTTGACAGAACAAATGGAAATTTAAGAGAAATTGAACAAACACTACAAGTGAGGGTAGCTAAACTCACCCAACTCAATTACACTACCATACCATAACCACAATGCCTATCACGAGGCTCCCACCTACAGCGGGATATCGAGGGTCACATTGCGCAACAACCTTATCCCTGCAACCGCAAAGAGGCTGTTTCCATTAAACCCTTTATCGCATAGACAAATAACTCATGTCAATGCCATTAGACCCTTGATTGCATAGACAAATAAATCATTTGAGTTGATGCCATTAAACCCTTGATTGATTGCCTAGACAAGTAACTTATGTTTAATCACATTTATGTTTTCCCAAAGCCCATTAAAAGTGAAAATTGCTCAATTCTTCAAGTTTCACCTGCCCCAAAATTCTCACTGTTTGTAACCTTAATTTTTTTGGACCGTTGCATAAGATTCTCCGGAATCCACATGTTCCCACTTTTGCTTACCATTTTAAATCTTCTAGTTTTTTAAAACAAAACCCAAAAGAACCCTCTAAATCAAATCCATCCATCAATAAATTAAGCTTCCATGAACATGATCTCCATTAATTATTATAATTTTCAGAAAATCACAAAAGCAATAAATACTCCCCTCAATTATGCCACATCTTGTTTCCCCTTTCCAATGTGAAATCAAACCCTTCTCATCACACAACAAGAACCGACCTCTCGTTTTTTGAGGTGAACAAGAACCTACCTAAACACCCAAAAATCATCTCCAATAAAAGATAATTAAAAAAAAAAAAATTAACACAAACACACAGAGAGACATTGAAAAAAAGTCATAAAAATCAACAAATACTCCCTTTAATTATGCCCTTTCTTTTTTCTCCTTCCCAATGTGAAATCAAACTCTTAGCATCACAAAACAAGATCCCACTTCAACCCACAAAAATGTGAAAAATCAACTCCAACAAAACCAAAAAGGAATTTAAAAAAAAAAAAAAAAAACAACAACACCAACCCAAAAACACAAACAGAAAGATAGGAAAAGGGCATTCACGAAATTTCCAAAAAAGCGGCGATCAATTCAACCGACTACATTACATACACACCCACATCGGAAAATATAGAGGAGAGAGAGAGAGACTAACGAGGATGCGAGCGGCGAGAGAATGAGAAGGACCACGAGAGGAGAGAGAGTTGAGAGCGATTTCAGCAGCAGAATGTTCAGCTTGACGAAGAGTAGAACAATAATGAGGTGACTCAAAACTCTCACCATTGAAATTAACAATAGCTTTAAACCTAGGTGCATGATCAGGACCTTCTCTTATACATGTATATGATGGTAGATTGAAGCAGCTCCTTTGTGCCAGCTCTTGTAGCTGGTTCTTATACATTCTTCCTTTTTCTTCTTTGAAAAGAATCAATCAATTAATTTAATTAAATTAATTTTCTCTATTTTAATTCTCTCTCTATCTCTCTTTCCCTGCCCATGAAACTAGGGTTCAGGGGAGGAATGAAGGAGATCAGGGTTTTGAGGAGAGAGAAAGAGAGGGGTGGGGGTGGGTTGGGTTGGGTGGAAGAAGGGAAAAAAGGGGGTTTGTTGGGTAGTGAGTTGATTAGTGAAGTGGTGGTGGTGGTGAGTGGGGTTTTGAGGAGAGAGAAAATGGGGGAAAAGGGGGAGAGAGAGTAAATACAGAGAAAGGGAGAGGGAGAGAGAGGGAGAGAGAGAGAGAGAGAGAGAGAGAGAGAGAGAGAGAGGTTTGTTTAGTGAGTGATGAGTATGACTAGTGTTCTTTTATGGATATGGGTCAACTCAGCGTTATGGTTATACAGTAAGAGTACTATACTGTGCGTGGGTTGTGCTGCACTTGTTGTGTATGCTTCCAGATTTCTGAGGTGTATTGTACCGTTTTCATGGCGTTACTTACTCGTCCCTTTGAGCTTTATTTTCTTTGAGCTTTAGGGTGCCTTCTTTTTGAATGAAATCTAATATGGGTGTGTTTTTTTATTATTTATTGGATCTCATCCAATCAGTGAAAATCATTAAATTAGTGGCAAAATCTTATCCAATTAGAGAGAATCAGCGACAATACCTTACTGAATCAGTGAGAACTAGTGGTAGGACTTTACCCAATCAGTGGGAATTAGTGGCAAGACTCACATTCCTACTCACAGAATCAGTGGCAGGACCTTACTGGATCAATAGGAATCAGTGAAAGTACCTTACTGAATCAGTGACAAGACCTTACCCAATCAGTGGGAATTAGTGGGAGGACCTTACTCAATCAGTGAGACTTAGTGGAAACAAGTGAAAAAGAACGCCCCCTAATTCTCATCGATTGGTTAAGATTATGCCACTAATTCTCATTGGGTAAAATCATGTTACTGGCTTCTAGTTATCCAGTAAGGTCCCACCACTGATTCTGTGAGTAGGGATGTGTTTTGTTCACTGATATCCATAGATTGGGTAAACACAAGTTATTGATTCTCATTAATTGGGTAAGGTCCTGCAACTGATACTCACTAATTGGGTAAAGATTCAATAGGTAGAAAAAAACACCCTTATTTCCAATTTGTATTGAAATTCAGATTTGATATTGCTCTTTGAAAAAGTATCAAACTTAACGAACGCCTTTCAACAAGTGATGGTCTGACGAATAGCCATACCAATTACCAAACATATGGGACAAACCAAGAAATTGAGGCTTACCTTGAGCAAAATCAATGATAGCAGTGGCTGCCCTTAATAAATCATAAAGGTGTTAGGGCTGTTTTTATTTTTAGAGGTTCAATGCAATGTGCAACTTTGATTAATCAAGGGACATGTTATCTATCATAACATAGGACGAAACATCGCTCAGGTAAAAGCCTATCTAACACTGCTCGTCACTAACTGACAAATACAAGCTAGATGGTGCGCAACGAAATTACCACGACGTTTTGCATAACTCCATTTTACCAAACAAAACTCACTACAAAATATAAACGATCAACCAAGACCGAACCAACCTCACTATAAGAAGACTTGCTACAAGGCTACAACACATACTAAAAATAAAAATACAAATTATTATACTCCAAAGCAGCGTGCTATAACCAAAGCGACGAGCTACTTTCAACATAAAACACCCCGCCTTGCACTTCGCAATTAGTTGTTGCCACTTCACCTTCTCTCGTCAATTTGCTGCAAACATGACAACCCCCTTTGAATCACGCGCCACAGTTGTCATGCCCACCTATCTTCATCGACATTGATCTTTATTGCCTCACTCTCAGGTGAAGTTCAGATTTGTCCACATGTCGTAACAGCAGGAACAACAACATGTACAAAGCTTCGTTTATTAAACTTGTCATACTCCTCCACCAATCTAGTTGCCCGCTCCACCACCACCACCTGCTTTGAAATCAAAAAGTCTTAAAACACCTTTTCCTTTCTATGAAACCAGACTGACTAAAAAATGGCATAACAAAGTTGGAGTTGTCTCTCCTAAAGTTGTTCACGCAACTCCCAGTTTATCGCACTAAATGGCGACATGTTAAAGAGTGCCACAAATTCAAAACAATTTGCTCTCTCCGGCATATGCATGACCATTTGACTTAATAAAAGTGTGCTCCTAAGTCTTAGACTCCTTCTTACGAAGAGGACATGAGCTATACAGAATTAAATATTTGAATGACTGCAAACTTCTCGTACGTAAAATCTTGCTAGCACACTTTCACAAGAAGATAAAAGATCTCTCAAATTTTGATTTGACTCGAAACCTGACCTAAAAAAATGATGTCTTAAACACAATTTTATAACCAAAATCCAAAGTGAACGAATCTAAAATCGACCCGACTGGCTTGTTTGTTTGATTTGGATGAAGATGATTTGTGAATGTCAATATCAATGAACTATTAATTATGAGTTATGACTCTATTTGTAGGAACTAAATCTTGGATGCTTGTTTATTTTAATAAAATTTAATATGTTGAACAATATAATTGGTTAATTGAAATAAAGTTGATGGTCTTAGGAATACCAGATATCTACATTATTTTGTTTTCTTTTTTACTTTCTATTTTTTTGTGTGAAGTATTTGTCATACAATATGAATTCTCTTTTAAACTTTTAACACGGGTCATGGACAAGCATTTATCAACTCAAATCTGACCCTAGCCTGACCTGCATGTTTGACAAAATTCATGGAGGAGGCTAGGAGAGTATTAACTTCATCTTCTTTTAGAAGATGATGTAGATTAGAGCTACAGTTGTCCAACACAACAATTAACCAGAAAAAATCATAAGTATATAGCAAGTTCTCAAACAAAAAACTAGAACAATAAAAATTAAAATTTCCAAATTCTGATTATAGGCAAAACCACTTAACAAACTTCATACCCATGTAGACGTCTAAAAAGTATCGTCAGATTCTTCCCCAAAAGCTCGATGATGAAAAAAGTGATTTATATGCTTGAATGCTATTTTTCTTTGATAGGTGAAATGAAATCTCAAGTCTTCCAAACAGCCTCTTCATCTCTATCACTTTCAAAAGCCTTGCTCAAGAGCTTTCCAACGATATCTCTTGTGCCTTTTTCCAACCCCGGTTACAAAGATGTCCTCGTCGGGATAATCGAGGGTAAAACCGTTTTTCATCACATAAGTGTAAATCGTTCTTTTCACATTCCAGTATATTCAAAAAAAATTCATAATATTCAAGTTCGTCCGGAAAATGCTAAAAGACTGGATGTCGAACGACATCCAACTGGCAACCTTAGGGCCTTCAGCGGCCTTGGACGTGGACAGGGCCTCCAGCAAACCTGACCCGCCAGTTGGGCCAGCTCACGTAATCTTATCACTTCAGAGCCACTAGCGGCCCTCGCCGAGCTTTGTTGTCGATAGCTAATGTCTCCAGTTTTTCATCCCGCGACTTTATCTCTTCAATTCGAGAACCCTACTCATTCCCCTATAATTACAGCCCTCGACCCTCAGTACAAAACACACAGTCTACATCAGACAACTCTATTCTCAAGAGTATTGACACTGAGATTCTCCCTTTTTCTTTCACACACGATTCTATTCTCAGGAGTATTGACATTGAGCTTTCCCATCTTTCTTTGCTTGAGATATATTTTACTATTCAATTGCTAAATTTCCTACAGTTTAGGTACTAAACTCCTAAGTGCTCAAATCAAATTTCTTGCTGAAGTGTTTACTTTCTCATCTTCAAAATGTAGATATCATGCTAATCATGCTAAATATTGTCTTTCAATTATGTAAATAAGCATTTCCTGCTGTTGTAATGCTCAGTTTGTTAATCGAATGCATGTCTATATATGAGTTAGTAAATAATGTTGCAATGCTTGTGATGAACAATTAATAGTCAAATCTAGGTTGTTAATCTGGTTTTGTGTGGGAATTAAGTCATTAAATTAATTATGCAAACTTGAGTTAATAGAGAACGTCATAAACAGCGTAGTTGGGTGCCTAAGACCTTCCGATCGTACCTTCGTCCTCGAACCCTTATTCTTGGATACTCGTATGTTCAAAATGAGCAAGATTCTTTCTAAACTATGACTAATTCAATTTTCGCGCTACAGGGATGTGCCTTCCATTTGTCCGTTTGGTAAAGCGTCAGTAGTAGAATTTTGACCTCTTTCATGGTTGTTATTTAATTCAAGTCTTTCAAGTGCTTTTCTAACTCGACAGTTCCTTAAACTTATCTAATCCCCCTATTCAATTTCTCAATTACAAATTCTCTAAGGAAATTAAATCTGTGGGTCCTCACAATAAAATATTTTTTTTTTCTTCATTTATTAGGATCCAAAGAGGTCAAATTCTAGGCAAAAAAGAGAAAAGAATATCAAACATGCTAGAAGTACCCCCACCTAAAAAGTCATAAACCCCAAATTGTTTATAAATTCAGTTTTCAATTTGCAGCTCGCAATTTGAACAAATTTACAAAAACAAATAATGTTTTAAGAGAGAGAAAAGTGATAGAGGGAAAACCTAGTAGCGAGAATGAATGCACATGTCACCACTTCTACTGCAACCTAGGGTTGTTAAAAAAAAACTGAAATCGAAAAACCGTCCAGAAACTGCGTAAAACCGTACCGAGAAATAGGTTGTCGTACTAGGGAAAAATCGGTACGGTTACAGTTCACGTTCTGGGGGAAACGGTTAACCGAAAAACCGAAAACTAAAACTCTTAAGAGGCGACCTGATTTGAATAAGTCCATTCAAGTGACTTACACAAAAAGTAAGTGTGAATTTGCTTCGTCACCGTGAATTTGCTTCGTCACCGTGAATTTGCTTCGTCACCGAGTTGCAACTCCTCTCTCTCTCTCTCTCTCTCTCTCTCTCTCTCTCTCTCTCTCCCCCCTTTTTGTGGTTGCCTCCGTCTCCTCTGTATGATTTGGATCATTATTGTCTACTATCCATCTTTCTTTCTCTGTTAATTATTTATCTTGTTTTAATCAACATCTTCTCATGTAACAATCCAATTTTTTTTTAGTATGTTTAAAGAATAATCTAATAATTTATTAAACTCATAATGATTTATTAGTGAGTTTATTATATTATTTTATTCATGCATTATTTTATCAATTTTCAAAATTTAAATTAAAAGAAAAAAGAAAACTTGTCTATTATCCATCTTTCTTTCTCTGGAACTGCATGTAAATCAACCTTGTAAACATTACGGAAACGTTTCCCATGCAATATAGTTTTCCCTGTACTTTCCTTCACATCTTCAAAAGAACGAGAATTAAATTCAACTTTGTCCCCCCTATCACATAACTGGGAGATACTAAGTAAATTATATTTTAAGCCATTTACCAAAAATACATTTTCAATAGCATGGGCTTGTGACTTACCAACTTTACCTACACCGAAAATTTGGCCTTTCTTGTCGTCTCCAAAAGTCACAGAACCTCCTTCAAAGGCTTATAGTGAGAGGAAATTTTTGATGTCTCTAGTCATATATCTCGAGCAACCACTATCCAGAAACCATAGGTTGCTACCTCCCACTTTAGCCTGCAATATTAATCAATTTTTGATTTTAGGAACCCAAACTAGTTTGGGTCCTTTTAGGTTAGTAACATTATACAATGAATCTTTTCTAACCCATACTTGTCTCACAATTGTTTCTTTCATAGGAACATTTGCGTAAGGAACAATCATAAATATAATGTCCAATTAATCCACAATGCATGCAAATTCTATGTTCAGGTAGATCAACATATGTGGACTTCTTATACCAAACATTTTTCTTTTTATTCAAGAGTCCTATGCCATTTTTGTTCGAGTTGCTAGCTTGCTTAATCAACATATTAAAAGATTGTTGTCCCTTAAACCAATTATCATTATGTTTAGCAATATTCCTAACCTCCTTTTCATACTTATTCAATTTGTTCCTAAGGGTAGAGTTTTTCTTTCTTAGAGCATTGAGTTCCTTTCTAGTAGTCTCTAAGTCAGGGGAATAGTTCTTAGCAAAAGTAGAAGGTTGAGATTCTTTAACAAAAGTAGTCTTGAATTATTGTTTTTGTAATTCAAGGGAACATTTCTTAGCTTGTTCCTCAAATTCTTTAGCCTTGTTGCTTAGGTTTTCTTTTCGTTCCTTTAAGGCCATATTCTCAAGTTTAAGATCTAAGTTATCCTTTCAAGAGTAGTCTTAACAAGCTCAAGTTTCTTAAGTTCATGATTCGATTTAACATAGTATTCTTGAGCATCAATCATAAACATATCAAGAATTTTACATAGCTTAGTCTTTGAAAAATCATTCAGCTTATCTCTAACTTTAGAGAATGTTACCTTGAGGCTTTCATCTTCATCACTGTCAGATCCAGAGTCCATTTGTGCCATCATTGCGAAAGTTGCTTCTATAGGGTCACGTTCCTCATCATCATCTTCATCTTCTTCATTTTCCCATATTGCAACCATAGTCTTTTTGAGTTCCTTTTTGAAATATGTTTTCTTCTCCTTCTTCTCGGTTTCTCATAATGAACAATCCTTAGTCCAGTGTCCTGATTTTCTGCATTTATGACAATTTCCATCAGTAGAAGCTTGTTTATTACTAGAAGAAGGATTCTTACATTTCGTGTAATTTTTCTTAGAACTTTTGTTCTTGAATAACTTTTTGAATTTTTGAGCAAACACTGCGAGTTCCTCCACATCTAGATCATCATCATCTTTGCTTTAAGTGTAGTCCTTTCTTCTTTGATGATTGATCGGAACATTGTTCAAGTGACATCTCATGTGTAAGTAACGATCCCATCAATTGTTCTAAGGAGTATGTCGATAGATCCTTTAATTCTTGAATTGCTGTCACTTTAATATCCCATCTAGGTGAAAGACTTCTTAATACCATTCTGATTTGGTCCTCTATACTGTATGCTCTACCAAGTGCAGTTAGTTCATTAATAATAGTAGTAAAGCGAGTAAACATGTCTTTAATTGATTCACCATCTACCATAGCAAAAGCTTCATATTTTTGAACAAGTAAATCAATTTTAGATTGTTTACTTGGCTCGTTCCTTCGTGAGCAATATTAAGAGTATCCCAAATTTGTTTGCAGTAGTACAAGCAGAAATTCTATTGAACTCATTTGGTCCTAAGGCACAATGCAATAGACGCATATCTTTAGCATTTTTCTTTACTTTTATGATATCTTGTTCATAACATTCTTTTTCAACTTTTAAGCTTACCTTACTTTCGGCGTCAGTTTTGGTGATAACATATGGTCCATCTCTAGTAACTTGCCATACCTGATAATCTTCGGATATGAGATATATTTGCATTTTGTTTTTCCACCAACTAAAGTTCTCACCATCAAAGTAAGGTGGCCTGATAGTATATTGACCTTCCGGAATGTGTTGTGGTACCGTATCCATGATCGACATCTCTCCAAGCGTTAACCTGTTCTTAAGAGAAACCCACTCTGATACCAATTGTTAGTAGTACGGTAGAACACAAGAGGGGGGTTGAATTGTGTTCTAAAACTTTTTGCGGAATTTAAACTAGTTAGAACATTTGTTGTACTTTTAGGAATTAGGATTGTTGCTAACTTTAAGGAACATTGACTTAAGGAACGTCTGCTTAAACTAGTTAAAGCTAGTAAACAAACAGAAGCAATAACGAAAGCACTCACGATTTTACGTGGAAAACTCTTTGAAACTACAAAGGATGAAAAACCACAGCCCGAAGGAATTTCAATGACTACTTCTTCTCATTAATCAGTAGTACAACTCGATCAAACCGACTCTGGTTCAACCCAACTCACTCCAACCAATTACTCTGATTGAAGTCACGAACTCGAACCTAATTACTCTGATTCAAGCCAAACGAACTTAGACCCAATTACTCTGATCTAAGTCTAACCCCTTGGACACTAATCCAAGCTATCCTTAACTCTAAGGAATATTGTTTACCTCTCAACCTCTCAAAAGCGTAAGGTACAATTTAATTTCTATATCTCTCTTAGAAGTTGTTAATATGTTTCTTTAATTACTTAGGCAAATTTTTGTGTTCTCTTAAAATATTTCTCTCTAAAAATATGAACACTTAGGTGTACAAAATCGCGACTTTGAAAAGATAGATAATTCCCATTTATATAGGCAAATAGGTTTTCCGAAAATAAAACTGAAATTCGGATTTTTAATTCACCTAAAAATAATATCTTTGTAAATAATACTTTTTGAGTTCAAAGATATCAAAAATAAATGTCCCAATATATATATATATATATCAAACTAGTAGGATTTTTAACACAATATAGACCAAATAATATCTTTTCTAACAAGATAATATTTTACCAAATAATAGATAATTTTTTTTTTTTTGAAAGAATTTGTCTTCTTCTCATATTCTTCCACTGGGGGTAAAAAAAAGAAAGTAAATGTGATACAAACAGCAACCTCACCACAAAAGCCTCTCAACCCCTACATCAAAAAACTAGTTGTTTTACTATCTCTATATAACAATCTAGCACTAATATCCGTTTGTATACTATAAAAAATTTGTTGTATAGTTTTCTGACTTCTTCTAAATATTCTACTATTACGCTCATACCAGATAGCTGCAATAATAGCCAAAAAGCTAGCACGACGCCAACGTTTCTGCATCGCTTTCCCCTTAAACTGCACATGGATCCACTTTGCTTCATGTTGCAGCCCACAACTCCTACGTCTGATTCCTAACCAACCATACACAAGCTGGATAATGTCTTTAGAAACCTGACAAGCAAAAAACAGGTGAGCTCTACTATCCTCATCATGGTGACACAGGGCACAACAACTAGGCATAGCCATGCCTCTCATTTGCATTCGCTCAACAGTGGGAAGCTTCCGAAATAGTGTCATCCAGGCTGTGATTCTATGTCGGGGCACAACTACAGGTTCCCAGACCAATTTCCAATGCTTCCATTTCGCATGCTTAGTTCTCATTATATCATAAGCTTTAGCTATGCTA
The DNA here is from genome assembly GCA_038025085.1 of Tetragonia tetragonoides. NCBI lineage: Eukaryota > Viridiplantae > Streptophyta > Magnoliopsida > Caryophyllales > Aizoaceae > Tetragonia > Tetragonia tetragonoides. Next base: position 33,446,689 of record CM076151.1, on the reverse strand, counting down.
AACTCGCCATTTTGCGTACAAGTATCAAGCAGGGTAACAGCGCCAGAAGTCGAGCCTACAATATCAATAAATTGTCCCCTAATTCTCAACAAACTCTTCCAGCACCACGAGTCAGTAGCCTTTTCCTTGCATCTCCAAATGTCATCATCTTTCAAATGGTAATTCCTTGCTTGTCCAATCAGCCCACAACGAATGTTGGTTGTTGTCAAATTTCCAAATCCACTTCAAAAGCATGGCTTTATTCCAACTGAGGATCTCCTTAATTCTCAATCCTCCCTCCTGTTTTGGTCTGCAAATTAAAGACCAACTCACCCAGCACATTGTTCTACCTTCCTCTTTAATGCCCCAAAAGAAATTTCTACAAAGCTTGTCCAGCTCCTCAGTGACATTATGGGGAAGTGCAAAAATAGCACACCAATAAGAATGCATACCAAAAATCACACTATTCAGTAGCTGCAACTTACCAGCATATGACAATAAACTGTTTGACCAACGCATCACCCTTTGTTTCACTCTCTCCAACAGCGGCATACACATGTTCATAGTAATCCTTGAAGCATTTAAATGGACACCCAAATATCTGAAAGGTAGAGTACCCTCCAGGAAACCTGTAGCTTCCATAATCTCCTTCTTGACAGTATTACTGACCCCTCAAAAAAACACATTAGTCTTCTGTGGACTTGGCCTCAAACCAGACGTATTACCAAACTCACACAAACACCCCACCATGGATAGGACAGAAGCTTTATCACCCCACGCAAACAGCAAAAGGTCATTAGCAAATGACAGCTGACACAAACTCTCCCATGAACTAATAGGGTGGCTCTTGAACCTCTTCTCCACTTTGGAAAATTTCATCATACGAGTAAGATACTCCATACCAAGCACAAAGAGATATGGAAAAATAGGGTCACCTTGTCGCAAGCCTCGGCCACTTTCAAAGTACCCATGAGGAGTACCATTGAGCATGATAGAGAATTTTGCAGAAGAGATGCAGCTAAGAACCCACTTAGTGAACTGAGGTGGGAAACTATAGCCCATCATCACACTCTCCAAGAAACTCCAATCAATCGTATCATAGGCTTAATTTCTTAATATCCACCTTGATCACAGCTCGGGGAGACACATTTCTTCTACCATAATGTTTGAACAGCTCTTGTCCCATAGCAATATTTTCAAAAATGCTCCTATTTTGAACAGAAGTTGATTGTTCCTTGCTAATTAGCTCACCTAACACCACTTGGAGCCTGTTAGCTAGGATTTTCGTAATGTTTTTGTACAAAACCCCACAACAAGCAATCGGCCTAAACTCTGTGACATTCTGTGGCACCTCCACCTTTGGGATCATAGTGAGGAAGGTTGCATTAACATGAGGCAATAATCTCCCCCTCTCAAAGAATTCCTCCACAACATTACAGAAATCATTCCCAACCACACCCCAAGCAGCTTTAAAGAAGTGTAACGTGTATCCATCCGGATCTGGACTCTAATTATCAGCAATAGAGTGAAGGGCCTGGAGGATCTTTTTTCTTGTGACCTTGCTAATTAGCTCATTACTCTGCTCCTCATTCAATCTAGCCCCCATCTCAATAATCTTTTTATCAACAGGTTTCAAGCCTCTCTCCGCAGTGAACAAGTCCTGGTAAAATCTAATGAAGGCATCCAGAACATCTTTACCTTCTCTTGTAGTACCACCAGCATCCTTGATAATAGACACTCTATTTCTAGCATGTCTCTCTTTTACATGAGCAAAAAAATAGGCACTACTCTCATCCTTCAAGTTCAAGTCGTGGATCTTAGCCCTTTGCTGATAAGCCTTCATTTCCACAGCTTTCAGTTTAGTACCTCTGCTTAACAAATTTTTCCAGGTCAATAAGCACAGAGTTTCTATGATCATTCAGAACCTATTTTTGGGCACTCTCAAGTTCTTTTTTGCACTCAACAACTTTATTAGAGATATTCATGTACTGACTCCTATGAAGCTTTCTAAGAAAGGGCTTCAAAGTTTTCATCTTATACATAAGGTTACTCATAGGGATACCACCGCTTTGATTTTTCCACACCTGGTTTACCAAGGTCAAAAACTCAGCATCCTCACTCCACACATTCAAGAATCTGAACGGTTTGGGGCTTGATGGACAATTTTCATCAATACAAACAACAACAGGGGAATGATCTAAAACTCCACAAGGAGGAAAGTCGGTAGAGGCAGGGATACCCTTCAATACCCAGGAACTATCACAGAGCACTCTACCAAGCTTGCTATGAACCCTATCATATGCATTTTGATTATTACACCAAGTATAGAAACAACCTGTGTAAGCCATATCAGTAAACAAATTTCTCAGCATAGAGTCAGCAAACTCAGTAATAGCAGCTAAGTCAGGAGGAGAGTCACTCTCACGCTCTGCAGTATTCATAACAACGTTGAAATCTCCTAGCATTACCCAAGGGTCAGTGATTTGAGTCCTCAACACATCCAACTTCTGCCACAAAATTCTCCGAACTTCAACCTCATTTGCAGCATACACCACAGTCAACAAAAAAGATAAGTTGCTGACTTTAGACTGAACGTAACAATGAATAAATTGTCTATCACTCTGAATGATATGCACATCAATATTATAAGGATTCCAAATGAGCCAAATGCTGCCATTTCGATGTTCAGAGTAAATATTCACACAATCGTACCCTGCAAGAAAACTTTTTTGTAATGTTTTTGCTTTTCTTTCCTTCACCCTTGTCTCCAACAAACCAAAAATATCAAGTTTATTATTCTTCAAGAAGTCTTTGACCTCCTGCATTTTCAGAGGCATGTTACAACCTCTGATATTCCATGTTGTTATCTTCATCTAGTGGATGGAGAGGGGCCACCTCCCCCATCTCCAGCTACTGTTTCAGTTGGTTGCTTCACTGTCTCATCCAGATTCTTATTAAACACAGAGTACCTATCATTAGGCTTACCCCCTTGCTGTCCTTAAGGTCCACCTTTACCACCTTATGCTGCTGAGTACCACCTCTTCCTCCTGTTTGAGCAAAACCAGAGCCACCTCTCCCCGAGTCCCCTGATATTCTGCCCTATATCATGCCATTAACAGTCTTTTGCCTAGGAGCAACAGAATTACTAGTTGCCACTTCATTCACATTTGTCATCTCTTGTTGAGCTATTGTCTCCACAAGGTGGTCCACCTGAGGCACCATTGAATCCCCAGGAATCTGTGTAGCCTGAGCTTCCACCCTAGACTTATCTGTATTTCTCCTACACTTGTTCATCTCATGCCCAAGATGATGGCAGCACTCACAAAAGTATGGTAACCATTCGTAGATAACCTCCTGCTATAATCTCTCTCCAAAAGGGGTAATCAGTGGCACCCTAGGTGGAAGAGGTTTTGACACATCCACCTCAACCAAGAGCCTCGCATACGACACCCTTTCTTTATATGCAGTGCACCTGTCTGCAAACATAGGCCTCCCCAGCTTCATAGCAACCTTACTCAAAGCAGACATAGACCAAAACTGAATATCCAGATTTGGTAATTCCACCCACACTGGTACCTTAGTTATTTCTGCCTCACTAATGCAAAAATGAGGTGTCCATGGTTTCAAGAGAAAGGTTTTCCCTCCAATAGCCCATGGACCCCCTCTCAATATCTCATCCATATCCTCAGCATTCTGAAATCGCAAGTAGAACCACCCTCTCTTTATGTGGTAACACCTGTGGTGGCTAAACATGGCTCCATTTTTTAGCTAGAACTCTTGAACTGTAGCTGTTTTTGGCATCGCTCCAATAACAAGACCTACCAAAACATTCTCCCAATATCCTACCTCATCCTCTATATCACTCAGATCAATCTGAATAGGGTTCGAGTTATCACATTGTGGAACAAAATGCAGAGGCATACCCTTAGCAGGATCTCGATTCCCCGCAAAAAGCTCTTTCCATTCTCTCCCCTTGTTCTTCAATTGTTGGCTACCCTGACCTTTCCCACCCTCATCAGGTGCTACAGGACTCTCAGGCTCAAGGAAATCATCATTTTCAGCAGAAATTTCATGAAATTCTTCATCACCGTCATTACTAACCTTATCGACCCAGCTCCCAGTGCATTTTTTACAAAGAACATCATATTCATTCTCATTATCATTCTTATCATTTTCCCCAAATTCAGTTTCAATTTCATCATTCTCAGATACAAAACCCTAAATCATGCAATTCACATGAATCGTGGTGATTGACAAGAGAATTAGGTTGCATGGCTCGATTAGCTGAAGAACTCCCTCCTGACTAGGCCTGGCAAAAACTAACCCGACCCGATAACCTGACCCGAACCTAACCCGAAAAAAGCGGGTTAGGATTGAGATTTTCGACCCGAAACATTAAATGGGTCGACCTGATTGACCCGAAAACTTAAATGGGTTAGGTTAAGGTTGAAAATTTTAACCTGCTCAACCTGAAAATTACCTGCTCAACCTGAAAAGTTAAACAGATCAGGTCATAGATCAGATTAATCTTTTTTGACAGGCGGCCCAAAGGCTGAGTTAATGAGAAAAAGCCCAAAGTCACTCAAAACCCTAAAATCCCTCACAAACTCACTCAATCACTCAGCCGTCCCAAACCAATATCACACACTCTCTCTCACTCTAACTCTCTCTCCTCTCTCTCCTCTCTCATTCTCAGTTTCTCACTCCAACTCTCACTCTAACTCTCTCTCCTCTCTCAGTCTCACTAAATGACTCAACTGAGTCAACTCTCACTCTAACTCGTCGCCGTCTCACTCTAACTCGGTTGCCGTCGACTTATCGTTGCTGCTGCGGTGCTGCCTAGACGACTCATCGTGATGCTGTTTGAATCTCAGGTAAGATTTCAAACTCGAATCTTCATCTCTTTTTCTCTTTTTCTCACCCTAACTTTCGAATCTCTCATCTCTTCATCTCTTTTTCTCTTTTTCTCTTTTTCTCACTTTATTTATGTTTTCTATCTTTTTTTTTTTACAGATTTAATCAAGTTATACCTCACAAATTCCAAACAAGACGGTTAGTTTTCTCTTTTTCTCACTTCATCTATGTCTTCTGATTTTATTTTTAATTCGTTTAATTTAAGATTTCTGATTTAGGGTTTCATTTTTTAGATTTTAGGGTTTCGGATTTTTAATTAAAATGTTTAGGGTTTTATTTTTACCTATTATTATTTAGGGTTCAGTGTTTCGTTTTTTAGGGTTTAGAGTTTTGTTTTTTATGTTTTATTATTTATGTTCTTATTTCATAAATTTTAAGGTTAGGGTTTCTGATTTACTCATTATGTTCTTATTTGTTTATTGTAGCAGTGCTGAGTGCTGCTGAGTGTTGCTGAGTTGCTGTCTTGAGCTTCTGTTTGTGCTCTAAACTGCTGTCTTGAGCTGCTGTTATGAGCTCTTATTTTGAACTATTGTGTAGTTGCTGTTTAGAGCTTTATTTTGAACTATTGCTGCTGTGACATCAGACAGTTAACATTGCTAATTTGCTATTGGGAAATTGCTGCTGAATTGCTGTTGCTGTTGTGATTTTTGTGAAATTAAATGATTTTCAAAATTTTCAGGTTATACAGATCAAATCAGGTTGACCTGATCTGTTACAGATCAGGTTCAGGTCATGTTTTTCGACCTGTTTTGCAAACAGATCAGGTTCAGGTTGGGATTTTGAACCCATTTAGTAATCAGGTCAGTGGGGTTCAACCCGAACCCGACCCGACCTGATCTGTTTGCCAGGCCTACTCCTGACATAATACTCTTAATCGCACTGTTCAAGAAATCCCCACGTACCGCAGGTTCATGGGTTAGAGTTTTCTCACCATCGCCATTATCGGGCGTCTTTGGATCTGGCTTCAATTTCCCATTATTCTTTCCCACCTTCGATTGTTTCGCCGGTTGCTTTACTGGTCTACCTCGCTTACCATTACCCATGGTGAGAGGGTGAAGAAGACGAGCTTCGAGAATCACCTCGAAATTGCCTTAGAGATCGCCAGAGACGAATCGTCTCACCTCACCTAAGTGACGATGGAGTGTAACTACTAACTAGTGATCTAGTCAACTATTTTCTAGGAACCTGATCAAGCTATTATAATAATAGACAAATTTCCACTAGGAAAATATCTAATATTTTCGATCACTATATAGTATATAATAAAATCTGAATATTTTGAAAATGAAATCCTCCCATATGTAAGAGATATATTTTCTATATAAAAGATCAATACATGCTGAAATAAAACTATTATCTAGTAAATATAATATTTTTACCAAAATAATATTTTTTTAGAAAATACTAAATGTACGTGTAAATTGTAGTCTCCCAATAGGTAACGTCTCACCTGAGGAATACTCTATTGTCACGTTTCTCAATATAAGAACGTTTCTCTCAAATCATTTATTTAGTTTGCTCAGGCGCCCAACTAATTAAGTAATCAACTTAACTACTTCTTTAAGAACTTTAACAAATGAACTCTAATAAATATAACCATTAAACTGTAGAGCTTCATAAGTCTTCAAGCTTGATTGTCATCTCCATTGTTGTGTAGCAACTTCATGCTTCAACCTATCAATATGAACTAATCTACAAGCTTGCATAAACACATTAGTAAGTTCAATATATTAAATCAATAGTTCAACTAACATGTATTATATTTCATTAAACTTAATTTAGTTTGTCATCATCAAAACAATCATGGTTCAACAATCTCCTTGCAATTCCCCCATTCGAAATTTTCTCTTTCCTCTTGCCCTTTGGATGTGCGAAACCATGGAAGCCTTTACATTCATGGATTCCGGCGACCAATGCTTTCACCGTCATTATTCTTATGCTCCTTTGTGTTTAATCAGTTGGGTAATTTCTTAATCCCATTTTTAATTTCGTTTTTGTGGGTTTGAGTTTATTTTGTTAACCCACTATTTTCTTTCACTCTCCTTGTCTTCAAATTGGCCCTGCCATCACACCACACGACCATGGTCGAGCCACCAGCCACCATTGACTGTGATATGTCAATCTCTAACTTTGATATTTGATGAAGACCTCAAGGTCATTTTCTGAGCAATCTCAAGAGTATACATGTTTAGTTGTGTTTTACATACTTGAAAATACCAAGTTATGATTTTAGAATAAATTGGAAGAATAATCCATTTAAATTATGATAATGATGTTATTTTTTAAAATTATTTGTCTTAAGTGTTGGTACAAAAAGTCATGTATGTAATTATTGATGATTGTTATGACTTGGTTAGATATTTACTGATTTTATATGTGAGTTGGATTGAGATTCGGTGATTGAAGATTTGTATAAAGAATACTCATATTTATTGTTTTTATAAACATATATGAAGATATTAATATTTATAAAGCTCTTTTGTATATTTTTACACAATAGGGTGGAATCACTTAGCCTTTGCTAATTTTCTTTTAATAGTGAAACCTATATAAATATGGTCGATCTATAAGAGTATTTTTTTATTAAAATGTACATGGTAAATAATAAAAATAATACTAGACTCATAATTAAAATGATATGTGAGTATTCTGTTCTTTGTATAGTCGTGCGGGTTACTAGATTTGCTGATGTTTTATGTATCGGCCTTTTTGCAAATTGATGCTAATGAAATTGATTGGTTACTTCTCTTGTGAGAGATAGTCACGAAGAATATAATTGGTCAATTTGTAGAGTTGGTTAAATTGTAGTAGACCACATAGTTTATTGGGTCTTTGATGAGTAGCTACAAGAAAAACAGCCTTGGGCGACGAAATTATTATTACTTGGACGACAAAAAGTAAATTCGTAGCATGTTCCCACATTAGGCCACAAAGGGAAAATCTGTAGCCCAAATTAGGTTTTGGGAGTCGAAAGTTCGGATTCGTCGCTCAAAATTTCATTTGTGCCACGAATTTTAGAATTTCGTCGCACAATGTAAGGCCACAAATTGCATTCGTGGCCCATCATCTGTATTTCGTGGCCCAATCAGCGAAAAAAAGAAGCGGGCCAAAATTTCGGCCAAAGTGAAATTTCGCTCCATCTGGCCTGATAGAATTAAAAAAAAAAAAAAAAAGCTCAAGTCATCTCAAGAAAATCGCTTATCTTACTCACCCAAAATAGCTCAGTTCACCTCAAAAAGTACGCTTCTCTCACTCAACCAAAATCACTCAGTTCATCCAAAAAATCACTCAACCAAAAAAATCGCTCCATCTCAAGAAATCGCTTCTCTCAGTTCACCTCACTCAAGAAACAAAACCGCTCCATCTCAACAAAATTGCCTGGTATGTTCATCTCGCTCTTCTCTATCTCTCTGCTCTTTATCTTAATCTAAATCTTAGGGTTCATTATTTTGTTTAATGCATCACAGTTTGCTAGGTATTTCGTGTAAAATTTTTAGGGCTCATTTCCATCTCGCGATTTTGCGTCTTTTTTGTCTTTCACTGGTAATTGAATTTTTGCTCTATGTTTACAACTCTTAATTTTGCCCTAAATTGGCCAATTTGCTACCCAATTGAAGTTGTTTCGTTTTTCCCTAAATTTCCTCAAAATGAGCAAAAATGTGTAGAAGCTCTGAACTAAGGGAGTTTGCTTTTGTGCTTTTTTTTCTTTTTCTGTTTGCGTTTTCTTATCAATTCAAATTCTCTTATATATATATATATATTTTGGAGAATGTTACTTTGCAAAATAATGAAGGAATGTTGCCCAAGTTTGGTGATAATGTGGATGTTAATCTTAGGAGTACCAATAGTTTTTGTATGAATGTTACTGGGATTGTGACCCTCAGGTTATGACTTTGTTACAGGTTGCTGGGAATTGATGTCTAATCAAATCAATTAAACCCCTTAAGCGCTTAATACAGGATATCGAACATTTTCAGGTAATGCAATATCTTTCGTATCGTCTTTTCTCTCTATTTCTCTTGCTTCTCAGTTTGCTTGCAATTATGTAAATGTTGCACGTTTACTTGATGCAATTTACTGGTGTGTTTTCCGTTATCGTTGCTGTATTTGTTGCTGTTTTTGCTGCTGAGTGCTTCTGTATTTGCTGTTGTGTGCTGCTGTATGCTGCTGTCTACTGTTGTCTGCTGCTGTACGCTGCTGAATTTGCTGTTGTACGCTGCTGAATTTGCTGTTGTGTGTGCTGAATTTGCTGTTGTGTGTGCTGCTGTAATTTGCCTCTGCTTGCTGCTGTAATTTGCCTCTGCTTGCTGCTGTAATATGCAATTGCTTGTTGCTGATTTTGTTGTCTTGTGTTGAACTTTCTATTGTTTGCTACTGTAATATTGAAGTTGTAATTTACTGTTGTTTACTGCTGTAATTTAGAGTAGTAATTTGATGTTGTAATTTGTTGTCATGACTTAATTTGGGTGAATAATGATGACTTGGAGTGTTCATGGTAAAATTGTCTTAAAATGGTTTGATAGTGCATTTTTATGCCCACCAACTGTTTGTGAAAATGACTAAGAGAAAATTAATAAGCTTAAGATGTCAAAGTTATGTATTAGCTATTCCGCTTTATGTATATTCTTGGCTATTGTATATTTTGATGACGTGTATCCTTTACTTGCATGCATTACTGACTATATGATGCACGTATGAGTTAATCTAAGTTAATGTAAGTGTGGGTAAATAAGAATTGAACATAAGATTGTGTTTTTATTTTGAGAAGAAACGAAGAAGAGAAGTATCATTTCTTTTTATGTGAAAGTTTAATATACAAATAAGTATGAATCTATGAAGTAATAAGCTTTGCATTCTCTTTCCAGAATTTTTGGTTTCACTTCATATTTTACAATGAGTGGAGATCGAAGTTGGATGAATTATAATGGAATTAAGGAAAGAAGAAAAACAAGATATCTAGATGGTGTTAGTGAGTTCCTTGACTTTGCCTTTAGAGGTAAAGAAGATGGAGCGGAGGTAGTTTGTCCATGTAATAATTGTAATAACTTGAAATGGCTAAATCGAAGCACAATACAATATCATTTAGTTGCATTTGGCATACGTAAGGACTATAATCTGTAGGCGCATCATGGGGAAAAACTAGATGATAGTGGTAACAATGAAGATGGATATGACGGAGAGATGTCTATATGACCTGTAGTGACATGTAGTGACCTGTAGTGACATGTAGAGTCTAAAACGGATGCATTCAATTACAAAACTTTGCCATATTTGCTTTAATTTGAAGAAATTGTTCATGGTTGTGGGCTGGATTCACATGAACCATGTTTAGTAACTACATTTAATTTACTGTCTTAATTTTGTTGGTTATCTATGGCTGTAGGGGAAATATGATTTGCCACTAGTCCTTCGTGGCAAACCAATTGATGATGCATTGCAATTTCAATGTTCTAGTCTTTATAGAGGGTGGCGCTACAGGCTTAAGGAAGAATTCTTTGTTCCAAGCAGTAGAGAACAATCCAGGAGAAATAGACCCCCATATGTGGAGCGTGAGACATGGAATTGGCTGGTTGATTATTGGCTGCAAGAGAAAGTGATGGTACTGCTTAATGTACTTATACATATATTGCGTATAAATTATTTTATTTCTAAATCTTGTCGACTCTTGAGCGTGTAGGACATAAGTGCAAAATATAGCCAAAACCGTCTAAAGCAAACTACAACATCTGCAAATGGGGCAAGGTCTACAGCTAGGGTTCTTGACGACATTGTAAGTAATTCTGAAAATGCATTTCCATGTTAGCCAACTATAGTTAGCTAGATTTTCTTATTTCCTAACTATTTCATTGTTCTTTTAGCTGAATGCTCCTCCAAAAGTTGTCTCCCAAAGCTCAAACACAGATATTGAAGATTTAACCAACTCTAGTGATGCACATGAAATGGAGGAACAACAGGTATTTGTTAATTTTATCTTATATTAATCTCTTTATTCGTATTATGCTTCAATAGGCATAAAGATGGACGATGGGACCCAGATGCTGAAGCTAATTATAATGCACTGAAGGAGCTTCACGCTACTGAAATTGAGAAGAATGGTGAAGACAACCTAACTGTCCAAGAAGCCTGCACCAATGTCTTGAAGTCAACTCCAGGCTACATAAGAGGACTTGGTCCTGGGTCTCGACCACCAAAAAAAGCAAAAGCAGAGGTGCGATGACTAGTGAGATAAGAATGCAACTAACTTCTCAAATAGAAGAACTTCAGCAGAGTCAACAAGCTTCAGCAGAGCGGGAGACCAGACTTAACGTGGTAATTGATCAACTTAAATCGTCTAATGATGAGCTACTGGCAGCGATGGAACGAGCAAGGCATGAAGCCTTGGAAAGAGAGAATAAGATGAGAGAAGAAGCTATTAAGAGAGAGGAGAAGATGAAAGAAGAAGCCTTGGAAAGAGAGAAGATGATGAAAGAAGAGTTCCAAAAGATGCTGTTGAATTTGATGAAAACACCAGGTATTTGATATTTTCTTGGCTTCTCTTTGTTTGCTCCTTCTCTCCTCTTTTTTATTCTTCTTTCTCTTCCTGGTTATGGTTATCTCCTTCTCTTTTCCTTTCTTTTTTCTCTTCCTAGTTCTCTGGACAAATGCTATACTGGTGGTTAGACAATGGTGGCTGTGATTCATGCTTGGTGATTGTGAATTCTGGGTCTGAGCTACTGACATTCTGAAAATATTGTGATTGATTTTGATCAAGAAATTCCACGAATATAATCTTAAAATAAACATAGCACCTAGTATTGGGTGTTTGTAATGGTAATGTTCTGTAGTGATTAATCTTGATCCTGAAATTCTATTGGGTTGCTGTATTTATGAGATTATTTTCTGTGTTGTGGAATTTGTGCTACTCCCGCTCGGTTGTTCTCTGTTATGTTTTTGTGAAATTAGGGATTGTCCAACATAGGTAGAATTCATTTTATTGTTGCTTGGCTTGCTTGTCGTCAATGGTTGTGGTGCCTTGGTTTAAATGATAAGGGTGGCTGCTGTAAATAGTATGCTTGCATTTAATGTGATTCTTTTTTCTTTTCCTGGTTCTGGTCCTCTCCTTCTCTTTTCCTTTCTTTCTTCTCTTTCTGGTTCTATGGACAAATGTTGTGCTATTAGTTAGACAGTGGTGGCTGTGATTCGTGCTTGGTGGTTGCTTGGTGATTGTGAATTCTAGGTCTGAGCTACTGACATTCTGAAAATATTATGATTGATTTTGATCCTGAAATTGCACGAATATAATCTGAAAAATAAACACAGCAACCCAGTATTGAGATTTGTAATGGTAATGTTATGTAGTGATTGATTCTGATCCTGAAATTTTATTGAGTTGCTCTGTTTGTGAGATTGTTTTCTGTGTTGTGGAATTTGTGCTACTCTCGCTCGGTTGTTCTCTGTCATGTTTTTCTTTTCTTTGGGGAAATTAGGGAATGTCCAACCTAGGTAGAATTCATTTTATTGTTGTTTAGTTTGCTTGTTGTCAATGGTTATGGTGCCTTGGTTTATATGATAAGGGTGGTTGCTGTAAATAGTGTGCTGGCACTTAATGTGATTCTGTTTTCTTTTCCTGGTTCTGTTTCTCTCCTTCTCTTTTCCTTTCTTTCTTCTCTTCCTGGTTTTATGGACAAATGTTGTGCTAGTGGTTAGACAATGGTGGTTGTGATTCGTGCTTGGTGGTGGCTTGGTGATGGCTTGGTGATGGCTTGGTGATTGTGGATTCTGGGTCTGAATTACTGACATTCTGAAAATATTGGGTGTATGTATATGTATTGTTGTTGCGTTCAGATTATACTTGTGGGCTTGTTGAGTTTGTTTGTGAGATTGAAGCTAAGCTTGTTCTTTGTTTGCTGTGTTGTGGCATTTGTGCTACTCTTGCTCATTTTGTTCTCTCTCTCTTTTTATTTTATTTTTGGGGATATTAATTAGGGGTTGTCCAAAGTTGGTTTTTGTCAATCTATTGTTGCTTGCTTGCTTGTTGTCAATGGTTGTGGTGCCTTTAGGGTGCAAGCACTTAATGGGATTATGTAAGCTTTGTGTGCAAGCACTTAATGGCATTATGTTCATGATCAATGGTTGTGAACTTGTGATTCTTGTTTGATTTGCGCTATTTTCTTTTCTACAGGCAATGTGATGTGAATTGCCCAAGAAACTGCTATGGAATGAAGATTAGGATTCAAAATTCGCTATCTTATTAAAGCTGAAAACACAGGGAACATTTTGTTCATTTTGACTTATCAACTAATTGATGAAACATCTCAACGTATTTTGGGATCTATTTTGTTGTTTCACTTGCTTAGAATGTAAATATTAGTTAAGTGGAAGATGTGTAAAGTACTAACACAAATTGGTGGCGATTTTCAGCAATGGAATTGAGCAGCTCTTGCATTTTGTAAATGTAATTGTTTTTATTTTCAAGAATTATTATGAATTTTAGGCCAAAGGGAGACAACAGGATGCAAGGCAGAGAAATGATACAAATAGGAATGGGCCACGAAATATAGAATAATCGTCGCCCAAACTCCATCACTTATGCACAAAGGATTTGCCGCCCAAACTCCATCGCTTATGCACAAAGGATTTGCCGCCCATGCTGTACAAATTCATGGCACAAAATGGACACATTGAGCTACGATAGAAAATCGTAGCACAAAAGTTTGGGCTATGAAACATATTCGTCGCCCATTCCCTAACATTGCAGCACAAAAGGGGTAGTTTGGGCACAAACATATGAGTTTAGGCCACGAATATACAGTTTTCGTCGCGCCTAATTTTGGGCTACAACAGCTAAAATTTGTCGCCCAAACCTTGGGCGACGACTTAATACGGCGACTTTGCGACGGAATTTGTTTCGTCGCCCAAACCTTGAGGCGACGAATTGTCAGTTTTGGGCGACGAATACCTTCGTCGCCCAAACCTCTTTTTTCTTGTAGTGAGTTGTATGTATTTTTAGCCTTGTGTTTGCCTTCGGGTGAGCACGGCGGTGACGTCTCGGGGATTAAAACTGTTAATGTCGCTGCTAATGTTGTATTATATATAAATTTATATTTTTTTACAAGCAGTCTTAATTTTCTGGTTGTTACATCTCAGTTGGGGTTTATGAAGGCTTAGGGGTTTAATGAGTTTTTTGCGTTAGGGATTATAGTAGCTTAGTTCGAATTTCTCAAATTTTTATGAATGAATTCTTGACTCTTAAAATCCTATGGGTTTGTTTCTCGTTCTCTTTCATTCCTCAGTATATTTTGGTGTTTATGTATGTTTAGCCGTTTATTTTCATTTCTCTCTTTCATTATTTGAAATTCTTCAATTTTCGTTTATTTTGTACTTATGTTTGCTTTAGCCATTTATCTGATTTGTTTAATTTTGTTACCTTTATCTGATAGAGGAGTAAGAGACAAGATTAAATATAGCAGGACTACTTGGGATGTGATAAGATTTGAGGAGTACTTGTTCTAAAATTGAATATAAAAAAATGATGTAAATTATTCCGGTAAACCGTACCGAAATTTTCAGTTAACCGATCTTCGATTAACGGGTATATATATTTGGTACGATACCGATTCAGAAGAAAGACGAACCAAAATTTTCGGTACGGTTAACCGACCGTGAACAGCTCTACTGCAAGTCTGCGACCTATCTCATTGCCACCCTTTATTACAATTGGGACTGGTAGGATACAAGGCGATATGGTGGGTTGCCTTATAGGTAGGGAAGATAATGGGTACGGGTCCAGTGAACATTCCAATCTCATCCAATAAAAATTAAACTAACCAAGAGTTAAAAGAGTGCGATTAGATTATTTTGGTTACGGGTTGATTAGGTCAAAAGCATATCAACATCCCTACTTGAATAGATTGAAATTAAATAAAGTTACCAAAGTTACATCTTGGAGCAAGCGCGAAAAAAATGAGATAAATGGATTAAAAACAGTTAGAAATGCCCCTCACATTTCACATATATTGTTGGTTGACAACTACTTTATTCGTAAACTAGGTGAACCTGTTCATCTTGAACCAAATTTTTTGAATAGAGAAGAAAAGATGGCTCGGGAGGAAGCAATAGAAAATTGAAGACTGCCTTGGTGACAGTATTTTCATTTATTTTGCAGGTCATGAGGCAAATGGATCACTTGGTGAGTAGCAATTTTAACTATTCATGATGTAGTTTTATCTTATTATAACTCAATAATTGTCATTAACTATAATCGGACCACTGATTTCAAATGCAATGCCCAATGGTGAACGATTGAAATCTAGTTACTTGATGCAATTTCTCATGCACAATCTCATGGTAGAGTATAATTTGCTATAAATTGTTCATGCATTACATGTCCAGAATGCCAAATGTTCCCTATATCCTTTTATATGCCAATTGACTATGCATAATTTTTTGTGCAATGTATGTGATAAAAAAGGGCGTTGTTATTGCCAGACCATAAAAAACTACTGCCAGGTCTATTTCAAAATACTAATTTGTGTTTGACCATTTAGTCGTTCATAATTTATTCATACAAAACACATTCTCTTTCCTCTATCTTCCTTCTTTGCAAACAACTTATGCGTAAATGTGTTAGTAAATTAGGCTCACAAGACTCCCACAAATCCCCCAACTTAACAAATTAGATTCGAAAGAATCAATGTGCCAAAGATGAACATTTCTAGAACATTTATGTCAGTGCCAAAGATGAAGTTGTACCTTGGTCAGCCTTTGGGTAACTTGAAGAAAGTTGGGAATCTGAATAATGCATGTAGAACAGTGGTTTTGAACTAAACTTCAAGGATGCATAGGGAATGGCTTAGTATGAAAACATATACAAAGGTGAAGATTGAAACAATTAATCATGCACCTATGTCAATAATCAAATTGTAATACGCTGAATGTGTGTGGTGCATTCCAGTATTTTATTTCTTTTGGAAATCTCATGTCACCTTTTTTTAAAGTTTGGAATCTTTTTTTTTTGCCTTATTATGATATAAATTCCGAAGATACTCAACATATAAATTAAGCAAGTGCATACAAAGACCAAAGTCATATGAGGAATTTAGATAATTATTATTAAGTTGCCTTTTAAAATGAAGGGCTAAAGTGTCCAATATAAATATCTAGTAATAAATTAGATCTGGCAATAGTAATTTATAACCTGGCAATAACAGCGCCCTAAAAAAAATTATATCATATATTGCACATATATTATTACACAAAAATATTTATTACCTTGAATGCTTGGTTGTTATAAAATATTTGGTCTATTGTAAAACCAAATGCCAGGGACCAGTACAAAAGTCATGTGGATAAGAGTGTGGAAGCTAATTGCACTTCACTTGTTGGTGAAGTGGAGGAGACTCTTCTTTTCTTAAACGCATAACAACTGAACTAGGGATGCATATAAAGAAATGATACATATACTTTCAAATTCGTTGAACGTTGTCTCCTGGTGTAATGTCAAACATTGAGGGTCATTGGGTATTCGGTTCACTCTAAACTTTATCCGTGCGATAAAAGGGTGGTGGCCTGAAATTAGGGTAATACACAAGGCAAGAAGCGTTAACTCAATTGCAGACCACTTGGCTAGACAAGGTGTGGGAAGAGATGAAGAATTCTTGGCGTGGTTTTAGCTAGTGTATTGGTCTTTGGGAGTTGTGGTTCTGTTTTTGGTTTTTTCTGTTTACTGACATGCTCTTTGTGTGTTTTGTCTTTCCCAAGTAAACGATTGTATCTAGTTTCTCAAGCATTCCTAGAAGGTGGGAGGAAGTAGATGAATGATGCTATAATGAGAGAATGCATTTGGAGAACTTTGGTCTTTGTATGAGATGCATTACTTGTAATATTTTATCTCATTAATAAAGCTCTCCTTAACTATAAAAAATAAAATAAAAATACTTTCGTCAATTGCTACTAGGAGTATTTATTATGATGATTATGACCTTATTATTTGTTTCAGTTTATTCTAATTTAGAACATACACTGGGAAACGTTTGAAAAACATACATTGCAATCAAGCGTTTGCAAATATATGCAACAACCAACAACTTCCTGATAATAAGGATAAAGTTTCGGCAGGAATTTGCGCTTGATCAAAGGGTACATGACAATAGTAGGATATTGATGTATATGTAATTACTAATTACCATAGTTTACCCTTCCGATGGTGGAGGTGGTGGGTGGAATCACTCTTTTAGTAATAAACAACTCAAGACTCTTTCATTTTAAGACCACACAATTTTTATTTTATTTTCTTTTCTTTTTAATTTTCCTATAAAGATCCTATAACATAAATACCCCTCCACTGCTGGTGGTGGTGTTATACAATGTGTAGCGTAAACTAATATTTAGAACTCACTGTTTTTAGCAATTGTTGCGTCATTGCACATGTCTAATGTAGCTTGGTGCTCATATCTAGATAGTATGTGTATGTTTTCGTACATTTTTTGGTTCATGGTGTCTTTGTTCCACATTTTCTAACAAGTTCTAGTGGTTAGTTATACTAGGGATTCTTTGGACAACGTAGCATCTTTCACATATATCTAACAAGTAGGATTAGATACTTAGATTGTAAGATACTTGATTATGATGAATTATGAAAGAAAGTATAATGATTGATGTAGCAGCAGGTTTTGGTTTGTGAATGATGTGGCAGGTTAACGTCTATATATGAATGATGATGTAACAAATAAATCATTGATGTACCAGCAGGTTAGCAAATAGGTGTATGCAAAAAAAATAAGTAATGGCATGCAAGAAAAGAAATAAATTTTCCGACTGTTTTTGCTAAATTAGCGACTGATTATTGAAAAATAATGATAGCTGAAAATCAATATCTCAAATTGATGTATCAGTTAGAGCACTTCCAACCAACAACAATTAGTTACAAATAACGAAAAATGGCGACCGATATTCAATCGGTATTTATGGTTTTAAAAAATACAAAAAACGATAGGAAATCGATCGCTGTCAAATTTACGTACCGATAATCTATCAATGGTTATACTTACCGACCATAATTGTAGTGTGTAGCTAGTTTTATTGGTTGCAGGTCATCAGTTGTATAATTGCATTAACGACTGACTTCGCCTCGTTAACAGTTAAATCTCGTGTGTTTTTCTGCAGTAGGAGAGAATGGAGGTTGTTGTTGGGGGATTCAGTACCAACATATTGCGGTGTTGAATCAAAGCTATATGTGGATACTAGTTGAGGTCAACGTGTAGTTTCAAGCGGTAACATCTATTCTATTTATATGGATGCCAAGGAATTGAGTACGATTTGAACTTGATATTTGATTTGAGTATGTGCATGCATATTTCCTTTGTTTAAGATTTCTAATATGCAAATCTTACCTTACTATTAAAATACAGTGCAACGCTTCTAAGACTTGCCACGTGGCACATTTGAGATTGACACATGGGATGCCATGTAAGCCTCCAAGTTCGTATGGTGATGACAAGTAAGCCGCTCATGCAAGTGTGTCAAGCATTTATTGGACTTAATATATACAAAACGACATAATTATTATCATAATGTTCAACTTATAAAATCAAATAACTTTTGTTACGCAACTATAAAAATTATAATTCTTATTTCATTGCATCATGTCCGGAAAATACTTCAAAATAAGATACATATGTCTTGTATTTGACTTTATAATGTTCGATAACAGTTATAAAACATATACACTACACAGTTTCTCCTCGGCATGTGACACTTCTACGAGATATTTGTTATGTTTATCATGTGGCGCTTATATCACTATTGCATTGTCATGTGTTGTTATATCATTCGTTACTTGCATTGTATGACTAACCTGTTAAGCTAAATTATGAGTATCAAAACTTCTTTAATTAGATTATTTACTTACTTTCTTTAATAATAAAAAAAAAGAAGAGAAAATGCCCTTAATCACATGACTATGCCATCTATGTAACTAAGACACCTATTATAACACCTAAAAGAATAGACAACATATTAAAAAAACTGACCCGGGCATCGCACGGGATCAAAACTAGTCTATATTATATTATGATCTAAAATTCCTTCACTGATATCAAAGTCGCTTTGTGTTTTATCGATACTAAAAAAATATGATGCATAACAAATAAATGTTAGTTCAAAATTGTAATCTATATGTGATGCATGTTTATGTGATCCGTATTCTGTGTTTAAATGTTTGAATTTGAGCATGTCAGTAATAGTCGTTGTTATGCAGGCTCGTTCCTCACATTTACAAGGCCCTGGGGAAAAATAAATTTGAGGGCCCTTATATATATTACAGTAATAATTAATTTTATTATATTATCCTTGTTTCACTAAAAAGTGACTCTCGTCTCATCAAAAGTTACGATAAGACCGTCTTACACAAGTTTATCTTAAAATGTTAAAAATAAGGGTCGGGTGTTTATATACAAATTACAATCTCCAAAACTAGCCAAACACGGATCTTATATCAACATACGACTATGATACATTACAAACATACACTAAAAACAATGGCAATATCGCGACAATGCTCGCCGAGACTGACATCTGAAACGAAGGAAAAGTATAACTTAGTTAGATGCCTAAAATTGCACTGCCATCTATCACAAGAACAACAAAAAAAAAACTTCACCAAAATGATGCTAGTATTATACTTAAAACATAAAAGGATATCAAATTGCAAATAACTAACCTCAAATTGATAGTTGTTGTCCTGTAAGATCTCAGTATTGAGTACACACTTTCGAACACGCTGTCACTTTCGAGCACGCTGTCACAAACTCATCCAAATTACTTTGAGGCATCAGAAAAGTGAGACAACAAAAAAAAAATTCTGAATTTATATTGCAGAAATAAGACATTATTAGTATTTTAGTACCTTTTTAAAAAGAAATTCAGAGCTTCCAATATGAAAATTTTGACTTTCAACCTTCAATTCAGTAATGGAGGTAGAGAGAAGAATCAATTGAAAATTGATAATTTTTGATGAAATGATTCAGATCTTATGCCCATATATAAACACCCAATTCATACCTTTATGAGAAAGAGAAGAAGTTGATTGAATGCAAAAATTGAATCTGATTGATTAACTTGCGCGTCCTCGATTTCCATCTCTTTTGCCAATATCGTGGTGAATGACACAATTTTCGAAATCCAATTCCCCAATTTCCTGTACTGTATCACTTATGGTATGTTTTCAGCCTCTTCTTATTTTCCTTTTTTTGTTGTTGAGAAAACTAGTTTAATGAAACACGATTGGGCCCTCTTATTTCATGGGCCCCTGGCCGTCGCCCGTAAGGCCTATGCTCTAAAACGGGTATGTTCTTATGAAAGTATTTTGTTTTTATGAATGGTCATATACTACTATTTATATTCGAATAGAGTATGTCGCATGTTGTTTTATTCCAAGTTGTTGTAATTCTGTACGCTAATGTTTCGCTTATTCACATAGAAATATTAAGGCAAACCATATAATATGTTTGAGCGATTAATTAAGATGAGAATAAAATTTTGTCATTATACCCAATTTAATATGATTAATCCAAGTCGATCAGTTTATTAATACATTTAGCAGTGGGTTCCAAGATTAATAAGACCGTTGTGAGAGGCAGTGCCGCTTGGACCCCGTGACGATCCCTATCACAAAAAATGAACCGCCTCATAAAATTGATCCAAACCATCAACTATCAGAAGCACCAACAAATTATTTAATTTTTTTTATCACTTTTTAGTAGGATCATTTTGATTTCTCTAAAAAAAATTTGCATCATATTGATAACACTCAGCTTATGGAGGGTAGCGATATTGCTGAGCAAAAGGGGAATCTTTAGAGTTTTTAAAGAGAGCAACTCCTCTCTAAAAAAGTCTAACAAGCGAAGCTATTGCAAACACAAGCGAAACACTTTTCCCAACCATTCACAATTGGCTTGACAAAAGACTGACATATCCAGAACCAAATACTCAATCTACAATCATTTGGGAACAAAGGACATGAAAAACAATTAAAGGCAAACAAATAGGCATAAAGCCCCAAATAAGGGACCAAACTTTGATTTCCACGAGGAAGCAAAACACGACCCAGCAAAATCAGGTTCTAGGGGTGTTGAAATTTTTAAAGCAATCCTAACTTGAGTCGATACCAATTTTCGGTTAAGGAATTGTAAACTCTAAACTTCAATTGGTGCGGATGGAAATGAAGCTTTGTCGTTTCTAGGGTTTGAGAATACGTGTATAATGTGAACAATGTGTTTTATTTTCATGCTCTTATATGTTATTGATATGTGTATAATATAATGTGATATCATTGTCAATTTCATTTTGTATAGATGATGCTTAGAATGACCCATGTTTTTCTTTTGGTTTAAATACAACATGCATGTCGTTTATTTGAGTGTAATTATCTAATATGACTTAGATGTGTTTTTTTGAATGTAAGTATTAAAGACTGTGAATTAAGTTTTGTTTACATAGAATGAAACTCTCTTTAAGATAAGAATTGTTTCTCTTTTTTCCCTTACATTTCTGAGCTTGCTATAATAAAATTTTCTTTATTGTCACGTTATTTTGCTAATTCTGAGCTCTTGCTTGGTTTGAATAAGATTTATCCATTCACCCTTTTTATGAGAATTTTTTTCCTCGTCTGTAAAATAGTTAAGTGTGGGTATACGATCAAAGAATCAATGTTCCAACAAATTTTAGTTCAATCTTATTTATACTAATAGTGATATGAGGAAGTCTATGGGAACAATGTTTTGATATTCATGGTTGGGATTTGGAGCTGAGTGTAAGCGTATTAATTAGTACATTAAGTTCAAGATTTTTAATGAAATTCCATATTTACTATGTTTGAGAACAATTACTTTCACAAATGCTTGTGTTACTATTAGATCAATTTGATGTTTTGCTATTATATCTTATGCCGTGAAAAAAAATGAAAATAGATTATTCAATTTTATGCTAATATGTGTTATCCAATTGCTCTTACAAATACCTATATAATAATTTCAACAATCATTATTTTTTTATTTCACGAAAAGACCATTAAATTAATAACGGAATGCAAATCTACAAAACATATATCTAAAGCAGGATTTATACAACACATCATGCAGGTTGTAATGGCCCGTTCAAGTGACCTTATGTTTATAATTAGATAAAATTCTCTCATTCAAGTTTCTCTCTTTACAATATACATCAAGTTTTAGTAAAATATTTTTTTTTTCAAGGTCAACCAAATCAGAAACAAAAAGTAAAAATAACGTGTACTTTTCTCTCTCTGTTATCCCTACCCCAACCTCCCTGCAGCGCACTACCAATCAACTGTCCACCCACCATGTTCGACGGTGGCTGTAGGCGCATGTGCTACCTACAACCACTGTCGACCATGGTTGTGGCAGGAAAGGAGCGACGATGTCGTCAAGCATTGTTCCCTCCTTTGGCCTTTGGTAATTTATTGGTAATTTAATGAATACATCCCCTAATATTTATGAATAAATTTAACCCATAAAAAATAAAAGCAATAATAAAAACAAGAAGAAAAAGATAAAAGATAAAATCAGGAAATAAAAAGCATGAAGCGTAAATGTATACTCCGAACAAAAAGTATGTTGCAAGAGATTCTTGGCTACTCCTAATTAATTGCTAGTATTAACAAATATGGGAAGACATCCCAATTTTGTATACTTTTCTACTCAAGTCTTTCCTAAAAATTCAATTTTGTTTAGTGATATGCAAAACTTTTATCCTTTATTTTAATCAATTTTCAAGCTTAATAATCTCGGATCACTAGGAGCAATACTCAATGTTTTTATTTATTTTTATTATATTTTAAAGAGGACAAATCTTCAAGATTTTAGTTGTCATTTCCATAAAACTTAGTATAGCCTTAGGGTTTTCTTCTCTCGCATCAACCATCAATTCTCTCTCTCCCTGCTCTCATTGAAGTGTCTCCCTCTTTCTTTCTCTCTGTCTTTACTTTATTCAATCTAACTTCATGGCTTGCCCTCTTTGCAAAATGGCAAAGAGTAAGTGTGAACTAAATTGCATTTTCAAGAAGGTTTTCCCCAATGCATCTGACCAAAAGTTTATCGATGCCGAGACAACTTTTGGATATAAGAATTTACGAGCAGCCATTGCTGCCAAAGAAGAGTACTCGCGCAATTTAATTTCTGGGAAAAAAATCCGCAAAAGTAAAACTAGTGTAAGCAAATCTCCTTGATATGTCCTTGCAATTTTTAATTCTCTTCCAATCAACAATTCAATTAAATGTAGTTTACTTTGAATGAAGCCATCTTTAAATGAGATTTGTCCCTATTTTTTTTTTACCATTCTCGACGTGCTATTATCGATTTTTCTTTGTTCTCACCCTATTTCTAGTTTGAAGTTTTTGCTTGTTTTAACAAGATTCGGCCGTTCTATTTGTAGTGATCTATATCCCTTATAATGAAAACATCTTCATCTTCTATGGTAAGAGTTAAATGTGCTTATACACTTAAATATTTGAAATTTCAATCAGTTTTTTTTTTTTACTTCAATTTTATGTATACCAATAATGAAGATCTTTATGAATTTTTTTGCTTTTTCATATTCATGGTTGAGATTAAACCATTATTTTTGAGTAGAGTGTAAGAGTAACAATCAATATCTTTAATTCCCAGATTCATAATGAAATTCAGAATCAACCATTTTCAATTTAAACTACATGAAAAAAAACCATTAAATCGATTTCATGCTGACATGTGTTATGCAATTTTTTTTTGTTTGAGAAGAACTCTATCAAATACTTGTATGAATTGTATGACCATGTCATTGATGATTATTTTTCAATCCCATAAAAAGAGACCATTAAATTGAATAAGATTTTATGCTAGGTGTTATTGAAAAGGTTAATAGTGCTTTATCAATCAAGTACTACAATAAACAAACTCTAGCCCTTATAGCATGTGTGGTGGTACTCTTAAACATTGTTAACCATTTATCAGAGTGTCGTATGTGAATATCCCCTTACTTGATTTTGTACTTTTGCGCCTCACATCACCATTTTATCAAAATCCCCCAATTCCATTCATCTTTCTCATTTTCTCTCTCCTCCTCTTCGATCTCTCTCCCTCTCTCTTTCTCTCACCTGCTTCCATCTTTTACCCTCTCCTCGTCAAAAATTAGGGTTTTCTTTCTTTTTTCCCTCTCTCTCTCTCTCTATCTATCTCAAAAATACCTGATCGCGTTTCAAATCAAATCTCACTTTTTTCTCAATCTTAGGTCAAAATTACGCCTAACAGATCTATCGTCTTCCTTTTTCCCTAAGCTTAAAGCTTCACATCTCTCTTTCTCTCTCTTTAGCGCTTTTCGCCATGTTTTGGAAGCTCACTGCCTTGTCTGCTTCGTCACCTGTAAGTTCACAAATGTTAGGGATTATTTTTTGAAGTTAATATGATTTTGATCCGAGAGTGTTGCTTTGTTGATTGAGCTGCTTATAGAGTGATTAATTTAATTGATTAGTTTATTAATTATTTTATGTTTCCATGATTGTTAATTTATGCTTGTATTGGATTTAAAATACTACTAGTCAAGTTTGGATAGGCTGTTCTCACCAACAATTTGTTTTGGGGTTTTGAAATTTATTGAGATTCATTGTGTAATAAATTGATGTGGGCTGCCATGCTTTGCTAGTGATTAGTAATTGATATTGAGGGCACTAATTGAACTCTCTAATGTCTCTATGTACTGATGCTTATAGGGGTTTTTGTGTGTGAGTGTGTGTGTGTGTGTGTGTGTGTGTGTGTGTGTGATTGACACTTCCGAAATTATTTTGCTAGAATTTTGTCAGACTTGGATACGTATAACAGTAGGCGTGGTATATACGTTTCCAAAGAATTTGTTTTGAATGTGTAGATTCTACCATTTCATCTGCAAGGCTAAAGAGTGCTAGGCTAGATGTTAGTTTTTCATTTTTGAAAATGGATTCTGTTAGTGGTTGATCTCCAACCACAGTTTCATTTTCCGAGCTTTGAACTTTGGGGCCTAATATCGGAAGTTGGTTATCCCGTCTTTTGGATATCTGGAAAGCGGGAAATGGGGGGGGGGGGGGGGCGGTCTGACAGTTAAGTTAGAGCTAAGGTTTTGCGGAATCTCATTGACTACAATTTCTGACCTAGAAGGTAATGGAGGTTGATTTAGAGTTCTTCGTGACTTAGGATTTGGAAGAGTTTCTCCATTTCTCTTTGGGGGGATAGATTGACTAATAAATGTTTTTCGTATTTTTACTAGCAAGAATTGTAAGTTCTTGGTAGTTGGTGGCTCTTTTGGATCATGAAAGTATCGGTAACAATTTTGCGGTGGACTTTGAAGTATGGTAAAATTCAGCAAACAATGTTTATATCTGCCATTTTGTATATAAGTGTGGAGGGAAGGAGGCCAGAGAGTCTCAAAAATTCTTGTTGTCTCCTTTTTTGTTTTCTTGGCCAAAGGGTATAAAACATGTGTTGTGAGGGTTTTGGTGCATTTTACTTGGGCTCTGTTTGATTCACCTTACTTTTACTTAAATTCAGTTCAGTCCAGTTCAGTTCATGTGTAACTTTATCACTCGTATAACAATGTCATCGGAAAGATCTCAAAGCATACTTTCAAATGAATCCAATATTGACTATATTTGGACGAATTTTAAATGGTTAACTGTCAAGTTTAAAAAATCAATTCATTCATTTCAGTTCAGTTCAGTTCAGATCAGTTTTATCCAAGTGAATCAAACAGAGCTTTAGTTATCCAGGTGAGGGAAATGGAATCTTACTTCGATCCTTTACCTCATCCTATGAAACTTTATGTGTCATTGTGCGTCATAGAGTACCCTTGAGTAGGTGTTGACAGTTTAACCTACATTTGCGCATTGAAAATTAGATGTAAATCAACTTAAATGTTAAATCTCTGGGCTGGACCCGTTGAATCTATAATGGATGAATACATTCTTAGCTGAAGTTGCCTTCAATCTCCCCTTGAGGTCAAATAAGTGCTAAGATTCCCAAGTGTAATAGCCTGGTGGTGAATACTTCCCTGTCACACGAGATGCTACTATCTGATAAACTTGACAAAAAAGTTTCTTTATTTAATTTCTAGATGAGGGAGATTCTAAATGAAATCATAACGAATTATATGCTGACGCAGTATTTGGTGTGTTTGGTTGGAGAGGAACTCTTGAATTTTGGTGACATGCTTTAGAATAGAGTGACTTTCTTAGCTTCTTTGTAGCCTAAAGTAGCTTGGGCCCTCAGAAAGCATTCTGCTTCAGAGGCGGAATGAAATTGGGTCAACTTGTGATCAACTTCTTTGTAGACTGTAGAGGACACCTTGTCCTCTTTGCTGTATCGTTGCCTATAGATATATACTTCCTCTTCATCTAAGAAATAAAATAATTTGGTGAGGCAGTGTCTGTCATCATATCAAATATCGGCCAATACGCGACATCTCGGTCGCGATGTAGCAGTTTTTGAGGTTGCCTATATGCGATATTCCGGTACGTAATGGGGTGTCTGATATGCGATCGATACGGCTGATACAGCCACTACAACAGATACCAAAATTCATGCCGCTACGGACATGGCCTGATACACATCACCAATCCACGATGTCGCAACTGTTCCGTGTCGCAACCGTTCCGGGCCGCAACCGTTCTGGGATGGTGACTGATACCTAGACTTCGAATCATGGTGTCTATGATGGCAATGGTTCTGATGTTGGGCAGCTCATTTTAAGCGGCTCCATCAATTGTTGAATAACTTCAAGCTTTTCGTACTGGATACCTTCAAATTTTTTTTTTATTATTATCTCGGTATCCTACACTACACCTTGGTAATAGTAACATTTGTAATCCTGAAAAATGCACATTTGGGTCGCCTGCAATTGCGAACTTTTCAAATTACCATACATTTTGACTGGGAAAGTCAGTTGATGACTGAGGTGGACTGTAAGTTTTTCTATTTGCTGGAGAAGGGGAAAAAAGTCACGCTCCGCCCCGTTCCATGTTAAATTTATGCAAGTACTAGGGCTTTATCCATACTACTGATGCAATACTAAGTTGCCTGAGTAGGATGTCAAATTGTTTAATTTTTCGACAAAAATGAACAAAAATGGCTGGTACCGATAAGTTACTGGTAGAGAAAATTCAGGTACTGGCCTCAGATTAACATAGGGTTCCAGGTTGAAGATCTGTGAAACTTATTTTTTGTAAGGGATTTTCTTTCTGATTGATTACAAGGCTGTGTCGGGTGAGTGATGGGCTGGAATTAATTGATATATTTCAGTTCTATAATGTGTATTGATTTTATATTTGATTGCCTGACTACCTATGGTTTCTGATTCTTTTCATCTTTTTGCTAGGTTGATGCGGTCTTAGACAAGGAAAACTTCACTTTAGAAGAACTGTTGGATGAAGAAGAGATAATCCAAGAATGCAAAGCTTTGAATAGTCGTCTGATTAATTTGTAATTGAGACTTGCTCCTTCTGAAATCAATTTGTGCCAAATCCTTTTATGTTTTTTAATTGCTGATCTTTATCATATTATTCTTACAGTCTACGGGACAGAGCTCAGGTGGAGCAGCTCCTGCGCTATGTTGTTGAAGAACCTCCAGAGGATGCTGATAGCAAACGTGCCTTCAAGTATCGTTCTTTGACATAACATCTTACATGAGTCTAATATATGCATTAGCTAAGAGCTACATCTCTTTTGCCATTCAGTTTCATGCACTGAGAATTTGGCTGCTCAACATGTTCATGTGCTTGCTTCTTTCCGAAAGGTTTGGGGTTCTCACATCTCAAGGCCCAGAAGAAAAGAGGAGAAAAGAATCCCTCTTGTCAATTACCTAAAAACTGGAGGCAGCTATATTTCAAATCTAATGTCTCCCTTTCAAGTGTCATTCAGTTTGAAACTTAGGATACTTGCTTGGTAATTGGTTTCATTACCAATCAAGCCTTATGTTTAGGGAGACATGGTTTTTAAAGTTACATACCTACTGTATTGCTTTTGCTGGAAGGAATGCTTCTAGTGTATCCTCTTGCTAAGAGTCTTTGGCTGTCTCTTCTTTGTTATGCTGATCTGTTCACGAGTTAGGCACTTAGGTTTAAGAGTTTAGATTATTGTCTGAAGTGGATTAACTTAGGTAATTACATATAAGTTGATTATTGTTATGATTTTGTTTAACAGGTTCCCATTTGTGGCATCTGAGGTGTTTACATGTGAAATTGATGTCATTTTGAGGGCATTAGTGGAAGAAGAAGAGGTATGCTAGCAACAATTTTTTATTTAGTTATCCTTTTGACGGTCTAAATCTAGCGCATTGGTATTTGCAAAATTATCTAAAATGTGCTGCTTGTCATTGCAGCTGATGAATTTACTTTTCTCCTTTTTGGAACCCAGCCGACCTCATAGCACCTTGCTGGCTGGGTATTTCAGCAAAGTACACATTCTTTTCCTTCGGAGACTTATTGGATTCACATGGGTTGTCTTTTCTGACTGTAGCTGACACATTATTTTCTTTGTGGCATAGGTTGTTGTGTGCCTCATGTTAAGGAAGACGGTTCCCCTTATGAACTACGTGCAAGTAAGTGTTTTCTCTGACTTGTCTTTATCTATCTACTTGAGTTCAAATTTTAAAAGTATAGGCCCATGTGCAATCTAGAGAGATTGATCTGTTACTACATGTTAAAGGTCAGGTCTGTACTTTTCTTGGAGAACTTGGTCTAGTCACTAGTGTATGTGCTAAGCATTAGCATGCCTAAGTTCTGTTTATATAATTGTTCCTGATTGCTGTTAGGGTATATGAAGATATTCACACTCTTGTGTCATCAGCTTGTTGTTACTTCTGCTATAGACTGGCCTTTGTAACTTTAACATTCTTCCCATATTATCATAAAAACCAAAAAGGGCAAAAAAAATAAATCTTCGACCTGAAATAATATGGTCATAGTTGAGTCTTTGTCTAGCTTTCTGCATTACAGATCCTCTTACTAATATATTCACTTTGCTTTCAACAGTCTCATCAAAATGTTTTCCAGCAGCTGGTAGATCTGATTGGAATTACATCTATTATGGAGGTTAGTCACGTTAATCACCCTATGTTACTTATGATCTCCATTGTAGCTTATTCTTGGTGAATGATGTCTTGGGCTACTGATTTCTGGACAGGTCTTAGTTCGGCTTGTGGGTGCGGACGATCATGTTTATCCCAATTACATGGATGTTATGCGGTGGCTGGCTGACAGTAATTTGCTGGAGATGATTGTGGATAAACTAAGTCCTTCAGTAAGTTAATCATTTTTATTTTGTATATTTCCTCTTCTTTTTTCCCTTGATCATGGTATGACTTTTTGGTGGAGAACTAAAACAAGTGCTGATTTGAAGAATGTCTGTGGCTATCTTTTTTAACTATCTTGTATTGTAACTTGAAAGTGATCTTGCTTCTTCCCTATTTGTATGATCTATATTTTATATGCGTCATGCGTGACATGTATTTCAATTGCCCTAGATACATTCGCCCTGATGTATAGGATGAGTCTACAGCCTTGCCAATTGGACAGGTATCTCCATGGTCAAGTGTCATAGTGAATGTTACAGTACTCAAAAATTTGGTTGATAATCAATCTTACGATGTGTAGCCAGATTTTCTGCCTGTTTAATGCATGCTTAGCAGTCTCCATTTGTAGTAGTAGGGACTAGGGATGAACGAGTCAATGTTTCAGCTTTGGATTGCAATGGATGAAAATAAATGCCTTGCTTTATGTTCTCTATTAGTTGTTTATTTCAAAAAGTGAAAAGGTTTGTTAGTGCCTTTTTTTACTTATATTCTGAAGGACATAATCACTTTTTGACAACAAGTGAATTGAGTTATTACCTCAGTATGGCATAGTATAGTGCATTACAGTGGTTTACTTTTGCTGGTTTTACTACACGGGGTTGGGCCTGCACTTCCAAGAAATGTCCAGTACTTAAATCTTTTTGCACATCCCACAAACGTCATTAAATTGATTAAAGGAAACATGACAGCACCTTTACTAAAGCACGGAGCTTTGCATCAAACCTTGAAGATGCTTTTTTGGATACTTTACATGTAAAAATTAATAAAAGAAATTATTTTACTTACTTTAATTTTACAAACTTAAGGCCATATCCGAACCTTTGCATTTTAAAATTACGGTTGAATAGGAAATGTGCTAATTCATGTAGGGTGTAATGGTGTAAATAAATGGTTGTGCCATGCCTGCAGTTATAATGCGGCGGATGACCTAATAAATTTGTTGGTCATTTTTTGAAAGTCGAGGGCATCACGGGTACAAGTTAATGTTTTCTTGAGAGAGAAAGACTAAAATTCGAAGCAGCATACAAGTTAATATGGTTATGTTGTACATCATGTCATACACTCATACTATGAACACTATGGTGGTACCTGCAATTGTCCTAGAGAAGAAGAGTTGGCTTAATAGGTATATAAATGAAGTTCTTATAGTCAAAGCAAAAAAAGCTTGGATACCCTTATCTAAAAAAAAAATATAGTATGTATATGTATGGATTTCTTTTGTTGTGTCCCATTGCAGAAAGAGTAATAGTAGGGCTATATGATATGTTTATCTCGTGCTTTGTTCTTCTTCTGATGTAATGTTTTTCTTCATTTTCTTTTTTGATGGCTTCAGTGCCCTTCTGAAGTTCAGGCAAACGCAGCAGAATCTCTCTGTGCTATTACAAGGAATATGGGATCACCTCTTGCAGTTAAACTTTCTGGTCCAAGGTTTGTAGATTTGTGAAGTCTCCTTTTTCTGTCTTACCACTGCTATGTTTCAGAAATAAGCTACTAAATGGGAGCTGTTACTTCCATATGCAGTTTTGTCTCAAGGATTTTCGCTCATGCGCTTGAAGACTCTTCGACCAAGTCTGCTTTAGTTCATTCACTGTCTGTATGTATATCTTTGCTGGATCCAAGAAGATCAACATCATCTTTGTTCATTCATTCTTTGAGAGGTCAACATATGTACGAGGCTCCTATTGCAGTGAATCCTGAGACTGTTAGTGCAATGTTACCTAGACTTGGTTAGTGTGTGGGAACATTTATTT
This sequence comes from Tetragonia tetragonoides, assembly GCA_038025085.1. Taxonomy (NCBI): domain Eukaryota; kingdom Viridiplantae; phylum Streptophyta; class Magnoliopsida; order Caryophyllales; family Aizoaceae; genus Tetragonia; species Tetragonia tetragonoides. The sequence goes on along the minus strand of CM076151.1, from coordinate 33,415,697 downwards.
AACAAATTACTGTATTCAAACCTTCTATGGTAGTAGTCCATTTTCTGTTCTTCTTTACGGTGGTGTTGGTGTATCTATATTGCTATGTAGATATAGAGCCCGTTTGGCCTAGCTTTGTCCAACTTCTAATTCTCTTCTCACATTTATCCTTGCCCATCCCCTCTTCATACACTCCCACCTTGTAAAGAGGGAGTGGGAAAGGAGACTTGTGAGAGGAGAAGTTAAAGTTGGTGGAAGCTAGGTCAAATGGGCCCTAGTGTCTTTTCTAGCAACCAGTGTGTTAGAGCTGATAGTCATGTCTCAATATTGTTATTTATTGTGGTGGTGCTTTGCTGAAGTTATTAATTGTATGATGCACTGCAGGTGATTTGCTTATGCTTTTAAATGTGATGTCTGACGAAAAGATTTTGCCTACGCCGTATGGTGAACTAAGGCCACCACTTGGAAAACATCGACTTAAGGTTAGCTTTTCTTGAATGCTATCTGTACTGTTTTCTAACTTTATATTGCAACTTTTATATCTATGCCTCATGTTTCTGCTGTTGTAGCCTACTTGAACTAACTTCTTGGATATGTTATCTCGGAGTTCTTTTTGAGTGTCATTCTTTTCTTTTGTGTTCTGTTTGGGCTAATTACACACCATATCTTGGGCTGTGAGAAATTTTACGAGAGACCCAATTTGACAAATAGTGCCTAACTCAGGATATAATGTTCAAGATGACAATAATTGACCGTAAACAATTTACCAAGATATATAAAAAAAACACAAATGTTCTTTTTTGAAAGTATGTGCTTTGGAGTATTGTATTTTGTAAAGAAACAGTGAATTGTTTGACTTGAGCTCTCAAGATCAATCTTCTCACTTCTTCAAATGCGATAGGATATTCTTATCATGATTTAAATGGTTTATGGTGATATGTTTATATGACTACGTCGTTATTTGCTTGTCATTCTCGTAAATATGTTGCATCCTAGTTTTTGAACAATATATTAGAAAGTGCGGTGCAGTGTACAATTGATTGGAAGATAAATGGCCTAAGGAGTTGAAATCTCACCACAGTGCTTCGATGACTACTAGGAGAGGCCTTCCGCAGCTGACATTTCTTTTCAACTTCTTTGAGCCGATGAGCTATGTGTCACCAATTAGTTAAGGAAACCTAACTCTTTTTTTTAGATAAGAAAATTTTTTGTTAGTTGGGATCATGGGAAGAAAGAATTCAACGAAAGAGAATAAGATATCCTCCAACCAAGAACAAGCCCACAATGCGTAAATCTAAAAAGAAACAGCCAAAAAGAGACTACTTCCTACGAGATGCCCCATGTCTGTCGTAATCGACATCCGACTTTAAGTTCTCTAGCTCACGATTCTTTTTCCTAGAAACCTTAGGATTGAGAGTGACCTCCTTTCCTACATCGTCAGCATCCTTAGAGCCAAGAGTGGACTCATTTCCTATGTCATTGATTTCCATGGATCCGTCGAGGGTAGTCTTCTTTCCTGCGCCATCAGTGTGGAACATCCCCCCCAGCCAAAACTGCATTCCCACAACCATCGGCCTCCTTGCTGCCTAGAGAATAACGACTCAAAACGCAAGATTTTGGCGTTGGCAAAATCCCGTCACCCTCAGGCTTGCCTACCTGAAATGAAACAGCTAAGCCTGGTCCAATCAGCTCCTCTAAGCCCTTAGAAATTTGCAGCACCCTTCGATCACGTAGAGTATCATTTGCCACACAATCACCATTGACTGGAGTCTTTTGTTGGGAGATGCCTTCCCCTTTGAGAATCAATATCCCCACCCTCCTTGTCAAATAACCGAGTATCACCTAAGTAAACTCCCAGTGTTTCCGACACAAACTCCAAGTCTTCATAACTTCCGAGGTCTTCTAGCAACAGTTTGTGTCCAGCCAACAATTGATCAATTTCATAATCGAAATCATCCTCGTCCTCTGTCCCTGACCTCATCGGCCCAGTTCCCAACATCATCGTCAGCATAGAGAACCGGGCTAAACCTATTTGATACATCCGTAACCGGCCTGCTCAAAATGCCTTGCTGGCTACTTTCCATCTCCCTTTCTAGTGACTTTGGCTGATTCTGGTCCTCTAACACAGGAGCAGCCCCTTGGTCTAAAACCCGTGGAGCACCACCCTCCTGTTGACCTGCAGACCCAGCAGCCTCATCCACTGCTGGCACTTTTGTAACTCTTTAAAAGCACCTTTGTTGCTATTTATCTCCAAGTGTAACTTTCAAATACTTAAGTACTCATGTACTGTTTGCAGAATTACAAGTATATGATGTAATTAACCCATCACTCAGAATATTCTCTCTGATTAATAACTTAGTTATCTCATTCTCTTGGTAGTTGGTGCTTCTTTTATGTGAAACTGAGTTTTTAGTAAATGGGAGTATGCGGCTTCTGTATACATTCTCTTTTCCCTGAGACTTGTCCGTTTCCACTTGATTGAGATATGGACCACCTGACTATGATTTGCTTTATCATTTCCATATTGATCTACTAGCATAAATCCCGAGAAGTTTGTGAGAAAAGACCAAACAAAATATAGGTTCTTTGCTTCTTTTTTATTTACTTTTGTTTTGCTTTGCTATTGTGTTACACATACTAACCTGTGAAGGAGTTCAATCCTGTTCTTCCATTGGAAGAATGGGCATTAATTGATCACATGCCCTTACTGGAGGTTTACTGGTAGTTGAGAGAGATTATGTCCTCATTGCCCCATCCTATGCCTGGTTTTATACCAAATCAACAATGTGAACTTTATTGATATTGTTGAACTAATTTCTCTTTAATGTGATAACTGTTTCAGATTGTGGAGTTCATTGCTGTTCTGCTCAAAGCTGGCAACCAGGCTGCAGATGAAGAATTGGTGAACTCTGGAACCATCAAACGAGTTATTGACCTTTTCTTTGAGTGAGTTACTGTGCTCCTAGGTCTTCTAATCAACTGTTGGTTGTATGAACTGGACTTGATTGATCCTGGTGATATAAACTTTGCAGGTACCCATACAATAATGCATTACATCATCACGTTGAGAGCATCATATCATCCTGCTTGGAAAGCAGGAATGATTCCGTTACCGATCATCTTTTCAGAGAGTGTGATCTTATCAGAAGAATTCTCGATGCTTATAAACAGCCCATACTTTCTGCTGATCTTAATCTGGTAATAAGATGCATTATTATGTGCCTTGATAATTAGTACTCTTAGGCTCCTCAATTTGGCGTTCTGTGAAAAACATTCTTTACTGGAGTCAGGTTGCAAAAGAACTCGAGGAACAGAGATAGCTTGGCCTAGAAAGATTTTATAATTATTGGAACGGAGGACTTACGGACTTGTAAAATGGGTTGAAACTTTACTACTTCTATGAAACATGGGCACTTAACTGATGTCACCCCAAATGCTCTAGAAGATTTAATTCATGCCCTCTTATGTAAAAGATATTATAATTGTGACTTCTCCATCAAATTTTTTGCATTTTAGTATTGTGTGATTGCCATTTTTCTGTGGGAGGGCACGCCTTGCATCTCATTCCATAGGGTCCAGTAGAATTTCTAGAGCTTACTGCTACTTCTAGAGCTGCCCTTGCTCTTTGCATTCCCCCCTTTTTATTTGTTTTATTTAATATCTTTTTTATGTTGTTCTTGGAACATATATTCTTAGCAAAAACTAGACAGTTTAGGTGATGGACTGTCTAGGTGTTGTATTCTGCCATTTTCCGTGAACTTTGAGAGTAACATCAAATTTTCTTAAAAGGAGACCTCCAGTCTATTGGTTACCCATTTTTTTCGGGAGTTAACAAGTTTTATAGTTTTTGCTACAATTTTCTTTTTATCGGGCCCAGTGCAAAAACTTACCAGTGAAAGTAAATTCTAAATGTAAGGTCTTCACATTTAAGCTTATTTTCTCTATGGCAGAGAATATAGCTCTACCTGTTATCACTGTTTTGACAAAGGAACATGCTAATTTCTATAGTTCCATTGTTCATTCTAAATAAGTTTTGGTTTGAGGATTATCTGTATTGGTCTTTGTGAGTTAATGACTTGGAAGAGGAATCCTACCAGCTTTTGTACTTTTGAAATGATCCATCAAGAAAATATAGGGAAGGCTAAGATACGTCCAACAAAGTGTTACAGTAAGCAAATTGTGATTCTCTATATTAGGCTGTTGGCTTTTGAAGTTAGTGAGCATTCTATATGAGGCATTTGATTTTCCGTTTGCCTGTGAAGGACACCTTTCTTGTTCTCGTTGGTTCTATTTTGTTTTCTGAATATTTGGTTGAGAGGGGTGGACAGTCTTTGCTTTGTTTTCCTGTTCTTTTCTTAATACTGCTTCTGCTAGTAATCATTCACATTTTAATATTCCTACTTTTCTATCTGCACGGGGATTAGGAAAGAGGGGAGGAAAAACTTTGAACTCTTATAGCTAATGATTGTTGTATCCATTTTTTTTATTGCAGCCAACAATACCTGCTGCAGATAAGAAGGCACCGAGGGCAGGTAATCTCGGACATTTGACTCGAATTGCGAACAAGATTGTTCATCTTGGACAAAACAGCAGAAGCATACAAACATATCTTCAGGTTGATTTTGCTTTCATGCCAGAATTCAGAACCTCCGTAGTTCAGTTTTGTAGCAATTTTGCTGATCCCTACTTGAAATTTTCAAATTAGCTGATCATGAAGCTATTAGATGACGCTGACACAACTTGGTTGTATATTATTCTCTAGGAAAATGGTGAATGGAGTGAGTGGCATGCTACACTTTTGCAGGAAAGAAATGTGTTGGAGAATGTCTACCGCTGGGCTTGCGGGTATGAATGATAACTCTCATATCTAATTTTTGTTTCCTTGAAGAAACTTTTCGCAAACTATGTTTTCTTCTTCTCGAACCTCTCCTCATGGGTTTTCCCTTACGTGCAGGCGTCCAACTACGTTGCACGACAGAACACGGGATAGTGATGATGACGACCTTCATGACAGAGATTATGATGTTGCAGAGTTAGCTAATAACCTGAGTCAGGCTTTTAGACCTGATTTATTTGGTAATGAGGGTTCTGAACAGGTATGGAGTTGCTTTGCTAATACTCTCATTTAGTATTGCTTGTTTATAGGGTTTTGCATTTGTCCTTATACAGAGGTAGTAATGCTGAAATCTTTGCTCCTGCAGGGCAATGGTGCTGGTGATCGTGATGACGAGGTACTACTATACTGGCATGAATATGTTGCACATTCTTTTTAATAAATGGTAGTGAAAGGCATTTACCATTTTAGGATTAGGGGAAAGGTGTGTTTGGATTGTGTTTTTTTTACCATATAGCTACCTCATGGCTTTTGCTTCAATGTTTAAAATGCAGGATGTTTATTTTGATGATGAATCTGCCGAAGTCGTCATATCTTCACTACGACTTGGTGATGATCAAGGGAGGTATGTTCCTATCTAATATGCACTTTGATTTTATTTTGCTTTTAGTTGAATCCAATCCACTACTATTCTTGTTTACTTTTTATTTAGTGATTAAAAAATAATAATATGTTTCGTTTGACTGGTATACGGGTCTTGGATGTTGATATGGTTCCTGTTGTGCTCAGCTAGATTGAGATTTTCTTAGGATTTTCAAGTTTTATGAGCATACCTTGTCTCTAGCAGAAGCCCTATGTGTTTCCAGTTTCTGTTCCTCCATTGGTGCTTCTGGATACTAGGCAATTGCTAATCAAATGTCAGGCTGGAGAACTAGTTAAGCAAAACCAATTAAACATCATTAATGAACTGGAAATACAGACAAAGTTCAGTTCCGACAGGATGTGGCGAAGGGGGATTAATGTCTGAAATTTCCCCATATATAAGAAAGATCATCTGATTTAATAGTCCTGGGGTATTAAATTGGAAATGGACCATTGATTTAATATAATCAGGCTTCCTTAGCCTCCTTGTGGGCTAAGGCTGCTGGGTGTTTTGTAATGAAACACCCTCGAAGACAATGTCGGTATATGTATCTGGTGAGCTGCCAAACGAATAATGTAATCCCAGATCGAGTTAATGGACAGCAGCCTTTCTGTTCAAAAAATAAATAAACTGAAATAAAATGGGCAGTGACCTTGCGGAGAGGATGTTGAAATTGACAGCTGCAAGTGGATAATGTTATTTTTCAAATTTCTTTGATTTCCTAGCTGGATGTGATATATTAAAATGTTGTCTGTTGTGTTAATTTGGACCATCCTCTATAAATGCCTTAATTTGCTTGTAACTGTTCTATGGCTATATGGGACTGCCTCCCATTGCCAATGCTTAAGAGACTGCACATTAGTGTTGTGGAACCTCCGGAATATTATTACCTACACTCGTAGATTTATAATAAAAAATGCTAGGATGTTGAAATTGACAGCCTTGTGTGTTTGTTTTATATTCGCCTTGTGATGTCCTGGTCTTAAGCATTGTTTCCATGTGTGTTGGTGTATCTTACTTATTTTGATGTCTGAGCACGGAATCTTACATAAGTATGCTTGGTAACCCTGCAGTTTGTTCACGAATTCGAATTGGTTCACATTCAGAGATGAGAGGATTGACGATGCTCCGGTGAGCACCTCTCTATCTGATGCGATGGATGATGTGAATTTGAATGGAACCCTCGATGGTGGTAACAGTAGCAGTGATGATGAGGTGGTGGTTGATGAGGATGAAGATTTGGCTGAGACTAAAGACTCCAACAATGCCACATCCAGCTCCAAGCCAAGTCATGTGAATGGATTTGGGAGCAACACAATTGACGAAGAAGGAAATAAGAGCGATAAGATGGATGCTTCAAGTGACGCAGCATCCTTCCGATTCGATTCACCTGATAACAAGGATCCACTAGGAGACAGGCCTGTACCTGATTGGGCGAGTTGGAGTGAAGCATCAGGTATGCAAGTTGACGGATCAAGTACGAACCCATTTCTTGATGATGATCACCCTGTTGGTGATTCAAACTCGAGCGAAGAAAAAGGACCTAGTATCAGCTCTGTTAATGGAGAATCTACATTGCCAAATGGCACTTTAAGCACTGGTGATTGTGGGCAAACATCAGTCAACGGTGATGTATGCCAAAGACCTGCTTCTGTTCCCTCCTTGTTTGAAGAGGATGTTGAGTTTGTTGGTGTTGAGCCGGAGGGTACCGAGAAAGCAATGGAACAGGCTCTGAAGGAAGGAATAGTAGGGGAAGCAGGGCCTTTGAAGAAAAGTGTTATGCCACCAAAGGTAGCAGAAGAAAAACCAGATGAGGCAGCAGGGACAGAGTTCAATGATGCAAATTATTGGAGAGTTGAACAGGAGGTTGCTGTTCTTGAGTGATGCTGGCTGATATTTGTGGTTTCTGAAGCTCCAAGTTGATTCTGGTCGCACTGAATCCCCTTTCCCAGATTGGGCAAAGGTGTTTACTTCACAGTTCGTTCAAACTTATGTACAGTAGTTTTTATTTTCTTCTTTTTTTCTTTTCTTTTTCTTACTTCAGGATCCTGTGATAATTTATGCAACTGATTATTATTGTTGTTTACCTGTTCCATATATATTGTCCTCAGGTTTAAGCTCCTGGTCATGTTTTGTCTGTTCTTTCTTCTTTTTTGGGCAAACACACCTGACTTTGAAATTCATTTTCCGATGACATCGAGAGTGCATATGATGGAGGAGAACTCCCAACACTTTAATTTAGATGGTGTTAGTAGTTTTGCACACTTGCTGACTTGCTGTTCTTAATGCCTTCTGCTGTGATTTTACAAGTTAGATGAGCCTTGGCATGATTCTGTATTTTGCTACAGTCAACAAGCTATGGTGTCATCAGAGTTTGTTTACCTTTGCCCTCGGCTATTGCAAGAAGTTTAAAAAATGCACACGGCGAGAAAATGTTAATGTATTGTAGCATTTTATGCCTATCAGTTCCAGTTAGCTTGTTTAATTGTGAAGTGTTTGGTTTGGCAGTTACAAACTGATAATACATCAGATGACTAGCAATACATTGCCCAAATAGGTCAAAATCATTGTAATATATACTATTGTGTTTGTGAGTCTATCTCTTTCTTTCTTCATGGGCCCCTTTGGATTTCATGGGGGTGATTGGGGTGTGGGGTAGAGGAGAGAGATAGACTCAAAACATAATAGTGTATATTACACTATGTGTAAGCTTAGCATTTTCCCAAAATGTTGATTGGCAAATGATTGATTTGAGAACCTCAATTCCAAGGTTGATCTGGGGGCGCTTAGGCCTTGTTCAGGATGGATCTAGGTTGCAGGTTTTTGGTTTTGAAAACCAAAATACGTTTGGTAATAGCATGTCTTGTGCGGACTTAGTTCACTGTGGATCAAGTAATTTTGAGGGGTAGCCCAAGTGAAGTAGGGAGTGATTTCAGGTAAAGTAAGGGAGTGACTCTAGGTGAAGTAATTTTGAGGGGTAACTCCAGGTGAAGTAAGGGGTGACTCCAGGTAAAATAGAGGGTGACTCCAGGTGAAGTAGGAGTGGTGCCAAGTATAAATTTGAGGGGTGACTCTAGGTAAAAAGTAGGGGTGACTCCACTTTTAGAAGGGGGTGACTCCAAGTAAATTAGAGGGTGACTCCAAATATTTGTCCACCATAGACTAAGTCCACACAAGTTTTTGCATGATTCTAGTTGTGAGAAGGAATTGATAGATCGAAAGAAGAGACCACTGTAACTCTGTAAGAGGTGCCTTGGCGACATCGGGGCCCAACACTTTCTCTCTCCTCTGACCATCCTGATAATTAGTTTGCCCCCCTCTCTCTCATGTCTGTCTCCTCTGACCATCCTGATAATTAGTTTGCCCCCCTCTCTCATGTCTGTCTCCTCTGTAAGAGTTATTCTCATTACATGGAAGACGATGGATTGAGGTGAAGCTACTGTCAATGAAGATGAATTTTGCCAACCAAAATGTGAACACTTGAATGGGTTAGTGGTTTTTGACCAATCATCCATGCTAAGTGCTTTGGAAGGTTTTTCCAGAAATTGGTGACCAATTGAAGTATAGTCAAATTTTTCCTTGAAACACTATTTCATTACCTTTCCTAAAAAAAAAACAACACAAATTTTAATTAGCTCTCATAATTGTAGTGTTAAGTAAAATAACCTAAGAAATTGATGAGACCGTAATAGCACTTCTAGAGCATGCCTGAAAACCTTTGAGCAAGAAAAAAAAAACTTAATTATTGTTTTTTGGCCGTTCCTATCGTCCAACCGGTATCGCGATGGTAGCTAATGTATTAACTAGACTTCGATACTCATTAACTTTTCCACTTTTTCAATAATTCATTAACTCTATTTGACTGGTAGAGATTTGAGTTTGAAACTGTGTTCATCCACATTTAACGTGGTTTGGGAAACACCTAAAAATAATTTGGAAAATAACGAGTTAATTTTTATTATTATTTTTTTTTTATATTTTACCTAAGAGATAATGCCATTTCCAGAAAAAAATATTAGCAAAAAAAATAACTAGAGGAAAAAGGGAAGAAAATTATAAATATATAAGTAAATAAAATAATAAACAAATCAGGAAAATGGCAAGTGGTTGGTCGTCCAAACTCCAAAAGCGTGTAGAACTCTTTTTATTGTACCGTATCCGGAACATTCGTCTCCCTCTTATAAATACCCCTTATTACGAAATCCAGAACAACGGAGGAGAAGAAAGAAACCTAATTTGCCTAAATCATCCAGACACTTCTATTCGCAGAGAGAGAGAGGAGAGAGAAAATGATAGAGGTGGTGCTGAACGATCGGCTAGGGAAGAAGGTACGAGTGAAGTGCAACGAAGACGACACAATCGGCGATCTCAAGAAACTTGTGGCTGCTCAAACTGGGACCCGACCCGATAAGATTCGGATCCAGAAGTGGTATACTATTTACAAAGACCATATTACTCTCGGCGATTACGAGATTCATGATGGCATGGGCCTCGAGCTCTACTACAACTAATCGAAATTGTTTCTCTCTCTCTCTCTTTCTAGGTTTGTAATCTCGCTTTGTTGAGTTTAATTTCATGTGTAGTATCTTTAATTATGGATTATTATGTGATTGATGAAATAGATGATGATTTGGACAAGTGGTGACTGGGAATTTTTCTATGTTTTTTTGGTTTTTTTTGGAAAATTGGTGTGATGTACAATAAAATTATTGAGAAGATTACACCAGATTACGGATAATTGAGAAGATTACCCAGAATAGCCCTAATTATAAAAGTTTTATGGGTTTAGCTTTAAAATACATAAATTTAGAATTGCAAAATCGTTATATATTTTGGTAAATATACATTATATCAAAATTTTGCTTCGGCTGAATGATTTGGGTTGAATGCGGGGTACAATTGGGTTTAGAGATGAAGAAATTGACAAAAAGAATCACGAACTCTGACTCATATAGGGTTTTGAATTCGGATGTTGTTTGGACATGGTTTGATTTGATAATTTGATGTTTTTGTCACGAGATCGTTACCCTTGTTAATTTTCCAATCTGTGACATGTAAGTTAGGACGAATACGGTAGATATTGTTGATGCTCCTTACAAACTTGCAAGGACAGATTTTTGGATGCTCATTACAATGTTGATCTTAGGAAGTTATTGCTGCTGTTTAGATTGAAAATATATGATTACCTTTCGACTTCGTTAAAATTTCCGTGTACAATATGCTGAGAAATCTTAGAACCTTCGGGGTTTTAGCTGCTTGACGTAAACAAATAGTAGAATTCAATGTCTCTTTACTTTTAGGTCTAATTGTATAGCTTCCTGTTTGTTCGAGTGTTATGTTTGATGCCTTATTGTCGGGCTCTTGAGGGAAATTCCAAACATGGTAACCTTAAAGAAGCGTTTTCATAGCAAGAAGTGGTGTAAAGAAAATGGATTTTGTAGTCTCTAGAATGCTAGGTATAACTAAGTACTATATCATCTACTCACTACCGACCACAGACTACAGGTAGATCTGCATGACCTTTTTTTTTGGGGGTAATTTAAAGGACAGAATGATTGTTCACAGAATGTTGCAGCATTTATTAAAATAAATATGCGCCTCGCACGCGTGAGGCGTGTGCTCACGCCTCGCACCTTGGTGCCTCGGCCCCGTTGTGCCGTGCGCCTCTTGCTTTTTAAAACCAAGGTTGCAGGACAGTTTTTGACTTCCGTTTCCTAGGGGTTACATTTCTACGGGTACCTATTCCACATAAGAGAGGTGAAAAGCTTCTGAACTACAAATATACTCGCTCGAATGGGTTAAATTTTCCTAGCAAAAATAATAAGGGTACGTGAGATTGTGAGAGAGGCCAACGACACACTTTTGTGAGGGTTTCCATGTCAATCATTTCATTGATGATGGCTGTTTCTTGAGGTCGTGTTTTTGAACAAATATGATTGGGTAAGATCTTTGACATTGTCTCGGCTGCACCGGAGGTAGTCCTCGTTTTGAAGACACAATATGTTGGTCATGTCATTGTCATCACGAATTCCTTGGAAGTTTCAGAGCGAGTACAGTCAAAAGTTTGGGGAGGGAGGAAAAGGAATGGGATGGGGATGGGGATGGGGATGGGGATGGGGACCTGGGAAGAGGAGCCAATTGGCACCAGGTGGGATGTGAGGGGAACTGAGGATAGTACTGGGTGGCTGGGAGTGATGAGTTTGATGGTGCTAGGAGACCTGAGGGAAAGTTTTATGGTGTGGCTGGTTTTTGAGTGCAATGGTGCACTGTTGGGGGTGAAAGAGGGAGTGAGGTAGGGATGATTATAGAATTATCAGGGAGAGATGAGAAATAAGGGATGGGTTAAAAATGAAAAAATTAACAAAATGAAACCATTTTACTTCGTTTGCTTCCTCTTCCTCCCAATTTTTAATCTTTTCTTTTCTTATCCCCACAGGGATAATGATAGAACAACGTCTACTGTCCTTTGATATGTCAAAGGTTAGGGAGTGTTACCTTTATTGGGATTATTCTTGTAAAATTGTCCGTACTCCAAACTCCGTATTGTTAATTTATTTCCTAACGCCAAAGAGCAAAACAAGTATTGAGGCCGTACGCTATTGTTGACATTTTGGCATGATTAATGAGCCCAAACAAGTGCAAAACATAGATGTAAATGGTTTTGTTTTCATGTTGTGTTCAAGATTAGGTAAGCAACTTCAGTAAAAGATAATGATACGCGAGTTTGTTTTCCCATAGCTGCTAGTTTGCTTTGGGAATGTTTGGTATTGTTGGTAATACAACTTCGGTGTTGGATGGTTGCGTTTGACTTATCCAGAATTTTGTGCTCCTGTGTGATTCTCAAAACCACTATTTGAGAAGATTTGTATAGCTCACTTCTATGTGTATATAAATTATTGATGTACGACAGCTGCATTTAGATGTTTAGCGATGTACCACAGTGAAAATTTTATGGTCCCTTCTAGAAGTTTTTGAGCATCTTGTGATTGTTAGCGTTTGATGCTAACTTTGGTGCCTGCTGCTGGTGACATCAGTGAGGTCTGTTTACGCCTTTATCCTTGAATTTCTATAGTGTATACATATATAGTGAGATAAGTTCCCATTGTTGGTAGTCGTATAGACAAATAGGATATTCCTCTTGGGGCTGAGGTTAATTCCAGGAAAAAGAAGGGTCATCGGGAGTTAGAGCGGTTAAAATCTAGCATTAATTATAATGGGCGAGGTTTAAAGACAGGGTTTTTGAATAAGCATTGAATTGTATAGGATTGTTCTTTTGGGATTAGCTAGCTTGGTTTGGTTAGGTTCCTAATTTGAGGACAGCTTTATGTTTGTATTCGTTCTATATTCCTTAATAAAGTTCTTTTCTTATCTTAAAAAAAGTCATATAGACAAATAGGGAAATCCATTAATTTAATTTTATGTGATTGTATCCTGGTTTTTCTACTACATTCTTAGGTTTGCTTATCTCTGGCTCTTTCGATTCTGTCTTTGGTTCTGCTTCATGCCTCTGGCTCTTTGCTTCTGTCTTTGGTTCTGCTTCATGTCCCTGGCTCTTTACTTCTGTTTCTGGTTCTGTATCGTGTTCCTGGCTAGGTGCACTTACCTGTTCATGTTTTTATGCAGGCTGACAATATCAATCAAGGATATTTGCATTTCTAGTATGTATACAAATTATGGTTCTGCAATGATAGTTGGCAAAGTGAAATGCCAAAAGCTCTTGTACTGAACGTGAAGTAACTGATGTGTGCAGCCTAAAACATGTGATTGTCTACTCTCTATTGCCCTGAATTCTCCAGAGAGCATATGTATATATACAAGTTATAATGATGATGCAAATCTGTTATTTGTGTGGTGTCTTGATTGAGGAACTCTTATTGCCCTATTTTAATTGTGCTATCTTACACTTGTTTTCCTTCCACCTATCTCCTGTTTCAGTATATGAAAAAGAGGAAGGGTTCAACATGTCATTGAAGGATGATTGCTTTTGTTTAGTGTTACTAGCTATTCAAATTAAAACACAGGCTGCACTTGGAGCAGTTGTGAAAACCCAGGTAGCCTTTTTCTGAGTGCTTCCCTTCCATGTTGATGGTTCATGCTCAAAGTTTTTGGGATCCCTGTCTCAAGTACGAGCTTTTGTTTTGCTTCTTCTATTGGCATTGCCTTTTAGTTTTATGAGTGAGAAGCTATCTTGGTATCTATGAATTTGTTTTCTTTGTTTCGTTAATAGTCATCTGGATTTCTGTGGTTTTCTTTAGAATTTTGTTGATGAAGCTACCATAAGGATAAAAATTGGAGGTTAATTCTTTGTTTTGGGTTGCAATATAGGTTATTTTTTGTCGAGGAGTTCCTCTTGAGTTGTTGGGTTGGGTTCCACACTCTTCAATTGTGTTCCTAATTGGTAGAATTTTTAGACCCGAAATGAGGTTTTAGTTTTTGGATGTCTGATGGCTTAGTCACTGGGGTTGGTTTATTGAAATTGATTGTCGGGCAAAATTTCCGATCTCCAATCCGGTTTAGGTTGCAATGGCAATTGTTAATGGAGACCGGAGCTCGAAATTGAAGTTATCTTAGGTGTGTCAAAGGTTTTGTGATAAGCAGCTGTAAGGAGAGAGGAGGCGTGCCATCTCTAAGAGGTAAGAACAACAAGGATGTCAATAAGGGGTGGATGTTGCAAGTACTAGATCAATCGTTAGGAAATGTTAGCTACAGAGACAGCAGCACTCTAAATGGAATTACAGGCAGTCGTCGCCAGGCATTATGTCAGTACCTGGATGGCTCTCCCAACAGCTGCAAATGAGAGGATTTGTGATCTCCAACAGGTGTGCCTTGTGCTGTACAGCAGAGGATGAGAGGTCTGTTGACCATTTGTTTTTTAAGTGTTCTGTTGGTGATGATATGTAACAGCGGATTTTGAGATGAATATGAGTGATTTTTTTTTTTTTTTTTTTGTTGATCTGGTTGGGTTTGAAAATTAGTACTCATAAAGACCATAACGTATCCTTCCAAAAATAAATAAAATAAAGAAGACTATAACGTAGATTACTTCAAAACTGTAGAGACAACATATTCTTTTGATGAAATACGGTTTACTAGGACCTATAACTGTGTTACGCACGAACAGTCAATTTATAATTATATTTCTATGTTTAAATTAATTTTTAGATTTTTAAAAATTAAACATAGATTTATAAAAAGTTGTGATTTGTTAAATACTGTAGATGAGGAAAGGGTGGAGAAGAGAGAAGTCTACAGAGCGGCAAAGAAGGAGGCAAAGAAATCAGTAGCAGAAGCCAAAAGTAAAGCCTATGAGAGCTTGTACCAAAGGTTGGCTACTAAGGAGGGAGAACAGGACGTTTACAGGTTGGCGAGAGCTAGGGAGAGGAAGACTAGGGACCTGGACCAAGTTCATTGTATTAAGGATGAGTCGGGACGAGTTCTTGTGGACGAAGCGAACATCAAGAGGAGGTAACATGGGTATTTCAATGAGCTTTTTAACAATGTTGGAGACGTAGACATTTCGTTGGGAGACCTTAGCACATCCGAGCAACACCGTAACTACAGCTTTTGTCGGCGTGTTACGAAGGAAGAGATGAAAGGGGCCATGAGGACGATGAAGAGTGGAAATGCAGTAGGACCAGATGAGATACCCATAGAGGTATGGAAGAGTTTGGGGGAAGAAGGTTTATTGTGGTTAGTTAGGCTTTTCAACATGATCCTCAAATTTGCAAGGATGCCGGAGGAGTGGCGGCTCAGCACATTGATTCCTCTATACAAGAACAAAGGAGATATTCAAAGCTGCAACAACTATAGAGATATTAAGCTACTCAGTCACACCATGAAGCTATGGGAGAGAGTTATTGAGAAGAGACTAAGGAAGAGTACTCTTATCTCGGAGAACCAGTTCGGTTTCATGCCAGGGAGGTCAACAACAGAAGCGATTCATCTGATTCGACGTTCTATGGAGTACTACAGAGATAGACAAAGGGACTTGCACATGGTTTTCATTGATTTGGAGAAGGCGTATGACAGGGTACCCAGGGAAGTTATGTGGAGGTGCTTGGAATCCAGGGGGTTCCAGTCGCCTATATTCGAGTGATTAAAGATATGTATGAAGGAGTGAGGACTAGGGTCAGGACTACAGGAGGGGACACTGAGCAATTTTCTATCGATATTGGGTTACATCAAGGGTCAGCGTTGAGTCCCTTTTTATTCGCAACCGTTATGGATGAGCTCACTAAGACTATTCAGGGGGATGTGCCTTGGTGTATGTTGTTTGCCGACGACATCGTTTTGATAGACGAGACTAGAGAAGGTGTTAAATGCCAAACTAGAACTTTGGCGGGATACACTAGAGTCAAAGGGATTTAAGTTAAGTCGGACAAAGACCGAATATTTGGATTGCAAATTTACAAGAGATGGGGTTGCCTCGGATATGGAGATTAAGATCGGTACTGAAGTGGTACCGAAGAGGGAGTTCTTCAAATATCTCGGTTCAATCATACAGGACAAAGGCGAGATTGATGATGACGTGACTCACCGTATCAGAACAGGGTGGCTAAAGTGGAGGAGTGCAACGGGAGTCCTATGTGACAGAAAAATTCCACTAAAACTTGAAGGCAAATTTTATTGTACAGCCATCAGGCCAGCTATGCTATATGGAGTGGAGTGTTGGCCGGTGAGGCAGGTGCATGTGCAGAAGATGCGAGTGACCGAGATGAGGATGCTTCGCTGGATGTGCAACTCTACAAGAAGAGATAGAATTAGGAACGAAGTGTTGAGAGGCAAGGTGGGAGTGACCGATATTGACAACAAGATGCGAGAAACGAGGTGGCTTGGGCATGTGAGGAGGCATCGAGATGCACCAGTGAGAAGGTGTGAGAGAATTATACTTAGAGACTGTAAACGAAGAAGAGGACGACCGAAGAAGACTTGGGGAGAGGTAATCAGACAGGATTTGACCCTTCTAGAACTTACCGAGGACTTGGTCCTAGATAGGAAATTATGGCGTAGCAGGATTCGTGTAGAGGACCCTCGTTAGATTATGGTTTTGCATTGGCTAGTAATAGAGGTTGGTTCATTTTGTTCATAGCCTATAGCGCCTTCTTCACTGTATGTTGTTCATTTAGTAATATCTTGTGTTAGTATGTTTACAGCTTTACTTCTCTTGCCCTTTTGATCATCCCTTATTGCTTTATTACCCGAAAAAAACCGTTTTGCAAAGGGAAAAAAAAAGAAGTTTTTGTGGGTCTTTCGGAAACAGTCTCTCTTCTAGGCGACTAGTTAGGGGTAAGACTGCGTACATCTGGACCTCCCCAGACCCTGCCCTAGGCGGGATACCTACTGGGTTGTTGTTGTTGTTGTTGTTGTTGTTGTTGTTGTGTGATTGGTTAAATAGTGATTGGTCAAAATTTTACATATATCATATTAGTACTGCTACTCATCAATTTCCTATTTAAAATAAAATAATATACATTAATTGCCATTTAACTTGCAATTGTATATTATATATATAACTTAAATAAATTGTCATTCTAAAAGTAAATCCTGGCATTCTATTTAAGTATATCCTTTATGTCCAACCTGTGTCCATTCCCTCAAATATAAAACATAATTAAATATTTAATGCTTAACATATTATCGATAGTCATTCCTACAGAATAATACTTTATCCGTTCCATAAAATACTAAACGTTTGTTTTTTGAAAGTCAAATTCAACAAACTTTGACCATTAATTTATGAGAATATATAAAGATTTACAATATGAAAATACTTTTGTTAGATTCATTTTTAAAAGTACTTTCACAAAATCATATTTTTATAATTTTTATACTCATATAATTGTAGTTATTTACGGTCAAAGTGGTGTCTTGAATACCGTGAAAAATAAACGTTCGAAATTTTATGGGACGGAGGGAGTAGTTAATTTTCACGTATACCAACGGATAACTTTTGTTTTTAACTTAAACAACCATCGATCTGATCAGATTAATCTTAATGTGTATTTTCACTAACTAGAATCTAAATGTTGAAAGACCAACCTTCTCTTAATTGGCAAAAAAATTGGAGATAGCTCACCATCTAGTAAAAGAAAAAATAGTATATAATTCATTAAAATGTGAAATTTACACGTTACCTGCGCTTATTCCACAAATATCAGTCTCATGTTTATGTGCTTATCTCCATAAATATTAGTCAAATTACCTACCATGTAATACCTACAATTATACTATAACTTGAATATAATGACCCTTGTCACATTACATGCGTTTATTCCCGTAAAATTAAGCAAATAAATATTAGGCACTTGTTCGTTTTTACATGACTTACGCTTATCGCGGTAAATATTAGTCAAATATCACCTACCACGTAATACCCAAAATATATAATAGAATCAACATGACTCTTATTTGTTATTCTTATTACTTTTCACACGCTTATCACCTAAAATTATGCAAATGTATATTGCCACGTCAAAATCCTTTTTTTTGCCCACAGTTATAAAACTCAATAAAAGTGGTGAAATCAAGTGCACTTATAATCATAAATATAAAATTTAATAAAATTGATGACCCAAAATAGTATTTAAGAATTGGTCAAGTATTAATATAAGTAGAGAGTTTTATTATGATAGTTTATACATTAAAGCCAAAAACACCATTAAAATCATAATGACAAAAAAAAAAAAAAAAAAAAAAATGCAATAACCACTAAGAATGTGACGTCATCTTACCTACGCTATTTCCCAAAATTATCTATATCTATATCTATATATATATATATATATATATATATATATATATATATATATATATATATATATATATATATATATATATTAGATAGATTACATATAAAAGTTCAAGATACACAAAACAATTTAGATTATCCAAATATTATATTAAAAATAAATTAAAAATACTAATAATTTATTGAAACCACATGTTAACTATTTGGATCAATAATCTATATTTGCACCAAATCAGCCTGCAACTTGACCGAGTTGCTTATATGCCCTATAACATCTCAATGCAGGAAACAGAAGTAATCTATATATCATTATTATAAATAAATAATTTTTTTATTATTTATTGTCAGGGCGATTTACTCAATTATTGATATCACTTGATTGCTTGTTCTACTCATCGGTGAAAAAATTAAGATCTTGTCCTCTCAAGAACATTTGAATTATTCTTGTATGTTTATATCTTAATAAGATGTTGGGATCATGTTCATGCAATATATTGGAGACTAATAATTGGAATCTATATTTCTTTTACAAATCTTGCAATTCTCTCTTCTCCTCAAACTTGGATACCTCAGATGAAGATCCTCACTTGCCAGACAATGAAGAACTCACGTATAGGATTCTAAATCTTTGTGTTGTGGGCAAAGTAATCACTGAAAAACCCATAAGGATGAGGCTTGCTAGATCCATCATGGAAAACACCTGGAATATCCATGGGACCCCAAAAATCTCCATCCTCACGGATTTCCATTTTCTCTTCACCTTCAAAGGGAAGAAAGAGAGAGATAAGTTCTTGATGGGAACCTGGGGTGTTATAGGTCGCCAACTCGTCTTGAAAAAATGGGAACAAGGCTAGAAAATCACTGAGTTAAATTTTGATTCAGCATCCTTTTGGGTCCAAATCCATAACTTTCCGTAGGAAAAAGTCTCAGACAAAAATGCAATTTTTATTGGGAAAAAGTTTGGAACTGTGCTAGGAATTGATAAAATTTCGGATGATAGGTCGGTCACAAGGGGATACATGAGGGTCAAGCTCATCCTGGATGTTACGCATCCACTTCCGAGAGATTTCCTGTTGGAGATCAGGGGAAAGACAGAATGGGTAAGCACTCTTATCGAACGCCTCTCTGATTATTGCTACTATTGTGGTATGCTAGGTCATGACTGCGGCGATTGTAAATATAGTCCTGCGCCTGTGTATGACCCCCCTGACCCTGGTTATAAAGGTAACTTTAGAGCTAAAGTTTTGAAAGATTGGAATGCTCCTTTGAAAACTATTTATGAAATTAGCCTCATGAAAGGAATTGAGCCTCAAGGAAACTTATCTGGTGGTATGTCAACTCCAAAACCCCCCACTAAGAAAGCAACATGCCCTGGTATCCCAACTTTGAATGAAAAGGATTTCCCTGCTAGGTCTACTCTTCACTCTGATAACTATTACTTGAGAAATAAGATGCTGGAAGCTAAAAACTGCTCCACTGAATTTTTTGAAAAGATTAACCCTATTACTGTATTTGCTGAGGTCTTTAGAGTTGAAAAAACTAAGAAATTTCACCTTCAGAAAATTCCTTCATTTGGGGCTGAGGCTTGCTCCTCCTCCTCTCTTTTGAGCCAACAAAATGCCAACTACAAAAGCCATGACCAACCCACCCTGACCTTCAATTTTTCTGACCCTGTTGAATAGGTTATTCCCAAATTCGATCTCTCCAATGATGAAGTGGAGTTCCCTTACCCTAATGAAGATGATGCCCCTCCTGTGATCACCCCAAACTCTCACCCTTGGCTGAAGAGGGACATGGACTCTCAGGTAGCAGCTATGTTCAAATCCCTTTATAACAACCACCTACCCTCCCTATCATATCAGCATCCCATCCCCCAGAAACCAGCTCACAAAAAATTCAGCTCCAAAAAAAGCCCACTTACAAATTCTATTAACCTCCCAAAGGCCCCAGGCCTCTCCTTGAAAGAGCACCCTTCCAACCAAAACCAACCCAACCTCCAGCTAAATCCTAACTTGTCAGCTGCTCTGGATAGGATGACTTTGAAGAGGAAAGCTAATTCTGAGGAGAAACCTGGAAATCCTAGGCTTTCCAAAGCTCTTAAAAGCTTGATTGAACTCCCTCTCCTCCCTCCTGATGAGGAGACTGCTCTTGAGCCAGACTGTAATAACCCGAAAATTTTAATTACTTAATTAAGTGTTAACCTTGCGATTATCTTAATAAAACATAATTAAATTAACTTAGCACCTTAATTAAACTCGAAATTTTAATTTCTCAAATTTTCATATTAGCTTGTTAAGCTCTATAAAATTTTGTGATTAGGATCATTTATTACGAAATTATTAGAATTTCGTTACTTGTTTGATTAAACTTTTTTTTTTTTTTTTTTGGTAATTAAGAATTTTATTAATCACCAGAAATACCAGTACAGCATGGGTTTCACAAATGCAAAACCTCTCAGAATCCTACTCAAATACATACTCTCCGACATTCCTCACAAAGCATAAACCATGTATGAGTGGGTTACTAAAGTGATGCTCACCTTCTAGGAAGGGTATCAACACTAGGGTTCCTCACACACAACTGCTGCAAAGAGAAATAACTCAACATAAAATAAACAAGCAACACAGATTACACAGGTAAGCTCTCAAGGAAACGTGACAGTTTGACATTCTTCCTGGCACGAACAAACACCTGTAGCTGTATGTGCTTGATCAGCGCTTCCTTCACCATCTTCTTACCTTGAAATATTCTCAGATTTCTCTCAATCCACACTGAGTACACAACATGAGCAAAACACATCTTCATAACACTGGCTAAAGCAGACTTCCCTCTCACCTGTTTCAGAATTTGGTCACATTCAGCCCCCCAGGTTAGTATCTGTCTATCAGCCTGCAGCCTATTGAGTATCCCTTTCCAGATCCCATTTGTAAAGGGACATTGGAAGAACAAATGAGCCATGTTTTCAGGCTCAGTTTCACAGAAAACACAAGTTGTATCAGAAATAATCCCCCAAGCTGCCATCTTGTCTTTTGTTCTAAGCTTCTGTAAAAGAGCAAGCCATAGGATAAACGTGGCTTTTGGTGCAGCAGCATTTGAGCATACAATATTCTTCCAAGGAACCTTCTCTAGCTGACCTCTCAGTTTGACATAAGCACGTTTCACAGAGAATTTCCCACTCCAGACTACATTAGACCACCCTCCAAGCACCTCCATATATTTTCTAGCTTGAAATATTTTCCTCACCATCCATGAGGCTTGAGTAGGAGGCGCCATCTGCCAAAAATCCTTGTGTTTAACATAGTAAGCATGAATCCACAACTTATCCTGTTTCAAGCTCAAGGCCCAAAGTAACTTACATATCGCAGCTTGATTCCAAATCTTGAGGTTCAATAAATTACAACCTCCAGCTGACTTAGGACAACAGACTCTTTCCCATGCCACAAGAGCTTTCTTGGTAATATGAGCTTCCCCAAACCACAAATAACTCCTGCAGGCAGCCTCTACTAGCTTAAGAACTTTCTGTGGTAACACAAATAGTTGACTCCAGTATGCCTGGATGCCATATATAACAACCCTAATCAATTCCAATCTTCCAGCATACGACAAGTATCTAGCAGCCCAAGTCCTGATCCTAGATGTAATCTTCTCAATGAGTATTTTGCATTGAGATACTTGTAGCTTCTTACTAGACAGAGGCACCCCTAAGTACTTCACAGGTAGCTCCCCCACTGAGTAACCAAGTATATCCAAAATAAGGGTCCTTTCCTGAGCACTCACCACTCCAAAATAAACCTGACTCTTGTCAAGATTAGCTTTGAGTCCAGAAGCCAGAGAGAAATGAGTAAATTTCTCATGCAAATAACTAATAGACACAACATCTCCTCTTGCAAACAACAACAAATCATCCGCAAAACAAAGATGTGTGATACCAAGCTTCTGACACCTAGGATGAAATTTGAACTGTTTATACTGTTTCAGACCCTGCAAGCTTCTGTGCAAATATTCCATGACTAGAGTAAAAAGATAAGGAGACATCAGATCCCCTTGCCTAAGTCCCCTCTTAGCAGGGAAAGATTCAGTGAACTCTCCATTCAATTTAATTTTGAAAGAAACAGAAGAAATGCAAGCCATAATCCGTTGGACCACAACAGCAGGGAAACTCAATTCTTTCATAACAGCCTCAATAAAGCACCACTCAACAGAAGCATACGCCTTCTGCAAATCTACCTTCATCATGCACCTAGGAGACAGGTTCTTCCTAGCATAACCTTTGACCAATTCATGACTTAGGAGAATGTTATCAGTAATGAGTCTACCAGGAATAAAAGCAGATTGGCTACTACTTACCACAAACCCAATGACACCTTGCAGTCTATGAGTAATCACTTTGAAAATAATTTTATACAATAAAGTACAGCATGCAATTGGCCTGAATTCACAGAAGAAGGTTGAGCAACTTTGGGAACCAGTGTGATCACAGTGGTATTAATAGTAGGAAGCAGATAACCAGTTCTGAAAAATTCTTTAACAGCAACACGTACCTCAACTTGAATAATAGGCCAAGCCTTCTTTAAAAAAAAAGCATTGAACCCATCAAACCCAGGGGCTTTGTTGTCATCAATAGAGAATACAGCATTTTTAATCTCTTGATTAGAAACTAGCTCGCACAGCACACTCTAGTAAGTTGAGGCCCCTGTCTCATAGCATGAATATCAATATAGGGTAGCTGATCAGCTGAAGAACCCAGAAGCTTACCATAGAAAGAAACAATCTCTCTCCTAATGTCTTCAAGCTTTGTAAGTCTCCTCCCATCACTATCCACAAGAGTAGTAATAGAACTCTTATTAAACCTCTCTGTCATTACAGCAAAGAAATATTTTGAATTGCTATCTCCAACCTGTAACCAGTGCGCCTTAGCTTTCTGTTTATAGATTTGCTCCTGTATATCAGACCATTTCTCCAGCTTGGCCAGACACTCTCTCTCTTTCTCAACCCAGTTAGGATCAACAACTTGAGAGCCCATCTGCTTTTGTACATCCTCAAGTTGCTCTCGAGCTTGTGTGACCCTATTATCCACACTATCAAACTCTACAGAAAACAGTTGTTTCAAAGAGTGTTGACAATTTCTCAATTTCCTCCACACACTCACCATAGCTGGCCCTCTCAAAGGGGGTTGCCAAGTAGCTTCAACAACCTCCAAAAATTTCTCATGTTGAGAGATGACATTAAGAAACCTAAAAGGTCTCTTAGCTTTATAAGTAACAGGCTCCATGTTCAGAAATATTGGTGAGTGATCAGAGATATGAGGTTCTCTAAAATCAGCTGTAATAGAGCCAAATTTGACATGCCAAGCATCATTGCCAATTGCTCTATCAATCTTACTGCATACATGTTTATTTGTCCATGTGTAGTATCTCCCCATGGCTTTAAGATCAGACAAATTACAATTGTCCATGAACCCCTGCAAGTCTTCAATCTCATGCTCAGTCACAGGATTACCATGGATTCTATCAGCTTGTAATAAGACTGTATTAAAATCACCACAGATACACCAAGGGCCACTCACCCCCTGACTCACAATGCTAAGCTCAGTCCATAGATCCTTCCTGGCTTCCACAGTGTTAAATCCATATATCACAGTAAAGAAACACCAAAAATCAGAATGCCTACTCTCAGCTCTACAGTGAACAAACTGGCTGTTGCTCACAAGAATCTGAACCTCCACATGAGCAGCTTGCCAAAGGACCCAAAATCTGCCATTACTAGCAGTTACATAGTTATGAGCCCACTCCCATCCTTTGGCAATTTTATTTACAATATGTCTTGCTTTAGCCTCCTTCACCCTGGTTTCTAATAAGCCAGCAAGCAGAATGTTATTCTTTCTCAAATACTCTCTCACCTCTTTATTCTTGAAAGGCTTGTTAATGCCTCTCACGTTCCACACTACCCAATTCATTGGGAAGTTGAGGCGGGAGGATCCTTTGATGACTCCAAAGGTCCCTCCTTAGTACCAATAAACTCAATAATAGGCTCAGCCAAAACACTAAAAGAATTCTTCACAGCAGTAGTACAAGCATCTTTAATAAACCCAGTTGAAGCACTATATCTAGTGCCCACCCTATGCACTACAGGTCCTGTGAGCACTTTCAAACCCTGATCAACACCCTGAATATCAGTGGCAACTTGCTTGCCTTTATCACCAGGCACACTCACATTGGCCATAGATACCTGCTCAGAAGTACCAGCACCAGCACCCAATGAATGATTGGCACTAGGAGGTTTAGGGATCCAGACACTAGCAGGTTGACCACCCTTTCTCTTCCTATTTCGTTTCTTAGCCTGAGCAGCAGCCGACTCAACAGGTCTATGCCTCACAGAGTTACAATCATGCCCAAACTGGACACAAGTCTTACAAAACAGAGGTTTCCAGTCATAACACACTTGCTGGATAAAGCTCTCCCCATCTGGATCCTCCACAGTAATTTCCTTCAGGAGCTCTTGGGTTACATCAATTTCAACCAACACACGAGCAAAGGAAATACGAGCTTGTTTCGCAGTGCATTCATCAGCAAATAACGGTTTTCCCAATCCACTAGCAATACGGCTTAAGGAATCCCCACCCCAGCAGTTAAGAGGAAGATTAGGGAATCTAACCCACAATGGAAGCACACGAAGAAACTCATCTTTAAAACAGAAATCAGCAGACCACGCACGCAGAATAATAGGCATATTATTGAAGGTATAAGGCCCAGAATACAAAACTTCATCAATATCCTTCTGGTTGTGAAATTTTACAACAAAGAAACCCTCATCATGCGAAAAAATCTCAGGTTTTTGCACAAAATTCCACATTTTATCCAGGTATTTCTCCAGATAACTATAAGCAGGAGTATCTCCAACCACATACAAAATTAGGGCATGTTTCCATACCTCTGATTGCTTGTCTATCTCAGCCCGATCCAGAATCACCACCCTCTTCCCCTCTCGCACTTGAGGTGCGATATAGATCAGTGCCAAGCCATTCGAAGCAGCTCGATTCTGTGGGAATACGCTGGTCCATGGTTCCTCAGGGAGAACTGGACTTTCCAGATTAGCATCCAATGTAAGGTCCAGCCTCCGCGCCGCTCTATACGGGCCTAGGACTGACGCAGTCGTTGAAGATGACATCGCGATCCCCTTACTCAAAGATGATGGGTCAAAGTTAGGGTTAACCCCCGGTGGTTCCGACTGATTTGGGGGTGTTTCCACCACCGGAGAATCAACCGCCGGACTAGCTCGAGAACTTGATGTGCTGGCCACAGGTGGAACAGGACCCCCTCTTCCACCACCTCGCGGTCGACCTCGAGGACGTCCTCCCCCTCTCGGCATCTCAGCCCAGTGCAAAATAGCAAGCCCGCTTATCTTGCGCCGAGTTGCTTATCAGATAGTTATATCAGATAGAGAAAGTTTATCAGATAGTTATATCTCGTATGGCTTTTTTCTGATTAAACCATTATTGCCCACTAAACTAATTAATGTATGATTAGAGTTGCTAATCATGAAGTTAATCCTCTAAATGCTCCAACTTACATAACATGCACGGTAGTATTACTATTACATGCAAAAACTAGATACTATTTACTTGATTATGACCTATCTTAATATAGTATAAGTGAGAGAAATTTATTTTTGACAAGTGTTATATGAGGTGGCAAAATGTTAGAAAATTAAATTAAAATAAAAACCCAACCCATGGTTTTGCATGGCCAAATATGCATAGGTGTATGGTTTCTTCACATGGGACTTGACAAAGAAAAATTCAGCAATTGTGGTGGGCTTGGATGAGTATATTATATGCATATAAACTAATGAAAAATTTGAAAAATAAAATGGGCCATTGCTACACATGGGTGGGCTCAAATAGCAAGTTAAGTGAGCTAAGAAATCAGCTCAAAACATCTATAAAATGGGGGAGGGGAAACCGGGTACAAAGAGGAAAAAGGGGAAGAGAAAAATAGTAAGAAAAGAAGAGAAAAATAAAGAAAGGAATTCAGAATTTTGATGGGTTAAATCACCCAAATTCTCACCCAATAAAAACTAAGAGAGCAATACCGATAATCATCATTATCCCTATTTGCTTTTACTCTTCCCAAGCTCAAGTTTAATTGAACAAGTTAAATCTTGTTACACCCTATTACCCTACTATCCGAAACCCAAGCCAAGTCAACAACAAAAATTAATTCTTCCAAAATCAAATCTCCCAAAATCTATCCCACATTATCACAAAGCAAAATCAGATTTTTAGTGAGAGAGAGTGTAGAGAAATAAGGGGAAAACCGAAAGAGAAAGAGAAGAAAAAGGGTAAGAAAACTAAACTAAAACCTTGTGCATTGTTTAATAAATTCTAGTTCATAAAAATAAATCCTTACACAATATTTTCTTTGTCCATCTTTACTCAAAATCAAGTTGATAAGTCCACTCTTTTTCCTTCCTAAACCGAGAACAAGTTGGCTAAAACAAGCAAGGTAAATTCCTAAACCCATTTTCGATTTCTAGTTGTTCTTAATCATGAAAATGCAAAACCTAAACCTTTAATCTTCATCACCTACTCTTACTCTTTCGAAAATGACCTAAAATAAACTTGATCATGTTCATCTAAACCCATTTTGGACCCTAACGTCGTTGCATGTCAATTTTGAACCTTTTTAACCAAAATTGGAAAAATCAAGTTAAAACAAGTGAAAATCCCAAATTGGTAAGTTGATATAAAAATGGACCACAAAATCATTTCCAAAAATGCATATGCCGAAAAAGGAAAATAAAAGAAATAAAAACCCTAACTTTCGAAACTAACAAGAAATTCATAAAAATCAAGGATCTTGCATTGTAAGCTCTTGCATGTTAATTTTGGACTAATTAAAGGAAAATAAAATTCTAGGTTCAAGGTGATTGTCGAATCAAGAGGAGGAATTGTTGTTTAGTCTTTGCTCAAATCAAGGTAATTTTCATGTCCATTAATCCCTTAAATACTTATATAAAAACGATTTTGGTGATTTATGAAAATTATGAAAAGAAATGGACATTAATGGATTTTTTGCGTTACTTGTTATTCGAATGGTGTTTGATGATGATTATGAGTAGTTGGAGATTTATGACAAATTTGAGTGTTAAAGAGACAAGGTAGAATTATTGTGGCATTGTTGTGTTCTTGATTGTGCCGTGAGTGTGTGATGAAAATTGAAAAATTTGTGTGACTTGTACTTGTTGATTGATATTGTGAGATATTGAAGTGTTATCATGATTTATGGACATATAATTGTATACTTGGACTTATGGATAGTTGGGAAATGTTGTTGCATGTGAGAAATATTAAGAGTATATGAAAGTGAGCTTATGTATGGATTATATAATGCTGAATTTTTACTAAGTATAGTGACTTTGGAGAAATTGGACTTATGAGGACTTTAAGTACTTAAAATACTAAATGAATGGGGTATATCAAGTTATCACTTGATCCCAAACAAAGTGAAAAGAAAATTGTGTGCACTTGTTTGATCACTAATGAAAGATTAATTGTGGTAGCATTCAAGCTTTGCAACCTTGAAATGATTGAAGGGAATGTGAGTTTAAGTGTGCACACTATAATAAAATGACTATAATGCCTGACCAAGAGCCTTAGTATGAATTATGTGACCTTAGAGTCCAAGAAATTGTGATATAGAAGTTGGATTACAAATCCAAGATGATTGTGAGAAATTAAGTGAATTATGATTAAGGTAGATAAGACCTTAATCACGCATATCTTCCTACTAGCTAACATAAAATGACTAACATAATTTTTAGCAAAGTTTACGAGTTGATTATTATGACTAATTTTGGTGGATTGTGGACATTAAGAGAAGGTATTTTGTGAGATTGATTTTCGAATGATACTTGGAAGATATTATTGTAAATGGGAAGGTATATGATTATTATCGTATTTATAAACACATCACTTATTATCTATATTTTATTTATCAAACGACTTATGGACGTGAAAATGGTAAGTTTCTCAAAATTATTTTATTACTATTATTTTTACATAATGAGGTGAAATTGCTTAGCTTTCCGCTAATTTTCTGTTTATTTGTTTAATGTGATCGTTGCTCGGAATTGTGGAGCAGTTTGATGGACGTTTGTTGCATGACATGAGATGGCATACTCGTAATAATATTAGTTTACTTAGCCGCGAAGTTAGGTCGCTATGTAATTAAGACAATAATTATTTTTCTTCAGTTGTTTTTGTAATTTCCTTAATAGCCTTGTATCTATTTCTTTTAAAATGGATACGACGGTAATGACTTGGAATTTTTATAATATGATATGACGTTTTGTTAATTTAGATCTTGGGGTGATAACTTTCGATTAGTTTATAATTAATCGGGGTTAA
Source organism: Tetragonia tetragonoides (assembly GCA_038025085.1). Taxonomy (NCBI): domain Eukaryota; kingdom Viridiplantae; phylum Streptophyta; class Magnoliopsida; order Caryophyllales; family Aizoaceae; genus Tetragonia; species Tetragonia tetragonoides. The sequence goes on along the minus strand of CM076151.1, from coordinate 33,387,085 downwards.
ATTTCGGGTCGTTACAAAATGGTATCAGAGCATAAAAATGAAAAGTTAGAACTTAAATGCTAAAAATGAAAACGGGGTAGACTAAGAAAAGGGTGCATGTGCATTTAGAAGAGTTTAAGTTTTCCATGTTTGCATGTGTGTTTAAATTGCTTGCAACTAACGTTTAGATTATGTGCTATATTGAGTTTGTTCTAGATGGCTCCTACTCCCGTATCTCTTATACCACCGCATCCGGTCACGCTGCAATGAAGGATGACGAGTCTATTGAGGACTAGTTGGCACGTTTCACCGTTGTTTGCAACGCCTACGCACCATACACCGATGAGCCGGTTGGCTTTGAGGGATGGAGAGTTTATGTTCTTTTTAAGACTCTTCCTCCCGAAGAGCCATGGCTTAGCGTTCGTCTCAATTATATGGATATCCTTGTGTTTGATAACAAGTTTAATGTTATTCATTATTCTAACAAGGATATGTGGTATTTGGATTTGGCCTACATGAGGGGTATCTTGAACCAAACTATTCCGAGTGGTATGTCGCCACTATGGGAGTTTCTCTCATACCCGAGACCATGATCCAATACCGTAGAGAAAAGTCGGTTTACTTCCTTCACATCCCTCCTATCCCCGAGTATGTTCCCGTGCATCCACCACCAACGCAAGGGGAGTCCTCGTCCATGCCTCCATCTACTCCTTGGGTGCTGGCTATGGTGGAGATTGAGCATGAGGTTGAGGTCCACTTTCCTACTCTTAACCGAGACCCCATTGAGGCGTTTGTGCATGGTCTTATTCATGGCAAATCAAAAAGGAGAAGTAGTAGTAACTGGAACCACCAACCCGACTAATGGGGAAAGCTCTAATGGAGGGATATTAGAAACTCTAGAAACTTTGTGTCAATACTTTGGGACAACAATTAAAGGTCAAATAGAGGAGAAAGGAGGAATGAAAGAGAAAACTAAGGAACCCCAAGCCTTGCTTTTCAAAAACCTAGCTAATCACCTCCCACCTACTTTTGAAGGGGGGGTTAACCCGTTGTTGCTTGAGGATTGGATTAGGGACATGGAAAAGTTGTTTGAGGCCATAGGATGTCCAAAAGATCACATGATTAGTTGTGGGCAATACTACTTAAGGAGAGAAGCCAATGATTGGTGGCAAGTTGTTAAGGAGGAACACCTTAGTAAACCTGATTTTGATTGGGAGAAATTTAAGAAAAAGCTTAGAGAGAGATTTTACCCTAGGTCCCTTAGGAGAAGGAAGCAACAAGAGTTTGAGAATTTGAGGCAAGGTAAAATGAGTGTAACGGAGTACACTGCAAAGTTTAATGAGTTGTCGCGATTTGCAGAAAATTTGGTGAAGGATGAGATAGATAGGATTGAGAGGTTTGAGGATGGTCTTACTTGGCGTATCCAGGAACTAGTCGCTGGGTCGTCAAACACTTTTCAGGAAGCTTATGATAAGGCAATTAACATGGATAGAATCCAAGAGAGGCGTGATGCCATTATGGCACGAAGCAAGAATTGGAAGGAGAGAAATGGAATTGTTGAGAGAAAGAGGTCTAGAAGTCCACCTAGGAGTACTGGAGTGTTTTGATCTGGAGTAAATTTTAAGAGGAATGGAGGAAGTGTGAGAAACTGTCCCCGTTGTGGAAAGAGTCACCCGGAAAAACCTTGTGGAATCAAACCTGTCTGTTTTGTTTGTAACAGGCTTGGTCATATTGCAAGTGAGTGTTACACTAGCAGACAAGTGAGGAGTGAGGAAGGATTTGATAGGAGAAATCACCAGCCCCAAAATGGAAACCAAAACTGGAACAATGGTCGTGAGAATGAAGGGCAATTTACTGGAGCTAGAGACTGGAGGAATACCACCACTTTCCAAAAGGTCGTAACTCAACAACATGAAAGTGTTGCTTGTACTAGTCAAGAAGTTAGCCATAACAAAGGAAGAATTCACGTGATAAATCATCTAGATGCTGACACTAGTCCTAATGTGGTCACTGGTACTTTCCTTATTTATTCTTTTCCTGCAGTAGTTTTATTTGATTCTGGTGCATCACGATCATTTTTATCTACTGAATTTGGCCAGAATAATAAACTAATACCGAATATCATCCCAAAAGTAGAAATCACAACTCTCGGAGGAATTACCGTACCCTGTGAACTTGTTTACAAAAATAGCCCCATACAAATAGCCAACAAAAATTTTCCTGGTGATCTCATACAATTTAATTTGTTAGATTTTGATGCTATATTAGGAATGGATTGGCTTAGTAAATATCAGGCTAGAATTGAGTGTTACCAACAAAATTCGTTAAAAACCTTATCCGGTGAATGGGTAGAATATGACGGAATGAATATAACACCGCACTTTAGCATAATTTCCGCCATGAATATCGCTACTCTAAATAGGAAAAATTATCCGAACCATCTTTTCCAAATGACTGAATCCGCACCAAAAGAAAATGAATTGTGAAAAATACCTGTAGTATCTGAATTTCCCGATGTATTTCCCGAATAGATACCCGGTATGCCGCCAAAGAGAGCCATAGACTTTACCATAGAACTTATCACTGGTACCACACCAATTTCAAAAGCTCCTTATAAGATGGCCCCAGCAGAAATGAAAGAGTTGAAAACCCAGTTAGAGGAATTGTTGGAGAAAGGATATATTAGACCTAGTTTTTCGCCTTGGGGAGCACCTGTATTGTTTGTGCGGAAGAAAGACGGAAGTATGATGTGCATAGATTATCGAGAGTGAAATAAGGTCACCATAAAAAATAAGTATCCCTAACCTAGGATAGATGACTTGTTCGACCAGCTTAAAGGTGAAAGAGTATTTTCGAAAATAGATTTGAGGTCAGGATATCATCAGTTGTGAATTAAGGAGGAGGATATACCTAAAACTGCTTTTGGAACCCGCTGTGGACATTATGATTTTATTGTAATGCCCTTTGGATTAACCAATGCTCCCGCAGCTTTTATGAATTTTATGCATAGAATTTTCCAACCTTACTTAGATCGATTTGTGGTAGTTTTCATAGATGACATTTTGATTTATTCCAAAAATAGAGAAGACCACGGGAAGCATTTGGGAGTAGTTTTAGAAACCTTGAGAGAAAACCAAATTTATGCAAAATTGTCTAAGTGTGAATTTTGGATCGAGAAAGTTACTTTTCTAGGACATATTATTTCTAATGATGGAGTGTCGGTAGACCTTAGCAAGATAGAGGCAGTTACTGAACTGGTCCAGACCAACCAATGTTACAGAAATTCGAAGTTTCTTGGGATTAGCAGGATACTATAGAAGATTTGTGAAAGATTTTTTGAGCATAGCTAAGCCCATCACCAATCTTTTGAGGAAAACCACAAAATTTCAGTGGGATGAGAAATGAGAGGAAGCCTTTCAGGAACTGAAAAATAGATTGACCACTGCACCAATTTTGACTTTACCTAATGAGGGAGAAGATTATGAAGTGTTTAGTGACGCATCTAAAACTGGGTTAGGTTGTGTACTTATGCAGCATAGAAAAGTGATAGCCTATGCTTTAGGCAGTTGAAACCCTATGAGGTAAATTACCCAACCCATGACTTAGAATTAGCCGCATTCGTGTTTGCTTTGAAAATTTGGAGACATTACTTGTACGGAGCTAAGTGTTATCTTTATACTGATCATAAGAGCTTAAAGTATATTTTTACCCAGAAGGAGTTAAACTTAAGGCAAAAAAGATGGTTAGAATTACTAAAGGATTATGATTTGGAGATTAGATATCATGAGGAAAAAGCCAATGTTGTGGCAGATGCTCTTAGTAGAAAAACCCGTCATTCAATATCACATCCTTTAGAGAAAGGAATGAAGAAGCTTAGTCTTGAATCAGTGGAACAAGGAAAAACTGAGGAGATTATAGCTATGTTTTCAATTCAACCCACGCTTTTTGAGGAAATTAGAGAGTTGCAGAAAGTTGATCCCGAGCTAGAGAAAATGAGGGAATTAGTGAGAAATGGAGAATTAACAGAAATTGAGGAACTAGAGGATGGTAGTTTGAAGTATAAGGGGAGATGGTGTATACCACAAAATGAGCAGTTGAAAGAAAAGATTTTAGGAGAAGCCCATAACACACCATATTCATTACACCCTGGAAACAATAAGCTGTATCGAGATTTAAGAATCTCATTTTTGGTGGAAAGGAATGAAGAGAGAGATAGCTGACTATGTGTCGAAATGTCTTACCTGTCAAAGAGTGAAGAGTGAACACCCGAAAACTGGAGGATTGTTACAACCTTTAGAAATTCCAAGTTGGAAATGGGAATCAGTGTCTATGGATTTTCTTACTGGATTACCTAGTACGAGTCGTGGAATGAACACCATTTGGGTTATAGTGGATAGGTTAACCAAAGTAGCGAGATTTATAGCAATGAAAGATACTTGGAGTTTAACCCAGCTTGCAGAAGCTTATATTAGAGAAGTTGTTAGATTACATGGTGTACCTAAGGATATAGTATCTGATAGGGATACTCGTTTTCTATCACATTTTTGGGAAAAACTACAAGCCGCATTTGGGACGCAACTTAAGTTTAGTACGTCATTTCATCCAGCTACAGTTGGACAGACAGAAAGGACGATACAAACGCTTGAGGATATGCTTAGGTCTTGTATTTTAGAATTTCAAGGAAGTTGGGAGAAACATTTAACTTTGGTAGAATTTTCCTACAACAATAGTTATCATTCCACCATAGACCAAGCCCCTTACGAAGCATTGTATGGAAGAAAATGCACTAGTCCTTTATGTTGGGTAGATTTAGAGGATACCTTGGTGTTAGCACCTGATATAGTACATGATACGATGGAGCAAGTCAAGATTATACAAGGAAAAATGAGAGCCGCTCAAGATAGACAGAAGAGCTACGCCGACAACCGAAGGAAACCCTTAGAATTCTAAATAGGAGATAACATCTTGATTAAGGTATCACCGATGAAAGGAGTTAAGAGATTCGGGCAGAAAGGAAAATTGGGCCCAAGATATGTTGGCCCGTACCGAATAGTCGAAAGAGTTGGAGAGGTAGCCTACAGAATTGAATTACCCTCAGAATACGAAAACATGCACAATGTATTTCATGTATCCCAGTTACAAAAGTACTCGGGAGAGCAAAGTCAAACCCAACAAATTGAACCCATAGAGCTGTCTGAAAACCTTACTTTTGAGGAGATCCTAATATCCATCCTAGATTATAAGCAGAGGAAGTTACGCAGCAAAATCACACCGCTAGTCAAAGTTTTATGGCAAAGTCCCACGATAGAGAAAGCCACTTGGGAATCTGAATCAGACATGCTGAACCAATACCCTCATCTGTTTACCCAAGGTTAGAATTTTCAAGTTTCAGGAGGAAACTTATTTTAACGGGGGTAAACTGTAATAACCCGAAAATTTTAATTACTTAATTTAGTGTTAACCTTGCGATTAGCTTAATAAAACACAATTAAATTAACTTAGCACCTTAATTAAACTCGAAAATTTTAATTTCTCAAATTTTCATATTAGCTTGTTAAGCTCTATAAAATTTTGTGATTAGAATTATTATTACGAAATTATTAGAATTTCGTTACTTGTTTGATTAAACCTTTATTTCCCACTAAACTAATTAACGTATGATTAGAGTTGCTAATCATGAAGTTAATCCTCTAAATGCTCCAACTTACGTAACATGCATGGTAGTCTTACTATTACATGCAAAAACTAGATACTATTTACTTGATTATAACCTACCTTAATATAGTATAAGTGAGAGAAATTTATTTTTGACAAGTGTTAAAATGAGGTGGCAAAAATTCAGAAAATTAAATTAAAATAAAAACCCAACCCATGGTTTTGCATGGCCAAATATGCATGGGTGCATGGTTTCTTCACATGGGACTTGACAAAGAAAAATTCAGCAATTGTGGTGGGCTTGGATGAGTATATTATATGCATATAAACTAAGAGGAAAAAGGGGAAGAGAAAAATAGTAAGAAAAGAAGAGAAAAATAAAGAAAGAAATTCAGAATTTTGATGGGTTAAATCACCCAAACTCTCACCCAATAAAAACTAAGAGAGCCATACCCATAATCATCATTATCCCTATTTGCTTTTACTCTTCCCAAGCTCAAGTTTAATTGAATAAGTTAAATCTTATTACATCCTATATACCCTACTACCCGAAACCCAAGCCAACCCAACAACAAAAATTAATTCTTACAAAATCAAATCTTCCGAAATCTATCCCACATTATCACAAAGCAAAATCAGATTTTTAGTGAGAGAGAGTGTGTAGAGAAAGAAGAGGAAAACCGAAAGAGAAAGAGAAGAAAATGGGTAAGAAAACTAAACTAAAACCTTGTGCATTGTTTAATAAATTCTAGTTCATAAAAATAAATCCTTACACAATCTTTTCTTTGTTCATCTTTACTCAAAATCAAGTTGAGAAGTCCACTCTTTTTCCTTCCTAAACCGAGAACAAGTTGGATTAAGCAAGCAAGGTAAATTCCTAAACGCATTTTCGATTTCTAGTTCTTAATCATGAAAATGCAAAACCTAAACCTTTAATCTTCAGCACCTACTCTTAATCTTTTGAAAATGACCTAAAATAAACTTGATCATATTCATATAAACCCATTTTGTACCCTAACGTCGTTGCATGTAAATTTTGAACCTTTTTAACCAAAATTGGAAAAATCAAGTTAAAACAAGTGAAAATCCCAAACTGGTAAGTTGATATAAAAATGGACCACAAAATCATTTTCAAAAATGGAAATGCCGAAAAAGGAAAATAAAAGAAATAAAAACCCTAACTTTCGAAATTAACAAGAAATTCATAAAAATCAAGGATCTTGCATTTTAAGCTCTTGCATTGTTAATTTTGGACTAATTAAAGGAAAATAAAATTCTAGGCTCAAGGTGATTGTCGAATCAAGAGGAGGAATTGTTGTTTAGTCTTTGCTCAAGTCAAGGTAATTTTCATGTCCATTAATTCCTTACAAAATTATATAAAAACGATTTGGGTGATTTATGAAAATTATGAAAAGAAATGGACTTTTTTGAATTTTTGGCCTTACTTGTTATTCGAATGGTGTTTGATGATGATTGTGAGTAGTTTGGAGTTTTATGACAAATTTGAGTGTTAAAGTGACAAGGTAGAATTATTGTGGCGTTGTTGTGTTCTTGATTGTGCCGTGAGTGTGTGATGAAAATTGGACAATTTGTGTGACTTGTACTTGTTGATTGATATTGTGATATGTTCAATTATTATCATGATTTATGGACATATAATTTTATACTTGGACTTATGGATAGTTGGGAAATTTTGTTTCATGTGAGAAATATTAAGAGTATATGAAAGTGAGCTTATATATGGATTATATAATGCTGAATCTTTACTAAGTATAGTGACATTGGAGGAATTGGACTTATGAAGACTTTTAAGGACTTAAGATACTAAATGAATGGGGTATATCAAGTTATCACTTGATCCCAAACAAAGGGAAAAGAAAATTGTGTGCACTTGTTTGATCACTAATGAAAGATTAATTGTGCTAGCATTCAAACTTTGCAACCTTGAAATGATTGAAGGGAATGTGAGTTTAAGTGTGCACACTATAATAAAATGGCTATAATGCCCGGCCAAGAGCCTTAGTATGAATTATGGGACCTTAGAGTCCAAGAAATTGTGATATAGAAGTTGGATTATAAATCCAAGATGATTGTGAGAAATTAAGTGAATTATGATTAAGGTAGATAAGACCTTAATCACGCATCTCTTTCTACCACCTAACATAAAATGACTAACATAATTTTTAGGAGAGTTTATAAGTTGATTATTAGGACTAATTTTGGTGGATTGTGGATATTAAGAGAATGTATTTTGTGAGATTGATTTTCGAATGATACTTGGAAGATATTATTGTAAATTGGAAGGTATATGATTATTATCGTATTTATAAACACATCACTTATTATCTATATTATATTTATCAAACGACTTATAGACGTGAAAATGGTATGTTTCTCAAAATTATTTTATTATTATTATTTTTACATAATGGGATGAAATTACTTAGCTTTCCGTTAATTTTCTGTTTATTTGTTTCATGTGATCGTTGCTCGAAATTGTGGAGCAGTTTGATAGAAGTTTGTTGCTTGGCATGAGATGGCATAATCGTAATATTATATATTTACTTAGCCGCGAAGTTAGGTCGCTATGTAATTAAGACAATAACTATTTTTCTTCGGTTATTTGTAATTTCCCTAATAGCCTTGTATCCATTTGTCTTAAAATGGATACGGCGGTAATAACTTGGATTTTTTATGATATGATATGAAGTTTTGTTAATTTAGATCTTGGGGTGATAACCTTCGATTAGTATATAATTAATCGAGGTTAAATTTCGGGTCGTTACACAGACTCTTTGAGGCAGGTTAATGGGATTATAAGCAATATAGACAGAAGGGCCTCTATGAAGAAAAAAAGGAAAGTTCTGGCGAAGAAAATTGAGTTGAGGCTCAGTGGACCAAGAGATGCCTATCAAGAAGTTCTTATAGAGTTTGATGAGATGAACAACAAGGTTGGGAAGGCGGGCCAAACCTTGCCCCCAACTAGGGATGTAAATGAATCTTGCATTCGCGGATAACCGATCCATTTGATCCAATTATATGGATAAAAACCCGAATAAATGGATTCTTCCGTGGATGACGGATGGAGCGGGTGATGGATGGGTTGGATTAGGGTGAGAATTTCTTATCCGCTAAGCCGCTCCACGAAACCATTTATCATCCATTTACCATCCATTTAGTAAAAGTAAATTAAAAATATTAAAAATTATCTTCATTTTTTAGTTTTGATGTATGATATTTGTATTTGATAATAATTTAATCCGTATTTTGGTTGTATGAAACTTCTATGCATGATGTTTGGAACAAAGTTATTGATTAGGAAAACATTCTACAAAGATTAAATTTTAATAAATAACAGACTTCATTGATCCATTTATCACCCGATCCATCCATTAATCCGCGGATGATGGATGGAGCGAATGATGGATGGATGATTCGCGGATGACGGATGGAGCGGATGACGCGGATGAGTTTCGCGGATGGAGCGGATGATGATTCATCCACACCGAATCCGATCCATTTATATCCCTACCCCCAACCTCCCAATGTTAGGAATTTTCTAGAACTGTGGGGGATTGGGGCGTCCCGCAACAACTGTCCATTTGAGAGCCCAGGATCGGGAGTACAAACCAGACTTGGTGTTTATTTCCGAGACCATGTTACAAGAGAATAAGGCTAGAGAAATCCTAAGCCCACTTGGTTTTGATAATTGTGATGCAACTGATTCAGCTGGAAAATCTGGAGGTCTAGTTATAATCTGGAACAACAATCTTGATGCAACTCTTGTTATCAAGAATGATCAGCTCATGGTTATGAGCATTGAGGGGAAGCATGATAGTGCAAAAGACTGAATTCTTGTTATGGTCTATAGAGCTCCAAATCATGGAGACAAAGAAGCTTTTTGGGAAGCTCTTCACTACACAGCGGATCACTTCAAAAAACCTATATGTTAAATAGGTGATTTTAATGCAATTACCAGTTATGAGGAGAGATGGGGAGTATTTGATTCTAACTACCAGATGAAACAAAATTTGATAAATTTCATCAATAGGCTGAAGCTGATGGATTTGGGGTATATTGGTAATAATTATACGTGGTTTAAAAGGAGAGCTGGTAAGATCATTCTCAAGGAAAGACTGGATAGAGCTTTAAGCTCCCCTGAATGAAGGGATCAATTCAAAAAGCCACTGTGAGGCATGGCACAGCCCTGATCTCAGACCACTGTCCTCTGATTCTGAATACTGTGGGGAAGAGAAATTCTGGTCCTAAACCTTTCAAGTTCGAGGCAATGTGGCTCAGAAATTACACTTGCAAAGAGGTAGTGACTGATGCTTGGTTTACTGACACTAGGGGGTCTAGAGGTTTTAGACTTAGCAAAAACTTAACGCCACTAAGGAGGCTCTTAGATCATGGAACAAAAAGAAATTTGGGGATGTCCATGAAAGAATCAAGGAAGTCAAATGGAAAATTGAGAACATTCAAACAAGCAACAACATCCATTAAAATGAATCTGAGTCTTCCCTCCAAGCTAAGCTGGCTGAACTTTATGTTAGAGAGGCTATTCTTTACAAGCAAAAATCCAGGGTGCAATTCATGAGAGAGGGAGACCTCAATACGAGATTCTTTCATCTCATGGTTGTTCATAGAAGAAGAAGGAATAATATTGACAGTCTTAAGCTCGAGGATGGCTCCTGGGCTGATGAAAACTCAGTTATTGTCAAGACTTTTCTGCAATATTTCTCAACACTGTTCACCACTTCCAATCCAGGTACCCATAATGATGTTGCAAATCTTTTCCCTTTAGTCATTACTGATGTTGATAATGTGGATTTGTGCACTCTCCCATCTGAAGAGGAGATCACTGATGTTCTTAAAAACATGCACCCTAATATCTCACCTGATCCTGATGGTTTTTCTTATTTGTTCTACTAGAATTTGTGGGTTACTGTTAAAAGTGATGTTATTTCTATGATTCACAGCTTCTTTAGAGAAGGATACTTACTTAAGGAGTTGAATCACACTCACATTGCACTCATCCCAAAAAGTGCTAAATGCTCCTCTGTTAAGATTATAGACCTATATCCATCTGTAATATAGTCTATAAAGTTATCCCCAAACTGCTGGCTAACAGGGTCAAAGGCCATCTTGACAGATTCATTAGCCCTTTTCAATCAACTTTTGTACCAGTAGGATCATCACTGACAACTCCATCATGATCCAAGAAGTTTTGCATACCATGAAAACTTCTGGGGCTAAAGGAGGTCTCATGGCCTTGAAGATAGATATGGCCAAAGCATACGACAAGGTTGAATGGCAGGGTATTGAAGGCACTCTAAGAGCTCTTGGGTTTGCTGAAAAGTTTGTGAAGTTAGTGATGCAGTGCGTGATCACACCCTCCTTCTCTGTGCTGGTTAATGGAAGGCCTCATGGGTACTTCAGACCCCAAAGGGATCTTAGGAAAGGAGACCCTCTATCCCCCTTCTTTTTTGTGGTAGTGATGAAAATGTTATCGAGGCTTATCCAAAAAGATCAAGATAAAGGAGTTTGGAAAGGAATTTCCATAGCTAGAGAGTGCCCTAGCATCATTCACCTGTTGTATGCAGATGACCTAGTCATCTTTGCTAGGGCCAATGAGGAGAATGCCACAGGTATCCAAAATGTTCTTGATGAGTTGGAGAGATTCTCTAGTCTGGTTGCAAATAAATCAAAGTCTGGCATATATTTTAGCAGCAAAACCAGAAGGGAGAACAAAACGAAGGTGAAAAGGGTACTTAACCTCAAGGAAATGGATAGGCATGCTGTCTATTTAGGCCTTCCTTTTTTCAGAAGAGAAGGTAACAAGAAGAGGTTCCAATTCATTATGGATATAGACTCCAAAGCAGGATTCAAACTTAGAAAGCCAAAAATCTATCCTTTGCTGGTAGAACCAATCTCATTCAGTCTGTGGCCTCAACTATTCCTTCTTATGCCATGTCTAGCAACCTGCTCTCCAAACAGTTTGCAATAAACTTGATGGAATGATGCGCGACTTCTGGTGGGGGTTTGAAGTGAACAAAAAGGGAATCTACTTCAAAGCCTGGAAGGAGATGTGCAGGCCTTGGGAAGTGGGAGGACTAAATCTCAGAATGATGGAAAATGTCAATAAACCCCTTCAAGCTAAGGTAACATGGCAGCTTATCAGCAAGGAGAAGAGATTGTGGGTTGAGCATTGCCTTCTTAAATATTGTAGGAGACATGAACCTTGGGTCACTGAGGCCCATGGCTCGGACTCTGGATAGTGGAAAGAAATTCTTTAGGGTAGAGAAGTGTTAGTCAGAGGCTATTGCAAGCAAGTTGGCATAGGGGAAAGCATAAATATATGGACTGAACCATGGGTTCCTAACCTCAACAACTTCAGACCAGAACCTAGAGGGAATGAACTTCCTGATATTACATATGTTGTTGAAATTATAGAAGAGGGTAGATGGAATGAGGAGAAGATCAGGGATATATTTGATGAAGAGTCTGCAACTAAAATCATGAAAATCAAGCTTCCAAACGAGCCTTAGGAGCACCTGTGGATAAAAAGCAAGAGTGGCTGCTACACTGTTAAGAGTGCATACAGCAGTATTATTGAAGGTGAAACTGTGATCGTGAATATATTTGATAGTTGGTTCTGGAAATCACTGTGGAAAACTAAACTCCCTCATAGAGTTAGGATGTTCATCTGGAGACTTGCCTCTCACTGTATCCCTACTAAAGCCCAAATAAAGGCCAGAATCCCTCATGCTGTTGGGAATGCTCGATGTGTGGCCACGAGGAGGAGAGTAACCTGCATCTCTTCTTCTAGTATAACTGTGCCAAATTAGCATGGTTTCAAATCATGAACATAAGAACAGATGTGAGAGTGGATTGGAACGAGAAACACTGAAGCCTGCCTTAGGCCTGCTCAAAGGCTCGGCATCCCAAGTGAATTTGCTGATGACTTCACTGGGAAAGCTTGCACCCTCTTTGATTGCATCTGGAAGGAAAGGAACGGAAGTTTCCACGAAGGTAGAAGTGCGGATCCTGGGAAAATTATTGAGTCCTTTGAAAGATATTGGGAGCTGATAAGAAATGGGTGGCAGGATACGAATTCCCATCTGAAAGCAAAAGAGAAGACTGTATACCCTGATTGCAGGGGTGGTAAACACTTTTGTGTTGATGCAGCAGTTAGGCAGGGCACCTCGTTTGTGGCATGGATCTATACAGGCAGCAACGGTGACTTATTGAAGGCTAGTGCAAGTAAAGCAGAAACCTCAAATGCTTTCCAAGCTGAAGTGGAAGCTATTGCTCAGGTTTTTAAAAGCAATTCTCAGGAGGAGCTCAGAGACTCTTACATATTCTCAGATGCGAAAGCTGTGGTAGATTTACCAGAACAAAGGTCCTCCTTTCCCTTGGTCGACTAGGCGCAGCTGTGAGCAAGTCTCTCAATGTCAAAATTATCTTTTTGTCTAGAAAGTTTAATTTTCCATCTCATTACCTTGCAAAGTGGGCTGCGTCCCATAACTTTTGTGGTATATTTGACAGTAACATTGTTCTGCTAGCTTCTAATCTAGCAGAAAGCTTTTCTCAAGTTTAATAATATGAGGAAAGTATTGGCCCAGCAAAAAAAAAAAAAAAAAAAAAAAAAAAAAAAAAAAAAAAAAAAATACTTGAAAATCCATTACAAGTACCAAACACAAAACACCTAACATGGACACATGGTGGAGTTGGAAAACGCTGCAAACGTCAAGAGTGTGGATGCTTGTAAATTTATCATAATGTTGTAGATGCTCAAGCGAAAATATTTGTTCACGTAAATATGATCACATCCTTTAGTAAAGTTCAATACAAGATGGTGCACCCTATCCCACTAGTCTAAATTCAAAATGAATATCCTGTAAATACACTTTCCAGCATTCTACCATCATTGGAAAAAGAAAAGTACATTATTCGACATACATCTGGCCACGAAACATAAAGTACGACTGTACAAGGATATGCACAATCCACATTCAACGCGGAGTACAATTAATCTCATTTATTCTGCAGAATGGTGTTGTCCAGGATGAGTTACGAACAATGGACAATAATTATATGGAACTCAATTGCAATCATACTTCTCCAGCTACAAAACTGATACTAGAGTTCTTAAATCTACAGTAATGAAACGGGAGTTCTTAAATCTGCCGCCTTCCTTGGAAGACATGTGACTACAGGGAGTTGAATACCAAATGTAACACCCCGAATTTTCCAACTAAAATAAATAAATAAAACAAACAAAATTCGAGCCGAAATCCGGCGGAGTTCCTTTGAAAACGGAACAAAACAGTTTAAAACGACTTATTAAAACCTGCGTAGTAAAAATATAAGACAATATTCAATCATCCAGAGGAAGACTCTAATAAATTCGGGTGCTACCGCCACACTCAGTCGTATGAATGACTGCAAGGCTCTTCAATTTCTAACTTGTACTAATAATCTGAAAATATTCTAGGTGGTCTATTTATTACAACTTAATTAGCTCAATAAAATAACAAACTACTATTTCCTTGCATAAGTCTAATCTGAAGCGTTCCTCACTGAAATCTGTCTACATATAACATTCAGTTTGCAAAAAGGATGAGAATAAGGAACGTCAGAAATGCTGGTAACTCACATCTAGTACGTAAAGCTCATTCTGAATTCACTCCAAGTCTAAACATATACACATGCTTTCATTTGATCAACAAGTAAGCCTTATATACAATTTAATTTACTTTAAATACCATAGCATTTGCACTAAGAAAGTAAGGATAGCACCATCAATCATACTCAAAACAAAAGTAAATTTCTAATCTTCACTTCAGATAACCTTTATAACTCAGGTTATCTTGATAGCTTACAAAAGCTTTTATTATTAATCTTGCATCACTGAGCTGGGCATAGGGAGAGGTTCCTAGGGCCGCCGCATCTCGGGGGCGTTTAAAGTTTGAGCCACTTTCTTCCTTTTAAACATTTTAAGCATAAACATAACCCACTACCTTTTATGTAGGACAAACAAACTGCAGAGATATAGTTCCTACTTCCTAGGCTACCAAACAAGACTAACTTTTATACTCAAACTTGATTCAGTTCTTTGATACCTAGTACGAAGTAGTACTTACTAGTAATAACAGGATGAGCCCAAATAATAAATTACTTAATTGTAAGGTTCCCAATTTCATACCAAAAGGCAATTCAATCAATTCAATCACAAATATATGTAATTAGGCTCAAAATGAATGTAAAATGAACCTGACATAATAGATGTAGTTACCTTAGTTGCGGTTGGGGTCCTAATCGGTTATTTATACCCACAAGCTGAGATTCCAATTTCTACATAATCTAACAATTGGGACCCTAAATTAGCTCAAATTATTCAATTTCTATAAAACTGAATTGAAGGAGGCAACTAAATTAGAGCTTATTTATATGCCTAAGTAGTCTGTAACATGGGCGAACACCCATGGCAGAACACAGTGGCAATGTAGGTGGCTGAAGAGGCAGCAAGAATGGTGACCCACGTTCAGTGGTTACTCGGCGTCCGCTCTTACTGTTGGTGGTGCGGAACAGGGGACTCTTAGAGGGTTATCGGGGCAGTGGGGTTTGGTGAATGCCTTGCGGTGCTGCTGGTGGGTGGCGTTGGCGGTGCTTGCATGGTGGTGGTGGCGATTGAAAGGCAAGATGATGATGGTGGTGTATCATGGTGATGTTGATGCGTGAAGAATGGTGGTGTGGGTTTTTGTTTTGTACCCTTTTTCTTTTAACAAGCAAAATGAAACAAGGAGCTTATAAGGGAGGAAGGGGAAGTCGGTTAATTTTCCTTCTACATTGGGTTTTCTAATTCTAGCTAGTGGTCTCATCTAATTAAACTATCTAGCTTATTCTCTCTCCTCATGTGTGTTCCTAACTAATTAGTGCTATGCTAGTTTAGAGCCAACAATACACATAGGCACTCAACCAATACCATGTAATTATAATAGACATCAACAATAACATTAAAATATTAGCATCTAAAGACAATGGAAACAACATTTAACAAGGCAAGGACATTACTAATAGTATTATAATTAACTATTATCTTAACAAAAACAATATACTAATAACTAAAAAATACATCTCTTTTTTTTGTAAATTGGAAAATGCTATAAAAATACCGGGTATTACACCAAAAGTGTTTGGCAGCAGGATGATTCCTCAATGATGGATATGCACGACCCAAGGCAACATTTCAATAGCATAGCTACATCTTGGTCTACAAAATATGGAGACAGTGTAACCACATAAGACAGACTGAATGAGCCTTATCATGAGGGTCAATATAAATATCAAATATGAAACAAAAGATCCCCACAGTTGAGGGTTGACAAAGTGAGCTATTGTTCCTTACCGTTGTACCAATATTAGACAGCGTTGTCATGATGCATGGATTACTTCCAGTTAGGCCATCTGATTGAATCTGTTGATGTCTTCCTTGCGCCTGATGAGCCAGCAGTACCAGGAGAGTTGTACCACACTAGCTCCAGCTAAAAGATGCAAAGTGGATTATCAAGAGGCATCAAACAAAGATGACAACTGGACAAGCATATAGATCAAATACTCAAAGACTCGGCAGCAGTCAAAACACAAGAATAAGGAAGTCACCATCATAATAGAGACTACCATTTCTCAGTCCCTCCGAAACCCAAAAATTCCCCAGATTGGCAATAATGGGTACCGACGTACAGTATTTCAAGTAGATGACTTGAAAACCATTAAACAACATACTCATACTCGAAGCACAACACAGAATGTGACTCTGAGAGAAAAGGTTAAATTTTGGAACTCATGTAACATACCCCAGCGACATTCACAGTGTCACCTTCCTTCACACCACGTGATGTAAGAGATTTGTTAACACCAGATGCCTCCAGAACATGTTGGAATCTTCTTTCAGAATCCACATACCTGTTACAAAAAGTGGATGTGATAGTCTTGTAAGAACATAGGCAGAATAAGGTGCTTTCCCCTAAAACTCCAGTGATTGGAAAATAAACAAAGAGAAGACAATTATAATTAATTCATAATCTTTTCAGCAACTACAGGTCCAACAGAAGTTCTTATATTTAACTTCGCCAGGCAAGAATGCAGAGGACTCTTACCTGCTAACTAGTGGGCAAGCATACCATTAACAGCCCCCCCTTCAAGCTCGAGATGGGGAAAACGGAGTCGAATCCCAGCCATTTGACACATTTATTGCTCATCCCCAATTCCCAATACTTGTGCATGTTAGCTACCAACTACGCTACATTTCTTTTTAGAGATACACAAATATTTTGTAAGTTACAGAAATTGCAGCCTTTTGTCGAACTAGATGAATGGTCGTATAAACATACTACAGTTCTGTTATTCCAACTCAGCAAAACAGGGCCATGTCAAACAGATCCAACACAGTATATGACCTGGAATACAGTATGATACTGCCCCTTTTTCCTGTTCTGATTTATGAAGTCTTCCTTCTTTGTCAAAATTTTTGATTGTTGCGAACAGATAGATAATGGATGGTTGGGAAGGTGTCATAAAGAAATTGAGTAGTTCATAATTTGTCTTGTCATTTCTTAACTAAGGATGTACACTTGTGCTTCATCTTTCTGCAGAAACAATGTATGACTAGTACTTTAATAAAATCAATCTTTCCTTCTACACAATTTTTGGTCTTCTAATAATATCATTTTTTCCTATAGATAGCTCAGTTAATCACTTTCCACGGAATTTCCAAATTGAATTGATTTTGGAATTAGTTTAAAGTTACTACAAATTTGACCATGTTCCCCCATCCTTTTAACCAAGTGATCCTAAGCAGTATTCAAACCATATCCACTAGTCTAAGAAACGTGTTAAGAAGGAATGCAAAACAAAAATCAATATGCAGTAGCATCAAGGTGTAACCAAGACCGAATCATTGCCCTGCAGGACTGTAGTTTTTGCCCAGTTACATCACCTTTAGATATTGCGAGTTCTCAAATCAGGATCCCAATTCCCATGACAAACCCATCTTAACCATTCATTTTAAGATCAATGGCTAAGGTTGCAAACGCTCTCTCCTCACCATCTCCAAAATCTGTGACACCATCGTCAAGCAGGAACCGGTGGTTGGCGAATTCGTTGCCCACCGACAGTCCAACGGCCACCATCCCAGTTGATCTCTCATTTCTTCTCTCTCTCTCTCCCCAAATCTACTCTAATTCTCTCTCATCAAATTTCACACAAATTAAATTGAAACCATTAAAACTAACATCTTTTAGCCATCTATAGACGATCAACCAATCTGACTGCATCAATTTGGGTGAAAGCATCTCGAATTGTCCTAGAAAGCAAGATTGCCTATTAGTATTGAAGGAGAGTAATTTGTTTTAGAGACACAAAGAGTGATAATGGGGTCAATACCTAGCTTGACATAAACTGAAGCTATGATACAACAACGATTGCAAGGGATTTATGCTGAAATTCATAATTTGATTCAAATGCATAGAAAGAATGGGGGATGTAGCACAGTGAATAGAGCGAGATGAAAGCAAGGTCCTTGGCCGTTGTTTTTTTTTAGATAAGTAAAATTTTTATTAATCAATCAATGAAAGAATACAAATAGGTGGAGGACAAGAAGTCCTCAAATGGTAACAAGAAAATATCTACAAGTCTCGCCATTGTAACTGGACAAGTGTGAGTGGTACGCCCTTAAAGGCCCCAACTTCCTTTGCCCACAACGATGCCAAGTAAACAATGTGATCCCAAATGCAGTCAATGGTTGTCCCAGTAGCAGAGAAGATCCTTGCGTTCCGCTCCAACCAAATACACCAAAGAATGGCCATGCATGCACATCGCCACCACATCTTACCTTCCCTCCCTCTCCGACTACCAGCAAATCGCATCTGCAGAAACTGCCCTACTGTAGCCGGGCTCGCAAAAGACTCCCCCCCAGACAACTTACCCCATAACATCCTAGCAAAATCACATAACACAAACAGATGCAACCCGTCCTCACAATCATGACGACACATTACACACCGATCCGGCGACAAACACCAACTAGGCCTCCGCCGCTGTCTCATGTCATGCGTATTCACCCTACCTAGCACCAAGGTCCACACAAAGGCGCGCACCTTCAAAGTAACCTTAGACTTCCATATATAAGTAGCAAGAGGAAAATGGGGAAAATGAGAGGGTAAACTAAGGCGATGTAGGAAGGACTTACAAGAGAAGACACCAGTGGAGTCTCCTCCCCAAGTCCGGGAATCATCCCTTGGGATGAGAAGAGTAGTGTTTAGCAGGGTCCTTGGCCGTTGTAATATTTGTTGTCGCTTTTGTTATATCGTTGCCCGATTTACAAAGAAAATGTTCAAAAAATTACTCCTCTGCTATTAATTAACATTTAACACGCGTCCAATTTTAGCCCTTAGATGTTGTCAAGAAAATGATGTAGATTTGGGAATCCTTCTCTAGAGTTCTCATTGTCAATTGTGAAAAGGTCCAGTTTATGCTTCAACTAACAACTAACAGGACTATCAGTGGAACAAATCGCTTCAGAGCTTTTCTGGTGGCATAGTTCTTGCTCGTATCTTCCTAGTCCACCCCCATCTTCCCCGAGAGACTATTAGGTGGTCCAGGAGGACCAGGACCATTAGTCCACCACTCCACCCTCTCACAAAATAGGTGGATCCCAGTTAAATTCACCTACCCAAAAATGTGGTAACCATTTTCTTTGTGACATGGTGGAAGAATGGTACAACACAATATCTAATAGAGCTATTAGGTAATATTAACTTATCTTCCAGTCCTCAAGAAAAAAAAAACGTATCTTCCGTTTAAAACAAACCCCACTTTTGAAGCCTTTAAATGCAAATCATTGAAAGGAAAAAGTTCATTAAAAGAGATGTCATTACCGAAAATGATTGAAAGAGTAAATTAGATGCAAATAGATTAATGCACATATTTACAATATGACATACCGCCAATTTGTCATTTGAACAAACCGCTCCACCCCATCTCCATTGACATGCCAGGTATTCGAGTTGGTATCATGGGTGATCTCAAACTCATTGATAGGTACTTTTCGGTTCTTCTGGATCCTATCAGCAACATGGTTGAGATTGACAGGAGAAGCCAAACCTGAAAGGTCAAGAGTTGTCTTCCAAATGTTAAAATTATGGAAAAACAAATGAATATTTGTGTATAAAAGAAACCAGTTCAATGGATCCTCCATGTAGAAGTAAAATTTCATATTTCGGAATTTTAATGCAAGCAGAAAATGTTGATCAATAACACTTGAAGATCCAAGTGGTGGAGGAAGCCAGGCATGTAGATATCACTAATTTTTTAACTATTTGAAAAAACAGATATTGGTCTTAAGTACACAATTTAGATATCAAGGTCTATGTCCCAAATATGCAAGACAGAGATCAAAATTATCTTTGAAGATTACAACGATCTGAAAAGAAGAAAAGGCGGGTACTGTGGGGGGGGGGTGGCTTGGTTCGCAGACCATGTTAGTTACTAGCACTCACACCTTCACTTAACACCTCTACAAGCTCTACTTGATATTCTTTTTGCTGTCACTTTGAACCCTTGACCAGCTGTGGCAACCTCGTATAGGCTACTATTCAAACAAAGATGTAAAGGCATGAAAAACGTACTTTATGATCTTAGCTGACATGTTTTTCTCAAGTCTCTTGTGAAATTTTCTATTTCCTTCCACTAATTATCTAGTCTTTCAGACAGCTAAAGTTTCTCAAGAGACAGTAAGAAAGCCAGTAAAAGCATGAGAAATCCAGTCAGAGTTATGTACAACCCAATATGTAAATCCTATGTAGCACGTCTCACGGAGAAGAAAAGTTGAAATTTATCTTTCATACTCCCTTGAAAAATTAAATAAAATAAATAGTAGCAAGTATCAACCATAGAACACATATTTACATCTGGTTACTATGAATAACATTTTTATTGCAGAAATGAATTACTTAGACATATAGATGTGACAAAAGTCATTACCTTCCACCTCCTTGGAAGCTTCCCTAATTTTCTTCACAAGCTCATAGGCAGCACAAACTACTTCCTGAGTCCCCTGTTGACTAATAGCACTCATGCAGAAAGGTTGAATATCTTCAGCCAGTAGATGTTCCTCGAACTTCAGCCATCTTTCGGATGCTTCTGGAAGATCCATCTTGTTATAGGCAACTAGATAAGGCTTCTCTGCAAGTTCAGGGTTAAACAATTCGAGTTCCAGACGGATTGCACCAAACTCGTATTCTGGCTGCTGGGATGAACCATCAACAACATGCACCTAATATAAAATGTGGTTTGAAAAGGTAGTTAGAAAAAGTAAGGAGAAGTGAAGCTTACGCATGACATCAAGAAATATGCAATAACATCAGCAACTAGAAACCGCACACTGGCTCCTTTGACTTGCAGTCTTGCACACATAGCATCATGGCAGACCGGCACCTGAACAAAGGGCAGAGTGCTTCCCCAGTCCAACTGCCCCCCAAAAAATAGAAAATTGAAAAAAATTCTAGACAACCTCCCCTTCAAATTTTAGGTTGGGTTTTAACTTCTTTGCAAACAAGTATATAATATAATTTCACGTTCGCCTCTTCCAGTTAAAAGGTTACAGCGAACGTGTACATGCACACTGGTCACAGGAGACAAGAAGGGTCAAGGTGGAGAGGGAAAGGAAGAGGAAGACGGAGGGAAAAGAGGGTTATATACTACTACAGCACCACTATTTACTAATTTACCCAGTATGGAGTCAAACAACCCGTATTATTATCAGCAGTATGGCACATATCAGACAATCATTCATATGAAACTTCTAGTAACATTGACAGAGCTAATGTTCCCTTGGTTATCCCAATGATTAGGAGAAAGCTCATACGGTCATACATAGGTCAGTTCTTAAATCTTCTTAATGGGCCAGCAGAAGCAGAAAATTATGCTAGTTGTTTAACAATGGGATCAAAAGGGGTCAACAGTGAGCCATATCCAACAAAAGAAAAATGGGTTCCTTGGGAAAGTGAAAATGCTGTTTCCATATATATGGCAACTGCATCAAACATATAAGTTCAGGTAACTGCCTCGCTCTATCCCCCCCCCCCCCAGGTCAGTAAGATATTAATGTCTCATATAACAAAAGGGAATTTCTCAGATTTTCTTATTACCAGGACAGAACATCTTTCAGTATGCCGTAGAAATTCATGGCCTAATCCAAAACCTCAGTGAGCACCTTCAAGCAAACCTGGCAAATCAGCAACAACCATTGTGGCATCATAGTCAAATGATACTACACCAAGATTTGGAAGCAAAGTTGTGAAAGCGTAGTTTGCTATATTTGGTCGAGCGGCACTTATAACACTAAGAAGTGTGCTTTTTCCAGCATTTGGAGCACCAACAATTCCAACATCAGCAACTAGCTTCAGTTCTAACTCCAACCACCTGGTGCAAAATTCCATTAATATCAACACTGACATGACAAATGCAGTCTGCGATGATAAAAAGATATCAGCGGGTACAAATGGACAGATTAGTTGAAAGGAGGTTAAGTATAAACTTTATATGAAGTGTAGGAACTAACAATATAATTCATTCAGGGTTATACATAAATTAAGTTAATACTGTGCATCAGGAGAAGGGTTTAAATTAGAACACACTCCAGCATTCATGTGTGACTTCTGCATATTTTTTCCTGGATGAATGATAAATTCAAAAGAATTAATTTTGTGTCCAGAGTTAGTCAGACTCTTCATTACCCATATTCTGCACTTGAACACCTAGATAAGTTACAATACTTCAAATTATACAAAAATATACACCCCCAGATCCACACATACTAAATGCTGGTCGTCAAGCCCAAGTAAGGTTGGTTATCACTAACTTCAGAGTACAAATACATTACAGAACAAAAGTTATTTTTTAGTGATAGTCATTACAGAACAAAGTTATAACCAGGGCAAAGTAATGATAACTGAGGAGAAAGGCATTAGATCACAACTGGCACTGGCATGAAGCTGGCAGCCAATCTCTTGGTCTATTCTTTTCTTGAATTGCTACAACCCCCAAACTCCCCCCATCCTACCGAGATATCTCTCTTAACTACATTGGTGATTGAAATTACTTCCATCCCCATGCATCTATTGATCTAATCACCAAAATCAAGGACTATTTGCGGTAATACTACAAGAACCCCTAGAAAAGAAAAAAAAATCCTACAAACATAACTTGCACGCTGTTTGTAGAATATAGCTTTTTGAGGCTTCACATTGTTTGCATCTTAAATGTATTCTAGATAAATTACCAGTACCAAAATATCAACACATATGTTATAAAGCAGCCATTATAATGAATGCCACAGACAAATTCTAACCCACAAAAGATCCACTCTTTGAATTTTCCACCCCAAATTTCCGAATTGAGGAATCATTGTATATTACAATGGCCAAAATCAAATGTCCAACTAAGTTGTTTTCTGCTTCTTATTTGTTGTCAAGTGCCAAACCAGTCTATGCGTTCCAAACAAGAGTTTAACAGAAACGAGCTCTCTACAATTATAGTTCCGACCCCCACCAATATTCATAACCCTTGTAAAAGACACCTAAACAGTAGCATATATTTTATTTTTTTGACAGCAATAGATAACGGCATAGATGATATGTATAAATATAAAGAAGACCTGTTACAAACCATGAAATCAAAACAAAACCATTCACAAGAGTAAAGAAACTCACATTTCAGCACCTTCCTCCCCAATTTCCGCTATCCTAGGTACCTTATTAGTCCCCGACTTAAACGCAGCATTCCCTCTCCCACCTCTCCCACCAGGCAACAGCAATGCCTTCTGCCCGGGGGTGAAGCAACTCAAGCAACACTTCCCCTTCAACCCCATCTTCCCTACCCTCCCTAATAACTGTCCCCGGTGCCACCTTCACCACCACATCCTCCCCTTTTGCCCCATGTTGATTCCTTCCATGTCCATGCCCCCCTCGCCCAGCCCTAAAATGAATACAGTTACGAAATGGCAACAACGAATTCATCGACCCCTCGACTTCCACATACACATTCCCACCTCTCCCACCGTCCCCGCCTGACGGGCCCCCAAATGGCACATATTTCTCTCTCCTAAATGCCACTACCCCATTCCCTCCATCCCCCGCTTTCGCATATATTTTCGCTCTATCGAAACACCTCATCACCGCCGGTACCCCCTTCTCTTTGTCCTCTTCATCTTCTCCCTCCTCTAAAGTCCCCTCAAAAACCACACTTTCCCCAATTTCGTCACCCCCAAACCCCACCATTTCACCTTCCTCTTCAGAATCAATATCCTCTTCAAAATCACTATCCTCATCAAACGAATCATAATCCTCCTCAATTTCCTCATCATCTTCAACCTCATATGCCCCATAATCAAACCCTTTAAGTGCCCCCTCAAACCCTAATTAAGATCCAATTCACTACCTGACTCACTTATTTTCTCCACAATTTTGGTTTTTTCCTCCACAACTTTCGGAATTGTTGCATCAGAAATTGTGATTTCCCGATACGCATCAATAAGAGAAGATGATAAGAAATCATCTTTTGGAGGTAGACGAGTGTATGAGGTTGCTTCAATGGCAATTGACGACGATGATGATGATGACTTGTCGTTGTGTTTGGGTTTGAATTGGGGATTAGGGTTAGGGTTTTTGGGGAGCTTTTTGTGATAGGGTTTATTGGGACGTTTGGTGTTTGAGCGGGATATCGCAATTGGGGAGAAAGATATGAATATGGAAGACATTGTTGTTTGTTGGTCAGTTTGAGCTAACAGGAAAAGGGGTTAACTGTTTTAAGGGTTTAAGCTTTTGATTTGAAGTCCCACGTGTCCAAGCTTTTGATTTGAGATTATACGGATTTAGGTAGGGCTATTCACGCTAGTTTAATTGTTTTGAAAATATATTTCGATATGGAAATTAAAAATATTGGGTCGATTTTTCTCCGAATCATTATCGTAACGAAAATAGTGGTTAACCAAATTAAAGACAATTTCAATATTCAACTAAAGATAAATTTTTCTAGTCCAATTTAATCTTTAAATTCCCAGACTTATGTTAGGCTTGTGTTTATTGGAGTCTCTTACTCCATCACTTGATTATTGGCCTATCTTGAATCTTGATGTCATTTTTTCACTAGAAAAAACAAAAAAAGGAACAAACAAATTAGGTACACTCAAGTATCAGTGGCGGATCCAAAAAAAAAAAACAATACGGGTGCAAAGAGAAAAGGAGGAAAAATTTCAAAATTAGAGGTGTCAATTTCACCCACACCAGCAACCCTGATTTTTTCTTTTGAACTCCAAATTCATGATGCATTAAAAAAATTCAACATAATTAAGTCATCGTAGTATAATAACAACCGAATGCTATGAAAAGACAATGAAAATATACATTATCCAACTTTTATTAAACTTGTGTCAATTTTAAAATTTATACTAAATAATTGTCAACTTTCATTTACAAATGGCAACAAACACAATTTCACACTTCCAAACAATTTCATAATTTCAAACAATTCCACAATTCCAAACAATTCTCAATGATAATTGACTATAACATGCCAAAACTAACAAAATATAGTAGCCAAATAATGTCCAAATCAAAAATAATTATCAACCCAATTAGCATAAACCTATATAGCTACTTAAATGCTTAAATCAAAATATAGAAAATCTGTCATTTATACTAATCTATATCAAATTTCAGCAACAATTATGTAGCAATTAACAAAAACAATTAGCATTTTAAATTAACAATCAAGCAGAATTCAATATTCAATTAAATCAACAACTTAATTAACTAACAAATCAACTCGCCTGAAATCGCCTGAGTCATCGAATACGTCGTGAAACCGCCTGACCTCGACCTATGTCGCACGCCTGCACTGTTGCTGACCCGCTGTGCTGTCATAACCAAAAATTTTAATCCCATTAGTTATTATAAGTATAAGAAAAATTTGCTCTGAATAATACGAAGTTTCACTCGTGTGCTGAAAATAATACAACATCGCTCTATACAGAGAATAATCCAACCTTGTAAACTGTGTGCTCCAAATATACCATGTTAAATGGTGTTAAATATCCATCAATTAAATGATGTTGTTCATTACCCCGAGTGTATGCAATATCTTGTTAACTTTGTCATGAAATGATTTAACTGACGGATATTTAACACCGTTTAACATGGTATATTTGGAGCACACAATTTACAAGGTTGGATTATTCTCTGTATAGAGCGACGTTGTATTATTTTCAGCACACGAGTGAATTCGTATTATTCAGAGCAATTTTTCCTAAGTATAACTAGCCTTGATTAATTACGAGTTTAGGCCCCTAATTATTAATTAGACATTTGATTTTGCACTAATTAAACGCATAATTCTTTGATTATGTTTGGTGACTCACTTAGGCACATGTCACAATATAGGAAGCCCTTGGGACACTTGTCAAGTGTTCGGAAGTTATGATAACACTTGTCATTGTTTTGATTATTTGGTATTTTTATTTAAAATTTACCATGTGTTAGAGCAACCCCATTGAAGAGGTTTGTGAGATAGATTTTTGTCATGCCAAATCATCATCCCACAAACCTCTTTGTCCCATTGAAAAGAACCTCTAAAAGAGTTTTTTGTCATGACACAAACCTGTTACACAAACCTCTCATCCCATTAAAGAAAACTTATTTCACCTTTTTATATGGGACCCACACTCAAATCAAACAATTTATTTACTTCAACTATCTTAATAATGTCATTATAAATTTATTTTTTGAAAAAAATAAATCTTTTATTATCAAACAATATTTATACTTAATTTGGATAAAAAACAATTATTATTTTTTCAAATTTGAATTAGTTTTGTATATTTTAAATTCGTCTTTTATTTTAACTTTTATGTAACTAATGTATATATTCGTTAAAAAAAAGTATTGATGACATACAAAATATAAAGGAACAACAATTTTATTAAAATAACTTAAAATATATAATTACCTTGAAAATTATAAATTAAACTAATTAACCTTGACGATAATAAGACTAAATGAAACATTACATTAATAACTAATTGATAAGCGTAAATAGATGGAGTTGATAAGTGTAAACTAATCATGATGATAATAAAATAATAAACTAATAATTTATTCAGAATCATCTACTTCATGTTCAAAGCGTGTTCATATGTGCTCCACCAAGTCAGCTCGAATCTTGTGATGAGTATTCTTGTCACGTAGGTTCGCATGTCTTTGAAAGTAACTCTGCAACTGTCGAGGAACCCCTGGATTAGGCGGCAAAGGATTATTACCTTCTTCATCTCCAATTCTCAACTTCATCTCCTTCATCATCAATAATCATATTGTGTAATATGATGCAAGCATACATTATATCACTCAAATTGTTCTTATACCAAAATCGTCCAGGACCACGTATGATTGCCCAACGAGATTGGAGCACTCAATGCAAAAG
Organism: Tetragonia tetragonoides; assembly: GCA_038025085.1. NCBI lineage: Eukaryota > Viridiplantae > Streptophyta > Magnoliopsida > Caryophyllales > Aizoaceae > Tetragonia > Tetragonia tetragonoides. The sequence goes on along the minus strand of CM076151.1, from coordinate 33,359,914 downwards.
GCTCACTCAACGTCCTTTCTTTCAGACTCTTGCTTTTGTTTGAACTTCTTCCTTTTCGGATCTTCAGGATGACCAAAAGTTTTAACTATTGTAGCCCATTCATGATAGATACCATCAGCTAAATAATATCCTTTCCTGTAAGTTGCTTGATTTACCGTAAATTGTACCTCAGGAGCGGTACCTTGCAAAACATCATTGAACTATGGAGATTGGTTGAGCACATTGATGTCGTTGTTTGATCCGGCAACACCAAAAAATGCATGCCATATCCACAGGTCGTATGAGGCAACCGCTTCGAGCATGATGGTCGGGTATCCATAATCACCTCGGGTAAATTGCCCTTTACATGTAACGAGACAATTTTTCCATTTCCAATGCATACAATCCAAGCTTCCAAGCATACCAGGAAAACCATGCTTCTGAGAATGCATTTCGGGTATGCATTGGACATCATTAGCATTGGGCCTTCTCAAATACACGGGACCAAACACCTCGATCATGACGCGACATAAATTGAACAAAGATTGCAAACAAGTTGTTTCAGACATACGAAGGTACTCATCATAATTGTCGGCTGGAGCTCCGTATGCCAATTGACGAATTGCAGTTGTGCATTTTTGAAGTGGGGATAATCCCTTTCTTCTATGACCATTACGCTTCTACCGGAAATATTGGTCATGATTTGTAACGCTTTCCACTACGCGAATAAATAACTCCCTTCGCATTCGAAACCTTCGTCGAAATACATCGAAAGGGTATACTGGATTTTCAACAAAATAATATTTTTGCAAACGACTTTCATCTGACTTCACGTTCTCGCTCAATGTACCTTCGAGGTTGTCTGTTGGAGGTTTAATTTTGTGAATACCACGTTTGCCATTGTTGTAACAACATCGCCATCATTTGTTCGTCAGTATCATCCATACAATGATCGATTAAGAATTGCCCATAGTCAAAATCATTAAAGACATTGGGATCTTGAGACATGTTTGGGTTGCGAGTTTGGAATTGTAGAAAAAAGGAATGGTATTTGTAATTAGAAAGTTGAGTGTTTGATGAAATGAGACTGTGAGTAAACACTCTCCCTCATGATAAGCTATTTATAGATCCATTATAACAGCTATTTTTATAACGTCTAGTTTTTATAACGGCTACTTTTCTAACGGCTACTTTTTAATAAAATTAAACATAAACTTCAAATACTAAGAAATTACGTTAACTTTAAAAAATTGCATTAACTTAAAATTATGCATTACGTTAAAATTTGTAAAGAAATATATTACATGAGCTGAAAATTAATAAAAATAAAAATTACGTAAACTTAAAATCAAATAAAGATAAAAAATTACATAAATTTAAAATTACATAATAATAAAAAGTTGATAAATACGAATTACATAAACTTAAATAACAACGAAAACTAAACTACGGAACACCATATTTAGCTTTGAGGAAGGTGACTTGATGGTTGTGTATGATAAGTTGTTGCTCATTCATCCCACTAGCATCCTTTAACATAAATTCAAAATCTTTTGTCCTTGTGTTATGTTCGACCTTGTTTGTGATTTTTATAATAGCATCATTTCTTTTAATTGCGATTTCTTCTAATTGCGATTTCTTCCATCCTCTTCCACTTTTCTTCCCATGATCATCGAAAGGGCCTTCTTGTACTTTCTTTTTTCCTTTAGCCCTCTTCTTTGCCGTCGTTTGACCGATAGGGCGGACTTAGGCGACATCACTATCGTCACCTCCATGATCACTCGTATCCGGTTGATCGGATGACGTGTAAGCTCCAGATTCGTTGACCTTCTTCTTCTTTATTTGTAGCACGTTGACCAATTTCTTGTGCAGCCCACTTCGGCTCATCCTTTACCATTACCCATACATGCTCATATGCGAATTCATTACCCTTATGGGCATGCTTGGAATGAGGGTAATGATTAAGGGGGTAATAGTTAGAATTATAGGCTAAAATGGAGAGTATGGGAGATGTGTGTGTTAGATTTTGTAAAGAGGAGGGTAATCATTCCCCCCATTTGGGGGGTAAAAGTTACCCATCCTCCTCCTAGAGTAATACATTATCCCCCTTTTTCATTTCCTCCATAACCCCCTCAATCATTACCCCATCACCACCTCCACCTTCTTATTTTACCCTTTAATAATTTGTTTCATTACCCCGCTAATCATTAACCCCAATCCAAGCATGCCCTATGGGTACTTTTTCATAGGTCACGTGCTTCACGTATTATTTGATCATTCGACCGACCGCTATTATGTTGAGATTTAATTTGATTATAATAACCATTAAATTCATTTAGCTGTGGTACAATTTGGTAGAAGTGCGGCTTGAGTTGCGATTTTAATCTTTCACAGCCGGTTTTGCGATACTTGTTATAGTATACTGTGATACGATTCCAAAAACTGCCCCTTGTTTGACCATTCCCCACTATAGGATCGTTACTAATAGTGAGCCAAGAACTGATAAGCATTTTGTCTTCCTCGACGCTCCATTTACTAGCTTTTTCTCTTCTTGCCTCCGACACTATTGAATTCTTGGTTGAGATTAATATGTTCCAACCCTTGCGTGACATAAGGTTGAGCTTGAGACTCGGCGGACGACGGTAGGTGTTCGAGGCTCTTGATTTCCACCCATGCCGAAGGGAGAAAAAAATGGAAATATGTGAGTGCGGGACATAGGATTATAATTGTCGGGGGAAAATATTTGTTGAACACTAGAATAATTAGGAGAGTTAGAAGAACTTAGGAATTGAGTGTTTTGGATATTTTGAGAGTTTGGTAGAAATTGTGGAAATTGGTGATTTGGTGGAAATTTTGTGGGTTTGAATTTTGAGTATTTTGTGAATTTTCTATGAGGAGAGAGTTTTAAAAACTCATAAAATTACCTCTAAATTGATTATCACCCATGTTGAGATTTTAGAATGTATATAAAAACTGAGAAAATTAGAGAGAGTATAAGATGGTGTGGGTAAATTAGAAAAGTTACCCCAGGCCACTATTTATAGAGAAATTAAAAAAATTAGATAATTTTCTTTTTTTTTGCAAATAAACAGTAAAAATAATGGTCAATTTTTTTTATACAAGCATCTTTAGAGTTGAAATTAATTTGTTACCGTTTTTTACACAGAAAAAAAAAATAAACGACTCTTTTTTTGATTGGTGAAACGACTAAATTTGCACTTTGGTGTCCTGACGTATTGCATAATAATTGTTTAGTGACCTGTGTTTTTCATATTTTTACTTTGGTTACATGAGATATTAGACAAAGTTTCAGTTTGGGTGTTTCCGTTAATCCCGTAAAAAATTTTCGTCAATTTGGTGACGTGACCACTAATAAGTCTACAGTACATGTTCAATGACCAAAATACCCCTACTTAAGTGAGAGTTACCCATTTGACTAGAAAAAAGAAGAAGTGAGAATTACCCTTGTTCTTCCCAAACTCAATTGCTTTGCATCCACCTCCCTTGCACACCCTACCAACACCACCAAAAAGTCGGAGGAGCTCCTATTACTCACCACACTACTACCACCACTCCTAGTTTTTCCCTCCATCTCATTCAATAAATCATAAATAAATAAATAAAAACCTTAACAATGGCACAAATACATGTATAAAACAGTCTCACCGCCACTCCACCGTCACGTCCCTTCAACCCGACACCACCCAGAAAATCACCAACCTCTGAACCACCATAACACGGCACACCTCCACCGCCTGAAACCACCACCACAACTACAGCCCACCCACCACCATGAAATCACACCACAACCAACATCTCTTTCTCTCTCTCCATTTTCGCACCTCCAAACCACCCGCCGACCCACCTTCTCATCTACTCTCACCACCACCATCTCCACAACCAGCCCACAAAACACCACCACACATTCGATTTGGACCTCACCCATCTTTCTCTCTCCATCTTTTTTCTTCATTTTATCATACCCACAGCAGCAAGGCGCGTTTCACTTTCAATTTGTGGGCTTTTTGTTAATTTGGGGCGATAAGTGATATCCTGGTAACATGGTGGCATACCAGCACGAGTATTATTGGCTTTGATACGCATGATCAATGTTTACCTATATGGAAGGCTATGAACAAGTGCTATACTACTAACCTCGTGTTTGGAAGAGATAGCACAACTTCATTTTAGACACTCCCATCCTTAAATCATTAACAAATTTTGCTAAGATTCATGGATTTTAATGCATTTCTTCTACTTTTTACCCACTATCCTTCATCAATTTCAGGTTCGGATTGTGAATGGCCCAAAATCGACACCCAGTATCACATCTTGGGCCAAAAAATTCAATGTAGTTTCATTATTGATTTTGCTTGAATCTGAGTTTTTGCTCATTTAATAGACTTTCTACTTTGGGGTACCAATTGATTGTCATGCCATAAATATGCGTTTTAAGCTCGTGGTGGCGGTGGTGCAGGATCGAGGTTGGTGGTGGATGAGAGAGAAAACATGGCGGTGGTGGTGGTGGTGCTGGTGGTGGTGGTGGTGGTGGTGGTGGTGGGGATGGGGGATCAGAGGAGAGAGTGAGGATAAAGATGGGGATGGGGAAGAAAGATGGGATGAGAAGAAATTACCAATTACCCCCATAAAAAATATTAAAATACCTTGTTTGTCCCACTTTTTAACGGAAAAATTAACGGAGGAGACGGAAAGTAGTGAAGTGAAACAAATCTAATTTACTCAGGTAACCAAAGTGAAAATATGAAAAACACAAGGCACTAAAAAATGATTATGCAATATGTCAGGGCACCAAAGTGGAAATTTTCCCTTTATTTAATTGGTGGAACAAGCTGCATGGGGAGGGGGGACCGCAGACATGTGTCAACAATACAAGGAGAGAGAACCACATAAAGTCAGCTCTAATTTAGTAATTTTAATTGCTGAAAATATCTGACGCCTCAATCTCACGCGCAAGTGTTTACTTGGTGTTTCATTCTCACACTCCTCTTTTTCAAGTGGTTTAGTTATTTTTTTTTCTTTTTATTTTGGCTCACAAACCGCTTTGTGCAGACCCAAGTGGTTTATGGCAGCATCCCACAAAGCTTCTCTCCCATTGAAACTTTGAGCTTTTCGCTTTGTAAAAAGCTTGCCCACAAAATTTCAATGGGGATGCTCTTATTTAGTTTTCTAGAAAATTCTACTAGAAAATAAAAAGAAAAACATTTATTTGTAAATTATTATATTACTAAAGAGAGTACTAAGTATTTTGTAGCAAAATAGTTTGAAAAGTTCTCTTGCTTTGCTAAGTTGCTTCTTACGTGAAATTGAGCCAAGTAGAGGCTTTTGTTCTCAAACTTCTTTTTCTTCGTTACTTCTAGAAGAGCTTATTTCTACCCAACAATATCCATCATCATTAAATATCTTGATCAACAATTAATAGAATTAAATTATACCAATGTTAGCTAGCTAAGATTCGTTAAAGAAAAAACATTCATCTACTACTTCCTCAATCACCCACAACCGTATACCACCATCACCAGACCATCTTTCTACTCATCCCTCACTTCTTACAATCAATTAAACAAGTAGACAAATCATTCTCACTTTCCTAAATCAGCTACTTCATTACCTTGATGAATCAAGAAATTTTCAGCCATTAACTTAGCCAAAACCGCAGCAACAAAAACTGGCCAACAGGACTACTTCGGCATAAGATTCTGACCAGCTCGCTAATCTGTTTTGCATTCCATAAATTGTTACTTAAACCTTGCATTGCCCTCTTTCTAGATATGTAAGTATTTCACATATCCAGTTCCATTTCAACAGTACAATATTGAGTCCAAAAGCCTTTGTTAACACATACTTTATAAGTTTCATCATTAAGTAGGACGACTGACATATTCTCAACCTTCTCATAGCTTGTACAAGCTTCTTTATTCGAACATATATAGTGGGAGCACGCCAAATCAAGAACCCACTTTTCTTCACTTACTTCATTCTTCTCTTCTTCTATCATGATCACATCGTCTTCATCATCTTCTTCAATATAGCCACAGCTGTCTCCTCAATCCCCATTCTTCTCATCCTCCTTCTTTCTGTCACCAACCTTCAACATTCTAATCTTCTTCAGGTCTTCTCTGAAATCACGGCAATTATATTGTATGTGCCCCTTCTTCTCACAATAGTAGCACTCCCTATCACTATAATCATAATCTTCTCTAGGCTTTGATTGGCATCTAAATCTGCCTCTACTTTGAATCCTATAATTGTTTCTCGCCCTTTCGCCATGTTCTCTATCACTAGTGACAACCAACCCTTCATTATATCCTCCTACATTGGGAGATAAATCCTTCATTAATTTTTCGTTCTCCAACAATACCGCAACTGTCTCATCTACCTGCAAAGTAGTCTTCCCTACTAACAAACTTGTCATCAAATTAACGTACTTCTTAGGGCGAGAGGCCAAAAAAATTAAAGTTTTATCTTCTTTTTCAAACTTTTACTCTAAACTTGCAAGTTGTGGGATAATTCCATTAAATTTATTGATATGATCTTTTAGACTAGTTTTATCCTCCATCTCCAAGCCATAAAGATCCTTTTTCAAATACAACTTATTAGTGAGGGACTTCGGAATATAAATCATCTCCAATTTTTTTCAGAATTTATTAGGGGATGTCACATCTAACACATTATACTTAATATCTGGAGCAAGAGCCAATCTAATTGTACTTACGGCACGGATCTCCATGTCTTCCCAGTCTTCCTTCTTTATCGAATCCGGCTTCTTAACATCATTTCCAAGCACTTTATATAATCCTTGTTGAACAAGGACATCATTCACCATACTTTCCCATAGAGCAAAGTTGTTCTTCCCATCAAAGAGTTCAACTTCAAACTTCGAACTTCCAAATAATTTCACCATGTATCTTCAACCTGGCTCTCATACCACTTGTTAGGGATGGGCCATCAAATCAATAATAAACATAAGAATACAATATTTAAAGGGTGGTTGAATCCACCCACAACTTCTATTACTCAACTGCAAATTACAATTTCAATGGTGTTTCTCTCAAAACACTCTCCTCTCAATGGCTCTCCAAGCATACAATAACCCTACCTAGGTGCCCATATTTATATGCTACACAATACGCTACTTCTACCACAACTAGTAAACTAGTAACCTTCCTAAACTCAATTACCTACACAATTAGGTAACTCTACAATTACTTGCAAAACAATTAAACAACTAGATAAAGTGTACTACTAATTATTAACGCTACTGCCTATTTAATTTCTTCGCCAATATTTGCTTGCTTTCTCACGTGACATTCTACTACTAGTTTTCCAAATCTTGCCAAACTCTTCACGTACGTAGTAATTAACCCAACTAGCAAAGACAATTTCCCATATATGGTTTGATGTTAGATATCTACCAAAAATATTCACTTGCCTAAACCACTTTGCATTAGTTTATTGGTTTGACCCATTTAACTTCTATGGTATGGGCTTGACCCCAACATGAATCTTGTTTGTTATATGAGCTTACAAGCGGTGAGATGCTTCTTATACATATATATGTGATTACTTGAATATACAATATGCAACTTATATTATAAGTGGTGTTGGATTAATACTTGATTTTGTGTTGAAGTATTAATGAAGCACGGGTTTGTGCCATGTATGTTTATAGTATTAAGCACTAGTTAGTGCAACATTTGTGTTATTGTTTGAGCACAAGTTAGTGTTATTGGTGTTCTTTAATTTGGTTAAGCATGGATTAGTGCTTAGATATATAGTTGTTATAATTCTGATTCTTGAGCACGGGTTAGTGCTTTGATATAATATACTTGTTGTGCTTGATTGTGATTGTTTGAGAACGAGTGTGGTTGACTTGAACTTGTTAAACTGATAATTAAGATACTAATCACTTAAAGTGAAAGATCACAAATGCAAGTGGATGAAGCTTCCGGCGGGTTAATCGGAAGTGTAGATGGAGTTCACCACAATTCGTTCCTAGTGGATCCGGAGATGGTTATGGTTTCATTGGTTAGTGAGACCTGGCACGTGGTTTAGCGTGTCTTCGAAGGACCCTAGGGGGTGCGGAACGCACTCAAGGACGGTCTGGTGGACATACAGACCTTGGGTTAGAAGTCTCCACTTAATAGTCGATACAATTCTCGAGTTAGAGATGGGGCTACGCAATTCTCTCCCTTGCTAATTAAAAATATAAACAACCCACAAATTTAAATAAATAATTATCGGTTTGGAAATATTCTATACTGGATGACTTGGATGGATATTCGGATGATCTATTGGTATGAATCTGAAAAGTGACTTGGTTATTGATAGCTTGGTGAGACTCCGAGTTTTATTGTATAATGGCAGAATGTGATTGATTGTTTAATTGGTCGTGTTATATGAGATATTAATTATTCATTATCCTATCACAATATTCTTTGCGTGTAACTTGATAATTTTACATGCATATCTTGGATGATATACTTATAATGATGATCATTATATGATTAATTACTATGACTTAAGTGCTTATATATGAGATAAATGATTTATGATATTATGCTAATTATTATTGAAATCACTTGTGCACCCATCATTGAAGGTAAGTATAAAATGGATAACCGATGTGCTAAGTGTTACGTGTTAAAAAGATTGTCTAACAAATTAAATATTGGGAAATTCCACATGGTATCCCTCTACTATTGGCTTTTTCATATGGTAGCCTAAATATTTTTCCAAATCCGTGTGGTACCCTTGTAATTGTAAAAAATTTGTTCCGTGCCCATTTTTGTTAATTTTCCCGTTATGTTGTGAGTTGTGACGTGGCAATTGGTTTTTTTTTATTTTCCGTTTATTCTTGTATTTCAGTTACAACACTTGGACATCACTACTAGGGATGTAAATGGATTCATGATCCGCGAATACCCGCTCCATCTGAACCGAATATATGGATTAAAACCCGATTAAATGGATGATGGAGCGGATGACGGATAGATTGGATAGCGGATGGAGCGGATGATGGATGAGATTTCTCATCCGCTAACCCGATCCGCGAATCCATCCATCACCCGTTTAGATATTAAAGTGTAAAAGAATAATATAAAAAAGATATTAAACATATGTTATATTTACATCTTAGTTTAATTTTACTTGTTTTCTAATTTTTATTGTTATTATTTAAACTAAATTGTGTTATTTTTATTGTTAGAAGGTAAAACGATCGTATATGAGTTGAAGTTTTGTTTGACTACTAACAATTTTATTATAGTTGGGTCTATTTATTGTTTTTAGTACATAGACCGTTAAGCACCCGATCCATCCACTAATCCGCGGATGACGGACGGATTGGATATGGATTGGATGGTTCGCGGATGACGGATGGAGCGGATTGATTAAATAGATTTCGCGGATGGAGCGGATGATGCTCCACCCGATCCGAATCCGATCCATTTACATCCCTAATCACTACCCTTGATTTTCACTATCCCTCCCTCTCCTCTCAAATCACAAAAACACCACCACTAAAACTCCTTTCTCTCTCTCTCTCATCAGACTACCAGTCATTACCACCACCAAAACAGCTCCTTCTTATCCTTACTCGATAATTCTTCCTTCAAATCTTCAAATTCACAAAATATAACTTTATTTGGTCAAAATTAATATTGAAAATTGGCATGAAATTAAAAAGTGAAAGAAAGAGATGCAAAATTTTGCTAATGAAATTAAATAGAGATAAACGACGGTTGAAAACTAAGTTTTGTTGAATAATTTGAGGCGTTAAAAAATGAAGGTAGAGTTAAGCGTGAACTGAGATTTGGAGTTGTTCTAGTGTTGAGATGAGAGAGAATTTGAGGGAGATGAGGTGATGAAATTGAGACCGCCATTAATGGTGCTTGAGTAAGTCAAAATACACAAATGTCATCTCCCTAAAGCCAAGATTTTAATTCACACGTTTCACCGATAAACGGTAGTGTAGAGGACACCATATGGGTTTGAGTCAGGTGAGATGGATTACGCGTCGCCTCACGCGCCGTCACCTTTCGAGGCCGAGATAAATGAGGATGGAGCTCGTGGAGAGTTGGATGAGGGGATTTTCGCGTCTAGCGATGGTGTTAATGGTGGGTTGGTCTGAGGAAGGGCTCAAATTCTCACTTTCTCTTTCTCTCTCCTCTTGACTTTATAGAATGTATGTGGATTGATATTGTTTGGAGGGTGCATGTTATTCAGTGTTATTATGTAAATATGGGTGGTTCATTTATTGTTGTAATTCATTCAAGTTTGCAGGTGGTGTGTGGGGTTTACAGATGGGTGGAGGATTTGGGGTAGGGGTGGTGGTGGTGGTCATGGATATTGGGGATGAAAGGAGGTTGAAGGTTGGTTTGAAGTAATATGTTTTTTTTTCTTACATTAAGGGTACTTTCGTAAATTCATCACCAGTTAATGAAAAAGATTGAAAATGACACGGACTGATAATGGATAAAAACAAAAGGATAACACGCGGATTTGGAAAAATGTTTTGGGTAACATGTGTAAAAGCCAAAAATAGAGGGGTATCATGTGGAATTTCCCAAATATTTTTACGGGGTAGAGTGGATTATTTAGCTTTGGCTAATTTTCTTTTATTGGTTTTTTTTTTCCTACGTGCAATAATCCGGTGGTTTGGGGAGCAAACTACTAGCAGGTGTTTATTCAGATAAGTTGGGACCGATTAGAAGTGGAATGAACTATTTTTTTTTGCAATGAAGAAGTTAGCCGGATATTTTGCGTAGTTGAACACCGGCTTATTATTAGCTTATGTTTAGTTTGTTATTAAGAACTAGACAACTATTACTTTGTAGCTCACTATTAAAATATCAGATATACAATAATATAATTCAGTAAATTGAGTTTTATCTTATTTTATCCTTGAAGCAATTTTCCGAATAGTTGCGGCGTTAATGTCCCAGAATTAGGTTTTCGCTTCCGCATTAGTATTAGCTTAGTTTTTAATAAGTAGTCTGAAATTCTGGGGCGTTACATGTGCGCATGTGCCTGTGCCTATGCCTGTGCCGGAGAGGAGACCTGGAGTTGAGAGGAGAACCAGAGACGAGAGGCGAGCCGACAACGAGTTTTCTGGGTTTGTCTGAAGAGAGAGAGAGAGAGAGAGAGAGAGAGAGAGGTTGAAGGAGAACTGAGGGAGTAAGGGGTTTGGACTTTGGACCGTTTGGTTCTCTGAACCTGTCACGTGTGAGAAAGCTTTAGCTTCTTTTTTTTTCTTTTCTGATATTAATGATATGATGTGCGCCAATCTGCCCCTTTTTTTCCTCAATTCACTGTTGAAGTTTTTGAATTTTTTTTTACCAAGAAAATTGAAAAATTCAACAACAATAACAATTAACAACCCAACAAAGAAAGCTAATTCAGTTTACAAACAATATACCGACATAAGCAGGAAAACATACATCAAGTATCAACAACAATTTGATAAACTAATGAAATGAGAGAGACAATAATGGAGATAGTGGTGTCAGATGACAAGATGAAGGACACAGCGTGGCGGGAATGATGCTGGGTGGCGATGGCCGATGACGGTGAGCTTGAGTCGTGACTCCTGAATAGAGAGAGAGAGAGAGAGAGAGAGAGAGAGAGAGAGAGAGAGAGAGAGAGAGAGAGGAGCAATTGAGCGATTGTGAGGTCTAATGGCTCAATATTTGATAGGTCTACATATACGGATACGAGATATTACATATGATAGTTAGTTTTAATCCCGTGCGAATTGTAAAATAATTTTATGAATTTTTGAAGTTTAAGTAAGTAAAATTATCAAAATATTTTATGTGAAATTAATTATAAATATTGATTGATGTGTGTGTGTGTGTGTGTGTGTGTGTGTGTGTGTGTGTGTGTGTGTGTGTGTGTGTGTGTGTGTGTGTGTGTGTGTGTGTGTGTGTGTGTGTGTGTGTGTTCATTTTATTATTCGTTTTTTAATTAATAATGAAACAAAACTTTTACACGTCTTTTCAAATATTACACGTGTGGAGGTGTGTGATCATTTTATTATTCGTTTTTTAATCAATAATGAAACAAAACTTTTACACGTCATTTCTTTTCATTTTTCACTATTCACGTGTAATACTAAATTTATTTAATATAAAAAATGGTTATCATATGTATTTTATCACCTAATTTTTTTTAAAAAAATTCTAAAAAAAAGCCACATTTTATTGGGCCGCGTCGAAAATAGAACAGATTCAAACTATATTTCAAAATTCATGCAATGAAGTGGAATTAGACTCTATAGAATTGCGTAATCAAAGTTATTTTATTTTGTAATTTGAAACAATATGCTCAAGTGTCATTTTCAATTATTATAAAATGTCAACAATTGTAGAAGGTAAGTTATCTTCCCTTTCCAATGATGTTAAGAGCATATTTAATGCTAAAACTTTCTTTGCTAGCACCATTCCAATATAATTTATCAGGTGCATCATTGTCTTATATGAGTTTCAAAGATTCAATTTTGTTTAGAATTGAATTGGGAAGAAAATCATAAATAATTCCCAGCGCCAACCAGTGTTAATATCGCGAAAGTCTTCAACTTTATCACTAAGTAACTCTTCGGGAATGTCTGCAGTTTTGAACGAGGAGAGAGGCTCATCAAGTACCCAATTATGTCGCAAGAATAGAGTGGAACGACCATTGCCAATGAGACACACTCTCTTTCAAAATAGTATCCACATTCTCCAAGATACATTTTCACGAGTTAGAATCATCTCGTTTGTCTTTAAACATATCAATATCACAGCGATTATTACAGTATTTGCTCCTAAGGACTCGTGACCACAGAGTGTTAGGTTCATCAAGAACTCTCCACCCTAGCTTAGTCATAAAAGCAGCATTAGATTGCCTCATAGAGAGCAATCCCAGACCCCCCTAATTCTTTTAGTTGTGTAATTTGGTTCCAAGAAACCAAGTGAATTTTCTTTTGTTCATTTGTGCTTCACAATAAAAATTTCCTCATTGTTCTATCAATTATCACAAAGCAATCGCAGAATTCTTGTTGTTTGCAACGAATAAAAAGGGATTGAATTCAAAGATGATTTGCCAAGAATAGTCCGACCTGCGAGAGATAAACAATGAGCTTTCCACCCTACTAGTTTGGTATTCATACTCTCAAGCACATAATGGTACATATCCTTAGTAATCCTAACGATCTAGATCTTTTGTTTCCTCCATTCCCAACTCAACACAAATTCTGATGCGTATTTTTTTTGATTTTTCGATTTCATGAAACAAAATAATAAAAGATAAATAAGATCACTCCTCACTAAAGTCGCAACACCAAGAGAAATTAATTTTGGGCGTCTCTCCAACCTAGCAAGATTAAAGAAACAAAGAAAACTCGCAAGTCCCCTCAAAGAAGCTCACTTCTCAAATTCTAATTGAATAACTCAATCACTCATCAACATAATCTACTGAAAATAAACGAAGTTGCGTAACGTAAATCGCAAATTACTTAATGTAAATATTTTTGACACAAAACTTCCCAAATTACCCTTTTTATTTGTAAAGGAGCATCCCCTTCTTCTTTCTTTTCCTCTCTCTCATCATTCTCTCTTATCAATCAGTATTGATGATTATTTCAATAAAGACAATATTTTTGATCAAATTAATGATGATATTGAGGTAATTATTATAATTTAGATTAGTTTTTTTATTCAAACTATTAATTGTTATGGTTTTTGTGGGTGGTAAGTTAGGGTTTATTAAAGGGTAGTTGGAGGCGGCGGACTAGGGTTGCTAAGCGGTCACCATGGAGGTCGGGGGCAGCAGGCTGGGATTGTTGGGCAATTCTCGTGCAAAGTAAATGTGCACACACTTATTAAGAACTCTTTGCTCAATTATCAACGGAGAAAAAGACAAAAATGGCGATAATAGCCAGTTCTTCATCTGCCCCTTCACTTATCAAACATGAACCACAAGAAGCTAATTAGAGCTCTTGCAATTTGTTGTTGTGTTCGTTTAATGATGAAATTCAATTGTGATAATGGTCAAACATTGCACAATTTGCATTGAAGCCATAGCATCATGGAATTCCAGTTTGTTGAAACCATGCAGTTGTGAAATTCCAGTTTGTTGAAACCATGCAGTCGTGGAATTCCAGTTTGTTGAAACCATGCAGTCGTGGAATTCCAGTTTGGCGAGGGAGGGGCGGGGCTCCATTTTCTTTCTTTTTTTTTGGATTTAACTAGAGAGAAAAGAGGGAAAGTAGGAAAGGGTGACAAAATAGTTAGGGGTATTATTGGTAAAAAAAATTACGTCAAGTAATTTCTGATTTACATTAACCAATCCCCAAAATAAAAGACTACAAGCCAAATTTATAGAGAAAACTATACCTAACTTGCATAAAAAGAAACTAACTAGAATTAGGTAACTTTCCAAAGTACTAACCTAATTATAATTGGGAATTTAAATTTAAAATCTAACTAAAACTCCTAATTATCTATTCCGAAAAATTAAATATTCCTAAAAATATTAAAAATAGAATTCTAATAGAATAGGAACCAGATAATCAAGCGCCCTCATGCTCATGCATCAAATTCCTTCACGAAGATCACTGTGAGTATTATGTGAGAAGAAAACTTTAGATTTAGAAGCCTTACTTTTTCTCCAGACGCTGTACAAAATTTGTAAAAGCAAGCTTTAACCAAGCGAGCTTGATCAATCGTAACTATCCAGAGGGTGTAAATGAGACTTTTATTTTTGCTTACTAAGGTGAATAACCCAGAGAAAGTTACTCAATTGAGGTCTATTAGTCTTTGTAACGTCTCTTATAAAGTGGTGACTAAACCAATTGTGAACCTTCTTAAGGAGGTCTTGACAACTTTGACTTCTCCTACACAATGTAGCTTTGTACATGAACTGCAAATCAATGACAATATAGTGATCGTCTAAGAAGTACTTCATACTTTGAAGAAGAAACGGGGAAGAACAGGGTGTATGATAATCAAATTAGATCTTGAGAATGCATATGACCGTCTTAGATGGAGTTTCATTCGTGACACTCTTCTTGACATGCGTCTTCCTCAACAACTAATTGAAGTCATCATATTGTGTGATGCAAATCTTATGAAACGGGGAAGCAACTGAAAAATTTGAAACAACACGACAGGTGAGAGAAGGTGATCATTTATCACCTTATCTTTTTGTTATGTGTATGGATAAACTCACCCAACTGGTTGATATGCTGGTTGATAATGGAGTTTTGAAGCCCGTTCGAGCTAGCCGCAATGGGCCACAGAAGTCAAAATCCCTCCCCAAAGGATAGAAATAACGACTGATAAATCATAAATGAGACATAAACATCCCAAAGAGAGACAAATCAATGAACTATTGAACTAAGAAACTGAAACAAATTACTAAAGGAGAAACAAAAGGACGGGGCTAGAGTTTAAAGGAGGATAAGAGAAAGAACCTTTCGACATTACTTCAATAGCTTGCATTTGGTATTTACGACCATCGTTTCGTTTTTGTGACGGTCACCATTTTAAATGCGTTTACTATTCCTGAACCACTTACAAAAAATGACCCTATTGAGAAGTAACAAATACTGTGTTTACAGTGACATATTGGTAAACTATGGCAGCACAACTGGTTAATGCCACCCCTAAGAATCATTGGTTAAATATGAATCCACTATTCACAATAAGGTCGGGGGTGAGGGACATGTACATTTAGTGATATGCTATCAATCTTCAGTCGCCATCGCTTCAAAACTGGCAACTAGGTAAATTACTTGAAAGCACAGCCCTGTATAGCAGCAAGAACCACCAGCTGTTCCTCAGTCGGTAGACCTTTCTTGGTCCAGTGCTATGTAAATCACATCACCTCATACCTTGATTTTGGACGTCCTTCTTCTTGCATTTACAAATAAAAGGAGAACTAGGGCCACAACTACAACAGCCATAGGCAACCATATAGATCTCAAAGATGGCGTGTGAAAAGAGTATGTCAAATTGCTATCTTGTGTTCCCTGCATCTCGAATATTGGGGAAGACTGAGTACAAAAGCAAAGTAAGCATTTCGAATTTGCAAGAAAATACACCATACTAGCCAGAAGTATATTCGAATAACTTCCTTGTATGTATCAGCATTCAGTCCCACAAATCATTGGGAGAAAAAGAAAATCCCAAGAGAGTGATAGTTTAAGGTAATAAGACTGTTGGAGGAACTAAGTAGCTCTTCTTACTCTTCCTAGATGCAGTGTCAGCTTGCTAAGTTGCTACATTGATTTACTCACGATGATAAGCAGAAAGAAGATGAATCAAATCAAAATTTATTCTTTAAAAAAGAATCATAATATTTAGAACTTGAAAGCAAGGTGATAAACTCACATATTACTTAAGCAAGAGGCCAAGTGAAGGAAAATGCTCCAAGTAACATGACAGGACATCATCAAGGCAGATAAAAATATGGACCCGGCACAACAAATCCTAAAGGTCAACGGACAGAAAATCTAGCAAAGTGTATAACCCCAAACCCTTCTGGAATAAAAAAACAGTTAGATGGAAAGCACCACTTGGGATTTCATATCACCTCTACTTTCACATGAGAAGATGGTAAGCATATTGAGTTTCAATTATCTCATTCAGTATACCATATCCCGTATCCGCTACAGCATTAGAAAATGGGAATCTATGGTTAATACTGCAACATGAGTTAGTTCAGAGAATGATACAATATAAAGCACTTACCAACTTCTGTATTGTATGCTCATGTTGCCTAGCAAAGATTTCCTGAGCATATTTGTATAGATCCACGTCAAGTCTATTAAGTGAAATTATCTGCTTAAGAGTTGTATCAGGTACCTTAAGCCGTGCCTGTACATGTAGATTCCATTGTTAGCCAGTAAGAATGCTAATGCCACTAGCAAGCACAAGATTGCACGCAGTAACTCACTTGAAGGAAACTGAATGCAAATACTAAGTGCAACAAATTAATGTTGTTATTATCTTCCTAACATACTTCCCTAATCTGCAATCAATCAAGGAAATAACTATTTAAGAAAATTTATGGAAGAGAGTTAAACTATGTATCCCGAACTAAGTTGATTTAAGATCTCAAGTTACATAGCTCCAGCTGGAATTTACCATCTCCCTTCAAAGTACATTACAGAACACAGTGGTGGGACAAATGCTATAAGTGCATCCTGAAGGAAGGTACTCAAGTCATATACCCCGGTCATTTTCCCAGGTCAGCTGGACATGAATGCAAAGGAAATTGTTTAGGGCTTTCATCCTTGGTAGTTGTGGAGATCCATGTTTGGTTAAAATCAGTATATCATATTTGTTTCTTTCTGTTTATCAAAAAAAAAGTGGTTACTAAAGCAAAACATGTAGGTGGATGTCTGGATGCAATTTTTTGAATGCTGTGGCAATGGACATTCATAATCTGATCGCACACACGCGCGCGCGCGCACACACACACGCTCGCTCGCGCGCAAATACACACACACACACACACACACACACACACAAACTTGCTTATTCCGTCTTTATCACGGCGGAGCAATGCTGCGTGGAGGTAGATATCTTGCTTGTTTCATTATTCTGTCTTTATCTTGGGGGAGCAATGCCGGATGAAGGTAGAAGGCCCACGATCACACATAGCCACACAAACACACAAACACACACACACTCTCTACTCTTACCCTTTGGAATATGATAAGACTAAACCAAATGGCTCATCAAACTATCAGCACTTCTTTATGGCCGTGAAGTTGCTTAACGGCCTCTCTGTTCTCACAGGGTTAAGGCTGTGTATACCTAACCCCCCCCCCCCCATCCACCCACTTTTATGTTTTAGCTGCTTGGGCAGAAGCCTCTTCAGATATAACAGCAGACTTCACAATGATCTTGCATGTTTATTCCATTTGCTTATTTATTTTGGCTAGGCCAACTGCTCTTTCATTTGCAAATAGAAAAACCACAAGCCCCACAAGGCATAACAAACTAAGTTTCATGATCTTGACACATACTATTACTATACCTCCTTCGTAAACTTCACAGGGGCTATTCTAGTTAGTGAATTAGTTCGCCGCCTTGCTTGAGATTTCCGCAAACTACTAATGCAAACTTCATACGCTCCCATAAGTTCTCGAACAGTCATGTTCTACAATGAGTGACAGGTAAAAATTATAGGGAGGAAGAAAACAAATACATAGAACTGAGAAAATGCAATATTGCAAACAAATGAGCTTACACTTTTGGTGGGCCCTTCAACCACTTCAGATGAAACAGTCCCACTCGTATTATCATCAGTAGGGCTACTCTGTCATGCACGCGTAACTGAAGCATGAGAAACTACTCCAGCTGGTTCCTCCGAAAGCAAGTACAAAACAATTTGCTACTAACCTTGCCATGGCCATGTTCCGGTTCAAAATCTTCAATTGAAGAGCTCTGTTCTGCAGCATCAGTAGGGTGTAAGATTAGCAAACAGTTGTATATGGAAAATCCCATTAGCATACTGAATTCCAATAGGTGAACAAAAACTTTAAAACCGGTCACACAAAATCTTCTTAGCAAGATCTAGTAACAGAATATAGATGTAAAACATTGGGATGGCTATCATAAATACAACGATATATTCGAAATTTAAGTGAGAATAGACGTGCAGTGTACAATATGAGGTCCAAGAAACTTTAGACCTAGAAAACAGGTCATCTACATAGGACTTATGTCTAATCGATTCGGAACTGACACATTAAAGAGTTTATGCTGTTAAGATCACATCAAGTCACTTGGATAATAACACTTGGATTTACAATAATTTGGTTCACGAGAGGTACGGCTATCATAAATACAACGATATATTCGAAATTTAAGTGAGAATAGACGTGCAGTGTACAATATGAGGTCCAAGAAACTTTAGACCTAGAAAACAGGTCATCTACATAGGACTTAAGTCTGATCGATTCGGAACTGACACCTTAAAGGGTTTATGCTGTTAAGATCACATCAAGTCACTTGGATAATAACACTTGGATTTACCATATTTTGGTTCACGAGAGGTACGGCTTGGGTGAATATCAGATTGGCCTAACCTATTCTAACCGGTTAATTCAAGTGGGAGCTGTCTCTTAGCTTTTCATCATGCCTTGTCAATTTCCAATATTATTGATGTCCCCAATACTAGCAAAAATAAAACACTAAATGAAGTGACTGAACAAAACTGGTGTGGGTCACTCTGATGAGAAGATATGGATGAGGAGACTCAGATGGTTAAAGAAGGGACCTCAATGCTCTAGTGAGGGAGCGTGAGAGAAGATAGGGACCGTATGAGAGGTTGACTAAGACCAAATCAAGTAGGAGGAGATGACTAGACATGAATCTGGAACTCAATGAAGTAATAGCTCTCAACACGAGTCTGTGGTGTACTGGTGTAGTAGGATTCATGTAGCTGAGCCTTACAGTAGAGTCCCCTTTCTAACCTAATAGCCTCTTGGTCTTCACTCCCCGTGCTTTAATCCTCATAGCTTTTTATAAGGCAACTCTTAGTGTGTATACTGTTGCTTTACTACAGGTTTTTACGTTTCTTCGTTTTCTTTTTTTTTTAAATAATTAGCGCAATTTGGTGAAAACCACCCGAAAAGTTCCACTTTTTGTCCAGTACCCCCGAATTGTTGCTATTTGTTCAGTACCACCTTAAAAGTTGATTCCGCCCTGTGAGTCACCTCTTAAGTGATTTACGGGCCAAATTCCTTACTTTTCTTCCCGTTTTACCCTCACGTGTGCAGCACATGTCTACTTAAACGAACTAATACTCTATTTGACCAAATTAAACACTGATTTGACCCTTTAATTAATTAATTATTAACAAGCTAATTCCCCTCCCCAATCCCACTTAAAAACACGTCATTCCCCATTATTCCTCTTTGCCATTCTTCCTCTCCATTCTTCTTCCCCATTCTTCCTCTTTGCCATTGTTGACATTTCTCCATCCACCATCTCCAACTGTGAGCGCCAAATTCGGGAGATCCATGTTAATAAACATCAACTCTTTTCTTTTCCTCTTTGCCTCAATAAAAGTAGACCCAAGAGGAGAAAAGCCGATGATGGGGAATCAATTTATTTACCTCTTTGCCTCAATAAAAGTAGACCCAGGACGAGAAAAATCGATGATGGGGAAGCAGCGAGAGGTGGAGAGAGTGGTGGTGGTGGTGGTGGTGGTGGTGATGGGATTAGGAGAGAGAGTGGGGTTGTTGTTGGTGGAGATGGTGGTTGCTGTGGAGTGAAAGGGAAGGTGTCTTCTTATTTTAGACGTGGTGAGGAGGGAGAAGGGGAAGCCATGGATGGGCAGGAGAGAGAAAATTAGGGGGAATTGTGAATTGGGAAATTAGGGAGAAGCGGAAGCCATGGATGGGGAGCCAAGAAAAATTAAAAGCTGAATATTTATTTTGTTGAGCTTTAATTCAAGTAGAGATGTGCTGCATAAGTGAGGGCAAAACGGGAAGAAAATTAAGGAATTTGCCCGAAAATCACTTAAAGGGTGACTCACAGGGCGGAATCAACGTTTAAGGTGGTACTGAACAAATAACAACAATTCAGGGGGTACTGGGCAAAAAGTGAAACTTTTTTAGATAAAGAATTTTTTATTAATCAAATCAATAAAGAATACAAAAGAGAGGATAAGGTATCCTCAAATGCAAACAGGATGCAAACAAAAACTATAAATCACGCCATTGGCGCTGTACAAGAGTAATCGGCACGCCCTTAAAGGTGCCTGCCGCCTTAGCCCAAAGGGAAGCTAAGTAAACCACATGGTCCCAAACATAATCCGTATCTCTCCCAACGTCACGGAACACTCTCGAGTTCCTCTCTAGCCAAATGCACCGCAAAATGGCCATGCACATACATCTCCAAAACATCCTTCCCTCACTACTTCTCCTCATTGCTGCGAATCGTAGTTGTAGAAAATCCCCTACCCTAGCAGGACACACAAAGCTCTCCCCTTCCAACAATCTATTCCATAATGACCTAGCAAAGTCACATAGAACAAATAGATGCAGGCTATCCTCCCCATCATGACGACACATCACACAAAAACCCGGTAACATTGACCAACCAGGCCTCCGACGTTGCACCATATCATAGGTATTCACCGTACCTAGCACCAAAGTCCACACGAAAGCACGAACCTTCAAAGGAACCTTAGACTTCCAAATAAAGTTGGCTAAAGGGAATTGTGGGAACTGTGAGGGAAGGCTAAGCTGATGAAGAAAAGACTTGCAAGTAAAAACCCCAGAAGGGTAGCCAAGTCCGAGAATCGTCCGTCGGGACGAGAGAGGTAGAGTGGAGGACACTCAAGAGAGAGACAAGTTCCTCCATCTCTCTATCATGCGGAGACCGCCGCAAACGTAAGTCCCAGGACCCACCCGTGCCTGAAAAGAAGGCAGACACGGGCGCCCCATGAAGGTTAGATAACCGAAAAACCCGAGGATACATGGAGGAAAAAGGAACGTTACCCTTCCACACATCCTTCCAGAACCGAACCCGATTACCATTACCCACATTGTACCTGACCAGTGGAAAGAAAAAAGGCGATACCTGTGAAATGAATCTCCAAGGGTAGGCGTGGGAGACGGAAGACATTTTCAGGTGGTTTTCACCAAATTGCGCTAATAATTATTAACAATGCTCAAAACTTACATTTGGCAGTAATTCAAGATAATAAGTCAGACCAATAATATGTTAGCTTGTAAATTCAATAATAAGTTAGACAATAATATGTTAGCTTGGTAAACTTTACATTTTATCTACTTTAAATAAGGACCAAGCTAACATATCTTCAGAAAATTATTGAATTATCCACACCGCAAACGCAAACTGACTTTCTTGGTTTCGTCTCGGCTAATGCTCAAAACCTATTCCTTGCTGCTCCTCTTATTAAAATGATTACCAAGGATATCTAAACTTTACATTATTTCCTCACTCACTGTAACCCTTTTCTAATATGTCAAAACCCTCTACATGACCTACAATCCAACATTAACATTATCTTTCTCATAATGTAGCATTTAACTCTACTAACCCAGTTGGGAATGGTTTTAATTAGGAAAAGTTGCCAAAACCCCTTTACAAACTCTAGTTTTTTGAAAAGCACCCCCTATTGTAATAAACCCCCTCTAAAACCTTTCCGCCCTGAAGACAACTTCATGTTTGAAGTGTTTACAGGCAGAAAAAATGCAGAGAAGACTATTTTTCCCTCACAGGATTACCCTCTTAATTAGAGGCTCATTCCCCACTAGAGTCACCCCCGGGCCCATTTTCTTCCTTCCCTCTCAACAATCAAAGATTGCAGCTGGGAAATCCAAATTTTCTAATTTCACCATTGTTGAGCAATAGAGCAAAGTGAGAATAGCTTCCCTCATTTTCTCACTATCAAGTATTGCCCACCTCAGCTTCTTCCACAAACTGATGCCTACTTTTGTCGGAGTCACTGCTGACGGATGATGGATGATAATAGGGGTGTCTTCATGGCCGAGGGTTTAAAGGGGGGGGGGGTTATTTTGCAAAAATAATTTTAGGGGTGTTTACTCAAAAAACTTGAATGTATAGTGGGGTATTTGGCAAATTTTCCTTTTATTTAGTTTAGCTTGGTCTACCTGATTAAAAGTATGGAAGATAAAATTAGTGCGGTGTCGACAACACAAAAAAATTAAAAATAAATTAATGAAAGATAACTTCTGGAACTTCCTGCAATTTATGCGCATCTTTGCACCCAAATACTTAAAGAGCTTTTCTCAAGCCATTGATTCCACATCTACCTTACAACCCCCGTACTTCTGTAGTTCTGTAGACCCCTACCCACTATGAGTCCTGCCTCTACAGAGGTACGGGCAAGTAAATATGTGGATCATAGTTTTCACGAAAAAAATAAGTAGAAGCATCTGTATAACACATTAAGAAACAAAGGATTACTTCTGTGTAACTGACCTGATCCATTCTTAACTAGATGTCCAATGCTAGAGTTTGATCCTACCAACTGGGAGATAACCTGTGCACCAACCACATGCGCAAATGTTGTTGCAGATCCTTTGTGGTCTTCAGTCAGTCCAACATATAGCATATGATCTAACCTGCTCTGGAAGGATTGGAGAAATATTAGACAATGCTGGACCGGGCAACTTTAAGAACAAGAATGTGGGATGACCTTGAAGAGAAGAAGCCAACTACCTTAGCCACATCAAGAACATAATTACCCAGAGAATGATACTTCTGGACACAAGTACGCACTTTATGTGATTCTGATAGATACGAGTTGTTGGTTAGTCCAGCAACCTGCAAATGGCCTAGATTAGCTAATGGGGGAATTGATACGTGTCAATAAGAAACTAAAATGAAATGAAGAAACACACGACAAAACGCAAGTTGACAGTAAAAGAAGACTGTCACAATGAAACCCCTGGCAAACTACTACACCTGGATTTACATGTCCCAAGATTGCCAAAGTCCATGATACTACATCCCAAAAGATCTGATAGTTGCATTGTTTGTTAGGCTTGCCTCTGATTTCTATATTACTTGTGAGTTGTGACCCATCCCAGAAGTCAAAAAAATAAAAAAAATAATAATGTAAAGCAAAGTCATTTAATTTGCTATTAAGCATTTCAAAGGAGTAGAACAGAAAGAAAAATGTATTCTTTATTTACTGCATGCGCAACAGCGCTCATTAAACAAGAGCATATGTGTATCCTCATCCAATTCAAGAGCATCAGAGCCTAGTGACAACCTCAATTAAACCAGTCCCCTGTTATACTACCCATGCCTGACCTCAATGGAATATTGTCAATTCTGAAATCTCTACGAGGCCCACATTGTGAATATTTGAACTACCTGCAAAATATGCTTCACAATCTTATTCTGATTTGTGTATGTAAGGCAACCATATGACTTGACCAGTAACACTCAAATGTGTCTTGGCATTTGTTCAGAGCTCAGTGAGTTAAGACTTATCATTTATGGGAATTCTTCGCCTCAGTTGAAAAGGATATCTCTAATGTACGTAATACACAACATGATAGACACTAGGAGTAGGGTAGCTATATATTCCTTGGTACTGGACAAAATGACTTAGGCACAAACAAAGAAAAAACATGTAAATCACAAAAAACTTCATATGAAAATTAAATGAAAGCAAAATAAGCTTGCATTCTCGATCTGAAGCAACTTAGACTCATACAAGACGCGCAAAATCACACAGCCACTGTAAGACAAGAATGCCGATAATGAAGATCCAGTTCTTGCCAAGAAGAGGGATAGAAAACCTGAAAAGTAGCCCCATTGTGAACAATGTCCAAAGCTATTGGATCATTAATGTATTCATGCAGCGGCATAGCGATGTCTTCCATATTATATGAATCATTCCTTCCGACATAATTTTGATTCTTTTGCAGTCTAGCATCTCTCTGTACATATAAACAAACACAGATATGGAAGTTAGGAGCATAAGTGTGGCAGATGCATCATTTCTTTTGTAGGAGGGGGGGATAAGAGTGGAGGAACCAAAATACTAAACGATAAGGACATTATAACAAAATTGTATATCATCTTAAGAGTTAAGACTCACAAAAGACATGGTCTCTCCATTGCACTATGCAAACTGTCACAGCTAATCACGTATTTTATTTAGGCAATAAGCAAAGAAGTATATGAAAATGCAAACAGATAAGGGCACCCAAATTAAAAAACTAAAAAACCACAAAAATAGAATAAATCAATCAAAGCTGCACATATATAGAGAAATAATTAAAAATAACCAAATAAAATAAAATAAAATATCACTGCTTATCTTGTATTGTGTTCATGTAAAGTATCTCAACCAGGTGACTAGCAGGGGCCAAGGCTACATACATCTGAACCTACCAGATCCCGCCCTCCGTGGGATCCATATTGGGTGGTGGTGGTGGTTTTTGACTTGTTGTAGTATCTACGGATGTTCTTATCTAAAATAATAATAAAAAAGTATCTACGGATGTCAATGACTACGCAGCCTTACTCTGAAGTAGCAAAAGGACACACAACCTCCCAAACATAGAATATTTAACCATGTATCCTCAAAGAGACAAATCTCCCCTAATAGACCCTCTTACTAAGTAACAAAGCAATATCAGAATATCAAACCACAAAAAACTCCATAGTCCAAAAAACAATCTTGAGTCTCCAAGTCCTTGAAAATCAAATTATACAGTAATTCAGATAAGCCAAGCAAGTCCCAGCAAATGAAGAAAGAGCAAACCTGTATCCCAAAGGAAATGGATCAAAAGTGTCATAGGCCTTCAGCACTTACAAAAATGGTCAATTACAGTCTGATGTCGAAGGAATGACCTAATTTCAACACCAGATCAATAGCAAAGCCATACCTCCCCGGCTCCCCCTAGTAAAGAAGAACATTCAACGCTTTTCTTCTTTTTCTTTTTGATTATATATTGTCCTTTTTATGGAGGATACTCAAGACCATGTTTTACATCAGCTCACCATACCACAAATTACTTCATATTCATAACTGAAAATTGGGCTCCACAACTCAAAAATCCTTCAGCTTTGCTTTCAAACAAAAGATCAATAAGAACTTGAAACCTTGGTGTAAGTACCCAATGCAATTAAAGGTATCATACAAATTTTTAAAGATGAGAAAAGATATAACATTGTTCATGACGAATACAATT
This sequence comes from Tetragonia tetragonoides, assembly GCA_038025085.1. Taxonomy (NCBI): domain Eukaryota; kingdom Viridiplantae; phylum Streptophyta; class Magnoliopsida; order Caryophyllales; family Aizoaceae; genus Tetragonia; species Tetragonia tetragonoides. Next base: position 33,334,212 of record CM076151.1, on the reverse strand, counting down.
ACATTCAAAACAGCAAATTTACTGTGATAAGCACATAATTACATTCAGCAACAATCACCACCTTAACTAAGATCTAGCCTTTAGCATAAATATAGTTCAATAAATTAGGTTTACAGCTGACAGCAAACATATTCAGAGAAAAATAAGGATATTCAGACCATTCCAAGTGATCATTTTAAAAGGTAAATAATTTGTTAACCTCAAGCTATGACTTATACATTCATATCAAATAGGAGAACTAGAATGATTTTGTTTTGTTCCTACAGTTAGAGCATGTTTGGCCAAGCTTGTGAGTAGCTTCTACTTTTTCCCCTAGTTTCCCTCTAAAACCACCTCCTCCACATCCACGGTCCTCCTCACCCCCATTTTTAACTTCCAAAAAGAATAAAACATTCCTAGGACCCCCTAGAAGCCCCAGAAGTAGAAGCATTAAATTGGAGCTACTACTTTTGGGCCTCGGAAAGGGTGTTTTGAGCTTCTTAGAAGCTGAAAATTGGGGGGGGGGGGTGAGGAGGAGGTGGAAAGGGAGGTTTGTGAGGAAAAATAGGAGGAAAAGTAAAAGCTACTCACAAGTTAGGCCAAACACCACCTTAATCTTTAGAGACACAAGGGAACGGACTGTCATTCATGACTCACAGTATGAAATATTTACTGAGCATCATTCCCGTTAAGGATCTATTATGTAGAAATTGGAATATTTCTTCCCAACAATGTTCACAATTTTTTATATGCATAACGAGCTAGTCATATTATGATAGTTTCATCTTCTTAAGAGAAATCAACAGGAGAAACATCAAGAACCATACCCTAGCAAACAAATCTTCTCTCATCCATGGGACCAAATACTTCCATGGCCAAATATCTAGGGTACTGACTGCACTGCTTTTCTTCCGCAAGCGTCCAGCCATTTGTGTGGCGGAAGTTAAATTAGGATGCACCAGAAACCTAGCAGCTACTTCGATTGAAAATTCATACATACTGAATACACGATCAACAGGGCTCCTTAGTATTGTAACCACTGAAGTTTTTTCCTTGGGAAGCTTTGACATCATGCTGTAATCATCATGAGTAACTAACAACCTGCAATTTTCTTTTCTGCAAAGGAGAAAAAATATTACATTATGATTTTTGAACACCATTAATACATCTGAAAATGCATAACCTCCTAATATATGGCATCTGCATAATCAAAAAGATTTAATTTGAATTTTGAAGCCAAAAAGAAGAAAAACTAGAAAACGAAGAGGCTATTGAGGACTGTATATCGTGGGTCTGTTCAGAAAAAGAGCATGTCAAGCTATGTTACTCCGACACTTCATTTCAAGTAAAATATCTGTGCCAGATCTTTGAACACTAGGATACAAAATGACACATATAAACTTCAATTTAGATCCAAAACAAGTAGAAAGTTCCTTACAATAAATGAGTCAGATACCCAGATCTTATAGATGCACATAATAGACTTGAATTAAGAACTATCAGGCAAAAACGGATGTATAAACCTATAATCAAACAGGCAAAAACTGATGTATAAACCTATAATCAAACAGGCAAAAAAGTCGCAGTTGTTGCAACTTGCGGTCGCAATTGTGGTAATGGGCACAACATCGCTAGAAGATGTTATCAGTTATGAGTGTCAAATTTGGTGCAACGGTGCGGCTAACATATTGTGACTTTCTATGCTGTTTTATCCAATGCATTGGCACTTGTTTGGAAGCCATATCAGTCATTTTATGGGCTAATTATTGGTCACATAGACCATTTTCTGCTAAGTATCAGCTGATACAACTGAGACATTTGACACGTTATCTATCAGGGATTCACTCATCAGCAGGTTCAAAAACCAATCAATTCAATGGTCTCACGATTCAGTTAGTCACGTGAAATGCTATCACAATCTCAGTAGCTACCATGAAGACATGTTCAGGCAATGAAAATATAGAGTTTTGAGATTCTTGAGTCTTGACAGCTATTTTCTTTTATACCATTGGTATCCTGGCTTTGCCCGACTACTCCCATGGGCCCTGAAGTTAATGACCTGGAAAACCTTCAGTGTTCCTAAAGGTTAAATTGACAGCTATGGAACTTTGAAAAACTTTGATCCTGGAACTTTGAAGTTAATAGCCTGGAAAACCTTCAGTGTTCCTAAAGACCTGAAAAACTTTGACCTGGGACCTCTGGAACAAATCTCAGAAGTCTTACCAGCTGAACTACCCACTCAGGGTTATATTGACAGCTATTTTCATCACAAAAGGTTAAACTTACCAGCTATGAAGCCATGGCGGAAGGGTGACAAGAAGGTATTTTGGTATTTCAACTTCAACAGAAGATAAAATGAATGTATGTACCCAGCATTGGCAAAAAATTTAGAATCTTAAAAACATTTTACTTTGTTCATTATTACCAGAATGGCTGATTGCATTTTTTTTATGTCAGTTACAGAAGAATCAACATTTCAGAATGAGATAAATAATGAATAGGGGGAAAAGGGGGAATGCAGAAGACAACAATATACCGAATCAGCCCATACTCTCAGCGATCCTAGGACTACCCAGCACAGCCTAAGAAGATCTAATTAAGGTTGAAGTACTTCTGACAAGTAGGCACTCATAATACAGTACATTTGCTCGCTGAGCATAGAAAGGAAAATTTTAAATTTTAAAAAGAAAAAAGCAAAAAAAGAAGAAGTCTCCTACAACAATCTCCACCTTAGCAATTGAAACTGGAAAACAAAATCGAAAATTTGGTTCGTTCTGGATAAAACTAGTCCTAAGTTATATAGTGACAAGCAAGCAGGGACAACCTCAGAAGGCGTATATGATGAGGGTGCAGCTTACTACTGGTAGTCTGGTATTGTAAGATTTTATTTTACTTTACTATTTTGACAAGAAAAAGAATTTTATTAAGGAAAAGAGAAAGAATACAAAAAAGAGTCATCCTCAAGGAGAGGAGCTACCCAGTGCAAAACCAAGACCCACCCAACCCTAGAAATAAGATCCTAAACAATCCGTATCTCTCCAAAAAAAAACCATCCTTTGACCTAGAGCTGATCATGGACGGGACGGCCTAAAAAGCCCGGCCCTCCAGGCCTGCAATTTGGGTGGGTATGTACAACGTTTTTGAAAAAAAATATATTTATTGGAAAGGCTTAGTCTGACAAAGGACAACAAGAAATGGTTCGTGGCCCGTTTTTTTTTTTTTTTTTTTTTTTTTTTTTAATTAAAAAATTGTGAGGTTTTTTTTGTTCTTTGTTTTATTATCCTATGAACAAAAAACCAATTAGATGGAAAAAAGTTGTTATGATTTATTTTGGGTGAGAAAATATCAAAATAATGATTATATGGAGTATTATGCTTGATTTCGAAGTTAGGTTGCATATTAATAGTAAAATTAATTATTGTAAACCAAAAAAAATCTAAAATTCAATTGGAAAATATCTTTTTTTTTAGAAAAAAGCCCGGTAGCCCACGGGCAAGCTTGGACCGTTAATAGGGCGAGCCATGACAACAACTTTGAGCCCTGATGGACCAAGAACAACAATTTTTTGCCCGTTGGACAATTTTTCATCAAAAGTACGGCCCGTGTTCGGCCTGAGTCTGCAAATGATCACCTCTCCTTTGACCCACAACCATCATAGTTAACGCCAGCTTTCAAATTCTCTAGCTCTCGAATACCCTTCTTTTTCCAAGGCTTAGTACCAAGAGGAGCTTCTTTCCCCATAGTGTCAACAAACTTTAATCCCATTGCATCCATAATCGAACAGCGACCAACTAAGGTATAGGTAAGACACGTAAATTTATAAGGGGTATTTGGTCTGGAAAATGAATCATCAATTGTTTCCCCACAAAGAAGAAACTGATGATTAAATTTTTTCATTGTCTATTTTTCTATGTCCTTTCAAAATTGCCCATTCTGATTTCCATCGCTGCACAACTTGGTTGAGACTAGAGTACCATCAACTGCATCGTTATCATCTCTATATCACCATCATCATCATCCTTCCAGACAACTTGACTTCAATTTCCCCACTGCCACTGCCGCCAACTAAATAAGGAGTACCATCCAAGGAACTCCAGTTTCTCTGATCCCTTTGTTCATCCGCCACTATTGTATAATAGCAATTGGAGAGGGTATTTGATGTTTCGTCCGCCCCAGGAATCAATAAGGCCATAACCTCAATCCCGTTTGAGTTAGATGCTAGTAACTGTAGACCTTCGTAAATAGTGTTACCATATCCAACTCAAGCGTAAAATTAGTTTGAGTAAGACAGCAATCAGAAGTTTTTCTATTGTAAAAATACAATTTACACACGAACCTTTATCTAAACGAAAACTAAATAAAAGAATACACACGATCCTACTTTTTGCACTCTCTGTAAATATTAATAATAAGACAGTGGTCTCCTCCTAGATTTGAAGAAAATAATTGACTAACAATATCCAGAACATGTTAAATGTGAACATTCCCTGTAACAGGAATAACAATCATTTAGGGCACCGCAAAAATGCAAAGAATAACATTAGGAAAATTTGCTAGAAGCCCCCCCCCCCTAAAAACCTCAAAACTTTTGAACCCCAAACCCCCCTTCAAAGCATAAACACATGACCAGTTGAACACACCCCAAGTATCTCTACAGAAAAAAAAAAAAAAAAAAGCTTCAAGCAAAGAATAACGTAAACTTGCTTACTGCAGGAATTCACTACAACAGAAAGACAAGAATTGAGCCTAGTAAGTGAGACACTTTGTTGGGCAAGAGACCTTATAAGATTAGCAAAGGGAGTGTACGAAATTGAAAGAAAATGTAGAAGACCATACCTTGGGTTAAAACGTAGTTTATCATAAGAGCGCGGACACTCTAGCTGAGAAGAGTATAGCTTTTTCAAGAAACTGCAAGAGCAAGATGCAGGAACGTATCATTGCTAACGCATCTTCCCCTGAACACGGAGACAAGGTTTGCTAAAGTACAAAAATTTACCAGTGAAAATATGTGCGTCCTCCAGTCCTTGGTATGTGGAGGAAAAACAATAGATCACGCAGTGTATGTCTGTCTTCTTTAACTTCTTGATTAAGTTCAGAAGTAGCCCACTTACTTACAGCACTCTCACAATGCTCGAAGTCATCTTCCATAGAAAACGCGTGTACCAGCTGAGAAACTGAAAGTCATCAAACAGGGGAAAGAATTATTATTATTATTACCCACAAAACAAACCATAGTTACAAACATGCAGCTTAATAGGGTCAATCACGATGGTGGAGCAGAAAAGAGCAGGGTATAATAAAGACCAAAGAAATTCATGATTAATAACAAAAATGTTTAACAAGATCAGGAAGAGATGACTAAACAGTTCCAGTAAACATCTGTTTATAACATGTTTGGGCACACCATCAAATGACAATCCTAGAACAGCAACAACAACAAAAAACACCCAATGCGGATACCCATTTGTGGCTTGATCAGGGAGGTCAAAACTCAAAATGCATTTTGCCTTCCCCCTAGCAAGAAGAAATGTTGTTTCCAAGGTACCCTTAAAAATGAAAGCAGAAAAGAGTAACAACAGAACTATTAACACAAGTCACAACTGAGATTCTGAGATTCATATGATGATAAATTAAGTTGCTTCAGTTAGGGAGCTACATTACAACGAGCGAACATCCAAGGTCAAAGTAGATCCATGACAAAGTAAAGTTACATTCCATTCTTGTTGCACCGTTGTACAACCATAACAAACCTAGGAAAATAATACTCGGTTTGTCCTGAATTAGTAGTCAGAGTTTGACATTCCTCAAACATTAAGGACATAATCTGCTTTCTCAAAATACCAATGGTAGAGTTTCAAGTTTTTGAGTGGCACATGAAGAAAAGAATAGTTCAGGGTGAATATTCATGTAACGTACAAATATAAATTCTTATACTCTAGGAATTAATACATGACAATCTCTATAGAACTGAGTATTGATGCCACAAAGAAAAGCATACCTGATCCAATAAGTAGAAGCAGTAGAAACCATTTTGGATTTGAGTTCATAACTCCCAAATCACAATCTTCACCAAATGCTAACACCCACTGTACAGAAGAACACATTTTTCAGCAACAACTTCAAAAACCCATTAAGAAAAACCAAATTTATGTAGGAACTAATGAAACAACTGAGAGTAAACAAAGCCAAAATTAACAAAAAAAACACTTCACAAATTAGTAAAGTAACATATCACACTTCATTAATTCTGGGACGAAAAAGAAACCGAATTTTGCCAAATAAATTGGGATGTAAAACATGAATTGCAATCTACCTTTATATCACCAGAAATTCAAGCAAGGGGAGAAAAAGAAATGGCGGAAAACCCTAATTAATACCAGAGCAAGAGAGAGACCAAGAGAGAGAGTGTGTGAAGTGAAGACATACAATTGAAAGGTGTATCGAAGAATGGAATCTCGTGCTCGTAAAAATGTCGGGGTCACCACCAAGCCCTCGTCGTCCCCGATCAAGGTGGGCCCACCGATTTCACTTGGACCCCACTACGAAAGGGTCAGGATTTTCCCGGGAAATTCACCCTACGAGAACTCCGTAAATGGCTCTCTCTCTCTCTCTCCTCTGCCTTGTGGAACTCAGTTGACCAGTATTTGTTGTCCTCGTGTCTGATTATTAAAATCAGGATGTATGTAATGTTAAATGCCAATTGCAACTTTGCAAGGCACCAACGTTTTAATTTTTGGGAGATCACAAAAAGCGTAGTCTTGTGAGACCAGCTTACAATTGATTAGGATCACTATTTATAAATGCCGAGGTTATATTTTTTGAGCTGTGACCTTTGTTTAATTTAAATGTGATCCTGGTTCCATCTAAAGCTATGAAAAAGACCGTCTTATAGAAGTTTTTGAGCTTATAAAAAATAATACACAAAAACTTAGTGAGACATGATTACTTTTTAATGAAATAGTGACCCCATTTCTAAATAGTGCACTATTTCTATGAGTTGGTATCACACAAGACTTACCGAAAAACATAGGTCTTAAAAAAATCATATTATAATTATGTCGTTCAAGTTGATCTAACAATTTATGATTCTATCCCTCAAAAAAAAACTTTTGATTCTAGTTTTGCCTTTGCATAACTGTAATTGCTACACCACGGATCACTCATATGAGGCGGCCTCATATATAAGGCGTGATATTTATGAGCCAAAAATGAGTTAACTCCTAAGCCCTATGTGAAACTATATTCTAAAGTTAAATGCCTTTTTATTATTGTAAAAAAATTACGGATCTATAAGTTACTCCGTATTATACCAAACCTCAAAAATCTTAATTTAGATTTTTTCTAAAATAAAATAGAATGATTTCTAAATTACAAACCAGCAGGTCTTGTGTGGACTTAGTCCACCGTGAACCAAGTGATTTTGAGGGTGGCTACAAGTGAAGTAGGAGGTGGCTCCAGATGAAATAAGGGGTGGCTCCAGGTGAAGTAGGGGTGATGCCTAGTATAAATTTGAGGGGTGACTCTAGGTAAAGTAGGGGTGACTCCACTTTTAGAGAGGGGTGGCTCCAAGTGAAGTAGGGGCTGACTCCAAGTATTGGTCCACCATGGACTAAGTCCACACAAGTTTTTGTAATTACAAACTATTGCCAGATTAGGCGTTGTTATGAACTATTTTCCATGAGTGTGTCCACATAGGCTTAGGATTTCACGGGTCGGAACTTCTTTTTTTTTCCGTTCAGCAGAGAAAATCGCTACTAGCGACCACGACTTCCTCTGAAAATAGTCGTCATCGCCAACAGCGATGTCAACGGAGAAAAGTCGCCAATTCAGGTGGCGACTTGTGACATTCATTTATACTCTTCTCCTCTGCAGGGTGTGTTGATAGCTGTAGAACTAATATAAGTTGCATTTGCGATGGCTGTTTTCCTTTGCATAAGTCGCTATGGCCGATAGCGACGATTCGCTGTTTTGTTTGGCGATTTATGCCTATGGGATAAAAAAAAAATTGCGAGACTAATGAAATTTCAAACCTATGTAGATAACCTCATTGGAAATAGTTTCTAACCCAATCTAATTTGGACAATACTTTATAATTTAGCCCTTTGAAGAAAATCATTCAATAAACAATAGGTCTGTTATGATGAGATCGCATCAACTTGAGACGCCTCATACAAATATGGTGTCATGCTAATATTTATGGAGATAATCTAATGTTGAAGCAACAAAATAGGATGATAAACGCCATTAAACTGATAAACTAATTGGAGTGCTTCAGTGGAGGTCAACTATGTGGACTATGGATACTGGTCAGGCTAACTCGAAAACCTACAAATCACAAATGCGACCCACATGGCCAGCTCCACGCCTCCAGCCCCATATATTATATCATATCATCCTATATCAATTGTCTTCTTATTAATTTGTATTAAATTATTATAAGTGTATTACTTTGGTAGAAGGTGGACTTTTGATCTGTTTGCCTTGGGGAAAAAAGCATCAGGGAATGAACAGACCAAAGATTATGGGCAGGGAAGACAATTTGATAATTAGTGGGCTCAACCAAAGGGGCAAAAAAAAGAATCAGAAAAATATATTTAAAAAAAAGTACGACACCCAATCATATTTGACGATTTGCTGCTATTTGTGGTGTTCTTATGGTTTGTCTCTTTTCAATCATGTCATATTATCGCCTTTATATATTCCTGTATTGAATGCTACTAGATCGAGTAGTATGAACTATATTTCAGAAAAAGTATATATTATCTAAGTCTAGATTGAATTTCAAAAACTGTGATAAATATATTTTTATACTGCGATGATACCTAAAATGTGAATCCAAAATCCGTCTTACACTAATATCTAAAATAGAAACAATTACTACTAGGTATCAAATGATTTCAGTCTTCAAGTCTTTTATACTAGCTTTAACAAAACTCAACATGAGTTTAATATAATTGGTGGCAAGTCTATTTATAACCAATGCAATTTATTTTTTTTGCTAGTCCTATTATAACCAATGTAATTAATTGAATATATTTAGTTGTTATTCCCATTATTAAGATAAGTATAAATTAGAGATGCAAATAATATTATAGTCATGTACTCATGTAGATACTAGATACTGGTGTGGTTATTATAACAACTCTAGTTAATCTGATACATTTACACAATTTGACAAAGCACCACATTAATAGAGTAATGTAATGAAAAAACACGGAGCAGCTTGACTACAAAATAGAGTTAATCCTCTGAAACCTAGCGAATTAATTATGTACACCTGAGTTTTGAGAATCCATCCTATAAGAATTTTAAAGGTCCAATTTCACTGTATGAGTGTATATGTTTGGAAGTCAGTATGTCAATGGAACTGCTTGGGATGCGTCGAGATGGTTGAGACGACAAGTACCTAGAAGTTGTTCAGGTAGCTCTTCTTCTGTATTTGCCTACAAACATTAGTCGAAAAAGGGACATCAGCAATGAGAAATCCCTTTCTTTTTTTCAATAGTTGCCCCAAGTAAAACTAGACATGTTCAAACATGATGAATTTTCAAACTAAAGAAGCAACTCTTGTAATCTACTTGCTTCCTTATTAACCTGAAACTAAAAGAAGCTGATATTGCTGGCCTTGATGAAAATCAAGGACCTAATTCTCAATTTGATGAATTGGGACACTATACCTGTATTAAGAATGCCAATTCAATAACCAAGTTGTTGAGATAGCCAAGAACAAGACTAACAACTCCCCTAGCCACCGTTGATGAGCCAATATCAATGCCAAGCTGAAATGACCATAGCAAACAGTCATTAAGTTTCTTATGAGATCACTGCCAGGAAATTATCTAGATGAATAGCAGAATATTCAGAATGACTACGAGCAAAGGGACTGCAAGAACCGTATATAAGACGTGCAAAACTCCAAACTAGACCACCTAAAATGGTAAAGAGTACCAGAGAACAGACTAAAAAAGCATGTGATTGGTCAGATCGATTATTCTCCAAAGTTACAGAAAATCTACCATTTCTTTAGGGAGTTGTAGGTATTGCTTTATTGTCTAGGCACGTGATGGCCTAAATGCGAAAGGATGGGGAATTTTGAGTGATGAAATTCAAGATATTAATGGGATTCTAAGTGATAAGGATCATTAGGTGATGTGGGATTTTGAGTAGACAGTAACTGTTAACTAAGTACCACTATAAGTATTGTCAACAGATACAAGTAAAGATGATAGATCCCACGAACTATAGAAACCTGAGCCTGCATATTCATCAATAATTGGCAAATGAAAGATATTAGTTTGATTGCCATGCACTTACTTCTATATAATTTTTCCCATGGAAGTAATTAATTTCTAGTGCTTGACCTGCTAAGCATGCTTTCTTCCCAACACTCTGTTTGACTATCCATGAACCCTGTATCAACATAACAGTCAGAGTTAAAACAATTGTTGTTAAGCACCAAGAAAATAATCTCCCTAAAGATAAAGATATTGTCCCACAACCTCCCCATCTAGAAGACATGAACATCAAATGTAAGATCTATAACCAATAGGCATTTTTGCTCCCAAGAACCTCAGATTCATGAATAATGAAATCAGTATATCAAAGCAACAATGTTTGTTAGACATGGAATATGGCCAATGCCATGTAATTGACAATGTGTAGGTAACAGTTACACTTGGTCTGTTATCCCCACAACTAGGCCCAAGTTTAACAGGTTGAAGTCAAACACTTCCCAATCCAAGTTTCCTTAAAGCTGTAAAGACAGACTAGCTAACAACCCCGCTCCCCCCCCTCCAAAAAAAACCAGGGAGGAGAAAGAGTGAAGCGGAGAGACAGAAGCAGATTTATGGGACTAAGAAAGTCTCCATGGCTACCATACACATACCACACCATTACCCCAGTTCCTATTAGGAGCCCCTATGGCAGGATGAAGTTTGGGAGGTAAGATGTATACAAAGTTGCCCCTGCAACTACCGATATACTTGACTAAGAGAAAAAAAAAAAACAAAGAAGCTCCAACGCTTAAAATTGCAATTAACTCTACAATTTTGTCAACCACTATAATGTAGGGCTAACTATTGAATATTTCAATCAAGATTCAAGACCATTAATTTATCACCATAAATCTCGGTCATTCATTTCAATTACCTTATAAATCAACTTAGCATGATTTGATTAAATAAATGAAGTTAAAAACCAGAAAAATAATTAAAAAAAACTCATGTCTGGCAGTCTGGGGAGGGGCGAGATTGAGCCATGAGTCCATGACTGGTGACTGGAGTAGCCTTGTTTCTCCCCAAACATCACTGGTCCAAAACATTGAGTTATCGACTATATATGACTGTTATTCAAAAGGTCCAATAATGTTTGTATATTGGACTTTTTTTGGCAACTGTAGATCCGTGGAACTTGCATTTAACAGGAAAACAAAGGAAAGGGGAGATCGATGAGAAAAATACTAAAACAAGCAGTCTAAACTGACACAAATAAGGGTAAAGTAAAAACAGTCAGTTTGTCAACACACCCCAAAAGAAAAAAGAATAGAAAAAGAAAAAAATAATAGAAGTTCCTGTAAGATGTTTATTCCAGAAGCTTCATAAAACAGTTTGCAAAACATGTTGTTCGGGAATTATCGGAACTCGCTAAAAGCAAAGATGAAGCATTGACCTGATTAACAAAGATTGCTATTTGTTACACCACATATATTTCAAATTTCAGGAGATGAAACAAACCATAATATAAAAGTTGGACAGAACCCTCTCTTCCAGAGGCACCAATGAATATTTAATATTACTCTCACTTTTTAAATACTCTTCCAGTAGTTTTAATTGATTCTCAAAATTGAATTCATATTTTAAAGTTGATTATGAGGAGGAATAAATGAATGGCTGAGATATTATCTTATAATCAATTGTTTTGATCGAAACACTACAATGGTTAGCCCTAAGTTCTAGTGGTGGGCAACTACTGTATAATCTGCCATTTGCATAGAATAAACTAACACAAATTTAACTAATTTTGATTCCAAATGTCTAAACCATAAATAAATACTGACCTTAGATATGTATGGAATAAGTTTAAACCTTGAATTTCTGTAGGCATCATCTCTGTCAACAAAGTCCTGCAGAAGTGGTGAATCTTCCAGAGGAGTGCTCATCATATAGTACAATGCCAGATTGTATGTTGTTGATCCAGGGACCTGGTTTATATAGTCTTCAAATTCAGAGATGTGGTTTGTAACTTTTAATATTGACCATTAACCAAATCTAACAGAGGAAAACAGTTGAAAGAGAGCTTACCTGTATGTTCACTATGAAAAAAAATTCAGGCCCTCCCTTTGCTGCATAATTCTGTGAACCAGAAACCGTTTATTTTTCTTCTTCTTCCTTTTCAGACATATTGGTACATGTTTCGCATAGCTTTGATTAATGTTTAAATTTTTGTTTTGCTGAACATCATAATGACATCAGAACAAACCTGCACAATGCCCCCAGGACGGCCTCCAAGATCATCTTCTCGCTTGTCAGACCTTAGCCAATCAGCAGCAACCATTTGCATAAGGGTGTGATTTGCCTTGATCTGAATGTATAAACCATGATATTGTGATTAGTTGTATAGAGAAAAAGCAACCATAAAACTCTACATAAGAGCATCTGACATTGTATGATAAATGAATATCCAAAAGCAGCATTGTAGAGTTTTTCTTAATACATACTGTATTGAGGATCTTAGATCTATACTAGATTTCTAAAGATACATGGAAGTTAGATTGAAACATCTTACTCTTAAGTCTTAACCGATTGGGATGATTATATTAGACTGTTACAAAGAAGGGGGATATGAAGATATAACCAACTCGCAAAGCAGAGGGAATTCTCTGATCACAAAATTGACGTTTAAACTAAGAGGTGCAGCTTCCAAACAAAGTGTTCTCGAAATTGAAGATAGAGTGACAGTATGACAAAGAGTGAATGATCCTACAACTGGGATAAACTTTCGGGCATTCCTAAATGGAATGTGAGATAGCATTTTGGCAATTACACAGTAGCATTAAAAGAACTTGAAAGACATTACTCGAAAATTGTAATTATCTGGATTCTGGAAAAGAAGGGGATTATGATAGTGATATTTCTGTATGATACATCCAGCAACATGCATTCACCTTACTCTCAAGATTTAACTTCAGATCAGAATATGCAACATATCATTTGCCTATTCTAAAAGCTAACAAGTATTCAGTACCACATACTTTTTGATGGTCTTTTAAGTAACTCTTTCCACGAATCAGAAATGTTGATGTGTCTGCCATTTTCCAAGTGGAAGCAATAGTGCAGGTAGGATCGTTTGGAAGGGTAGATCCATAGCAGCACGAAATACCATCTTCCCTAGCCATGTCTTGCAAGTCCACATAGCCCATTTTATGCACTGGATCAAAAAGAAAACTTGAGCCCTTTAAAACTCATAACATCTATTATACAAGTCTCTAATTTATTTTATTCCTTAATATTCAAGATAAATCAGCGGACCTGCTAGGTCATGCAGTTTTTTCACAAACCCCGCAGCAGTGGACAGCTTAGGCCGCGTATCCTGTAAAGTGAGCATGAGCAAAATCAGACAAATCACACCAGTGGGAAACATTTTCTGAGGTGAGGTCAGAGTGTCAGACACAGGTGCACTATCAGAAGCATCAGAGATCCTACTGATAGAAGTATAAGATTAAAGTTATGTGCCATGACACAGGCACAAAATTCAATGCAAAAGAAAAACACCAACCTGACAAATTAAGTGAGCTTAGGGTACTTTAGTCTGCTTAAATTGTAAGCATTCTTATTTGATTCATATGGATACATTTAACTCTTTGTGACTAACTGTATAAAGTAACCCCACTGCCTCTCACGATGCCCCCCCTAGGACGAGGGTGGATTAGATGCTAGCGACCTTAACTTTGTAGCTGCAGAGTTATTTCCAGTACACCCCTAACTGGCAAGTGCATTCCCTAAGACATCCAACTTTAAAGTTCTAATTTCACATGCTTTCCCTAAGCAGACTAGCGCTAAAACCTATGTCATACAAGCATTAATTCCCCCACTATAGTACCTGCACATCCATGTGATGAAGTAACATGCAAACCTTTCAAGCCTTTGTACCTGCAAATATGTCTCCACACCACAATCAGAGGGCCAACCATCATCCGGTATATCACAATCAGATTGCTCAGGGACATCAAAAAACTCATCGCTGACATCATTGAGTCCCACAAGGCTAGCATACTCAGAAGGTGTTCTATCCATGTCTTTTTCTTCCAGTTTCTCATCCTTATTCTCAGTATGTGCCTGAACTTCAGCCTGGTTTTCGTTATGTGCAACATGGCTTAAAGGTAGATCTCCAGATAAAAAATCAGATGAGTAATCCGCTGCCTTCGCTTTGAACAGTTCTCGTAATGCTGCAAACACAACTTTTAAGACAAAAAATATATTTGATCTATAAATCCTAAATTCAGCAAAGTATTAATGCTGAAAGAATACCAGCAACTCTTCCAAGCATAGAAATAGTTATCGAATGGGCTGAAGAGGGCCGCAGATAAGCTTTCCAAAATCTCCAGTCAATGGCAAGCATGTGCTTCACAACAGACTGCTTCCCATGGTTTACAGGAGTTATCACATAGCCTCCACCTGTAACTTGTAAGAAAAAAAAATATTGAGAATAAAGAACTTTACCATATCACCTGTAAGAAAGAGCTTTACCATCTAACTATATGTTCAAAGCAGAAGAAAACTGGACCATTAGAAAACAATCATTTAGTATGAAAAAAATTGCACTGCATGGCAGCCACATAGAAAGAAAAATAATAACAAATTTGTAAAAACGTCCAACAATTGATAATAATAAATAATAGAAAACACTCAACAATGTTTAAAAATCCTTCAATAGTTGGGCAAGAAAATTCCTTATCTTACCTATCAGTAACAAACCAAACTCCTTAGACCTTGCAAACAATGTCTAAGCTCTAAGGAATAAGTGATCTTCATTCCACAATGTTCATCAATAAGACTGAGAACATATTTAGCAGGTCATCCCACAATTGTGTGGAAAAAATGAAATACCTTTCACCTGCTACAATACTTAGATGACCATTTCACCAGATTTAAAATAGAATAAAACTACTCCCAATGTGGATCTCTTTGCTGAGGTTCGAGGGGGTAAAGATGTATGCAGCCTTACCCCTGATCAAACAAGACGAGTAGAGACCAGAGAAAAACGAAAAGCTATATATGTAGCGATAGCAATACTTAGGACAGATCTCAATGAAAGCCCTCAATTCCTCAAATACCCAAGCCCAAGGGAACTATAGGTGAAACTCAGAAAGCACATCGCAGCTATTTCACCATCTAATGGTCAAACAGCTACCAAACATGCAAGGATATCATTTGGCAATCTAATGAAATAAGATCCATTAGCAAAAAATTCATATCAGCCACATCGAGATTCATGCACATTTAAATTTTTTGCATGAATGTGTGAATGCTGCATAAGGCTCCGAGGAAGAACAAGTGATGTGCAAAGAGCTACAAGCAACTCTGTGCTTATGATCCCATCAAAATGCATTAAGTTTCAGGTATGTTGCATCTAAGACAACTGAATAGGATTGTTAAAAAATGATTATTAGTTACATACCTCCTAAAATAGGAAATGCATACAAAGAACAAGTTAGAAGTAGCTTCCTAACAAGGAAGCGGGAAAAGGAACTGATGTGTAGGATCAATTAATTTAATACATAAACCTAATAAGCAATATTACAACAGATGATGACTTTTTCGATGCCGCCTTGGTTGCTAATGAGGTGGTGGGTGAGATGAGGAAGAGGAGACGGCAGGGTGAGGTCTTCAAGCTTGATTTTGAGAAAGCTTATGATAGGGTGAGTTGGCGATTCTTGGATAAGGTGCTTGAGAGGAAGGAGTTTGGGATGCAACGGAGCCGAGGAGGTGGATGAGGGAGTGTTTCTCCAATTCTTTTTTCTCGGTTTTGGTTAATGGGGCACCCAGGGAATGGTTTTCTTCCTCTAGGGAGTTGAGACAGGGTGACCCACTTTTCCCCTTCTTATTCACTCTGGTGGTTGAAGTTGATGTGCTTAGCATGATGTTGGAGAGGAGCGCAGAGGTGAGGGTGATTGAAGGTTTTACGGTGGGTACGGAAGCGGTTAGATGGGTGGAGTGGGGTACTTTTCTTTGGGTGGCAGGATCACACTTGTTCAATCTTGCTTAGCTAGCATTCCATTTTTTTATCTCTCTTTGCTTCGGATTGCAGTGGCGGCGGCGCAGCGCAATGAGAAATTGATGAGGGATTTCTTGTGGTCGGGTGTTGAAGGGGATCGGAGAGAGCACTTGGTGAGTTGGGCTCAGGTGTGTCGGGCTAAGTTGGGTATGGGGAAGCTGGTGAGTAAGAATATTGCTCTTGCTGGGAAGTGGCTGTGACGGTTTCCTCAAGAGCCGGAGAGGCTTTGGCATAGGGTTATTAGAAGTGTTTATGGGCTACATCCTAACGGCTAGGATGCGCGGGCAGCTGCAGCTAGTACACTTGCTTCCCCCTGGAAGTTTATTTCACAGATTTCTTCTGGGTACTTGCCTTTGGTGGAGCTAAAACTGGGTAATGGCAGGAGGATTCGTTTTTGGGAGGACACATGGTTGGGAGGACAGCCTTTATGTTTGAGGTTTCCTCGCGTTTTCCAGCTTTCCCATGGCAGATACTATTTGGCAAGCTAAAGTGCTTATGAAGATACGGGCATTTGTTTGGACTTTGGTGTTGGACAGGGTGAACACTAATGATTTACGCCAAAGGAGGAGGCCGAGGGCAGCTCTTTCACCAGATATTTGTCTTATGTGTCGGGAAAGTAGTGAGAATGGCGGTCTCATGTTTTCTTGTGATTATGCTCGTCGTATTTGGGGCTAGGGCTTTTTGGAGAGACATGGGCTAGCCCCTCTAGTGTTGCGGAGTAACTTCAGGTGTGATTACAGGGGTTTAGGGAAGGTAAGGAGAAAAGATTTTGTGGTGTAATGCAGTCTTTGCCGTCATTTGGTGTCTATGGTTGGAGATGAATGCCTGGGTTTTCAAGGAACTGGTCACTTTGGATGATCTATTGTGGGATAAGATCACCTACATAGCAACATTGCTCCTTCTCAAAGGAATTGTTAAATCTGCTGTTAACATGGCTGAGAATTTCTGTTCCCTCTTTCTCTTGGGATCAGTTGGTGAACTGGGCTCTTCATGCTGCTGTAGGTAAGAGTCCCAGAAAGAAGGTTACAAAAGCTGTCTTAGCTGCTGCATGTCATGCAGTGTGGGAAGCCAGAAACACGAAGATCTTTGACAGTGTGAGCAGAAGTGCAAAGGAAGTCTGCAGGAAGGTAATCCATCAACTACATGCTCGAGCACATGGGTCTAAATGCTTGAAGATATGTAATTTGATGGAGAATGAGCTAAATTTTTTACCTTAGTCTATTTTTTAGATTATGTGTTTAAGTTACCTGCTGCCTCCCCTGCGTGGGATGGCCTTATTGTGTTTTATTAGATCACTGCTGGTTAGCATTTGGTAAATCTGAATTGCTGTAATCAGATTGTACCCATAGCGCTGTAATGACCATATATCTTTTGGAAATAAAATATCACCTTTCCCAAAAAAAAACATTGTGGGCTAGAGCTTTCGGGGCATATAAAGATTATACTATTAGTCAAGTCCAGCATAATTGGGCTGCTTTGATTTGTCATTAAATACTTCTGGAGGACATCTTGCCCTCCTCTTGCTGTAATTTTGGATACTCACTAATACAAACTCTGTTTATCTAAAAAATAAGAAACAGATAGTGACAATGTTAACATTAGTTATAAAATATGGGGAGAGGGTACACCAAGAGAACCACACAATGAAAACTTTTTGATCATACCCTACATGGGTACATTGATAACTATTGGCGGTGTGACTAACATAAGATAAATCGCTAGAGTTTAGACAACCGCATATACAGAATATAGTGATAATATCCAAAATTAAAGTGAAGACTAAACTTTTTCAACCTCATCGCATTGCCATAGCAACAAAGAAATAGATTTGGGTGGTTTATCTCCCTGGGTTCTTTTTCTTCTTCATAGCAACAAGCATAGAGTTGTTTGATGATAAGGTCATGCCAGGACCACTAACTCTTTCAATTTGACTTTCCCAATTTGATGTTTATGAAGCTCTATTTTTACAAGATTGTAAGTGGATTATTCTTCGTATGATGACATTTGGACTGATGTCTATACTTCAAAAAAAAGAAGTGAGAAGATTCCCCAAGAAAGAAGCGTATGTTGTTCTGTGCAAGACATCAGCAAAAGATATGTATACAACAGAGAACCAGGAGATAGAATGTAGAACAGAAATAATAATAAGCAGGTAGAAAGTATAATTAGAGGTAAAATTCAGGCGTACATTACTTTTAAGGCAAGCACGAATGTAGCCTTTCTGTGGGTGGCATTTCTTGTGATGTACTGAATGGTAGAGGATGACTGTCAAACAAAGACCAGGGAATTTATTCAGAATGTGTAGCAGTATCAGTGCAAAGCATTTATAGTGCTTGTTTTGAAAGCATTCAAACCATATGTTCCATCATCGTCCCTTCTCCAATAACGCCTCAACAAGAGATCTCTCCGTTTCATTCCCCTGTAATTCGTACTCAAACGTTCATGGACTAATGGATAACCTAAGCAACTCTAGAATAAATGACCGATTCATTTAAACATTCAATCAAAGGCTCACCATGGTAGCCAATAACTATATAACTGCTTATGAATAATATCAGTATGGCCATCAAGGTGCTCAACGACATTACCGCTACAAAAACAGAAGTCCCATCTGCAAGAAATTAAGAAGTTGAATTTATTGTTAGAAGAAACTGAATGAGCACAGCAGAAACTTACTGAAGGTAAACCAATTACTACAACTTAAGACAGCATGCTTTAAAAACATGGGGATCTGTATCCCCATCTCAGCCATTAAACATACAAAATTAGCAGCTAAGATTCCACATATTCCAATTACACAAAAACCTATAACTCGTTCTTCAGCCACTGGGATGTAACCTATTCTTTTTAGAAGGTAAAACTAATACTCCCTCCGTCCCAGACAAATAGTTACAATTTTTTTTTCATGGTTTTCAATGCACCACTTTGACAGTAAATAATGTGTAATTAAGGCTCTGTTTGGTTGGGCGGAAAATCGTTTTCAACTGAAAAGTATTTTCAGCTGAAAATCATTTTCAGTGTAAAATGTATTTCTGTTCACATTTTCCGTTGTTTGGTTACAACGGAAAACAATTTTCCTAAAAAATTATTTTTTATAAGAAAATAAAATCTACTAACATAGTTGCGTCGGTCTCGAAAAGTTAGGTGGATTCAAAAAAAAATCACCTCAAACGCATATCGGAGTCAAAAATTATACTTTTGTGAAGAAAAAAAAAAATATTGAAAGTGGCTCGATAGTTCGACTCGAGGCCCAATCAAGTTGGGTGCGAGTTTGTTTTTATGACCTACGAAGTCCCGACAACCAAATCCGATGATCAAGTCCCCTATTAGTGCTCCGGAGACATAGTGTCCCACCAACGGAAAACCGTTTTCCCTTCATTTTGAAGGAAAAACATTTACACCTACATAGGTGAAAACCATTTTCCCCTTGAAAATCATTTTCCTTCTCATTGTAAACCAAACAACATAAAATGGGAAAACTGGTTTCCGGGAAAACTGTTTTCACCCCAACCAAACGGAGCCTAAATGAATTTATAAATTATAAAATTATGATTTTCCAAAAGTACTATTCAAGATGTATTAACCATAGTAGTTTTACTTTATAAATCATTGTATATTTTCTCAAATTTATGGTCAAAGTTTGCAAACTTTGACATTGAAAAGAAACAACTGTAACCATTTGTCTGGGATGGAGCTTAAAAAATAAATGTCATGATTCGAGAGACACGGGGATTCCTTTCCTTATTTATCCATTAAACATACACAAACAACAACTATGAATCCGCATATGTCAATCATATGAAAGCCTGTGACTCTTTCTTCAACTGGTGGGATGTTACTACACGGTTTAGAAAGTATCTACAGTAATCATAGTTCATAATGGTAAACTTCAAACTGTAACTCAAGAAGGTACATTGCGGGAAATGGAAATGGACAAAAAAGAAGAAAGGAACAATGTATAAACATTGTAACCCTGAGGGGGTAGCTCACTTGGTAAGACCTCTGATATCTATTCCAGAGGTCCCATGTTCAAGTCCCCTCAACGCCACTAGAGGTTTTCCTGGTCATTAACATCAGGGCCATGGGATTAGTCTAGCAAAGCTTGGATACCAATGTTATCTTAAAAAAAGACAATGTACATACATCCTAGAATGTAATGGACTAAATCAAAATGGCTCTCAAACCATGCCACTTCTTAATTATGATGAAGGTGCCGATGGTCATTACACTTCAGCTCAAAGTTCGAACGGAAACCACTTTGTTCTCAAAGGGGTACGGCTGGGTACACTTAACCTGATGCCCCCTTAACCCCGCTTGGGCAGGAGCCTATTTTGAGGCACTGGGGTAATGATGATAAAATCATAGGCCAAACAATGAGTTTGAACAAAAAGTGACTACCAAAAACAAATTTATAGTTACTTCTGGATGCGAACTAGATAGAGATAAACCAGCCTGCATGGGGACATTCACACTAGCATACACAAAAACAAGCTCTGTCAGGGAAATTTCAAGCTGTACAAAAACATTCACCAAGCTTACTGTGATCTTGAGGGGCCCAAAGACATGACTGTCCGGAAAATGGCCTCTGATGTTCCATCCACCACACCAACAGCCATTATTGCAGGATGATCATCCCATCGCTGAATTTGTAAGATGAATCAGCCTTACTTTTCATTTTTCAAGTTAGATATTTATAATATAAAAAAAAAAAGGAGCTTTGGGAGCTACCCGCCTTCCCATGAAAATCCCTGTCTTTGGCTTCTCTGAATAGTCGTAATCCTGTACGAAATAATGGAGTTCGCCAAATCCAAAAGCTCACATAAGTATTTTCCTTCGTTCAAGAAAGTGACTAAATGAAAAGAATTGGAAAAGTATTACTAACTAAAGGAAACAAAAATGTGAACAATTTAAACCATCAAGCTCACCATTCTGACAGCCAAATATTGCCCATGGTGAAGGTGCAACAACATCAGATGTTATTGGGTCAAATTGACTGGATGAACTTACAGCCCAATCTATGGAGTTAGAATGGTGTATCCTACTAGAACTGCTCAATCTGGTGCACAGAAATTATTAGGTTTAGATGCTTCTAACAGTATATATACTAGAATACAATGAAAATTTGACCATTTAAACCAGTTTTTCTTTTCCTTCCAATATGTATGAATTGACCAATAGCGTCATCAAACCATTTAACTGATAAAAAAATTAATTTTTGAATCAGATGTAACGTTGCATTACAAGAGGTAAAGATTAAATCTACTAAAGAATAGACATGCAGGAGGATTGTAGATGAGATGCACTTACCTGAAAGACTGCCATGTATTGTTAGGACAACCCAAACCACTAGCTCCGCCAACAGGACACATCTACACAAAAGAAAACTTTAGTTTCTTTTTAGGGAACCAAATCCTTTATCGATATCAGTGCAATGAGCAGTATTAAACCTTTAATGCTGCTTCCTGAAAGGAATGGATCCATCTGGCTGCTTCGTCAGGACTGCTTGCTGCCAACTGCAAATATATATAAATCTTGATTAGACATCAAAAATTTAGAAGAAGAACAAAAAAACGCTGATGGGCAAAAGCTGCACCTTTAGCTGGTCGTTATGATTGGCAGTATTATACAGCGTGAAAATAAAGAATACCTGCAATGACATAAAACATCGTGATATAAGAGATTCAAAAGATGACCCTAGAGATAGTCAAGAAGTACAGACGCAGCATAATAGATTTAACTCAAGTCTCATACTAAAAGGGTTGCAGTGAAGGCTAAATCCCAGTAATTCACACCTTTCTATGAATACTCTCTCTGCCATTATCTGTAACACGTATGCAGGTGTCTATTACGGCACTTTTAACAGGATCCTGAAACAAACAATCATAGGAAGAAATTTAGCTCCTTTAACTAGAAATTGGCTTAAGTTAAATAAGCCATATTGTAGCAACAGGCGTCAGTATTTGAAGAGCATGCAGATTCAGCGTCATAAATCATCACCAACAGAGCTCGAAACATATTTAAATTCAGTTAGTAGCAAATACCCAATAACGCATGCATGTTCCCACCTAAATAACTAAACCTATGTTGCTGACTTCATTTCACCTTAAGTACCCATCTTACACTCTAGCATGGGTATCGACACTTAACACATTGCTTTATGCTAAAAGCAGAAGATGATCTCAGCAAATAGCCTTGTTTGACATCTAGACATGTATTGTCTTGGACACCCGTGTAGGTCGTAGCAGGGTTCAAGCCACAAATCTAACTAAGTCCATTCCTAATGATCATATTGAAGGTTCAATCCAGGTAAACAAAAGAGCAACTACAACATGCACAAAAGGGACCACATAGAACCTGGAGATCACCTTTACTTCATTGAATCATTAAAGCATTACTAAATAGTGTTAGCATCAATTGCAACAGACTTAATGGCTGGCTCTGAAAATCTACATCACAACAACCCAACCAGACGTCAAGCATTACATTATTCTGTTAACTATAGAGATTAGGAACAAACAATCAATCAAATTCTCAAAATAAACAGCAAAACAAACCAAAACAATGAAATCTCAGGTCATATATATCAATCTAAATGTAACAACAAACACAATCACACCCATAAATATACCAGAAATCAAAGTAAGGAATCAATCATATTCCATTTAACAGATTAAGCAAAACATGATGTGAAACGACATATAATAAAAATAATTAAATAAAGACCTCATTATTGGACTTTGGGATTGATTTGTAGCTTTTCAAGTGATGATCCTCAAGAACAAAATAACGCTTGCGCGAGTTTTGTAACCCAAACCTGTTAGACCTGATTACATACAACCAACCCTCCATTGTTCCATCATTTTGGGACATACCCACTTGATTATCCAAAATACCCAGTTCTCTAAATCCCTCAAAACTTCAGAATTTTCAATTTTGGTGAATGGGTTTTTGGGTTTAATAAGCTTCTATTATCACGAGCTCATCAACAATTATATTGCATGCAATGTAACCTTGATGGTGGTGATAACTATAATTCAAGGAAGTGAGAACTTTATTTGACTCATTTTTGAAAAAGGATTCAGAGAATCAAATTGATGTCTAATGTTTATATTCTCTACGGTGAATGCAACTATTTGGCGTCTTCTGGATTCAAAAGGGTGATAATAAAAAGAAAGAAAAGAGTATGTTTTTCTCTCTCTTTCCTTTCTGATTTGCTATGTCAAAGGGACTGATTGGGTACCTATGTGAGACAAAAGATTTGACAGGCCACCAGCCCAGGCCTACCAATAATATGCTTACTTACTTACTTTATTCCTAAGGATCAAAATTTAGAATTTTTATTTACACCAAAAAAAATTTTAGAATTTTTATTTATGAATGATGCTATCTGCAGCCTCATTATGAGGCTGTAAATTGCAGTCTCGCCTCTAGAAATTGACATGTGTAAAAAGTTGTCATTTTTAAAAATTAATTCACTTTCTCTCTCTTTCTTTTTCCTTTTGGGGTTCACTTTTTCCTTCCTAGGGTTTTCTTTTGGGATTTTTGGGGTTTATCCTTCCCGTTTTAGGGTTTTCTTTTTTATTTTGGGGTTTTGCGGGTTCACCATTCCCATCTTAGGGTTTTCTTTTTTGGGTTTTTGGGTTTATCCTTCCCATTTTAGGGTTTTATTTTGGATTTTAGGGGTTTTGGGGTTCACTCTTCCCATCTTAGGGTTTTCATTTTGTAGAATTCCAACGGCGAAGCCATCGGATTTAATGGTGATAGTCGTTGGTAATATAATTGTTCAAATTTCGGTTAAATAAACATGAATATTGAGGAGAGAGAGTGAATTTATTGTAAAAAGTCACAAATTTTGAGGAACTTTACACATGTCAGCTTGTCAGTGTGAGGCTGCAATTTGCAGCCTCAGGGTGAGACTGCAGCTAGCAGCTCTCTTTATTTATATAGACCTATGTCCATCTATTTTGGCCGGACCACGGTGGCAATTTCGTGGTTTAAGTGAAACGCGGTGGTATTTGGTCATGCCGCGTCCTTATTCCTTTCTTTTCTTTTTTTTCTTACTTTCCTTATGTTTCATTGATTTCATAGTTCACTTAAGCCTTCTCCTACTCCTCTCTCTCGCATCATCAATTTTCCATGTTTTTCACTGGAACTTGGTGACTCACACACCGGAATTAATTAATAAAATTAGTTTAGATAGTTCCCCCTCAATTTTTAGGGTTCATCAACACCTAATTTCAATATTCTTCTATTTGATTTGTTTATTCGAATTTTGTTCGGCGACTTGTTTACGGAGTGAAGGGAGGGCGATGATGGACGAGAATGGAGGTGACGATTGTGGTGGTCGTTCCAGGGTGGTGGGATGGGGTAGGTGGTGGATGGTTAGTTTCATTTGTGTGTGTGGAGAGAGAGAGAGAGAGAAGAGAGAGAGAGAGAGAGAGAGAGAGAGAGAGAGAGAGAGAGAGAGAGAGAGAGAGAGAGAGAGTTGGGTCGGGTCGGGTTGGATTGGGGAGAAGATGAGAGAAAGTGGGGTGGTCTTGTTGGTGGGCTGTTACGATGAGTGGTGGTGTTGTGGGTGGTGTCATTGAGCTGGAGTATTGTGTTGTTTGTGCGAGGTGATGTGAAATGGCAAGAGGCATTAATGGCTAACGATGATGAATTGAAGATTTAGTTCTTTCTTTTGTTTCTTTTTTTTTTTGTGCTAGAGAGGGGCACGCCCCAATACTAAGAAACTCTAATTCTACGTGGCCACGCCATACTTATTACATCCTCTTATAAAATAGAATTAAAACTAGAGGGGAGTATCAAAGAAACACAAACTATCAGCTTGGTCACATCCAACATTAGCCAACCAATCCGCCGCAAGATTTGTTTCTTGATAACAATGCTCAAGCTTCACTTCGCACTCACTGTCACTTATGAGTTTCCTGCATTTGCGTACAATGAAGGTAGCAGGCCCATGTTTGTCATCATCCGTCATCATACATTGGACTAGCACCTGTGAATCAACATTGATTAGTAGCATTGTAATTCCCAATTCTTTCGTCATTATTACTGTAGACACCCTAATCGGTTCTCATCCCCTGGCACCGCAACGCCCGATGATGATGGTAATGGATTAACATGGACGTAAGTAGAAAAGGACATTGCTTAGAAATCTAGACCAAATTTCTTGAAACCTCAGTCTTTGGATAGCCCTTGTTATAAGGATTCCAGCGCATTTGACCTTGCCTCAATCAGGTTCCCGGATCAAGAGATATCACATCTCAAAGATTTGGGTCAAAACTGCTCAATCCCGACCCCCTGGGTCAGCCCAAGGGCAATTTCGTAATTTACTAAGCATAAAAAGTCAAAAAAACCCTAGTCACGCGCGCGTCTCCAGGCCCAGCGGCTGACGCTGTCAGCCTGGCGGCACACGCGTGACATTGAGGGCTTTCTGGCCAGCCGCTGAGCCCCAGCGGCAGCCGCTGGCCTCAGCTGCCTTCCGTGTGGCCGCTGGGCCTGTTTTTGGTTGGGCCGAGTTGTGGCGCCGGGTTTCTTACCCTAAGCCCCTAATTCTGTCCCCTAGCTCTATAAATACTCCTTTTCACCCTCTTTTGAAGAAGTTGGTCAGTTCATAATTTTGAGAGCATTGAGAGCATATATTTTCCCCAAATCAAAGAGAATTCAGATTTTTGAAGACTCAAGCAAGCATTGCACCTAACCTAGTACCCAAGATTGAAGAGCAATTCCAATTCTACTAGTCCCGTTCGAATAGAACGTCCAGGTTAACCATCCTGAGGGCCTAAATTCTTTATTAAATCTCTTATTTATCGTTTATAATCATGTTTTATTTAGCTTTTGATTATGGTTGAATAAATTTGCATGTTTGGGGTTTCGTATATAATTATGCATGGTTAGTTAATCTAAAGTTAGCATCTTTTTATTAGTTTGTGCAAGTTTGCATCTTTTTTGTAGTTTTTTGCAAGCATATAGCAACCTCATAAGTTTATTTTAGCATAAAGTTGATATCTTTGCATTGTTCTTCCTTTGAAGTTACTAACAAATTTATTGATGTGCATATGCAATATTTGGCGCGTTTAGCAAAGTACGGTAGGTTGGAGCGTTAACTTATTGTTCTTACATCTTGTTTATGCTTGATAATAGTATGCATGCAAATTGGATATAAATTGTGCAAGGTGATAACGTAGGTAATTTGGTTGTCTTTAACCCGCCTAGTTAATTTAAGATCTTGGACGACCGGACTTATATGGAACCATATAGTATAAATAAATATTTGACATGGATAGGCTTAGTAGAGGCCGTTTATACGGGCAATTTAGATGAGATTAGTTTTGTTTATTTCGTACCAACACCCCTGAACTCAATATTTAGTCCCCATGGGCATGAGTCAATTCCCAATAGGAATTGGGTGCACTTTTTGATGGTTTCCAATTGTTTCCTTAAAAATTGGTGGCGACTTCTTTATTTGCAAATTTTTATTCCCCATAATGAATTTAAATTGCATATTAAAGTCTTATTTAAGAACCATTGATTCCAACTAAATATTTCAATTAGGATCGGAAAGGCGAGGGTTCTTACAGTTACCCCACGAAGTAGAGCAAGGACCTCCTCTCTCGTCACAGTACAAACTCCACAATTCTCTGCAAAACCTCGTACAAAAGTACCATGGTGATCACGAATAATTCCCTCTTCACCTGCAACACCTGGGTTCCCACGTGACGCGCCATCCGTGTTGAGAATCATCCATCTTTCACTTGGAGTCCTCCGGCGAATAAGAATTCCAACTTTCCTACCCAATTGTTGTTGTGATGCAAGCTCCTCAACCACCATGTCGTCTTTCATTTCTTGGAACCTGTAAATATGAAATCCCACTTGGTTGGCTGGGATCTCGTGCTTACGCCCCAATACACACCGGTTACGCCATTTCCATAACCACCAGATTGTGGTGGCGAATTCAAAGGGTCCTTCAGGGTCGAGTGTTGGGTCAGTAGTATCAAGGTTGTCTACGACCCATTCCCGTAAAGGAAGTGTCCAAATAAACTCAGGATGAGGCGGAGGAGAGCTGAACTTATTCCATATCACGTAAGGAAGGGGCACCTACGCAATATATGATCAATTGTTTCCTCATCCGCACCAGATCTCGTGCAACTAGGATCATCCGTCAATCGACGTGCTACCCTGTGAGCATTAGTGAGTAGACGACCATGAAGAACTAGCCATAAAAGCATTCGAATGCGTCGAGACACAAGTGCTCGCCAAGCAATATTACACTTCTTATCTTGTAATTCCGGATCATCATTTCTAATCAGTTTGAGTGTTGATTTAACAGAGACGTTCGAATAAATGACGTCTTCCTCCTCTGTATCCGAAACCAGACTAAAAGAGGCAAGCAATTTGCTTTCTTTTGTTTCTTTTGAGGGCTTTTTCTTCTTCTTTTGATTAGTTGTTGTTACTCAATATTTGGTGATCATATGTATGTATAATATATCAATTAACATTTAAATTGGTTTAAAAAAAGTATAATCTTAAAGATTATAAATAATAATCCAAAAGGTGCGTAAGCCATAGAGGTAACGTTCATTAAAAATAGTGTAATATATAGTTCATAAACTATAAACGTAAGCCTTATTAAAATTAATTTAGGCCTTGTTTGTTTCAGATTATAAAATCTGTTTTTCTATTTAAAAATAGGAAAAATGAGTTTTTTCTTCAAAAATGACGTTTGGTTTGGTAGGAAAAAAAACTGATTTTAACAAAAACAAAAACGAGAAAATAGAAAAACAAGAAGTGATTTTTTTCACTTCTATAAACAATAAAACTGTTTTTCTTTAGATTGGCCAAAAGAGGAGAGAGAAATTTGGTATTTAGAGAAGGGAGCCGTGTGCAATTTTTCATGAACCCATTTGATTATTTACACAATGGAGAAACCATGGCTGCAACCCGCCACTCGCAAGGCGTAGACACGCACCTTATTAAGATTAACTTGTACTACTAGAGATATTGATTGATGGAGCTTGCCTTTGTTATCGTGGGCTTGAACTTGACCAGTGGCGTATCTAGGAATTTAATATTGTGGTGACACAAATCAAATTAAAAAAAATACACCATCAAGAATGAAATTCGGATATTATAAACTAATAAATAAAAAATTACAACTGGATAGGAAAAAAAATTACAATTTTCCTTTTTTAATGTTTTGCCCTCCATTTTTAACAATTAACAAATGTTCAATTTCTAAATCCAAATGATCAAACATATTATAACTCTAGCTCAAATTTAGCATGATGATATTTAATCAAAGAAACAAAATAAATTTCCCAAATTGAAATGCAATTATCAAAATCAATGAAATTGAAAGATTTATCTTTCCACGTGTCGAACAAATTTAATACTCTCCAAAAAGATTGAATGTGCTTTATTGTACATAGATAGTCAGATAAAGAGGAGCAGTACAAAGAGAGAGGAGAGAGGCTGAGTGAAAGAGAGAGGCCAAGCCTCTGACTCCCTGTAACCTGTAAGAAATCGTGGGACCCTTGTTTGAACTTTTATATTTTCTTTTACAATTTTAGCCTTCACTTGCCCCTTCAACAATGTGGAATGTGGTGGCCTTCTGGGTATACTTGATTTTTTTTCCTTTTCCCTTTTATTTTTCTGAACTATTTTTTAATAATGTGGTGGCCTAGGACCATAGTGCCCCATAGTGAATCCGCCCCTGAACTTGACGAGGATCATTTCTACTTCACTTTACTTCTTTTTTTTTTTTTGTGTGGTCGAAAAGAGTAGGCTTAGAGCTTTAGGCTTCTATTTGTATTCAGAGCAATTAGTATACGGAGGCTTATAAACCATTTTGCTTGCAAAGGTATAAAGCATATCTATGTTGTATATTATAAGCTAAATACAAAAATGTGAAGTGTTAACTAGCATCTCCATTTGACCCCCTCAAAAAAAAACTAGTATCCCTACATCCAAATGTATTTTTTCAAGAACTGTTTTTATATAGTAAGGTAACCAAACAACACTGTTTTGTGAAAATTGTTTTTTTAAACAAAAAACAAGAAAACAAATTTTAATCAATTAAAAAAAAAACAGTAAAAATGTTACCAAACACTACCTTAGTCATTCATAAATTATAAACGTAAATAGTTCATAAGCAATAAACATAATGGTCATCAAATATAGTCTAATAGTTCATACGCAATAAACATAAGGATCATTTGAAATAGTCTAATAGTTCATAAACGATAAACTCAAGTTTCATTAGAAATAGTCTAATAGTTCATAAACGATAAATGCAAAGCTCATTAGAAATAGTCTAATAGTTCATAAGGGAAAAACGTAAGGTTCATTAAAAATAGTCTAATAGTTCATAAGTTTTAAACGCAAGGTTCATTAAAATAGTCTAATAGTTCATAAGTTTTAAACGCAAGATTAATTTTTAATAAATCATTATAAACGTAAGATTCATTCAAAAGAGTCTCATAGATCATAAGTTGTAGGGTCAACTAAAAAAAGTCTAATAGTTCATACGTTATAAACGTAAAGTTCATTAAATAAAAAAATAGCCTTAAGTTATTGACGTAAGGTTTATTAAAAATAATCTGATAGTTCATAAGCGATAAACGTAAGGTTCATTAGGAAAAATCTTATATTTCATAAGCAATAAATGTCACGTTCATTAAAAATAGTCTAATAGTTCATAAGCGATACATGTAAGCTTCATTTAAAATAGTCTAATAGTTCATAAATTATAAACGTATCATTCATTTAAAATAGGAAAATTGGATTGAAATAATTCCACCTTTTACCCGTCAACTGATAATAATCACACCTTCACTATTTGATTTCAATAATCCAACTTTTTACCTTTAGTGCTTCCAGTGCACTTGTAATACCCCGGATTGGATAACTCTAAATTAAACATACTTATTGGCCCTAAATCCAATCCAAGACATTACTCACGTACTTGTAACAAGACAAGCACAAGGCAAAGAATGATAAAGAGTACAACAACAAACTGAATTATATTATATTATATTATATAAGTGGAGATTACATAGTTGTACTGTTCCAAAACTACATCACGAGTTATATTACTAAGTCATACAGGATTCTCCTCCCTTTGCGGAATCCACGGGGGCAAACAACGACAAATACATGCAGTAAGCATGCAGAAAAGGGTTCCTTCCATCCTTCACTATCTCCCTTGCCCAAAATCTGTTAAAAAGATATAATAATCCACGCAAGAAGAGATGACACAGAAACAAAAGAAAATTAGCGAAAGCTAAGCAATACTCACCCTCATTTTGTAAAATACATTTTGTTTATACTTAAAATACATTTAGCATTTGCAACCATCACTTGGAATAATAGTAATAATACTCATAATAGTATCTTAAAGAGATTGTCTATTCTTATAAACATAGTTAGTATATTCCTTTATGTACAAAGTCATGCATACGTACAAGAGTCACATGCAAAGAGCATTCGTTAACCCAAAAGGCATAACAGTAAACTCATAATGCCCATAATGAGTCCTAAACGCGGTTTTAGGTATATCTTCCTCCTTAATCCTTAACTGGTGATATCCGGATCTCAAATCAGTCTTAGAAAATATTCCTGCCCCTTTCAGTTGGTCAAACAAATCATCAATTCTAGGAAACGGGTATTTATTCTTGATAGTAACTTTGTTCAACTCTCGGTAATTAATACACAACCTTAAACTACCATCCTTCTTCTTCACAAATAAGACTGGAGCTCCCCAAGGCGAAACACTAGATCGAATATACCCTTTTTGTTGTAAATCCTCTAACTGCTTTTTCAATTCTTTCATTTCTACTGGGGCTATCCTATAAGATGCTTTAGATATAGGTGCGGTTCCTGGAATAAGATCGATAGTGAAATCTATGGTTTTCTTAGGCGGCATACCGGGAATCTCATCAGGAAAGACATCAAGAAATTCAAACACAACTGGAATTTTACCTAATTCATTCGGAGTCGGTTTCTCATCACTCACATAGCACAGATAAACTGGATAACCCTTCCTAATTTGTGATTGTATGTTCATTGCAGAGACAATCTTAACTTTAGGTTCAGCTATCACTCCTCTATATGAAACTCTATTTCCTCACGTGGTCCTAAGCGAAACTTTCTCAAATGACACTCAATTCTCGCACGATATTTACTTAACCAATCCATACCTAAGATAACATCGAAATCTGACAAGTCAAACTGAATCAAATCCCCAGGTAATGACGCTTCTACAATCATAATAGGACAATCATTTATCATGTTTCAACACGACACAATAATACCATTAGGTGTGGTAATATCCATTTCACATGAGTAATTTGGTGTTAACCCGTGTTTAGTCATAAATGATGTAGCTATGAATGAATGAGTTGCACCAGTATCAAATAACACATAAGCAGGGTAAGATGAAATAAGAAAAGTACCGGTCACAATATTCGGGTTTGCGTCTACGTCACGTTGACTCATAGTATGTATCCTCCCCTTGTTGCTACTGACTGTCTGACTAACAGGTCGTGCAAAGGTCACACGCGGCGCTGGGTTCGGATTTCTTTGTGTCTGAGTATCATTGTTGCCACGACTGGGGTTAGCTGACGAAATGCCACTACGAGTAAAATCATTCCCAGAGGGAAATTGCCTCGCATTAGGACACACGTTCGCGCTCTATGCCCGGGCTGACGCCATATAAAACAAATTTCTTGATTAGCAGGGCACGGACGACCAGAATGAAACCTCCCGCATCTACGAGAAACACTATTCTCATTTCCATTCCTAGAAAAGGATTGTGATCCTCCATTTCTCCTACTATCTCCTTGACTAATAGGGCAATAAGAACTAATACTCTTAGCTGGTGTATCATTGCTAAACTTCTTTCTTCAGTTACCTCCATTAGATCCTTCACTGTTTTCCTCTATGTAACAACGTTTCCCAATTATCGCAGCTCTCCTATCACGAATTCTCTCAATGTTGATAGCCTTATTATAAGTCTCCTGAAAAGTACTAGATGATCCTGCTACTAACTCTTGGATATGTCAGATAAGTCCATCCTCAAACCTTTCAACTCTTTCCTTCTCATCCTTAACCAAATTCTCAGCAAATCGAGACAACTCATGAAATTTCGCAGCATACGCGGTCACACTCATATTTCCTTGGGTCAAATCCTCAAATTCCTGTTGTTTCCTCCTTCTCAAAGCTCTAGGGTAAAATCTCTCCCTAATCCTTATCACAAACTTCTCCCAATTAAATTCTTTATCCCATTAGTAAGCTTCCTTAGACACTTGCCACCAATCATCTACTTCTCCTCTAAGGTAATACTGTCCACTTTTCACTTTCAGACTCTCAGGACAACGTATAGCCTCAAATAGTTTCTCCATGTTCCTAATCCAGTTTTCTAAGGCTAATGGGTTAGATCCTCCCTCAAAACCAGTTGGTGAATAGGCAGCTAAGTTCTTAAACATAACAGCTTGTGGGTCTTTAGCCTCAGCTTCGACCTTGGCTTTCTCTTTCCCCTTATCTTTCATTTGTTGCTTAATTGCATTGCCAAAGAATTGGCACAAGGTCTCTAGTGATTCTAGACGTTCATCTTGTCCTTAGTCACCATTAGGGTCTACAGGTGTAGTTGGTTCTTCCCTTCCAGACATTTTCAACTATAGGAATAACAATAGTTAAGCAAGGCATATAATCTTTTGGTGATGTGAGTTCCTCCTAAACATGATTTCTGGTGTCTTATTATCTAATTATGCAAGCAATTACCACTTAAGTCATGCATCACAATTATAGATAAGCAAAGAAAACAAGTTCAAGTAGCAATACATCCAGTTAGCCTACAAGCAAAATAAGATAAGCTAACATCACAACATACCATATGACCTATCTAGCTAACGTCTCGGTCATAGGCTAAATATTACAACACCAAATAGAAAATTGTTCAAACTACCACATAAGACAAGTTCATAAGCAACTAAATATCACATAGCTTCACCCATGCATGATCACTTGCACACTTGACATCTAACTTTCACCCAAAGAACTTCCCCTATCATATTGCACCAAGAATACATTTGCAAGTCCCCTTGGTGGTATCACATTGAGTGGCACCGCCTGCTCCGGAGAAGTGGTTGTAGGCACAGTTGCTAGCGATCGGTACAAGGTCTGTCGAGGTGGTGGTGGAGTTGCGAACGGTCGAGCAATGATAGAAGTTTGGGTGTTACGAGGCCAATGGTGATAACAAAGCATTCGTCCCCTCCTATACTGCACTATGGTCTCGGGAATCAAGAGTACACTATTCTCACAACACATCCACTCAGAATAAGCTTGTTGCAAAATACCGGACATATAACCTAGGGTCAAGTACCAATCATCCCCACACATATAGTGATCCCAATTATAGTGAATCCCATCAGTCATAATACTCATATAGTTCAACTTCACACTTAACCATGGTTCATGAAGGAAAAGTCCTCAAAAGATTATACACTTGCCAATCAAGTGGCTTCACTAGTAAAAGGAGCAAAGACTCTACAAGCAAGATGAAATTATTGCACATACTCAGCTATAGTTTCCTCAGGGTGCTTGCGTAAAGTCGCAGGATGAGGTGGAGGGTTAGGAATATTCAGAGGGTTCACGAGCACATAAGGGTCGCATCTATCACATAAGATAAACAAATAACAGATAATGAGTCAAATAAGATCAAGCAATTACATATAAGCACACGCATGTCAAACACAAAGAAGTTAAAACAATTCCCATCCTATTGTCTACCCATCTCTCTTGGTCAAGTCACGGTTTAACTTATAGCTTTCCTAATCTTATTTTAAGTATTTTATATGCTCTGATACCATCTTGTAATGCCCCGGATTGTATAACTCTTAATTGAACATACTTATGGGCCCTAAATCCAATCCAAGACATTACTCCCGTACTTGTAACAAGACAAGCACAAGGGAAAGAATGATAAAGAGTACAACAACAAACTGAATTATGTTATATTATATAAGTGGAGATTACATAGTTGTACTGTTCCAAAACTACATCACGAGTTATATTACTAAGTCATACGAGATTCTCCTCCGTTTGCGGAATCCACGGGGTCAAACAACAGCAAAGACATGCAGTAAGCATACACAAAAGGGTTCCTTCCATCCTTCACTATCTCCCTTGCCCAAAATCTGTTAAAAAGATATAATAATCCACACAAGAAGAGATGACACAAAAACAAAAGAAAATTAGCGAAAGCTAAGCAATACTCACCACATTTTGTTTATACTTAAAGTACATTTAGCATTAACAACCATCACTTGGAATAATAGTAATAATACTCATAATATTATCTTAAAGAGATTGTCTGTTCTTATAAACATAGTTAGTATATATTCCTTTACGTAAAAAGCCATGCATACGTACAAGATTCACATGCAAAGAACATTAAGCAACCAATATCATACACAAACTCATAATCACTCAGAAAATGACCTTTGAGGTCCAATAAGCTATAAAGTAACTTAATTCATAACATGCAAAGATTAAACTCCTATGTTAGGTAGTGAGGAACAGCATAGCACAACTCAGACTCTATGAGTCCTACATTCGTGTTCAATACCCTACAAATTATAATTCATTCATTTGACCTTTTTGACAATAATCATATCATCTCGGGTTTATTTCCCTAGATAAACTCAGATTAAACCATGATATATAAACGAGATACTCAGGATTAGTTAATCCCTAAAGCTTAATCAATAATAGGTTTAATCCTACAATATATTATTAAAGTGTGCACACTGGTATGCTCTTTAATTTCCCAAGGGTACCAAGTTTGGGAGCACACTACAAGTAAGTTAGTAGACATGTTTATGTCTAAGTCGGTCATATTCATCTCAATAAACATGTTCAATCATATTCTTCCCAAACTTGTTCCTTTTCACAATAATCTCTTAATCATGTCATATATACTTGTACATGCATGTATATATAAATTCATGGGCTTAATATTACTTAATATCAACTCGGGCACAAACTTATTTGATCCATAAACATACTCAAGTATAGTCACGATTTTACATGCAAATTATCAAGTAAATATAATCAATCATTCTTAAACTCATTCGGTCATCACAATCACATATTCACAATTATAAGACTTTATTAAATTATTAAACAAACATCCATCAACTTGATATCTAGATCAAAAATCCATTCGGCCATATATGTAAATATATATATAATTACCAAGCTTAAATAATACACTTTAATCTTCATGTAATTATCAAGTAATTTGTGACATGCAACATCAAATTCATTCGACCATGTCACTAAAATAATCACATGCAATCATTCACATAACTTCACAATCATATCTATAATCATATGTATATATATAAGTACATATAGCATATAATTATAAGAAATCCATGATTATCTTCTTTAGTTCATTAAATCGAAATAAGAGGGATTTTAATGGACATGAGTATACCTTCATCAAGCTTCCAAAAACACACTTCCTCTCCTAACTTACTTGATCACTCACTACTAGCACAAGTTCCCTAATTTAACAAACATGTTTAAGGATTAATAAACATTCTTTTATTTCTTCTTCTTTTTATTTCTTTCGGCCTTGGGCCTTTTTATTACCGGAAATTACCTATTTAAGTCCTAAATTCTTATTATCATTTCATTTGATAATTCCTCTTTTATTTTGCCATTTTAACTTTCGAAAATGATAAGTTCGAATTTAAGGAAAATTAGAGATAAATTGTTAACAAATAATTTTGGTCACAATGAGTCAAGATTAAGTTTATGTAGGCTTGTAAATGGACATGCAACAATAGTTTTCGAGTTTTACAAGTCAAGATTATTAGATCTTAGTTTCTTAAACCTTTTCCTTTATACTTTCGGTTATAGTCACAATTATACTTGCTAGGGTTTCATTATTTAATTATGGACTTTAGGTGATAATAATAACTTAAGCTTGAGATAAATAATAGTACAAAGAATTAAACCTTGGTGGTTCTTGAAGGTCCGGGAGCTTCATATTTGGGTGATGGTGGAGCTAGGGTGGTGATGGCGAAGCTAGGGTGGTGATGGCGGTGTTGAAGAAAAGAAATAGTGGAAGAGTTAGAGTTTAGAAATAAGAGTGAAATGATTATTAGAAACAAAGGAAATAATAAGGATGATTAATGCATGAATTTGTTTAAGTGTTCTTACCAAGTTTTCTTCTCTTTTTCCTTCTCTTATCTTACGGTTTCCCCTTCTTCTTTCTTTACTTAATTTTGATTTTGTTTACTTAGAAAGATTTGTGATATTATATGAAGAATGATACAAAGAGAATATGAGAATAAAAGAGATTATATGTTGGTGGTGGCGTACGGTTTTGGGAAGAGAAAAATATGAGGAAAGGTGCTCTTTGTAAGCTTTTGGTTTGCTTGCAAATATGGTACAAATTTTTAAGGAAGAGAATATGTAAGAAACTTTTGACCTTAATTGGTTTATGGTTTTGTCTTTGTTTAGTTTTGTAAATGTGAGAATTCTTGTTTTCTTTATCTTCTTAACCGTAGCTTCTCCCTTCCCCTTAGTAGTTTTTACTCACTTGTTTCCTTAGCTAGGTTGCATTAGACATAGGAACATGGCATGTTTCTCCTAGTTTAGCTTACTAGGAAAACAAAACATGGTGTCAAAGCCATTATATGACAAGTGGAAAGCTAGAGCTTGGTTTGTTGACAAGTAAGTAGCTTAGGTGTCAAGAGTGACGAGTAAACCGATTAGGGAAATATGAAAATTTATTAATCCTAACTTAACATCCTCTAATTCG
This sequence comes from Tetragonia tetragonoides, assembly GCA_038025085.1. Taxonomy (NCBI): domain Eukaryota; kingdom Viridiplantae; phylum Streptophyta; class Magnoliopsida; order Caryophyllales; family Aizoaceae; genus Tetragonia; species Tetragonia tetragonoides. Next base: position 33,297,125 of record CM076151.1, on the reverse strand, counting down.
GTAATCAACACAAACAAAGACCTAATCATGCCTAAGCAAACCGTAAACATAAAATAAATAAATAAATCAAGTAGTTTAGTTAATTAAACAAATAAGTTTTAGTTTTAAACAAGACTAACATATAATTTAGAAAATATTTACGTAAATGCGTGCATTAGATAAGTTAATCTTACTTAACAAACTAAGTAAAAATTTTTATGCTAATTAATTACTATTTTAGTTTAATAATTGAGTTTAGATTTTCGGGATACTACAACACTTAAACTGACGGGGTTAAAAATTTCATCAAGTAGTCTGCCTACGTGTCCGTACAGATATGGTCGTTACTCTCTTCGCTCTTTTCCCGTATTATATGACTGTTACTTGGTTTTTCTTCTCTTATCCTCTGCACCTTAAAGAACAGGGACCCCCCCCCTCTCTCTCTCTCTCTCTCTCTCTCTCTCTCTCTCTCTCTCTCTCTCTCTCTCTCTCTCTCTCTCTTCATGTCATTCTCACTTCCCCTACAACTATGTAATGCAATGATATATGATGTTTGAATTGCTTAGCAAAACTTTACATTCTCTCTCTCTCTCTCTCTTTTTTTTTGACCGGAAAACTTTACATTCTCTTGAAACACAACAAACTAAAGGCTTCTCCTTCACTCTCACAATGATATTAAATATCAGAATATGCATAATAAGTTCACAATCCTTGATATCGCAAGATCACAAAATAGTGTCAAAATGTAAACTCATAATATGAAGGCAATATTTTATCATAAGACCACAAAATGCTACCTATTCACTTTTCCTTTAAAGCCTTCAACTTTGTATGAGTTCTGTTTCAATGATGGTGAAATTTCCTTCTTTGTGCTTCAATTGTCAGAGAAATTAACGAGGATGAGGTGAGAGAGAGAATGGTTGAGAGAGAGAAGGGTTAGCAGGGAGGTGGGTGAATGTTAGCAGGGGAGGTGGGTGAATGTAGGAGGGAGGGATTTAATTTTGTGGGTGACATAAAATAAAGGGGTTTTAATTTTGTGGGAGATGGATGGGCTTTTAAGCCTTCACCATTACAATTTGGGCGCCAGTTTCCTTTCCCACTGACACGTAGGCAGACTACTTGACGGAATTTCTAATCCCATCAATTTGGGTGCACTGTAGTCTGTAAGCACTAAAGGTAACATGTTGGATAATTGAAATCAAATAGTGAAGGTGAGATTATTATCAGTTGACGGGTGAAAATTCAGATCATTTCAATCCAATTATCCTTTAAAATAATATAATAGTTATACTAAAAAAAATACATAATAGTTCATAAGTTATAAATGTAAGGTTCATTTAAAATAGTTTAACACTCCATAGTTCATAAGTTATAAACGTATGGTTCATTTAAAATAGTCTAATTGTTCATAAGTTGTAAACGTAAGATTTATTTAAACTTATATAATAGTTCATTAGTAATAAATGTAAATTTCATAAAGAATAATCTAATTTTGGTACATCAATTATAAACTTAAGGTTAAAAATAATCTAATAATTCATAAATACTTAAGGTAAGGTTCATTAAAAGTAATGTTAAGGGACATACATAATGAACACAAGGTTCATTTAAAATAGTGTAATAGTTTATAAGTTATAAACGTATGATTCATTTAAAAAAATCTAATAGTTCATAAGTTATAAATGTAATGTTCATAAAGAATAATCTACTGGTTCATTAATAATTATAAAGGTAAGGTTCATTAACTAATCTAATGGTTCATAACTACTCAATGTAAGGTTCATAAAAAGTAATATAGAGGTTCATTTAAAATAATGTAATAGTTCATAGATAATAAACATAAGCTTCATAAAAACAATCTGAAGTAATATAAATGTTTAAACTAATGTTCATAAAAATTCATGGTAAGGTTCATAAATAATAGTCTAAATAATAAATAATAAAATAATATTCACAATATATTAAAGGTTTCTAAAAATTAAAGATTCTATAGATCAGAAAAATTAAAGATTCAAATAAAAGGAAGAACATCAAAATTCATTAAAAAGAAAAAGGAACCTAAGTGGGTGGGGGCCCTGCCAGGGCCACGTTACATGTTATCCGATTTTGTTGGAAACGAATGAAATAGACTATAGAGAACGGTAAAAATTTTGAACGCAAGTGCCATACAAATTTTGCTCCAGGCGCTCGCGTGGACTGGACCGGTCCAGCTAATAAGAATTGAAAATTTAGAGTGTGTAAATTTTCTGTTTTTTTTTTTTAAAAAAGGGTAAGAACGGTTCCACCCAATTCGTTTCATCTCCGGTTATAGAGATGACACTGGGCACGGTTTAGCACGAGGTACGACACCATCCAACACCCCTTTTACACGGCATGACACGAGCACGAAGCGAGCACGATACGAATACAGGCGGGAGCCTTGATTTTGAACATAAAGCACGGCCAGGCACGACAGGGCACTGTAACACCCCGGAAATTAAGCATGCTTAACGACAATATGATATCTTTTCGCAGCGGACTAAGTAGGATTAACCTCCGAAGCGTTACCTCCGTGCTTGCCGGTTAGAAAAACACAAGACTGGAGATAGTATCAACTCACCAATAAAATCCAAACATCACTTAATTTACATCATTAACATAATTAAGTCTCTGTATGACAACTTAGGAGTAGTAGTTATAATTATTATAGACCGTAGTATTTTTCCATAATCAAAAGTCGACACCCAAAGTACTAGGTAAATGATCGTGAATGCTCTCATGTCTCCATGCCCTTCCATTCCCAGAATCTGCACTTAGGCAATTACATCCAAACAGGGAAAAACAAAAAAAAGAAAGAAAATCAGCATAAATGCTTATAAATATACCCCACAGCGTAAAAACATTTTATTAGGTGGTCTTGTTTAGCATGTAACACATAACACATAAGGTGGGTTCATTTTATTTCTTACCAGGCAGGTCGTGCATGATCAGTATATCTATAACTCAACATTTTCTATAAAATAACATGTATTATCACAGAATTCCAATTTCAGAAAACAGACAACATCAATTCAATGGCTTACTAGATATTGGACAATTATGGATAAGAGAGCACAGATTATCCTGGGAGATGGAATACCCATCAGCTAACCACACCGATTTGCGCTGGACAAGTATATCAATCAAATTATACTCGCATCACTGTATCTCATCATATTTCTCTGTCATTCTGTAATGCTTTCTCATTTCCATAGTACAATATATCTCAAACTGTTGTCCATTAGCTATGCGCCATATCACAACAAATCATCTGACTATGCGTTGGGGGCCCAAAACAATATCAACTCGCTATGCGGTTAAAGGTGTGCACACCCCGGGGATCCCGGTTAACTATCCCAATCTCTACCATGATGTAACGTGCTCACTTTACTCTGTAGACGCATACAAGAGTCCTACCAAATCTCACAGCTGGAAACGACATCTTCGATTTTCAGTCGAAGGGGAACCCTATGCTGTAGGTTACACAATAAAAAGTATTTCATCAGAAATAATAAAAGTGGTAAGGGGTAATAAAGTGTTGCTCAGACCTTAGGTCGGGTTTGAGCTCATGCCATTTGGCCAAGTATAAATGTGCAAACCTGTGGGTTTAAAGTAGTCTTCTTTTTTTATAATGGATTTTGGCGCGCAAATAACTGCTATGGACCTCGTATAGGGCCCACTAATTTTGAACCAATGGCCCAAAGATGCGTCAGAGAAGAGAAAGCGGCCAGGGGGTCAAACCGCCATGTCAAGCGATTAGACCGCTACGTAGAGCGGTCTAGCCGATGGCTGGAGCGGCCATGCCGCTTGCTGGAGCGGCTATGCCGCTTGGCTTGCGGTCTGACCGGCAGCTGGGTGGTCTGACCGTCCACGTGGCAGTTTGACCAACCACTAGGTAATTGTGCGGTTTTGCCATAAAAAGAGAAAGGGGTAGCCGAAATGGGTCATCTTCCCATTTCGAGCTCTCTCTTTCTCTCTCCTCCGTTTTTGCTCAAGCTTTCAACCTCAATCAAAGCCCTTAGCTCCAATTCTTCAGGTTTTCTTGCTCAAATTCTTAGTAGAACTTGATTTTGTTGGTTGTTCTTGTGTTTTTTGAGTGTCAAAACTCACAAATTCACACAATTTTGTGTGAATTTGTGAGTTTTGTGAGTTTCACTCAAATTTTAAAAACTTCAGTTTTTTTGTTCTTCATCCATGGCTCCTAAACTTAGAGGAGGTAGGAAAAGGAAGGGGCAAGAGATTGTTGCTCATGAGGCCCCAAATGTTTTCATTCGGGTTTTTGTTTCCGGTATACCCCATCACCGGGTGGGCGAGAGCCGGTTGGTCCAGGACGAGTTCACTCGTAGTTATTTTCATCCTACCGATCGTTGGGAGCCCAACGATCTAGTTTTCAAGAAGAAGGAGCATTTGGTTACCGTTGGTACCAAATGTCGGGTATGTTACTTTTTTTATTCTTGCTCTTTTACACTTAAAAAATCATGTGTAGGCGAACATAGAATTTCTAGGTTGAGAACTGTAGCGTAGTTTTTGTTTTTCATAGTAAGAACTGTAGCGTAGTTAAATGTGGAAAAACCAATTTGCATGAAACTGTTTTTCTGGTTAATTTGCGAATTCCCGTAGGATTCTTGTATTATATGCATGTGAAGAATGAATTTGTGTGAAATTCAACTTTAATTTGTGGAAAATAATTTTGTATGAAATTTATTCTTGTTGCAATTATACATTTCTGTGAAAAATAAAATTGAATGAAATTTACTTTTATTGTGGCGGTAAATATTTTTTCGAGTATATTTGTGGAAAATAAATTTGTGTGAAATTTACTCTCTTTAAAATTTTCTCTTGCCACATCAGTTTAGCTAAGATGCTAAATTTACAATTTGTAAAAATTTAGGACTAAACCGGAGACTGGTAGTTGTTATTAGGATCTCCTAGCTAATTTTCTTTGCACTTTTTCTTTTGTGCTGTTTTAGGATGTCGACACGGCCATGCGGGGTTACGGTAGCCTCTCGAGCATCGAGAAAGCCCGTAGGTACGTGACTCCTTCGGTGGACGCCATTGTGGCGCGTTGTGGCTTCGGTCACTTTATAGCGTCTGTGGCTTCTGCCGAGCGCCCCGATCGCCTATTGGTTAGAGGCCTTGCGGAGCGTTACTGGGATACTACCAGTACCTTTCATTTTCCTATGGGTGAGATCATGATCACCCCTTTCGAGTTCAGTCTGATTTTTGGACTCCCTTGCACCGGTACTCTTGTTACTTATGGAGATGTGAGCCGTGAGGTTATGGTGGAGATGTTTGGTCTTTTTGGGACCAGCTGGGATGGTAGGGAGTATGGTCGGACCGACGTCATGGTCCAGTTTTTTACCAACCCGAGGAAGCTGAAGAAGATCTCAGCGGAGCAGCACGCCCGCCTTTTCTTGGCCCTTGTGCTAGCTTGTTCCGTCTTTTCGGATAAAGCTAGTAGGTATCATGTTCGTGACTTTCCGTGCTTGCGGGATTTGGATAGAGTTGCAGAGTACAACTGGGGTCTTCCCGTATACTCTTGTCTTCTGCGGTGTTTGAGACAGTCTAGTCGCCTCAGTGGAGAGGAGGGCGCATCTCGCGTCTCCCTAGTCGGTTATTGGAAGGTCTTGGAGGTAATTTCCTTTTACCGTTCTTGTACTTTGTGTTTCGGCTTTTTATTAATAACTTGTGCCTAATCCATGTACTTTGCATGTCTTAGATTTGGTTTTATGAGCATTTTCCTGACCTTGCCCCTCTTCTCAAGACAGGGGATTTGTCCTTTCCAGCGATGCAGACCTGGAGGGGACGGGCTTCTTGCCCATTTACTACACTTCACGCCCTTAGGGAGGCGATATATCCCTTGACCGCTCAGGATGTAAGCAACTTTCTTTTGTGCTTCTTTGGTCATTTTATCCTTTTGTATGCTTATTCTTGCTTTTGCAGGTCGACTGGTTCCCCTGGACAGATTATCTATCGGGCCTCTCGGATAGATTCTTGGGTGCTCGGGTATATGACCAGAGGAGGATCCTCATTGAGGGTCCTTTCGGTTTTGAGTGGTTTTTGGGGGAGAGACTGATTAGGCAGACTTTCCCCGACCTTCCGACTCCAGGGTCCCTTTGGATCCTCCGGATTCTATGCTTTATGTTCGTCACGTTACCGTGGAGCAGGTGAGGGCGGCCACCGTTGGGGCGAATGCCCTTGAGTATTTGCTTCCAGCTGATCCTGAGGTGGATCTCATGGTGGCTTATACTGATTTTGTTGAGGCGCGATTATGCCCCAACTTCTCTACCAATCCGGTAAGTAATGTGCTTTTGTTTCTTGACTTCGTTTGGAAATTTAGAAATTTGTCTGACATTCTTAAATCTTTGTAGAGTGTTTCGAGCTCTTCGGTTGTTTCTGCTCCGCATTCTACTCCTCCTACTTTGTCGGTGAGTTATACCGGAGCGGATGAGTCTCCTCAGGTTATACAGGTTCCTGGGTTTCGTGGCCCTGATGAGGAGGTTGAGGGATTGCCTCTACCTGTTGGGTGTAGGGGGGTAAGTGAGAATTCATTGTTATTTGCAATGTTTTCTTTGTATTTATGCTGATTATTTTTCTTATGTGCACAGTTGGATGCTGCTGAGACACGAAAGGTCTTTAGGGGCATGCATGCCCTTAAGAGTTGGATATCCAGATTTGCGTCTCGGAGTGTATGCACGAGCCGTCGGTCCGACGTTCGAGAGGTATGTTCATTTTAAGTAGTAATGCTTAGTTTGAACTTTTGGTAGCTTTTCTGACCTTGAGTTTATTTTCGCAGCATGTTCCTGTGGTAAGGCCTTCTAGGCCTTCAGTTGTTCGTACTCCGGAGTTGGTGTCCACACCACAGCAATCTCCTCCCAGACAAAAGAGTGTGGAGGTGCGTCAGGAGACGGCTCGGGCTAGAGTGGATGCGGGGAGTTCGCCCCAAGTGCCTTCTCTTCCGCAGTAGCCTGCATCGCCTTCCTATATAGGGTATCCGGGCTATCATATGCCCATGTATCCTCCACTCCCTCCGAGGGGTTCTTGGAGTCAGGAGAGTACGGGGTATGACGGTTATCCCAGCATGTCGGAGCCACCCCTTCGTTCATCGGATCCCGCTTACTTAGCGGGTTCATTATTTGGTTTCGACCCTAGAGCTTGGGCGATGTCTCAGCCTGGTCCTTCAGGTGCTTCACCATCGAGTGGATCCGGAGAGTCGTCTCAGGCGGGTCCGAGTACTAGAGAAGATGACCAGTGATATTTGTTGTAGTGCATTTAGAACTTTCGGGCTTGTATTAAACCTGCTACAAATTATTGCATTTTTATTCACGCACAAACATATCACACAAATGCCCATATGTGAACTTCAATCAATTTGTAATACCCCGTAATTTTTATTCATTTTAGAATAATAATTACTTAAAAAAACATGCAATTTCGTATTTAAAATAATTAATTGGGCTCATAAATGTTTTGAGTACCTAATTAATATTGGGTTTTGGTTTTGGACCTAATTAAATTATAATTGGGCCAAATAAACAAAAAGGAATTGTGGGCTATAATTTCGGTAAATGGCCGAAATTATGGGAAGGAATTTGGGCCACTATTTTCGGCTAAGTGGCCGAAAATAAGGCACAAAATTCAGATTTTATTTTCAAAAATTATTTTCCTAAATATTTGGTAAGTGGAGGGAATTAATGAGAGTTTTTAGGAAGGAAGCAGTTTAGTAAAGAAGGAGTAGATTTGGGAGTTCCTAAATATACTCAACTTCCTCACATAACTGATTCTTTACCAAACAAAAAAAAAATGTCTCTCTCTCTCTCCCTACACACGGCCGAATCCCAGAGCAAAAAGAAGGAGAAAAGTTCATCACTTTTCACAGTCCATCTTGCTCAATTTTAACTCCTTGAATTTTCAAGTAAGTATGCTAAATTGATTTTCTTTGATTATTAAAAGCTTTTTGATTCGATTCAAGTATGTTTTCATGAACCCTAGTTTTGTATGATAAACCCTAATTTAAGTTTTATCTAGAGTTTATTAGATTCTATTTAATTTGCATAATAGAATCATGATTAGGGTTTTGGTTGTGGTTTTTATTGAATTGAATCAAGTTTGAATGAAAAAGGCTAGATCTTTGTAATCTAATTAAATCTGGGAATTTGTTTAAATTATGGATTTGATTAGATTAGAGTTGTTAAATTTAATTAACCAAAAAAAAAAAAAAAGAGACACGGTTGTGCCCGAAGGCACGACCGCGGCTGCCGCCGGCGGGTCAACCACCAGCGGGTCTGCTGGTGGTGGGGCCTGCTGGTGGTGGTGATGTTGGTGTTGGTTTGGGTGTTGACTTGCTTTGACTAGTTGACTTGTTTAAGGTTTTGGAAAGTTTTTTATTTTGTTATGCAAATTCATTTTTGGAAACTTTGAGCATGCATGAGTAACTAAAAATTCCAGCAACTTAATTAATTAAATTAAGGGTACTAAATCATCTTTAAAGTTTAATAAAGTGGTTTAAAAGTCAAGGTATTGACTATTGTTAAATTAAGGGTATTGAATTAGGTCTGTGAATTCATATTTGGACTTGTGAATATTTGAGAAGGAATAATTGATGTTTATTTCCTTATGATGATTCGTATAGAATTATCTGATAGTGAATGCATGTAAAATGTTGGAAATTCACTTGTGTAGCAATGTCTACTTGTTTAATATTCATGTGAGGAGATGCATGTTTATTTGGTTTATTGAACGAAAATTATGTTAATAATTGTTCAATTGGATATAGCTCGAAAATGCTATTTTTGTATCATGTTAGTAAGCATGTGGATTCATGTTAGAAGCATGTTACTTCGATAAGTTAATATGAACTTTGACTATTGATTAGCTGGTTTTGAATAAAGGCCTAGATGCCCCTTTCATGTAAAATGCCATCCGAAATTGTAACCATATTGGGTTACTTGAGTGCCAAGATTACGTGTATTACTTGTTATGTGATCACCATATTAAATTGAATTGAGAGTTAAGACTTCTTTGTGTGAGAGATCCACCAAAGGATGCGAATGGGAATTTGTCATTGGTATGTTGAGTGGTTCCATTGGTTATGGCCTCAATGTATTTAGTTAAAGCTTGTATCCATATATGATGATTGGGCAAGTGAAGTTTTGTGGATGAAACTGTTCTTCTTGTAAACCTAAGGGTTGAGAGAGGGTATGCATACTTAGGAACATCTAGAAGTACTTCGGGGAGTCATCTATACTCCGGGACGGTTGATACCTCTTTTGCCACTGTGCACGGGACTAAAATCCTATTGAATCGACTGCGGTTGGTTTGACAATTCTTGCGATTCTCTTCTCTCTAATGAACTTGGCTAATGGAAATAATAAATAATGAGATTTATTATTTGGTGACTATTGTGTCTTTATTTTTAAAGCATGTTGTCTTTATTTCTTAAAGCATGATTAGTTAATTTGATTAAGCATGGGAACTTAATATTGGAGATTGAGATGGATTATGTGGTTATGAATTACTCAGCATCGCTGATTAGTTGTTTTTCTTTTTACTTGTGTTTGTTGTCCATTTCTCTTCAATAGTGGGCCTATGATGAACCTATATGGAATTTGTCTATATGGGGGAGTAGATTGACAGGATATTAGCTCCAGGAGTAGAGCTAGAGAGGAGGCGTACGAAGAAGATAGTATATCTTCTAAAAATATTTATTTATTGTTTAGTTTGGAACGTTGGTATTATTGGGATTTTTATTATTGTAATGGGACTAATTCTCTTGCATGAGAATTAATAAGTTTAATACTTTTATTTCATTTGGACTAATTGTTTTAAGTTAGTTGGAAGCTAGTTAATATTTAATTATCTAGTACGAATTTGGTTAAGGTTTCTAGCACTTGTTTTTCCTTTCTAGCCTTGTATTTGATTTGAACATTAAATACGGCTGTAACGCTTCGGATTTTTCGAGTTTTTCCGCTGCAACTCGTGATTTTAAATGGTTTTAAATTGGACGGAAATTCGGGGTGTTACACAATTAGTTTCCGAACGGGAAAATCATGAATCAATACATTCGGGAATTTAGAATTTCCGAAAATTTAGCACATTTGGGGTACCCCTTTTCCTAAAATAAAAGTAAAGAAAACTAAAAATAGAAAAAAAGGTAATTAAAGGGGAAAATATTAATAAAGGAAATCAGAAAATAAAAGGAATAAATGTGGAACTTGATAATCAAAATAAAAGAAGGAAAGAAAATAAAGAGGGAATAAATAGAAAAGTGGCAAGAGCCAAAATTAAGGTAAGGAAAATATAAGAGGAGTCTTCCAAAATCTGTCCAAGTGGGAATTAGGAAGGTAGAGCTCTGTCCAGTATGGGGTTGGTTAAACCGAGGTCTCTCGCGAAAAAGGTATGCCAGGCGCCTATACAGGATGACCGCTAGAGCTCCTAGCGGCTATGCTAGAGCTATAGCGGCTGCTGCGTGGACAAGCGGCTATGCCGCTTGGCTTGCGGTTTGGCCGCTTGTCCTAGCGGTCAAGCCGCTTGCTGGAGCGGTTTGGCCGCTTGTCCTAGCGGCTTAGCCGCTTGGACTAGTTCCAAGGCCGCCTGCCCCTTTTTCGTCGGTTGTCTGAATTTCCTTAAATTTTCGACGAGAACCAAACCGTAGCCTCTATATAGTTGGTTTCCTTTCCCTTCTCTTCTCACCACTTACTTCAAGCCCCTAGAGAGAGAAAAACCTTGAGAGAAAAATCCTTAATCTTAACAATGGTGAACTTTGACGATGTTTTTGATGCTTGGTTAGCTTCCATGACTGTAGAGGAGAGGTTAGAGCTCACCCCTTTTCACCTCAATGCCTTCTTTCACCTTAAACAAGTCAAGATTCTATGGGACTTCCTTCATGCCTCGGTCGAGTTTTGGGACCCGAAATTCCATGTCTTCCGTTTCGGTGCTCAGGAGATGTGCCCTTTGGTGGAGGAGTTCTCCGACATTATTGGCTTTCCAACCGAAAGTCCTCCTGTCATTCCCTACTTGAGGAATGCTTTTGTGGGTGATTTCCAAAGGTACCTTGGATTGTCTCCCCGTCAAGCGGGTCAAGTGCTTCATGGTGAGGATGTCGACCTTGCCAAGCTTGTGACTTTCTTCACTTCCAAGGCCCAAGGTGCGATGGACATGAGGTTCAAGAAGCGTGCCTTTGTATTTTGCCTCTTCCATCGTTATTTGTTTGTTGGTGGTAACGAAGATGCTCTTATTCCCTCCGAAAAGAAGCTCACCATCAATAGGGGCAAAGCTTGCCTTCTTAGGGTGACTGAACAAATACAATGGGATAGCTCTCCTATGCACTTGGTTGTGGGAGAGACCATCCTTGCTTTAGACAGGCTCAAGAGCAATCCTCAAGAGTCCTTCACCGGGAGCCCTTTACTCCTTCAAGTAAGTGTTGTGATAAAGTCTTAGTCTTTGTGGATTTAACTTTATTGGGTGAAATTCTCATCTTGTATTGACTTGAATTTTTGTTGTTTTTGTGTAGATATGGCTCCAAGAGAGGCTTCACTTGCTTGAGGCGCCAATAGATACTAGGAAGTTCCTCCCTAAACACTTTCCGGCAAGGCGTCGAAAGTTCTCCAAATCCTCTCGGAGGAGTGGATAGCCTATCTCTATTCCCACATTCAACCGGATTGGTTCATCCCGTGTTGGCGTACCACCAAGATCGTAGGGTGTAGTGAGAACGTGCCTTTCACTAGGATTATTGGTTTGTATACCTTGACGTTCTCCTTGCCGAACCGCCTCCTACGCCAATACGGCTTAAGGCAAAGGATCCCAAACGTGAGTTGTGAACCTCCTTGTCAAAGGCCCTTAACATCCTCCTTGGTGTCAAATTGGGAGCGACACTGGAACCGTCGCCAAGTGTGGACTAAGTCGGTCTACCCGCACTCAAACGAGTTGTCTAGCTTTTACGAGGAGTGGATTTGGAGTGGTGACCATCAAGTCAACCAAAGGCTCCTAGAGGAGGAAAAGGAGTTGTTCAAAGCCCGCAAATATGATGAGCCAAATGGTATAAGGATCACTCCCATGGATAGACCCGCTAAACCTTCCATGCCCCAAGCTAAGGGTAAGGGAAAGGGTAAGGCAAAGGCCCAATCCAAGAAAAGGAAGAATCCGGTCCATTCGGCCAAGCAAGTAATTCCAAGTGGGCCCAATGATCACGAGGCCTCTTCTAGCTATGGTAGGGAAATGTGGGCTCCAAAAGAACGAATGAAACTTGATGAGCCTAACGAACCCGTCCAAGAGCCCGAAGTCAAAGACAAAGAGGAGTAGTCCACCTCTAGTTGTCTAGCAAGTCTTGTTTTTTTTTTTGCTTAGTAGTATAATTCAAATAACAGGTTTGCATGCCCAAGTAGTATAATATTTCTAATGGTGATATGTCTTCTGTTACTAGTATTCTGAATTGTACAACAGGTTGCTTTCCGTTCATTATTTGGGGATGCAGGTAGGTGGTAACCCCCGGCTATTATCTTTCTGGCAACCATTGATTGCTAAATTCAAGAAGAAATTGCATGCTTGGCATAATAGATACCTATCAATAGGAGGAAGAGTTGTTTTGTTGAAATCTGTGCTTACTAGCCTTCCCCTTTATTATCTCTCTCTCTATAAAGCACCTCAGGGTGTTTTTGATCAATTAGAGAAGCTTGAAAGGCAGTTTTTGTGGGGAGGACTCGAGGATAAGGAAGTTATTAGTTGGGTTGCTTGGGCTAACGTAGTAAAAAATAAAGATAGTGGTGGTCTTGGTATTGCGGATTTAAGGGCTAAAAATGCAGCTTTGCTCTCTAAATGGTGGTGGAGATATGGAAAGGAGACTTCATCCCTCTGGAGATCAATTATTGATGCAAAATACAATACTCATAGAAGTACTATTTGGTTACCTTCTTTGTCGGTATCACATCCTTCTCCTATCTGGAAGCACATCATATCAGCTGGTTCAAGTAATGCTACAGCAATTGAACTTGTACAAAAAGGCTTCAGGCTGAAGGTGGGAAATGGGTTGAAGACCAGGTTCTGGACTGATACGTGGTTATTGGACAATACCCTTGCTGTTGAATTTCCAAGATCGTTTATGCTCAGTCAGCAACAAGAAGCTTTGGTGGCTGAAATGGGAGTACCTGATGGTGAAATTTGGCATTGGGTTTTTTCTTATAGAAGGGAGCTTCGAATCTAGGAATAATTGTTGTCTCCCATTCAGCATGTGCATCTCAATCATGACATGGAGGACAACTTGATATGGAAACATGATATACACGGGGAGTTTACAGTAAAAAATTGTTATAGTTTGCTCACTCAGAATACTGATTATCATTGTGAGGCAGCTAGTTTAATTTGGAAATCCCATGTGCCTAGTAAAATACAGGTATTCTGTTGGCAGGTGTTGCAAGATAGAATTGCCACCAAATACAATCTCAGTTTGAGAGGTGTTCCACTAGATACAGAAAGCTTACTCTGCCCTTTTTGTAATGACGTCCCTGAGACCTCTCACCATCTGTTTGTTCAGTGTCCCTTTGCTGTACAGATTTGGTATCAGACTTATGAGTGGTGGGGTTTTTCATGGTGTCTACCTTATACTTTGCAAGATGTTTTATATCAGTGGCAGGTCTATCCTAAAAATTCTGAAGCAGGACAAGCTTGGATGTGCATTTTCTTTGCTGTGTTATGGTCCCTCTGGTTAGTGAGAAACCAAATGTGTTTTCAGCAAAATACGATGTCATGTACAGAGCTTCTTGAACTTATAAAGTTAAGAGCATGGTGGTGGGTTAAATGCTTCATATCAGTGAGCTTATGTGGGTTTCATCAATGGTCTCTATCTCCTGGCAGTATAGTGTCGTCCAACATACAACGTAAAGATGCTGCTCGACTTGACAGATCTGACCACTCTCGGAAACCACCTTTGGAGAGTTGGCTTGCTGTCAATTCGGATGGTTCTGCCATTGGTAAACCAGGACCAGCTGGTTGTGGGGGAATGATAAGGGATCATCACAGAGAAATTCTTCGTGTTTACTCAGTTGATTTGGAAATAACAGAGTCTAATCATGCTGAGCTCATGGGGATTTATCATGGTCTATTAATGCTGAAGCAATAAGAAGGATGGATGCATCTGAAAGTTCATCTCAATTGCGATTCAGTGAATGCTATCGGATGGTTACAAACTAAGGAAAACATGCCTTGGGCTTGGTGGTCTGTGTTTAATGAGATTGATACTATTGTTTCTTCCTTTGCTGCTTTTTCTATTACACATGTAATTAGAGAACAAAATGGTGAGGCTGACATATTAGCAAAGAAGGGGGTAGGGAGAAGGGGCAAGTTGTATGCATGGTTGTAATGAGTGTTTTACTGTTTAGCAGGAGTGTTATTTGTCCTTGCTCCTTGAGGGCTCTAAGGGCTCTAGGACCTTATGTAGTTGATTTTTGGCGATGAGTTGCCTAATGAAATTTATTTTGCTGTTCAAAAAAAAAAAGTAGATATAGCTTAGAATTGCCCTTTTATTTACTTATGTTGTTTTTTTTATTATTATTTTTCGCACTTTATTATTATTATTATTTTTATATTAGAGCATGTAATGGACTTTAGCCATATTAATGAAAGACTTGCTTATTTTTGCATTAATCGAATGGATCAAAACTCCCTTTAGAGATTTATTTTGTTAAAGTGGTCGGGCCCAAGTTATATGGGTTACCTACATATCCATGCGGAATCAGGCCAATGTAGTTCGTAAAACCAAATCTCGTTTTTTTTTTTTTTAAATCGGTCGTGGGTCCCACGTGGACGAGTTGACCAATTTTGACTTGAATTTGGTGCCTTAGTGGGCTCTCTTAAAGATTTAACATTTATGCATAGAATCGCTTAAGTTGGTCCATATTTGTGAGTTGGGTGAACTCGTTGCCGTCTAAATCTATTAGCTTTACCGCTCCACCGGATAGTATTGTCTTGATAAGGTATTGGTCGGCCCAATTAGGCTTGAACTTTCCCCGAGGATCGGCCACAAGTCCCCTTCTTTTAGTCCTCTAGCCTTGAATCGTTGATCAAAATGCCTTGCCATCCTTGCTTGGTAGACATGACCATAATGTAGGGCATTCAGTCGTCTTTCATCTAGCAAGATTAATTGGTCATACCGGGCTTGGACCCACTCTACTTCGGGTAATTCACTTTCCAAAGCTATCCTTAAGGAGGGAATTTCTACCTCGACTGGGAGTGCCGCCTCCATTGCGTATACTAAAGAATAAGTTGTTGCTCCTGTTGAGGATCGAATGGTGGTTCTATATCCCCATAAGGCGAATTGTAGCTTGTCGGGCCAATCTTCGTAGTTTTCCGTCATCTTAGCTATCATTTGCTTCACGTTTTTGTTTGCGGATTCTACGGCTCCATTTGTTTGTGGCCTGTAAGGTGAAGATTGTCGATGTTGAATTTTAAACTTAGTGAAAAGCTCGGCAACATGCTTTTTGAATTGGGATCCGTGATCACTTATGATCTCATGGGGCACCCCATATCTGGTGATGATGTTGTCGTGTATGAATTTTGCCACGTGTTTGGACGCTATCCTTGCGTACGAACGAGCTTCGACCCATTTGGTAAAGTAGTCTATTGCGACTAATATGTATTCATGGCCTCCTTTTCCTGTAGGAGTGATCTTTCTAACGATGTCAATGCCCATGCAGAGAATGGCCATGGTGAAGTGGATGTATGTAAAGGGGTAGGTGGTCTATGTTATAAATTAGCGTGAAATTGGCAGCGTGTGCATTTTCTCACGTATTCGATGCAATCTCTTTCCATCGTAGTCCAATAGTATCCTTGCCTTAGGATTTTCTTGACCAAGGTGAGTCCATTCATATGAGGACCACATACGCCATTATGTATATCGCTCATGACTTTGATAACCTCGTGTTCTTTTAGACACAGAAGACTTAACCCTTGTGGTGTCTTTTTATAGAGTTTGCCTTGCACATGTATGTATTGCGCGGATAGTCTTCTTAAGGCTCTTTGTGCCCTAGGTGTGGACTGTGGAGGATAAACGCCTTTGGCGAGTAAATTGAGAATATCGGTAAACCATTCCTCCTCTTCTTCCTCATTGAGGCATACTTCAAGTGCATTACAAAAGGCGGGCTCAGTGCGCCTTTGAATGTGGATGGACATGGAGATTACATCATCTGGGATATTTATCATAGAAGCCATCTTTGCTAAGGCATCTGCGAACTGGTTATCGTCTCTAGGAAGGTATGTGAAACGGACACAAGTGAAATATTTGGCTATATTTTCAAGATATTCCTGGTAAGGTGCCAGGGATTCGCTTTTCACTTTCCATTTTTTGGAAACTTGGTTTATGATAAAAGTTGAATCTCCATATACCTTTAGATCCTTAATTTGTAGTTCTATTGCCGCTTCTAGACCATTAATGCATGCTTCATATTCTGCGGCGTTGTTGGTTACCTCATGATCTAACTTGACGACTATAGGAGTATGTGCGCCTTCGGGGCTAACTAATAATACTCCTATGCTATAACCTTTTTGGTTTGATGCTTCGTCAAAGTATAATTGCCAAGTGTTTTCTTCGACACTCATTATTCCTTCATCTTGAAAGTCATGCGTGGCATCTTCACTAGTAACTGGGTTTTCAGCAAGATGTTCAGAAATGGCATGTCCTTTGATCGCTTTTTGGTGTTCAAAAGTTTGACCGAATTCTAAAAGCATGACGGTCCATCTTGCTATTTCTTCCACTAAGGATGGGTTTTTCGAACAAGTACTTTAACAGATTCATCCTTGACTTTATATGAACGGAATGTTGTAGCATGTAGTGTCGGAGCTTCTTGGTTGCAGTGACCAATGCGAGACACATTTTCTCTAGGGTGAAGTATCATGTTTCGTATTCCAGGAAGTTCTTGCTAAGGTAGTATATTGCCTTTTCGTCATTTTCCACCTTTTGGGCCAACATAGCGCCCATGGCGGTTTCTGTGACTGTTAGGTATAGCATGAGGGGTTTTCCCGGAATGGGCGGAACCAATACGGGTAGTTTAGCTAAGTATTCCTTAATCTTGTCGAAGGCTTGTTGGCATTGATCATCCCAAGTAGATTTAGTGTCCTTTTTGAACTTCTTGAAGTTGGGCTCCCATGTAATAGTCAACTTGGATATGAATCGACTTATATATTGGAGACGTCCCAGGAATCCCCTTATCTCTTTTTTATTTTTGAGGGACGGCATATCCCTTATGGCTTTGATTTTGGTAGGATTGATTTCAATACATCTTGTGCTTATAACGAATCCTAAGAGCTTGCCCGAAGTTACTCCAAACGCGCACTTTTGGGGATTCAATCTCATGTTGTAATTCTGAAGCCTGTCAAAGAATTTACTTAGAGAGGGTATATGCCCTTCTCTCTCCTTTGACTTAATGATCATATCGTCCACGTATACCTCGGCTTCCTTGTGTATCATGTCATGTAGAAGGAAAGTTGCGGTTCTTTGGTATGTTGCTCCCGCGTTCTTCAACCCGAAAGGCATAACGGTATAACATTAGGTCCCCCATTGGGTAATGAAAGTGGTTTTTTCCATATCTTCTTCGGCCATTTGTATTTGGTTATACCCTGCATAGTCATCCATAAATGATAAGAGGGCATGTCCTATGGTATTATCCACCAAAACATCTATATGTGGCAGGAGAAAGTCGTCCTTTGGACTTGCCTTGTTCAGATCTCTAAAGTCAACACACATCCTTACTTTGCCGTCCTTTTTTGGAACGGGCACTATGTTAGCAACCCATTCTGAATATTGAGCAACTTTGATAAAACCTGCTGCGAGCTGTTTTTTCACCTCTTCTTTGATCTTCAATGCCCACTCAGGCTTCATTCTCCGGAGAATCTACTTTACTGGCTTTGAATCCGGATTGAGCGGTATTGTATATTGCTCTATTTCGCGACTTATTCCCGGCATATTTTTGTAGGACCAAGCGAAAACGTCTATGTATTCTTTTAAGAGATTTATAAAGCTTTATCGCTCTTTGGGAGTTAACGATAAGCCAATGCGCACTTGGCGCGGCTCTTGATCGTTTGCAAGATTGATTAATTCAGTTTCTTCCATAATTGAAGTCTTTTGTTCATGCTCTAATAGTGCTTTAGTTACTTCTTTGGGCAATTCTTGTTCACCTTTTGAATTATTAGCTACTAAGTAATCCAAGAAGTAAGCAGAATCAGTAATTATTTCATTGATAGGGGAAACATCAACTGAGCCATTACTATTGGCTTTAACATCTTTCGACTTGCAAACGGAATTAAACATAGATTTGGGTGGACCACCCGACTTTACTATATTAGACTCGTCTTCGGAGTCGGACTCGGTCCGGTCGGAATCGGTGTCGGAGTCAGGCTTGGATTCTTCGGAGATCGTGATCTTGATCTTCTTCCCATTGGCCCCTGTCTAGCTTATACTACGCTTCTGCTTTGTGAGTTGACCCTCGTTTGGAGTGATCAACTTAGTTGGGTCAAAATTTGCATCCTGAATTGCATTATTGACACTGTCGGAGCTCTTGTCCAAATAATAGACCCAAAGCATTGTTGGGTGTGTCCTCTACCCAATCGAAGTTCAGCTTCCTTCCTACAGGCAAAGGAGGGATGAAGGTGATCCTTCCTTTTTTAGGAGTGTCGGATAAGGCCCTATATCATGCGAACGACCCCCTCATTGACGAGGTCTTGTATCTTGCGTTCCAGGTGTACACATTCGTCCGTGTGATGTCCCCTTCCTTGATGATAGATGCAAATAGCAGTATGATCCCAGCCTTTACCTCTATTTCCGGGATCTGGATCGGGTGTTGGCCCGATGGGTCCTAGAATACTTTTCCAAAATAGGTCCTGAAAGAATTGCGTTGGGGTTGAAAGGATGGGGACATATGCCCTCCTCGGCATTCGTTTATGGCACTCCTTCTCAGGACTAACGGCGTTTTTGTAGTTACATGGTTGAACCTCTATGAGATCTTGGATTCTGTGTTTCAACGCCCAACATTCTTCAGTGTCGTGGCCTCTTCCCCTGTGGTAATTGCAAAACTTACGTGGGTGCCAAGCGATCCCTGGAGAGACAGGATCAGGGGTTGGCCCCAGTGGTCGTATGATTCCAATACTTATGAGTATCTCAAGAGTATGAGCGAGATGGAGGGGTAGCGGAGAGAAGTTTCTTTTGGTCATATCCCTCATGGATGGGACGTGACTAAGTGGGGCACTCACGCTTTGGCGGAGGATAGATGCGGAATGCGCTTCTGCGTCTTCTCTTTCTTTTCTCTTCATTTCGATGTTAGTTACCTCTTCGTCTATTTGTTTTAGACCAACAGTGATTTCCTTGACCAACTCCTCCAATGATTTCTTGGGGGTGCTGTTGGTTGTGTGAAGGTCATCTTCCTCGTCACTATCCCAAATTCCGGCCACCTCTAGATGGAGGGAGTCAATCTTAAATGGTGGGATACTATGTCCAATTGGCACAATCAGACGAGAGGGGTCCTTTTCCTCTTTTTCATTTGTAATGACGAAAACCGCGCCTAGAGGATTGGTGTTGTTATTTGGAGTGGGAACATTCTTTGGCTTGGAAATAGTCCCATTGTCAAAAAGATCCTGAATTTTATTCTTGAGTGTCCAACACTTCTCGGTGTCATGTCCTTTTCCTCTATGGAATTTGCAGTAAAGATTAGGGTTCCATGAAAGGCTCCTCTTTTCGACGTCGAGATCCGGATTGGGGCCCACGACATTGAGGTAGTCATTCTTGACAAGCTTTTCCAAAGCTTTAGCATAGGTCATACCCAACGGGGTGTATTGCCTTTGCAGTTTGTCGTAGACAGCATTGATTTCATTAACCTTGTTGGAAGAGTTTCCCGGATTGGGGTTCTTCTTGTAGCTTGAGCTATAAGCACCTTTGTTGAAGAAATCCTTGTTTTTCTCTTTTTGGAGTGCTTGATCATCCTCTATGAGCAATCCTACACTATTGAGTTGTGCGTATGAAGTAATTGCTTGGTATTTGAGAGGATTTACGTGAGAAGGTTGTAAGTTCTTGATGAGTTTCCGAATTTGCTCTTCCTCGGATGGACGGTCGAGCATTTCGGCCACTTTAGTTCTCCATTTCTTGACAAAATCAGTGAAGCTTTCATTTTCACCTTGCTTGATTGCTTCCAACTCTCTCATGGTGGTTGGTTGGATGACGTTGTCGGCATACCTAGTGAGGAATAAACTGAAAACTTTGTTCCATTCCTGAACCTGATTGGGCTCGAGCTTGAAAAACCATGCCCTAACAGTGGGGTCCAAAGTTTGTGAGAAAAGATGAATATAGAGGTCGGGATCTACTCCTCTTAGGCCCATTGCAGTGGTGAAAGCGCTTATGTGATCTTTTGGATCATCGGTCCCTTTGAAGATGGGGACTTCGGGCATAGAGAACTTTTGTGAGAGCTTCTCCTTGATATGAGCGGAGTATCCTTCAACATTGATCATGTAGTCACTTATGATCTTGTTTTGAGTTAGAGCTAACTCAAGATTCTTAATTTGAGCACTTAGCTCTTCTATCTTGTCATCTCGAGGTGGAGGATCATCCTGGTTAAGAGGGTCGGCTTCTTTGACCTTGATCTCTATCCATGTCACACAGTTTCCCATAGTTTCCAACATTTTCATCATTTCAGTCAACATCTCATCAGTAGTCTTAGGTGGTGGAGGGGGCATATCATCTTCGGCCATTTCAGTCAACTTAGAACAAGATGGTCGATACGGAGGAGGAGTAACAAATATTGCGTCAGGCCTAGCTTTGCTCGAAGGGGGAGACTCCAATACGAGCTTCCTAACCAGACGTCGATTACTATGATCGCGTTTCTAACTTTTCGGACCGATTGTTTTCTTCCCAATCCTGGACAGTGGATAAGACTTAGAAAAGGAAAGACTAACAAGTTTCACGAAAGAAAAGTTTTAAAACAAAGATGGGAAGTTTCTATCTAGAATATTCTATCAACATAGTTACCCTTGGGGACTAGGTAATGGGATTAGTTCAAAAGATCTCGACTCAATACGGGATAAAGCAAAAGACCAAAAGATATTATACTCTTGACTTAAAAGGATAAGGGAGAGATATTATCTCGACTCAATATGGGATAAAGCAAAAGATATTATACTCTTGACTAAAAAGAGAGGGGAGAGATATTATCTCGACTCAATATGGGATAAAGCAAAAGATATTATACTCTTGTCTAAAAGGAGAGAGGAGAGATATTATCCCGACTCAATATGGGATAAAGCAAAAGATATTATACTCTTGACTAAAAGGAGAGGGGAGAGATTTTATCTCGACTCAATATGGGATAAAGTAAAAGATATTATACTCTTGACTTAAAAGGAGAGGGGAGAGATATTATCTCGACTCAATATGGGATAAAGCAAAAGATATTATACTCTTGACTTAAAAGGAGAGGGGAGAGATATTATCGAGATCTTTTGACCTATACTCCCTAAATAAAAGGAAAGAATATAGCAACCAACTCTTTCCTAAGGTAACAAGCATCATATAGAACATTCAGGGATATTATTTCCTAAAAATAAAGATTCTAGACTCGATCTTGAGACAAAATCTAGACTCAAAAAAGGAAAAGATCCTAATTGGGGTCTAACCTAATATTCTATGACAACCAAAAGGACTACGCAAAGATTGCGTTCACATATGGGCAAACAGCAAACAACGCAATATGGCATGATTATGCAAATCTAGCATGGACATGGGACTGAGTTTCAACCTAAAACATTGGTTCTAGTTCATGCAATGGGGTAGATTTAAGGGTTTTGGTCAAAAGGTACTTATGATCAAGAATGTACTACAATCCGCGGGATGCGCGATAATGTGAGGCATTCTAGTTATCCTACTCGTCGAGTGGACGAATGCGTAGGAAGGTACATGAGGTGGGGGGATCCATGTTGCTTGGTAAAGAAGAATCGAGTGGATTCTCACCAAGGCACTTCACCACACTCCATTGGCTAAAAACTGGTTTGAACTTGTAAAAACAAGCTCAAAAGTCGCGCAAGCACATGCACATGAATGCAAATTAATAGATGAATGACAAGTCACAAGATAATAATAAGAACACTCAAGGTAGTGAACCAAACAAAAATAATTACAATGAATCGATTTTCAACTTACACCCTCTTAATCATGTCCCCGGTGAAGTCGCCACTGTAGGTTGCCGTTATTTTTCTCCCCTTTTTTCCTTTTTTCCGCGTGCCTTACCTTCGTCCCTCCTTTCGGTGGGTCGGGCTTTTGCGGACAACCTGGGAGAGTGCGTTGGGTGATCGAATTTCGTGAATCTTTTAGTGTATATGCGCATGGAGATTTCGTACCAAGGGCATGATTAAGATTGTCGGAAGTCGCCACCAAATTTTAAGGTAATTTGGAAACCCTGGAGATCGAGCCGATAGTCTAGAAAGACGTCAACTCAACTCCTATGCACCCCAATCCCTATTGGGGAAATGACTTCATTAATGAGTTCGGGGGCGTAGATACGAGTTAGGAAGGTGTTAGGCACCCAACTCGTCCGTTTAACAAAAACAACCTTTACTAATCGATTCAATATAATTATTAATGCTACGGTTCCAAACAAGGTTCAATTTGTCCAAATTCCTAGTTTTAATTAATGGGTTTGAACAATTATTACTAATGTGACCACTTTTAACAATTTATCAAGTTACATGCTTTTATTGCTAGAAAACGATAAATATGCTAAAACCTGCGAGTTAGAAAAGAAACAAGCAATTCATCCACAAATTCACAAACAAAGCATGATTTAATGGTAAGAAGCAATAAATAACAAAAATAAAGCATTCATTCATCCATTCATTAGGCTTAATACAAGCCCTTTTGCTCAAAACGCGCCATGCATGTATATATCACATAAACCAAATTCGTTAGAATAACAACCAATTTATATAATTTATTGAAAACCCTTAGGATGGATTACCTGGATGCTCACGATGAACTTATTAAGTTGTTATGCTTGAATTCATGCTTTTGATGAAGTATGAAGGTTTATTTTGTGGTGCTAGGGCTAATCCTAAAGAAGGAGTAGAATCAGAATTTTTGGGGTAATATGAGAGAGAGAGAGACTGTAAACCTAAAGACCAACTTTTTAGAGAGAATGTCCAACCTTTAGTCTCCAACTGCCAACCTCTTCAACTGAACCTTAAGGTTTGTTTATATAGAAGAGGGGAGCTGCCAGGGTTTGGCACGGAAATCGAATGGGCCTCGAAATTTGCGTCAGCGATAAAAGGTCCAGGCGACCAAGCCGCTAGGACAAGCGGTCTAGCCGGCAGGCCAAGCGGTCAAACCGCTTGGCAAGCGGTTTAGCCGCAAGGCAAGCGGCCAAACCGCTTGAGCCCAAGCGTGGCCGCTTAGACCTGGAGCGGTGTGCCTGCATAGGCGTCGGGCATGGTTTTTGTGCAGGGGAAGCTTTTCCGAGGAGGTCCACGCGGGATTGACTGAATTCCCTTGTTTGACCAAGGGTTGACTCATGGGTTTGGGTTCCCTTTCGGGCCCTTAGGTTCAAAGAGGCCTATCTGTCAGTTTTGGACTCCAATTGAATTGAGTCCAACTGGTTTGGATCACCTGTACAAAAGGCTTCCACCGGTTAATTCAAATGAGTTGCGCTAATCATCAGAGCAATTATTCTCGCAACCCAAATTCGAGCAAAATCCAATCCTTTCATCATCGGGTTTTTACGGGGAATTATTATAGACACAATATTTGGTGTCTACAATCTTCATCTGTTTCAAAATCTCCAATATTAATTCGTCGCCTACCCCTCAAACCCCTATGGGGCCTATGAGAAAAAGGTGGGTTGACGGGGTGCGGGTTGTGCCTTTTTTGATGATCACCCGTAGGCCGCAAGCATTCTCGGATAATTCTCATCGGGAGATTGATGCATATTGTATGGGCGATCGACGTAATTTTTAGAAAATTGGCTAGTAGGAGGATAAAAAGGAGGCTCAATAATTTTCGTGACTAGACTGGTAGTTTCTTACATTTCAACGTTGTGGAAGGTTGTGATTATTACAAGAAGATTCATAAAAGTGGGGGTCGGGAATTTGGCAGTTTGGATATTGGGAGTTAGTAAATGGGGGATTTGGATATTGTAAGTTTTGATTGGGGAGGGGGGGGGGGGCAATAGTGAGAGCTTGAGTGTTGGGATGTTGGGTATTCGGTGTTTAGATTTTGAGGGTTTGAACATTGGGCGTTTGGATTTTCAGAATCAGGAGGACTCATCAATAGATCATAGTATGACCTCCATTCACTTATTTTTGTGTATGCAAGGTGAATTACTTGTGAATTTTCAGAAGGGCAATGGATTTTGTGTAGTAGTGTAGTGTGAGACCTTATGAGATAGTAATACTTATATACAGATACATTTTTAATGATAGAAAAAGTAATGACTTTAATATGTGTGGAGGTAGTGATGTCAAAAAAAAAGGGGCTAAAAATACAAGTAGCAGATTTCACAAGATAACACTACAGATTTTATCATTAAAAGAAAAGGCTAGAATTCAACCTGGAGATTTCAATAAGATAAAATTATATATTTTGCAATCAATACAATTAACAAGTCTAGTGTTAGCCAACTTACAATAAAATAGGATCACTATTATGACATATATGGGGGTCACTTATTATGAACCGTGATCTTCTACTAAAAGTCACCTTCATATCACCAAAAATCACGAAAAAACTGAAAATTTTATAAATTTTTTTGTTAATGAAATCAAATAAAAATACTTATGCAAAATAAATAAATATTTCAACAACACAATATTACTATTGAAACTTGTAAATTACTCGCAACAAGTTTAAAATGTGTGAAATTACTGGTTAGCAAATTTCTGGAATTTAATTTAATGGATAGGATAAATATTACTGTATTTGTGAACAAAATCACAAAAACAAATCAATACAAAACGTAATTACTTTTCACGGCACTCTAGCCGTCTAGCGTGACTTGTACTTGCTTTCTCTTTCTCTCTCTATTTTTTTTCCCCCAAACCACCGTTCTCGTCTTCTACATAGGAGCCCCCCAAAATCAGAAGACCCCAAAAAAACCCTCTTTATTGCAGCACTGGTTGGGTTGTCTATTTTCACGTAAGAGGAGAGAGAAAAACCATGGCACATAGGTTGCTAAGGGATCTGGAGGCTGATGGATGGGAACGCTCCGATTTCCCCATCATATGTGAATCTTGTCTTGGTGACAATCCTTATGTTCGTATGGTAAGTCAGTCAGTCTTTTGCCTTTTCACACTCTGATAATATTTTGTATTTGGAATTATTTTGTGATTTTATCTGATTGATTATCCCCAATTTGTGAAACCCTAATTTATATAATACCCACTTGAATCTCAACTAATAGCTGCCGTTAACAACAAGGAAATTCAATTCAGTGTTTGGAATGTTTCTTTCATGACGAAATATTTGAAAATTGGGAAAAGGGGTTATGTGAATGGTATAGGGAGTCGTAAGTTGGGTCTAGTTGCATGTTTTTGGTAGGAAATTACTCTCCTTGTTTGTTTTGGTGGGTGAATGCATAGTAGATGGTAGCCCAGATAATTTAGTAGAGCAACCTGCCCAGTAGGTGTTTGATGAAATGCCATAACCAAACCCTTGTTGTTTTTGGGATATAACTAGTGGTGACGATGGCCCTGAAGAGTTATCTGTCAGCTTGAGCCAGTAAAGCTATGGCAGAGTTAATTGCAGCAAATGAAGTTAAAATGACAAACCATGAAGAAGCCACGTCCTTGGAAAACTTGCAAGTCTTGCAAGACTAGTTTTCACCAATCCTTCCAAGTGACCTTGATTAAGAAAGACCATAAGATCTTAAGATGGGGTGCATATGTGCTGTTAGTTAGTGATTTGATTGAGTGTATAACAAGGACAAAAAATAGCAGTTGTAGAGTTATGGGGACGTATGACTGGGGATTAGCAGCTTGTGAGTCTATTTCATGTAAGAATGATGATGACATGGGTCACTTTGGGATATAAGTGTCCAAGAAACTGGTGTGCTCGTTGTATATCAGACCATTTGAAGTAATCTATGCTACGTCCAAGGGATTTTTACACAATCAAATGCTATCAGTATGCGCGTAAGGAGTTTGAGTTCAGAAGTTGACATCATGACCAGAGGCTTGATTATGCTTGTGACAGCCTTATTTTCCTTTTTGTGAGACTTGCCGCTTCCAAAGGGGCGGATTACAACACAGCTAGAAATAAATGAACTCTTAACATTCTTCTTAAAGATGTTAAAGTAGGATAAGGCTTGTGTCACATTGGTGCATGCTGAGTTGGGTGGTCTGAGCCACATTCAAAAGGGTCAGATTTAAATTGAGAACCACAAAGAAAGCTCTTCACGGGGCAATCTTGGAGCAAGTTTATATTGTTGAATGCCTTGTGTACCATCAGATGTGTGATAACTGTTTTAAGCTTCTATCAATTCCAGTCCAGCTGATTAGAGTAGCTGAAGATATGCAGCAGGTCACTCACAATACTTTATTTTATATCGGGCACCATTCTTAAGCATGATAGTGCAGACCATGTTGTGAAGTTGGTGGAATCTGTTGGTAAAGTTACACCTATCAGAATATGCAATGGTAAAAAGCTTAGTGTCTCATGATTCAAAGAGAAACATATACAGCTATAGGTGCACTTTTTTCCTGTTGAGATTTGCCTCATTTGTCTTAAGGGTCTAATTTGCGTCCCTCCCAGAATTGCCATCAATTTGGGTAATTTGTGTTCCACTGTGATATACACAAAACAACATGCAGATGGGCCCAAAAACTTTGAGGTTCTGTTTCATGGGGGCTGATCCTATTTCTCTAGGAAATCTGATGTTCTTCTACAAGTTTAATGTTCTCACAGGGGAAGTATTCTGATTTTAGTGATACACAGAGTGCTGTCCTCTCTTAGGTGGAATCCATTGATGATAGTTGAGAATAGTCTGATGGATGGTGCTGGTCTCATGCTTAAAAAAACTGTAGGGGAAGTTCTGTATGTTATGAATTGAATATGGACTATCGTGGAATATCATACTTCAAGATGAAGCTTGAAAATAGCACAACAAGTTGCGTGTTGGACTTCAGAGGTTGATGTTTGATCGATTACTAATCATGGGGCTATGGATTGGCTGCATGGGTATTGCTGCTTACTTTAGTGATATGTGTGAGACCGGAATAATGGTCACTTTGACATTTGATCCTGCTGCTAGTAGCTGTTGGTCATGTTAAACTGAAATACAATGTGCTGTTGACCTCAACTATTTTCAATGAATGCCTTGGTTCTATTGATTTTAGTGTATGATCTGGGTGGGGACATTTCCTTCGCATTTGTTCATTCGTCAAGGAAAGAGAACCTCAAATAATTCAGCTCCAGAATCAAAAACTTCAACCCTTGAGGTCAAGGGTCTTTGAAGGAGGGAGATATGATATTGTACCAAATAATCTGGCACACGAGCTGCATGCACGTCTTCAGTATTAGTAGAGGAGTATATCACATTTATGTATTTATTTTGCATTTTAGTATTTCAGTACTAGTATTCAGTAGTTTCATTTTCTCCTATTTTTGCATTCTTGCCAATATTTGTACTAGGTAGTACACTCTAGGAGCTGTTTATGAGCAGGCCTTGTTGTTAGTAAAATAGTACTAGTCCACTGGCTATATAAGTACTCCACTGGCTATATAAGTGCTGTA
The DNA here is from genome assembly GCA_038025085.1 of Tetragonia tetragonoides. Classification (NCBI taxonomy): domain Eukaryota; kingdom Viridiplantae; phylum Streptophyta; class Magnoliopsida; order Caryophyllales; family Aizoaceae; genus Tetragonia; species Tetragonia tetragonoides. The sequence goes on along the minus strand of CM076151.1, from coordinate 33,269,386 downwards.
AGAGGGAATGTGCTATCATAAATTATAAAATCAGATGAAAATCAATCTCATTTCCATATCTTCCCTAACCTCTCTCTAAAATCTCGTTCCTCTGAATAACTCTCATTTTGATCTTTGTTCAAGGGATTTCTCTGATAATGTTTTCTTCACAATTTCAACCACTAATTCCTCGAAATCTACTTGAGATTTCCTTGATTAGTTTTATCCCTATGACTAATACGGCTTTCAAGCTGAAAATGAAATCTTGCACCTTTTCTGCCGCTCTTGAATTTAATTACCCCATCTGATATTCCCCAAGCACTGATTTTTGAGACTAAACTGGAAAACATGTGTATGAGCCTTTGTTGTTTATGTTGTTGTAGGGGATGGCAGTCTTATGAACTTGTTTAACAAGTTATGTTATGTTCTTAGAGGATGAATTGTTTGTTACTGTCATGGTTTTTGTCACATCTATCTAAGATGAGCATATAAAGTGAAATATATTTTAGCTTCGTGGTCAGTCAATACCTCAATAAAAAGAACAGAAACACATCATGGGGGTTCAGAGTGCTGTATTTATTTATGAAAAGAAAAAACACTTCATAAGTGAAGAGCAATTGACACAACTGTGTCCACCATGGCAAATATTATTCATGCTGATCATGAACCATACACAACTAGACTATGATGCTGTTATTGGTCTCTCATCAATATGGTTCCGTTTGAACATCTTTCTGAGCCTTTTTGTAATTTCCTCTGTGAAACGTTGTTTATCCTGGCAATTTCGTGAAACTAGATTAGGAATTTTCTACCCTATGGTGGTGTCTTCTGACCCGTAGCTGTTGTGTCAGTTTCATCTCAGTTTTTGGAATTACAAGGTGGGGTTTTGTTCTGTAACCTATATCATATGTGGAAGTTAGAAATTCGGAACGCCAACCTGAATACTGTCTGACACTAGAAAAGAAACAGTGGGTATCTCATTGATCTCGACTTCTCGTGGAGATTCTTTTTGTGATGAATTTCTTTTGTCGGCTCTCGAGTGTTTTTCTTTCTCGACTCATTCCGTAATCAGTATGTTGCCTGCAATTTTAACTTCTAAGGTTGCCCCCTTATTATACGCTTTAATTCCAAATGATAGCCTAGTAAGACATATCGCTAGTGCCATCTTTATATGCATACCATCCCCAAACTTTAAATATTTGCCTTAAATTCTTACATAATCGTTGTCAGCTTTTTAACAAACACCTGCATGAGTAGGTCAGAAGATTGACAAAAACGATGTCCCCTAGATTGTTGGGAAGAGTGATTGTCCCGCCACTAAGTAAATAAAAGATACTTGCACACAATGACACAAATAATATTTGGCATACAATTTTTGTGGTTTTGCTAAAAAACAAAAGTCTCTTCCTAATTTGAGGTGCATATCCTCATTACTTCCTTGAGGTTGTTGATTATCAATATCTTGGGCTGCTGGCTGGCAATTATGTCAGGTGCAAGGTCCTGGAAATATAATATATATTTTTTTTCCTAAAATCATACCGAGGTAAGAGCGCCCTTTAATCCTCATAGAGCCAGAGCTGCTATGGGTGTTCACTATTTTGTATCAAGATACATTTTTTTGGAACTTGGAAGTTTATGACTTATATTTTGGTCCTCATGTATTTGCAGACAAAAGCAGACTATGACAAGGAATGCAAAATCTGCACTAGGCCGTTTACAGTTTTTCGTTGGAGACCAGGTCGTGATGCAAGATACAAAAAAACTGAGATTTGTCAAACATGCAGTAAATTGAAAAATGTGTGCCAAGTCTGTCTTCTGGATCTTGAGTACGGTTTGCCAGTTCAGGTTCGTGATACTGCTCTCAGCATCAGTACCAATGATGCTATTCCCAAGAGTGATGTCAATAGGGAATACTTTGCAGAAGAGCATGATCGTAAGGTACGTGCATTTCATTTTTTTTCAATTTTGTTTTGGTGTGGGCAAACAATTCTAGCTTAGAACATTAACTTAAGTCAATGACCTGACTATGCATATACTTTTGAATTTGTTAATATTAAAGAAGTGTTATGCATAGTTACTACTTACTAGTGTAATGATGTACATGGTACATGGATGGTAATATAGAAAACTGGTACGCTGTCCTCACCAAGGTAGCACGGAAACGGGAACGCGGACATGTGACACGGGAAAGCAAATTCTCAAAAATAATAAAGTGCAAGGAAGCACGGAAATGGGAACACAAAACATGGGAAACGCAGGCTGAGTGCCGTGCCCGTGCTTCCTTGGTCCTCACTATGGTCTAATAGGATCTTTTAGGTATACGAGGGGTCGGCTCACAAAGATGGTTATATGCTCAAGTATGGATTTTCCTTCTATCTTTCAAGTATGGGTGAGTTGTTTATGTTTAATTCAGCATGGGAGTTTGGGGCATCGTCCTGTAGAATTAGGTTGTGCTGCTTTTTTGTATAGATAAAGTTTTATTTTGGCAAATATATCATCTGATATCATTCAGCATTTTCTTGAAATACATGCTTTATTTTCGGCTGAAGGCAGATGACCTGCATTATGTTAATGGTCCAAATCTTGTGAACAAAATGACTGTCTATGGTCTGAACAGATTTAGCAATGTAATGGCAGTGGTGTCAATGCTTATCTACTTTTGTCATTGTTGTGTGGTGAAAACTTATGCTCTTTCTCTCTTTATTTTTTTCCCTTCAACAGGCTAGAGCTGGTTTGGACTATGAATCCTCATATGGAAAGGCGCGCCCTAATGACACCATTCTGAAGCTTCAGAGGACTGCACCATACTATAAAAGAAATAGAGCACATGTTTGCAGTTTCTACATTCGTGGTGAATGTACAAGAGGTGCTGAGTGTCCTTACAGACATGAGATGCCTGTCACTGGGGAGTTATCGCAGCAAAACATAAAAGATCGTTACTATGGGTATGTAACAGTTTCATGATTTCTGTACTTGTTGAGGTGCATTGTTTTGATTAAATAGTAGTATTGATGTGTGGTTTGGTGGAAGAGTTCATATTGTGGGTACTTCTGATATTTATGCATGGGCAGGAAATTTGTGTTTGGTTTGCCCGATTGCAAGTCATAATGGTTTGGATTAATACCTATTGCTCTTCTGAGTTTAGGTGTATGGATGACTTGTTTGTGTGCAATAAGTAGTTGTTGGCGACAAGCTCCAGAAGCTCTATCTTTTGGATTCTCATTATTCTGATGACTGGATCTGATGTGCGATAGTGGATTGTTTCTAATACATATTCTGACATACATCTCATAATATTGTGCATTGTTCATGGCCGCAATCATTTTTGAACTATGGATGCTTGAGCTTTGTCAGACCACACCAGGAGATGAAGATGCAACCCATGCACATATTGTAGAGGGTAGTGAAACTATGGGTGAATTTATGATACTGTGATAAAAAACATTGTTTAACGGGCATAGTAATGTTATATGCTAATGACCAATTATAAAATTTGAAAATCTGGACCTCTTCGAAATACAATCTACTTGATTTAGCTGCATGTTTTTTTATGGGGGTGTTTGGATATTGGCTTGTGGGGTGACTTTTGGCAAAATTGGATGTTTGACCAGTCCACCATCCAATATTGGTGTTTGGATGTTAGCTTGTGAGATTGGCTTTTGGGTTCCCCACAAACCAACTTTTGAAAAGCCAAGGAGGGTAGCTTTTGGGTATTTGCCGGTGGAATTAATGTAGTTCAATGACAAGATAGTCCAAGACTTGCAATTAATTACTTCTGTGCCATCAAAATCCTCAAGCATATGAATGTCCTTATAGGTCATTTTACATAAAACCAGCTAATGTTATTAGCCAATATTACCAAACATCACTTTCCACAAATCCAATGTTACCAGCCAGTCAAATCAGCCAACAATACCAACCCTTAACCACCAGCCACCAACCAACAGCTAATGTCACCAGGGTCTATCCCTTGACTAGGACACGCATGACTTAACGAATATAAGTTTTGCAATTTATAGATTTCTAGTTTTTGTAATGACTATTTGTTGTAGTAACCTGCCCTGTACCTAGTCCAACCTATCTCGGGCAACCTGCCCAACCCTCCTTACCCCGCTAGCTAGGTTGACCACCTATCCATGAGAGTGAGCCGAATGATACACTCATAGCTAACAGGTTGCCACACCTTGAAGGCTCAAAACTCTGAGTGAGGCAGCTCAATGCTCAAACCAACTTTTTGATATAACAAGTCTTAAAATGCGACAGTTTATTGAAATATTAAGTAACTGAATAACAACTTGCATTGCAATAAAAAATGTCCGAGTTCAAGTAGATTATGATGTTGGCACTATGTATGTTAAATATTCATCAATTTTTGAGAAATATGAATTATTCTAATTCTTTTATCTTTAAGCTTTTTCAAATATGATTCTTGATGCAGATTTTAAGTGTGAATGTTCTAAGGGTCCGTTCTTTTCACCGGGAATTTTTTTTAACTGAATCTAGTTGATTTAGATTGGCCTGAATTGAACTGAACTGATTTAGACCGAATTGAAATGACTTGAACGGATTTAGACTCACTTGAATTAACTGATTTAAACAGAACTGAACTTAATTGATTTTTTCCAAGTGACATGTAGCTCTTTATAACGCCTTAAAATACCTTCAACATTGGGTTGATTTGCAAGTATAAGTATATATGTTGAAATCTTTCGTATGACATTAGGTTCATTTGAAACGTTGAAATCTTTGACATCTGTATCATTGAAAATGTATGTTGGAATAGAAAATTATTTAGTGACATGGATTGAATTGAGCTGAACCAAATGAACCAAATAATACCGAGGGCTCGTTCGTTTCAACAGTGACTGGTAACTGGTAACTGGAGAAACTGGGACAAACTAATGAAAATTGAGAAGTCTAACTGGAAACTGGGAGAAACCAGTTTTAACTGGGAGGAACTCGGGAAAGTTGGGTCAAATTTGTGAAAACTTGGAGAAAACTGCAATGGTTCTTTACTACACCCTAGTGTAGCCAAGTTGGCTACACCACCAGTTTATTTTCTTTTTAAAAAAAATTTCAAAATAATTATTATTTTTTGTTTTGAATGAACTTCACTTCATTACTTTTTAGTTGTTGATTCATTATTTTACAACTGTGACTTCATTACTTTGTAACTGTATTTGTAATGAAGTGGTGTGTTGTAGTGGATTTGTGGCTGTATTGTAATGAAATATTGGTTATCCAATAATGAAGTAGTGGTATCCGATAATGAAGTAGTGGTTATCCCATAATGAAGTACCAAGTCTTTCGTTTAAAAAAAAGAGGTGTTGAGTTGATAGTGAAGTGGCGTTACCTGATAATAAAGTATGGGTCTTTCGTTAAAAAAAAAAAGAGAAAAAACTTTTTTTATAAAAAAATAGAAAGAAAAAGTTTGACACGTGTAAGACACGTACCCGTGTGGAGCAGTCAACTTGGCTGCACCGAGGTGCAGTCAAGAAATTGCGGAAAACTGGGAGCAACTGGAGAAAACTGGAAATTTTATATTTTTGAGTGTTAGAACAGACTTAGAATATATTCTGAGTTCCAATCCCTTCCCCTTTTTTTTTCTTGTCCTTTTTTACATTAGCAATCTTTCTGACGTTTAGTTTATATCAATATGTAAATTAGGCACATAAGGGTGGGGAAGGGGAGTGCACTTGTGTTTTAATATACTTGCACATGAGCTGGGAGAATATATGTATGACCCTGATCCTACTTTCCCACCTTGTGCATGTAACAGAGTGAATGATCCAGTTGCCATGAAGCTTCTCAACAAGGCTGGTGAAATGCAGTCACTTGAAGCCCCGGAGGATGAGAGCATTAAGACACTCTATGTAGGTGGGCTCGATGACAGGATCACCGAACAAGATCTAAGAGACAACTTTTATGCCCATGGGGAAATTGAATCAATAAGAATGGTCCTTCAACGAGCTTGTGCATTTGTAACCTACACCACACGAGATGCTGCCGAGAAGGCTGCAGACGAGCTCTCAAACAAACTTGTCATAAAAGGTCTGAGGCTAAAGCTCATGTGGGGTAGACCTCAGCAACCGAAGCCGGAGACAGATGGTGCAGAACAAGCAAAGCAACAAGCAGCAGTGGCACACAGTGGGATGCTTCCCAGGGCAGTTATATCTCAGCAACAAAGTCAACCTCATCCACCTGGTACCCAGGATCAGATCCCTCCACCAATGCCTTATTTCAATATTCCACCCCCACCTCAGCAAGAGAGGCCTTTTTACCCATCAATGGATCCCCAGCGAATGGGTGCCCTTGTTCCGTCTCAAGATGGAGCTCCAAATAATCCCTCTGGCTCTGGAGAGAACAAATCTGGCTCTGAGAAGCCTCTGCAAGGTCAGCAACCATATGCATACAACCAGCGGATGCTACCACCACCAGGACAATATCAACAGCCATTTTACCCGCCTTATGGTTACATGCCACCTCCGCCACCTCATACACAGTACCAGCACTACCCTCCTGCTCAGTAAGACCAGCAACCTGCAATGCCTCCACAACCTGCTCCACCAACGGGGTCACAACAGCAGTTTCAGCAGCCTGGATCACAACAGCATCCTCAGCAGTCTGGGTCACAACAACAGCATAAACAGTCTGGGTCACAACAGCATCACCAGCAGTCTGGGTCTTCAGGGGCATCTCAGCAGTAAGATGTGATACGATGTATACTGGCCTTCAAATTCTCCACTCGCTTTTTTGAACCTGTCTGATTTCTGGCAATGTACTTTGAATCTAGAATTTCTCTTTACTTGTACTGTATGTATTTGTTTAGTTCAGTATCCTTCCTGATTGAGTTCCTCTCTACCAAACAGGAACTGATTGAGTAGTCCTACTTCATCTTATAATATTATTATTATAATAAGATGCAACCCTGTTTGGTTCTATCTGTTACGATGAGGTAGGGCTGATAATGCCTTCCTCGCACGATAAGGCAATGTGACACGAATTCGAATCTACTAAGAAAATACAAATATAATATCACATAACACAACCTCAATGCCTAAATTATACACTCATGTAAATTAAGCACAATGTACTTATAGGTGCCACATCATTAATGATATTGGACTTGGCCTGAATAAAATATGAATTGAACAAGTGTGGTATGTTGTGTTAAATACGTGAGACTTACTTGCCTCAGTGGTCTAAAAGCCCATCTAGTGTATTGTTACTCCACCAGGGTTCGAATCTGTTAGGATGCTGTTCTGCAATTTTTGAGAATTGGGGTTTAGTGCACTGGCACTACTCCCGCCTTCCACCCCCGAGACGGGGTTTCGATTCTCATCCCTAGCTGTTTGGGATCCCCTTTACCATCCCCTGTCCCCTCAGCTGTTGGGACCATCTTACCATCTAAAAATAATAAATAATAATAATAATAAAAATATTGTGTTAAATACACCCGAGTATATACAAAAAATTTACTTCACAACCCAATTTACGTAAATACTTCAATTTTATCCCCTCCTGTTATTCTTGTTTGAGATTATCCCCCTCTTGTTAATCTTGTTTGTGGTGGGCCAACAGAATAGGTCTAGCATCCACGTCTTCCTCACGTGCACGGTGAAAATCTTACTCGCGGGGCTTTTTTTTCCTTTTCTCCCTTGTGTTGCTCTTCTTTTGCTCCCTTCTTCCTCAGGTTCTCGATTCTTGTTTGCCTCTCTCTTCTGGGTTTTACTTTTTTTTCTCTCTCTTTTGCGATTTTCTCTATTCCAATTTGCGTTTTGTGTTGTTTTGCGTTTTGGTCAACTGCTTATATTTTTCGAATTTCTCTTTCTTCTCGACTGGAATCTGCTTAATTCGTTTCGAATGAGGAATCACATAGCTTTTGATGATACAATTACCGTTGCAGTTGGATCTGGCTACGACATCTAGTGATGCATGTATATGCTGATCAATCTAAAAATATAGTTGGTGGAGGTAATTCATTAATCTTTTTTTTTTTTGATAATTAGTTCATCATCCCATGAATATGTTATCATTCTGTCTTTTTATGTTACTATTATGTTGTTTGTACCTTTAATTTGTTTTTGCGTTGTTATTTTGTTTTTTGATAATTAAGTCAATTTTATTGAAATAAACTAACTTACAGTAGTACAAAGTAACTCAATAACATTCCCAGAACACACGTCAATTTTATAGCATCATTTAAAACCACGACCCCCGTCTTCTAGAAAGAGTTAGAAAGGGTCCCGAAATCATGTGCTAGGATGAGCCTGTAACTCAAGAATTGCCCAAAGGGTATAACACCAAAGGAAAAAAAGAGATATAAATTACAACCAAGTAGTAATCTGCCTAGATCGACATAGCCCTTGTTTAGAAGTCTATCCGCGACCATATTTGTACTCCGAAACTTGTAAAGTATAGTGAAATGCTTGGTATTTGTGTCCTGGCGGATCTAATGTAATTGAGAATGAATCTGAGTTTTCAAGGACCACCATCTCCCGCGTTACACCAAGAAACTGCATTGGTCGAGTCAGACTCAATTGTTAAGTTCAAATGAGATGCCTGATCCTTGCTAATATAAAGCTGAGTTGCTCTATAAATGACGTAAATCTCAGCTTAGTTTATTTCAACAAATGGACAAGTGAGAACAGGCAGCGAAACATTCCATTTTCATCTCTAAGAACTCCTCCAGCAGCTCGTACAACATCTTTGATTGATGCATCTATATTTCATTTAAGATGCCTAGATGCCCAAAAATAGTGCGAGGAATCAAATTTCAATGAACACTCGTTTTCCCAATGATATAATTTCATATAGCGTCGAACTCATAAACAAAGAATAGGAGAATTTATAGTAAAATAAAAAGAGTATGTTTTCCCTTTATTCATTATCCCCCTCTCCCCCCATGTATAAAACTAATGAAAAATTAATATAGAGAAGAGTAGGATAGAGAACACAAAAGCAACCCATGTGATGGCACAAATACAGATGCAAAAAAAGTAAAGGAAACCAAAAAGTAACACCACCCTTCGTACTCTCTCTCACTGTCTCACGTCAACAAAAAAAAAAAAAAAAAAAAAAACAGTGTGTTTGAGAATTTGATGTTAATGAGCAAATTGAAGCAAAATTAGATAAAATTATAAAAATCTTTAAATTTGCTTTGTTTGGTTATTAGTTAGGAAAACTGTGGAAAATTAAAATTAATTTGAGAAAATCTCTTAGTTGTAATTTGCCCAAATAGATTTTCATAGTTTTTCCTTAAAAAACGATGAAAAATCTATGGAATTCTGACTTCTGAGGAAATCTAAAAGGAAAGCCTTTATTCTACAATAGAGTTTCTACAGTAAGAAACCAAATAAAAGAAAACTGTGTAAATCGAGTTGGGGATCCTCTCAATTTGCTAAAAGAAATGGAATCCTCCATTTCCTAAATAGAGGGTGAGATCTCCATCTAACAAATTTTTAAATCAAATAAATTCAAAGAGGTAAAATGACTAAATGAGAGAAGGAAATCCAACCCCCATTTAGGGAGAAATTATTGTGTAGTCCAATCTAGAAACAGTTCGCATTAATACCACACCTCAACTTAAACAATACCACATCCTTTACAAAACATTGTCGATATTGCCCTTCTTTTAATTTTAGGGCGTAATCCCTTTCCCCTATCTCAATTAGCTATCTAGCTTGTCGTCATACAATACTTAGCTTCTTGCGAATCGTTCAACAAATCCTGATGGATCAATCTCAATCACAATAACGGAGTAACGAAGGTTATTTTTAGGTTTGTTTCCGTTTAATCTCACATTTAATTAGTTTTTGAATTTGCGTCATTTTAATATATTTTTTCACCAGGAAATTGTAATATCTGTGCCTAATTTGGGCGCAGATTGTACAGGCTTGCGCCATATTTGGTCGCAGTATTAGAATACCTGAGCTCAAAAGAGGCGCATGCTTCTAACATCCACGCCAAAATTAGGCGCATGACTTATAAATTAGGATGTTTCATTGCTTTCCCCAACTTCTGCATGTGAGAAATAGAACAGTGTCTAGAGCCTAGAAGAGCAACAAAGCAGAAAAACTGTAGTGATGGAGTATGATCTTCAGAAATGTTCAAATTGAGATACATTTGTCTCATCTGGATTGACTTTCTCACGCAAGAGAATACAAATAACCAAGTACAAGTAATTATTTTAATATTCAATTAGGCAGCAATATGACTTGTTTAGAATGTGGGGCTGTGGAGGGATGGTGTATGTTGTGTTGTGGGTTTCATTTTTTTTTTAAATTTGGGTTCTTATTTTTTTAAGTTTAAGATAGGGGTATTTTAGGAACATTAATTTTTCGGGTGTGGTATTGTTTCAAGGGGGTTGCTAAACGTAAATCACAAAATTACTAAACGTAAATTTGTTTTTCAGAAATACCCTTGGCATTAAACAACCTACTCCCTTCCACTTTTCCTCACCCTGCCCTTCTCTCTCGGTCTGTTCATCAGATTACTTTTTTGCTCATCTGTTAATCAGATGATTTGTTTTAGGTGAGTAAGTCTTGTTCATCAAATCTTCAATTTGTTCATCTCGGTTGAAACAATAAGCAACTAAAAAAAGTCAAACACCCCCAACTCATGATCATTAGATCATCTACAACCCAACCCACAATTAATACCATCACCATCAGATCCATCTATATGCATATCAAATGTGGCCTTCCCTCACGTTCATCGCAGCATCACGCACCTGTAGTAATTGCTTACCCAACTGCTAATTTTGCTTCCCAAACTCTCGCATTGATTCTAACCCCAATAGGACCCAATCCATAGACGAATGCACTCTGTCGCCAACACCGTATCCCTTTACCTCCTCTCCGACGCCCCTCTCGTCATCACCCTTCTCGTCGCCGCCCTAGAGCAAACCGTCAGTCTGTCACTCACCAACGAGCCATGGGCATGAACCCTAAACAATGAGACATTAAAAAAAAACTTTTTTTTTTGATAGGACAAGAAAATTAGTTCTAATTCTAATTGTTACATGAATATCATTGTTAATAGCATCAAGTTGAATCAAAGTCATCTTTCATTGTGATTTAATTTATCATAGGTCCTATTTTCAAAAAAAATATGAGAGAGATCTGAGAGGAAAAAGAATCAAGAGAAAAATGTTCATTTGAGATGAAAAGGGTATTTTGGAAAGTATTGACATAAAAATATTTGCATTCAATAATATTGAATTTACGTTAAGCAATTCCGTTGTTTAAATTAGGATGTGATATTTAACATCACCTTTTAGAAAATGGAGATGGAGAGAGAAGAAATAAAGAGAAGCCCAATTTATGTAAATCACATCCATTTCTACAACCTTTATAATGATGAAACAAACCATTAAAAATAATAAGATTTCGACAATTTTTATTTTTATTATATGTAAAATTCCACCAATTTAAGTTTCTATAATTTTTCTCATTTACAAATTTGCCATACATTGTGAAAAATTAAAAAGAAAACACTCGGTCTCCTTCTCTACGGTCTCCTTCAAACCCAAAACCCACCCAGAAAACTCGCCCAGTCGCCCTTGTTGCGGTGTCGCCTCGCCTCTCCTTGCCCCTGTCGCGGTGTCGCTCGGCCAGCCAAATTCGAGGTCGCGGGTCGCCCATCGGCCAGCCCAGGTCCAGCTCGGTGGTTTCAGTCAATTTCACCGGCGAATTTCATTTTCAGGCAATTTCAATTGTTGAAAAGGTATTATTTGAAATTCTTAAACCCTAACTAAATTCTAAATCCCCAATTTCAAATGTTTTTTTTAACTAGGGTATTTTGTAAATTGGTTGATTTAATGTTGTTAATCTGGTTTTGTTAGTTGATTGAAGTTGTTGATTTAATTGATAATTTATAATAGAGTTCTTGATTTGTTAGTTAATTAAGTTGTTGATTTAATTGAATATTGAATTCTGATTCTGTTAGTTAATTTAAAATGTTAATTATTTTTAAGGAAAATTTGATGAAAATAATCCGAAGTTTGAGCGGTCAGACAATAATAATCCCAAGTTGCAATTTAGACAATAATAATCCCAAGTTGCAATTTACACAAAAATAATCCCAAGTTGCTAATCTGTCACGATATTGGTCTCTCTCTAACACCGTCTAAGTCTGTTACTTGGTTAGCGTTAATTCAGTTAAAATCATCAATAATCAGATTAATTAAATAATCAAATTTCCCTCTCATCAAACAAAAAAAAAAAGAAAAGAATAATCAAATTGCCCCTTTTTTCTCTTTCGTCTTCACCACCAAATTTTACTTCCCTTTACTCCATTCACCATCATCATCATTCATCATCATCGTTTGGTGAAGAGTCCGAAGACTACTCCAGCAAGTTATTAGCATGCCCAGAAGATTCTGAATTGAATCAAAACATTTTCCCTTTTAAATTAACAATTATAATTGGGCCAAAAAAAATTAAAATAAATTACTCCTCCTAGAACTTCAGCAACAGCAAATGATGTTCTCCTCCTAGAATTCGGAAACGTCTCCTCATACTCTTCAACATCAGACAACCCCAATGCCTACAAACTGGAATCATTTATTAGCCAAATAACCGAACTACCCATTTATCACTCAAAAAGAAAAGCAGCTTCTAATTTTTTTGCACCATCGCATTCCCAGTTCATCCAAAACATCAACTAATATCTAGAATTTTGCTACGATTCCGGCATCAGTAAAACATAAGCAACCCAATTATTCCAGACGAACAACTTGAAGAAAGAGAGAGGACGAAAGATAAACATATTTTGAGAGGATCAATCATTGGAACCCTAATTTGAAGAACTTCAATCAAATGTAGAAATTCGAATTACTACGCACCCCATGACCCCGTTAAAGTAATTCTCTCTTACCCCGTACTGGTGATGGTGGCGAGGTCGTCGGCGAGTTCGGAGTCGGAAAAAGGGATGGGGATGTGAGTGGGGCCGCCAGTATTGTTTCCGTCGTTGGGGCTGGTGGCATTACTGAGGAGTGGGAATGAACTTGGGTAGTGGAGAGAGCAGTAATGGTTGTGGTGGTGCAGTGGTGGTGGGTGAGGATGAGTAGTTAGTGGTGAAGTAAAGAGAGAGAGAGGAGGCAGTTTAACACTTTACATTAAACATAAGTTTTGCTTAATTATTTTATCATTAAGGATTAATATATAGTAATAATTTAATGATTAACCATGGAGTGCATTTAACTAGCGCAAAGCTTAACAGACGTAGACTGTGTTAAGTGATGGAACAATATTGTGACAAAACTAGCAACTTGGGATTATTTTTGTGTAAGTTGCAACTTGGGATTATTATTGTTTGACTGCTCAAACTTGGGATTATTTTCGTCGAATTTTCCTTATTTTAATTGCTACATAATTGCTGCTGAAATTTGTTATAGTTTAGTATAGTTGACAGATTTTCTAAAATTTAGTGAAATTTTGTTAGTTTAGTAATATGTTTGATGCTATTGGGTTGGAATTGAAATTTGATTTGGGCATTATTTGGCTATGATATTTTGTTAATTTTTGGCATGTTATAGTCAATTAGTCATTGAGAATGATTTGGAATTGTGTAATTGTTTGGTATTGTGGAATTGTGGAATTGTTCGGAATTGTTTTGAAGTGTGAAATAGTGTTTATGCCATTTGTGGATGAAAGTTGGCAATTTATTTAGTATAAAATTTGAAATTGACACAAGTCTAATTATATTTGTTAGAAAACATGCAAGACTCATCAAAGAAATCAAAGACACTTGATATAAAAGAACTCTTATTACGTTCAAATACAAAGAAAAGAAAGTTCGAAGGTAATTCTTCCTCAACACCAAATATGGCTTCTAGTCATGAAAGTGCAAACCCTTTCTATTTTTTCTCCATCACTAAATACATCTCAAGCCCAAGAAACTCATCAAACTCATGAGACTCCTCAAACTCAAGATACTCCTCAAACTCATGAGACTCCTCAAACTCAAGATATTTTTCAAACTCATGAGACTCCTCAAACTCAAGATACTCCCCAAACTCGTGATAGTGCCCAATCACCATTGAGGGAACAACACTTTGATGTTAATAACCTTCCCCATGATTCGGCCAAAAAAAAAAATATATAGAATACCACCCAAATTTGATCAAGATGTTGAGGAGAGCTTATATACAAAAAGGTCTTGTCAACCCCGTGACCATAATTTTCCTCAAAGACAAATTGGGAGAATGTGGCGCCGTTTTATTGATTCTTGGTTTGATAACTATCCTTGGTTTGAGTATAGTGTTGAGAATGATGTGGCATATTGTTTCTTTTGTTACATGTTCAAAGGTGATGCAAAACATGTCGGGCGGGGAGATAATATCGTTAGTGGTGGATTTAGGTCTTCGAACAAAAATGATAGATTGGATCAACATGTTGGTGGAACTTATTCTCTACCTTTACAAAAACTTGTGGCACTTAAGAACCAAATGGCTTCCATCCAAACGGTTTTTTACAAACAAATTGAACAAGTTAAAAGTCAATATCAAACCCGATTATGTGCTTCAGTTTAGTGTTTGAGGTGGTTTTGCGTCTAGGGTTGCCTAATTGTGGTCATGATAAGGGAAGAATCACATCGTAGGGGCTTGTTTCTTGTCCTTTTGCATTTTTTGCTGAATATAATGATAATGTGGCAAGTGTTGTCTTGAAAAATGCTCATGGAAACAATTAAATGACTTCTCCAAAGATTCAAAAAGATCTTATCCACTCTTGTGCCAAAGAGACAACTACACTCATTAATGAACTCATTAATGAAGACCTTGGTGATGATTATTCTCGATATTAGCCGATGAGTTTGGTGATATATCTCACAAATAATAAATGGATCTTTGTTTGCGTTATGTTCATAAGAAAGGGCATATAGTGGAGCGATTTCTTGGCATTGTACGTGTGGGTGATATGACATCTTTGACACTTCAAGCTGCAGTCTTGCCGAGCATTCTTTGAGTCCATCTAGAATCTGTGGTCAAGATTATGATGGGGCAAGCAATATGAAATGTGAGATTAATGGCCTTAAGACTTCGATTATGAAAGATTCTCCATCTGCATATTCCATTAATTGTTTTGCTCATCAACTACAGTTAACACTTGTTGTCGTTGCTAAAAAGAATATTGATTGTACTTAGCTTTTTGACACGTGATTTGTTGAATGTGGTTTGAGGCTCTTGTAAGAGACAAGAGATTCTTAATGATGAGGTTGGAGGCTCTTGTAAGAGACAATATATAGCCTAAATTGGGTATTATGAACGCAAGTAAGAAATGATACGTACCAGATTATGATTATGGTTGTGAAGTTGTGATATTGATTCACAAGACCTTGGTATTGAGGCTCAGAAGTCATTAGTTTCTTTTGCTCTTGGCATGTGGGTGAGTAGCGTGAGATATTATTTCTTAGGTGATGAGCAGTACTTTTCTGAAATTGAGAAATGGTTATGAATTTGTCCGAGAGTGGACTTTTGAGAGCCTTCGGGCTATGTTTATGAGTTATGAGGGTCGATGGCCAAGTTGTGAGAATGGTACTGTCTCGTGCTGTTTTACAGCGAGTTCACTTCCCATATGGTCGAGCAAGGAGCTAGTGGCCGAGAGCGATGGACACACTTGTTGGGTATTGAGTTACTAGCATGAAGAGCTTACAGGATTATTATTTGAGAGGTCATAGTCAGTTTCCTAACCATAGTGATTGATGCTATGTTAAGATCGTTGTAGACCTGAGTTGGTATTCTATAGCTCTTATTTTATGATGATTATTTGATAGAATGATCGGTTGCTCAGCTTTGCGCTATGTGTGTTTGCGCCCATTTGTTTTCTCATGGTGGGCCTACGATGAATCAAGGATCCTTTTTGAATGTCACATTCGGGGAGTATATTGGAAACAATGACTTGTAGGTTGATTGTTTGTTAGGATCTCATTCCCTATGGACCAGTCGATTCACTTTCAAGAAGTTTATCATTTTTTGCTTTTGTTTTCAAGAAATAGATTATTATAGAGTCAGTTAGTTTGTTGGGATTTTGTAATCGCTTGCCTTGGACATTCGTATTAGTGAGTGTGGCAGTAATGCCTTGGATTGGTTAGAAATCTTCCGATTTTATTATTGAAATTTTCTGTTTAAGCAGGTTTTAGAATGTCGATAACTTGGGATGTCTATTTTCAAACAGACTTCTGTCGGAATTTCTGCTCGAGTTTATTCGTTCTTATTTATTTATTAGTTTGAAAATCCAGGGTATTACAATATTAATGGTATCAAGGAATGATGAAAACAATTAGAGGTATGCAAGCATGGAAATACTGTATTTGGAGTCATTCTCTGTGGCATGAATATGAGGAGGTTTTACTGCATCCTGGATGAGAACTGCATGACACATATGGTCTCTAGTGATGATTTTTCTCTTGGATTGTACCGTGCTCATAAACCTTTTCCGCTTACATTACTTGCTATGTATACAGGTTTCCCTTTGTTCCTCATGCCGGAAGCGTTGGATTCGGCAGTTTCAGCACAACAGAATACAGTAGGACCAGATCTGTTTGGTTATTACACACGTGAAATAATAGATCTCTTAATTCTGGATGATGTTTCTCCGCAAGAAGGGGTAAATGTATCTTCAAGGGTTCTTGAGAATAGCAAAGGAACAGATAAACCTTTTCACGCTAGTTCTTTGTTCACTAGCAGTTTAGAAGATGCAATTCCAGGTGTCAAAAGGGAATTGTTGAAGGCAACAATGAGGCAAGGTGTACGAGCGTTAACCCAGGAAGTTGATGAGGTATCTTTAGATATCTTGCTCTTGTACATTGGTTTTTTCACGTTGAGTTGCTAACATTAACATTAACATTAACATTACCCCAATGCCTCCAAAGAAACTCCCGCCTAGGCAGGGTAAGGGGGGTTATCTATACGCAGAGCCTTACCCCTATGAGAACAGGGAGGTTGTTTCCGTTTGAACCTTGATCTGACTTGTGACAACCATCAACGACTTCTCAATAAATAAGAAGCGCCGAGAGTTTTATGAGCCGTTTTGATTTAGTTCGTTATATTCTGAAGCCAAAAGGTGATGAAGTTTTTGGCTCCACTGGAAACCCTAAATGCATATCCATGGGTATAGTTTTCCCAAATCCTAACTGTGTAGCGCTTCTATGACCGTCCTGAAATTTTAATTTTATATTCATTTCTTGGATTATTTTAAATAACATAAATGTTTTTAAATTGTGTTTTGAATAGAAAAAATTATGTAATGTTTAATTTATAAATTATCATAATTTATTTAATAAATAAGCGCTTTTCCTGCGTGTGGCATGCGCCGCTTCGACCACCTCCTTGCGCCTGAGTGCGCCTCACACTTTCTAGAACCAAGGTTGTGGGATGATACTTAAAGTGATAAGAATGGGCAACTGGTGTTGCTTAGTTTCGTTTGAAGTCATGATTGGTTAGTTTATACGATAAATTGCGGCCACAAGCTGATTTATGAGGTTTTTTTTTGTGACATCAAGACATTGTTTTAGGGGGCCGTGTTTGAAAGCTTTTGTTGAATGAAAATGAAAATTATATTTGATCTATGTTTCTCTGACTTGTAAATAGTGCCGTGTCGCGAGTCCATGATCCAACGCGACACGACACTGCATATGTGTGGACACAGGTTCGTTGGATACGACTCTTGGATACCTTCCTTATCCCATGGTCTTTTGATTTTCGGATCTAGGGTTTGTAACGAAAAATTCTGAACCTACAAATGGAAGCATTAAATGTCGAAGATGGAGGGCAAAACCAGAGGGCTTGTGGTCAAGTCAAAGAGGCAAGTCAATTTGTGGGCTTGCCGGACAGAGATGATCGGGCCCCAGCCACCTGCCAATAGTTGTAGAGAGAAGAGAGAAGAACACACCACCACTCAGATCTGAAATAAGAATGTGCCCCCTTTTCTTTAGGGTAAATTAGAACGTGCGTATGTACAGTAAAATAGACTACTTTTTCTTACTTTTCTTTTTCTTTTTCTTCTTTAACTTTTTTACCTTTTCTCCCTTTATTTTATTGGATTTCACCTTTTTTACGTTGACAACTTTCTTATTCTATAATGCATACTTCTTTTGTACTTTTCACCTTTGTTCTTTTTGGCGATTAATACTTTTCACTTTTTCACCTAGTGAAACCTTTTTATATATTTCCTATTCCCTTTTGTGATTAAAATATTTTTTCTAGTACTTTTTTTTCCGTATCCCCGTATCCTTGATGCCGAGCCCCCGTATCTTGAAATTTTGCAATAACCGAGTCCAAGACTCAGATCTGTATCGTATCTGACACACGTCGGAAAGTCTGAGAAACATAGGTTTTGATCAATATACACGGTAAATTGATAAGATCTTAAAAGCTATGGTTCCCATTTAGGATGCTTTTTGGTGGAAAAGGATTAGATGTAGTGTTAGATGGAGAAGCAACACATACAACATGGGTTTAGGCTTGATTTTACATACACCATTAAGCGTGATACAGATTTACGCTTGATTTGTTATCTTTGGCACCCCGTTTCTCTTATTGTGCATCTGTCTTTGACTTCCTTGTATTTTTCTGCCAACTCTTTGGTGTAACACAGAACTTGAAGCAAACAAATACAAGAAATAAAGTAAAAAAATTGAAACCGAGCAACTCAAGTCAGCAGGAGAATTTCTATATAACCTTACCACTTCAGTACCTAAGGAAGAATGAACCAAGGTGATGAAAGCTTATGTTTAGCTGGCATTTGGATTTATTTTCTTGTTTGCTTCATTACATTGAAAGAAATTTGGTAGGTTGTGAGCAAACGTTCTTGTGGTTGTCTTTAATTAGTTTTTGTTGTCATTCACTTTATAACATTCTCCCAACATAGACCTTGAGGTAAACAGAAAAATGACAAAATTTTTGATAGTCAAAGGGTTGAGTGCATGGCTTAGTTGGTTTTCGATCTGTCTCTCTCTCTCTCTGGCTCTCTTTCTCTCTTTCTCTCCCTCTCTCTTTCTTTCTCTCTCTCTCATATTGGAACTTTGGGTCCAGTAATCCTTTCTTACTATGGAAGTTTGTTCACCTTGTACCCTGTAATTTGAAGTGCATTACTACGTTAAAGTTGAAGATACTATCATCTTAGGTCAAGTACTCTTAAAGGTTGCGCTGCAGAAGGGATATGTTCTAGGTGTACAATTATTATCTATCAAGCATGTGATGGTGTAGGTTGGGTTTTAATGAGCTGATTTTTGACAATTCCAATTGCCAAGAGTTTCAATCCATGGTGTATACGTTGCTTACATGGTCTTTTTCTGTGTGCTACTTCGTGGGAAGGATAGAAACGCGAGTAGGGAATGGTGCTTGCATCTCTTATCAATGATGGGGTGTTTAAAAATAATATTTTGAAAGTCTGTTACTTGAAATCGAGTTCATCTACCACTGTGGATTTGAGTATATCTGTAACACCGTATTCTGTAGAAGAGATTTGGTGCCTGTCAAACCATTATGTGCAAATTTCCTAGAGTTTTGCTTCATAGTACTCAGTGTAGACCTGGCCACTGTGCGGTCCGGGCCGGTTTTTTGGTGGGCCGGTCCTTGACAGGAGGGGGCACTGGCACGCATGGCAAAGAAACGGTTAGTGGCGGTCAGGGCCGGCAGTCCTAGCCGTGGCTACCCCGGGGTTGGACCGGGACGGGCCTGGTGCTGGGCCTAGTGCTGGGCCTAGTGCCTGTTCATTTCTCATGTGACTTGCTACCAGACACAGATTACCGGAGCCGCTCACTCCACCATCACCAGCCTGAAGGAAGCCTTTGAGAAGAGGGAGGAGAGAAAAACCAAGTAAATCAGATTTGGGGGTTGGGGGTATAGACCGTATAGGAGGGAAATTGAATTGTGCAAAGAGAGAAAATGAAGAAATCAATCAAAATAAAGGAAAGGAAAGGTACTGAAGAAGATTGGGATGATTGAAGGTTGTCTTGGACATAGTACTGAAGAAGATTGAGACTACTGATGTATAGCTCTTGTTTTTTAATATTATTACTTTATGGGCATTAGCCTTAGAGTAATGTATAGTGTATGTCTACTTTAATAGTACACTGAGCTTGCAGAGTTGCAATAGCTTTTGAGTTAAATTACACTTCTTTTTTTGCTAGTCGAGTTAAATTACACTTCTTGCTGCCTATCACCAAAACAGCCACATTGATTTTTTGTTACGGGCCTGGGCCGTGCCTGGTAAGGGCCGGGCCTGGGCTGTGCTTATGTGTACGGTCCAGGCCTGTATCAAACATTAATTATTCTTGGCACATGCCTGCGTCTCCGCAAAATATTTATTTTGTCAAAAAAGATTTGGTTTGGCACTACTCACACCAGGGCCTGTATCAGGTCGTGGGCCGGGCCTCCAATTGCTAGGCACTGCAAGGCCCAGAGACGGGCCGTTTTCCATTACGTGCCTGGCCGAGTGGCCAGGTCTAATTCAGTGTATTAGGCGCGCCTAGGCGCACAAGGCTTGAGGCACACAAGCAAATCGCTTTTTAGCTGCGAAGCGCAGCGGCATTAGCGAGGCGCACGTCAGGCGCTTGAGGCTCACCTAAGGCGCACCTGAGGGCTGAGGCGCCGAATTTGTTGTTTTTTCCCTTGAAGTGATGATTTGATGCTTTTTTATGGACTGTACTTCCCCTATCTTTAATGTCCTAGGGTATTATGATACATTTTAATGAAAAAACCATTTATTTATAGCATATTTTCAGTAGCACACTAGTGCGCCTCACCTCACTGAGGCGTCTTGCACCTTGCGCCTAGGCTCTATGGACCCACTGTGCTTCGCACCTTTTAATACCTAGATAGTATTCCAATTTACTACTAAATTCAGAATCAGCTTAGTACTTTAGAGGGTTCTTGTTTCTGTCGAGAAGAAGGATTGCAATTTTGGGGATATCAAGTTGGTCAACTTTCACTTAGATACCATTCAGATACATCATTGTCCGTTTGTCTTCATGGAACCTATTCTCCAGAGTGTAGTAATTTTAATTAATTTCCACGAGTTGAAAATTGGGGGAAGACTTTTCCTCATCCTAGGATATTAGCTTATGTGGGGATGTTAATAGTTCACTTAATTTTGATTGGAGCAAGTTATAGCCTATGAAGCACGGAAACTCCATTGAGGTCACGTTTCCCGTGTCAGAAACTTTGGACACTTGGAAACTCAGCGAAACTTAGGGGACAATTCTCCTTTATCCAAACAACAATTTTCCTACTAATTGACATCTAAAATCCTAAGATTACCTTTACTTTCTATAATTTTTTATAGACTGACCCAAATCACTTTGAAGAATATTTATTCATCATTATTATTAGTTTTATTTACAATTCAAGCAAAAAATAAAGTTTTTTATTATCTATTTATAGGTTTTCGCGTTTCCTATGTTTTGAGAATCCGTGTTTCCCGTGTCCCGTGTATGAGTTTCCCGTGTTCATGTTCCCGTTTGCGTACTACCTTGGTTATAGCCATCATTATTTCCCCCATCCTAAGAAGGTTATCCAGCAAACAAATGCTATTTGCTTTGGTGAAAGCAAAAAAAACTCCTGTATTTCAGCAGCCCATTTCCCCTGCAAAAAAAAAAGGTCACAAGGCCTTTAATTTCTACTTGAGCAGGCCAAGCCCACCACATTTTTGCTTGGGAGCACGCATTTGAATACTCTTTGGTGTAGTAAAGGACTATAGCTATTAAGCGGCTTACTCTTTCTTGGTTGTTTTATATTTGTATGGCAGGCTGTTCTGATGATCCACAATTGGTGAGCAAGTAATGTGTTATCAGATCAACAAGACTGCTATAATTCATTTATTTATCTGAATCACATGTGAAATGCAGATGATTGATCCTGTCATGCGCATCCGTCACATAATCTCCCGCTTAAGGTCCAAACACCAGAATTCTGAAGGGAAAAAAGCTCTCCTGTGCAGGGATTCACCACCACTACCTAGTAAAAAGCGGAAGATAGCATCTTCAAGTGGGGATACAAATTCATATGATGTCCAAAATAGAGATGCTGAGAAAGAAATTGGAGAAGTATGAAAATTGAAATGCCACATTGTTCCAGGGTGTTTTTAACTATTTGACAATGCAATTGAATTTTGTTTTTCTGCTCACCCGCTGATTTGCTTAATATCAAACTCAGATGGATTTTGGCATGCTTTTGTCAGTATACATTTCTGTAATTGGCGCAGGTTAATTTATTGCTGCCTGGCTGGCTTTGGTCCAGGTTAATGAAGATGTGAAGTTCCTTCTGGAGGATGTAGATAGTGTGCAGCTTGAAAAGACATTAACCAAACATTCTGATGATCTTGATGCAAAGGTCAGTTTTCAAAAATTCTGCTATAACATCCTTTACTTGAGGCAACATCAGCCTACTTTACATCCCTAGAGCCGACTTATCTTTCAGAGTTTGCATTTCTGTGTGAAAGCCTTAAATTCTGCATCATTGTAGTATCATGAAAAAACTGAGACTTGCTTTGTTGCTTCTGCAGCTAGTTCACATGGAACAGAAGCTCGAAGAGCTACTAGACACGGTAGCGTCAAAGTGTAGGTATGTGCCAAGTGGGAAAATGGTTCTGATCTTTATGTGTGTACAATTGGTATGATATTTACCTCTTTTGGGAGTGATATGATATGGACTTGTCCTATTCTGTGTTATGCCAAATTGTTTTTTTTTTTTGTATCAATGTACCTATATTTGACTATTGAGAACTTGGACATGACATGGTTTTTGCATTCTCCAAATTAGACTGAAACCAACCAAATGAAACCCATTAAACATGTTGGTGTAGGTGTTGGAATAGGATGCTCCTTGCCAAGCTATGTCTGAGCAACATAGGTCCTGGCTTGAATGAGTTGAATCTATGTGTCATGCTTCTCAACAACAATTTAGAAAGTTGCCTAAAGTGACTTTCCAATTGTTGATATTCACTTGATGCATATTTGTGAAGAGAAAAATATGTATCTGTTTCATTTTTTTGTTTTTTTTTTTATTTTAATGGTGTTTCGTTTTTTTAGTTAGAAAAGCTGTTCATACCATATTGTTTTTAAAGCCCTGTGTTCGAGTGGTCGTAGCTTTTCTAAAGGAGACTAATATTGTTTCAAAAGTTCATCCTATATTTTTTTTTTTGGATTTGGTTGTGGTGGTGGTTGCGGCGGTTGCGCGGGGGGATTCTCTTTGTCTGGCGTGTGTCACAGGGACGTGATCTTAAATGTCCTGTTAAAGAAGGTGGTACCATGACTCAGAGAAATAAAGTGAGTAGACCATTCAAGAAGTGCTTCTGGAATCCCTTTTGACTGAAAGATTCACTCAAGTTATGTGAGATATGTGCTGCTGAAACGAAAGACATCTGTTCCGATGTATGTCAGAGTTGCTATGAAGTACAATGTTTATTTGTTTGGGGTCGAACAAACTTCATAGCAAGCACAAGGGACAATGTAGATGGGTTTCAAATCCAGGTCCATGGTACGTGAGACATTAACAGATGAGACCTTAGGTACCTGTGGTCATGCTGTAGAGTTTGTGAAACAACTTTGATCGTAGGAAGATATAATTAAGTGGAAGATTTACTTAAGTTGAAGTCCTAATAACAGTGAGTGAAATTTTAAGATACAATCGTACTAGGCAAGTAATGCGTTAAATAAACCAGAAGCGCTAATAACATGATTTGGAAGGCAAAAGTCCCCCTCGAGGTGCAAGCTTTGCTGGACTATGGTTTTTGTTAGGGTTAACACTAGTGACATGTTGCACCAGAGGAGACCTGACTGGACCCTTTGCCCGGACATGTGTGTCATGTTCCTCCTGGGTAGTGAGTCTTTAGCACATCTCTTGTTACAGTGTGACTTTGCTCATTCATTGTGGCATCTTCTTGATGTTTTGGGGAAAGAGGTGGTTTGGGTTTGCCCTGCAATTTATGAGCAACATTTATTGACTAGGCATATTGGAGTATTGGACTTCATAGAGGGAAGGAGAATAGGTTGCTTTGGTGGTGTGCAGTCATGGCAATCTTTTGGTGCTTATGGTTGTAGCACAATTCTCGGGTCTTTTCAGGTGTGTCCCAATGGAGGGACTTAGTCAGGAATAGGATGCTGTATCTGGATTTGCTGCCAAAGTAGCTGATGTTTTCAAGAGAGTTTTAATCACTGACATCCAACGTAATTGGGGTTCCTTCTAATTAGTTCTTTATTGAGGAAATCTTGTCCTCTTGGATTGTAACCGTTTCTATTATCAATATTATAAGTTTCTTATCAAAAAAAGAACAGAAAAAACAGAAGGGATGAAAAGAATAATGCAATCTCTCTGTGATGATCAGTATCTAGATGCGTTTGATTTTCTTATGTTTTTTTGATATCCTTTTTTTCTTGGCTTTTGGTGGGGTTACATTAAGGGGATAATTTCGCATGCATAGAGCTTTGTTTCAAACAACCATTAAGTATGGGTTTCCAGGAGATTCTTTATCTTTCATGATTATTGAAAAACCTTGATATAATTCTTCTTCCATACATGATTATTCAAAAACCATGTTATGGAGACTGGTGAAAGAGTCCCTTTAATCCTGATACACTGTCAAAATCATTATTAGTTCATTATCCTAGTGCCTCTGGAGGGGTTGCTGCTGAGCCAGGGTAGGGGGGGCCGGGCGGGTGGGATGGCTGTACACAACCTTATTCCTACTAAAACAGAGAGGTTGTTTCCGTTTGACCTTTGTTAGATACACTGTCCCTTCTGATATTATTTGTATGACATTTGAATGCAAATGGTGTATTCCAAGTTACTTGCTACTTTGCATCAAGCATACTTCGTTTAAAGCTTCTTAGTTGGGCACTGGTGGCATAGGGCTCTAGTACCGTTCTAGTAACAACCAGAGTCCCCCAATCGGCCAATCCTGTATGCAAAAGTTTTATATCCTTTTGACCTGTTTGACTCCAGGGGGGTCAAATTTACACTTGTGCTTACAAATACAGCTCCTACATAGCCTTTTCTTCAATTTCTTTAATTATGTTGGTAATCCTGGTTTTATTTGCTCACTGTTCTTTATGAAATTGCTTATGATGCTAACTTCCTGATTTTAATTTCTAAAGGCCGATGTCTCGACAAGAAAAGCAGCAACTTGCAAAATTAATTCAAAAACTACCACGGGCGAATCTTGATCGAATTGTGGAAATCATCCACTATGGCCAATCGTTTACTGAGTCGTCTGACGAAATTTTTGTTGAACTTGAAGAACAGGTAAAGTTGCTGTTAGTTTGACTAGGTGCATGCTTTGCAGTGGATGTTTATTAAATTGCAATGGGGTTTCAACTGTAGGGAAATGCAACCCTTTGGAGACTCTACTTTTATGTGAGAGCCGTTGAAAATGCGAGAAAGAAGCTGTCTGCCAAGTGATGTTCCAGAAACCGAGAGCTAAATTACGCAGTGACAATCGTTTTTGCCTTTTCATAAGGTGGTATTTCAGTAGATACTATGAGTGTTCCTCAGTTCTGAATGAGGTTCAAAATTTAATGACTGCCGTAGTGCCGTAGGTTGCACATATTAGTATATTGTAGAGGCGTAAAGAGTTACCGTTGCTGGAAAAGAGTACTTTGGCGTCAACAGCAGGCTTAATGAGGGAATAGGAACTTTTCATCAGAAAGATGCTTCCTGAAGTACTTCAGTGCTTCCTCATGAAACAAATGCTTACACACCCCGAAGCTTTGTTGTCACCCAGAGAATTGAAGATTGTATGGTTGTTCACAAATCAGATAGATGATTTACATCTGTATATGTTGACGTTTTCCAGCTCGTGTACACCATACAGCTTTTGTGATTTGTATAACATAATGGCTGCTCAACAGCTCAAGTGCAGGTGTGCACCAATACAAGTTGCAGATAAATTTAAATAGGAAATTTCATTGCTGTCTGAAATGAGTGAAAATACACGAAGGTAAGCTCATGTACTAAAGAATACGTTAGGTAGCTTATTTTGAAAATATAACCGCAAGTTAAGATTTTGGTGACCGAATAGAAATTAATTATGTACTCGGAACTATCGAGTGCAATATTGCAGCCAAAAGGGCCCTTTAGATACGCCCGATGAACCCCACTTAGTAGCGTGTATTGTGTTACGGTTCTAAATTTTTCGCTGCGGAATGATCGTATGGTGTCAATACTCCACCGAGTCTTGACCAACCTTCACGTGAGGTTCTGTCTATTCCGACTCCCATTAAACTCTTGCAACTCAAATTATCTTATCGTGGCTTGCTCGCTTCACTGTTGTTCCTTTCTCGAGATACTAGTCGCTTCCTGGTGTCTATTATTTAGCCCGACACTTTCCCAACCGGTCATCTCGGGTATCCCGCATCATGGTTGACCCATACTCCAGACCCTCGTCGCGTACTAGTGCCGACACTATTGTCCTGACTCTAGCCCCCGACCGAACATCCTGTTTCTGACTCCAACCCATGACTTGACACCATCACATCCTGTGTGCGGACAACGTTGTTCGCTATCGTCCGACACCGATCTCACTGGCAAGCTCCTTTGGGACGTGGCCCTCGAACGCCATCCGGCTTCAAGGCTTCCTATCGATTGCTCCTTCCGTTCATCGGTCACGATCACTGTTCGCCTTAACGTGGCCTGGGAGTTGTCAAGTCCCCAAAGTACTCTCGGACGTGTCAAGTCCGGAGCGCGGGTCTCGATCGTCCGGGCAACTATCCTCGTCCCGAGCACTCAAGCTCATTCCGAGTAGTTTCCGACCCTTTAAGCCACCAGGAGTCATGTTCGCTCCCGTTGAGTTCATAGGAGGCCGACCTATGAATGCGCATCTCGCGTTCATGGGTCACTGTCCCCGACTCGGCCATGGATCCCTCATCGAGTAGTGTCCCATTCACCGAGCAGACAACCTTCCCGGGACATCTTTCCGTTCATAGGAATACTAGGAAGCATCCCCTTAAGTCCCACAAGTTTCCACGGGGTCGTTATCCAGTGGTACCGATGTCCCGGAACCCGAGAGCACCGCTAATGCAACACGACCCCCTCGTTGACCGGGCTTCCCGAAAGCCCTCATGGAGGATCTTGTCCCATTGATAAGGTTTCACGAATAAAGCGGCTCGCAACCGTCTCAAAATAGCGACCATCCTCACGGCGCATGATGCACACTACCGAGCCCGTCGGTACTCGATAATGTCTCCGGGGTGTTCTATCCCGAAGAAACTCGACGTTGTCTTTTGACATGACATCAAGCCTGCCCCCTTCCGGGGAAGCTCACTTAAGTGTCATGATGTTTGCCAACCATCCATGCACCCAGGGGAAGTGGAGAGCTCAAATACCTACTACTCCCTAAAGAGTGTTATATGGTTCAACCCAAGTGACAGGAGTGAACATCAAAGTTGCATAACTTTCATACTCAATCTCCGATGGAACTCGAACCTTGTTCCTCATCAACTGACTCCATTGTGGATCTTCTCATCCCCCAAGGAAGTTCTGCGCACATCCTTGTCCGACGAATTCCACACTTTGTCCGGGCATTCCAGAGCCCGTCCTGTGACCAGACATAACACCTAGTCGCAACCTAGCTGACTAGTCGCTGGTGCCTGTCCGCAACACTCATGACCGAGCATTGAGTGTCCGCGATGCTGCTACCGAGCTGTCGAGGTGCGGACCTCGACATTCTCCCCCACTTAAGCCATCAACGTCCTCGTCGACCAAGACTTACTTCATGCACCCCCTCTTTGATGGGTCACGGAACGTCTCGATGTACCCAATCTTTCAGGGTCACCAGACAACAACGAACCACCTCGTGTGCCCTCTCTTTCATGGGCCACGGAACGTCCAAGTACACCCAATCTTTCTGGGTCATTGGACAAGACATGCTCCAAAATCGAGCCGGCTCCATTGAGCCCAAGTAACATCTCTTCGGACGCTGATCTGCATACACAACTGCGGACATTAACTCCTATAAGCATCCAACTAACTTCCCATAAAGCTTGCTCCCATAAGCAACGCTGGCCCATTCAAAAAAGTGCAGACAAACCCCATCCTCCAAGCACAACTCCACAACACAGCAACAGTGTACTTCAACGAGTACCACTGAGCTCGACTTCCACAACACACCTACAGAGCACTACAACGAGTGCCTATCTTCGAGCACCCTTCTGAGACCCAGTCACCACACTTGCTCTTACGATGTATTCCCTTCGAATCACCTCTAGAAATGAGATTCTGACTCTTGCACTGAGTTGACCAAGATCAAAATCGCTGCACTAACACTACAACATCGCCCTTCTCGGTTGACACGCTTCGAGGACAACACCTCTGACTGTCGCCCGCACTTTGATCTCCATTAAAAGTCTCGGTACGAGGTCATCTTGCCCCGGATCACCTCCTTTCGGAGTGACGTTTTCACAAGTCCACACACAAAGGTCCGGTATTGGTTGCAATATCTCAATTTGCTCCTCCGAATAGCTGTCTGTAGCGATAGTGTCTCCAACGAACACTTACTGAACTCGCTCACCGAACACACTTCATATTAGTGTGCTTGCCTCAGTCTCGACCTCAGATGACCACTGCGGCAGTGGGCCCCTCCCCCACTTAAGCTCTCGAACAATCCGAAACCAGCATCCACAAGGTTGTTAGAATTCTCCCACAACTCCACTTCACATGAACACTTGCATCTCAGACTCAGACTAATGAAGCCCTCCTTGGCCGACCGACGACGTCTTCTGCATCGTCCACTTCTGCTCACAACACTTTGTAAGGTGACCTTCCTTAGAAGGGTTTTACCAGCACACCTCTCTTAGGTGGCTCTCTGAAGGACTCTTCATGGCGCTTCTGGCCAACTGCTCATCTTGATCTTGTGCTATCGTGGTTCTAATATGGTTTCTCGTTTGGAACATAATAGTCAACCGCCTAACACACATGTCGGAACGTCGAACCCATATATATATAATACAAGCTAACAAAAGTGCAGGTTTGATTTTGAATGAAGTTGTGAACCCTGTTCCTACTTACCTGGTTCTACTAGTAGGTTCACAGCAATGGTAAGTTCAGGTAAGTGCTTGAGTTAGTTTTTGTACTCAATATAATTGGTATCTAGTTCAGATAAGAACACTAGTTTGTCATCATCAAAAAGGGAAAATTTGTTGGGTTCCTGGTTTTGATGATAACAAACATAGTGTCCTTATATTTTTGTAAACTAACAATGATGGCAGGTTTACTTAGGGATTCAAGAAGTTGAAGCGCTTGATGCATGATTGCTCATGAAGATGCTTGGATCCTTACAAGACATGAAGACTATGTCTTTAGTTGGTATTTATATTATTAGTCTTCATGTACTATGCATTGAGTGTGTTATAGGTTGGATTCAAAGTGGTCTTGACAAGGGACGAACATACACAAAGGTTGAAGTCCATAAGGTTCAAAGAGTACAGGGGAACAGTCTTGTGAACCCTGTTCTCTATGACCAGCATTAGCGCTTGAAGGAACCAAAGAGGAACAAACGCTTTGGACCCTGTTCCTTCTAATTGTGTATCTGAACGAGTTTTACATAATATCGTATTTATTATTTCTGTTAATATTTGTGTATTATCTTTCTAGATCTTCACACAAATATTCTTCTGGTGAAATATAAATTGTTTTGGAATTTAGATATTGCAAAATCGATTTTACAGATTGGAAAAAGGTTTTATTTTGGAAAAGATATTATCTTTTACTTTATGACCAAGGTTTATTTATTATGGAAAGTATTATCTTATGGAATATCTCTATTATCTTTTAGAGTTTATATTCTGATAATATACCTTTATTAGCTGGCCTAAATCTTCTGTAAAATATGTTGGACGAATTTTCATTTATATTCATTAAGGTTTTATAAAGTAAAAGTGTTTTGCTTTATCTCAAACTCTATATCTTTTTGGAGATATTATCTTTTGAAAAACGATTTTAACCTAGAAGGAAACTAAGCCTTCACCTCCCCTATATAAGGTGGAGGATAGCTTCAATTTACTTCATGTACTGAGAGAGTTTTGACGTGCAAAAGAGTTTTCAAATCATATTCAAAACATCCAAGTCGTCCATACAAATACAGTCCAGCATTACACTGAAAACAACCTTTGCACCCTGTACCATGTCAGATCCGCTTGAGTCTTTCCTTTGCGTACTCATTGCATAATAGGTTTTCATTGTAGTCTTATTTTCTTATTAAAGAAGCGAGTTGTAAGACAGTCATTATACTCAAAGAGATCTGTAATTACTCTAACTTAGTAACGAGCGTAGAGTTTTCCTTCAGGTCAGTGTGTGACTTGGAAGGATTGACAACACATTAGTAACGGTGTGTGGTGTGTTAGCGTACTGTGCTGTATCCTGTTGTGGCTCTAGTAATAAGAGATGTAGTGTGACAAAATCCAAGTAACTGGGTCGTGGTTTTTACTCCTATTGAGCCTAGGAGGTTTTCCACGTGAAAAAAGCCTTGTGTTATTTACTTTCAGTCATTAGTTTTGTATTCTGTCCACTGCATAGGAACGTTGTTCTCACCATTGTTCTTAAGCCTCAAAAGTCTGTGTCCACTGCACTTTTTTTAGCTTATATATATATATATATATATATATATATATATATATATATATATATATATATATATATATATATATATATATATATATATATATATATATATATATATATATATATATATATATATATATATATATATATATATATATATATATATATATATATATATATATATATATATACAAACCATACAAACCTTGAATAAATCATAAATTCATTAAAATCAAGGTAGAGCTTCATTAACATGAACTTGCAAATTCATTAAATGTAACCATAACTTCATCAATTTTTCAAATCAATTTTTTTTTTTTGACTATTGCAAATTCATTACATTGTTAAATAAGATTCATTATTATATGAATGTAAATTCATAGTAACAAACACGTAGCTTCATCAAATTTTTATGCATTTGTGATTACAAGTTAATGAATTTGAGAATAACAACTCATTCTTTAGTCATTGTCCTCCCGTCCCCTCACCCAATCACCGTAGCCGCCACCCTACCACCACCAGCCATCGGCGAGATCGCCTCATGCCGCAAACCTCATCGGTGACCTCCTCCGACACACAACCACTACTCCTTTCTCTCTCATCTAAAAAAACTCTAGAAAATTCATCATTTTTATTGCTGTAAATTCATTGTAAATAAATGGCAGATTCAACAACAAAAAAAAAACAACATCCTGCTCGCTCTCTCTCCTCCCCCTCCCCACCTCATCCTCATGGCCGCCCATCTACGACCACCGGCGCCAGCTGACCACCACCTCCACCGCCATCAACACCGCAACTCAGGCCACTGGTGAGGTCGCCTCCCACCGGCGATCTCACCGATGACCTCCTCGCACCACCGCCTCCCCTCCCCCACGCACCACCGGATCAAAATTAAAGCAACAATCTCGTCGCCCAAGACGTTTGAACACCGTCGACCATGGTTCCATGGCCGGATACCATATATCAGAGGTCGAGGACCTCCGATCTATGGTCGTCGGGCATAGAATGTTGGGCGGCGACTTGAGATCTTAACGGAGAGAGAAAATGACGATTGAAAAGGGAGAAAAGAGAGAGGAAACCGTCGGAGAGGAGAGGAAACACACCAGAAAGGAGAAAAATCGTCGGAGAAGAGAGAATTTGCCATGGGAGGAGAGAGAAACCGCCATGGGAGGAAAGAGAAACCTCCATGGGAGGAGAGAAAAACTATGTGGAGAGTGAAGTGAACTGTGGAATGTGGAGGAAGGGAAATGAATAGGAAATGAGATGCGAATTTATAATTATGTCCCTGACTTTAATAAATATGACGCCCGTGTCCTTTATTTCCCACAACAAACCTGAGCCTTTGATTTTTAAATCCAACGGTTCAGATTAGGTTTGTACGGTTTGTATTTTAAAGGGGGTTTGTATAGGAGCCTCCACCTATATATATATATATATATATATATATATATATATATATATCCTTATTCATGTAAGGCCGGCAGGGATGCCACATCGGCGAGTCACGTCGTGTGTAGGGGTGTAACTGAGTCGAGCCGACTCGGTGAGCCCTCAGGCTCGGCTCGGTCAAAGCTCGGCTTGAGCTCGGGTCAAACCGAGCTCGTGCCGAGCCCGAGCCAGCTTGAATGTTTTACGAGCCGAGCCCGAGCCTACTATGGCTTGGCTCGGTTGGCTACGCTCGATTGGCTCGATTTAGTTGATTTTCCTTTCTATTCGAATAAAACCATTAAGTATTTTTAGAGATTTCTTACTTTTTAAGGTTTTTTTTTCATATACGTGTAAGGGATCACTTATAGTCAAATTCAATTGCAATTATGTTAAATCAATTTTTTCTAACTTTTTAATGATGAGTTTGAATTTGAGTCGAGCCAAACAGAGTTGAGCCGAGTCCGAGCCCGAGCTTGGTTCGGGCTCGGCTCGGCTCGTTTACACCCCCTAGTCGTGTGGAGTTAACATGTAAGCTGCCATGTTGGCAAATCATCAACATGTCACCATTAATTAATGCATCACCATTCTTGACCTTAATATAGCTACTAAATATAAAATTTATAATTATTTATATATTATTTCAAATTACAAAATAAAATAACTTTGGTTAAACACCTCTAAAATTCTAAATTTTACGTCATTGCATTGGAAATGAAAAGTTATTCAAAATCAGATGCATATGTGCTATATTTGGCCAATGATGTTTGACTTTTTCTGGCGAGAATTTTGAAGTGATAAAATACACAAGATGAGTTGATGACCATATTGTGTTATCTTCATTGAATATCACACGTGAATAGTGGTAAGTCGTGTGATGTCTAAAAGTTTTATTATTATGCTTACACCATACATTTCTAAGTACTATTTACAAAACTTACATACTACTTAAATGTGTTTCTTCTCCACATTTCGTATATGTATTGGTTGGTTATTATTCTTTTTTCGTTAAATATCATTAATTTTATATTATGAAAGTTATATATTATAATTTAAACAAGTTAATATAACATTACCAATTAAAAATAAAGTTTTTGAAAAAAAATTTAGAATTAGAAATGAGGAAACCAATTTTGGTTGTAGAATTAAGTTTAAATTGTAAATATATATGAGAAACTTATATTATGCAAAAAAAAAGCATAATTTTTCTAGAATATTGAAGAAAATGTGTCTAATTGTTTAAAATTGACTTTATACAATTTCTCTAGAAAGTATTGAGTTGATTGTTACCTTTACATGGACAATATATTGATTGATATTATGAACTATATTTTATTGCAATTTGCATAAACTGAAAATTGATAAAAACTAATAATTTATAGAAATTCATACGAGCTTGTGGGAAGCCACATAGGAGGACCATAGTTGTGCAGAAGGAGAGACGAGTAGGACACCAACCAAGCATGGGACTTCTATTTGGAGTAGCATTAATGCATCATTATAATATCGATTGAAAAATTTATCAAAAATGAAGATTATTTACTAAATAAATATATAGAAATTAAATTATCATAAAATTGAGTGATATTACGTCCAGTAATAAAAGCTGTGTGATTGTCCCTATGATCTCCATCATGATTATTATAGATCACGAAAACAGTCCTATATCCTTTCCTAAAATATAAAGGGTGGTGCTAAATACCGCACCCCAAATTAAACAATACCGCACCCCAATCATTAATATTCCTATTATACCCTTCAAAGTGAAAAAATGAAAAGTAAACCAACACTCCCCAAAGTCCCCACCCACCGTGCCCATTCATGCTTTGTTGTGCCCATTGTTGTCCATCAGAATTCTACACAAAGATAAGTCGATTACCCATCATTTTCTCTCTCCTGTCTTTCTTCTTCTCCCTTACTTGTTTACTCACTCACAAGAATTGAGGAAGAGATGCTGATTGTTTTTGAATCATGAAAGTTAGTGTTAGCTATTGGGCACAAACTCAAGAACTTAAACTGATTTCATACAATTGATTGAAGGAAGTAGGCTCTGATTTTCCAGTTTTTCTTTAAAAGAATAGTTCAATTGGACTTGAATGGTTGTTGGCCTAATGCCCGGTGCATAAATCTGGCCCAGCTTGCCGCCAATTTATCTGCGCCCAATTTAGGCGCACCATTGTGACACCTACGCCTGGTTTAGGCGCACTATGTTTGACACCTACGCCTAGCTAAGCGCAAGCGCACCGTCACCTACGTCTTCTTTAGGCGCAGACTAGTATAACTGTAGTATATAGAAGAAGAAACTCACAGAATCCCAAGATCTTGTAGTTAACCATATGTATCAATTTTACTGGAATGAAATTAGATCTTTCTTTTTACATTTTTTTTTTTTGGGTACAATTCCTTTCAAATAAGTGATTTATCATTTAATGAAATTAATGTATTGTCGTATTGATTGGTGATGAACTCTGGCTGGCAGTAGGCTTGCATTCGTCTTTTATGGGGGTAAAGGTGAGGGATGAATATGGCGTATCATATTTAAATAAGGATATTGTTGGTATTAAATAATTTGGGGTGCGGTATTGATTTAAAAGAAGTGCGGTATTAATGCGAACTGTAATATATATACACACAATAATGACAATATGATCCCGGTTTGTGAACTTGGCTATAATTTACTCCTATCTTGTAGCTACTCTTTTGTGAATGTTACCAACCATTACTTAATTAATTTACCTACCAGCTGCCAATTAGTTAGATACTTCTCCAGGTGTAACGCAATGAAACAATTACTGTGTACAAGTGACACTAGGCTAGGCTAATATAAGTTGATCAACAAAAATACCCTTATTTCTTCTCTTTCTAAATTTTTGTCACTAATTAAACATAAATACATTTAAAGATCGCGACAAGCTGCTATACACTAGATTAGTCTCGTAGGCGATATATTTTTCAAAGTAAACCTCATTACAATAACAAACA
Source organism: Tetragonia tetragonoides (assembly GCA_038025085.1). Taxonomy (NCBI): domain Eukaryota; kingdom Viridiplantae; phylum Streptophyta; class Magnoliopsida; order Caryophyllales; family Aizoaceae; genus Tetragonia; species Tetragonia tetragonoides. The sequence continues at coordinate 33,234,444 of CM076151.1, read as the reverse complement.
TACTCGATGCGGTTGATTTCATCTTCTGGATACTTGAAGGGTGTTTAACTAGAAAATGACCACTGTTTGGAGCATTAACTTGATTCGGATCTCTTATGTTGTAACAAATATTGATAAACAATGATTGCGTGCTTATATTTCACTTTTACTTTCTTATATCCTTCCTTGTTCACACCATAAACATCTTCTGCACCCTAAGAATAGATAAGGATAAGTCTTCTGATTGCGGTAGGTTAATTTACCGTATGAGATGTTACGTGAGGTTACGTAACCGTATGTTATGTTACGGTAGGTTACGTTACTGTACGTTAGAAAATCTAAAACTATTCCTTCTTTATGTCAACTCACTTTCCTAAAATCTCTCCAAAACGACCTCCTCTCAATCCTCACTATTAGGAAATAAAATCTTTTTAAAAATAAAAGCTGAAATTGCTCCAAATTCCGGCCAAATAGTTAGCTACAATATTTCGGTCAAACTTCAAAATATTAAGCCCATAAATCTTTCTATTTATTTTGGCCCAATTACATTAATTTAGGTCCAAAACTAAAACCCACTTATTAATTAGCAATTTAAACACTCGAGCCCAATAATATGGGGTATTACAGTTATTATCACTTTAGTACTTAAGATCGATAACACCATAGGTTATCTATATTTTTCCTGGCATTGTTTTTGAAAACCAAGGAGCTTTTGTGAATGAGAGAAACATAGGTCATAATATCATGTTCAGTCATGATCTTATTAGAATGTATAATATGGCCAATGGTCTTGTTTGGTTGGTGACTTTTTGGTGTGTAGTTACCAACTTTTTCATTGGCTTTTTGGACCCAACAATCAGAGTTACAAAAAGTTGGGTAGGGGTAGCTTTTGGAGTCATCTTGTTGGATTATTATGTAAAATAAAAATCTTAACCCAATAATTAAAAAAATAAAATAAAATAATAATAATAATAATAATAATAATAATAATTATTATTATTATTATTATTATTATTATTATTATTATTATTATTATTATTATTATTATTATTATTATTATTATTATTATTATTATTATTATTATTATTATTATTATTATTATTATTACTATTATTATTATTATTATTATTATTATTACTACTACTACTTAGAAACTAATGATAATCTAAATAATATAATTAATCAAATGAATATAATAAATTTACATAATAAATATTACTAAAATTTATAAATATTATTATTAATTTCATAAATACTATTAATATATATTAATAGTAATAATTATAAATTTGTTTTTATTAATAACAATAGTTGCTATCTCCATGTCCACAATGGTCATTTTACATATAATCAGCTACCAACAATCAGCTCACTTTACCAAACATCTTTTTAAAATTAAGTAGCCAAACCAGCTAGCACAATAAGTTGACGACAACTAGTTGACCAAACCAGCTACCAGCTACGATGTACCAGCTGCGTGCCAAGCAAGGCCAATATATCTCCCTTAGCTGCTTGACGAAGATTGATTTGAGAAAGGCCTATAATACAGTAGACTAGGATTTGGTTGGGGAAATGATGAGAAGGCTTCGTTCCCCCTCCCCCCCCCCCCCCCCAAAAATTTATTGCATGGGCTATGAAATGTATGACTACCACCACCTTTACTCTGAACATAAATGACGGACATCATGGTAGGTTTAAAGGTAATAAAGGCTTGAGGCAAGGAGACCCTATTTCTCTTTTGATTTTTGTGTTAGCGATGGAATATTTCACTAGGACTCTGAGGTGATGAGCAAGCAGGAAGGGTTCAGATTTCATCCTTACTATAAGCAGCTGCAGCGCAGTTGGTTAACTTTCTGGTTGTCGAGCCTGATCGACTTGACTCTTTTCCCGACCCTCCCAACTGGACTTTCTCACTAGAGTAGCGAGTAGTTCGAAATCCGCAATAGAAAGGATTTAGGAGGAAGAGTTTCGGTCCTGCGATGACTATAATACAATCGGGCGGGATCCGAAGAGAAAGATCTAGGGATAAGGTCTATGGCATGCCGAATGTCTATCATGGGTGGTAACTCACTTGGAAGCTCCTCAGGCACATGCCGCGAATCCTCTTGAAAGAGAGGGGTGCCTTCGGGAACGCGGACACAGGTGGTGCATGGCTGTCGTCAGCTCGTGCCTCACATTTGCAAATGATCTTATGATCTTCTGTAAAGGGGATATTGAGTCTGTGAAGCAGGTGGTAAGGGGGTTTCAGCACTTCTCCATAGTCACTGGTCTTAGTGCAAACTTGAACAGATCTCAAGTGTTTGTGGGAGGGGTCACTGTGAGTGTTACTGTGTTAGACAACAGATTATTAACCTCAGTGGCTTCTCTGAAGCAAAATTTCCCATGAGATATTTTGGGATGTCTATGTCTCCTACAAGATGGTCGAACTTGGACTGCCAATTTTTGATAGATAAAATAACAACAAGAATTCATTGCTGGTCTTCAAGACACTTATCACATGCAGACAGAGCACAACTAGTGAATCTGTATTGTATTCTCTTCATGTTTATTGGGCTACAATCTTCATTCTTCCTCAAGGTATTGTGAAGAGTATTGAACAAGTCCGCAAGAATTTTTTATGGGGCCAAACCTCTTCAAGATCTAAATTTACATTGGTACCATGGAACACAATCTGTTTGCCTAAGAAATCAGGTGGACTAAATGTCAAAATTTGTGGTTCTTGGAACAAGGTAGTCATTGCCAAACATCTTTGGGCTATGGCCAACAAGATAGACAACCTCTGGGTTCATTGGTAAGGAGCTTTATACTTACAATGTACGAAATGATGTCAGCTGTTACTAGAGGAAAGTACTGAAATTGAGAGGAGATATAGAGGGCTATTGCATTTAGCTGACTAGCCTGTGAACATACATGAAGAGTATACTATTAATAGGGGATATAAGGTACTCATTGAGGATCAAACTTGCTTCAAATATGCAGATTTAATTTGGGGTCGATTTATATACCCAAGCATGCAATCTTCTTGTGGTTGGTTGTCGATGGGAAGGTGCTCACAAGGGATAGACTCATTATGATGCACTGCCATATTCCCATTGCTACCTGTCCTCTATGTCAAAGAGAGGATGAAAGCATTCAACATTTGTTCTTCAGTTGTGATGTTGCACAACAGGTTGTCACAGAGCTATGTGAATGGATTAGCATTTGCCCATGGCCTGTGTAGTACGAGAGATGACCTCAGTTGTTATACAGAAAGAGATCAGAGGGACAAGGAACAAAAGACAAATATTCTATGAAATGTGTGTTGCTGCTGTCTATTTCATCTTGCTTGCTATAAACATATGCGTTTCCACAAGTTAGAGATGGGGTGTTAGAGAAATTGTTAGTCAGATTAAGCTTGGTTTAGTTGTTAAATTCAGTAGCCTTAGGCTTGTTTCAGGATAAGGACAAAAATCTGTTTGGTCGTTTTGATCATGTTTAAATGGCTTAAAGGCATCGAGGTAGATAGTGGAGTACCCTTCCTAGAAGGTGCATGTACTGTCTATTTTCTCCCTTCAGGTCTTGTATGAGAGATGTTAATCTTGCATGGTGCAGTTTGGTAATAAAATGAGCTATTTTATAAAATCAATTTATGATGATGCTAATGTCATTTGAAAGATGTCAAAGCATACTTTCAAAAGAGTTCAATATTGAATATACTTGGTCGATTTTTAATAGTTAAAGATCAAGCAAAACAAAAGTAATTCATTGTTCAATTCAATTCAATTCAGTTTACTTTAAATTTTTCATCTCATACGAAATGTCTTGAAAAAATTGGAGATCTTGCATCAAGGGCAATTGATCGTCAAACAGTCAACTCATAAAAAACTTCCCATGAAAAAGGCTCCCTAAATAGGGTCAAGCTTAGTCCATGTGAAATGCCTCAAGATGATCAACTATACTCTATTAGGTTGCATTCCACATTTAAGTGAATAGGGCCAGAAAATTGCATAGAATTGATCAAATGGTTTCATATTTTGATACTAAAACCAACTTTATATGTAGGTTGGTGCATTATAGTCGTGTATTATTAGGCACATGAAAGGTCTTAAACTTTTGATCTGAATTGCATTCTCTACGAAGTACTACTTTGACAATCTACTCATTCTAAATTGTACTCCTATTATCCAGCCATTACATTACATTGTATATCCACTTAGCTTATGTGGATGCCATTAGCAATTGTACTTGTATATATCGTATTTGGAGTGGAGAAGAGAGTCTCAATAATCAATAAAGATAGGGTCCACTGAGGTAGATAAAATAACAATAATCAGCAGTAAGGATCTTTCAAGGGCAAAGTTTCAGACTAATGCTATAGAAGTATAGATAGAACAAATGGAGCAAGTAACAGTGTTGATTTTCTTTTTCTTTCTCTTTTTATTTTTTGTTTTAGCTTAAAAACCTACCACATGATTGTGGGTGAGCTTTGATGTTGAACAAGTTTTAGCACCCAGGCGATATATTGGGGTTAGTCTTTCATTTAGGTATTGCGATGAATAATATGTCGAAATTTTTTTATTCGTAATATAAATAGGCAGAGAACATAAAAAAAAAAGTTTACTTCAATAACTACACAACGTATTTATAGATGGTTACTTAAAAATGGACTACTCAAAGTGAGGACATGACTAAGTAAAAATTAAAATGTAAATCTATATCTTTTTATTGAACTTCTAATTCACTGCCAACGTATTGGTAGATTGACAGGTAATTAACGAACTAAATGACAACACATGGAGTCATATATGCGCCACATGGGAAATGTGAATTATATGGTGACTAAAAAGATAGCAGTGACTCATAGAAATGTCACATGGCAAGGGTGATACCACATGGTTAGACTGTATCAGGTGACATCCTAAAGATATGAGAGACCTCATAACAGTGTCACATGGCGAGACTGGTAAAACTGCACTGTGATTTTGTATTTGGTATGGAAGATAAATATATAGACAACAATTTTTTAATTAGAAAAATAAAAAATAAAAATATTTAGATCACCTTTCATTTTATACAATTCAAATATAGTCACCCTACATGTCTTGTCCATATAGCTTCTACCAAAGATTATAGGACAACTCTTACCAAAAAAAAAAAAGATTATAGGACATTTGAAAATATGCTAATAAATATGTAATAAATTCAACTAATGATAAGACATAAATGGATGACACTTGGATGATGTGTTATGCTATGTGGTGAGCTTGTGCTTATGTGTCGTTTACGTGGTATCCTCATACGAACGTGGTCCTCTTAGTTAGCGTCCTACGTGTCATCATCATGCAAGTTTCAGTGTGTTTTAATAGTAAGGTAAGATGTTTGGAAGATTGAACTAAGGGTGCATTTGTTAGAGCTGAACTTACCAGAACTGATCTGAACTGAACTGAACTGATCTGAATTGAACATAACCGAGCACTACTAAACTGTACTGAACTGAATCGAACACCACTGAACTGAACTGAAACCACTGAACTGAATTGGAACATAATAATAACAATAATAACAATAATAATAATAATAATAATAATAATAATAATAATAATAATAATAATAATAATAATAATAATTGAATAATAATAATAATAACAATAATTAATTGAACACCACTGAACTGAATTGAGCAATACTGAACCGAGCCATACTTATGTTTGACCACCCCTGAACTGAACTGACCGGAGAAGCTCTAAAGAACGCACCCTAAATAGGGTGCATTTTTTAGGGTAGAACTTATCTGAACTGAACTGAACTGAACTGAATTCAACATCACTAAACTAGACACCACTAAAATAAATTATATTGGACACTACTGAACTGAATCGAACACAACTACTTGATATGTGAGACAAAAAGTATGTTGCTGAACTCAACACCACTGAACTGAATTGAACCTCATTTAATTGAATTAGAAATCATTTAATTGACGTACACTTGAACTGAACTGATCGTGTAAGCCCTGAAGAATGCACCCATAATCATCAAAATTAGATAACAAAAAAAAGAAATGAATGCTTATTTGAATCATTTTATGGATATATACTTTACGCCATATCTTAGATGCAAAATATTGATTTATTTTTTTCACAAAATGCTTTTTGGTGGTGGTAATGTGATGAATAAATAAGAGTTTAATTTTCCTTTTACACTTCAAAAATTTACGTGCTATTTGCGAGACATGGGTGAAAGTTCATGTTATTGATCACAATCAGTGAAAGTTCATGTTATCAATTGCAAGCGGTGAAAATTCATGTTATCACAAAAAAATAATTCATGTTCATTATCATGCTAAAATCGTAACCGATGGAAGTTCATGTTATCAATCGCAATTCACAACCCAATTACAATTGACTTTCCTTTCACCAATTTCCCAAAAAAAAAAAAAAAAAAAAAAAAACCCGAAAACTTGGTGCTACGTTTCCTGCTAGCTAATGCCAAAAATTTCAGTCTGATTCCACTTTGAAAGCACAATATTGGTAGCAACCAGCAAGTACTAGTACTTCTTCTCAATTCGATCTCACACGTTTATTGGACCATACTAATACTAGTTTAATCAAAGCAAAGCAAATCTCAATTTTTACAAGTAAATATTAAGCAACATTCACAAAACCCGTTTTCCTTCATGCAAAATTTAATGGCATCTCCCCTGAAAAAAAGGACTTCTTTTTGTATTTTTTTCTTCCACAAGCAACCAAAGTACCAAACCCCCAGTTGAATTTTCTCTCTCCTACAAGCAATTTCCGTCATTTGGCTTCATGGGTTTCTTGCATTTTCAACTTAGACCCAGCAAGTTTGGCACAAAGCCATTAACACACATTAAAGCTTCAAATACAGCTTCACATATCTTTATTATTATTTTTAATTAATTCATTAAAAGTCAACTATACCGACTTGTATATTTTTGCATATATTTACTCAATCAATCACTTTGTCTTGTACACACATTCTTTGCATTTTTACGCTGCCTCTTGTGTTAGCCAATAATACTTTGAAGGTGGTATGAGTTTTGTGGGTTTATTGAGGAACAAGAAAAGTGGTCCTTCAGAGCTCATTTGATTGTTTCCTTTAGTACAAAGGTATTTATACTTTGACTTGTACTTAGTCACCCTTTTTTTTTTGGCAATTTTAATTTTTATATTGGCTTAAGATTTTAAGTATGTTATTTGTGGTAATTTGTTGATTTGTTTAGTTAACTTTGTTTTAGTTGATTGACATGAATCTTAGCCTTGGGAGTAGGGTTTGACAATAACTGGGATTTTGAATGGGATTTAATGTTATGTTGTAGGGGTTGAATTTTTGGGGAATTGGGTTTCAATGGGGATGTTTGAGTGATAATGAAGGTATCAAGATTGTTGGATTTGGTAATAACAAGAGGTAGTTTGTGTTACATTAACAAAGTTTGAAAGTATTGAGCATGCATATAATTAACCTAGCGAGTAGTTTCAACGGTTATCAATTGATTTTAGGAATGAAATTTGACTTGGGCATATTTTCGCTGGTTTGATTAAAAGCCGAAAACATACTATTGTATAACAAAAGTGTCTCGAAACAAACTTTTGTCACGAATAAGGCTTCGTATATTTTAACCTCCCCAGACCCCCAAACATGCATGAGGTGATACCCACCTGAGGAGGTTGTTATTTAGTCCAAAGGATCACGAGATACGGAGGCCGGTACAATAAATTTACAAACAATGGGGAAGGGGGGATTTGAACCCGGACCTAATGTACCCTTGTTGGCGGTCAGTTTTATTGATATTGCTTCTCTTTGGATGTATGCATTTTCAGAAGCAAAGACGTAAAGTTGTTCACTCTAGTAGTAAAATTACAGTTACTCATATTGTGCATTTAACAGTTTGGGAATGATTTTGCCAAATGATTGATGAAACAAAGATTCTTTGTGCATTCAGTTACAGCAGTAATAATTTTCTACCAGAAATTACCAGAAAGAGCAGATTAGTTTCCTAATAAGCTAGAAATGGTGGTACAAGTATAGGCAGTGCCAGAAACGCAAGGGTAGCCCATTTTTAAGGCAAAGAAACCGGCTTTTTAATATGTGATGAGATTAAGTGGGAAAATGTATGAGAAGCAGTGAAGATAACGCATCGCTTTGTACAATTTTAATATGAAAATTAGGCATTAAGTGTTTAGACCCATGTGAGCTTGGATGCATATCTCATGGATGCTTGCTCTAGTTTATTCCATAAGTGATTGCTGTGGTTATATATAAACCTCTTATGCACAAGATGTGTTTCAATTAAAAACAGAAAAAACCCAACACATTTTGCGATTCTCCTACTGTCTATAATAATCCTTCTTTGTGTCAACAGTATCTTCAGAGGAGAACTTTATTAGAAGGCCTTATTCAAGGTACTTATTGGCCTCTTGGTCCGACATTGTCAATGGTAGCGTTACATTACTCACACGAGTGATCGCAGACTCAACCCTTCTTGTGGCGGTATCTGTTGCTGTCGTGGTACCAGCAGATTCGAGTAGTAAATCAGTAAGTTCTGATACTGAGGCACCAACAGTTGTCTGTTCTTATTTGTTTGTATTTTGAGTGTATGTACATCTTGGTGAGTGGTTTCATTTCGAAATATAACTCATGATTGAATCTGACCAACTTCTTCGGCTATTTTTGCAGCTGATATCATTTTCAGAAACAAATCTGTAAAATGGGTTTCTATAAGAGTCCAAGTACAAGTGCTAAAAGTGGGGAGCTGTTAGAAGGCATGCTGAGTGATTATGTAGGAGGAAAGGGGAAGCCGAAGAGTCATAAGAGTTCTTCTGCTCGTCTAGTCACTACACTCACTTGTGTGCAATTTGCTTTTGCAGTCTATGCAACATTTCTTTTGTATTACATGAGTCCAACAGTCGATCTGAGGACTAAACCAGACTTTACATGGGCTACTCGTATCGCGAGGCAATGGAAGGATTATATCATTCAACCCCATATTGTGAGTCACTATCAAGAAACTGCTTCCAATCTTCTTGGTTCTGAAATGCAACCAATGCTTCCAGTTCAAGTCTGTGAGAATGAGAAGATTGATTTTGTTCAGAAGAAATCCAATGATCTTCAAATGATCAAGTTCAAGAGAGAGCTTTATGATGAGGTATTGGAGTTTCAGAGCAAGAGTACTGGCATAGAGACCCTTACTCAACTGATGGCAATGCCATCTAAGTGGAATTTGGAGGGTCCTAACAAACCGAAAGTTACAGTCATATTAAATCATTTTAAGAGAAAAACACTTTGTGCTCAGCTTGATGTATTGCTTCAGCAAACTCTTCCTTTTCACCATGTTTGGGTACTTGCATTTGGGAGCCCAAACGAGCAGTCACTGAAAGCAATCGTGCAGAGCTACAACGATACAAGGATCAGTTTCGTAGGTTCAAACTACGATTTCAAGTACTACGGAAGATTTCAAATGGCTTTACAAACAGAAGCTGATCTTGTGTACATACTAGATGATGACATGATACCAGGCAAGAAAATGCTTCAGATTATGTCTCATGTTGCAGGCACAAACAAGTACAAAAACTCTGTCTTGGGCAGCATAGGGAGAATTCTCCCTTTTCGACAAAAGGATTTTACCTTCCCCAGCTACAGAAAGTTTCGGTCCAAGGAGGCAGGACTGTATTTACCTGATCCAGCTTATGATATTCTTGTTGAAAAGGTGGTGCAGGTGGACTTCCTCTCAAGCTCCTGGTTCTTGTCTGCAGAGCTTATCAAGACTCTTTTCATTGAGAACCCCATGACTTTCATGACCGGTGAAGATCTGCACTTAAGGTAAGTCAATTTATATTCAATCTGTGTTGTTTTGATATGAAACATATAGAAGCTTGTGCTGCTTTCTATGTCACATTTACTGTGAACCTTGACTATATTTTCTATATCAAATTTGTTGATTGTTTCTTTTTTGGTGCGAAATTTGTTGATTGTTTAGTTTCAGATCAAATTGTTATCACAAAAAAAGTTCATGTTATCACAAAAAAAGTTCATGTTCATTATTATGCTAAAATTGTAAATTATTTTAAATTGATTAAATTATATCCTGAATTACTCAAGGTGACTATAATAATAGATACATATTCTACTCCATAAGAAATTTTTTAATTTATTTTAAATTGATTTTTACAGTTGCAATCATAAAGGAGACTTTTCCTTAGCTTCCAACATATCCAAACTCTATATATAATTCTAACAGTACCATAAGTCATTTGACTAGTTAGCCTTTCAAAATGTGAATGGAGTTGGATTATCAAAATACCTATGCTTAAACAATCATCTTGAACAATACAGCAATCAATTTAACTTCTTATTTAGTACATTCAAGCCAAAAGTTGATGCTCTTTTTTCTTTTGTTTTGTTTCTCTTTTTGATCTCTGCTCTTTGCCTAAGTCTTTCCCTGTCTACAATTTCGTGCTACCTTGTCTGATTCCTTCTCCATGGCATGCAGCTATCAGCTTCAAAAGTACAGAGACGCTGGCTCCTTTGTTCTTCCAGTTGATCCAAAAGATAAGGAAACGTGGGGTGATAGTGAACACCGGCTTGCATATGTGTCCGAAACCACTGTTATCTTCAAAGATGTTGTTCAAGTACGAGACGACCAATGGTGGAGAGCCCTTTCTAGCGGTTATGTAACACAGTGGGCTGCAATGTATCCTCAAAACATTGATGCACTATTTTATGCTCACTCTATCGATGAAGTTAAAGCCCTTGCCCCTCTTCTTGAGAAGTTTAGGTCTACTGTTGGTAAGAAGGCCTACATTGTTGTCTCTGGAGGCCAGTACTGTCCCTGTGAAGACGCTGCCATAGCTTTGAATTGGCCGAAGTCTGTGTGTAAGGAGAGAAGATTTAAAATATTTGATATTGGAGTTGGTGCGCTTTCAGGAATATCAAACTCAGAGGTTCCTGTAGTGCAATCTGTTTATGCCAGCATGAAAGGGCTGATCAAAGTTCACAATCCCAGTGTCTTGATCACTGTTAATGATATTGACTCCCATGTGAGGAAAGCTTTGAAAATGGCTTCTGAAACTAGTAATAACAGTACTGCAAATGTTCTTCTACCTAGGCCATCTGTGCCAAAGGTTCTATGGATGGCTGATTTGAGATCCACCGCGTTACCAAGTAAGTACACTTTTTGTTTGGATTTAGTTCCTTGTATGACATAAATCTTGAACCGAAATAAGAAGAAATTTTAGTGTATAGCTGAAGAAAGTGTGCGATTACAGTTTAATATGCAGGAATTCTGCTAGATTACAGGGATATTTCTGTAGATATAGCTAGTTCTTTTTCCTACTATGTATATGCTGAGTCCAAAAAGTCATCTTATATAGGTTTTAAGGATCCCTTTTCTTTTAGTCTATAATAACTAATAAGCCATGATCTGATCAATCTATACACTCCTTGCAGATTGGAACAAAATGAGGATTTCCATCAACATTATCACCCAAAATCGTGTTCATTCCCTCACAAGGCTTCTCAAATCTCTAAGCAACGCGTATTATTTGAGTGATGAGGTCCCTATCACCTTCAACATGGACAGCAAAGTCGATATGGCAACAATAAAGCTAGTAAGCACACTTGATTGGCCCCATGGTCCAAAGACCTTAAGAAGGAGGATCATCCAAGGAGGACTCATTCGCGCTGTGAGTGAGAGTTGGTACCCATCTTCTGACGACGATTTTGGTCTCTTACTTGAAGATGATATTGAAGTCTCCCCTTACTACTATCTGTGGATTAAATATGCCCTATTAGCCTACCACTATGATCCACAAGTATCTTTTCCTGAACTCTCCTCCATCTCTCTTTACACGCCTCGTTTGGTTGAAGTTGTCAAGGAAAGACCTAAGTGGAATGCAACAGAATATTTCAAGCGCATTCATCCAAACACCCCCTATCTCCACCAGCTACCCTGCAGTTGGGGAGCTGTTTTCTTCCCTAAGCAATGGAGAGAATTCTATGTGTACATGAATATGCGCTTTACCGAGGATGCCAAGAAAAACCCGGTTCAGATCCCCAAGTCCAGAACAAATGGTTGGCAAGCTTCATGGAAAAAGTTTTTGATCGACATGATGTACTTAAGAGGTTATGTGAGTCTCTATCCAAACTTCCCGAATCAAGCTAGCTTTTCGACGAATCATATGGAGCCTGGAGCTCACATTAGTGCTAAGGACAATGTTTTGAAACATGACAAGACAGATTTTGAGGTGCCCCTCTTGCAAGTTGATTTTAGAAACTATTTGCCTAATGGGAAGTTGCCTTCAGCCTCTAGATTACCGTCGATTAACCTCTTCAACCAGGCTGTTTCTCTGAAGGGTTTGAAGGCTGCAGGAGCAAAGCTGAGAATGGATGTGATAAACTGTACTGCAGGAGAGGTTGTAACTGTACATCATGATACAGGACTGCCTAACCAGTGTGCCAAGTTCTGATAAACGCAATTTATTAGCTTGTCAATATCATTCTTTTTTTGGTTCTTTTACAGGATTCATCAATAGTATGCAACCTAAAGGGTGGGATTGACACTTGATTTTGGCTTCTAGGATTCATGTAACTGAGAAAAGAAGGGGGGCTGGGGTGATAGTTTGTGTTCAAATTTCTTGTTTGGTTCCCATCAAAAATGAAGGGGGAAATATAGTGTTGTTGCATTGTAATCAAAGCCACAAGTGGCTCTCTTGACTTCTATACAAGCAGATTCTTTTTCCCTTCTTCCATTTTGAATGTCAACAGGTTTTGATTTGGCCAAAATAAGATTAAGTTGATAAGTTTCAACCAATCCTATAACTGATCAAAACCAATAATATCATCAATGGGGCTTGCTATTCATCATTAACATTAGCAAATATAGGTATTAATATTGTTTGATAATTAAATACTCGGAGTTAATATTAACATGCTAAGTAACATCTAATTAATATTTTAAAAGAAAAAAGGTGATCAGAGATTAGGCACATTTTAATTAATATTGTAATAGATTAAATCCAAGCTAATATTTTTGTGCCCATCTAAACTAGTATATTAACATTACACCTTAATACCGCTATCTTTTTATTTAATATACCACCCAATAAGACCCATGTGTTGCTTTTTTGCCCTTGTAATAACTCCCCCTAATTTAGGTGAAAACTTTTCTCTCCTCACCTCAGACCACCACCTTGTCGTCCCCCCACCGCCGGCCCAAAATCGTGTTGGAGGCGTCCCCGCACCGCAACCCCACTTTTTCAATCTCTCCTTACCATCCACCCACCACCCACCATTTTGTACGAGTATTGAGTGAATGTGGTGGCTCAACCGTTCGGGAGCCCTGGCATCGATATATATATAGACAATAGGATATGTACAATTACAAAAGTAGCCTCACGTCTAACATAATACCCTAATACACCTCCTCAATCTGTAAGGGGAGATACAACGGAGAGATTGGCTTTATGTTTTAAAAATAAATGTGAGGTCAAACCCTTAGTAAAGATATCCGCAACCTGTGACTGAGTCGGAATATGACAAACAATAAGACCACCGACAACAACTAATTCACGAACAAAATGATAGTCAACATCGATGTGTTTGCTACGATCATGCTGCACAGGATTGGCAGTAAGATAGGTAGCACTCACATTGTCGCAGTACAATGTAACTGGACGACGACAAAAAAGACCCAAATCGGCAAGGAGTTGCTTGAGCCATATTGTGTCAGCAACCGTATAAGCCACAACACGATACTCGGCTTCTGTAGATGATTTTGACACAGTAGGTTGTTTCTTCGAACGCCAGGAAATTAAATTCTTACCCAAAAAGACCGCATAGCCAGTAGTGGAGCGACGACTATCAGGACATCCGGCCCATTCTGCATCGGAATAGGCAATGACAAGCGCAGGATCACTATGAGAGTGGAGATATAAGCCATGATCTGCAGTACCATGTAAATACCTGAAAATTCTCTTAACAGCATGAAGATAAGCAGTGCGGGGGGGCATGCATAAATTGGGAGACAAGATGCACAGCATAAGTAATATCCGGACGAGTCATGGTTAAGTACTGTAGAGCACCGACCATGCTTCGATATTCAGTAGGATCAGATAAAAGCTCACCATCTAGTAGTTACAACGTGACCCTGGGAGCTAATGGTGTACGGACGGGCTTGACCGTGTGCAAGTGAAAAGAACGAAGAAGGTGAAGAACATATTTATGTTGTGACAACAGCAAGCCCTGAGAAGTACGTACAACCTGAATGCCAAGGAAATAATGCAAATCCCCCAAATCCTTCATAGCAAACTGAGAAGAGAGTATATCAACAAAAGTTTCAACCAGACCAAGCGAACTACCCGTAAGTAATATATCATCCACATAGAGAAGTAATATCAAACAGTGATTCCCGTATTTTAAAATGAACATAGAGGTGTCATTGTGACTGCATTTGAAACCAATAGATAAATGAAAGTTGCTGAACCGAGAGAACCAGGCGCGGGACGCCTGTCTCAAACCATAAATGGACTTCCTAAGACGACAACATGGTCTGGTTTAGAGGGATCAACAAATCCAGGAGGTTGTTTCATATAAACCTTCTCGTTAAGAAAACCATGAAGAGAGGCATTTTTAACGTCCAATTGACGAATCGTCCATTTAAAAGTTACAGCAACAGTGAGTACCAAGCGTACTGTAGTAGGCTTGACAACCGGACTAAAGGTTTCAAAGAAATCAATTCCTGCATGTTGGTGATTACCAAAAACAACGAGGCGCGCCTTAAAACGCTCCACAGTCCCATCAGAATTATATTTTACCTTATATACCCATTTACAACCAAGTATATTACGTGTCCGAGGAGAAGGCACCAAATCCCAAGTGTCATTTTTAATTAATGCAGTATGCTCGTCAACCATTGCCTCACACCTTCTAGGGTCCTTAGAAGTTTGCTTATAAGAGGTGGGTTCAACCTCTAAGAGAAAGAATAGCAATGATCCCATTTGGGTTCATAGAAGGAGAGAGTGTGTGATGAACCCAAAAAAAGGGGTTATCAATGATCCCAAATGGGATCATAGAGAAAAAAAGAGGAGAGAGAAAACGATCTGGGATCGTTTTGGAGGGCAAAAATGATCCCAACTCGTCCGTGGTCCCCGTTGGAGGAAGTGACGCATGGCGCGGGACCGCATGTATTTTTCTTTTTTTTTTGGCTTCAGTCAGGAGAGAGAGAGAGAGAGAGAGAGAGAGAGAGAGAGAGAGAGAGAGAGAGAGAGAGAGAGAGAGAGGAGAGAGAGCGTGCAAAAGAAATAAAAAAAAGGGTTGGCTGACACGCGCGTCAGCCTAGCCATTGCTGGCGCGCCACGTGTCAGCCGGTTGTTGGGCCAAATTTTTTTACCCATTACAAATTTGCAATGGCTCTAATTAACAAAATAAAAATAAAAAAAATAAAAAAAATACCATTGTCTATATTTTTCAATCCTCTATAAAATGAGACCAATTTTGCTATATTTTTGCATCAATCTTAGATTAGTTATTCTCTTTACTAAATTGTTATTGTTGAACAAATTTCAAATGAGTTATATTTATTAATTATTTATTTTAATAATATAAATAAAAGAATAATAAATTGAAGGAGAGAGAATATGTGGTGGGGTATACTAAAAGAGGAGAGAGAGTGTGATGAGTCAAAAATATGGGTTCATGAATAAAAAAGGAGTTTTGGTTGAGTTAATGAGATGGGATCATGGTGAGGTGGAGGAGGGAGAAAGGAGGAGAGAGAGTAATGAACCCAAATAGTTGGGTCATTGCTATTCATGCTCTAACCACTCAGTGTTAAGATCATGAGCAGATGAGGTTTAGTGATACCTGCCTTTAAGCCGGTCACCATAGAATGACTAGGGAGACCAGACACAGAAGTGGAGGGGCAGGACGAGGAAACAGGCTGTTGGGTAGAAATAGACACTGCAACAGTAGACATGGGTGGGGCTGATTTCGGAGACTGAACAGTGGGAGGACAGGAACAAGGCTGGGGGACTGGGGGGGAATGGTCCCTAGGAGAAGGGGAATTGTTCTCTGGTTGCACGTCAGACGCAGATGTGGGAAGAGAGGAACTGTTCCCTATAACAAAGGAAGTGTTTCCTGTAACAGAGGAACTGTTCCTTGTAACGGGGAAACTGATCCTTGTAACGGGGGAACTGATCACTGGAGAGGGGGAACAGATCACTGGAGGAGGGAAACTGACCCCTGGAGAAGGGGAACTAACCCGTGGAGGAGACCTAGGAGGTGATACAATGGCCGTAGGTGGAGATGAACAAGAGCTTGGTGTAGGGACGATGGTCCTTGGCAAGGTGACAAAGGGAGGCATGACCTGATGCCCTAGAGGAGGAGAAGACGGAACCAATGGGAACACGCCTGAAGACACAGGAAACCTTAGAGGCAAGCCCGGGGGAGGGATAACTTCCTTAATGACAGTAGGCGACCAAGTAGACTCTAGGACAGAGGGACTAATAACGCTGGATGACAAGGGAACCAACTCACGATACGGAAAACGGTGCTCATGAAAAGCCACATGACGGCTAACATAACCTTTATAGTGCGCAGCATAACCCAAGAAAACACAGCAAACAGATTTTGGTTGAAGTTTATTGACATGCGATGTTTGTAAAAGTGGAAAACACTCACAACCAAACGTTTTGAGAAATTGATAATTGGGAGCTATTTTAAATAGTTTCTCATAAGCAGAAACACCACCTAAAACGGAACTCGGCAAACGATTAATAACATATATAGCAGTATACGCATCATCAACCCAAAATTGGGCGGGAAACTCGGCTTGGAACAGAAAAATTCTAAGTGTTTCAACAATATGACGATGCTTACGTTCTGCCACACCATTTTGTTGTGGAGTGCCGGGCCACATCGCTATGAATTAAACGCAAAGGTTTTGTAGATTTATGCTCAACTAAATCAAAAGGGAGTCGCTGAATTTTTCCAAACTTACAAGAAACACAATCATCCTTAAATTTAGATAAAGTAGAAATAACATTGTGCGATTTTAATAGTCCTAAAGTCCTACGGGAAACATGACCAAGACGCATATGCCAAGTATCACCGGACACCTTGGTTGCTACGTAAGTTGGAATGGAGGAAGACTTGAATGGGAGAGTGAGAGGGTAGACATCATTCCTACTGGGCGCTCGAAGAAGAACCACCTTCATTGCCTTGTCCTTAACACAAACCGAAGATTCGTCAAATTTCTTACTACATTTGTTATCCAAGCAAAGTTGGCTAACGGAAAGTAAATTGTGACGCAGGGAAGGGACATGGAAGACAGACGATAAGGTTAATGGTCGACAAGTAGTTTGAATTGTGGCTTTACCAATATTTTTAATTTGGAGTTTGGTATCATCACCTACAACCACGTTAGTAGACCCAGTGTAAGGAGTAAGGGAAGATAAAATACCTTCCTGATGAGTCATTTGCGAGCCAGCACCTGAATCTGGATACCAGACCGCGTCACCGGTCTCACCCACAGACAATGCAGACAAAGCACGAGCGACACTCTCTTGATTAGGAACAAAATTAGAATTAAATCTATGAGGACAGTAAGCAGCTTGATGACCCGTATACCAACAGAGACCACATAAATCGGAAGTGGGGGAAGGTCCCGTGAAATTACTAGATGAGTTAGATCCTGCTGAAATAGAACCATTAGCATGTGAAGCAATACAAACAGTACGAAAACATGAAAAGTCAGAATTACTCATACCATTAGAACGAGACATGCCCCCGGAAGATTGCATGGTGGTCTGCTGTTGTCCACGACCAGAATTGTTGCCTCGACCTTTGTTTTTATTCCTGTTATTTTTGTTCTTCGCCTTACCACGCTGCTGTCCACCAGAACTGACAGCACCTTGCTGTCCACTAGTGCTATTCACAGCAACAAAAGCCTGGTGAGAAGGCGGGTTTGCATCCATCTCCTTGAGTTGCTTCACACGTTGCTCTTGTACTAGCAACTTAGGACGGAGATCATCAAAGTTTACGTCCAATTGAAAGTGAGAAACAGCTGTCACAGGAGTCTCATAATCCCGATCAAGTCCCGCCAAAGTATGTTCCATAAGTTTACGTGGTGGAACAGGGTTTTGAATGGCAGCAAGGGCATCCGCAATGGTTTTAATTTCCCGTAAATAATCATTCATAGGTCTGTCCCCTTTAGAAATATTGCCTAATCTACGAGTTAATTCCATTGAACGAGCCATACTAGCATGCATGAAACGAGAATGAAGTCGAGACCATATTTCCGCAGATGTTTGTAGATGATGAACATACATCAGAACATCACGGGACAAGGTAGCAAATATCCAAGATCGAACACTTTGATCAATACGAAGAAAATCAAAATATGCTGAATTATGTTGATAGGTACCTTGTTCGTCCATAATATAAGGATATGGGGCACAATAAGAACCATCGACAACGCCAAAAAGCTGATGGGAAATCAACACCGCACTGAATTGGGTTTGCCAAGTCAAGAAATCCTCGGTTGAGGACAAACGAACAGTAACCAAATTGGTGACGTTCGGGGCAGCCAATTGAGAATACAACGGTGGTGGAGGATGGGGCGAAGGATGAAGAGCACCAATAGGAACTCCAGACCTAACCCCAAAACATGGAGCAGCAACGGGAACCGAACTCGAAGGACTGTAGGAAGCACCTGTAGGTTCTGCACCAAGGCCAGACAACCATGGAAGTCCTTGAACAGCACCTGTAGGACCAGCCCCAACAGATGAGAACAGGGGACCAGTCACACCTTGATTCGGAAACGAAGGAGCAGCGCCAAAAGACGGGCGTGATAGAGGTACTGTCGAGGTCGGAAATGATGGTTGTGGCATCGTATACAGAGACGAGGAGGCAATAGAAGCGCCTATAGGGAACGAGACATTCAAAGAAGAAATTGGATGACTCATAAGAGGTCATGTGAGGGGCATCGTAGCATCGGTGTCGAAGGGATTGACTGAGGGAGGAGTACTTACTCAATGGGAGGAGCCATGAACAATTGAAGATGGAGTAGATGGATCAGGCTCACTCATGAAAATCCCAAACGAAGTTGACAGGGGAGACAACATGTTCACAAAATAAACTAGGGCATCGGAAGAGAAGATCGTAGTTTTATTTTTTTTAGAAAAACCCTAGTGCTCTGATACCATGTACGAGTATTGAGTGAATGTGGTGGCTCAACCGTTCGGGAGATCTGGCATCGATATATATATATAGACAATAGGATATGTACAATTACAAGAGTAGCTTCACGTCTAACATAATACCCTAATACATTTCTCTCTCCTTCTCCTCCACCGCCGACCACCGGAGTCGGGCTTCTCGCGCCACACCTAGGTGCGGAACGAGACTTGGCTCTTTTTTTCCGCATATAATAATAATAATAATAATAATAATAATAATAATAATAATAATAATAATAATAATAATAATAATAATAATAATAATAATAATAATAATAATAATAATAATAATAATAATAATAATAATAATAATAATAATAATAATAATAATAATAATAAACACTAACATAACAATAATTTAATATAAGCATATGCAAAAAAAAAAAATTCAAAAACCTTGCTCCACTCCTGGATGCGGAGCGAGCCCGCCACACCTAGGAGCGGAGCGCAATCTCTTTTTCTTTCCTTGTATAG
Source organism: Tetragonia tetragonoides (assembly GCA_038025085.1). Taxonomy (NCBI): domain Eukaryota; kingdom Viridiplantae; phylum Streptophyta; class Magnoliopsida; order Caryophyllales; family Aizoaceae; genus Tetragonia; species Tetragonia tetragonoides. The sequence continues at coordinate 33,214,762 of CM076151.1, read as the reverse complement.
CCAAATAGTCGGTGTTGGAATATTGGTGGGCAGTGGGGGTGGGGACGATGGTGGGGGTGGTGAGGGTGAGGAGAAAGAAAGACAAATAGTTGATGTGGGGGTGGGTGAAGACGAGAGAGAAACACTACAACAAAATGCTATTTAACCACGCTAAAAACCTTAGATTTACCACATACACTTACAAGCGTGGAAAGAAAATTTTACCACGCTTTTAAAATCGTGACTAAAATCAGTGTGGATAATTTACCACGCTTGAGATTTTCCACGCTTTTAAGTGTGACAACTTATCCACATTAATTTTCGTGAACAATTGTATTTTCTTCACGCTTTTCAATGTAGAAATTTTTAATGTAGTTTAACTTTGTTTAGGAGGCGGGAAATTTTTTACTACTCTGAAAAGCGTGGCAAATTTTTGAGCGGACTTTTTTTTTGTTCTTTTCTCGAGATCAAATATTTTTAACATTTGTGTTATGCACAACTATTATTATTTACATATATATGTCATCATTTGTACCTGTAGCACTCATCCAAAGAAACGATAATTAAAAATATATTTCACAATTAAAATGCTCAAATATTATACATAGATTGTCGACACAGGAAACTAAAAAAGAAGGTTTAGTGACTACATCTCATTTTTTGATCTCAAAGAAACTTCATTATATAATTAGTTGTTCCTACAACACCACTAAGAAATATCATTATAGAAAATACTAGAAGAAATGAAACGGTAGTCTTGAACTTTGTCATCAACAGCTCCAGCAACTTTTTGAGTATCGACATGCTAAACGTGTAAATGATTGGTCTTGTTACCAGATTTTTGAGATGTGTCCTTGTGTCACTGACGTATACAAGTAGATTCCTTCTACAAAATCGTTATCACCGCCATACTTGAAAAAATGAAATTGAAAGGGAGAATCGCGAACCAAACCTGAATTTCACTAAAGAATGTGAAAAATCATTAAACAAAAATGCATAGATAATGAAAGGTAAGCACGATTCAGCGAAATCATTTAACCGATTAGCAAATCTAGAATGAATTAGGGAAGATCAGATGGGCACCTGTATAATTCTTCAACAAATTGATGACATCGAGAGTGTTTCCTGGGGATTTGTGCGAGACAGGAGGAAGGCAAGACATTAAACAATGGAGTTCATTGAACTAATGAACTCGCAGCCACAAGTATGGAGGGCAATGGAGCGGATGAAAGAGAAAGGGAGAGAGAGTACAGTTTGAGGAGAAGAGTCAGGCAAACAAATTTTTCACGCCTCTTTTTTTTTCTTTCTCTTTTTTTTTGTTTTATTTTTGTTTTTTGTTGTTGTTGTCTGTGGACGAAAATAAGGCGCTACACACAAATTCCAAATTTTTGGAGGAGTCCGCCAGTGAAAATTAGAGGCTTTTCACGCTGCAAAGTGTGGAGAATACGCTTTGTAATTTTTCACATATTAAAGCGTGGCAAATATGCGTATTTTTTTGCATCTGAGTTGACGCTTTAACAAGCGTGGTAAAAAAAAAAGGGTCACCTATTAGCAAATTTGTTGTAGTGAAAAAATAAGGAAAAATTAAAAGAGGGGTAAAAATGGATCGGAACACATGGGTTATTGTGGGTAGTATTAAATAAAAACAAAGATGATATATAATAGTAATAGGGAATTAGAATTAGAATAGGAAACTAATTTTGTACATATCTTCTGTAACCCTAAATACACTCATATATATATATATATGTGTGTGTGTGTGTGTGTGTGTGTGTGTGTGTGTGTGCGCGCGCGCGCGCGTGCGTGCGTGCGTGCGTGCGTGCGTGTGTGTGTGTGTGTGTGTGTGTCAGGCTCCCATATTGGGGCAAGCCATCCATTGTAATTTCTGTACAAATAGGTCTCTATACTTTTTTTTTGAGGGAGGTCCCTATATTAATAGTGAAACTTATTTGATTATTATCCAATGTGGAGTTAGTCTTTAACTAATGTGGTGAATATACGATAATGTTTGACATACGTTGTATACTCAATGCTACTCCCTTCGTTTCCTTTTAAACCTCCTACTTGCTTTTTCATTGTCTCCAATGCGGCACTTTAACCATTAATATCTCTAAAATTATACAAGTAAAATTTTTACAAATTTGATATTACGAAATACATTTGTAAGGAATCTAATGCATATAATTTCAAATCACAACTCATAATGAATTTTTATATATTAACGGTCAAAGTTTACAAAATTTGACCTGAAAAAAGCAAGTAGGAAGTTTAAAAGGAAACAGATGGAGTACTATTTATTCTAAAAGTTATGTACAATGGTTACGCGCAAGCGATCCGGTGCCCATGCAATAACTTCTAAAGTTGTAGTACATATGCACCATGAGATAAGTGTCTATGCACATGGTAATGTTATGTCTCGAATTTGAGATGTCTGGCATAATCCCAATATGTTATTGGTGACATATGTTATCTGGAATCTTTTTAGTTTGCTAATTGTGCGTATTAGGCGTAGGTCTATTTATATGTCTATATATATTTCATGAGACATTGTGTGTGGGTGTGTTCACGTGTGTGCGCTCGCTCACCACCACCATCAAGATGGGAGAATGAAAAAGGTCCTCAAGTGAGAAAAGTTAGAGTGTGTTTGTAATTTCTTCGTTGAAGAGAGTTTTTGAGATTTGAGAAAAACAATTGCATGGGTGAGTTTCAATGATTGTAACCGTTTTTGACATAGTGAATTGTTATTTTCACTAATGGGTTTTTCCTAGATTCGGGGTTGTTCATGTAAATCTTTTGTCTTGTTCTCCTTTATTGCTTATTTTGTTTTACTCAATATTTTCAGTTATTTATTCATTGTTGTTAGAATCACTTTTGGGATTAAGTAAAAGTAATTTGATTCCTATCAAATTCGACTTAAAGCCTAGATTGTGGATTGTGGATTTTGACAACAATCAAGTTTAATGTTGAGAAGATTTAAGAAATTCAAGATGGGTTCGATCTTGATCGAATAAGGTTTGGAGAAGAAGCTTTCAAGGAAGGAAGATGTAACTCGCATTGGTATATATTGGAAGGCGAAGTTCAAGAAGATGTATCTCACAGTCAGAGGCGGGACTGGGTCTGGCCCCCCAGTATTTGCCCCCCAGTATTTGGGACAAAAATTAAATACAATTGGTGTAGCTAACAAGCCGAAATATTAAAACGAAGCCCAAATATTGTAGTTGTATTGGGCAGAAAGCCAGTAACCAAAAAGCAAAAGTAATATACTCATTCTCGTTATCTCTCTTCCCATTTCCCATTTCCCAATTCGCAATTCCCAATTCCCATTTCCCATTTCTCTCTCCTCTTTTTTGTCGGATTATACTGCAAAAAACAGAACCCTAGTCTAAGGCTATTTTGCACTTTGGCAGTCATATCAACATATGCTTGATTTTTTTAAATCTTAAATATGATTGCTAAATAGCATATCGTCATAAACAAATCATTATTTCTATATTTTTTATTTTTTTTTCCTGTTCGTATATACTCTTAGAAAGTAAGTAAGAAATTAGTGATTCTTTATTTGTTGATTTTAAATTTCTTTTTACCTATGATAGATTATTAGTATTAATAAAGCGCATTGATAGAGTCAATAATTGGATTATTATAGCAAACAATGCAACATACCCTAACATATAACTACATGTATAAAATATTTTCAATTCACTATTTTTTCTATCAAAAGAAAATTCAATTCGGTAGCTATTTTGTACAATCTAAAATTTCATTTAGTTATTGATATTTTATCAAAAAAAAATAATTTTTTTTATAGAGAAATAAAAAAATTAATAATAATTACATGTATAATTATTTTCATAATACATATGCCAACATAATTTATCTACTCAAATTTCATATGCTCCCCCGCCCCCCTCAACAAAACCTTTCAAGATCCGCCACTGCTCACAGTTCTGTTAGGTTGTTCACTACTTGTTACTATCTTTTGATATCCATGTATATTATTTTCAGACGGGTTTTGGACGAAGTGCTCATCGAGATTTTATACCGGTTCAGAAGGTAAAGTTGGTACCTCTTTAGTTACTCAAGATGTTCTTGGGTGTAAATTCAATTCAAGGTGGAGCATTGAGATATGTGTGTGTGTGTATGAGAGATATTTGAGAGACACAATTGCAGGGGAGAGTTTCCTGTTTGTAATCTCCCTTAATATAGTGAATTATTCTCTCCCTCCGCCCATAGGTTTTTCCCCAAAGTTCGGTGTTCTCCATGAAAATCTTGTGTTATGTTCTCCTTGATTATTTATTGTGTTCTTCCCAATATTTTATGTTCTTTATACATTGTCTTTGCAATCACTCCAAACTTTAAGTAGAAATAAATTCCTAACACACCTAAATAAGAGTTTTTGTCCATGCAAATAATGTTTTACTTTTCTTAGCCTGGAACATGATAAGGATAAGGCTATTGTATGCTTCTAGTTTAAGTGATCACATTATAGAATGGGTTAATGTCAGGTCCTTTAATAATTGCACCCGAACACGTACCCTTATGCCAATCCTGTGAGTTACTGTATTTAGCTTGTTGTTCGTCGGCAACACGAAATTAAAGAGAACGAAGGATGACCATTGATGACTTAGCACTCAAAGTGAAGTTAAGTAGAAAGTTTAAGAGAATATCTAGATATAGATCGAGTAATGATTTTCATTAATTAGTTAGGTGAACATGTGATGTAACATGCAAGTATATTTAAATGCTCCTATTTGACTAAATTACAAGTTATGAGGCGCTCATGCATTTAGATTGACATGTACCATGACAAGTGTGCAACATGTTGAGAAGTTTTAATGCACCCGAAAAAATATCATTGTCCATGCAATTAAAAAATAATTTGGAAATATTCTAAAGATTGCTACTTTATACTCCACTTTAGTAAACAACACTATAAAAATGAGATTGATTCCGTAAATTTAATCTTTTGGACCCTAAAAGAATGGTTGTGCCTAGCTCAACCCATCAGCGTATATAATGAACCTAACATTTCATCCGATTTGACTAAATGACTATCTTAATACTCTTACAACAAGACATGGTACTTAGACTTCTATATTAATCGATTATTTAACGATCCCTGTGATATCACGATATTCTTAATATCATCAATGATAAATCTTATGTTTTTTCCTTGAAATCTTAACTTACGAGTCATTATTTGTTTATCAATGGGTTGAACACCTAAACACCTCAATATCATCTCCCTGTAACAACAAATTATGCGCAAAGATAGAAATATGTTGAACAAATATATAATTTGTATTGATTTGAATTTCGGATACAATTCTCTGTATATTTCTCTTTACAATAGAAAAACAAAAGAAATCCTCTCATTCAATCTCTTCGTTGACTTTGAGTTGAGGGTTGAACGATTTGATCTCAACTGCAGCAGGGATGTATTCTTTAACAGCTTTGAAGAACACTTAGATTTGGATTCGAGGGCCTAGGCTTGATTTTGAATGTAGCTTTTGTGTTGTGAACGAATATCTGTAGAACACTTTTTATTACTTGAGAGTCTTTGAGTTGGTGTTTCAGCAGGCTTCACTCTGTGTTTTTTCTGTGTGTCTTTCTCCTAGGGTTGTCCCCTATTTATAGTGGAGGAGTAGAGAGTTGTAGATAAGTGGTAGTCTCAAAAAGATAGAATTTCACCCCATTATTTACGAAAAAATAATGTTTTAATAATTATCTTTTAGGTGTTGAGAGTTACCTCCATCATGAACTCTCCAAAAGATAATTATCTCCAATTTAATTAGGAAATAATTATTATTTTTATTTTAGATAATTCTTTGTAGAAATTATCCGTTTAGGAGACATTTACTCCATCTTTGTGTGGGTCTCAGATGATACATGGCATCATTTAATTTGTTTGCTGCTCGAGTTTGTAGATGACACATGGCTTTATTTTATTAGCCGGTCAAATTGTCAGCTGTGGTCTGTGAACCTTCACTTGCCAGGTGGCGCATTGTAATTGGTTGATTATTTTTTGCCTTCTACACTCCCATTTATTTAATTTTCTTATTTGCTTTGACGATTTTATATTCTTTTAAATTTTGGTCTTGAGGTCTAGTCACCATTTTTTTTTATTCGAGAAATCCGCAACCACTACTCTTAAAGTGTGCATTGGATAAGCTCCCAGTAGCCTATAAGCCATAAACACGAGACGAACCAACAAGATAAATCTTGCAGATAAGCTCAATAAAAATGGCTTACTGGAATTTGAATCATTATTCTTGCCATAAAATCTTAGCTATACTACTCTTTTCAAGGGTGGATGTCTCATCACCTAGTCACCTTCATACACTACCTTATTTTGAATTAAATTACAATAAAATTAGATCTACATTTTTTTATGCTCTAAAAAAAATGAGATTTACACTTTTTCGTACCTAAAAAAGAACAGTACTTTTGGACTTGCATGACAGGCAACCATTGACAAGCATCCACGTAGTTAGTGTCCTCCAAAAAACATTTCAAAATTGGTCAAGGGTAGTTTGGTCAAAGTAGAAAAATTCTGTCAAGCCCATTTTTAATTTTTTTCAGTGGCTACGAGAAAGCGAACCAAGCTTCATATCAATAGTTGTCAAATAAATTCTCATATGATTTGATCTGTTTGTGTAAGATTTACTCTCTCTCTCTCCTAAAATCTTCTTCGAAATACGGTCGGTCGAAACAAAACCCAGTTAATAATACGGTTGCTTGAACCCCAGTAAGTACTAAATCCAGTTCTTTACTTATTATTTTGCATTAATTTCCTGTCCTTTTTTTTCTGGTATCTTTCTTTTTCGTGTTAATTTGTCATGTCCATTATTTGTTTGTTTGTGTTCTTCCATATTTTTTTGATCAGCATAAAAATGGCGAAAGCAAGTTTTGTTTTTTTATTGTGATTAGGGGTTAAATCGCTCATGATTTCGCAGTGGAAATTTGTATATAAGTCTAGATTTCAGCTTTAGTTCTTTGTAGTTTTTGTATTTCTTAAAAAAAAATAAAAAGTTGATGAATTTGGTAAGACTAGATTGAAACTTGCTTCAGAATTTGTGACGTGATTTTGTTAAATGCTAGGACCCATTTCCTTTTTACTTGAATTACCTCCAACCAAATGGAAAAATGGTTCTGGGTTTTAGTATTTAGTTCTCTAACTCAAATGATTATGTTATGGTAATGTGTGAATTTCTGTTTATTGTCATTCATAGTCAATAATGCAAGTTCCCAAGTGAAGTTATGGAAGTCTTCAGTTGATGGGTTGTTTGGTACTTATGATTAGATCATCTTGAACATATTTTTTGAGGCAATGTCGAAGTGGCTTAGACAAGAAGTTTTAGGGTTCTGGGTTATGGAGTAGAAAGGGGGAGAAATAGTACAATAAACATGAGCATTTACAGGGTTTGGTAATTGGGGCATGTCATGTTTGTCAAAAGTCATTTGCTTGTGATTTTACTGACACCATGGCCTGGGGAAGCCGGAACCATTGAAGCTGGAGGTTATGAGTCTTATGACTGTAAATACATGTATTATGTCTTTGGCTTTGTAGTTTTGCCTGTTGGATCTGTTTCTTGAGTGCGTGGACTTCATACTCGGTACCGGCACATACAGTTAACCACGTGTCTGTGTAATGTAATAATTGTTTTTGTGATATTCAGAAGATTTGATTGATCTTTAATACTGATTTCTGGCTGCCTCTGTGTAGGAAATCATAATTCAACGAAGCGTTTTTTTGGGGTCGATAAGACTCCAACCGCAGATCAAACGTGAAGCTTTTTTTTTATGATTGATGGAAAGTAGCTTAGAAGCCAGTTGAAGAGACATGCATAGTAAGATGGGGACCCCGCATCGCAGGTTTGTAACTCTTACTGTTTCTCTCTGTTGTTAGGCTCTGTACATTATATGTTTTCTGGCAAATTCTTCCATTGACTTGTTGTCTTTGTCATATTGATGTGCAATTTGCTTCCCAACTGTTCAATTTAATGTTCATGTAATGAGATGACTTACAGAGTTTCTTTTGATGTACATACGTTCATATTTTATAATGCAGCGGAGCAGTGAAGCGATCAAATGACAGTGCTAGACTCATCATGACTACTATCATGGGGATTGTATTCGGGTTTTTTGTGGGAGTGTCATTTCCGTCAGTTGCTCTTTCTAAGGTGTGTTACTATTTTTCTATCAGGTCCCAGTCACTTTTCTGTTTGATTGGAATCATGTCATACAATTTAGCTTGCCATGAATTTTTCCAGATCAAATTATCCTCAAGGCTTATCTCTTCTTTTGATGGAGCCTTTGCTGACAACAATAGACCTGGAGACAAACTTGAAGATCAGGGATCACTAGCGGTTCCTAAGGTCTGTAATGTCACTCCTGGTGGTATCGTTGTTTTACTTTTGTTGCTTTGAAAGAGCTGCCAGTTATTTAAGAGTTCTAATTGAATTCAATTCATATTTTCCTATAAATACTTATCTATGCTTGGAAATATTGTAGCAATCCAATTCCTGAACATCCTCTTTTCTGCTGTGTAAAAAGTTAAAAACAAAAATGAATTGGCAATTTAAAAGCCAGGCTGTAAGTTGTGGTTTCAATTTTTGGTTGGTATGAGTGCTATATCACTCTAGTCAAACAGACTGACAGGTAACACGTGGATGAGCTAGACCCTTACTGTTTGAATCAGTAGATTGGCTTTTCTGACGAGGCCTCCAATGTTGATGTCTGCGTAATTTCTTGTTCATCAAACATTGATGATCCTACTCTCTTGATTAGGTGAAAGACCAACCCAAGTTTATGACAAGTACGAATTCGAAAAGCAGCTTTTTGTGGCTTTAAGTATGGTTTGTGACTTTGTGCAAGTATTAGGAGAGGCATATGGGCTGGCATTTTCCAGAGCTTCGGTACTTTGGAAGATAAGTGCAGGATTTGTTGAGGGTTGCCAGACACTTTCTCCAGTGTTGTCTGAATGCAAATCAGAAAGGATTAGTATGGGATCTTACTAACAATAGGAATTAAAACTCACCCGAATGCTACTAGTTAGTATGGTTATTTTTATCACCTGTGGATCTTCTCCCACATTTGATGCTAACATTGCAAGTTATGGGAATTGCCTATTGTCTAATTTTTGAAGCCTGACCTATGCTCATTGGCCATCACTATCAAAATGATTGAATAGGTATTGTAGAACTTTTCAGGAAGGAAACCAGCTTCCTTGAAAGATTCTTTGCTGAATTCCCTTTGAATATCATTTTCCATGCTGTAGGCAAAAGTGAGGTTTATCATAATTAACGGTAATCGGCTAAGCTACTTTTACTTTGTTGTGGAGCGATCACTCTACATAGTGACTTAGATTGTCCTGGTGGGGGGGATGCAACATTGTTTAGCTGGACCATGTTGTCTGATCATTCAAGTATATATAGTATTGAACTACTTGGCTGATGCATACTTTTTTGATGTCTCTATTTTGTGCATGTTTATATGGGTCAAATACAGAAAAAATTAGAAGTTGGTAAGTGATTCCTTTCATTCAAAATAGCGCTTACAACTCCTTGATGTAACTATGTCCATCTTCTCCTCCTTCCGTATGCTGAAAGGTGTTTGGGATGGGATCTTTGGGTAGTAGGTTCCTATAGTGATTCAATTATAGAATTTCCTGTAGAGATATAAGTTAACTAGTTATTTTTGTCTCCCTCAATATATTGCTCCTTCTCAACTAAATCTTTTGGTATTCTCAGTACAACTGCGGAGAGATTCATGTCAATTCCTTTATTCTAAATGTGTTATTCATGTCACTTCCTTTATTCTAAATGTGTTGATTATGTCAGTCATTTTGGGTCTCTCCTTAGCTACATGATTCCTTCTTGTTGTAATCTAGGTGATCTCCTCTCAGGGCCACTGGAGGTTTTACCGGTCGTTAACTTCAGGGCCCATGGGATTAGTCAAGCAAAGCTTGGACACCCATGTTATCTAAAAAAAAAAAAAAAGGTGATCTATTTTACTTCCTACACTGGTCCTCACAATTGTATAATTAGACGAGTGCAGCTTTGGATTTCTGAGCATCATAACGAGGGCCTGATCACTGTTTTTAAGTGTACACCTACATGTCAGTAAAGGGCATAGGGGACAAAAGCCTTATCTTCTAATGTAGGGGAAGACGTCTAGATGCACATTTCTTTTGGAGCAATGCTCTATTAGCTATTACTACCTTTATTTCCCATACTACTATCACCTACTCTCACTCCCTTGATTCTTGTGTTCAGTGTTCAGTTTTTTTTTTCTTTCCCTGGTTATATCTTGGGGTATTTTAGTTGGCTCAGAACAGCATTATTTTCAGATTCAAGTATTTTGTAGTCTAAGCTAAACAGTATGATAATGTCCTTTAAGGCGCTATTTTGATTTTGTAATGTGCCAAAATTAAGGTCCACAGATGTGACCTGTACACACTGAAGCAAAATGTCAACTTGGCTGTGTTTCTGGTGGGAATTTCAGTAGCATTAGGTTGGTGATGTTTGATGTTCTGTCAGGTTTGAAGCTAATATTGTCTATCTGGATAGTTGCCTTTCATCTCAGCAAATTCGTCATGATTTCACCAGAGACAGGCGCATAACATATTCCTTACAGGCTACAGCTCATCTTTAGCTGTCAATTCTTTTGGATATTAAGTTCCATCACATACGCAAGTTTGTAAAAAGTGAGAGGATAAACAAAAGAATAGAAAACATATAATTAGAGTAGGCGAAGAGGGAAGATAGGGAGACAACAACAACCCAGGAGTGATCCTGCCGAGGGCGAGGTCTAGATGTACGCTAGTAGATAGGAAGGCGAAAAAGAAAACATCTTAGGTCAGTAAGCCTCCATGCTTGTTCACTGATAAAGCTTTGTCTGAAGTTGGCACAGCCTAAGGCTTTAAATACAGATTATAGTAGGTATTTAACTTGGATGAAGTTTCAGACATGCTATAGGCTTAATATAAGAAGCAGGGACATTATAAATGATGAGGCTGACTTGCATATCATTGATCCTGTTTAATATTGCATTCTGTAAGATGCATTAGCTTGTAATCTGTAGCTTCTTACAAAGTTACAACTTCTCATAGTTACTGTGGCTGGTAATTTACGAGTGGTTACTCTATCTACTTACAGATATATGTTCCAACCAACCCTCGTGGTGCCAAGATGTTACCTCCAGGAATTGTTGTTCCAGAAACTGACTTATATCTTCGAAGATTATGGGGTGAACCAAGTGAGGTATGTTTCTGTACAACTTGTCCTGCTGTTTTATCTGTTGTTTCATCAGTTCTCTCTTTTGAATAGTAATTCTTGTATCTGTAGTTTCCTTTCTTTTCTCTTTGAAGAGAAAAGACACTGAGGGGATGAGCCTTCACGTACTTTCTAGTTTTACTCCATAAGTAAGGCACTAGCACTCTTATAGAGTACTGTTCTCTTTTGAATTGTTGGCATGTGTCCAATGTTAGTATGGAGACAAGTCTCTCCATGTTATAAACAACCTCCTTCTTGGATAACCTTACCATGATGACAGGGAAGCTTCCCTATTTTTGAGCTATTGAACTCAATTATTCAAGAATTCCTACAAGATCATCCCTAACCGCCCCAACAATCCTGAGAACATCCATACTGATACCATAAGGACCTGGTACCCTTCCCCCTATCTATATAGTACACCTCTGTCTTTACCTGAATTTACTCGTGAGGTCTCTCAAACGAAACCCCTAAATGTGAAGGGGTTGCAATATTAGATCCCACACCAACCCCTAAATGCAGGGTGTCTCTACCTGCTTCTCTCCGAAGTCCAAACAATGTCAGGTAATATTTTGTGATCTCACCGCTAATTGCCCCAATTTCAAAAAGCACTTCCCTGATCACCCTGCAATTTATTGTGATACATTAGCCCTTCACCTCCTCCTGTTCACTACTTAATAGAAGAGCCTACAGATAGTGTCCCCTCCTTGGCCCATTTTAACTTCATCTTCTGCATTGGCTGTGTCTCTTCCACAAAATACCTCCTTAGTATTGTTTTCCAGTTTCACACTCCTCCGAGCAAGGCCCTCCGCTTGATTCCCCTTAGTCTCCTAATCAGTTGCAGAAATTCAACTGAGCATTATTCTTCCCACTTACATCCCCAAAACCTCCTTATTCCATACCTTCAACTTTTATTTGGTGAATTTCAATATCTTCATTAAACTAAAATCCTTGCCATTTCTGAGCTTGCATTTACCCCACCACTCCTCGACCACCTTTATGTGAATCTTGCTGAGAAGTTCAAAGTCCACATATTTTCATATCTAAATGGTGCAGGATCCCACTTAACAAAATGATAATTGGAAAAAGATCCGAGCACGGTCGAGGTAGCACGTCCTGCACCAATGACAGGAACACATACTCCACCTCATTAGTAAGTAAGAACTAAGAAGCCATTAATCCTAAATGAGGTAGTATGGCGAGCCGCAAGTGGCGATCTATAGGCCCTAACAGACCAAGTGAACTGGGCATTCGACATCGAGAGATCTCGTAACTTACACTCCTGTATAAAGTTACTATAGCTGAAAGCCAATATGAACCCCTCCTTTATAAACATGTCTGAACTCCTCATAGCTGGAAGCCCATATGATTTCTGAACCACTCATCATCCCCTGCATTTCGGACCATGTTGAAATCTCTCCAACTATCCACCTTGGCAAACAGAAACATGCTAGAGCAGTCACCTCCTCCAGAAAAGATTGCTGCTACTGCTGGATACATGGCCCGTAAACGAAAGTGATGTCACTCCCTTCTAATCCTTATCTCTAAGTACACCGAAATAGAAAATGCCCCCATGAACGTCTAGTTTAGATGCAAATTTAGTGTACAACACAATAAGGATCTCTTGAAGCACCAATAGGTGGGATAACAGCCTAATTCTTACTTCCCTCAAACTCCTCATGAAGATGTACTTTGCCCACCTTGATTTCCTGGATTGAACACCACATCAGGTGCAACTTTAAATATGACCTCCCTGACAAAGTCCATCTTCTCTCTCTTCCCCTAACTCATTCACATTCCAAGTGACCACAGTATTTAAGAGCGCGAGGCGCAATGAGGCAATAGAGGTCCATAGAGCCTAGGCACAAGGCGCTAGGCAAAGGCACCCGCCTCAGTGAACTGAGGTGCACTACTGCACTAGTGTATAATTGAAAATATGGTATTAAATAAATGGTCTTTTCATCAAAATGTATCAGAATACCCTATGTCATTAAGTATAACAGAAGTGCAGTCCTTAAAAAAGCATCAAATCATCACTTCAGAGTTCAGGGGAAAAAGCAACGATTTTTGCGTCTCAGGGTGCGCCTCAAGTGCAGTGCACCTTGGGCGCCTCACCTGCGTCTCACTGATGTCATTGCGCCTAGCAGCTTAAAAGCGATTGGCTGGTGGGCGTCACGTCTTGTGCGCCTAGGCGCGCCTCCGGCGAGTCTTTTAATATACTGCAACCGACTATGGCCCTTTTTCTTGCGATCTCCCTCCTCTCCTTCGTTAACACTTGTCTGGAGGTTTCAAAGCCCCATTTTCTATTTTTCCTGCTTCCTTCAAGCCTAACTCCTGGAGACACATGCAGCAAATTTCCTGGCCTCAAGAGTCCAGCAGATTGTATCCAAGGCGGTTAAGCAACTCCTTTGGATATAGATTATCCTCAGCATCCCTTCAAGGCTTGACCTTAACAATACTGTGGCTTGGTGGAGAACAAATTGTTAAACCGTAATTTCACCAAGACCATCAAGTGAGTGCACAAGACTCTGGCAATTGGCATCAATTGGCAGGGTTGGTTGTTTTAGCACTCGAAATGGAGGGGGTGACGGTGTTAGCCAAAGTGCCACACACAAGCCCAACTCTCAGCCGCACCACCCTGCTATACTTTTATATAATTGAGGAATAGTGTTGACCCAGCTTGAAACCCTTGCCATTGTAGTGAAAGGAAGGCGATGCACCTAGTTGGTTTCTTTCCTTATGCCCTAGATTGAAGTTGTATCAGCTTATGGACTACTTTACAACTAATGAAGTAAATGACACCTCTGTGGCTGCCGGCATTGACTTTGTCCATTATGCTCGAAAGTTAAAATTTTGAATGCTTATTACTTTTCATATTTGTTGGAATGGACATTTTCAAGCTGTAAATAAATAAAAGGGTACCTCAAATAAGAAAATGAGAGACCTAGGGGCACTCTGTGAGATAACACCAAATTCCAACATGATCAATATAAAATCTATATTTATGAGAGCAGGAGTGGTTTCTGATTCAGTTGATTTGATACTTCCTTTTTTCTAGAAATGAAATTCAGACTTTGCTTGATCCCTTTAACACATTCCTTAAAGCTGTCGCCTTTTTTTTTCTCTGAATTTTCCGCAATGACAAATACGGTTCCATTGATGTACTTTATCACAAATGGCTTGTACTGATGACATACATTGAGCATAAAGGACAAAAGCCAGCATTTAGAAACTTAAAATACTATTGTATTTTGTATTTGATTCGATTTTACATATTTTTTATGAGGATATTTTAGGATATTAGGAATAGAATATTTAGTATTATTTTTCCAAGATTTTTGTTTTCTATTCTAGTTAGGATTTGCTTAGGAAGCTGTAGTTGTCTCTCCTTACGATTATGGATTACTAGAACAGTTGAGGTTATTCTATTTCTCCTGCGTTTTATCTCAACTTTTTCTCTGAATTTTCACTCGCAGGATTTGAAAAAGAAGCCCAAATACTTGGTCACATTCACTGTTGGGTTTGCTCAGAAGGACAACATTAATGCAGCCATAAAGAAGGTTTGCATTTTATTTTCTGCCAATATGCTGCTAATGTTTTTTCCACGTCAGTGAGATTAGTGATTTGACATTATGGTGCAGTTTTCTGAAGATTTCCAAATTTTACTGTTTCACTATGATGGTCGAACTAGTGAATGGAATGAATTTGAATGGTCCAAACGAGCTGTCCACGTTAGTGCGCCAAAGCAAACAAAATGGTATGAACTTTTCCTTCCAAAATTCATTTTGCATTATGGCACGCGCTGAAACATCGTATGGTGCTGAGAACTTAGACGATGATTAAAGCAGATCCTGAACATAAAATGTGGAGGAATGATAGAAGTACACGTTGTTTTGGTTCAGGAGCTCCACAAGATTAATGTTCTTTTATTATCGTCTCATTGGAGCTTTGCATCTCTTATTTTTGAAGTATTTGAAAATATATTTAGGAATCTATGCTGGAACCTGGAAAGAGCCAAATTTATTAGCATCATGCATAGCTGAGATGACTTTTAGTCTGAAATTCAGGTAGTACCGGTACTGGATGCGGGCCCTTTCGTGCAACTTCTATGGAGGAACTATACAATAAATTTTTTTTTTTTTTTAGGTAACATCGGTATCCGGGCTTTGCCCGACTAATCATGGCCCTGGAAGTTAATGACAAGGAAAACCTCCAGTGACCCCGAGGAGACTCGAACCACCTCTGTCAGAGGTCTTACCAATTGAGCCACCCACTCAGGGTTTATAGAATGCCATAAGTTTCAAACCATTAATTTTCTGTTGTGCCAAAATGAATGCCAGGTTTTAGGTTCTTTCTGTTACCCTTCTACTTGATCTGATTTCTTTTACTTTTTCAAATCATTTGATCATTCGTTGGAAAGATATGCTGAGAGCTTATGAGATATAGGTCTTTTTTTTATTATTTTTTGGATAGCATGGGTATCCAAGCTTTGCTTGACTAATCCCATGGGCCCTGAAGTTAACGACCAGAAAAAACCTCCAGTGGCCCTAAGGCGACTTGAACTTGGGACCTCTGGAATAAATCTCAGAGGTCTTACCAACTGAGCTATCCCGTCAGGGTTAAATATAGATCGTAAGACGCTAATTTCCTTTTGAAAATTATGGGTGCCCATAATTCTTATAGTAGTGCCACTTCCAGATGACAAGTAGTATGTTGATATGGTTTTTTTTCTTCTTCATCTTAGTGTGGGGAGTGGGGCAATGATTGCTAAAGAAATTTGAAGCTAATGATTGCTATGAAAATTGCTAGATGCCTTCTCTGGGGCATTTCCACTAAATAATGGAAATGGGAAGAATGCTTGGATATACACAGTTATTTGTTCTTTATATTCACTGCAGGTGGTATGCGAAAAGGTTTCTGCATCCAGACGTTGTTGCTGCGTATGAATACATCTTTATTTGGGATGAAGATCTTGGCGTTGAACATTTCAATGCAGAGAAGTAAGTTGAATTTTTGAAATTAAAAAAAAAAATACAATTAATAAAAAAAATATTGGAGGTTGTTCTAATCTAATCATGGTGTTGAATTGTCTGTCATGTTTTTGTTTATCAATCAGGTATATCCAGTTGGTGAAGAAACATGGTCTGGAGATTTCTCAACCAGGTCTTGAGCCCAATAACGGTTTGACATGGGAGATGACAAAGAGGAGAGGAGATAGAGAAGTCCACAAGTATGCTTTTACTTTCACTTGTCTATTCAGCCTCTTGATGGACATAACTTCATCACCTTCTTGCTTTGAGATAAATTATTTTCCATTTGCTACACAAGTTTGAAGAAACAATTCTGATGACCAGGGAAACAAAAGAGAAACCAGGCTGGTGCTCTGACCCACGGTTGCCTCCTTGTGCTGCGTAAGCCTTCTTACTCTTGTTTCTCTTGCACATGCGCATGAGCTAACAAAGAAAACATTAAAACAGGTGGGAAAATAAAATCTAAGCTCTTGTATATGTTGGGTGTTGGGCCCTAGCCCTAAAGTCACTTTTTAATGTCAGGAAGGGTGATGTAATTAAAAAAGTAAAATTACTGCTTTGTCACTCTTTGCTAATTGTTCGTACTTCAGTACTTGGTGGAGCTATAGTGGCTTACCTGGTGAGTGATCTCTAATAGAAACGCTACTCAGTTTGTTGACCAAATTCATGATGCACAACACTAAACTGTTTGTATGGATACTTGTGAGTTTATGCTTAGAAACTTTTCCACAGTTTGACAAAAGTTCCATGATTTTACAGAAAATGTTCTGTTTGATGTCATTTCGTCCAGATTGTAAGGATTTCCTGCCCTAGGGAATATGAGAGCTTTTAAATACTTGTGAAGAGTTCATTTTAAGAGAAGCATGTTTAAATATAGAGACAAGAGATACAGTCTGTACTGGTAAAATACAAATAGGAATAAGATATTCATCCTCACACCTCCTGTTCCCAATTTTCTTTCTCGAACCCATCTCCCTGTTCCTGTCCCATCATAACACTGTTGTAGGATATCTGCAGATTTGTCGAAATTATGGCCCCTGTCTTCTCGCGGGATGCTTGGCGCTGTGTGTGGCATATGATTCAGGTATTTATCTCACATTTTGGGATTAATACTTAATATGTGTCATAGATGGAAATCAAAGTTTTATGTGCAATATTTATGTCATACCCTTAATTGTTTGTGTGACATTTTTTAAGCTTATGAAGGTCTTGGTCAGTGAATTTTTTGTCTGACATTAAGTTGGTTTGATATTCTTAGTTTCTCTGGACTTGACTGTCAATAATATCATTTGTGTTCTGGTAATGATGATGCCAGAGTTTGGAAGGGTGATACCACTGGGGAGTTTTCTTCAAAATCATTTCTAGCGCGTTTGGGTGAGTCTTCACAGTATGCTCCTTTCCCTATTGCCACCCTTTTGTGGAAGGCAAAGGTTCCTTCGAAGGTTAGAGCGTTTGTTTGGATGATGGCGTTGGGAAGAATTAATACTAACAATATGTTACAGAGGAGGCGTCCGGGATTGGCTATCTCGCCTGACATGTGTGTCCTATGTCGTGCTAGTAGTGAGACAAGTTCACATTTCCTTCACTGTGATTTGGTTCGTATTTTATGGGGAAAGTTGTTTGGCATTGTAGGGGAACAATGGGTGTTTCCTGCCAGTGTTGGAGATGCTGCAGGTGCGCTTTCGGGCGTTTGGGAGGGATAAGGAGATGAAGCTGCTGTGGGGCAATGCTGTTTTTGCTATCCTATGGTGTTGCTGGCTAGAGCGGAATGCCAGAATCTTCTCTAGAGGTTCCCTACCACGGAGGCACTTTGGGATAGAGTGACTTATTTAGCTTCTATGTGGGCTAAGGCGGGAGGGGCTTTTAAGAGTTACTCAATTACCGAGCTTCAGAGAAATTGGCATAATTTGTTGTAATTTCATGAGGACAACTTGTCCTCTGCTGCTGTTTTTACAGCTTTATTAATATAAATTTTCTTTTATCTAAAAAAAATAATATCATTTGTGCAGAATGATTTGGTACATGGATGGGGACTGGATTTTGCTCTGAGAAGATGTGTTGATGTAAGCGTTTAATTTCCTGTTGCCCAATTTATTATATGTGCTTAATAATTCGCATCTGATTATCCATATTATCGCTTGTGCTTAATCAGCCAGCAGCCCGCTATTCAGTAGCTATTGTCTGTATACTCTTGTTCATACTCTATTTACTACCTTTAGTTCCTGACAAAAGCTTTGTGGTATAGTTGATTCCCTAGTTCCCCCTAATATTAAATGAAGGTCTTGTAACTTCTCCCTCTTCAAACTCTTTCTGGCCCCATTCTCTTTCTCATCAGTCAGTCTTTTTGAAGTTTTACTGGTTATGGTCCTTCAGATGGTGTGTGTCATCCCTTTGACATTTATCAGGTCATGAACTATATTTTCTTATGCAGCCTGCACATGAGAAAATTGGCGTGGTTGATTCACAATGGATAATTCATAAAGTTATTCCTTCTCTTGGAAGCCAGGTGAGAGTCTTTCATATAGCATTATGGTTATTGAATCTTCGGTGCACTTCCTTGACGATTAATGATGCTAACAAAGAAACATGATGTTGTAGACCGAAATAGGTAAATGATTACCTACTTACAGAAGATGTTTTGATTGAGGGGTGCAAATTGCAGCCTCAAAGTGAGGCTGCACATAGCACCCCTCATTAGATTATTCTGGTTCCACTTTTTAGTTACAGTAGTCAGTGATTGTATCCATTTCCTATTTTAATACGACCCGGTTATTCTGGTTCCTGCTAATTTTATTCGTTATAATTTTGTCAAACTTGTTATGTCCAATATTTAGGGATTGTTATCCCATTGACCCATTAGAGAACAACCTAATTTTTTTTGCTCTTTTCTGTTGTTGCTCAGATCAACCTCAATGTCACATTTTTTTCTGTTTTCGGAGAAAAAATTGCATTATAAATGAAGAAAAGATAGATACAACCTAGCAGGACAAGGAGTCCTCAAATACCATATAATTAAAAGTCACCCCGTCTCACCCGGTGACGTTGGACGTCAGTGAGGGATACCCCTTTAAAAGCACCTGCTGCTTTGGCCCACAACCTTAATTTTGCATTGCTTGAGTTCCTCCGATGTAAAGTTACCTAACAATTCCAACGAAAGAGGCATATATAGTTTATTGGTACTTTCTCAATGGAAGAATGCAATAGGTACAGTGCTAATGGAAAAATACACTCCCAGACCACCTGGCCTAAATCAAGAAAGAAAACAAGAAGGGAGAAAGGGTATCTCTGGTGTTGATACATACCTATGCGCAGGATTCATCCATTGGGCATAGTTGTAATAGTGTCTAGCTAACCAATCTTAAACAACATTTTTTTTTACGCTGTATAATAGTGTGAGCAAGCTGATGAGAATCAAAATATCAGGTAAATAATAAATATATTATTGTTGTTTACAGAAATAAGGTTGCATACATGTTCTCTCTCCTTATCTCCCTTTGAGGACTGTAACATATCCACCTCCCTTTGACTTTGCTAAAATTTAGATCATACCAACTAACTAATTGGTGTTCCTGAAGGCAAGGGAAGAACGTCTGATTGCTTTGTTGGGTGGATCTTAGTACTTTTAGAGACTAGTTTGTTAGAAAAGCTACAATCCTTGTCAGTTTCATCATCAGAATGTATAGCTTAGCCTATGCATCACGATGTTATGTTATCTTACCTTTCCATCTGGTTGCTGACATAACCATTCGGCCACTCTGAAATTTGTACTTTGAAACTTACGCATATATTCTTATCTACCATAGTGAAACCTTTTGCAGTAACCTAGGTTTCTTTAAGTTGGGATATCTCAAAGTGGTTGGGTTAAATGTTATGGTTTTTTAAATATGGTTTTCATTTACAGCTTTTCCTCATGTTTGGTTTAGAAATTTTATTTTGATATTTGTGGCATGGTTGGCTGTGAAGCCTGATAGGCATTGTACACCTAATTATTTGAGGGATATGCCGGATATCTATGTCCATTTAGGTAATATATTGCCTATTTCAGTTCTAGGTTCTCATTATTGAAGGAACCATGTTATAATGTTATCTCGTACTGCTGTGGTAATGCACATTGCTAGAACTTGTAAAAAATATTCCTTTTCTGTTCGATGCACTTTAATGGTGAATGATGCGAAAACCATACACACCATTCCACAACCCTTGGATATTACATTAATTCAATTATATACTCCCTCCGTCCCTTCTTTACTTGGGCATATAGAAATGGCACGGGTTTTAATGGGAGGTAATTTTGGCATACACTTTCCACTTATACCCTTGACCTTCATCCCTTCTCATTCTCTTTCCTCCACTCCTTAACCCCACATGTTGGAACTAATGATGGAATAAAGAAAGGGCATATAAGTACATTTATCACTTTTTTCTTACTAATTAAGGATATGCCCAAGTAAAAGAGGGACATCCCAAAAAGGAATGTGCCCAAGTAAAGGAGGGACGGAGGGAGTACCTGTTATATTTCTATATGAGTGAAATGCCCTAAGAGTGTGTTTGGATATCCAAATTGAAAATCTGAATATCAATGGAAGAGTATGCCTTCACAAGTTCACAACAAGCATTTTGATGAATTGAAATCCTCCAAATGTAGGGAAGAGGGAGGAGGGGTGTAGTTTGATTTTCTCCAATTTTAAAGCTTTATGAATGACTATAGAATTGGACAAATTCCAACCCTACAATTATCTAGGCATTGAAGAACAAATTTACCTCAAATCCATTATTTCAAAGCCAAGTATCCAAACACACCATGAAGCTCTTTGGCTTTCCAAACTATTTGAGCTGAACTCCCCCAACCCGGATGTGAATTCCAAGTGGTAATTTGGTTGACACAAAAAAACTGAAGGGAGTTATATTTCCTGAGAACTACGAGCTCCACTTGTTGGGTATACTGTTTGGTTGGGAAAATGGGAAAAGTAGAATTTGATGGGAAGTTCAACTTTGCAGCAATTGGGGGCACGTCATCTCTTAGGCATATGTGGCTTGAAAGCTTACTAAGCTTTTGGCTGCTGCTTGCTGGTTTTTCCCTCATCCCTCATCATCCAGTTCGCAACAAGTTGAAAAGAAACGTATACTTTGCCGAGGTTTTTATCCCCTCTTTGCTTGTTGAGTATCTTATCTAGCCCCTAGGTAAGTAGATGTAGAACTTCCTACTGAAGTTACTTCTCTAGTTGTGAGCCAGACCATTTTGAGCATTTCCATGTAAGTTCATGGAGGAGCTTTTTTATTTTATTTTTGAAAGGCCATGGAGGAGTTTTATTCATATGGGTTCCTTGTAGGAATTTACTTCATGGGTGTACCAAAAGACCACTATCTTAAGATCTAGTTATTCATTTTTCTAAGATGGTATGTAGCTCATGTGTGCACCAGTGGTTGTTCCCGTGGTGTTATCAGCATTCATTCCTTCAATCTACTTCATCCTATTAGAATATGAGTATACTTTGGTCTAATCAGTAAGTATCCATTGTCAGGGCGAGTCTGAGGATGGAAAAGCTCCATGGCAAGGGGTTTGTGCATATACTGAAGCATTCTTTCTAACAGTCTTGGTTCTTTCTTTTGTAGATATTGAAACTGATCTTTTCTCAATTTGTCTTTTTTCCCTCTTGCTTGTTATAAAGGTTCGACAGAGATGCAAGAATGAGTGGGCTCAGTTCCAGAATCGCCTTGCCAGTGCTGACAAGGCATACATTGCGGAAAAAGGAAAGGGTTAACATAAATTTGATCTACAGCTATCGCCTCTGCTGATGGCTTTCATTCCTAGTTCCCTTCTGTAGTGATATCACACGGAGGATAGTTCATGTTGCCCATGATGTGCTTCTAGTTTGCTTAAGGCTATTCTCACGCCTTCAATGGTACAGAAGGGAAGAAAATTCCACGTTTGTGCATATAATACTACGTCATACGTGCTAGCTAGCCTGTGTCCGTGTTTATGTACCCCTTCTATTAGCTTGTATCCGCCATTCCTTGTTAATTTTGGCAATTCCTATAATTGCTGCTACATAGGACTACCTAGAGAGTGTTCTACCTTTGATGTTGGAGATTAGATGTGAGAAACTTTAGAAGTCTATTTGTACAAATTTTGAACAGCTGACTCGAACAGATGAGAGTAGATGTGACTAAATATTTCACATTTGTATTCTTTTTCGCGGTTCTTGCTCTCAGACATTGTTTTGGAAATGTATTTCTCAGGCTAAAAAGATATCAACCTAGAATTTCTATGCATAAGATAAAAGCAAGGTCAAGTCATTCAATCAATATCCTCAACCCTGAAATTTGCTTAGGCAAACGCTTTGTTTTGGACAGTAAAAAAAAGGTACGTAAATTATTGCTTCCAGCCTTCCACAGTACATATTTTGATTGCTCAAGGGGTCAAGGACTTAAGGGTGTCTTCTTTTCAACTGAATGTATGTGAATTGAATTTAACTTACATGAACTAATTTCTATGGATAGTCACGTTTGCGGTGCTTGTATGGTGGTAGTTATTACCTTTTTTTGTTCTCTCCATAATAATTTAGTGTAATTACCACAATAAGTTCATTTTAAATTCGTCTTTTACTATTAATTTGGTCAAACTAATTGCAATAAGTTAAATTTATTGATTAGAGAAGTGGGGATGGATGTGAGAGTCTGGAATAAAATATAGGGTATATTAGAGTATTGGACAACTGATCATTCTTCTATTAGTCATTGAAAAAGGGCTAAGAGTATCTCCAATGCAAGATTTTTAGAGAGATTTGTGAGGTGAAAACTATTTCTAATAAACTTGTACCCCATAGTCACAAACCTATGAACTTGTAGTTTTTGCAAAGTGTTTTGTGACATATCTAAAAACACAGTTAAGGAGTTGAGCATTGAATATGCTCTAACGTAGTGTTTTTGATATCGGACTAATTGAACAACCAGCGCAAGCACTGTCGTCAACGAAACACCAATAAGAGATTACTAGATTAGTATAGTTCCTAGAAGTTAGGAGACACGACGCACGAGTCATAGGGAATCATGACCTTTTTTCTTTTCGATAATTTTAGGAGAGCTATATTAATGAGATAAAATATTACAAGTAAGGCATCTCATACAAAGTTTCCTAAAGGCACTCTCCCGTGATAGCGTCATTTGCTTGGCATGTGGGATGGGGAATCATGACCTTGCCTTACAAAATCACTTGGGAGTAGACCTGGGCAAGTGGAAGGGGACCTTGTAACCGACCTGGTCCGGCTCAGTACCCAACAGGTCATAGCCTATTTACAATCGTAAAATGGACGCGTTAAAATAGGTCGGCCCATTTAAAGGTTAAACGGGTCGTACCGGATCACAAATAGAGTCAACCCACAGAAAATTTTATTATTAAAACAACACTTTTAAAAATTTTAAATGGGCCAAAATGGGCTGACCTGCCCTGTAAGTTGTAACCGACCCGACTAACAAACATGATTAACCCGACCCAGCCTACTTGGAAGTAAATTTTGTTTTTTCGGTGAGATACTTGGAAGTAAATTTAAAACTAATGAACTACTTCCTCCGTCCCACAATATAAGTCGTTCTAGAAAATTGATTTTTTTCCCATATTATAAGTCATTTTAGAGTTCCAACAAAGCATTTATTATTGTTTGCCAATCTACCCTTCTTTGACATTACTTCATTAATTACTCACTTTTTGGCTAAATACAAAGTCAAGGGATAAACTAGTCAAGTTTAATTATTTTTGATAGAATTAAGACTATTTAATAATTTTTTTAATTCGTGTACAAAAATCTTAAACGACTTATATTGTGGGACGAATGGAGTACCATTCTTGTTGGTAAACTAACACGTTGATTTGATTTGTATATTTGTAGTAGTGCTAGTGCTACTAGCAAAAGAGCAGAACATCTAACGTTACGCTTACCGGAGAATGTTAAAGATCTGTTAACATGCTAATTTACCATGTACATTAGCAAACAAGTTTGCCACCCAAATCCAACCAACCGTACGAAATGAAGTCCTTGTCCTATTCGCCCCCAACGTTCTGTTGCTTTATTATTCTCTGCATCTTTGTCCCCAAATTATTACTCTCTAACGTTCTAAAAGTAATTTTTAATTTTAAAAGTGACTGCGATTTATTGAACTATTCATAGCAGTTGGGAGCACCGTACGTTTATCAGTTTAAAAATGGACGAATAAGATTACTTGTCACTTGATCCACCTTTGGTGCGGTGGAAGTCAACAATTTTACATCCACTTATAAAAGATTTAACAAAACTCACAGTTAATTATATTGTATGGTTATGATTAATGTCATCATTAGGATTTAACTATTAAGGACATTACCAATGGGAGGTTTTAATCGGGCAAGAAAAAAAATCTATGAATACATCTCTCTTTATTCAGGAAAAGCTGAAATACGTATATATTTAGATTAATGGTGTGTTCTTTTCCACTTATTCGATAGTGAGAGTTTAATTTAGTTTGATAGTGTGTTCTATTCTATACTATAGTATGTAGTGCAAAACTTGAAATGATGTTCTATTGTTTGGTCATACGGTCATGCCATGGGTCAGCATTTTTGTGGTTTGCCATGTGTTGTCTAAATAAATAGATCAATATGGTTGTCAATGTTAAAACTCGTATCCTCTAACTTATCAAACTAATGTTCTGTTATCTTAAAACTTTTAAAAGGATGGTTGAAGATGAGAGATCTACATGGAAAATTTTAGGAGTGTATCACTTGCACCTAGTCCTAACATTCTTCTCTTTTTCTATAGACCATCACCCCCTCGTTTTATTTGTCATATGAGATGAGGGATTTACTTGTAAAGTTGTACATCTATATAAATCAGTTTATGAAATTGAGACATCTATTCCTATTTTCTTTTAAACAATTCTCAACCCACATTTTCTAAATTTATTAATTTAGTTCAAACATATAAAAAATAAACGTAGTATATGGATAACATATTGTATAGTTAAATAATTTTTCCCATATTTTTCGTTACAAATTCAGTGTTATGCTATTCATGATTATTTGTCGCTTTTTCCTCCAACCTAGATGGTATATTTTGATGAGACAACTTTGCACATGTCTTTAAATATTGGCCAATAAGCCCCTTCAAAATAGTTATTGGTGTGAATATAAGGCAAAGACTCTTTAAAGGGAGGATACAATACAAGATAAGAGATCTATTTGGAAAACTCTATAATTGAGGTGTGTATCACTTTCATCCATTCCTAATATTCTTCCTTTTTCACTACCAATCACCCTTGTCACGTTTTCTTTGTCATATGAGATGAGGGATCTATTTGTAAAGTTGTACATCCATATAGATTAGTTCATAAAACTGAAAACGTCTATTCTCATTTTGTTTTAAACGATTTCTTAGAATAAGTGTAGTGTGAATAACACATTGCATAATCAAAATAACCATTCCCATACTAAGTTAATTGTACTCCTACAAAAATGGAGAAATTGAGTCCACAATAAGGGTTCGTACATTTCAACCGGTAACTGGGATAAATTTGGACAAAATTGGTGAAAATTTAGAAGTCTAACTGATAACTGGGTAAAACTGAGGAAAATTGGGTCAAAATGGGTGAAATTGGGAGAAATTAGAAAACTGGAAATTATACATGCCCAAAATGTGTTCTTTTCCATGGTACTAAATAGAACTGGAATAAATCTAAGAGGTGTTGACTCACTGGTAAATAAGTTGCAACTTATACACCAAATTATGATTTCAAACCTTATAAAGAGCACCTACACGAATTAATTCGTGAAATACCCGAAACCGTGCCTTAAATGGTGCCCTTTAGAAACAATCAAATTTACCTAACCAAAAAAAAAAGAATTGAACTGGAATAGAACACAACCAATAACACCACATACTCAGAGATTCCTATAATATGTACCTGTTGGGAAAGTAGCAAGTGTAGCACATTTTCTCTAGTCTTCAAAGCCACCCAATAATAATTACTCCAACTCTTTTACAACCTTCCATTATTTGCCCATAGGAGAATGATACATCTACCTAGTGGGTTGGCAACCCACCTCCTATATGTGTCTATTTCTCTCCTTTATTTTCAAATTCTCTCTCCTCTATTTTAAAAAAATGGTATTTAAGTTAAAAAAAAAATAGATACAAATATTGTTGGGGAAATAGGCGCAGCACGAAAATAAACACACAACACAAACAATAAAAGAGTATCGAACACACGATATTTTTAACGTGGAAAACCCCTTTCAACAAAGGGTAAAAAACCACGGTGCGGATCTCCACGCACTAACAAATAATCCACTATGATAATCAAGGGAGTACAACAAGAACCGAACACTATGCCAACACGACAAGTATACATTGTCTTTACATCTAGTACAACTAGTAACGTCTACTAATTAGTACCCTCTCGGATGCCAGAGATCTCACCAGATACATGTCGCTGAACCGGAATACCGTCTATTCCTGTGCCGGAACTATCTCCACCTCGATCATCCACCACATACACAAAATCACCACTTGAGAGCCTCTCCGATTCTGTGACCTCGACTTATTCTCAGCTAACACCACGAGCCGCAGCGCGCCACCCGAATCTCACACTCTCACTCATCTGTGTTTTGTGTCACTCCATCATATCTGATTATGTCTCCCCCTAATCAGATATCTCCTACTCTCAAGTCCCTCACCATGGACGAGAGCTTTCCATCACTACCGAAGAGAGACCTCCGAAGAGAGACCTCCCTCTCACGGGCTTTCATAACTGTTGCCGCCTCTCACCCAACAAGAGAGGCCCCTGCCTCTTTGCTCTCACGGCAACCCTTCATATTTGTTCTTGTCTTTGGCCGCTTCTTTCTTGCTGCCGTTTCTTGAGCGACCTCTTCTCTCGGCAAGCTCTTCTTTATATATTAACTTGCCGCAAGCTTTTGCTACCCTAATCAATCAAGACATATGACCAATCATGTGGTCCAAGGCTTACAATCACAAAGCCCACTAACCATAAGTCACGTACACTAGCTAGTAAATGACTTAAGTAAACTTTTCTTTTTTCTTTTTCTTTTATTTTCATTGGGTCCCACAAGTTGAAATATTACCCCAACAAATATAATATGGATTGCCCACCCATTAAGTCAACCAAACATTTTCCTTGCCAATATTGATGCACGATGCCATGATGTATAGAGATGACTAATGAGTCAAGAAGGCAACCCACCCAAACGTGGTGTTGTGAATTGTGATGTGAGAGAGAGACCAACGTGGAGAGAGAAAACCATACCAATTAATCCAGCCTACTTCTTTGTTATTTCTCTCTCCTCTGTATATCCCTCTCTTTTTGTCCCCACTATACGTGGGCCCCCCCTCACTAAAAATTTACCCCCCCTCGTTCCCGGTCACCGGTAAATAAAATAAATAAACAAATGTTTTTAATTTTTACCCCCACTAACATTCTCTTTTTTTTGGCAGTCCTTTTTAATATTAAAACCCCCCTCCTGTTGAGCTTTTGTCACTCGTCCCACTACTCACTCTACTAGTTGCATCCTGTTCCTTCCTGCTCCCATTTTCTCTCTCCTCAAACAGAGAATGAAGATGGAGTTCCCACCTGCTGTTGCCACTCTCATCCTCACCTACATTTTCTCTCTCCTCTCCCTCTCAGGTATAATTCTATTTCCAACTCTCTCTCTCTCTCTCAATTAAAAATGTGGTTTTGTTTGTTTAATTTAACTATGAATGTCATTTCAATTTCTCTCTCTCTCTCTTGTTTGGTTTTTGTCACCTTTTCTCTGTATACTGTTACCATCTAATGTTGATTTACAATTACAACCCATGAAAATGTGGTTTCTTTAGGATGAAAAATGACTGTCAGCTGTTTTATTTCCATAAAAACAACTGTCACTTCAATTAAAAATGTGGTTCCAGTTTTCATTAATTTCACTGCCATTACAAAAATTTCTCAGTTGTTTGGTTGTTGTACTCAATGTAGTGGTTATTTTTACCCATAAAGTAGCAATATTTAGTAATCTTGTACAAATTTTATGTCAATCTAACTCCAATTTTCCAAACCCACCTTCAAAATTCAACTATAACACTAATCAAATTGCATTCCTATGAGTAAAATTGATCTTTTTCATAAAAAAAACTCACCGCCATTACAACTTTCATCCCTTGTTTGATTCTTGTACTGGTTATTATTACCTTATAAAAACTTACCAAATAGTTGTAGTTATTCCTAATTTTATGTCAACCCAACTTCAATTTACCCAGAAAGTAGCAATATTTAATTATTTAGTACAAATTGTATGTTAATTTTTCCAAAAAATCCAACTAATACAACTAATCAAGATGTAATTCTCCCTCAAAAATTGAGTTAAATTGGTTCTCTTCCATAAAAAATTACTGACATTCCTACATTGTTTGGTTCTTGTGTAAAAGTTTAGCAAATTATTCCCAATTTTATGACAACCCAACTTCAGTTTCTCCATTGTTGTTACAGATGGAGGAGCCATAGGAGTGAACTACGGCCGCATTGCGAACAACCTTCCGTCGGCAACAAAAGTAATCTCTCTCTTCAAAACCCAAAACATCGACCGTGTCAAGGTCTACGACACAGACCCAGCAGTCCTCCATTCTCTCTCCAACACAGGGATCAAAGTAACAGTTGACCTTCCGAACGAACAACTCAAATCCGCAGCCACTAGACCCAACTACGCAGCCATTTGGGTACGCAAAAATATAGTTAGTTACTACCCTTCAACCTTAATCGAAGCCATTGCTGTTGGAAATGAGGTGTTTGTAGACCCACATAACACCACAACATACCTTCTACCGGCAATGGAAAAGGTTTATTCCGCTCTAGTAAAACTAGGACTTGATAAGAAGATCAAAATCTCGTCCCCAATTGCGCTCAGTGCGCTTGGGAACTCGTACCCGTCTTCGGCTGGTTCGTTTAGGGAGGAGCTTATTAAGCCTGTGTTTGATCCAATGTTGGAGTTTTTGAGAAAGAGTGGTTCGTATTTGATGGTTAATGCTTATCCTATATTTGCTTATCAAGGGAATAGTGATGTTATTTCTCTTGATTATGCTTTGTTTAAAGAGAATCCTGGTGTTGTTGATTCTGGTAATGGGTTGAGGTATCTTAGCTTGTTTGATGCTCAAATTGATGCTGTTTTTGCTGCTATGTCTGCGTTGAAGTATGATGATATCGACATTGTTGTCACTGAAACTGGGTAAGTTCTTATTTCATGATTTAGCCATTGCACATTTTATTAGTGTATAGCTGTGTGACATTTTGGGTAGTATTATCTATCATTGTTTCGTATTATTAGCTCGTACTATCGTGAGACGGGTGACTTTTGTTAAAGATAAGAGTGACTTGTGGACAAACCGATACTCGTTTTGAACCGATACTCTTATTCTTCATAAAAGTCATCCCATTACGTAACGGTAGGACGATTTTAATACGAGACTTATTATTCTAGCCTTCTAGGTAGACAGACACAATGCACAAATGTGTAGTTCATTTTGGCTTCTATGAATATATATTATTATCAATGTGTTAGATCGTTAGTAGTCTACTAGCTATAGTGTATAATCTATCTTTGTATTAGTCTTGTAGAAAACATCATGACCCCAAATTAATCTATTAAAACTTTGCCGGAAGTCTTAATTTTACGGCTGAAATGCACTTTAAGACCACTTTTAGACTTAGTCCGGTAGATAAGACAAAAATAAAGTTACAATTCTTGATGTCATGTTGTATATTTTGTATAGTTGAGATTATTTTTTGTTTGAGGATCAATAGTTAGGATTATAGACGTTAATTGTTCACCATTACTTATGTCATGCTGTATAGTAGTTGAGATTATTTTTGTTTGACGACCAATAGTTGGGATTATTTTCACAATTACTCATTATGTTATGTTCTATAGTTGAGATTATTTTTGTTTGACGATTAATAATCGGGATTATTGACATCAAATTTTCCATTTAGGTGGCCATCAAAAGGTGACGCAAACGAAATCGGCGCCTCAGTTGAAAACGCAGCCGCCTACAACGGCAACCTAGTCCGGCGAGTCCTAACCGGTGGCGGAACCCCATTACGGCCGAAAGCCGAACTCACCGTCTTCCTCTTCGCCCTCTTCAACGAGAACAAAAAACCCGGACCAACATCCGAAAGAAACTACGGTTTATTCTACCCATCACAAAAAAAGGTGTATGACATTCCCTTAACACTAGGAGGCCTAAAGAGGTTTAAAGGAAATGGCGATGAGCGAGAAAATCAACCAAGTCCAGTGGGTGGGAAAGTAACGGTGACGAGTCCCGTAGGACAACAAACGTGGTGTGTGGCAAATGGGAAAGTGGGTGAAGATAAGTTACAAACGGCTTTAGATTATGCTTGTGGTGAAGGTGGTGCTGATTGCCGTCCGATTCAGATGGGTGCCACGTGTTTTGATCCTAATACATTAGAAGCTCATGCTTCTTATGCGTTTAACAGTTTTTATCAGAAGAACAGAAGAGCTATGGGTTCTTGTGATTTTCAGGGTGCTGCTTATGTTGTGTCACAAACTCCTCGTACGTATTCTAATCCTTTTCTCCTACTAATTTTGTTAACTTTATTTACTTGTTTAAATGCAATTAATTCTCATGCATTCTCTGGTAGTACTTGGTGTTCTTTTTATCATGGCTTTGATAAGGATTTACTTCTAATTAATATTAGTTGTGCAATTATAAACCTGAAAGGAATCGATTGTATTGAACCTACTTAAAATGTTGCTATCTTAGAGACTTATGTGTTCTTTTCCACTTACTCAACAATTAGTTTAATTCAGTGATCTTTTAGTTCAGTTTAGTGATCTATTATTCAATTCTATTTTTTCTCTAACATATTTCTCCCTGTTCAGTTGAATTAAGTGGAAAAGAACATTCTTATGTAGACCTTCGACCCAATGGGTTATGACTTATGAGTTATTCCGCGTTAGCTACGAATTGGTTTTTGGATCTACCCCTCTTTTATGTTGTAAACGGTTCAAAATGAAATAATGGTTTTTGGATCTACCCCTCTTTTATGTTGTAAATGGTTCAAAATGAAATAACTATGACAAAATTGAAAATCCTAGAAAAACGAATCATATCGGGTTTTCGAGGCGGGTCAGTTTTAACGCCTCTACACTTTAGGGTTAGAGTCAGGGTCATGATTTTTGGTAGATGAAAATAAAAGCAATTGTAGGGAGGAAAAAGGGAAATAATAGGCGTACTAGAACATAAAATTGACATTAGTAATAAAATTGTACTGATTTCATACGTGTGTTACGTGGTAGAAATAGATAGACAGGCAAATAATCACATAGATGTTTGGATCATAATAGCAAGTGGGGTGATAATTGATGACACTGTTAAACGACCCAATTTGCTACAGTAATGCTCTGGATTGCATGATGGTCACCTAGTGATTTGCACTATTTTGGGAGAGTTTTTATTTTCCTTTTTTTAATTCATTGAAGTTCTTTTTTATGGGTTAATAATGCGTGCAAATGTGTGGTACACTAACACTAGCTAGGCAGGGGGACCCAATGAGCCATGTGATGACTGAAAAACAGAGATGAGGATGGGCTGTGGAATATGTCAGTGATATACTTCTAGTCAACAAATTTGTTCATTGATGACAAATGCTTTAAAAAACACAAAGACAAATAGTAGAGTAGTACAAAGTGCCGTTGGGAATAGTAGTCTCTAGTGTGTTGTGTTTTTTGGGCTTTTGGCAAACAAATTAAAATAATGTGCTTAAAAATGGTATCTAAGGAATAACAATTACTCCAAAAAATGAAAGTTATAACTTATAAGTACCTTGAATTGAATGTGTTCTTTCTCACCGAACTCTATTGAAGTGAACTCTAATTAATTGAATAGTAATACGTGATGGAAAAAGTATATCACTAAACTAAGTTTTACTAAACAGAATTCCGCTAAACTGAACTAATTAATGAGTAAGTGGAAAAGAACATACTATTTCTCTAGTTTTTGTTCCCTACTCAAGTACTCCTTAGTATATATATATATATATATATATATATATATATATATATATATATATATATATATATATATATATATATATATATATATAATTTTTCTTGAAGTAATATAGTAACTAGTGCTTATATATTTACTTTAATTTAGGATAGTGTAGAATTTGCTACAAGTTTGAAATGTAGTATTGACATTGTGTTCAACAAAAGCCAGAGGGTACTGATTTTGGGATATCTCAGTAGCCTACAATATTCTTCCTTTTTTCCAAAAGATCAAAAGGAGAAAAGGGCAGAGGATATCTTTAACATCCTCAGCTTTTTATATGTCAACTGCAGATTGCCTATATGTATTAATGTATTATGTATTTATGTTTGATATGTTTAATAACAAAAGAGGTTTTTCTTAATTAGGTGTTTCTGTTTGTTGTATCCTTCTAGTTGGCTTACTTCGGTAATCATGTGGTGGTGGTCGAGTGTGTTATGTTTAGATTTTGGAGGTTTGCGAGCCTCGGCTCTTATTGGTGTATGAGTTTCGGCCCAATTTTTTACAATTTGATGAAATGGAATACTAATTATCTCTTTGTTTGCAGGTTTCGGTAAATGCGACTTTCCCACAGGATATTGATTCCGACAGAGAGTGCCCGGCACTTCAATGGATCATTACTTGGGAGTAGTTGGGTTAGGTTATATAGTAAATTCACTACTTTGTTACTACTAGTATCATATTTTGGGGGGTTTCTCCTTGTATTTATTTGAATAGCTAGCTTAGGGGGCAGTTGACATATTTATTATCATTATAGCTACTACTACCTTTTGGTTACTTGTAATTTATTATCATTTAGAATGTTGGTGAAGTTGAGTTTCTTGGATCTACTAATGTAACTTTCATGAAAAATTTTACATTTTATGAGGAACTTTGACATAATTCTATAACTATTTCGAAGTTTATGATCGTGCTTAATTGTAATACGGAGTATCTAATATGCATGCCCTATAATGCTTTTTTTTGGAAAAATGGTTAGAAACTTAGAATTATTATTTCCATCTCCCAAAGGGACATCAAAGCAATGCCCTCGGAGTAATAGTACAACCATGAGAATACCTATGTAGTATCCTAGCTAGAACAATCCGTCACCCATAGGGAAGAAAAAATCAGCCTAATCTACCAAATCCGTCTTAACATAGCCGCGGCTCAGGATATTTGGAGAAAAAACGTACAAAGGCACTGTAAGGCCCTATTTTCTTCAACGGGAAGGTGAGGAACGAAACGGAACAAGCCGGTGCGGTTAATGGAAGAAATTGTAAGACAAAATGAAGTACAGAGTGCGGAACGACGCGGAATGAAATGGAAAGGAAATGATTTGAACGGAACGAAATGGAAGTACGAAAACGACAAAAAGAACAAGGCCTTAATCTTCCAAACCACCTGCTCAACCGTCCATTTCTATTCCCCGAAGCTCCGAGCATTTCGTTCAACCCACAGTTTATATGTGACAGCAGCTAGAACAATCCTTCTGAGTTGTTTCACAGGTTGAGGTGCGAGGATGAATAGTATCATTGACACTTAAGGAGCTCTCACACCTTCTGGTCTTCTGGATAGGGTTGGAGAATTTGGAGGTGATGGTCCAATTATTCAGAATATTCTGCAACTTTTTTCATTATTTTTCGACAAGTATGCTGTGACTTTTTTACATTCACACAACGACTTAGAGGAAACACTTTTTATGTTTGTAAAATGGAAAGCAGCTTAAAGTAATAACAAAAGAACGAAAGTAATTGGTAAAAGTTAGACCTTTTATAATCCAAAATCCATGTTCCGATAAAGTTAATTTATCAATTTATCAGCAACATTGCCTACATTGGATTCGTCCATACAGGGGGGTAATAAACGATTCTCTGCCTAGGTGAGATGAGATATCCTCTTCAATCAAAATGATAAGAAATATTCATCGTTGTAGATGACGTGTGGCTTTTTATAAATGAATAAATTATCTTTTTCTCCAAAAAAAAAATAAATTTCTATACAACCTACTATTTGTAGCATTATTAAATAATTATATGGCATTGTACTCTTAAGCTTCAACGGCCTCTTGACTGGCCGTTCTCTAGGCTAAATTTATAGTAACGTTGTTGTTAATCAATAATTCATAATCGCAAAGAATTACTGTTGATATATAAAAAGGTCTCCACTAGAGACACGAAAAATGTGTCTCCTTAGCATATCAGTTGACACATTGTTAAATTCATTAATTATCATATACCATGTCATAGGGGTTAAAGTAGATAAAACAAAACAAAAGGGTCTTTTAGCAAATAAACAAAAAATGTTGTAGTTATTAGTTATATTAAGAACAAGGCCTAAAATAATGTGATAAAGTTAACTCTATTAGCAAAAACAATAAAGGAAGAAAATTTATTTTATGATTTTATACGGAAACAAAATTAAGACAACTACCTGATTTTATTTCCCTCATATTGCATATCCCCCTCTCTCTCTCTTATTTCTATTTTTGAATTATATCATAATAATTATCGCTTATGTCTCTAGTCTCTTTTTTTTTTTAAATTTAATTTTACATTACTTCTATAATAATATTCAATTATTAATGTCAAGTTTAGATACAGAGACAAAAAAAAGTTACTTTCTTATCCCTTCTAAAAAAATTATTCGAATGCTTTAGTAAATAATATTATTCTCTTTCAATGGAGGAGTTGTGGAGACTCATACTATTGATATTTTTATTCTCTATTTTTAAAAAAGAAAAAAAAAATTATATATTTTATTATTTGAATATGACCCAATTTTACAGCATACTCATAATTGATTATTTAATTTATACTTAATCAACGAATTTGAATTTAGTAGAATTTTCAAATCTATTCTTGCATATCCAAAGAAAAACATTTACACATAAGTAGCAAGTAAATTAAATATTCTACTTGCAACATTCTAGACTTTACTTGTACACTTTATCATTTTACTATTAAGAAATTCAATTTTAATGTGTACTTTCATATTATATGCTCTCTTTATTTGTATTAAACACATCTGAATTTATTTAGAATATCGTGATTTAATATTTCTTATAAATAAAGTTTAAACAATTTGTAGATCCTACCAAATCATTTCATTTTATATAATCATGATCATTTATCTATCAAAAACTAAAATTTTACTAGATTATGTCATAATTTAACTCTATCTTTTCACCAATCAATCTATAATGTAGTTCTTTTTATAATAAATCATGACCTTTAGTCTAATTTTGCCATAATTATACAATTTTTCTCACATTTTACAAACTGTTCAAATCAAATTTTACTTTTTCCACAATGTACAAAGCATTTATTTTCATCAACCACAAGTCCACAACCCTTATTCAAATTTTACAATCATTGTACAATTTTCTTATATTTCAATCCAATCATCTAGATTTACTACACACACACGTCCTAATTATGCTATAAGAATGACAATTTTACTGTGTTTTCTGTACTTTCATATCAAACAAGTTTCGGCACTCGAGCGATGCACCGGGTTAGTCTTACATTTAGGTATTGCATCATTGCTTGTAGTATGTATTTTATGTAAGATTTGGGAATGAATAATAGTATGTCGAACATCATTTTGTTCATAATATAAATAGGCAGAGAATATAAAAGTTCACTCCAATAACTCCACGATGTGTTTATGGATGGTGACTTAAAAAAGGGACTACTCAAATTAAAGTGAGGTCATGACTGATAAATATTAAGTTGTAAACCTATATTTTTTTATTTGAATTTCTAATTAACTGCCAACGTATTGGTATATTGACAGGTAACGAATGGAATAACAACACATGGTAAGAGTCATATCTGCGTCATGGGAAAGGTGAATTATGTGGTGAGTAAAAATATAACAGTGACCTCATAGGAATGCCACATGGAAAGGGTGATACCACATTGTTAGATTGTATTAGGTAACATCCTAAAGATAGGAGAGACCTCATAAGAGTGCCATATGGAGAGACTTGTAAGACTGTACTGTGTGTTTGTATTTAGTATAGAAGATAGTTATACAGATAATAATTTTTTAATTAAAAATAA
Source organism: Tetragonia tetragonoides (assembly GCA_038025085.1). Taxonomy (NCBI): domain Eukaryota; kingdom Viridiplantae; phylum Streptophyta; class Magnoliopsida; order Caryophyllales; family Aizoaceae; genus Tetragonia; species Tetragonia tetragonoides. The sequence goes on along the minus strand of CM076151.1, from coordinate 33,178,349 downwards.
AATACAAATATTTAATCACCTTTCATTTTATATAATTCAAATATAGTCACCCTACATGCCTTGTCCATTTAGCTTCTACCAAATATTATATGACATGCGCCTCAACGCATTTCGGGGAGAACCAGCTAGCTCTGGGTTCGAGTGTATATATCTCATTTTGAAGTATTTTTGGAATCCAATCTGATGGGGTAAAAATTATAATTTTTTGAGTTACGTAACTAAAGTTATTTTATTTGTAATTTGAAAATTTACTAATAAACATGTAATAAATTCAATTAATGATAAGATATTAATGACTGACACTTGGATGATGCGTTATGCTATGTGGTGAACCTTGTGCTTATGTGTCGTTTACGTGGCATCCTCACACAAACATGATCCTCCTAGTTTGCGTCCTACGTGTCATCACCAAGTAAGCCTTGGGAGGCCGCACTGTGTTTTAATAGTAAGGTAAGATTTTACTAAAAATAAAGGTATGTCTATGATTACAAAAGAATAATCTTTAGACAAGGCTTTAAAGACTCACTCATTTATTTTCCTTAATACTTGATTAGCCAGTTTAATTTGTAATATGAAACAAATTTTAACTCCCGTTCGGGGTGGTTGCGAGTTGCAAGTTTTTGGTTTTCAAAATTATTTATCTACTTATAGAAATTTTATTTGGAGCTGAAATTTTTCCCCAATATAGTTGTCTACTTTATTTTCGAAACTGACAACTGAAAACTGGAAACCAAAAATTGTGGTTTCCAAAAACTGATTTTTAGTTTTCAAAAAAACTAAAAACTGAAAACCACCCCGAACGAGTACTTAGTTTCTGTACAATGTTTCTTACATTTTGCCTTCGAAAATCTAAATTTACAACACTTATATCCTAATTTTACTATGGGGTTGAGAATTTTACCTTGTACTTTGTATTATCATACTATAAAACACTTCATACATATTTTTTCTAAATGAATTAATGATGACAATTATAATAAGAATAATCAATACAGTGGACAAAGTATTTATGGATTATCCGATATTATATGTTCTTTAGTACTTTCCTAACTTGTTTCAGAAATATTTTACAATCTGATTTTTTTAAGGCTTAAGGTTTAGGTTTCATGGACGTCGAACGATATATAACTATATCATGTATATAAACCTTTAATAATTTTATGGTTTAAGTTTTAATTTATGAAACGGGGGACATAATAGCTTTTTAAATATAAAAAAATAAAAATAACCTTTTCGGCGATTATTTTTCTTAACACCACTAAAATAGTAAAGGTTTAGGGTTTTGTTTATCCACAACATATAAATGGGTTAAAAAGTAGGTGGAGAGATCAAATGTAATCAAAGTATGCACAAAAGATATTAAGGACTATCACACACATCATATGCTTTCTAATAACGAAACTATTTTGGTGTACTCTGACTTTTTAAGAGTTTAGGGTTCAAGTTTCACAATTGTACTAACATTAGGATTTAAGGTGAGTATTATTAGAATCTAGGGTTTAGATTTCGTATAGAACAGAGGGACTAATGAAGATTTCTATACCCCCAAAAACTAATATTTACCTTTCTTTAAGGTATAGGCCAGAGTTTAAGGAACAAAGAGTATTTATTAAGGTTTAGGGATTAAGTTTTAAGGAATGAAGGCAATATTATTTAATTACACCATCACCATCCTAATTTTACTTTGTACTCTCATAATTTTTGTAGAAAAGTTCATAATTTTACTACGTAGTTTCATATTTTAGCTTTAAATTTCGTCATAATAACTTACAATAACCGATGAAGATGGATTCATATAGATTCATAATTTTACTTTATTTGTTTTTGGGTTAGATATAATTATATTTCATATAGGTGTAAAATAAATATAACTTTTTACACTTTTTATGTATGTTTGTGATTACCCAAATTGCATTTGCAATATAATTCTACCTTGTAGTTTCATAATTTTATTATGTAATATCAAAATTTAACTTTACGCTTCATCATACTAGTTAGCTTATAGTGATTGATTAGGATAGACCCATCAGTTTGTAGTTTTACTTTTTTTTTTAAAGGGGTTCATAATTTAAGTTTTTTTACTGTTCCTTGACATAATAATTATAAGTTCATATAGTTGCAAATAGATATAAATTAAACTCTAGTTTTATAATTTTATAATGTTGCAACATACTTTTATGATTTTACGGTATATATATTACTTCTAATATCTACTAACTTATTAATTAGTTAATTATTATTGTCTAGACCGTTAGAGTAGATCGCGAATTCGTGTTATAAAGTGAATATAGCTTAGTTACCAGTCAGATGTACCCAAATGAACAAAGAATATGAATAGGAGGGTGTGGGTTGAATTCTGTTTAGCTTAGTTTTGCAATTTCATCACTTAAAAAAAAAAAAAAAAAAGTTTTGCTACTTGTCTTTTCTAATTTGTCTTCTTCTTTTGCTTCCTACTAGTACATAGAAGGTTGCAATTGATGAAAATATTGGAATACCTTACATTTTCAAACAAAACTTAAGAATTTTTCCTTTGAAAGAGTTTATTATTTACCGAAAAAAGTGAAAGAAATTAAAATACTATGTGAGAGGAGATTAATTGTTTATTTCCTTTTTAATAACTGACATCCGTGAGTAAAACAAAGGGTAGTAGAAAAAAGAAAAAAAAAAAAACTAAAAATGGATAGATTTTATTTAAGGCATTTGAGTACAATTTTGAAAGGTGGAAAGGAAAGGTGGTTATAAATACAAAGGTGATGAAAGGTAACAAATATGGTAAGAATTTCAATTAGAATAATTTACTCCTATATCAATGAAGAAAGAATATTACACATTCCTTGTTAATCACTTATGAGATTACAATTTCCTAGTTTAATAATGTTGTCTCTCATATTTGCAAAAAAACCTTAATCTTTTTTGTTTTTGTATTTCAACCCTTATGAGATGTCAAGCTAATTGATAGTCTTGAATCTTGATGATATGACAATTGCCACATCACATAGACACACTTTTTTTAGTCATCAATGGAGCCCCATAGAATTATTGTATAAAAAGTGTTGGTGCTTAGTTTTGGAGTGAGATTGAAGGAGTTGTACCAAACAATTGATTAGTTTGTTAGGCTAGTCCTCGACCAGTTTAAGTTGCTTGCTTTTGCAGATACAAAATTTGGGTCACATAAAGAAACACCCATCTCACCTTCTCAACTTATGGTCCAAGTCCTCATTTTCTCTGTAGCTAGAAGATTAATTAAGTCCGAGTTTACAAATGCACTTCCTGCAAAATTCTTGGCCTCGGGTATCTTCCTGCAAAGATAATACATGTATATCATCTTTGTTATTTCCTCCATTTTAGAAAAATCTTAACATTTACTTTTACATGGTCCTAATACGCCACTTTGACCTTGAATAATTGTATTTATACAAATATATAAATTTTAATAATAAAAAAATGATTTTTCGGAAGTACTATTTAAAGTGAATCTAACCATAGTATTTTTATATTGTAAATCTTTATATTGTTTTAATAAATAAATGACTTTGACCTTCAAAAAATAAATGTTAAGATTTTTCCGAAATAAAGAGAGTATTTAAGTTTAATGCAAGGTATAATTGCCAATTTTGAAATATATATATGGCAATGTTGTCCCAATATTACTGTTAAAATATTATCGAGCTTTGTATCTTTATAAGAGCGGATTCATTTCATGATTTATCATGTACTTTTTCCATTTCAAATTAAGTTTTTCATTTGATTTTATTTACATAGTTTACAAGACAACACTTTAACAATTAATAACTGCAATTATTTAGATATGAAAGTTATAAGTAGTTGATATTGTAAAAATTAATATTTAAAATTAAGAAGAGTATTTCGATTTTATGAATTAAGTTAAATTTAAGAAGAGTATTTTGATTCTATGTATTAAGTTTATGAAACTTGACCTAAAAAATCAAATGGAAAACTCAATATATATGTTTGTTGTTCCTTTGGCGATTACAATTGCTAAGGGTGTGTTTACTTCACCTCTTTTCTGGAAAAAAATTCCAAGGAAACACGGAGAGATGGAATTTGCGTTCCAATCTGACCAGTCCTCAAATTTTCCAAAAAAACACTGTTTTCTTATTTTCTCATTTTACAAAGAATTTTGCAAAAACCAGAAAACATCAAAATGATGTTTTCTGTTTTTCTTCCTCTTATTTTCCAAACACTCATATCCCACCCCTTCCACTATCACCATTCACTGCCATGGATGCCACCAACCAATTACTACCAGTGGTGGTTGTCGGTCACTGGCAACCGACGGCGAAGGACTAGACCCCCACTATAAGAGTCGCCTGCCGCCGGCGACCACCATGGTTTTGACAAGGGACAATACAAATAGAAATTTGGCATGTGTTGTACTTCGTGTTTGTTATGTATAGTGTTCAACAATAGAGAACATCCTAAAATATATTACTTACATAATAAACTTCACTACAACAAATTTGCCCTCTAATAACGCTTCAAAGATAACGCTTCAAAGATAAGCTTTTGTAGAAGTGTTATGTTACATGAAGCGGAAAGAAAAGGCGAGAGGATGCTATAACACTTTTAGAAAAAGCGTTATATGAATCAAAGACAAATATTGCAGTTTTTTCTAAAATTGCTATAATGTAAACTACAATAATGCTGTTGTGCCAAAGCGCTACAAGGCTTATAGTCTTATAGAGGGTAAAGCGGGTTATGATCTGATGGAGTGATGATTATTGAGTATTCTTTTATTTTTTCTTTCTTTCTTATCGCTTGTTAGTAATTCAATCAGTAAAGTGAGAACATACTCTCTCTCTCTCTCTGCTATCACAAAAAAAAGCCACTCTATCTCTCTCTCTCTCCCCCTCCCTCTCTCCCTCCCTCTCTAACTGTCTCTCCGTACTTCATTGCTGCTCGGCCTCCATAAACCTCACACAGTCGCCTCCCACGGCGGCCCACCCTCTCTCTTGCACGCCATCTCCATCTGTTGCCCAGTAACGGAGTAACCGCCTGTTTCCGTCTCGTCACCATGAATTGTTGCTGGCTAGGATCACCGGGATACGAGGTAAATTCTCTCTTTTTTATAGGTATAATATTAGAGCTTGTAAATCTTATTATTTGCAGCATCTAATTTGGGCATCAATTACTCAGTTTTCGCGATCTAGGGTTTGTCGAAAGGAACCCTAATTTGCCAAATTCTAGCAAAGATTTGAATTGGCATGAGCAATTAGGCGTATATGCTAGTAATAACGGATCTTTGTGAATCTGTTATTTGACTTTAAATTGTTATGTTTGTATTTTCCTGCTGCTTTTGGGTGGTATAAAGGAGATGTTTGACATCTTGTGTGGGTGTTCTTTGGGCTATGGACATCTTTGTACGCTTTGATAAAAATGAAGTAGTGACATTTTTGGATGTGATCTCAATTTCCTGTTTTTCTTTCAAAGATGAAAATTTTGGAGAATACTAGTGATTAGTGAAAGCTGGAGAGCCAAAAAAAATTCATCTAGAATTAGTGTTACTAGTTCAATTCAAGTTTATTCTCTAGGCTTTAAATGCTTGAATTTGATCTAATTATGTTGACAGTTCTGATGTTTGGGTTGTAACTTAGTGGTTCTTGGGTGAATTTGTTAATGCGTTTGGTAGAATAATGTGAAATTGGTGTTTGGGGTTGGTTAAGTTTTATTTTTGTAATTCAATTTTCTTGAGATTTAAGATGCCAATTGAATCCCATTTAGATTCGTAAGTGAATTTGCAAATGTTGTTTATATAGCTTCTTTTTTTTTGTTTTTTTTTGTTTTTTTTTTTTTTTTGTTTTGCTCTACTTTCTATGTTTATGTAGCTATGTGCTTCTATCAGAGCTTCTCTGACTTTGAGAAATAACACCGAGATAGCAAAAGTAAAGGTAAACAACTTGTTTGTTGAGAAGGTAGATTTGCACTACTCCATTCATCCTGCAAGTATTCGTCCACATTGAAGTTTCCTGCACAGTATGTTTCCATATTTACATCTTAAATCATGAACAAAGAAATCACAAGTTTTGGACTTGTGGCTCAAATGCTATTATGTTTTTATGCTCTGCTTATTGTGCCATTTGATAACTGATTCAAGGGCGTGTATACCTCTATGACCTGTATGTTGCTCTTACGTTATCAATTGTGGCCTTCTTGTAGAACGCGAAGGTAGACAACAAATGATCAATGCAACCAAGGAGCATATGTGTTTCCGCCAAACAAGGCCCATAGCGGAACTGATCTGTTGCAACAGGAGGTACGTTGATGTATCCGCTCTGGGTTAGTCTATACGCTTCGTTGCAACTACTATAAATTTGCAACTTGTTAGAATCCAATGAAGTTCTGAGATCTGACCTAGAAGTGTCATGAGCTTGTGTACAACTTAAGCTCGAGGCCTGGAGCCTTCAGGGTTCTAAAAAACATGCGACTTCTATGTATAAACATAATTAGTTCCAATCTAAATACATTAGTGGTTTATGTATGAAATAATTTTCTTCGTTGGTGTAACAGATGAGATTTTCTGAGATTTTGTTCATTTGTCTGATTCCTGATAGTACATTTATGTTGGTCTAAGGCTCTTGGTCTGCAGCTATTGCTGCTGCACTACTGGTGTTCTTATTGCAGATTATCCAGGTTCCACAGCTTGTTGCTGCTGTTGAAGGTTCTTAACTTGTTGACCTGGACTGTTGGTCTGCAGCTATTGTTGCTGTGTTGTTATTGTAGATTGTCCATGTGCTGCAGCTCGCAGCTAATGGTTAAGGTTCTTACTTGTTGATTTGCGCAGTCTGCTGCTGTCTGCAGGTTTGCTGCAAGCTTAATGCTTTGTGTTTGTGTATTGCCTCTGTATGAATGATGTTAGCACTTAATTAATTTGATACTGATGTAGAGCAGATTTAGAAGCTTTTATGGATGAATCTACGAGAAGACAACTATCCAAGTTTGAAGGACTAGTGTACTTTTCGGACTGCTCATGCATCATATACTCTCAAGATCAGATAGATGAAGTCAGACATGGCTAAAATATCTATTCGGATGTCCTACTTGCACAATTTTTCTTAGTTTAGATACACGTTTTTTTTTTAATAAAGTTTGCACTTACTGTTTAGTGCCTTCTGTTTTGTCCCGTTTGAAATAATGAACCTTGTATTTTGTATCAACTTCATTCGCAATGGAATTAAACATTAGTATGATGTTGCTTAGATTCCAAAATTTTGCATTTGATAGGTTCAAGTTTAATTTCTTCATGAGCTGAATGGAAATACAATATAATAAAATGGATTATCAAATAACGTTAGTTAAAGCGTAAAATAGACTAGAATTAATTGATATTTTAGTTTTTTTTTTTTAATAATAAGCTATTCAACAATAGCGTTTGTTAAAAAAGTGTTATGCACAATATGAATACAAATAGTGCTTTTCAAACAAAAGCGTTATGTATGGTGATACATATATAGCGCCTTTTCTCAAAAAGTGTTATTGTTAGGGTAACATATATAACGCTTTTTTAGGGCACTCCTTTAATAACACGAGCATAGATAACGCTCAAAAGCGCTATGTATGTACAAAAAAAAGCGTTATGAAACATAATTTCAGTTGTAGTGCTTAAGCTCCGTTTGGTTGGGGTGAAAATAATTTTCCTGTAAAACAGTTATTCCATTTTTCGTTGTTTGGTTTACAATGAGAAGGAAAATGGTTTTCAGAGGGAAAAACATTTTCACCTACATAGGTGTAAATGTTTTCTCCTTCATAAAGAAGGGAAAACGGTTTTTCATTTGTGGGAACATTATATCCATGGAATACTAATAGTGGATTTGATCATCGAGTTTGGTTGTCGGGACTTTGAGCCATAAAATCAAACCCGCACCCGACTTGATTGACCGAACTTTTGGGCCACTTTCTCAATATTGTTTTTTTTTCTTCAAATAATTGTAATTTTTGATTCCGATATGCGTTTGAGGTGTTTTTTTTTTTGAATTCACCTAACTTTTCAAGATCTACGCAACTGGGTTAGCGGATTTTATTTTAGAAAAATAGTGCTTTTGGAAAATTATTTTCCATTGTAACCAAACAACGAAAAACGTGAACGAAAATACATTTTACACTGGAAATAATTTTCAGTTGAAAATGGTTTTCCACCCAACCAAACAGAGTCTAAATGATTAACACACTTTTAATTTTCAAGATAATAAAAAAAACACACTTTAAGTTTGTCTCTGTCCTTATAATACACTAAGGGCATGTTCTCTTCACCTTCTTTTAACTTAACTTAATTATCTACACAATATTGACCTGTACTGAAATTTTCTGAATTGAACTGAATTTTTCTGAAGTAAACTTATTTTTACTGAATCTACAATCACAAAGTGTAAAATTGTACTTTAGTTTATCAAACTGTACTTAATTTTTCTGAACTAAACTTATTTTTACTGAATTGAACTGAAATTTATTGAATATTTCAGGGAGAGGTAGAAGAGAACAAGGCCTAAGGCTCTGTTTGATTCACCTTAATTTTACTTAAATTCAGTTCAGTTCAGTTCAGTTCAGTTCATGCGTAACTTTAGTACTCATATAACTTTTTCTTCCGAAATAATTTCATGATGAAAATTATGTCATCGGAAAGATCTCAAAACATACTTTCAAAGGAGTCCAATATTGACTATGTTTGGACAAATTTTTAATGGTTAACGGTCAAGTTCAAAAAATCAATTAAGTTCAGTTCAGTTCAGATCAGTTCAGTTCAGTTCAAATCAATTTTATCCAGGTGAATCAAACGGAGCCCAAGTAGGAGTATGAATTAAAATAAGAGTGTATGACTATGCAATGAGGCTTGCCTCACTAGTCCTGATCATGCTGTGATATAATAGGCTTGCCCAGAATGTGGAGCTAGAACACTTACTTTCTGACCGTGTGCCGAGGCTTGCGGGTTGGGAAGGGAAGAGAGTTTGTGACTCGCTTCAAATACCTAAATCGAGCTGATTTTTAGGTAGTGTTTACTTGCCTGGAATGCAATACGATTATTTTATAGAGTATATATGATGTGGAAAATAAAGCAAGGGAAATGGTAAAAGTGATCTCCAACGATTACACATTTTTTAAGTAATCATCTTTACATGGATTAAAGTTGAGCTATTATAATTACATTATTGTATGCTGCAACCGATCTCGAATTTTCCCTATCTCTTTTTCGACTCCTTCACTTTTCATTCCACTGTATTATACTAGCAAGGAAATGAACCCTTCGTAAGACTAGACCAATGATCTGTGATCCAAGATGAATTCCACGAGATGAGGACAACAAGAGAATATTTATAGCTAGAAGAAATGTATACGAAGAAAACAGATAGCGACATAATTAATTTTTTTTAAAAGAAATATTAGTTACAAAATTCATGATTATACACAATTCAGGTATTGATAGTCTTGCTATTAGACAGTCGAAACCTATGAAAGGAGGAGTTAACATATGGATGCAATTCTGTGAGGTAATAATCTAGAGGATAAGATATTTAAATCGGTGTATTCAATATCGATCAATCAAATAATTTCTAAACAACTAATAAGGTGTAGTTCGAGTGGCACAGACTCATTTACCATTAATCAATATCAAAAATTCAAAACTCGTCTTGGATATGATTTTATGAGATAATAGAATGCTTGATTATTAAGATGTAGTCGATCCCTATTTATAGGTAGGGAGTCCTAGTGTTATGGAAAGTCTAGATTACACAATCTCTATAATATTCCTAAGAGTATAAGAATAATATTCCTAAGAGTACTAGAATAATATTCTCCAACACTCCCCCGCAATCGTAGCGGTAGATGAACGAACGTTACGATTGGAGTTACAAAAGAAATAATTAAAAAACACTATAGTAAACATGGAGATCTTGAAGTTCAACCAAGTATGAAATCTAGCCGAAACAAAACTCTCGTGTTGCCACCCACTTCATAGCCAATCGTGAGCAAGGGGAAGGAACACGTCAGCGGAAGATTATAGGGATTGACAGCAGTAGATCACGCGGTAGCAAGGGTCGGTACTTGGCTGTCGGCGGCGGCAGAAGTGCAGGCGACAGACGGCGGTTGGCAGTGGCAAGAGTGCAGGCGGCGGACGGTGGACGGCGGCGGCAGGAGTGCAGGCGGCGGACGACAAAGCTGGATACATGCGAACCTGACGTGATCTGAGTTTTGAGGGTAGGGTAGAAATTAAGATCAAAAATCCATATTTAGTGGTGGAGATCAATGGAATTGAATTTAATCTAGGAAAAGAAAAGAGTAGTATGCCAGATGGTTAAAGGTCGCCATCCAGCGGCTTAGCGGAAGCGATTTTTTTAGGTTACCAGGAAAGTAGCCGCTCTGATACTATGTGAGATAATAGAATGCTTGATTATTCTTGATGTAATTAATCCCTATTTATAGGTAGGGAGTCCTAGTGTTATGAAACTTTAGATTACACAATCTCTATAATATTCCTAAAAGTACTCTAGAATAATATTCCTAAGAGTACTAGAATAATATTCCCTAACAGATTTAACTTTAAATCTCTTGCCATTCATCATGTAGGGACCGGTTTCATATATGATCTTAATTTGTCAGTTTGTGCTTATTGTTGTAGTAAATCCTTTTTTATATGTTTTTGGTTCACATCATGGATATCTACTATTGATCATAGTGATTACCACACTTACTTATAAACAACTCAAAGTAAGGCAAAACAACTGATCATAAGATTTAAGGCTACCTACTCGGCTACTCCATACTTAAGGTGATATTCAACCCCTCAACGTTGGCTAACTTAAATCCATTTTTAAGACCACATATTAATTACATTTAGAAGCTTCACTATAGATACACAATTTCTTAAATTCCCCACTAATTTTTTTTGTTTGTTTGTACCAGACTGATCGAGGTCATAACACTCATAAGTGCCTCGATGCTTATACCGATTGGGACATCTATACTATAATTAAAGTGAAGTTTATAACCTTCTAATTAAGTGACAAGTCCCTTTAACTCAACGGCCACATAGGAAATACTAGTTATTTAATTATGAGCATGTTTTTGCTTGCAAGGCTTCAAGAAAATAATTAACTCAAAAATATAATGGGCTTAATTTTTGGTGCTCTAACAACCACCTTCAGAAGAGCCCTATGATGATAAAAGGTCTCCCAAGTCTTCTTCCTCATGCAATTCTCCCCTCTTTATCTTTTCTCTCTCTCTCTCTCTCTCTCTCTCTCTCTCTCTCTCTCTCTCTCTCTCTCTCTCTCTCTCTCTCTCTCTCTCCTTTCACATATTCCACAAATACTTCCAACAAAATAGTTTGGAAAAGGGAGAAATTGAGGAAATTAAAATTTTATTTTCTCAGCTTCCCTGCCAATTTTTGCCATTGAATTAATCTCAAGGCCCATTTTTCTTGTCAAATTTTTATTTTTATTTTTATTGAGAGGATTGTTATTGTTATTTAGGTGTAGGTGCATTTGCTCACTAGCAAAAGACATTCTTGAGAAAGGCCTTTTTGTTGCTTCAGTCATTTTGCCAGGTACTTTTCTAAGCTAATTTCAACTTTAAAATGCCCTTTTTTTTTTTTCTCCAGTTTTCTGTCTGTATATTTGTTAATGTTTTACTTGCTTTATTTGATAAAAAATCATCATACAACTTACAACCAACAAGGCATATGGCCAACAGGCCAAGGTTGCAGCCCATGCGTAATTATTCTTACTTTTCCCTTGTCTAAGAGGGTTTGAAGTATGGGCGGATCCAGATAGCATACCGGTATTTTATGATATTGTATTTTCATTTGTTTTTTTTGGTTCACGATCAAAGATATTTACCGTCGACTATCGTGATTATTTCCCTACGCTGGCTTGTGTATTTTTATTTGTTTAAACACTATGAAAATTAAGCTTCAAGAGAGGTGTTCATGATAATATGTTCTTTCTTCTCCTAATTTCAAGAAGGAAAAAAAATACGACCCAAAATATTAAAAATATAAATAGATACCAAGTTCAATTTACAAACATATTATAATGCATCACCATTTTGAAAATCTTGATCATAAGTTATTAAACATGGTTGTGACTATATTACATGAATAACTAAAGGGGGTGTGGTTGAGTGGTAGGGGACTCATCTATTATTAACCAAGGTTGAGGGTTTGAATATCGCCTTGGGTATAGGATAGCCTTAAATTCCTTGACCAATTGTCTCACCCTTTGAGGTGCCTACAAGCTAGTGCGGGGAGAGAGTTACTGTTGTCTACCGTGGATACTCTTAGCGTGAACCAGAAAACTATACGCATGATTACCAAGAAAGGCAGCGTTGCATTCTTTTTTCCCCCTTGACTCCATGTCAATTATTAATTTGTATACTTGTTTAATTAAGCTTCTTAAATACCAAAATGTAACTATTAGCATATTTTGATTTGCAGGGTGATCATCATCAATACTACGTTATTAGGAGAATAAAGATGGGTGAGAAATGGGGAATCCAACTAGGAGTGGTAGGAGCGTTGTTCCTTTCAGTGGCATCCTCAGTTTCCATTGTCATTTGCAACAAAGCCTTGATGTCTAATCTTGGCTTCCGGTTTGGTATGCCATGTTTCTTTTGTGTCCTTTGTCATTAATTAATTAGCAACAAATTAAAGCTTTCCTTATCACTAAACTTGGACTCTAATCCACTTCAAAAAAAAAAAAAAAAAACTTGGATTCTAATCAAATTCACCTTAATTTCGCTTTTCATTTTCACACTAAAAAATTGCATACTTGGACTCTAATCAAATTCACCTTAATTATTTCGCTTTTCATTTTCACATTCAAAAATTGCATACTGTCTAGACTTCACGGTATCCCTATAAGTAGCAAGACACTGCAATCAGTTTACAAATATCGTAAATTAACCTAATCTTATGAGGAAAAATCTAATATATACTGTATGTCAACATACATCACGACATTTATTACTCTGGGGTGTTTGTGCGTGTTGCCCTAAATTTTTTATATTTTATAAGCAAAAATAGACAAATTTTCGAACACACACCAAAAGTAATTTCGAGACAGCATAACTATGGAATATGTGATATATCTCACGCATCAAGTAGAAGTTTATAGTTGTTGTGTTACATTATCATAATGTGTAGATCAATTTTATGTTATTAACTAGTTAGGGTCTGTTCTCCTCATATCAATTTTTCTTTGAAGTATTCAGTAAAATTCAGTTCAATTCAGTAAATTTCAGTTCAGTTCAATAAAAAGAAGTTCAGTTTAAAAGAATTCAGTACAATTTGGTAAACTAAAGCATGAATTTACTCTTTGTAGTTGTAAATTCAGTAAAAATAACTTCAGTTCAGAAAAATTCAATTCAGTTCAATAAATTTCAGTTCAGTTTAGAATTATGCTAATAAGTTCAGTAAAAAGAAGGTGAAAAGAACAATCCTTTAATAGTAATTATATCATCAAATTTAGATCATAAATTGTTAGAACTTTTTCATAGATATATTAATTGAATAATCAATTTTATTATTTTACAGGAAAGAAAACCTAATTATATCCCTTAGTTTGCTTACATGATCAATCGTTCCCGGATGTTAGTTACGTAGCCTATGTAGCTTATGGTAAACATTGCGGAATTTGGAAGAAATAAATTTGTTTCACCTGCATGTGGTTGTTAACATAATAACAACTGCTCAACCAACTACAATAGTGCTTGGCCAACCAAAGTGAAACATATGATGCTTGCAATTCAAGAAATTTATTTGCATATTAAGTCATACACAAAACATAATGTCGCATTTGTAACAATAATATATTTTATTTTTTGGTCTTTGCCAAGGGTATTCACCATCGATCACAGTGACTAACCCTCTCGCCCCAACTGTCAGCGCACTAAGCGGTAGGGAGCTGGCCAAGGGATTTTTTCCATTCGCAAGAGTTGGGATTCGAACCCCCAACCACTTGCTTAAGGGATGAAGTGCTGAACCACTACACCAACCCATCTTGGTTTGTAACAATAATATATAACAAGCACATTAACATGACTAGCATACTCTGTCCCCTGCTTAGCTTTTTATTTCGAGATCATGGCTAGTAGTCAGTATATTCTAGTTTTGCTACTCCTAACATAAAAATAGATGTCTCATTTTTTGTTTTAATCCAATCTAAAACTAGCTTGTTTGAGAGATTATTGCATGGTAGGAGACCAATACTCCCACCTCTTACAAAATAGATGGAGTCAAATTCACTACTAAAAAAAGTGGTAATTGCTTGTGAAAGGTGGGAGGATGGTCCGAGACCATCTGATAATTTCTCACCTTGTTGGCATCAGATGAGCAAGTACAATGCTAAAGAACGTATTACCTATCGTTAGTCTTCACGAAACTCTCCCCTTGAACCACGCATACTTTTGCATAAACACACGAGTAATTCCAAATGTCTCTAGTGAACTTTTAATTGGTAAAGGAAGAATATTAAACTTTCTTTGAAAGGAAGTATTACATCTTTTATGAATAAATTCATTACTTATCAAAAAAAAGGGAAGAATATCAAAATCCATACCACTAGAGTCTAGACCCTTTATTAGTTGTGTTAGAGCTTGGCTACAACCGTGAAGTGATTTATGTCACAAAATAACTATTTCATGATAGCAAGTCCACCAACAACCCTAAGTGGAAACAAATTTCAATTTTTTTTTATATGATTATCTATTAATATGCATCATTGACGAACTCATATTTGGACATTCACCACTTTATTTATAGACCTTCAAACTCATATTCTATACTTCAATTGCCTAACTCAATATATGTCAACTCCTCGGTCCTCAGCAGTACAGTAACACTCGCTAACTAGTCACTACCCATTTTTTTTGTTGTTCATTTTTCTTGTAGCAAAACCCACCACCCCTTTTTCTTAGTGAGCCTAACTTTAGAACTAATGTATGAAAAATTAGACTCTATAATGCATATGAGTAATGATATGGAGTATGTTTTATCAAAAGTCGCTACCATCTAGCTTCTACAACATAAAGAATTTTCGTGGGGAAGTATTTTTATTACACATTTAGTAGTCCAATTGAAAATTTTGTACTACAAAAAACGCCCTTTATCCATCTTCTAAGGAGACAAGAATTATTCGACAATGCATATTATGAGTTTGGGGGTCCGAATAACCATTCTGTAAGTTCTAATATGGTTTGACAAACATGAATTGCAGCAACAACTCTAACAAGTTGGCACTTGATGGTAACATTTTGCACGCTTCACTTGGCACAACGCCTCAAATTCTTCGAGACAAAATCAGTAGACATGAAGACAGTAGTGTTGTTTGGCATCCTCAACGGTGTCTCCATTGGCCTTCTCAATTTGAGCCTCGGATTCAACTCCATTGGCTTCTACCAGATGACCAAACTTGCCATTATTCCTTTTACTGTCCTCTTGGAAACTCTTTTCCTTAACAAACAATTCAGGTCAATATATCATAACTTGGATTATAACAATGATAATATGTTTGAAAGATTTGAATTAATCATTCTTATTTTGTATTGATTAATTAAAACTCACCTGTTCACAGTCGGAAGATTAAGTTTTCACTCTCGGTCTTGCTCGTGGGGGTTGGCATTGCCTCCATCACTGATCTGCAGCTTAATTTCGTTGGCACGGTTCTTTCTGGTCTCGCCATCATAACAACCTGTGTTGGCCAGATTGTATCCTTTGCTTTCATTTCTTAAGTCTTCTTAAGCTTCAGTTTATGTAGGAAAACTGCTTTTCATGAAAGTCATTTTCACGGTACTCATCTGAGACTCAAGTACTTATTTTGTGTTATTCAGAAATCAGAATCAGTATAACTATCTTCTTGTTATATAGTCCTTATTACATGTTTTTTTTATTATTATTTATAATTTAGTCCTTATTACATGTTAATCCCTTAACCTGAATGTGTTAAAGCTGACGAATACCATACAAAAGAAGCTGAATGTGTCGTCGACACAACTTCTCTATCAATCAGCACCATTCCAGGCAGCTGTGCTCTTTGTGTCTGGGCCTCTGGTGGATAAGTTCCTCACTAAGCAAAATGTCTTTGCCTTCAAATATTCCCCTATCGTCTTGGTATGTTTCTGTTCCCTTCTATACTCACAAAGAAATTATCAAGAGCTCATAACCAAGTCATGTGTAATTTGCACCAGTAATGTGACTACTAATTTCGGACGGAGTAGTTTTTTTAGAACGTACATGCATCCATCGGCAGATCTAGACCGGGGCACTAGGGTCCCGAGCACCCTGTTTTTTTAAAACCTGATTGATTTGCTTTCTGCCACATTATAATTTATAAATGTTCCACTATATGACTATATGTTCCATAATCATAGGAATCACTACATACTACAAAGCCAAAGACATAGCTCAACAGACTGAATATAAACTTGATAATTCATCCATTCATCTCAAAATAAGACATGTATGAATTTTCATCTTCTGTTGTGATTGTGAACAGAGTTTTATCATCTTGTCGTGTCTCATAGCCGTGTCCGTCAACTTCAGCACATTCTTGGTGATAGGGAAGACCTCTCCAGTGACATATCAAGTGCTAGGCCATCTCAAGACATGCCTTGTGCTTGGCTTTGGCTACACACTATTGCATGACCCTTTCACAGAAAGGAACATAATTGGAATTACAATTGCTGTTATGGGAATGGGTTTGTACTCCTATTTCTGCACTAAAGACAGCAAGAGAAAACAATCTGGGGATTTATCCACACCCACGCAGGTAAATTCTTATATTTCCCCTTTCGTTGTTATAACTATGCCTTTCCCCCCCCCCCTCAAACGGTATTTACAACGGTTACGAGAACCAAACCCAAATATTTTGTCGGGGAGTGTATGATACATTCAATGTATATCAATCAGGGAGGAAAACTAACTGATGGTATTTATTTCATGGCATGTTGCAGATCAAAGACAAGGAAGACTTGCCATTATCATCTAGCAAGAATGGTGTTCAAGATAAAGAGGGCCATGAGATGAAGAAAGCAACAAAGGATTATTCTGCAGTATAATAATCATGTAATTGTACCAAAACGTGATACTTTTAGCCGTCTTATGCATGAGCCCGCCTCATGAGAGAACTACTACTTTTTTTCCTTTTTCTTTTTTTCTTTTTCTTTTTTTTTGGGGGGGGGGGACTGGGGGTGAATTACATTCTTTTGAGGTTCTTTTCCATTGCAAAACCTTCACAACAAGTACAAGACTAGAGGACGAGCCAAAAAAAAAAGCACGAGACTAGAGATGTAAACATTTCAAATTGTTCATTTTTGCCAATAAGCTACTGTAGTGTCTCATTGTACAAGTATATAAATATTTTCAAATTACAAGTCTTCATTGTTAAGTACCTAAACTTTTCAACTTTTTCTCCTCCTCCCCAACTTTCATTAGTGTGCGTCCCAATTCTTTTGGGATGATGAACTTTTCAACCCAATAGAATAAGAGAAATTACAAACATGCACTCGCACACACTTGGTATCTTCTCGTATATTATACAGAATTGAATAAGACAATGCAAAAAAAAAAAAAAAAGAAGTTATGCTATGCATTTAACATAACTAAAATTTTGCGCTCATCCCATTGAGTCAACTCCAACAATTTGGGTCATGAACAAGCAATTCTCAATCCGAAACCGCAACAACCAGGCAGAATCTGGCCAGACCCGAACTCGACCTGGCGATCCCATTGGAATATGGGGCTATCCCCATTCTTTACACGTGATTGGCTTGAAAGTTGAAACTACACACAATCGTACGTACAAACAACATTACCCTGGTATGGCGCGCCTTTAAGATCAGATGTGTGATTACCAATCTTTCTACCAAAAAGGGGATTAGTATCACTGATGGAGTGGGTATGACACTAGCATCAAGATTCAATTGCAGATATTTCAAGCAAAAAAAAAAATTAAAACATACCCCAATTCCCAGGTCATTTGAATAATATCAAGTTTAAGCTATTTGAGCTTTAACGATAAAGCCAAAAGCAGCAATTTCTTTTAAGTCAAAATAGACCTAGACAGCTCTTAAAAGAGACATAAGTCCCTACATGTAATTAGCAAACCAACTTAAAGAAGAATAATTAGACCCATATTATGACCAAAAGGGGCAAGTAAACTAGCCAAAGCAATGGTTACCACAAGCAAAAGCAGATCATGGGATCTTTCATCTCACTTATCTCAGAGTTGTGGAAAGAATCAAGAGTGAATATTTTCATTCACTTTACCAAGAATTCACCCTCCAAATATTCTGATTCAAATTACACTTGCAAGGCTATACCCCCCTCTCCTCTTCCCAAAGAGAAAACAGCATTTTTCTCTCTTTATATACAATAAAATAAAAAAAATAAAAAAAACACGAAATAAAACCAATAAAAACTCCATAAACCACTTATACCCTTCCCACCCAAAACTTTTTTTCTCCAATTATTATTACTCATTTACAATGTGCAAGCTATACCCCCACCACCATTTTCACAAATCACATATTTCAGAACCCCTCTCCTATCCTCCACATCACCTTCCGAACGAACTAACTAAACAAATTAATCAAAAAGCCGAAGGGTGCCTTACGGTAGAATATGTAGATTAACAATTGAAGATAGGCTCCCACAAAATTTTGAAGATAAGCTGCGAATTACCGAGGGCGCGGACGGCCAGATAGTGATCGTGGCGGCCTTACGGGAGGAAGAGGAGACAAGCTACCAATAACCATGGTCTGTGATCGAGTAATCATATCAGCCATGGTTGAAGTCTGGTATGCTTGAGATAGATTGGTGCTACTTGTGGAGTCACCTCTTGCAGTTGCCCTCTGCCAGGAATGTGAACTTAATCCAGACAAAACATATGCTCTTCCAGATGCCTCATATACCTGACGGTTAGACATCCTCTCTTGCATCTCCTTCAATTCGTTGCCCAGGGCCACACAAAGTGGATCAGTGGCCTGTGCAGATACACTCTCTGACAATGTCTTACGACAGTTATCAAGGATAGAGACTGCACCAGCCAAATCACCCCGCTCAGCAGCAGACTTAGCTTCTGACATTGCCTCTGCAGCCTTAAGCCTATTACGTTGCCTGTCCACCTCCATGGAAACCATTAGTTGTTCTGTTTTTTCGGGCCTTTCAATCTTGACTTCTTCAGCTTCATCCAAAGTTATGGTCTCTGTTGAAATCGGATCCTTGTAGGAGTAATTGACCTTAAGCAACGACATCAACATCTCATTCACGGAACCATGAGGAACATTTACTGTCACAAGAAAATCCCTTTCCTCTTCAGCATACAGATCTCCAACGTGTATCTGACCCATTCTTGCTTCAGACATAAGCCGAGTCTGGTAGCTTCCAGCTTTGATTGGACCAAGTTGCAGACCTGGATAGAGACACTCAATATCCACCTTAAGCTCTTGCACAACCACACTGAGGAGACCTCCCATGCACTGGGCAAAAGCGTCTTGAATTACACCCTCAGCCTCTATAAAGGAAAACGTCCCTCCGGAACCTTCGGAGATGGAATGCATTGAAACAGAATCATGGTCTGCACCAAACCCAAACGTATGCACTGGAATCTGGAAGCCTGTGCCTGAATTTTGTTGGATAGAAACTGGAAGAAGAGACTTGTAATCTGTCCTTGATTGTGCTCCGGCAGGACCAGGTACAGTATATGTGTCCTGGCCATCGGATAACAGAATGATACTGCTAACTGGGTTCTTGAACTTCCGGTCTAACATTACTTTAGCACCCTTTTTGAGACCTTCAGCGATATTTGTCCCTCCATTAGAAGAAAGAGAATTAACTGCCTGAAGTGCCTGATGTCTTCCAGTGTCAGTCATCCGACGAAGGGGAAAGACACGGCGGGCTGTCGAAGAAAATGCAACAACTGAGAGCCTATCATGAGGGCCAAGATGTTGTATCACAAACCCCATGGCTCGTTTAAGTAACGCGAGTTTGGTACCTGCCATGCTGCCACTGACATCTAATACAGTAACAATATCAACTGGTGCACGAGAATTTGGAGACCCCGATGTCAAGTTTGACCCATAATCATTTCTTTTTGCTACAGGAGCCTTTAGATGTACCAAAACTGTGAAGTTCTCAAAATTGGCTGATTTCCGAATGGCGGGAACTTCAGGGTATGTCCTTATTTCCACTCTTCCGAAAGAGTCAGAGCTCTCATCAGAAGAGGTAGAGGCGGATTGTCCTGTCACGATATCCTGCTGCTCTATGAGGTCATCGTCATCATCAAAGATGCCAGGTTCAGGGACAAGTACGGAGGACATATTCTGAATAACATCTGGTTGAATAGGAAGCTGCTGCAAGGCAGCCATCCACTGATCATCTCTGCTCCAGCCAATTGAGTTTGCTCTCAACTTACCACGAAGAAGTTCAGAAGTCTGACCTTGTAAAGGAACTTCTTTCCACTTTGCCCTGCAAACTGGGCAAATTCGGTTTCCATGCTTTACATTAGAGGTGATGCAGTTAAAGTGAAACGAATGTGAGCATTCGGCTGTAAAGATTGCATGGCCCTGGCCTGGGATCATATTATTCAGGCATATTGCACAGGTCTTCTGCAATTAAGAAATAAGGAAAGGTGTAAAAGACCCAAATAATAACAGATGAAGAAGTTAAGAATAACAGTCTCAGCAATGATTTTCAAGAAACTACTACGCAGAAAGAAAGAGAAGTAAAGGGAAGAAGAAGGGAAAAAAAATGAGGAACAGAGGAAAAACATATAATGGCACTATGGCAGAATTCAGAATATCAAATATTCCAAATACTCATAACAATATATTACTGCCCCTATATTAGGTATTCCATCTGCTTAAGCTTGATTTCTATGTAATTATTCTAATCCTTTTATATTCCCTATTGATGATTAGGGAAAAGAAGGATGCCTCGAAACAGGAACATTAAAAATCAACAGCTGCACAAGAAGTTTACAGTACTACTTATCATTATCTTTAAAATAAGACAAAATAATAACAGGTACAATCTAGGACATTTGCATCTTGGTGCAAAACCATACAACCAAGCACAAGCACTCCTTAGATCCAGTTATTATCATGCTATCAAGCTCAAATACTCAAGTAGTACCAAGTTTCAGCCTTAAGCACATATAGGAGGATCAAAACAAAGAACATTTTAAAGCTTTGGGTTCTATTATTGGTAACTTTCAACGTTATCTTCTTTACTTCTGAACTTTGGGTGCTCGTAAGTTGTAACTATGAGCTATTGAAAGCCTTACAGAACAACTGTTGACATGTAACTTGCATTAACTTGCCTTCAAAGAAACTGGCTCTTGTTATTCAGAAAAGGGGAAGGAAAAAAAGAAGAGAAAAAAAGTGGATCTCAATTTGGTCTTCCTATAAAGTGGCAGCAAAAATGGGAATCACTAGTGACTTGTTATAGAACCTAAAAGGGCATAAAAGCATGAATAACATCTTTAATAAATTTCATTTTTAACCAAGAGTTTCATTGGATCGTAAACCCTCTATATGTTCAAAGATACAATTATCAAATAAGAGTGTCAGAGGAACCACATAATTGATACTCGAGTGATGATGGAGTGCGTGGGGAATACAGAAATCATCATTTTTTTTCATCATTCTTAATAGTTATTTTAAATTAATGTGCATACATACAATATATACACAACCATTTTCCTCAATGTGTTAACACCTCTGCCATGGGTAAATGCAGTATAAGCACACAGTGCTCTTAGGACTACCAATTCCAAATACCTTATCCTTCAGGGGACAGCATCTAATAGAGTCAACAATTGTGGGATGATATGTTAGTGGTGGAAATTAATGCCATGTTAAATAAGTGGAAGCTTGAAAGCTGTTACCAACTTGAAAAATGTCAAATCCGAAAATGGTAAAGCAGTAAGCCAAGAAGGGGTGTTAAGACCCATTCCCAGAACCCTAAAAGTTCGTCACTAATTACAGAAAAAACCTTAAATTCAATCATTGACAAGTCTGGACGAGAACAACAATGAAAGGAAACATAAGCAAACTTGATAACTACAAAAACATGTGGTCAAACATTGAATATATATGTTATTCTGCGGCTCTTCTTTGAATGAGGATATATTTTTGTTACATTTTAGAAATCGTATTTATTCCGAGTTTCCGACTAATAATCACCCAATAATCCAAATAAAAGAAGGCGGTCAATAACCAACAACCAGTCTTGTAAAATGTCAAAGCAGATATCCTCAAACTTGGATCAGAGGAGCTTGATATAAAATCTACTTTGTCGACCATTAAAATAAAAGTCAATGTTAGGCTGCCTGCCAGAATGATGAAGGATATAGTTGGAACTCAACAACATGAGCAACAACAACAAGTGGGGGAGTGTGAGGTAGACTTTTTTTCCTAAAGCTAAAGTGATCTCAAGCACCTCTCTCTCTCTCTCCCTCTCACAGTAATGATGAAGCTTTCAAGGCAAACAGAGCCCCACCCATCAAAAGAAGTGGAAAATCATGAGGTGCCAGACCCTTGTTTTCCATTTTTAATACACATTTTTTTCCCATCTACCCTTTTCTCACCTTTGAGGGGGCTCATTATGCAAGTAACCTCGCAATCAACGGTCAACAGGCTTTCCTTTTTATTTCATCAAAAGGAGAGAGAGAATGGGAACTATGAAGAGGATGGGTGAAATGAAATGAAATGGATGGAGCTAACCCATTACCCCATCTTCTGTACTGAGTGCTGACCATGCAAAGCACTTTCTCTTGAGGGAAGTAAAGGCAACAATCACTGTAGTTTTTTCCCTTTTTCAAGTGAGCCAAAGGGCAATGGTCCTATACTAATACTAAAGTTGGTTCTACCCATTTCATTTCATTTCATTTCACCTTCCCCTCCAAATAATATTAACTTTATCCCCCACAAACCACTTAAAGACTAGACAGCAACAACTCACTCACTCACTCAACTTATTACCCTCTCTCTCTCTCCCATTACTCCCCACTATTCAGATTCCCTTCACAGTATATCCCATTATCACCCATCTTCACCCTTTTATTCCTGTAACCCCCAAAATTTAATTAACAAAAAACAAAATTACCCAACTAAAACAAACCCAAAACCCATCAACCCAATGCCTCTCAAAGCACTCCCCATAAACTTACCCCAAAAAATAAAGAACATAGATGTACACAAACACAGCCATACAACCCTGCAATAGCTGAGCATGAGGATATTTTTTAATAAATAAATAAATAAAATAAAAAGCAGCCCTAAAATAGTGGGCAAGATAGATCAAATGAGAAAGCACAAAAAACCCAGTCACCCATAAAAGATGATTAAGGTTTCTGGGCTCAGGATACAATAAACCAACAAGAATACCCAGAAAAAGAAACACTTTAGGCAACAAAAACTCAAAGGAAATCAACAAAAACTGCAGAATATTGATGGGAAACATATAAAAACAAGAAGATACAAAAATACCCAGATGAAAATCAACATAACAACCAAAAGGGCAAACAGAAACATGCAAAAATTGTCAAAAACACAAAAACATAAAAATAAAAAAATAAAAAATAAATAAAAAAAATAAATAACGAACCTTGGATGATTTAGAAGAGTGACGAGACAAACGAAGACCAGAGGATGAAGGTGTAGGAGTTACAGACGTAGAAGGACAATCTGGAGAGAGAGAAACAGACACAGGCGGCGACACGGTTGACACACGAAAGTGTCCATCATTTAAAGCGACAGAAGATGATGAAGACATATCATCGTTGTCTTCAAGCGTTCTTGGTACTTGTATACAACCTAACGCTAACCTCGCTTTTCTCCATTTTGAAGCCATTTTTTTTTACCAAATAGTGTGAGAGAGAAAATGCGGATCAAATCAAGGGAGTTTGTTTGGTAAACATAATGAAAAAGAGAGAAAATAAGGGGTTTTTATGACGGCAAACAGAAAGAACGGTTTTTTTTGGAAGTGAAGAGACTAATTGTTATGAGATTTGGTTTTGGTTTTACAGGGGCAAAGAAATGGCGGCCATGAAGAGGAGAGAGAAAATGAAAAAGGGGAGGTGAAATGGGATGTGAGTTTTGACTTTGGGAGAAGGTGAGGGATATTGAGATTGGGATTGAATATTTTTATTATTAGGGGATTTAAATATTAAATAAATAGGGGAGATACTGTAGAAAGAAAGGGGATTGGCAGGTGTTGAATATTTCGATTCTATGAATTAGGAGGAATTTATAAATCTGGGTCGTAAAAAGAAGGTAATGTAGTAGGTGAGGGTCAGGGGGAGTGGCCCAAAGTCCAAAGGCTTTCAAGTGTCTAAATCCACGATTGTTACTATCTTAAACGTTACTACCATGATATGTGTTGTGATGTGGAACTTGGCTTCAAATTAAGGGCATGGTAGGGGTGGCCTCAATCAATATAGGTTGGTCTAGTGGTTTGATTTTTGGTTTTCTTACCCACCACCAAGGATCAAATCCCACAAGGTGCATTTGGAATCCCTTTTCCCTTATTCCCCCTTCTTGAGATGGACTAGTCTGGGAGCGGGCCTCCTTACCTTAAAAAAAAATAATAAAAAAAATGGAGTGGCCACAAATCTAACTGGTCGTAAATTTTTCAGATTTGACTTAGTTAGAGTTCGAATCGGTTTAGTTCGATTAGTAAGTAAATCAAGCTCAAATATTTAGTTGAAATTAAGGGCAAGGTAAACGATGCCCACTAGAAAAATATTTGGTTGACTAGGTGTTGATGTGGGTTAGCGATCCATACAATTTTATTGGATGATTTTGTGAAAAATTGAAAACCTCTTAGTAGGTGTTGAGGGTTCGAATCTCGTCTTGGCATGGAATCAACTTTAAATTTCTTGGCCAGTTGTTCCACCCCTTGAAGTGCCTACAAGCCAGTCCAGGAAATTAGTCACTATAGTCGGCGGTGGATACCCTTAATAGTGAACCAAAAAAAAAATAAATTAACACCTATATAGGTTAGAGAGCCAAACTATTATTTTTCGTGCCCATGTGGTTTACAAGGTCTTTGTACATCAATTTTAAAAAACTTGTTCTCTTTTTTATCTTGTTGTTTTTTTGGCAAGGAAAAGAGAATTTTATTCAATACAAGTCATATTTTTTTTTTCTTTTGTGAAAGGTAGTAATTGCATTAAAACTAAAAAATAACTAATTACATCCTAGAGACATTAGAGGGAAGTACGGCACTTACTAGGTAGGATAGGCAGTCACACCTCTAACCCTGTTCTACATTACACAAAAACCTCAACAAACCAAAGATACCAGCACCTTACACATCTTACTAAAACAGCACAGCAAAACTACAGCACCAATTACAGGCTACAAACCTTTATAGTAAAACAAGATGAAATCTACATTCCTGATTTTAACACAGAACAAAATCAGAATATCCCTAACTAATCTTCTGCATAAATACTCTTTCAGCTCTTGTCATCTTCCTTATCCTGCATCCAACAAGTTTTGTTGCCACAGCAAACTTGACCTGTTGCAAGATGAAATCATTGGTTAGCAGCAACTGCTTAAAACATGCTTCATTCCTGGCTTTCCATATCCAGTAAGTCAGCGCAGCAATTGCAGCTGCAGTAACTTCTCTTTGCAGCTTATTCCCTTTCTGACGCCCAGTCCAGTTCAGAACACCTGCAATATCACAACTATCATCATTGCATCTTATCCAGGTCTTCACTTCCTTCCACAGCTTCAGAGATTTCTCACACTCAAAAAATAGATGTTTGTGAGTCTCTTCATGACCAGTGCAGAGGGGGCAGTCCATGTCACCATGATAGTACCCAAATCTCTTCATACTATCCCTTATAAGCAACTTTTGAGCTTGAGCCAGCCATAAGCAGAAGCTATATCTTGGCACATTCAGCCTCCCCCAGATAAACTGTGTATGTCTCATCTTGACCATATCACCCATAAGGTAGGTATAACCACTTTTAACTGTATAGCCCCCATGTGCAATAAGGGACCATGAGTTATCTGCTTTATAAGCCTGCCTAAAAAGGTCCTTTATCTTGTGCAGTTTTTTCCAATCCCAGCTGCAACCTTGGTGAGGAACATAATGCCACAGGTTCTGACCCTTCATATACACCTCATTAACCCATTTAACCCACATGTTGTCTTTTGTTGCAGCTAAATCCCACAGATGTCTCCCATTCGGTGCAAAAATAAATTGTTTGCAATGTTTAAAACTCAGTCCTCCATTTCTCCTAAGCCTACACACCAGGTCCCAAGCTACAAGATTATTTCCCTTTTTCTGGTCATTTTCTGACCATAGAAACTGCTTGCATTTTGCCTCAATATCCTTCATGACTCCAGTAGGCAATACAAAAATACTAGCCCAATATACATGCAAAGACAACAACACAGAATTAATTAGTTGTGTTCTACCTGCATAAGAGAGGGTTTTTGAGGCCCAAATGTTTAACCTTTTTGTGATTTTCTCCACCAAGCAGGCACAGTCAGCTTTGCTCCATTTTGATGGTGACAAAGGAACTCCTAGGTACTTCATAGGGAAGCTGCCCTCCTGAAAACCTGATAACTGCAGCAGTCTCAACTTGACCTCAGTATCAACCCCAGTAACATACATGTTAGACTTGCTTGCATTGGCCTTCAGTCCAGTTACCTGAGAGAAGTAGGAGAAACACTCCATGACTTTGGTAACTGAGGAGTCATTGGCCCTGCAGAACACCATAAGATCATCAACAAAACATAGGTGGTTTAAACCCACATTTTTACACATAGGATGCCAATGAAAATCCTTGTCATTCCTCAGCAGATTCAACAGTCTTGAGAGATACTCCATAACCAAAACAAAAAAGCAGGGGTGAAATGGGATCACCCTGCCTTATTCCCCTCTTTGCTTCAAAATAACCATCAGCAGCCCCATTCAAGCTAATAGAAAAGCTAGCAATCTTCACACAGGCAAGGATCCAGTCTTGAAATTTCTTTGGGAATCTATACCCTTCAAGCATTTCCTCCAAAAAGGACCAGTGAATTGTGTCATACGCCTTAGATCAATCTTCATAATACATCTTGCAGTAGTACCCTTTCTTTTGTAATGCCTAATGAGATCTTGGCATATCATAATATTATGAACAATTGATCTATTGGCAACAAAAGCACCCTAATTTAAGGAGACTAAATCAGGAAGAACTCTAATTAATCTCCCACAAATAATTTTGGAAATGCATTTGTAAACTGAGTTGCAGCAGGCAATGGGTCTGAAATCAGAAGCCAGCTCAGGGTTCTCAACCTTACGGACAAGGCACAGTGTTGTGGAGTTGGCTTGTTTCAACATTTTTGCTGACAGGAAAAAATCTTGAATAGCCTTACATACCTCATCTCCTATCAATTTCCAAGAATCCCTAAAAAATCCACTCCCAAAACCATCTGGGTCAGGACTTTTATCAATATCAATATCAAACATAGCACCCTTAATCTCTTCTTTTGTAACTGGCTGAATAAGGCTCATCTGTTGCTGAGAATTGAGCATATATCCAGACTAGAAAATAAAATCTGCAGCTTGCACTCTTCCAGTCTCCTTGACCCCAAGCATTCCCTTATAGAAAGAGATAATTTCTCCCATAACCCCCTGCTAATCTGAGATAATATCCCCTGCTGTATTTTTTAGGGAATAAACTCTATTTTGCTGGTGCCTTTTCTTCAAAATTGACTAAAAGAACTTGGTATTATCATCTCCCACATGAACCCATTTCATCTTGCTTTTTTGTTTCAGAAACTCCTCTGCTGCAATGTTAGTCTCCTAGAATTTCTTCCTTGCCTGATGCTCAAGCTGCTGTAAACAGGGATCTGCAGGGTTATTGTTTGCAGTGATATGGGCCTTGTGCATTCCCTAGCCTCATCAACCCTAGACAAGATATCTGAATATTCTCTCTTGTTCAATCTTCTCAAGCTGTGCCTGACATTCTTCAATTTCTGATATAGCTTGAACATTTTGGTCCATGCACATTCAATACTCCGAGCTTGCTTCACAATATTAGTAAACTCTGCATGTTTACCCCACATATTGAAATATCTGAATTTCCCTTGCCTCATCTGCACACTGGTCTGCAGTTCAATAATTGCTGGAGAATGGTCTGAAACTCCTTCAGGAAGGAACTTAATAGAGCAGTGATCAAAGTCATGGACCCAGGAACAATTAGCAAACACCCAATCTATCTTGGAATAAACTCTCACCCCATTTTCATGCCTATTATTCCAAGTATATTTGCATCCAGACCACCCAAGCTCAGTTAACAAGCATTGATCTAAACAGGACTTAAAATTAACCACCTCACTGTGAGTCACAACAACCCCCTTGTCTATCATCAGGCTTCAGAACATTAATAAAATCACCTGTAATTAACCAAGGGTCTGAACAAACACTAGCAAAATCATACAACTCCCTCCATAATATCTTCCTATCCTCCTTGTCATTCATGCCATAAACTATGCTAACATAGAATACTTTTTTCAACTTCACAGCACTAATTTTGACAATTACCATCTGAGCTGAAGAAGATACAACCACCATATTAAAAACTTGGGGTAGCCATCTTAACCAAATCCTCCCCAGGTGATGAGCATCAAGGTTAATAAATGATTCCCATCCTTCTAACACATTTTTTTTGCACTTTTCAATGTTATTGAATCTAATTTTAGTTTCTGAAAATGCAACAAAACTAAATTTATTTACATTGCAAAATAGAGATACCTCCTTCTGCTTATTAGGCCCATTGAGGCCCCTAACATTCCAGACACAGATACTATCCATGACCCACAAGGGGTATATTCTTCTCACCTCCCTGCAGCTTAGCTTCAGCTGGGTGCTCATCCTGTGTCTCCTGCAAACTAGCAAAGGAGTTATGAATAGGTGTAGCTTCCACTCCCTCTATTGTCTGAGTTTGGCCATTAACACTGACTATCACATCTGGTCTAGGATTTCCATGCCTCCCAGCACCACCTCCTCTCTGCACATTCTGCCTGTAACCTTGTCTGCCTCTGCCCCTTCCTCTACCAGCTGGGATCCATTGTTGTTGCCTTCCAGCTGCTTGTGGACCTGGTGCCTCTGCAATAGGCCTTGCTACGTGCCCAGCAGGAGGAGTCTTGTGGCCTGTGGCATTGCCAGTCCTCAAGTTCTCCAGAGTGCCAGTTTTCTTCCTACAAACATCCTCAATATGCCCATACCGCCTACAGAAATTGCAAACTGTAGGTTTCCAGTCATAGTCTACTTGTTGCTCCATTATAACACCCCTCTCATTACGAAAATGAACCTTGTCTGGGAAGGCAGACCCAATATCTACCTCAATTAAAACCCTTGCAAAGTTTATCCCTACTTTCATCTCAGTATTCTTATCTGCCATCATAGGACGACCAATGGCCACTTTGCTTAAACCTGTGGCATTCCAGTACTTAATATCCAGACCTGGTAACTTAACCCAGATAGGTACAGAATGCAATTCCTCCTTTGCATAAATAGAAATAGGATCAAATTCAACAAGATACTATCTGAAATTTACAGAATGAAATGGCTTTGTAGCACAAGAGATTGAACAATTTCAAGTCGCGTCTAATCAATCGTGATTTTCCATATTTCAACCTTTTCGTGCAAGTTCCCACCATACTTTTGAATGCTCAAATCCAATAGTGTAAATTGTCTTTTGAACGGATAAATCTAGCATAGTGCCATACGAACTCTCCAACGAAAAACAAATATTACTTTCAAAAAGTGTTAATCGAGATAAGGAAACTAACCAATCAAACATAACTAAGAAGCTGAAAGAATTAGGGCTTGCCATCACCAAAGAGAGGCATGAAGTATAGAGAAAAAAGGGATTCGGCTTATGGACTAATTTCATAAAATCTACAAATGATATTGAATTCAAGAGTAAACTATTTAAATAATCAAATAATATTCTAATGAAAAGTTATAACGCACTTGAAATAGATTTTACCATTTCGAAGAGTTTCTTTTCTATCACTATTTTCCCCAATACATCCTCTTTACAGAAAAATATGTCATAATCTTGATTTATGCACCTATCGAATATGATAGATTTCCTTTTATAGGATAAAAATAGCGGTCATTACACGATTGAACTGAGACTCATATAGTTACATCAATACTACCTATAAAAAGTATCAAAATTACACTAATTCAATCAATTGATAATGAATACTTGAAATAGAAAACAATCAACATAAAACCAAAATGACGACCAGTCACACCCCACCTTCTACTACGAACTAATCAGACATAGGCTAAGACACCCTGGAAACATGAAGCGAAACCTTTGAGCTGAAGACACCTACTGACTAAATAGATTGAAAATTAGTAAAAAGCTTTTCAAAATTGAAGATATAACTCTCACAAACTAGATTCAAATGAACATTACAAATAGAGTTATTAAAGTCTCATCAAAACAGCGAAAACTATCAAGACAAATCAATAATGGCGACCACTCACCTGCTTCCTTCAATTCCAAACTATTCAGACCTAAGCTAAGATACCCTGGAGGCATTAATATGAGCTAAAGATACCCCACTAGACTCCATGAAATTCAAAATAGCAAAAATCCCTCAAAAAATGAAGAGATAATCATCACAAAATGGAGCCAAATGCACCTCAACAAAAACGAGTGAACTTTACCCCACAAAAAGAGGGATCAAAATCCATAAAAATGAGCGATTAAAACTCACAATGGAGCGAAAGTCATTGACCATCTAAGTTAAACACCAAAAAACAACTAATAGAGGAGAAACTAAGGCTCTTTTGCATTGGAAAAAGTTAAACTGAATTGAATTGGTTTTTTTAAATTGACCATTAACCATTTAAAACTCGTCCAAACATATTCAGTATTGGACTCATTTCAAAGTATGGTTTGATACTTCTCCAATGACAATGATATTATCATGAATATTAGAAAAATTTATTCGAGTGGTAAACACATGAATTGAACTTAACTTAATTGAATTGAAGTGAAGTGAATTGAATTTAAGTGAAATTAAGCTAGGGAGAACAAAGCGTAAGAAGAAAGAGAGACTTATCGCTGGGCCAATGACATCCATAATATCATGCGTTGTCGAACAAAATTTTTTAAGGTACGTGAGAGCAATGAGTGGCTAGGGTTTTTCTTTCCAAACTTTTACGCCTTCACCAAAACCGAATTGAAACCCAAATTTTATTAACCCGACAACAACTCGTACCCGAATCTAGACAGATCTGAAGACAAACCAATCAATTCACAACCGGAACCGAGTTAACCCAAACTAAACGCAATCCAATGTGAAATCGAGTTGACCCGAACTAAATGCAATCTAATCCGAAACAAACCCAAACCGAACATGACCTGAAGCTGAAGTAAACCGATTCTCAAATTGATTTAACCCTATTATTAAATGGAAGTGATCTAATTTTTTCTTTCCTTTTTAGATGATTATTGATGGTTGATAATTAAGATTATCTTTTACCAAAAATTCCAAGGTTATACACTTGACCTTACTTAGTGTTAATCCAATTTGGTGATTTGAATGAAAATTATAAAATAGATGATTAAAAAATAGCGTGACCCGAAATTAACCTAACGATTTCGAACATGTATTAAAAACTGATCCAAAATGACACAAACTGATTTTTAACCTGACCCAAGAGTAACAGCCTTTTAAAAAAAAATGATCAGATATTGACCCGGCCCATTTAAACCAATCCGAGATGATCCAAAAAGATATAAACCTGAATATACCCAAACCCTACGTACAATACGATCCGAACCCAGTATAAGGGTGACCCACTTCCACCCGAATCGAAATTAACCCAAAATTGATCCGATTGATCCGTTTACCAGGTTTAGATTCAACTGCTACACAACCCTATCCTAACCCGAAGTCCCGAAATCAAACTCAAACACATGAAACAAAAATATATGAGTCGATTGTCAAATCACAAGAAAATGATCCAATTTGACAATTGACTAGGGATGGGCTCCTTAAGACGTTTGATCCAAGAGCCTCTGTAGGAACATGAGTTCAGTCTTAGAGTTAAAAACTTTGTAGTGAATAATAGTTGGTATTTTGATAATCTTTCTTTCTCTATCCCTGATGACATAATAATGAATTGCATTTTATCACTGCCTCTTCTTGTGGATGCTACGTCCTATACCCCTAGGGTCTAGACAATAATTTATTTTTTAAACTATATATACTCTATATTGGTTAATGTATTTTAAGTATAAGGGACAAGGAAAACTAAAACAATTTTTCTTTTTGTCATCTTGAAAATTAAAAGAGTGTTACTCATTTAAGTCTATTAAGATCATCTTTGGGCTAATTTGTGGATAACTTCTACTTTTTTTCCCCTATTTTCTCTAACAAATCACTTCCTGTACATGTTTTTCACTACCCCATTTTGAACTTTTAAGAAGTTTAAAACATTTCTTAGGATCCCCTAAGACTTTCTACTTTTGGGCTTCCTAAGAGTTGTTTAATTTTGAGCATTTTAGAAGGTGAAAATGCATGGGGTGGGAAGAATGTGGAGGTGGGTGGTTTGTGAGATAAGGAGGGAATGTGAAAGCTACTTACAAGATAGGCCAAATACTACCTATGATATTATCTAATGTTGAACACTACACAGAACAAACATGAAGTACAAATGTTACCAAATTTCCACTTTGTATTTTCCCTTGTCAAAATGCAAGCAGTTGTAATCACCGTTTTCTAACCTCACCAAAGGAGGTAGTTTTTTTTTGGTAGAATGGAAGGCTATAAACGCCCAAAGAACAAAATTAGAGCATTACATAATAACTATCTGAGGTCTTGCCATTCTCATTAGATCCTCAAACAAAGTAGGCATCATCGATGGGATAGGCGCCTCATACTCACAAAGGAAATCATTACTACTAAAGCTAAAATTCGCGAGCCAGTCCGCTGCAGCATTAGCCTCCCTGTAAATGTGTCGTATTTTAATTCTCGAAGGCGTTTTCTTGATAATGTCATTGCACTACTCAAGGATGAAATAATAGGGACTAAACTGCGGTGTTGGGCTTCCCAACATTCTGAACGCAAGTTCACAGTCCACCTCAACTTCAAGTTGAGGGATCTGTAGTCTGCGAGCAATTTGTAAACCATGTAGTAGAGCCATCAACTCTATGGGTGAGCGCAACTGGGTACCCACCAGGTATTGCACTACCCGGAATTGGAATTGGATCCACCGGTTCCTAATTTGTAGGAATTAGAATTGGTTGCACCGGTTCCTAAATCTTAAAAATTGGATCCACCGGGTACCCACCGGTTCCTGGGTACCCAAGTCCGCATTAAATCTAAATTTTCTTATTTTTTAAATCAAATAAATGTATATTTTAATAATAATAAACACCAATAAAAATATTACACTAATAAATATTAGTTTTCAAAAATACCGCAAACATAAAATCAAATACTACAACCAAAATACTTAACATTGTAAATCAAAATTTAAATAACGTATAAAATCATTTAATTATTAATACTACAAATACAATCATTAAAAACACTAAAATTATAGATGAAAAATTTTAAACTACTAACCTTAAGAAATTCACCATTCTTTATTTCTAACAAAGGAAAATAGTCATTTAATTTTTTTACACTGGGTACCCAATCGGTTACGGTTCCCAAAAGTTAGGAATTGGAATTGGAATTGGAATTGGTTGATACCGATTCCTATTTTTTGGAATTGGAATTGGAATTGGTTAAACCAGTTCCAGTTGCGGAACCACCAGATCTTAACCAATTCCAATTCCGGTATTGGGTACCCGGAATTTCTGCTGACCCCTAATCAACTCAGCCATGAGGGAGGTGCCATGGCCCAGCTTTGCCGTGAATGCTCGAATAAACGCACCGTTGTCAGAGCGAAAAATACCACCTCCACCCAACTGGCCCGGGATACCCTTAGCAGCCCCGTCTGTATTGAGTTTCGTCCAGGACAGCGGTGGGATCTCAAATTTAATAAATTTTTCCAAACGCAGTGGCTTTTGGCTATCAAAACTAGCCATCCTTTTGGATTCAGCAATCAAGTACTCTAAAGGAGGTAGTTTAGTGCAGCTGAAACTTATTTTGAACGGAATGGTTTTCATGTTTGTGATGATAATAATCTTACTTGGGCTTGGAATTTAATTTACACTCCCAATATCCAACTTTTTGTGTGGCTAGCTTGTTCGAATATAATTGTGCCAAACAGATTCTCTTTGAAAGACACACTGTCAATGATAATGCTTTCCCTATGTGTAATCAATGTTCTTAACGCACTATTCATGTTCTTAGAGACCGTAAATTTACTCGGGAAATCTGGAATAAGATACCCATACTTGACACTTTTTATAATTTAGGTATTAGGGATTGATTGCAAGTTAACCTCAAGGCTCAAAATCTTGTTGAATCCTTACATTGGGCTATTCTTTTTGCTTTTACTCTTTGGCATATTTGGTTGCGTAGGAACAAGTTTGCTTTTGAGTCAATTTCGATCCCTGTTACCTATTGGTTGAAAGTTTACTGGAACAAAGTCTAGGAAGTTGTTGCCTGGTGTAAGAATCCTCGCCCTTTTCGGCGCTAATTGAATATTTAGTTGGAATTAATAGTTCTTAAATAATACGTCGAATGCAACATAATTATTTGTGATAGGGGAAATAATAAGCAAATAGTGAAGTCACCACCAATTTTTAAGGAAACAATTGGAAACCATCAAAGTGCATCCAATTCCTAGTGGGAGTTGACTCATGCCCAAAAGGGGTCAAAGATTGAGTTCGGGGGTGTGGGTACGAAAAGATAAAACGAATCTTATCTAAATCGCACAAATTAACGACATCTACTACTCTTATCCATGTCAAATATTTTATTTAAACTAGGTGACTCCACATAATTTCGGGCTCCAAAGTCCTAGAATTAACTAGGTAGGTTAAAGACAACCAATTTACTACCGTTATCACTTTGCACAATTATATCCAACTAGTTACATTCTCGTGCGATGCACAATTTATTTGTTAATATTAAAAAAATATCTCTAAATGTATATTTTAATATATCTTTCGCATATGTCATATCTAAACCATAAAATATGCATATATCATATCCCCTTAATATGTTACAAACTTACAATATTGCATTAATTGTAGGACAAAGTACAAAAAATATTTAGCATACAATATCTCATGATATAAATCTGCTGGTTTGTATAGCAAACTTGTTTATTATTTTTATTGCAATTTGCTCCACTATCTAGTGTCAAATATCCAGTCCAAAAGATCACCACTACCAATACTGCAACCATACTACTATCATTATTTTACTGCAATTTAGTTCGGTATCCAGTCCAATAAAAAAAATCTTAAGTGTCAAATGGATGCATTGAAATTAAGTTGGAATTTTTGGAATTGGAACTCCAAATGGATAAGCCCAAGTCAAAACCAAAATTACAATTTGAATGCCAATCTAATTGTTCACTCCAAATCGAATAGTTTGATTTGGCTTGATATAAAATTATATTCAATAAGGCTTATGGTAGGGCGCCCTATTGTATAGGGCGGGTTATTTGACCGCACTCGCGACACGCGTTTCTTTTTCGAAAAATAAAACAAATTGCTCTCGCGCTCTCATCATCATCTCTCTCTCTCTCTCTCTCTCTCTCTATCTCTCTCTCTCAGTTCAAAGCAAAAACACAAAAAAAAAAACACAGAAAATCTATCACTCATTGTGGATTATGGCGTTCAAACAAGTCGCAAAAAAACGAAAAGGGATTTTTATGACCTAATTTTCGAATTTCATGACTTCATTGTTTACAATTTGGTATTTTACGCCCTAAAATCAAGTTTTAGTCTGAATCTTACGCTTCTATGTCTAATTCTTTTCAAAGAGAGTTATAATATTTTAATTTCTGGTGTTATCTCTTGGTTGTATTTGTAATTCTACTGTCATTTATTTCAGATGAAGAATCAGTTGAAGAACCAAAAAGTACTCCAAAAAAAGGACCAATTGGTAAGTAAAATAACTTGTTTCACCGTCATGCATATCTGTTTGTAGTTCTGCTACTGTTAATATGAAATTTCTGTAAAAATTATGTTGTTAATTCAAAATGTGGTGATAGTATTTGCTCAATTAGTTGTTGTTATTTGTGATTGCTGTCTCTACTGTTAGCATGTTTTCACTTGAAAATGTTTCTAAAATAGTAATGATCCAGTGTTAGCAATTTGTGTTTTGGTGTCATTATATTTCAATGTGGTGACAGCTTGTCTAAGTATTATATTGAACTGACCTAAATAATTTCTAAAAAGTGGCCTAGTATCAGTATTAGTACTTCTGGTGTCAGTATCTTGGAATGTAGTGATAGTATTTTGTTATGTAAACTGTTTTGTATATTGCTCATTTAGTTGTTGTTATTTGTGATTGGTGTCTCTGTTTGTACTTCTAGTACTATTTAATTTGATTCTGGTAGCATGTTTTGTTATGTCTGTTGTGGTGTCACTTGAAAATGTTTCTAAAAAAGAAATGATCCAGTGTTAGCAATTTGTGCTTTGGTGTCACTATATATCAATGTGGTGCTAGTATTTGTACTTACCATAGGTGACAGTTTGTCAAAGTATTTTATTGAAATGCCCTAAATAATTTCTAAAAAGTGGCCTAGTATCAGTATCAGTACTTGTGGTGTCAGTATCTTGGAATGTGGTGATAGTATTTTGTTATGTAAGTTGTTCTGTATATTTGCTCATTTAGTTGTTGTTATTTGTGATTGGTGTCTCTATTTGTACTTCTAGTACTATTTATTTTCAATCTGGTAGCATGTTTTTCTATGTCTGTTGTGGTGTCACTTGAAAATGTTTCTAAAAATATAAATGATCCAGTGTTAGCATTTTGTGTTCTGGTGTCATTATATTTCAATGTGGTGCTAGCATTTGTACTTACTATAGGTGACAGTTTGTCTAAGTATTTTACTGAAATGACCTAAATAATTTCTAAAAAGTGGTCTAGTATCAGTATTAGTACTTCTGGTGTCAGTATCTTGGAATCTGGTGATAGTATTTTGCTATGTAAATTGTTCTGTATATTTGGTCAATTAGTTGTTGTTATTTGTGGTTGGTGTCTCTAATTGTACTCTAGTACTAATGTTTTGCTATGTCTGTTGTGGTGTCAGTAAAAATAAAACCCCCAGCAAAGAAGGCAGAGCCTACAACAGTACCTCTTTCAAAGGAAACAAAAAAGGTAGCACCGGTACTTGTTTCGAAGCCATCTGTTTCGGCATCTACTAAGAAACCAGTAGCTGTTTCAAAGCCTAAGAAAGGAGTCCCTGCATCAAAAAAGGCAGCTCCACAAAATAAATCGATTGTTGTAGCTGCAGAAAAGAAAGTAGCTCATTTGGCAAAAGCACAACCTCTTGCTACAAAATCTGAAACAAAGAAACAACCAAAGACATTGGCAAAAAGAAAAGCAGAGAGTGAAGATGAAGATTATGAAAGTGAGGAGAATGAGGAGGATGAGGAGGATGAGGAGAAGAAAAAAAAGAAAGGCATGAGAACTCAGTGTAGGCCTAACATGCTTATACATATGATGAAATTGTTGAGTATGGAACAGATTCAATCTGTCAGAGAAATAGGTTTTGCAGGTCTGTTAGCAATGAAAACAGAGATAATTCCACTAACAATGATGGATTGGTTATTGGAAAGATTCAACCCTGACACCAGGGTGTTCAAGGTGAATGAGACAATAAAGTTTGCCATCACGCCCTATGATGTACATGACATGTTTCTACTGCCCAGAAATGAAGGTTGCGACATTGAAAATTTTAAAAGTGAAGTGAAAACAGTACCGGAAGAACTCACTTGGCTGCACGAATTTGGGATCCAACCTGGTAAACAAATGGATGTGAGTGTAATCCCAGCAATTTTGTTGGACCACTTGCCCAATGGTGGGCCAATATTTAAGAGATTATTTGTTCTCCTAGCACTCAACTCATTCTTGATGCCTTCAGCAAACCAAAAGGTTGATTTCTCCACTGTTCCATATCTGATGGATGAAGAAAAGATTCAACACTGGGATTGGAGTGGAGCTGTACTTAACAGGCTTTGCAACTCTGTAAGAAAGTACAAATCAACATCAGTAAAGGAGATAAGTGGTTGTGTAGCTATTCTGCAACTGGCTTACTTTCACAGACACATGTGGCT
The DNA here is from genome assembly GCA_038025085.1 of Tetragonia tetragonoides. NCBI lineage: Eukaryota > Viridiplantae > Streptophyta > Magnoliopsida > Caryophyllales > Aizoaceae > Tetragonia > Tetragonia tetragonoides. Next base: position 33,140,118 of record CM076151.1, on the reverse strand, counting down.
AGGAGAACCACAACCCACAGCTTTGCCGCTTATCCAGCATTGGAAGGGTAAAAAAATGAAGAAGAGAGTCACGGATGAGAAAAAGGCTAGAGGAAAATTGGGAGACAGACAATGGGACTTGGCTTCCTAAACATGCGGACAATGATAATTTGCACAGTAGCATGTGCATGGATATTGAATTTCAATCACGACCAGCTTGATCATCCACTGCTGAAGCCCACAACTGATCAGCCACAGAGCATAATGATGAACCACTCAGATTCTGCTTGGGAACTACAGCTAGTGTAAGCTATCAATAACAATTGTTTTATGCTATCTTCAAATATATAAATATTTATTTTATTTTAAAAAGAGTTATTTTCGTCTCTGTCAGAGTATAATGGATTTCATCCTCGATCTGCTCAACAATGAGAATCCTACTCTAACTAATATCTATAAGGATAAAGATAGCAATGATGAGAAGGAAGGAGATAAAAATGATGAAAAAGATAGCAAGGATGACAAAGACCATGAAAATACCAAGGATGAGAATGAAGAACTGAAGAAGGAAGAGAAGGAAAAGAGGTGCCAAAAGGGAATTGAAAGACGCAAGAGGAATATCAGAAATACATATACAGATTGGATGAGAAACGTCGACCCTGTTTGGAACACCTACTTCCATAGGATTCAAATGGTAAGAATACAATACTTTGGAATTTTCTGCACTTATTTCCACGTAATTTAAGCTTCATCTAACATTTCAATAATAATGATGATAACAGATCTTTGTCCCGATACTATTGCAACATCACTACTCGTGTTTCGTAATCAACTTCCAAAAGAAGTTGATTCAGTACCTGGACAACAGAGAGTATGAAGAAGAGGAGAATATCTTCACGTTTTCAACACAAGTACTGGTAATATACATAAACCTAACAGGATCAAGTGTTACTTTCATAGCATCCAGTGTTACTTTTTTATAGTCCAGTGTTAGTATTATGGGATGCAGTGTGTCTGGCTTTTGTACATTTTGCATATTGCTTTCTTTGCTGTCAATTGTTATGCAAGGCTTTTTATTGAAGAAAATGTTGGAGTTGACATCCAACACTAAAATGCCATGGAGTCATGGACAACATTATGCATGTCTTCGCCCATATATTGTGTCACTGTTTGGTCTATATACTGAGTTCTTTATTTAACTAAACAAAAGGAGGAGCTGATAACATGGTTAGAAGGGAGGCACCCATTGGCAAATGAGATTAGCACCTACAAGACCCAGAACATCAAATTCAATTGGCAGACTAAAAAGTACGATCTTGATTGTGGTGTTTTCATGATGTCACACATTGAGCACTTCAAGGGTGAGATATTCAATGAACCAGAACTTCAGAAGGTATTAACATTTTGATTGTGGTGTATATTCTCTTTTATTTTACATACTGTTTTTCAAAATACAAAAATCAGGTGCAAGTATTAACATTTTGGTTTTCCATTCTATGAAGTCTAACTTGAGACGTTACTTGAGATCCCGCATCTTCACAACAGTGGTGCTCAGTGATCTCAACAAAGAACGAGAAAGTGTGCTCAACACAATAAGGTTATTTGAACATCAAAAGCCGCTTTTAAAGAAGGAGATCGAGGATGCGAAGAAGCTTAAAAAGAAAGAAGCAAACAAAACCAAAAAGAAAAAGTAGAAAATACTCAACAATCTGTAATTAGGGGGGAAAATAGGTTGTAAATTTCAGAAAATGCTAAAAAATGTGCAAAGAAATATTGCATGATGTTAGAATGATTTGGTATTTTGACTTCTTGTGGAAACAGTGTTAGTTTTATAGCATACAGTGTTAGTTTTATAGAATACAGTGTTAGTTGTGGAAACAAGTATTTCTTTTCCATTTTGATTTTATCAGATTTATCAGATGCAGTAGAAATACTGAATAAGGATTTCTTTTCTATTTTTGATTTGAACAGGTTTATCAGATGCAGTGTTAGTTTTATGGGATGTAGTGTTAGTTTTGCAGGATGTAGTGTTAGTTTTGTGGGATGTAGTGTTAGTTATATGGAACGCATTGTTAAGGGTGGATCTTGTTCCTTGCACACTACATTCATTAATATCATGAAGTGCATTGTAGTTTCAATGATAATATTTGAAGTTTTAAATAGCATAAAAGGCATAGTAAGTAAAAATGATAATTTTTTTAGGGAACTGACATGTAGTGTTATTGAATTTGAATGTAGTGTTAGTAAAATGGTATGCAGTGTTTCTTTAATAGGAACTGACATGTAGTGTTATTGAATTGGGATGTAGTGTTAGTAAAACAATATGCAGTGTTAGTTTCAAAGGAACTGACAGGTAGTGTTATTGAATTGGGATGAAGTGTTAGTAAATCGGTATGCAGTGTTAGTTTCAAAGGATGCAGTGTTAGTATCATGAGATGATTACGAGAGTGTTAGAATAATAGCATGTAAAATTAGTTCAATAGGATACAGTGTTAGTATAATAGAATGTAGTGTTAGTTTTATGGGATACAATGTCAGCTTTATAGGATCCAGTGTCAGTTTTATAGGATACAATATCAGTTGATAAGATTTAACAATACAGAAAAATGATAAGATTGAACTTCAGAATATGATTATTTTCACATCAAAAAATTCCCCATATAGTTGTTTACATAAGAACCAAATTAAAATAATTGAATTGTTTAAACAAAAAAATCAAGAATTTGAACCTCCGGAGTCTTTGTTCCAAACTCCTTCATTACACGAGAACCGTCGCCAACCTTGTCTTTAAGCTGCGAAACATTCCTACCAGCCTTTCCCCTCTTCCTTTGCTTGTCCTTGTCCCAATGACTTGGTATTCTCTTGCTTCTACCTTTTGTCACACAACGTACAGGATCAAGTACAGTTGTGGATGAGCAGGTAGCAGGAGAATTATCAACAACATCACTATCATTGCAACCATCATCATTACTAATGTCCATTCCAGAAAATGCAGCATCAATAGAAGCAAGAAGTGTCTCATATCCATTATCCAAAATTCCCCTTGTTACCTCATCTTTTTCAGACTTCAGAACCAGGTTATAAAACCTCCGAGCTCTAATCTGGGGCCAAAGAACGGATTCTTTACGCATCACAGCTGCTGGATAGTTCCTGTCACACTTATTCCACACTTCTTCTTTTGCAAATTTAGTCCATCTTTTAGATACATAAACAGTAGGTACTTCAACAACAAAATGCATGAAATAAAACCTAAAGCAATGACAACACAATATGCCACATGATTCAAAAATTTTGCATGAACAACAAATCATGTGGCAGACCACATCATATACAACCTTGACTGAAACTGTCTCACCTTGAACACCAACATTATAAACTAATGTCGTCCCCTCCATGTCCAAAATAGTACAAACAGTAGTAAGCGACCTCAAAAACTCAGCTTCAAAATCCCTAAAAAGAGTTAGAGTATACGTTTCAGCAGCTTGCTTCACAATCCCACTCATGTGAAGTGCAGTGGACGGAAGTGATTTAGAGCAATTAAACTCATCCGCTTCTTCAGTCAACCTCCAACGACTCATAGTTTCCTTAAAAATAGAATAAAACTCAATTAAGCTAGTTGTATTACTAGCACGAAACCCAATGGCATGATTTGTGCTTTCACTTCTCTGGGATGACAGAATTCCCGCTGAGAAAGAGTCTTTGCTCAAAGCAGTGCACCATTTCTCCTTGAAACTATACAAATTATGAATCCATGGATGATCCTTACTGCTTTCCAATCCATATTTCCTAAGCATTTCTTTCCAACACCTCTCAAACCCTTCTTCATCAACACATCCATACAAGCAATGCTTAAAAGCCTGATGGAAAGAAGGATCACTGCGCAACTCTCCATAATAGCTTACAGCATTTTTCAGAAGGTGCCACAAGCAGAGTCTACGCCTTGAATAAGGAAAGACCTGGAATGTATTAAAGAGTTAAAACAAGACACCACCAATGCAACAAAGTAACACTGTGGAAGAAAGAACTAACAATGTGGAAGGAATAACTAACACTGCAAGAAATAAAACAAGCACTAAAAAATAGGACACCAAATTTACAGAACATTTTCAACTAACAGTAGGTGTAATACCTGAGAAATAGTATTTGACATAGCTTTATCTTGGTCGGTAAAAATGCTAACAGGATATTTATTTGCCACCCATTGACTTCTGGAAAACTTGAAATAACCAAACAAACGACTCTACCTGCTCGTTAGCCAAAAAAGCACAACCAAACATTACGTTTTTCCAATGGTTGTTGATGCCAACAAAGGAGGCGCAAATGAGATTATACTTGTTAGTTCGATAAGTAGTATCAAATACGGTTACTTCCCCATATATCATGAAATCTTCCTTCATCATCGAATCACGCCAAAATAAATTACACAACTTTCCATTCTCATCCACCCTAACCCTGAAAAAGAAATCCTCCTCTTCATAAGCTTGTTTGTAGAGCTGGTCAATAACGCTTTGGGCATCCCCACCTTCAATCGCCTTCATCTTCATGCGATTAATATAATTGAGATGATCTTTGATGGTGTGCCCAACAACTTTCACACCACCGGCCTCATATGCAGAACAATGGAAAGATTGAGTGGCTGTCATTCCACAATTAATGTTGGATTGAATAACTTCACCTTGCTCTTTACCAATATGCCTTTCAGACCTATTCATATAGCCCCACTCAGGCCTGGTGAGAGGGTGATTATGTGCAATAACATGGCTAACAACATAATACAAACCATCATTGAGGTGTTTAAGTCGAAGCCCTGCCATACAGTAGTCCGAGTAATAGGAACTTCCTTTCTCTTTGGTTTTCGTTTCCCATCAACAGAAACAATGGGTTCAACAGGAGGTTCGGATGTTTTATGACCCTCACACGACCACAAAAAATACTTCTCATTCACTACATCAAGTTTGCTAGCTAATATCCTAGTGCATCCTTTCTTAACACTAAACCCAATCAAAACCGCATGACGACAATACAAATCATAAAAATAATCAAGTGTTCTTCCGGTCAAGCCAATAAAAGAGCCATTTACATCAAAATCATCACTATTTGTTTCTGCAAAAAACAAATAATATAAAAAGAAATCAAAACTAACACTTATATATAGTAGCACGATTTATATAACTAGTGTTAGTTTATTGTCATGCAGTGCTAGCTTATTTCCATGCAGTGTTAGTTTATTTCACGATTTATCTCACTAGTGTTATTTCATCGTACAAAAACTCTAGTGTTAGTTTATGTCCAGGCAGTGTTAATTTATTCTAATGCAGTGTTAGTTTCGTTACTTTAATCTCTGACACATCATGGTATAAAACTGTAGTGTTAGTTTATTTTCAAGCAGTGTTAGTTTATTCTAATGCGGTGTTAGTTTCATTACTATAACCTCTGCATATCTAAAGAAACATCAATACTTAAACCAAATCAATACATAAACCAAAAGCATTCGCATAGTGTATCATAAAACTAGCATAAAATATTTATTGTGTTTAATTATACATAAAACCTAACAAAAAGTTAGCATAAAACATTCAAAAAAATAATGATCAATGATTTATATGTAGGACATAGATGAAGATTTAAAAACTATAGTCATGACCTAATTATCAAAAGTGATGAACTAACCTCCAGCAACTACAATTGTAGATTGATTTCCACCTCCAACATCAGATATCGTAGTTCCAGAACCATCTATATCAGTAATTGTATCACCAACAGGAACGAGATCCATGACGCGAATCAGAATGATTCAGAGGCAAAAACAGGCCATATTCATCGCGAAAAATCGAATGATTCGCGAACTGAAAAAGGAGAAAGAGAACAAGACGAAGTGGAGAAAAATCGAAAAGAATGACGAAGTGGAGAAGGAGAATCTGACAAAATTGAAGCGAGGAAACGCAGCAGGGTCGTTATTTTAGTAAGCGAGGAAGCCGCTTATTTCCTTTGCTGACGTGGATGAGCCGCCCTTTGCTGTTTTAAGTTTTTGCGTTTTGTCAATTGGATAATGGTGTAGTACTAATGAGTAAAGACTATTCTGTATTTTGGTTATGTAGATTTATGTAGATACAGAAATGGATATAAATGAAGATATAACACTATTTTTTTGAAAAAAGAGAGATAATGATTTCTTTATGTTAAAAAATAATTCTGGATATTGTTGTGGATAATAAAGATATCATAAAGAAAACTTTTTTTAAATTGTTGTTCCCTTTCAATTGTTGAAGTTGTCATATCATCTTATAAGAGGAGGGTCCATTATCTTTTGTTTTTACAATAGAGTTTTTTATTTTTAGGTGATGTTTGCAAATAAATAAGGTGATTATTATATCAATAAGTTTTATATGAGGCCGTCTTAAAGTGAAGCTACCTTTATATATAGTGCATAACATCATGCTTGTATGAGGACCTCACCTTGAGGGCGCCTCATACGAGATTTTGTGTTATTATATTACTTGGTTAATGTTATTTTTTCTACTAGGTGTAAGTTGATTAACTTGTCCTAAATTGAAGAAATCTAAGAACCAATTATTGGATATAGCTTGTAAGAGATCCAAGGTTTATATTTTGATTCACTCATTAAAGAAGTCAGGTGCATCTTACATGCTTCATTAATTATGATTTTTGTTTCTTTTGATAAATCTTGTAAAATAAAATAAAAAAGAAAAATGTCATAACGTATTATTTCTTTTATTATTTTCATTCTACATCGCATTATGTTTCATTTAGCATTTCATTTTAGTTCAGAGTTGATTTGTTTAGCAATTTATCCAATTTCACTCTCTATAATGTTTTTCTTACATTATTGCGATAAAAATTAAAGAACATATTGACTTTTTCCTTAGTTTACCTCTCATTCTCCAAGGTCCCATTATTGCATTCTGAGCTAATGATTCCACCTATGCTAGAGCTTTTTTCGCAAGGGTGAATATTTTGATTAAGGGTTATAGTGACATTGAATCCCAATAGTGACTTTTTATGGATGCTACTTAGGTGTTTATATTTTCCATTCTTATAGTAAAATGAGTATCTTAAAAAGTGTAATAGTGCATTTCAATTTAGTGGAGTTCAATTCAATAATCTACTTTTTTCATCATATATTATTATTCAGTTTATTTCAGTTATTTAGTTTAACCCAGTTAAACTTAGTTTAGTAAAGCTCAATTAAGTTCAACCCAATCTAATTCAGTGAAAATAATACACTCGATATCGTAAAAGGTAGAATCTTAATTTAAGAATGTGGGTTCGTATAATTGGTAGGAATTTCAATTAAAGAAAACCTAAACATATGGATTTGATGATTGGTGTAGTTGATAAGATCAAACTTCCCCATTTAAAACGCAAGTAAAGTTAAGTTATATAAAGAAGACCCAAACATATGGGTTTGATCATTGGTCACCTATTCACCAAATTTACAAATTAAAATTACAATGAGAAGTCAGAAGAGTAGAGCGACACGAAACAGTGATGAGTTAGACCCACAAGCACCCACCCTCTAAAAACCGCCACATATTAAACAAGACAAAGAAAAACAAGTGGACAAAAGATCCTAAAGAAGGGGCATTTTAGTAAAAACCCAAATTTATTTTGTTCAACCGATAAACAGCTACTATTATTATGAAAAATTTGTCGCTATCCAATTGCCAATGACTAATGAGAGGAGAGAGAAAATGAGAAAGAGGGCTCAATTCACCTGGGTTCTAAAGAAAGAGCTGAAACTGTGTGGTCTAGTGATAAGACCGAGAGATTGTGACACGTGTTGAAATATTACAATTGGCGTAAGATGGGTTCTGAGAAGGAAGGAGCATGATCGCACGTGAAATCGGGCCCTGAGAATTGGATCTACTGCTTCACTTGACAGCTGGGCCAACCCTTTGCCTTGAACGTCCCAACTTTTATTTCCTTCTTTCCTTTTTTTTTCTCCTTTCTTTTAATGTTCATTTTCATTCATTCATTCGTTCTTTTCTTTTCTTTAATTTATACAGTACTTTTTTTCTTTGTTTATTTGTTTGTGGCTTCTTTTTTTTTGGCAACATAAATACAGATACATACACTAATATATTTTACCTTATTATTAAAACATAGTGCGGCTCTTCAATAACTTGTCATGTGACACATTTAAGATTGATACGTCAGATCCAAATTCGTATGGTAATACACTAATACCACGTAAGTTGTCCATACAAGTGTGTTAAGCATTTATTTGACTTAATAAATACAAAACGACATAATTATTATCATATTGTTCAAGTTATAAAATTAAATAACTTTTGTTAGGAAGCTATAAAAATTATAATTCTTACTTCTCTGGATCAGTTTCGGAAAATCCTTCGAAATGAGATACATATGTCCTATACATATCTTACTTAATATTAAAACATAGTGCGGTCTTATAGATACTTCAAAATGAGATATATATCTTCTATAGATAATTGAGTATCAAAACTTATTTAATTAGAACATTTACTGTATTATTTAATAATAATAAATAGACAGAAGAGTAAGACCCTAATCACATAATTATAAGACACCTATTATAACACCCAGAAGTATAGACAACATACTAAAAGTAAAAACTAACCCGAGGCATCGCCCGGGGACCAAAACTAGTATATATATAAAAGTGGTTCATGCACGTTGCTGCATTGACACGTGTCATGCCACGTCAACTTACCCAGTCAGCATCTTATCCAGTAATTAATGCTATGTCCCGTAATTAATACAATGCATGAACCTTATAACCTAATTAAATGAGGATACATGAACATAAACTCCATAAATACGGTACATGAACATAACATAAGTTATACTAAAGACTAGGCATAATGAATTTAATAAGGGATAATAGTGCACAAATAATTTTTACTCTTATTTTACAATAAATGATGAAAAATATCTAGCGTCTTTATACATACATCTCAAATTTCTTAGTGATTTCAAACCTCAACTATATAGTAGAAAGCTATTGTTGGAAAAGTACAAAAACCCCATAGAGATGGAGAAATATAGTATTGATAGAATTTGTAAATAAGATAGTTGTAATGATAATTAATTTTTCCAATAATTATTTGAATTTTTTTTTTAAATCAAGTGATATCTCTACATAGATTTAAACAACATATGCATAAAAAATGGATGACACATTAGAAATTTAACAGAAAATATGATGTAAATCTACTATAGTTAAAATGCAAATAAAATATGATGTAAACCAAAGATGGATAAATAAAAACTATTTGTAAAAAGTTATGGATATACTTAAATAAATGAAGGTATACATATATTAATTTGATTATTATATAGTATGTCAAGACGGTAGTTCTGAATCTTGCACTTAACTATGAAATCCATTTATCCATTTGGATCAAGCAATTATTTCATGTCAAATAAGCAAATTTAAATTACACATAGCTAAAAAAATGAAGAGAAAAAAAGAAACATCACACACATCACAATTTTGATTTGTGTAACTCTATATTACTTGCTACTCCCTCCGTCGCTCTTATATCTTCTTATTTGACTTTTTGAGTCAAACTTTATAAATTTTGACCATTGATTTGTGAAAAATATATAAAGAACTATAAGATCAAAATACATTTCTTAGATTCATTTTAGGTTATATTTTTACAATATCAATTTTTTAAAATAATTATATTTGTATAATTAAAGTTATTAATGGTCAAAGTATCATCTTGGAGACTGTGCAAAGTCAAATGAGAAAATATAAGAGAGACGAAGGGAGTATATGCCTAATTGATAAATCATTCCTTTATTAAAAATTGAATAGAAATATTGAAAAATATATATTCTAATGATAATCTACAAGCCCGTAAATCACACGGGATATACATCTAGTATACAGGAAAGTTTAACTGAACAACTAAAACTAAAACATACTAACTATACTACATCCTATGCACTGGCACTACAAGTCTACAACTAACAACGCTACGACGATTGAGGGCAATTTTGTTCCTAACGAAAGAGTCCATAACAATTGGATGAATAAGAGCATTCATCCTCTTGATTCCTACAGAAATCATCGATGCCCTATAAGAATACCTCCACTGTTTACGAGGATGAACACCAAGTCCATAAGGTGATCTGCAAGACACCAATTGAGAAGAGGAGGTTAGTGATACCCCAATATGTTCTATAATTATTATATCGATTTATAAATGATTTATAAATAGTTTTGGAGATTAAATCGTATATTCATTTAAGGATTCGATTTATTCAATTAAAGTCATAATAATATTAATTATTATTATGAGAATTTCATAAATTGCATTTATTAATTTTGAGGAGTTTAATTAAAATGTTTTATACATGAATAAGAATTTTTCATATATTCTTAATTAGTTTTAATTAGCTATTTAAATCAGAAAATTATTAAATAAATTCCTAAACCTAGAGTCTTTGACTTGGGTTGACCAAGGGCCTATATTAGGAAAAAGATGAGACAATTGATCAGTTTTGCATAACTGATCAAACCCTCAAGCAATCACTCTCTCTCTTTCTCTCACATCACGACTCTCTCTCTCCACCGTGCTCCCTCTCTCTCTCCTCAGCCGCCCAGGTCACCGGACCACCGGCGTCACCTCCCCCTCTCCCGCCGGTAAGCCCCTCTCTCTTCTCTTTCTCTTTCTTTTCCTTTTTCTCTTCTCCTTTGCGTCGCCCCCTCCCCCTTTGTTTTCGCGTTCGCAGGACCACCACCGGGCCACCAGGCCGGCGCCTGGGTGACGACCGGTGAGTGGCCGGCGTGGCCCCGTCCCCCCGTCTCTCTCTCTCTCGCGTTCTCTCTCTTCCTCTCTCTTCGCATGTCTCTCTCTCTCTCCTCCTCGCCGGAGTACCGGCGACCACCACGACCGGCCATGGTGGCTAGTGGGTGGTGATGGTGGTGTTGAGTCGGGTTATGGGTCCCATGCATGGGTACCCATGACCTAAATCTAGTTTTGAAGTTAGGGTTTCATTTTTATATTTTTCGTAATTATTAATTCGATTTTCAGTATTTTTGATTTAATATTTTTATTTTTCTGCACTCATTCGGCATTGAAATTTGAATTTTTAAAAGCCTAGATTGGTTGGAATAAATCAAAAAATTTAATAAAAATATTAGATTTATATTTCATTACTGTTTGTATTTTTGTATTTAATTAGTACTGCTTTGGTAATTGGTTTTAATTAGGACCTAAAGAGCAAGCGTGATTATCGTTGACCGTTGGAGCTTACTTACTGTTTGGTAGCGTATTAGTGGTAAATGCTCATGCCTACTTTCTTTCAAAGCCCCATCAAAACTATTTTGATGTGTTATGTGCTAATTGAAAATTTATTGTGAATTTAATATGGGAAGCATGATTAAATTATATCGTCGTTATTATGAGAATTATTAAGCATGTTTACGGCTGTAATTATGAATTATAATTAGCATCTTGATGCTATCATGTTTTGGGAATTTATTAGTCCATATGATGATTATTGGACAATTATTGAATGGTGAATTATTAGTATTATTATGCTATTAATTATATGCTAATTGGTATGGGTATTATTGAGTGCTAGTGAGCAGCTATATATTATCGTTGAATGTCTTGGATGATTTGTGAATTTTTGGATATCATATTACCCTGTCGAAGTGCTGCCGAAATTATGCCAGACATTACTTGTCGTCATTATTGAATTATCGTCATTATTGAAGTAAAGCATGTTTAATTCTCATCATAGTGAATTATCATTATCGTCGGTATTTACTATTCATTGTCAAGAGCATGAAATGAATTAGTAAAGTCGTGGTCTCGTAGTACCACTTATGTCAACCAATGCAAATTATGTAAATTGAATTAATTGAGAGTAATACTCCTAATGGATCCCTAGGAGTAGTCGAGCAATAGGGATTGCACCTAATGGTGTAGTTCAAGGGATGAGTGATTCCCAAGTTACTTATGGACACCTCACAGTGTGTCTGGGACGGATCATTCCCTATTTATTAAGTCCTCTAGGCTCGTTTAATTGTACTAGAGGTAGTGTGCACACTAGAGTCATTAAGTCCATGGCGTGATTGTATCTTTGATGAACATGTATGGGTAATCATTGTTCTATTCGCTCTCTTACATCTCTCTAATCAAGACGAATTGTCTATGTCATATTTCATATGATCACTATACAAGAATTGCTTATAAAAGAATGTCGTTATGCGTATGCTTGATCATATGTTTATGTGCGTATGCGAATGAATTTCAATGATTCTTCTAAAACATCAGGTAAGGTTTGCGAAATGTTTTACTGGGTACGGATGACGTTTATTCACTTTATCTGATTTTTGTTTCTATTTTGTTTCTTTTCTTTTCTTCTGTATTTTATTTTCGTCACGGAAACCAAAATGCAGGTTTAGTTGATTGAGGACGTATAACTTGGAAAGTAGAGTTGGCGTTGAGTTTTAGAACTATTTCTGTTCAGTTAGATCGTTCGGATTTTTATTGGATTTAGCCCTTTGAAGGCAAGTTGTAATAAATTGGTTTAATGGTTTTAGCTCACTATATAGACAACTCTGATATTAACTATTTAGTTTGTTTAGTTTCCTTAGAAGCTGCTTTTGATGCCTAGTCTTTCTTTCTACTTAGCATTTAGTCCTTAGTGATAAATGTTGCAGTGACATCCCTCAGGTTTGGGACGGTTCAGCGGTGTCGAGTCGTACACATCGACGTCGATAGATCCCAGGAAATCGTTGCGAATTTGGAGGTGTTACAATTTGTATCATAGCCCTAGGTTTAAAAAGGTTGCTTAGGATTAATTAATGAATTAATAAAGATTAGTTTCATTTTGGGGAAAATAAAATATAATTAAAGCCGTTGAGCGTAGTAGTACTAGAAGATAGAAATTATTCGAAATCACTTCGCTTGTGATTTATAATGTTCTTATTGTTTGAATGTCTACCTGTAGATGGTAAGGACAAGAATTACTACGCAGAAGGCGACTGTAGACCAAAGGGCACGCGCCCTAGCTCCCCGTGCACAACCAGTAGAGTATGTCGCTTCATTAGATAGTGAGTCGACCGGAAACGATGCGAATGTGCGCCACGAGGCCGTGCAAGATCGTGCAGCGCACAAAGAGGTCACGGGCGACGAGGCCGCATGATCACATAGAGCTACTGCTAGCTGGTCTGCCTAACATCCATCCTTGGATGGGACTCAAGGAGAAGTACGACGACGTGGTCTCCAAGAGTGGTCATCTGCATGAGAAGAAATATGGTGAAGGTACGAGATGGTCTCTCTGCTTTAGAGGCGTCGCGGCTGAGCTATGTCTGTCCGAGTTCGAATGGAAGGTGAATCGTGTGCTAGTGCCTGCACCGAAAGGTATGTGCGAGTACTGTTGGACCAAGAAACGCAAACATGCTGGAGACTTTAGGAAGCGTTTCATGCCCCAGAAGTTCGGTGGATATGCTTATCCATACACGCCCTGCAAGGAGGTGAAGCCTAGGAGGAAGGATGATCATGGTGATGCCCCTAGCGCGAAGCAGATGTGTGCAAGTGTCAAGTAGAACTAGTTGATTGCTTTTGTAGTTCTATTTGGGTTTTATTGAACTTTTAGCTATTGTGATGGCCCTGCGTGGTCAAGTTTAATGTTGGTGTAGTTGCATAGGCAACAAATATTTATGATTGTTATTTACTTGCAATTTGTCTCATTGCAAGACTATTTTGATTTGATTATATGATATCGTTGAGAATTTGTTTTATATGATCGTTTTATCACATAATTGCATGGTTGACTCATAGATTCATAATTCTATCTCGTATTGCCTAGACATGATGGGAAATCCATGTCGGAATTATGGCGAAATTTTCATTGAGCATGATCATAATAAATGTGAGCCAAAGGCTAAGCATGTATTGTATGCAATCAAATGTCATTGTTTATTGCCCTACTAAATAGTATGGAGCCTCGATGTGTGAATTGTGAATGTTATTGCTTATCAACCGTGTGAGACCAATGTGTCTACTTTGTTAGTGCATATCGAACTATTATGCCTGAGAACTGAGAACTATTCAAAGCAAGTATGCTACTTAGACCTACAATATAAGGTCGATCATTGGAACTTATATGCTATTTACTAAATGTAGAAAAGTTTCAATTATAACCTATATCTTTCAATTAGACCTTGATTTGGGTCGAATGTGCCAACTTTGCTGAAATGGTGATCAACCATTGCTCTTTATGTCTCAGATTTGTTATAATGGCAACCAACGACCGACCCGCAAGACTAGAAGTAGGACTCACTAATGTCGTTGAGCACATCACGCGCCAACTAGAGCGCCAAGAGCAAGATCACAACGAGCAGAACCGTGAGACGCGCAACTTTAGGGATTTTGATGCACTCAAAACTCCGACGTTTGAGAGTGGCTCCGAGCCCACCAAGCTTGAGAACTGGATTATAGAGTTCGAGAACTTGTTTAGGGCGACTATTCGGCCCAACAACATGAAGGTGAACACCGCTACGTACTATCTGAAGGGTGAGACTAACAAGTGGTGGAGTGACGTGGGGACTGAATTGCTTGCTATATATCGAGAACTATGGGTGGACCGAGTTCAAAGAGTCTATTCGTGAAAGTAACTATCCGAGAGTTATCCGTCGCCAGAAGCAATGGGAATTCGAGAACATCTATCAAGGGAAGCTATCTGTAGCTGAGTACGCAACAAAGTTCAATGAGCTTGCTGCTTTTGCACCTAACTTGGTGACGACCAAAGCTGATCGTGTCGAGAGGTTCGAGGATGGGTTAAAGTGGGATTTCTAGCGTTTTGTTATAGGAAATTCGCTGATGTTCCAAGGATCGTACGAGAAAGCCTTAAACGAAGAGCGTGCTGTGGATCGTCGTGATTTGTTGCTCGGAAAGCATAAACGTGACGAAGGGAGTTCTTCCCAGTCGAATGGCGCAGATAAGAGGCCAAGACTAAACAACAGCAATCACAACAACCAAAGTGGTAATCAGAACCACAATGGGAACAGGAATCGTGACTCAAACAGTCATAGAGCTACGATCTTAGCTAGGAGGAATACGCATTGTAGTCGCTGCAACAAGACGCATCCTGGCAAGAACTATCGTGGCGATGTACTTCAATGCTACGAGTGCAACAAGCCTGGTCATAAAGCTTCTGAAAGATGGAGCCATGGAAGGAACGACCATGGTCAGAACCGCGATAATAAATTCAATCGTGGTGGAAATGGAAATGCTAATCGCGAAAAATGGTGGTAACTACCATGAAAATGGGGGTTAGAACAACAACAATTGCAACAATACTTCTGCTCCTACTACGAACAATCAAGCACTACTTACTACACCTGCCAACCCTGTGCAAAACAACAACAACAACAACAACAACAACAACAACAACAACAACAACAACAACAACAACAATAGAGGGGTTAATGGAAGGGTTTATGTGCTGAACCGCAATGAAGCTAAGGCGAACCCGAACATGATCGCTGGTACTTTTCGCGTTAACTCTCAACCTGGTTTTGTTTTGTTTGATAGTGGTGCAACACATTCTGTTCTTTCTAAGAGCTTTGCATCTAAGATAGGTTTAGAGCCTAGTTCTGTGTATAGTGCAAATATTAGGATGCCAGATGGATAGACTATTAATTGTAAGCGTTGTATGAAAAGTGACCGATTAGGATAGTTGGTTCCGATTTGTCTGCGGATTTGATTCAGATGGACTTGAAGGAATTTTACGTGATATTGGGAATGGATTGGTTAGCGAATTATAGGGCTAAGATAGAGTGCTTTGAGCAACGTGTGTCGTTACGTGAACCGAAAGGTAGAAGGATTACCTACAAAGGTGTCGTGGTCAAGCCAAAGTTGAAGGTAGTGGCGATCATTAAAGCAAAGGAGTGTATGACTAAAGGTGGAGAGATTTACCTATGTCATGTGGTGGATACAAGTCGAGAAGCCGTAGTCTCAATACCTATTCCAGTTGTTTCGGAGTACGCTAACGTCTTTCCAAACAAGATTCCCGAAATGCCTCCGCAACGCATTGTTGACTTTACGATCGATTTAACTCCAGGTTCTACTCCGATCTCGAAAGCTCCGTATCTTATGGCTCCTGCAGAGATGAAAGAACTGAAGACACAACTAGAGGAACTACTGGAGAAGGGATACATACGTCCTAGTGTATCGCCTTGGGGTGCTCCTGTTCTGTTTGTGTGTAAGAAGGAAGGTAGTATGAGACTGTGTATAGACTTGAACAAGATTACGATCAAAAATCGTTATCCACTTCCGATGATTGACGACCTATTCGACCAATTCCGTGGAGCGACTATTTTCTCGAAGATCGATTTACATTCAGGATACCATCAACTGAGGATTTCTGAGCCTGGCATTGCAAAGACTGCGTTTAGGACGAGGTATGGACACTACGAGTTCACGGTGATGCCTTTTGGGTTGAGGAACGCACCTGCGAAGTTTATGGACTTGATGAGCTGTACGTCCCGGCCTTATCTCGATCAATATGTAGTTGTCTTTATTGACGATATTTTGGTCTACTCGAAGAACACTGCTGAGCACGAGCAACACATACGAACTGTCTTGGAGATTCTATGACGACATCAACTTTACACCAAGTTATCAAAGTGCGAGTTTTGGCTAGAAACTATTTCTTTCTTAGGACATGTGGTGTCCAAGAGTGGAGTTGCTATTGACCCGGAAAAGATTAGAGCTGTTATGGACTGGTCCGCACCGAAGAGCGTGACTGAGGTTAGAAGTTTTCTTGGGTTAGCTGGTTACTATCGTAGGTTTGTGGAAGGATTTTCCAAGATAGCGCAGCCTATGACAAACTTGATGAAGAAGATGACGAAGTTCGTGTGGTATGAAAAGTGTTAAGCTGCTTTTCAAGAGTTGAAGAAACGACTTACGAGCGCACCGATTTTGACTTTGCCATGGTAACTGAAGGGTACGAAGTCTATAGTGACGCGTCTAATCATGGCTTAGGCTGTGTTTTGATGCAACATGGTAAGGTAGTGGCTTACGCCTCAAGACAACTGAAGAAGCACGAGGATAACTACCCTACTCACGACTTAGAACTCGCTGCTGTCGTATTTGCCCTGAAGATTTGGAGACACTATCTTTATGGTTCTGCTGTCAATATGTTTACGGAACACAAGAGTCTCAAGTACATATTCACGCAAAAGGAGTTGAGTATGCGGCAAAGAAGATGGCTAGAGTTGTTGATGAAGTACGACATTGATATTCAGTATCACAAAGGAAAAGCTAACGTGGTAGCGGACGCTTTGAGTAGAAAGACTCGTCATACATTGAACACTGCATTAGTACTTCCGAAGGCGATCATTCGTGACTTGCAGAGTCTAGACGTAGAGATTGTGTTGAAAGGTGACGTTCAATGTACCTTAGCGCATATGTCAGTTCGACAACCTTTACTCGACGAGATCAAGGGTAAACAGAATTCAGATGAGGATCTTCAACGGATTCTACGCCACAAGGACGAGGGTAGATCTGAGGACATTTCTATTGGTCAAGATGGTGTCTTGAGATTTTGTGATCGCTTCTGTGTGCCAAATGACCCGGAGATCAAGAGTCGGATTTTGGGTTAAGCTCACTACGCATTATTCTGTACATCCTGGTGGAGACAAGCTTTACAAAGATCTTCGCCAAATATTCTGGTGGAACGGTATAAACAAGATGTCGCTGAGTTTGTGGATAAGTGTCTAGACATGATGGGAAATCCATGTCGGATTTATGGCAAAATTTTCATTGAGCATGATCATAATAAGTGTGAGCCAAATTGTATGCAATCAAATGTTCATTGTTTATTGCGCTACTAAATAGTATGGAGCCTCGATGTGTGAATTATGAATGTTATTGCTTATCAACCGTGTGAGACCAATGTGTCTACTTTGTTAGTGCATATCGAACTATTATGCCTGAGAATTGAGAACTATTCAAAGCAAGTATGTTGCTTAGACCTACAATGTAAGGTTGATCATTGAAACTTATATGCTCTTTGCTAAATGTCAAGAGAAAGGTTTCAATTATAACCTATATCTCTCAATTAGACCTTGGTTTGGGTCGAATGTGCCAACTTTGCTGAAATGGTGATCAACCATTGCTCTTTATATCTCAGATTTGTTATAATGGCAACCAACGACCGACTCGTGAGACTAGAAGTAGGACGCACTAATTTCGTTGAGCACATCACGCGCCAACTAGAGCGCCAAGAGCAAGATCACAACGCGTAGAACCCTGAGACGCGCAACTTTACGGATTTTGATGCACTCAAACCTCTAATTTTTTAGGGTGGCTCCAAGCCCACCAAGCTTGAGAACTGGATTATAGAGTTCGAGAAGTTGTTTAGGGCAACTAGTCGGTCCAACAACATGAATGTCAACACCGCTACATACTACCTGAAGTGTGAGGCTAACAAGTGGTGGAGTGACGTAGGACCTAAATGGCTTTCTATCGAGAACTATGGGTGGACCGAGTTCAAAGAGTATATTCGTGAAAGGTTCTATCCGAGAGCTATCTGTCGCCAGAAGCAACGGGAATTTGACAGTTGATAGATGTAGCTGAGTACGCAACAAAGTTCAATGAGCTTGCTACTTTTGCACCTAACTTCATGACGACCGAAGCTGAGCGTGTCGAGAGGTTCGAGGATGGGTTAAAGTGAGATATCTAGCGTTTTATTATGGGAAACTCACTGATATTCCAAGGATCGTACGAGAAAGCCTTGAACCAAGAGCATGCTGTGGATCGTCGTGATTCGTTGCTCGGAAAGCATAAACGTGACGAAGGGAGTTCTTCCCAGTCGAATGGCGCAGATAAAAGGCCAAGACCAAACAAAGGCAATCCCAACAACCAGGGTGGTAATCAGAACCACAACGGGAACAGGAATCGTGACTCGAACAGTCATAGAGCTACGATCTTAGCTAGGAGGAATATGCATTGTAGTCGCTGTAACAAGACGCATCCTGGCAAGAATTGTCGTGGCGATGTACTTCAATGCTATGAGTGCAACAGACCTGGTCATAAAGCTTCTGAATGATGGAGTCGTGGAAGGAATGACAATGGTCAGAATCACGATAATAAATTCAATCGTGGTGGAGATGGAAATGCTAATCGCGGAAATGGTGATAACTACCGTGGAAATGGAGGTTACAACAACAAGAACCGCAACAATATTGCTGCTCCTGCTGCGAACAATCAAGCACTACTTCCTGCACCTGCAACCCCGTGCAGAACAACAACAACAACAACAACAACAACAACAACAACAACAATAGAGGGGTTAATGGAAGGATTTATGTGCTGAACCGCAATGAAGCTGAGGCGAACCCGAACATGATCACTTGTACTTTTCGCGTTAACTCTCAACCTGCTTTTGTTTTGTTTGATAGTGGTGCAACGCATTCTGTTTTTTCTAAGAGCTTTGCATCTAAGATAGGTTTAGAGCATAGTGCTGTGTATAGTGCAAATATTAGGATGCCAGATGGATCGACTGTTAATTGTAAAGCGTTGTATGAAAAGTGACCGATTAGGATAGCTGGTTCCGATTTGTCTGCGGACTTGATGAACCGTACATTCCGGCCTTATCTCGATCAGTTTGTAGTTGTCTTTATTGACGATATTTTGGTCTATTTGAAGAACGCTGCTGAGCACGAGCAACACTTGCGAACCGTCTTGGAGATTCTATGACGGTATCAATTTTACGCCAAGTTATTAAAGTGCGACTTTTGGCTAGAAACTGTTTCTTTCTTAGGACACGTGGTGTCCAAGAGTGGAGTTGTTGTTGACCCGGAAAAGATTAGAGCGGTTATGGACTGGTCCGTACCTAAGAGCGTGACTGAGGTTAGAAGTTTTCTTGGGTTAGCTGGTTACTATCATAGGTTTGTTGAAGGATTTTCCCAGATAGCGCAGCCTATGACAAACTTGATGAAGAAGATGACGAAGTTCATGTGGTCTGAAAAGTGTGAAGCTGCTTTTCAAGAGTTGAAGAAACGACTTACGAGCGCACCGATTTTGACGTTGCCATCGGTAACTGAAGGGTACGAAGTCTATAGTGACGCGTCTAAGCATGGCTTAGGATGTGTTTTGATGCAACATGGTAAGGTAGTGGCATATGCCTCAAGACAACTGAAGAAGCACGAGGATAACTACCCTACTCATGACTTAGAACTCGCTGCTGTCGTATTTGCCCTGAAGATTTGGAGACACTATCTTTATGGTTCTGCTGTCAATATGTTTACGGACCACAAGAGTCTCAAGTACATATTCATGCAAAAGGAGTTGAATATGCGACAAAGAAGATGGCTAGAGTTATTGACGGAGTACGACATCGATATTCAGTATCACGAAGGGAAAGCTAACGTGGTAGCGGACGCTTTGAGTAGAAAGACTCGTCATACGTTGACGAGCATCTCCAACCAAAGGTGTCATGCGTTTTGGTCATAAGGGGAAGTTGAGTCCTCGTTACATTGGACCGTACGAGATCCTGGAAAGGATTGGTGAGGTTGCTTATCAACTAGCTTTACCCGTGGAACTTGCAAAAGTCCATAGTGTGTTTCATGTCTCTCAATTGAAGCGATACGTACATGATCCAACTCATGTCGTTCAACCTGAAGTGATCGATCTCGACAAAAGTTTGACTTATGAAGAGCGTCCTATCAAGATTGTGGATCGCAAAGAGCGCTCAACTCGAACAAAGACTATTCCAATCGTCAAAGTCGTTTGGTCTTGATAAGGTCAAGAGGAAGCAACATGGGAAGTTGAATCCATGATGCGCGAGAAGTAACCTGACCTCTTCCCAGAAGGTACTAGTCCCACTTGAGTTTCGGGACGAAACTCCTTTTAAGGAGGGTAGAATGTCACGCCTCGAAATTTCGTCTTTTGCGTGTTTTGTTTATCGCTTTGCACGAATTGCATGTTCAAGCATTGCATGTTGCATTTCTAATCAACTTAGAATCACGATCGTACTTGCTCATCTTGCATATGTTAGTGTCCTAGAAATTGTTTTATACCTTCGTATGGTAAACTCGTTTTGTTTTGGGAAGTGATTACTTCATGTCTCAAGTTTCGAGACAAAACTTCTTTTAAAGAGGGTAGAATATGATACCCTAATATTTTCTATAATTATTATACCGATTTATAAATCATTTATATATAGTTTTGGAGATTAAATCGTATATTCATTTAAGGATTCGATTTATTCAATTAAAGCCATAATAATATTAACTATTATTATGGGACTTTCATGAATTGCATTTATTAATTTTGAGGAGTTTAATTAAAATGTTTATATATGAATAAGAATTATTCATATAGCCTTAATTCGTTTAATTTAGTATTAATTAGCTATTTAAATCAGAAAATTATTAAATAAATTCCTGAACCTAGTAGTCTTTGACTTGGGTTGACCGAGTGCCTATATAAGGAAAAAGATGAGACAATAGATCAGGTTTGCATAACTGATCAAACCCTCAAGCAATCACTCTCTCTCTTTCTCTCACCTCACGGCTCTCTCCACCGTGCTCCCTCTCTCTCTCCTCAGCCGCCCAGGTCACCGGACCACCGACGTCACCTCTCCCTCTCCCGCCGGTAAGCCCCTATCCCTTTTATTTCTCTTTCTTTTCCTTTTTCTCTTCTCCTTTGCGTCTCTCCCTCCCCCTCTGTTTTCGCGTTCGCAGGACCACCGGACCATCCCCGGCACACCAGGCCGGCGCCTGGGTGGCGATCGGTGAGTGGTCGGCGTGGCCCCGTCCCCCCTGCTCTCTCTCTTTCTTTCCTTCTCTCTCTCTCTCTCTCCTGTTCTCCCTTCCTCTCTCTTCGCATGTCTCTTTCTCTCTCCCGTTCTCTCTTCCTCTCTCTTCGCATGTCTCTCTCTCTCTCTCTCCTCAAAGCCGGAGCCTCGGCGACCACCACCACTGGTAGGGGTGAGCAATGGGACCAAGTACCTGGTTCTGGATCCGGAACCGGTCAGGACCCGGCGGGTCCAGACTTGGAACCAGTCCCACCGGGACCAGTTCTGGTTCCACAATTTTGGAACTGGTTGAGACCAGTACCAGTTCCGGGTACCAGTTTTTGGGACCAGGTACCCGCCGGGTACCCGACAGGACCAATTCCAAGATCCAGTTTATGAGTTTCATGCTTTGATGTGGCATTGAGTTTTATTAATTATTGTTTTTGTATTTTCGTTTTCGGGTTCTAATATTATGATATTAGGTAAACTTTAGTAATAAATGGTTTCTTAAAGAGAGTTGTATAAAATAAAATTAAGTTTTGGGGAAAAAAAGAGCAAAAAAGTCTATGAAAAAGTTTTGCATAATTGATCAAACCCTCAAGCAATCACTCTCTCTCTTTCTCTCACCTCACGACTCTCTCTCTCCACCGTGCTCCCTCTCGCTCTCCTCAGCCGCCCAGGTCACCGGACCACCGGCGTCACCTCCCCCTCTCCCGCCGATAAGCCCCTCTCTCTTCTCTTTCTCTTTCTTTTCCTTTTTCTCTTCTCCTTTGCGTCGCCCCCTCCCCCTCTGTTTTCGCGTTCGCAGGACCACCACCGGGCCACCAGGCCGGCGCCTGGATGGCGACCGGTGAGTGGCCGGCGTGGCCCCGTCCCCCCTTCTCTCTCTCTCTCTCTCTCTCTCTCTCTCTCTCTCTCTCTCTCTCTCTCTCTCTCTCTCTCTCTCTCTCTCTCTCGTTCTCTCTCTTCCTCTCTCTTTGCATCTCTCTCTCTCTCTCCTCCTCGCCGGAGCACCGGCGACCACCACCACCGGCCATGGTGGCTAGTGGGTGGTGGTGGTGGTGTTGGGTCGGGTTATGGGTCCCATGCATGGGTACCCGTGACCTAGACCTAGTTTTGAAGTTAGGGTTTCATTTTTATATTTTTCGTAATTATTAATTCGATTTTCAGTATTTTTTATTTAATATTTTTATTTTTCTGCACTCATTCGGAATCGGAATTCGGATTTTTAAAAGCCTAGATTAGTTGGAATAAATCAAGAAATTTATTAAAAATATTAGATTTACATTTCGTTACTGTTTGTATTTTTGTATTTAATTAGTACTGATTTGGTAATTGGTTTTAATTAGGACCTAAAGAGCAAGCGTGATTATCGTTGACCGTTGGAGCTTACTTACTGTTTGGTAGCGTATTAGTGGTAAGCGCTCATGCCTAATTTCTTCCAAAGCCCCATCAAAACTATTTTGATGTGTTATGTGCTAATTGGGAATTTGTTGTGAATTTAATATGCGAAGCATGATTAAATTATATCGTCGTTATTATGAGAATAATTAAGCGTATTTACGGCTCTAATTATGAATTATAATTAGCATATTGATGTTATCATGTTTTGGAAATTAATTAGTCCTTATGATGATTATTGGACAATTATTGAATGGTTAATTATTAGTATTATTATGCTATTAATTATATGGTAATTGGTATGGGTATTATTGAGTGCTAGTGAGCACCTATATATTATCGTTGAATGTCTTGGATGATTTGTGAATTTTTGGATATCACATTACCCTGCCGAAGTGCTGCCGAAATTGTGCTAACATTACTTGTCGTTATTATTGAATTATCATCGTTATTGAAGTAAAGCATGTTTAATTCTCATCATATTGAATTATCATTATCGTCGTTATTTACTATTCATTGTCAAGAGCATGAAATGAATTAGTAATTCGTGGTCTCGTAGTACCACTTATGTCAACCAATGCAAATTATGTAAATTGTATTAAATGAGAGTAAGACTCCTAATGGATCCCTAGGAGTAGTCGAGCAATCAGGATTGCACCTAATGGTGTAGTTCAAGGGATGAGTGATTCCCAAGTTACTTATGGACACCTCACAGTGTGTCTGGGACGGATCATTCCCCATTTATTAAGTCCTCTAGGCTCGTTTAATTGTACTAGAGGTAGCGTGCAAACTAGAGTCATTAAGTCCATGGCGTGATTGTATCTTCGATGAACAGTATGGGTAATCGTTGTTCTATTCGCTCTCTTACATCTCTCTAATCAAGACAGATTGTCTATGTCGTAATTCGTATGATCACTATACAAGAATTGCATATAAAAGATTGTCGTTATGGCATATGCTTGATTATATGGTTATGTGCGTATGAAAATGAATTTCAATGATTCTTCTAAAACCTCAGGTAAGGTTTGCGAAATGTTTTTACTGGGTACGGATGACGTTTATTCACTTTATCTGATTTTTGTTTCTCTTTTGTTTGTTTTCTTTTCTTCTGTATTTTGTTTCCGTCACGGAAACCAAAGTGCAGGTTTAGTTGATTGAGGATGTACAACTTGGAAGGTAGAGTTGACGTCGGTTTTTAGAACTATTTCTGTTCAGTTAGATCGTTGGGATTTTTATCGGATTTAGCCCTTTGAAGGCAAGTTGTAATAAATTGGTTTAATGGTTTTAGCTCACTACACAGACAACTCTGTTATTAACTGTTTAGTTTGTTTAGTTTCCTTAAAAGCTCCTTTTGATGCCTAGTCTTTCTTTCTTCTTAGCATTTACTCCTTAGTGATAAATGTTGCAGTGACATCCCTCGGGTTTGGGACAGTTCAGCGGTGTCGAGTCGTGCACATCGACGTCGATAGCTCCCAGAAAATCGTTGCGAATTCGAGGGTGTTACAAGGTTGCTCGCAAACCTTCACGACATTGAGAAGTCGATCTACCAGAGAATTTAAAACAGGAGGATCCACATAAATAGAAGTAGTACCACCCATATCCAAAGAGGGCTCAACATTTGAACAAGACACAAAGAATTTTCCCAATATCGTTGTTAATTTCCTTACTTGATCTTTAGTTTTAAGAGTCACAATTGACACGAAATCATGATAGTATCTCCCCATCTCTATCAATTCGTCGCGAGATTCTTTTGACACATTTGTTCCGTCCAAGAATATATAGTTGTATAATGCTTCCTGTGAAGGAACACTTATCATCTTTTCACAATCTTGTAACAAAGAGTTACTGGATCCAAAACTAGGACTTGGTGTATTTGTTGATTAATTGACAATATTCGGCATCGCAATTCCAAAACTGCTTTGTAAGGCAACAAATAAAGTAATGTATAAGTTCATGACCAAAAAGTTGTGTGACTCCATTATAATGTCGATACGAATATTTGTACTTTTCCTTTGATATAAGCCAACTTTGCCAATAATAAAAAATAAGAAAGGGAGCGGAGTAGTGTTACAACATAAAGATTTCTATTTCCTCTATTATACAACAATCGATTCAAGAAAACCGATAAAACATAAAGAAACTCAACATTGCATTTACTTTTTGAAATGTAAACTCCAGATAATAGTGCTATTAAATATTTAAAACAACATGGTTTCGGTATTATTACTAATGAACATTTCAAAACTCACGTACAAAATCTTTTTTTTTTAGTACATCACGTATAGATTCTTAGTCATGGCATTTGTGACAGAGATTAAATTCACATGTGACGTATTAAAGCTTAGCAATTTTTTTCTAACCAAAAACGAGTTTAGATTTTTTTCTTTTTCTTTTAACTTTTCATTTATCATGGATAAGAGTGGAAACATTACTTTAATTGATGACATAGTTTAAATTCATATACTATGTAATCTCATGGATTAATAATTGGATATAATAAATTATTTTATTGTTCTTTTGTATTTCATTGTTTCACTTTATATGAGCACAAAAACTTGTTTAAAACGTTTTTGTCCTAATGTTGGTAGGTCGAGGGGACTTTTTAATGGAACAAAGGTCATGACTACTAATAGCTAGCCTCCACATTTCTAAATGGTGACTTTCATTTTTCGGTGAGTTGGTCAACAAGACTTTTTCTTTGACGAGTGTAAGTGTAAATAGTTGACATGGGTAAATTTTCTACCTTACCGTCTTATGTTCTTTAACTTTAGGGGATGACGTTTTAATATTTTAAACTCTAAGCTAATCAAAAATTACTCTCAAGACCTTTTCAAAATCGGCCTTTTGTCTTCAAATAACTAGTGCACACAAAACCATGTTTAAAACGGTCATTTCGAAACTTTTGGTGAGATGAGGGTCACTTTCTAGTAAAACAATGGTAAAGTTTTAAACATTGCTTAATTTGCACACTATTGACGTTGAATAAAGCGGTTTATACAGAGAACTAAGCAGTGGCGATTTTCCTCTCCAGGCGTAGGATAAGGACTCTCCCTTATTGTGCGCTGTTCCCATGGGAAATGGAGGTAAGAGAGGTCGGCCACCCAAAAAAATGTGTCGATTCGACCGGATTCTCCGATGACTGTTCGTAGTACCACCCCGGCACGATTGGTTCGATATCTTGATTCTGACCTTCAGGCGGTGGAGGATAATTTGGGGGCGGTGAAGCTGAGCTATGAGGAACTGCGTTGGGAGCATCTCACTGAGCAAAAGTCCCCTGATTCTTGGGCAGATGAGGTAGAGTTGAGTCATGATCAAGCTACTCCAGTGACAAGTGCAGGTAACCCTCTGAGATTTAATGTTTGGGAAAATTTTGATGTCTCTCGGTTGAGAAATGCTAGTTGCAAATTAGACTATGTGCGTCTTGAATTTAAAGGAGGGATTGCGTTGGGAAAATTGTTGATGTTGATATACAACATGAAATAGATCATTGGGAATCAACCATAGTTTGTCATGTCTTAGGGTCAAACCCTCCATTACCCATTTTCAGTGGTTTTATTCGGAAAATCTGGGACAAACTAGGGATTGATAAGATTGTGCGTATGAAGAATGGTCGGTTATTGTGAGATTTCATACTGTTGCTAGTCGTGATCAAGTGATACAATCGGAGATTTACCACTTTGATCAGAAACCTGTGATTGTTCGGCCTTGGGCTGAAGATATGCAGGATGCGTTTGATGTTAATTCTGTTCCAATTTGGGTAAAACTTCCCAATTTACACTGGAGGTATTGGAGCGCTAGTTCTTTGAGCAAGATAGGAAGCCTGCTCGGCACCCCTATTACGGCAGATAAGGCTACTCAAGAAAAGTCCAGTATAAATTATGCTCGAATTTTGGTTGATGTGGATATTCAACAGTCGCTTCCTGAGTATGTTCATTTTGAAACTAGTAAGGGTGACATGATACAGCAGAGGGTTGTGTTTGATTGGAAACCTGTCCAATGTTCATTTTGTTAGGGTTTTGGTCATGAAGAAAAAGAATGTAAAAAGAAGCACCCTCGTGTATGGAGACCAAAGCATGTTCAAACACTTATGACTCAAGTTGCTGCACCTACTGCAGTTCCTAGGGTTGCACCTGCTGCAGTACCTAATGCTGCACCTGTTATTTCTGATGCTATGCCTGCTGTTTTTGGTGCTATACCTGTAGTTGCTCAGCCAACTAAAACTCAGAGAAATCCAATGCGAGATAAGGAGGGATGGTCTGTGCCTCAGAGGGTAAGCAGGACTTCAGGTGTGGATGTTCTCCCTATTATTATGCATAATTCTTTTAAGGCTTTGAATGAAGAAGATGAAGAGGGAGATATTGCTTTGAGAAATGATGGTCCCAGCTTGGGTGAACAAGATACTCATTTGCTACCTGTAGCAAATGAATATGGATAATATTGCAAGTTGGAATGTGAGGGGTCTAAATGGCCCTATAAAACAGAATAAAGTCTCTAAATTCTGTTTGAAAAATAAATTAGGTTTGATTGTCCTAGTGGAGACGAAAATCAGGCAAAATAACTATCAGATATGCTGCAATAAGATGTTTCCAAGTTGGGGAGCTCAAAATAATTTGGATTATGATCCAAAAGGTAGAATATGGGAGGTATGGCATCCTACTATATTTTAGGTGGTTGTTCTCCATGTTCAGGCTCAGGTGATACACTGTCAGGTTACTCACTTGGCATCTCAAAATATGTTTTGTGTGTCCTTTGTCTATGGTTATAATTCCATTGAGGAGAGAGTGGGTCTTTGGAACTTTCTAATGGCTACAAGTGACACAATGAGTCTACCTTGGGTTATCCTTGGTGATTTTAACAGTGTACTTGCGTTGGATGGCAGAATGGGTGGAAATAAGGTGACTTACAATGAGGTGAGAGATTTTTGGATTATTGTAAATGGCAGGAGATGAAAAGAATAGGGGGAAGGTACTCTTGGCCCAATAAACAGCAAGATGGTGATAGAATTTTTTCTAAGCTAGATTGGGTCTTTATATATGAGGATTGGGTCAATTTATTTGAGGAATCTGCTACTAATGCAAATGATAGATGGCATCTCTGATCATTGCCCTCTTGTCATTACTTTCTTCACTTTTCCTTCTCTTGGCAAGAAACCATTCAAATTTTTTGATATGTGGATCACTGCAGATTCCTTTAGAGATATTGTCTTGCAGACATGGTATAAAAACATTAAGGGGTGCAGAATGTTTCGGGTTGTTAGAAAATTGCAAATGCTGCAAAGACCTTTCAGGAACCTGAACCACTCTTAGTTTGGAAACATCCAAAATAGAACTGAATCTGCTAGAAATAATATGGATCGTGGTCAACAACTCCTGCAGTTAGACCCTTCTAATATTGAGCTTCAAAGGGAGGAGAAAAGTGTGGTCCTGGAATTCAGAAAATGTTCTTTTGCTTTGGATGCTTTTTATAAGCAGAAGAGCAAAGTTGATTGGCTTAAATCTGGGGATGCCAATTGATAGGCCCGCAAGTGCACGGGTATATCATCGTAATAAAATATCGAATCACAGGGAGCTTTCGATTCTAAATACCAAGGTTTCTTAACAAGCTAGGCAATCAATAGCGGATTTTTGATGATTTTAGCAAAGAACTAAATCAATAATAATAATGTGAAAATAGCAAGACTAAAGAACCTAGGATTGATTTCACTCAATTAAACTACTTGATGCGGATAAATAAATTTCAACTAGCATGTCATGTCAAATGTTGCAAGGACGGACAAAGAACCTAAAACCTTCTGTCGAAGAATTAAAGGTAAAACTCAATATAAAACTTGACTACCTATTCTCATGGAGTTAAGCAAATAACAAGAACATGAAGAACATAATTCTATCCAAGAAGCCCCAAGTAATTCTAACCTACTCTCGTGATTAGGCAAATTTGATGAAAGATTGAGTTCGGGCAATTAAGATTCTTCTCTCAAATTTAAATTAATCACCAATCATAAACAATAAACAAACAATCAATCATTGTGCAACACTCTAACGACATGCGAGGTTCCAATTATCTAATTAAACATCAAGCAATTTAATCAAGCTACATCAACCCTAAATAAAAGGGAATTAGCTACTCATACTATTCAAGAACAAAAAGCAAACAAATAAAACTATATTAAACATGATTATGGTAGAATTTAAGGACAAAATCAAGAACATTCATAAACTAAATTCAAATTAATCTAAAAGCAAGAGAGAGAGGGGAAGAGAAAGTAGGGATTAGAAATACCAATGACGCTTCAATTGAAAGTAATCAAGAATTTGATGAAAGCTTGAAAAGAACAATTCCAATCTTCAAATTACAATAATAAACTATTGTTTGATTCTAATTCTAAAAACCATAAAAGTTTGAGAGAGAAAATGGGGTGCTAAGAGATGGTCTGAAAGAGATGAGTTCTCTCCCCTTTTATAACCCCCAAAATGAATATAGTCGGATTTGGGTTAATAGCCATTGGAATGGCAAAGGTCACGAATGAATTCTCGTGAAAACGGCAGTTCGCATGGTCGTGCGGAAAATGTGAAGGAAAGTTGCATGGTCGTGCAACCCTTCTTAAGCTCA
The DNA here is from genome assembly GCA_038025085.1 of Tetragonia tetragonoides. Lineage (NCBI taxonomy): Eukaryota > Viridiplantae > Streptophyta > Magnoliopsida > Caryophyllales > Aizoaceae > Tetragonia > Tetragonia tetragonoides. Next base: position 33,110,349 of record CM076151.1, on the reverse strand, counting down.
CTAACTTACTTGCATGGTCATGCAAGGTTTAGCCTTCGAACTTGCATGGTCGTGCAAGTGCAATTTTGCCTTGAACTTTATTTTTGCACTTCTCTTCTCGCTTGGCTTTCTTTAAGGCGTCTTCCTCGACTTCTTCTTTGACGATTGCGACTCCAAATCATCTCCAAAGTCTCTACCAAGCCTCGGGGTCTCAAAATGTCCTAAAAACAAATCAAAACACAAACATACCCCAAGTAGTCATCTTTATCACAATAATCATTAAATCTCACAAATAAATGATATAATTACCATGAAACCAATCAAATGAGTGCGTTTATCACATGAAAAATAGCTCTAATTACGCACTCATCACCAATACAAAATATTATCACTCAGTTATCAAACAAAGAAGACATCGAAATAGGATTTCCTCTGTTTGCGGTGACGATGGAACCATGATTACTGAGTATATGGTGGTGATTCAAAACTTTGTGACTTGTACCATAGCATGTTAGGCAGTAAAAGCTCCAAGACTACTGATATTGACATCAACATAATTCAAGCAGGGCCTGTTTTAAACTCTGAACAGAAATTGCAGCTTCTTAAGCCTTTTACTAAGGAAGATGTGAGACATGCCTTATTCTCAATCCCATCTATCAAGTGCCCGATCCAGATGGATATGGCTCTGGCTTCTTCAAGGTCACTTGGGAGGACATTGGAGATGAAGTTGCTTCTGCTGTGATTGACTTCTTTCAAACTGGTAAGCTTCTCACTAAGCTTAGTTCGACAGTAATTACACTAGTTCCTAAAATTGATAATCCCACTAACGCAAGTGAGTATAGGCCTATCGCTTGTTGCAATACCTTATACAAGGTGATCTCTAAGATGCTTTGTGAAATAATAAAAAATTGATACTACCTCATATCATTTGTGAGAATCAAGGTGCTTTTGTCCATGGTAGATTCATAGGTCGAAGCTGGGCTTATCGATAGAATGCAAATGGTGAAATATCATGATAACCCAGGATTTGATCAGAATGTATAAAAGAACTATGATCTCACCAAGATGCTTGATGAAAGTAGATCTTAGGAAAGCCTATGACACTGTAGATTGGTAGTTTGTGCATGACATGATGATTGGTATTGGATTTTCTTCTAAATTTGTTAACTAGGTGATGAAGTGTCTCACTACCGCTAGTTTCACTCTCAATATTAATGGTACCTTACATGGGGACTTTAAAGGAGTGAAAGGTTTGAGGCAAGGAGATCCTGTATCTCCCTTGATTTTTGTGTTGGTAATGGAGTACCTCACAAGAACTTTGAGAGTTATGTGTAGGCAAACAGATTTTCGCTTTGATCCATATTGTAAGGGTCTTCAGTTAGTCAACCTGACTTTTGCTGACGATCTTATGCTGCTTTGCAAAGGGGATGTCAAGTCTGTGGGTTGTATCATGAATGGTTTGAACCACTTTTCTGCAGTTACAAGGATGACAACAAATCTTGCAAAATCCCAAGTATATGTGGGGTGTGTCTCACATGTTGTTAAAAGACAGATTATATCTCTTACATGATTCACGGAGGGGAGTTTCCCAATGAGGTACTTGGGATGCCTCTTTCCCCCACTAGATGGTCTAAATTGGATTGCTAGTTTCTGGTGAATAAAATTACAGCTAGAGTTCATTGCTGGGCCACTAGACACTTGTCACTTGCGGGTAGAGCTCAATTGGTTAATTATGTCTTGTACTCTTGCATGTGTATTGGGCCTCAATATTCATTTTGCCTCAGTCTATTGTTAAGTGTATTGAGCAAATATGTAGAAATTTCTTGTGAGTAAGATTCCACTGATTGTGTGAGAATCTTTATGCTTGCCAAAGAAGTATGGGGGTCTTAATATCAAGAACTGCAAATTTTGAAACAAAGCTGCTATAGGGAAACATCTGTGGGCAATTGAAAGCAAGAAGGACAGTTTATGGGTCAAATGGGTTAATGCCGTGTACTTGAAGGGTGTAGCACTATATGAACACAGAGTACCAGCCGATTCTAGCTGGTACTGGAAGAAGATGATGAAACTTCGGGGAGATACAGGAGGGATTGGTGATAATTCAAATTGGCCTTTTGACAAAGCTGGTCAGTATACAATCAAAAGTGGCTACACCATGCTTATTGGCGACCAGAGCAGTTTTAAATCTGATGTTTTTGTATGGGGGAGATATAATGTCCCCAAACATGCGATTTATAGTTGGTTGGTGGTGCAGAAGAGAATTCTTACACGAGACAGGCTCCTGAATTTACAAGTACAGGTCCCTGATCCTAGCTGCCCACTTTGTAGGGCACATGATGAATCAGTTCATCACTTATTCTTTGAGTGTGATATTTCACAGCAGGTGGTGGCAGGTGTTTGTGCTTGGGCTAGGCAGCATACTTGGCCCATTGAGTTTAGTAGATGGATATACTGGTTGATCAAACGGAATGGCAGCAAGCAACGCAGATGGATCTTGTATGCAATTGTTGCAGCTACAATATACTATATATGGCTCGCACGGAACAAGATCGTGTTTACTAACTCACAGTGTGATCCTCAGAGCAATATACATCAGATTAGGAGTGTTTTGAAAGTTCGTTTTGCTAGTATTAAACCTAAGAAAGTTAAGGTTAGAGATATGGAGGTAGTTTCTTTCCTTTGCTAAGTTTGTAGCTTAGGGGCTTGCACTCCATTAATTTAAGTACCCTTCCTAGAAGGTGCCTTGGTTATGGAGAGCTCTCCCTATGCTTTGTATGAGACGTTTGCTTTGCATGTCCTTTTGGTAATAAAGAGCTACTTTTTATACCAAAAAAAAAAACGGTTTATATAACTTGCATTTTAACAATAAAAAAAAATAAAGTCCATGCACAACCATACTCAATGTATTAATCCTTATTGCACATAGAAAGCACTTACACCAATTCATGACCAATGGTGTCCACTCGGTTTTACACTTTTAGTTAATCCTTTTACCCTTTCAACACGGACAATCAGTGCAACATCAATTCTATTTCTTTTGGATCCAAATTCAAGCTAGTTAGATTATATCAACTAATATTAGAAGGGTTTTTAAGGTTTGATTAAGACTACTTTGCAATTTTCTTTCAGATTTGGATCAGCTTTATCAAAGTCAAACTGAACGGTTGAAATGTCGAGCTAAAGTGTCTTCCAAAAAAACGAACTAAATTTAATATAATCATATTCTACAACATAAGTGCAAATTTAAAATTGCAATAAAACGTATTTATAGTTGTAACATAATAATTTTTTTATTGATCATGCTTGAATTCATACATTAGTATTTTTACCAAGTAAGTCATTTGAAGGAATCTGACCCTTCGTCTGGCAGAGTTCCCAAACGCCATCGAATTTTCCCAATATTGTTGGCAACTTCTTCACTTGATCTTTGTCTTTAAAATCAAAAGTTCTAAGAGTCACAATTGACATGAGATCACGACAATATCTCCCCATCTTTATCAATTCGTTGCAAGATTCTTTTGACAAACTTGTTCTGTCCAAGAATATGTAGTTGTATAGTGCTTCCTTTGAAGGAACACTTATCTTCTTTCCACAATCTTGTAACAAAGGATTACCGGATCCAAACCTATGACTTGGTGCATTTGGCGATTGACTGACAATATTCGGGGTCGCAATTCCCAAAAGTGCTTAGCAAGACAACAAGTAAAGTAATGTATAAGTTCATGACCAAAAAATTGTGTGACTCCATTATAATGTCGACACGATTATTTGTACTTTTCCTTTGATATCAGTCAACTTTGCCAATAATAAGAAATAAGAAAGGGAGCGAAGTAGTGTTGCAACATAAACATTTCTATTTCATCTATCTATACAACAATCAATTCAAGAAAACTGACAAAACATAGAGAAACTCAACTTCGCATTTACTTTTTGAAATGTAAACCCTAGATAATAGTACTATTAAATATTTAAAACACTGGTTTAGGTATTATTATTAAGGAACATTAAAATACTCACGTACAATTTTCTTTTCTTTTTTTTTTTCTTTTTTTTGGGAACATCACATTTAGATTCTTAGTCATTGCATTTGTGACATAGATTATGTAATAACATGCGAATCTTAATTACCTAATTAGGCGATAAATTTTGCGATTAACTTAATAAAGCATAATTAAATTATCTTATTACCTTAATTAAACACGAAAAATTTATTTTCTTTAATCTCCATATAAACTTAATAAAATCTTTAATTTTTGTGGTTAGGACTAATTACCACAAAATTCTTGCAATTTCGTTAATTGCTTGATTGAACTTCAAAATTCACGTTAGGTTAAACCCACTAAAATTGACCAAATTACTTTGCTTAAGTTCATAAGTGCCGTATGCATGTTAGTAGGACAAGATAATGACCTTGCTAAGTAAAAACTATTCATTGACTTGACATGGGTTATTATTTTATCTCTAACATAAAATAAGATCTTTTCTAAATGGTACAAGTGTACACTTAAATGGCACTACTAATTTTAGAAACTAAAACTCTGATTAATTTTTTGCATGGGGTATGCTATTTGGTGAGTCATGGATCAATTATGTCATGAAATATTAAACAAGTTGTCCAACCCATGGTATTTCATGCATGGATGGTTTTAGCACATGAAATGGGGTAGCATGGCCATTTAAAATTCTGCAAAACCAAGCATAAAAGGGGAGGGGGAAACCGGGCAAAAACAAGGCAAAAGAAGAAGAAAAAAAATCAAGAAGGAAATTGGGAAGAATTGATGAGTTAAATCACCCAAACTTCATCCAATAAAAATTAGAGACACCATACCCATTATCATCATTAGCTAAACAAGGTTTTACTCTTCCCATGTTTTTATTAAACACCACAAGTAACTAAACTTACCACCCTAGCTACACCCCTACTATCCGAAAAAAAACAAAACCAAAAGCAAAAGCAAAAGCAAAACAACAAAACAAAATTTATTCTTTCTCTTACAACCAAATCTCCCAAATTCTCTCCCACCACTATTCACAAAATCATATTTTTAGTGAGAGAAGGTGAAGAGAAAAGAAGGAGAAGAACGAAAGAAAAAAAGGGAAGAAAAAGGTAAGAAAAGCTTTACAAAAATTTGTACATTGTTGATTTAATCCTTAGATCATAAAACATAAACTTACACAATATTTTCTTTGTTCATCTCTAACAAAATCAAAGTCAAAAACTTCACTCAATCTCTTCCAAAACTGAGCTCATGTGAGAATTATATAGCAAAGCAAGGTAAAACACTTGATCCTTTCCATTTTAATTTTTGATCATCGTAAATGTTATATATACCTAAACCTTTAAGATCTTCAATTCTACAATTGATCTTATGAAATTTCGACAAAATCACCTTGATCATATTCATTTAAACTCACGGACTCTAACATTATTGCATGTCGATTTTTTGGACATTTTTAATCAAAATAGGAAAAATAAAGTTAAATCTAGTAAAAATTCCAAATTGAAAAATTGATCTAAAAATGGACCGTAAATCCATTTCCAAAAATGAAAATGTCGAAAAGAAAAATAAAAAGAAATAAAGCCCTAATTTTCGAAATTGACAAGGAAATAATAAAAATCAAGGATCTTTCATTATTAGTTCTTGCATGTGATTTTTGGCTAATTAGAGAGCACAATTAATTTTTAGGCTCAAGGGTTGCCAAGTAGAAAAGGGAAGAGAAGGAAAGTTTGATTGGCTTTTGCTCAAGATAAGGTAATTTTCATGTCCATTAAATCTCCTTTTAAACCTATATAAAAATGATTTATTGATTTGTGGAAATTATGGAAAAAGATACGAACTTCTGTAAAATTTTGAGTATTTTTGAGATTTAAGGAATAAATGGTCGTATTGGGTGTGAAATGGATTATTGTGGATTTGTTGTGTATTGTGCGCCGTGAGGTTGTGATAGAAAAATAATCAATCATGAATTATACTTTGTTGTTTGGTATTGTGATATATTGAGGTGCTATCATAATTTATGGAAGTATAAATATACACTTTGATTATGGATGATTTAGAGAAGTTTGATGCATATATGAATTGTTGAGAGTATAAGAAAATAATGATGTTGTGGAGTATATAAAGCTGGAATTTTACTAAGTATAGTGACTAAAGAAGTTGTACTTATTTGAGAGGCCATATGACACGAAATTAAAATGTACTTAACATATCACTTGATCCCAAACTAAGTGTAAAGGAAAATTGTATGAAATTATATGATCACTAATGAAAGATAATTTGTGGTAGCACTCAAGCTTTGCAACCTTGAATGATTGAAGGGAATGTGAGTTGAGTGTGCACACTATAATAAAAAAAAGCTATAATTCCTGGCTTAGAGCCATAGTATGAATGATATGACAAATGAATCGAAGATGGTGCGAGAATTCAAATTCAATGAACACTCATCATTTTCCCAATGATATATTCTAAAAAGTCATGAACAATTTTCGAGGATCGTTTTAGTAAAAAAAAGAAGAGTCAGTGTTCCGATTTCCCCTCTCCCATTTTTTTTTTCTTTTTTTTTCTTTTCTTGATGTAATTCAGATTCGGCAAAAAAATAAACAAAAACAAAAAAAAGGCTCTAAATAAAAAAAAATGCCGAAAAAAAATTTATTGGAAAATCAAATTTTTTTTTTTGCCGAAATTCTCTTTTTTTATTTATCCCATTTTCCACTTTCTTTGAGTCTAAAAAAAATAGGATGGTCCATCTTTTTTCTATTTTTCTCATTTTCGTTCATCGACTTCATTTTTCCTTTAAATATGAGGGGAAATAATCGGACATTTAGGCTTAGGTTTTATTTTCTTCTTTTCCATTTGTTTCCATTGCATTGCATTGTACGTATTAGACGCTCCATGGTAGGATTCATAACTAGTCGTCATGTTTGCATTGTCGTCATTTCGCATATGCATTTGTAAAAATTTTTGAGTCTTGCGTTCATCAATGTCTCCATTTGTTCATTACGTCTCATGCACTAGAAGTCTAGACAAGTTATTCATTAAGTGCTCTAGGGTCATTCTAGGAAGCATCCATACATTGTCATACATGTCAAGGTCAGTCCACCATGCATCTTGCATATTGTTGTCGTAACTTTGTCATTGCATTGTCGTCATCATGCATTTAAGTTCATATAGACGTCCTTAGATTCTTTCACTTTAGGGGGTTATCGAGGGTCTTCTAAAAAAAATGAGTCCTTGTTTTCAAGTCCTTTCTTTGGAGTCTTTCGAAGTTGAGACTTGTGTTCAGGATTGGGGGCTCGAGGAAGAATTACGGTGACATAGGTTGGGCTCGATCGTCCGGCAGATTGGTTCGTGTACAAGCTACATCCAAGACACCACCACATTCCAAAAGGACATCATTTTATAATCCAGCACCACCACAAAGCTCGCCACCACTCAATACATCCCTTAACTCACCGATCACACCCCCAACCTTCACCATGGTTAAAACCACCGACGAGAGGCTTGATGATCTCATGAGTGAGTTAGGAAGGGTGCGACTCAAGGTTGAAGTTTTGGAAGAGAAGAAAGAGGATGAAGCAAGGATCCTCTCTGACTCCGACTCTAAGGAAGAAGGACCAAATGCCAAGTTGGCTAAGATTATTTGTGTGCTCGAAAACAGCGGCATGTTTGCCAACTACCATGCTAATGTTGGTAAAGTCAATCCCAAAGTAAAGGGCAAACTTCCAGCCAAGTTCTCCATGACCGAGGTTCCGACATTCACCGGCACTAATAATCCACAAGACCACCTCAAAGTCTTCACTACTTGCATGGGTTTAAGAGGAGTTGACAAAAATATCTACATTCACTTGTTCCCACAGACTCTTGATGCCCCAACTCGTTGTTGGTTCTACACCTTGAATTTGGAGGACTACCGCACTTGGTCAGATTTCACTACAGCCTTCCTTGCACGCTACAAGGAAAATGTTGCTCTACCTATGACCATTCGAGAATTAGAGATCACCAAACACGAAGAAGATGAGGTATTCACTGTCTTCCTTAGGCGTTAGAAGCTAAAGATAGTCGAACTGGTTGAGCGACCTTCGCAAACTGATCAAATCCGTCAACTCATCAAGAACCTGCAACCTGCTTACAAGGAACCCCTCAAGTATCAAGCAATTGACTCCTACAACCGGCTCTATGCTGTGGGCATCCTAATTGAAGATAACCTTCTTAAGTATTCCACTTAAGTCGTGAACAACGCGAGTATCTACAAGGGGTTGTCCTTCGTGTCCCTGTGAACAGCATGTGCTCGAGAAGTTGAATAGAGTCGAAGTTTCCTAGTGTGCAAGTCTAGTTAAGTCCAGTCAAGTTTAATGATGTCTATTTTGTCTTTTAAATTCGTCCATAGAGTCTAGCTTACTTCTGGTGTAATGCTTTTCTTCGATTCAATAAAGATTGCTTTTAGATCTCCATCATTGTTATCAAGTCTATGACAAACTTAAGTTCCCTATGACGGACTAAAAAAAATATTCAAAAGAAAGCTTTCATTGTGGAAAACATCAAACAAAAAGCTCCTTATTGATCATCCCCATAGAGGACTTACGGTTGAACCGTCCGTGCTGAGGACATGAGGCATTTATTTGGCACCTCACATCAATATCATTTACTACCATATACATCATTACCACTTGCAACCCTTTGAGCCTTAAACACATAGCCTTTTATTTCTTAACCATATCATCCTTACCAGGGGAATGGGTGTGTGCGACATGGGAATAGAAGCATCCTTCTAGGCAAGGTGAACCGACCTACAAAAAGAGCCACCGAGAGAAATACCAAAAAGAAGAAGAGAGAACTCGAAAGTTCAAGAGCCAAAAAAAAAAAAAAAAAAAAAAAACCTAAGGAAAAAAAAATTCAAGAGCGTTCAAAGATCCAAAAGATTGCAAACACTTCTGTAGACTCCCTAATCGGTTCTCATCCCCTGACACCGCAACGCCCGATGATGATGGTAATGGATTAACATGGACGTAAGTAGAAAAGGACATTGCTCGGAAATCTAGACCAAATTCCTTGAAACCTCAGTCTTTGGATAACCCTTGTTATAAGGATTCCAACGGCTTTGACCTTGCCTCAATCAGGTTCCTGGATCAAGAGATATCACGTCTCGAAGATTTGGGTCAAAACCGCTCAATACCGGCCCCCAGGGCCAGCCCAAGGGCAATTTCGTAATTTACAGAGCACCAAAAAGACAAAACCCTAGTCACGCGCGCGCCGTCAGGTCCAGCGGCTGACGCGACCTGTTCGGCGGCCAACGCGTGACAGCGGGGGCCATTGGGCCAGCCGCTGGCCCCAGCGGCCCTCCGCGTGGCCGCTGAACCCAATTTTTGACTGGGCCGAGTTTTGGAGCCGGGCTTCTCGTCCTAGGCCCCTAAATCCGTCCCCCAACTCTATAAATACTCCTTTTCACCCTCTTTTGAGAGAGGTCAGTCAGTTCACAATTTTGAGAGCATTGAGAGCACATAATTCCCCAAATTCAGAAATCTGAAGATTCACGCAAGTAATACAACTAGCCTAGCACCCAAGATCGAAGAGCAATCCCAATTCTACTAGTCCCGTTCGAATAGAACGTCCAGGTTAACCATCCTGAGGGCCTAACTCTTCATTAAATCTCTTGTTTTATTGTTTATTAATCATGTTTTATTTAGCTTTTGATTATGGTTGAAAAAATTTGCATGCTTTTGATTCTGTATATAATTATGTATGTTTTGTTAATATAAAGTTTATGTCTTTTTATTAGTTTATGCAAGTTTGCATCTTTTTATAGTTTTTGCATGCATATAGTAGCCTCCTAGGCTTATTTTAGCATAAAGTTAGCACCTTTATAATATTACTATTATTCGTTTGAAGATACTAACAGTTTTATTAATGTGCATATGCAATACATGGCGCGTTTAGCAAAGTTGGTAGGTTGGAGCGTTATTTAATGTTCTGTATCATGTTTATGGTTGTTAATAGTATGCATGTAAATTGGATATAAATTGTGCAAAGCGATAACGTAGGTAATTTGGTTGATCTTAACCTGCCTAGTTAATTTAGGATCATTGGACGACCGGATTTGCATGGAATCATATAGCATAAATAAATACTTGACATGGATAAGCTTAGTAGAGGCCGTTAATACGGGCGATTTAGATGAGATTCGTTTTGTTTATTTCGTACCTACATCCCCAAACTCAATATTTAGTCCCCATGGGCATGAGTTAATTCCCAATAGGAATTGAGATGCACTTTTGATGGTTTCCAATTGTTTCCTTAAAAATTGGTGGCGGGTTCATATTTGCAAATTATTGTTCTTTATAATTAATTTGAATCGCATGTGACACATATTTAAGAACCATTAATTCCAACTGAATATTTCAATCAGAGGCGCCCGAAAAGGCGAGGGTTCTTATAGTGGCAACTTCACTGGGGACTTTATAAGAGGATGTAATTCGAACACTTATCCATGTCAATAATTTATTTTAGCTATTTGATTCAATTACCGTACGTGTTTATTTTCTTTGCCTCTTTGCATCCATATCATTCATATTGCATGCATTATCTTTGCAAGCTTTCGAAGACATCACCACACCATTATAGGATCTACCCCTGGAGAATTGTCTATGACTTAGGCCAGTGACCCACTCGGTCCGAATTACCTTTGCACATAGTCGTGTTCCACCCCATGGCATTTACATGTTTCCATTCGAGATGTGTAAAACGGTACGTCTAGTCTTACTATGCACCCCATAGATGACAAAACGCATCCGGTCATGGGTTACCTTATCCAACCATAGATTGTGTCAAACTATTGCACTAAGTCTCCTAGTCCATATCAAAGTGCTACTTGCTTTATTTGCTATATTATTAATTGTTTTCTTGCTATGTGATTAACTTCCATAAGAATACTAGGATTAGATCCCCCCTTAGGATTCTTTTATTGAGTCCTGGTTAGGGAAGGTTTCCCTTTTGTTTGCTTGTTCAAGTTTACAAATAGAGTCTAGGATCTTATCTTTTTAGGAAGTAGAATCCTTGTATAACTCCGACGATGCTAGTGACCATGTTAGGAAGACGTTCCTTTCCATAAGAATTAGATTGCATGCAAATAACATATTCCCGTCAATGATCTTTCACAAAAAAAGAGTCCAATTTAATTTCATATGCAAGTCAACAATATTTCTCTTTTTCTAAAATTAAGGAGTTTTATCCCATATGCAAGTCAAGAGTATTTATAATTCTAATATAGTTGAAAGATCATTGATTAGAATATGCTATTTACATAAAATCGCGTCTTACCCAAAAGATCACCATGTTGAGGATTAGTGCTAGATTCTCTTCCCACATTTGTTTTAAAATAAAACTTTTATTATTATGTGGAGATTCCCATTTATTTTCTATTTTCTTAAACGGGCCTTTTCATGTCCAGAATTGGTAGAAGTAGAGATCCTGGTCCTAGGGAGTGGGAGAGAGACGAGTCCAGCAAGAGGTTAGTCCGCAAGTTGTCGTTCGAACCTTCACCACAAGCACAGTTCGTGGGCCCTGTTTGGCTCGATTACCTTCGCACACCGCCACTGTCACCTCAGACCTCACCATCCAATTCGCCTAAGTCCGCTATGTCTGGAGACGCCGAGAGAACCGCTGACCAAAAGATGGATGACCTTTTAGCCCAAATGGTCGCTATGAATGCTAGATTCACTGATATGGAAGCCCGTGTCACCAAGTTGGATCCCCTAATAGAAATGATGATGAGCCCAAACCCGATGAGGAGAGGGCCGAACCCTCCACTAAAGAGGTGCAAGAACTTCAAGCCAAGCTGAACAGGCTTGAATCTGTCCTAGGTAAGAGTCGGGCCTTCAACGACATGATCATCAATTCTGAGGGCTATGCTCCCCACATCAAGGGAAAACTGCCCACTAAGTTCTCCATGCCTGAAGTTCCCACATTCAAAGGAACCGACGATCCACAAGATCACATTAGGGCTTTTACCACTGCATTGAGCCTTAGAGGTATTGAACAAGAGCTATATGTTCACCTCTTTCCTCAAACCTTGGATCCTGTTGTCAGGGACTGGTTCTTCAAGTTGCACACTCAAAAGCTGGAAAAATGGGAAGACCTATCCACACTGTTCCTTCAAAGATACGCTGACAATGTCTTGCCACCCATGACATTAAGAGAACTAGACATCACCAAGCAAGGTGACAAAGAAGGGTTCACTAGTTTCGTGAGAAGATGGAGGACTAAGGTAGCCGAAATGATTGATCGCCCATCTGAAAGGGATCAAATCCGCATGCTAGTCCAAAATTTGGCATCTAAATACCGCGAACACATGAAGTTTCAACCTATAACCATCTATGCCCAATTAACTGAAGTGGGCATGGCCATTGAAGATGACCAACTCCAAAGAGGAAAGAACAAGGTCATCTACAATAACAACACAAGTGGGTATAAGGACAATAAATACACTAATACCAACCATGCCTCTACAAGTAGAGGAAATGAAGTGAACGCCATAGCTGATAGGCGTTCAAGAAGGTATACTCCCCTCGGGATGACTTATGTCAAGGCTCTGGATAAGTTGATTAAGGGAGACTATCTACATCCGATTGGGCCTACTCCCGATCCACCTATAGAGAAAAGGTCACCATATTGGAACGAATCTGCATTCTGCAAATACCATAGGGGGCGTCGACACGATACTGAATAGTGTTACACCCTTAAGGATAAAATTCAAGACTTGTTTCACAATGGCACAATACCATTGCCTAAGGATGCACCACCACCCAGCAACAACAACAATCCCCTGGGGAACTCTTTCGCCATTGACATAGAAGAAGGGTTTGATCCATCCTATTTGATCACGCCTATTGGACAGACCATACCACCATACCCAAGCCCAAGATCCACGCTAGACGTCTGCGGCCTTTGGGATAGTGATGAAGAGGATAATGGGTCACATACTGATCCAGAAGACGTGTTGACTCATCAAGTCCATGACATAGCTAACGACAAAGCCTGGTATGATATCTCCGATGATGAGAAGGAGGAAGATGACAAAGCTCTAAACTATCTCACAAGATCGGGACGCCAGTTCAGGCCCGAAAACATTTATATGGATCCATCTCAAATCCAACCTGTAGAGCCTGTAGCCATCCCCAATAGGGATCCGGCCCAAAGGGAAATGGCAAAAGAAGATGATGGGACCAATATCCTCAAGCAACTGCAAAGAACAAAAGCCGATATATCTATTTGGCAACTGTTGACCACCTCTATCACTCACAGAAGGGCCGTGCTATAGGCCTTGAATGCAACCACCATTTCTCCAAATGCCACTCCTGAAGAGGTAGTCAAGCTCCTAATCCAAGGAAAGTCATCCACGCCCATAACCTTTTCTGATAAAGACCTTCCACCCGAAGGTATTCACCACAACAAAGCCCTTTATCTTACTGTAATCTGTCAACAAAGGCATGTCCCTATGACTTTAGTCGACAATGGCTCGGCTGTAAATGTATGCCCTCGCGCATTCCGCACAAGGGCTAAGGGCCTATGATAATTCCAAAAGAAACGTATTGGGTACCTTCTCCATGAATATCAATATCGGGCCCATCGAGAAAATGGTCCAATTTCATGTGATCGACATTCCAGCCACTTTCAACCTACTCTTGGGAAGGCCCTTGTTACACGGGTTAAATGCTGTAGCCTCAACTCTGCATCAAAAAGTGAAGCTATCCTTGGCGTGATCCACCTTGGAGGTCTGCGCTGATACTATGATAGCCCAGATTGAGAAAGCTCCAGTCCTAAAGATAGAGCATAATGAGCAAGACGAGGAGTTATGGGATTTTGAGAAGATAGCCTTCATAGAAACAATAGAGTCCACGCTCAATGTGAACGCCTTACTCCGAAAGCAATGCTACTTCCTAGGCACCACTTTGGGCACTCGTCCCAAGGTAGCTCAAACCTCTTGGAACACCAAGATCAAAAATGACTTATTCGGGCTGGGCTACAGGCCCACAAGGCAATAAGTTAGGGCCTACATATCCAAAGTGATGGCTAAGAAAAGAGCCCTTGTGGCTAACAAACCCATTACACATAACATGGATCCTTATCCCCTCACCCTCAGTGGGCAATTCCTTCAGGAAGGCGACCCATATCCCTACTATGGGTTCCCTGAACCATACACAATCAACGGGATCCTGATGCCAGGCTTCGAAGCATTTCAAGACTGTTTCCTCATGAGTGAAGACACACCCATACCTCCCAATGAGGACCAATCCACTAAAGATTGGGCTAATGACATGGCACCCAATGACTTTGGGCTTTTATTTGGCGAAGAGCGTCGTCAGTACGATGAGACCACTACTAAACTTCCCCTTACTATACTTTTCAATGAAGGTTTCGACCCGACCAAGCTGATCGCCCTAATCGGGCCCGACCGCACCACTTGGAGGCACAAGAAGAGTTGGACTCCGGTCAAGGGAGCAAAGTACAAGTTCACCATCCGCAACGGTCCCACAGGAGGGCCCAAGTCCGATTCTGAGTCTGATTCTGAGTCCGAGTCTGATTCTGAGTCTGTTATTCTAGAAGTGTCGGGTAGTCCACCCCAGTCTATTCCTAAGGTCCTTAGTGATGACCTCATTGATGTATTGTCCGCTTCTATTAATATTATGAATGTCGATTTTTCTTACTCGGATTGCCTCACTGCTAATAATTCAGAAAATATAACGGAATTGCCAAAAGAAGTTATTAAAGCACTAATCAAACATGAGCAAAAGACTTCAATAGTCGAAGAAACGGAGACAATAAACATTGCAACCAATGATGAGCCTCGCCACGTGCAAATAGGCTTGTCTTTAACATCTAATGAACGCGAACAATTCGTAACACTCCTAAAGGATTATACGGATGTTTTCGCCTAGTCCTACAAGGACATGCCAGGCATAGACCGCAAAATTGCTCAGCATACCATTTCACTAAACCCCGACTGCAAACCAGAATGGGCCCTTAAGATCAAGGAGG
This sequence comes from Tetragonia tetragonoides, assembly GCA_038025085.1. Taxonomy (NCBI): domain Eukaryota; kingdom Viridiplantae; phylum Streptophyta; class Magnoliopsida; order Caryophyllales; family Aizoaceae; genus Tetragonia; species Tetragonia tetragonoides. Next base: position 33,095,338 of record CM076151.1, on the reverse strand, counting down.
AAGTCCAAAAACAACTAGAGGCAGGCTTCATAAGAGTGGCCAATTACCCCGATTGGGTAGCCAACATTGTCCCAGTCCCAAAAAAGGACGGACGGGTCTGAATGTGTGTAGATTTTAGGGACCTGAACAAAGCAAGTCCAAAAGACGACTTTCCCTTACCTCACATAGACGTCTTGGTAGATAACACCACCGGACATGCCATTCTATCATTCATGGACGGGTACGCAGGATATAACCAAGTCTTGATGGCCAAAGAGGACGAAGAGAAAACCACTTTCATCACATAGTGGGGCACTTATTGCTATAGGGTAATGCCGTTCGGGCTTAAGAATGCGGGAGCCACATACCAAAGAATCGCTACGACCTTACTCCACGATATGATGCATAAAGAGGCTGAAGTGTACGTAGATGACATGATCATAAAATCCAAGGACAGAGAAGGGCACGTACCCTCACTTCAAAAGTTCTTTGACAGGCTTAGGAAGTACAATATGAGGCTTAGTCCCAAGAAGTGTGCATTCAGAGTTACATCCGGCAAACTTCTAGGATTTGTCATAAGCACCAGGGGGATAGAAATCGATCCATCCAAGATCAAAGCCATAATAGACATGCCACCTCCGAAAACGGAAAAAGAAATAAAAGGCTTCCTGGAAAGAATCCAATACATAAGCAGGTTCATCTCCAAATTAACTATCACTTGTGAGCCCATATTCACGAAACTCAGAAAAGAGGTAAAAACGGAATGGGACGAGCAATGCCAAAAGGCCTTTGATAAAATTAAGGCCTACCTATCCGAACCACCCGTTCTAGTACCACCCATTCCAGGCATGCCTCTAATTCTCTACCTCACGGTCACAGAAACATCAATGGGGGCCATGCTAGCCCAAGAAGTTGATAAGGAAGAGAAAGTAATATACTATGTAAGCAAGAAGTTTCTGGAATATGAAACCCGCTAGTCATCCCTGGAAAAGACATGTTTAGCCCTGGTAGCAACTACCAAAAAGTTACGACACTACATGCTCCAACACACGATCCATATCAGATCAAGAGAAAACCCTTTGAAATACATATTCGAAAAGCCCATACTAAATGGTAGAATAGCAAGGTGGACTGTTCTCCTCTCAGAGTTCGACCTCAAGTTTGAACATCAAAAGGCCATAAAAGGGCATGCAATTTCAGAATACTTGGCCCACGAAGCCATAAATGAACCAGACCACAAGGATGAATATCACTTCCCAGACGAAGGGGTCATGATCTTAGACACCGAGACTTGGCATCTATACTTCGACTGAGCATCCAACCAAAAGGGTTTTGGAGTAGGAATACTGATAGTATCCCCCGAAGGTGCACATACACCCATTTCAGTCAAACTAGACCATGAGGTCACAAATAATGGCGCCGAATATGAAGCTTGCATAATAGGACTGCAATCCGCCATAAGCCTTGGCATTAAGACACTCCGAGTCTATGGGGACTCGTCACTCATAATTAACCAAATTTCCAAAGTATGGAAGGTTAAAAGTGAATCCCTGGCACTCTACCAGGAATACTTAGACAAGATCATAGTGTATTTCAATCAAATACACTTTACATACCTTCCACGAGAAGATAATCAATTTGCAGACGCCTTGGCTAAGTTAGCAAGAATGATTAACATACCAAAAACTATTCGGATGATGCCCATCTGTGTACAAAGAAGATTCGAGCCTTCATATTGTGACACCCTGGAAGTGTTCCACGATGAAGAAGATGAGTGGTACACCGATATAAAAAATCTGCTTGTTTACCAGCTCTACCCTCCTGATTCTAGTCCTAGAGCCCAGAAAGCACTCAGAAGGCTCGCGGCCCAATTCTTGGAAGTACAGGGAGAAATATACAAGAAAAGCCCAAACGGAGTCAACCTCCGCTGCCTAGGTACCGAAACGGCCCATAAGGTCTTAAGAGAAGTACATGCAGGAGTATGTGGACCGCACATGAACGGTATGATGCTATCTAGGAAGATAATAAGGCTGGGATATTATTGGACAACGATGGAGAAAGACTGTTGTCAGTTTGTCAAAAGATGCGTACAATGCCAGACTCATGCAAATCTACAACATCTACCACCAAGCCCGTTATACACCTTCACCTCACCTTGGCCTTTCTCATCTTGGGGGATCGATATCATCGGTAAAATAACCCCAACAGGAAAAGGGGGACAGAATTTATCCTAGTCGCAATCGACTACTTTACAAAATGGGTCGAGGCGCAATCATACGCAAAGGTCAAAGAAAAACACGTGGTAAAGTTCATTAAGAATAACATAATAGCTAGATATCGAGTTCCTCAAGAAATCATCAGTGATAACGGGTCACACTTCATGAAAGAAGTGATCGAGCCGTTGGACCAATTTAAAATCCAGCATCGAAAGTCATCCCCCTACAGACCGCAAACAAACGGTGCAGTAGAGGCAGCTAACAAGAACATCAAGAAAATCATTGAAAGAATGTCCGAAAATTATCATGACTGGCCAGACAAGCTGCCATTCGCACTTTGGGGTTATAGGACATCGGTTCGCGCATCAACGGGAGCAACACCATACTCCCTGGTTTACGGAATGGAAGCCGTATTACCAATTGAACTAGAGATCCCATCTCTAAGGATCATTTTAGAAAGTCAAATCCCAGAAGTGGATTGGGTCCAAGCCCGCTATGAACAATTAGTCCTGCTAGATGAGAAAAGGTTGCAAGCTTTGCACAATGTAAGAGTCTATCAGAACAGACTAACTAGACACTTTAACCAAAGGCTCAAAATGAGGGACCTTAAAGTTGGAGACTTAGTACTTAAAGAAGTAAGGGCCAATGTCACCGACCCAAGAGGCAAATTTCGACCCAACTGGTCAGGTCCGTTTATCATCACAAAGATATTAACAGGTGGCGCTGCAAGATTGGCAGATTAGACAGGATCGAATTTAGTCAATGGATAAACATGGATCAATTAAAGAGGTTCTATGCTTAGCCAAGACACCCAATCTAACACTTTCGAGAGGCCCACACAAGGCTAACTAATCCCGTAAAAAAAAAAAAAAAAAAAAAGAAAAAGAAAAAAAAAACGGGATTGAATGTTAAAAAAAAAAACGGATAAGAACTACGAGCGGCCTGATTCCCCTAAAAGGATACGTAGGACAACCCAATTGCAATTGGGCCCGGCCCCTTCATCAAATTCGCATTCAAAAGTTGTTAAAAATTTGTGCACATAATAAACACAAGGTTGCAAAATTAAAATGAGCATGTCTCCATAAATAAATAATAATAAAGTCTATTACAAGACTCGGCAATTCCTAACATAAGGAACATAAAGAAAAAAACGTTTAAATCTAATAAAAAAGAGGGGGCACATCACCCTTATTGAATTTAAAAGCATAAAAGGCAATCCTAAACTAGACATGCTCCAAAAAAGAGTATTTCCTAAATAAACTACTCCGTGGCTTCGGTAGTAGGGACAACATCCTCCATAGGTTCGTCAACCTTTGGGCCTTCCACTTCGCGCTCCTTGGGAGCCATCTTTTTCGGACCACGGGCTCTTCTTCCTTTTCAACCTCCATTAGAGGATCACTTGTAGAGGCTTCATGATCATTGGCCCGAATTTGGGACTCCTCCTCTGGCTTAGTAGTAATCTTGGCTAAAGCTTTCTGGGCCTTTGGGTTAAGGACACTTTTCACATGCTTGACTCCCTTTTGTTTACCTTTCCCTTTAGGATCATTAGGGTTGGAGAGTCTTAAGCTGGCCTTGACCGATTGGGCCTTAAGATCATCTTGTTAAGATTTCCTGCATGCACGACGACCCTCCGCAGTCTTACAATCCATCCAAGCTTCATAAGCTGAAGATATTGCGTTGGGGCCTTGATATGAGGAATAGTCCACTTAGGGCGACGATCCCATGCACACTCCCATGATCTCACCATGCTAATAGTCCAAACCCGGGTTGCAGGCGCAACACTATCCTTTTGTGGGATGATCTTGTGTTTCCCATATTGTCGCATGATACGGCTAGGAAATATGTAAGTCAAATTTTGAAGACCAAGGACTTGATAATATCCTGTCTCCTTGCTACATCCGATTGCGGATTTTAAGCCCCACCACTTGACAGTCCATCTTAGCAAAGGGCAAGCTTTAAGGTATCCACGCCATTCATCAATGGTGGATTCATAATAAAGCCTTCGGCGGGTAGGAAACTGCTTTGGTTGGTACTTGAGCGCATTAGCCGGCCTCTCAATGAAGCACATATGCTCCAAAAGCCAAATATACAAAAAGCACAAAAACAAAACAAATAATAAAGTTAGGTATCTATTAAAGATTCAAACTTTATATACAGAGCAATTATTCAAGCACTCACTTGAAGGAGAAGAGGGCTTCCCGTCCATCCACCATGAGTTGGTTCTTGTTTCTTGCGATCCAAGCACATTAAGGTTTCACCAAGAACAAGAGACATAGGGGTAAAATCGTTTTGAATTTGTTCAACAATTCTAAGCATACAAGTTTTACCATTATTACCTCCACCAACAAAGAGGTACCTATGCAAGAGACATAAGATAAAAGCACGCCTATAATATGTCTCATTATGATCATCCCTTACCTTGGGGAAAAAGATATCAATAACGCCGTTGAGGTCCAACTCACCGGTTCTAGCCACAGAAGAGGCTTGTGTTGCAGATAAACCAAGATACCTTTTATAATAACCTTCAAGGTTGGCCCCGAGCCATGGAGTTGCAGGTGCTTGATCATGAGGAAACCCAATTATGGCAGCAAATTCTTCAGGGAGAGGGCACAATTCGTTATACCTGAACCTAAAAACATGAAGCTTATCATCCCAAAATTCAACCGCAGCCTCAAGAAGGTTCCAGACAACTTGAACTTGCTTCAGATGGAAGAAACCTTTCAAGTGAAAGGGCACAAGTCTCATCCTCTCTTTAGGGGTTATAAATTGCAACCACTTATCGAACTTAGTTTCAAAACTTGCCATGGCTGAATTCTAAAATTGGAGGTTTCTCTCTCTAAAAAGCTCTCTATTGCGACACAATTATGAAGGTGATGTCACAAAATCGGACTAACCCAAGGCTTATATAGGGCTCGCACGAAAAAAGACGAAAATAAGGCAACCCGTCGAAAAAAAAGCTTCAGCGGCCCATAGGGCAGCCGCTGAACGCTCGGCGGCCCCGTTATGGCAGCCAAGGCCCAGCGGCCCAGCCGCTGAGACTCAGCGGCCAGCCACCCAGCCTCCGCGGCTCAGCTGCTGAGCCTGGCGGCCCCACTTTTGACCCCCGCTCCTTCCCGTCAGCCGCTGAATGACCCCCTTTGGCTGCCGACCTCTTTTTCCGAGACAGCACTCTTCTACCCGGTTTTGGATAGTTTCCTTAACCGTTTTGGACTCCGATTTGGCTCAGTTTCCTATTTTTTCTATTATTGCTATTGTTTCCTTAATTATCATCTTTTTTGGAGGATTATCATCTTTTTTATTTTGTTACCACTTTTTTACACTTATTAGTTTTATTTCATTTTTGGCACCTCTTTCTTTTTTCATTTTTTTTAAGGGGGATAGGGTACACCCAATTTAAAAATTTTTTGGCTGTACCATTTTTTGCTACGTGGCTATTACTTGCGCTTTTGCTTGACTACCTGTGCATTTGCATTAGCCTAATTAAATGCAGGGACCAACTAGAACAGCAATATATTACAAAGCAAAGCCCGAATGTTTGTTCAACACAAATGCTCATAAATGTATTTCATACAAATGCATTTTCATAAAAATCATCACCCGCATCAGCATCTGAACGGAGCACCTCAAAATGATCCTCCGACCTCCGGGGCTCATCACCAAAGATCGACGCCGCCAGCTGGCCCGGGTCAAAGGAAGAATGACGGGCAGCCTCCCGATACGAGCACCCCTCTCCAGCATAACTCGAATCATATCCCCGCGAAGAACGAGGAGGCATGGTAGGCATCATAGGAGCAGGGACAGGGGGCTGGTAGTAAAGACCACCATAAGGAGCATACCCCGCATACCCGGGATAAGAAGGATACATCGACATAGGCATAGGAGTAGGCTCCACAAACGGAGCCATCCTACTCCCACCAGGACGATCCGTCAGATGCACTGGCTCCCTCTCTCTCCGAGGACTCTCCCTCCGAGGACTCCTCTCGCGGGAAGGACTACGCTCAGGCGAGCTCACAACCTCATCATCCGACAATACCACCTGTCGTGACCGACGAGGAAGGGGTCGACGATACTCCACCTGCAACCCACCGAACATATAAGATACATTTCTCAAAGAATACAACTTTGAAGATGCAAAGTCTAGCTCACCTTATCCAAGTCAGCCCTCGAGCAGGTGTCCTTCGAGAGAGCTCGAGTGATCCAGGACTTCATAGCATGCATCATCTTGAAGACCTTCCCGGTCTGCTCACGGTCAAGCTGCGCAAAGAAAAGTCAATACAAGCATGAAAGTGGTAAAAATCACATGCAATAGGTAAAATTACGAGTTTTACCCCTGGATGCCCAACTAGAAGAGGAAGGCCCTGGATGTCCTCATCAAGGTCCTCCATCATTGGGACCTCTCCCCAGCACTTCTTCCCGCCATAATCCCGACCTCGGACCCGCACATCCGGGACATCCACGTCGACTTCCTCAACCCGAGGCTCCTACAAAGCAAAGTAGGTCAGCAAATCAACAAAGCAAGAAAGGCATAGAAGATAAATATAAAATTCTTACCTTCAAACCCACAAATGAAGGCATGAGGCGATCACGATGGAACTGCTCGTAGTGCCCTGCAAGGTCCTCCGCAAGCTCCCTCAAATACCCCGCATAGCATCTGAGTCGACCATGGCCTCCGCAACCTGCTCGTGAGACAAGGACCTCACCAAGAACATGGTCGAGGGAGGATCCAAGGGAATCCTCGGGCCAGCCACGTCAGGATAAACCTGACGGAAGATCCGCTCTCCCAGGTACTACTCGAAAGAGAACGGACCCGCAATCAGGATCCTCTGGCGGTCTATCGCCCTGGACGCAAGGACAGCATCCGGAGCCGACCCACGGTACTTCGCCCAAGGGAAGTAGGCAATCTACACAAACATGCAATATAAGTTGTTCCCACACCAAGAAATACAATCCATGTAGCAAAAAGAAAAATCGCGTTACCTTGTGCCAATCTAGGCGCAAGAGAGCCTCCCTATACTGCTGGAGGGTCGAGAAAGGCGCAGGACCTCTGTGACGCCACACCCTGCAAATCGGGAAATCTAACTCCCAGCCCGTAGGCGCCATGTCCGGGAAATGCTCAAAAAACCAAGGCTACATCGAAGCATGAAATTAAGCACCATACACTTAAAACATGCAAATCATCAAATGGATACAAAGTAAAAACGCACCTGCAAGGCCTTCTAGAAACCGCATAAGCTCATGGGAGGAAGAGTCGTCTGCTTGTATCCCTCATCATTCACGCGGCAAGCAAACCGCATGCACCTCAAGAGGTCGGCGTAGCCCGGCAACCCCCAGTTGTACTCTCTCACCCTCTCCCAATCCAACAAGCTAGGGAGGTAAATAGCATGAATACGCTCTCCCTTGTCACCAAAGATGGTGGTGGCAAGGAGATAGGCGATAAACTTCCTCGCCTTCTGCTCCACCGAGGTACTCCTCTTGTACCTCGCATCAGTCAAAGCGGCATAGAGCTCGCTATAGGGACGATAATGGTGACCCCGGGTATTCCCCCAAGGGCCAAAAAACTCCACCATCTCAGTCTTACGTTTCCAGATGGAAACGTCATACACAATGGGCGTACCCACGCAAGGCACCCCAGTCAACATAGCAAACTCCGATTGAGTGATCATCATCTCCCCATTAGGGAAGTGAAACGTGTTGGTATCCCAAAAACGTTTCAAAGACAAGCGAACAATGCATCTCTTGGCTCGCTCAACCGAGTCCGCCGCTTTCAAAAGGGGTCCGAACCCCGCACCCAAAACCGTGCTTTGCACCTCTTTGGGCAAAGTCTTAAAAAGCTTCACCGAAGAACCATAGTTACCATGGGACTTCAAATTCCCATCGGGTTCCTTTGATCAAATTCGCAACCTCTTAGGTTCACATTTCAACCAAATGTGCAAGTCCTAAGCATATTTCTAAGTTCGTTCAAGCCGCGCAAGATCACATGCGCTACAAGCTTGACAATTGCATACAATTCCTACACAATTCTACTCAAGGCAAAGCACATAAACTAAAATTCAATGCATAAAACTATGAATTCAAAGTTTGAGGCTTACCACAAACTTGGAGGCACCGGAGCTCAAGTGAGTCCCTAGTCGAAAGAGCAACTCCGACCGATCCCAAACAATGTCTCTCCAAGCTAGCAAAGATCAACAAGCAAAAATGGAGAAATTTGGGATTTTCTCTCTCCGCGGATTTCAAAAAGCCACTCACAAATTCACCCCAAATTTGTGAGAAATCACAAATAAACTTGAAATTATGCAAAGATTATGCAAAATCAAGCAAATGCAAGCAAAAAGAAGCAAATTTGAGCAAATTCGAGCAAGAAATGAAGATTGGGCAACAATGGAGGAAGAGAGAGAGAGTCTCGAAAATTTGGGGCAAAATGACCCAAAAATTTGGCTCCTCAAAAGAAATACCCGATTTTGGCCTCTGAACCGGCCCGGCGGCCAGGTTCAGGCCCGCCCAGGCTCAGCGGCCCCGCCGCTAGCCCTGGCAGCCAGGCCGCTGGCCCCGGCGGCTGAGCCGCCAGACCGGGCGGCCCCCCTCAGCGCCCCCGCACGCCAATTCGAGCCGCTGAGCGGGCCCGTAAAGGCCGCCCAGCGCTCGGCAGCCCTGCGCATGGCCGTCCAACCCGTTTTTCGCGTTTGCCCCTTCGGGGCGGGCCCACGAGTTCCAATTTCGCGCGGAATTGCGTTTCTTGACCGTTGGAAGCCCGTGAAATTTGAATATATCGCCCAAAATGACTCTTTTACCCCCACAACTTGGTTTCCTATCTTAGGGACACGACATTATCTATTTTCGTAGGCGCAAGCCTTATATCTAACCTTTTTACAGGCACAGGCACATTATTATATTTTTTGCAGGCACAACTGAAGCAGAGCAACATACCGCTCTTTAAAACAGAGCAGCGCAACACAACGCCCTTTTGACGACGAAGCTATGAAAATTAGCGCCACATCAGTATCAGCAAAGCAGAGCAACATACCGCTCTTTAAAGCAAAGCAGAGCAATGCACCGCTCTTTAAAGCAAAGCAGAGCAACGCACCGCTCTTTAAACAAAACAGGTAACCCTGACCACAGGCGGTCAAGGGTCTATCTTTTCTTTCTAACATAAAGCATTTTCAAAAAAAACATTGCAGGCATTTTTAGCAAATACTTTGACATTCGCTTTTACAAGCTCAGCCAAAGTAGGGGCTTCAGTAGACACCCTAATCGGTTCTCATCCCCTGACACCGCAACGCCCGATGATGATGGTAATGGATTAACATGGACCTAAGTAGAAAAGGACATTGCTCGTAAATCTAGACCAAATTCCTTGAAACCTCAGTCTTTGGATAGCCCTTGTTATAAGGATTCCAACGCCTTTGACCTTGCCTCAATCAGGTTCCTGGATCAAGAGATATCGCGTCTCAAAGATTTGGGTCAAAACCGCTCAATCCCGGCCCCCTGGGCCAGCCCAAGGGCAATTTCGTAATTTACAGATCACCAAAAAGTCAAAACCCTAGCCATGCGCGAGCCGTCAGGTCCAGCGGCTGACGCGACCTGTTCGGCGGCCAACACGTGACAGCGGGGGCCATTGGGCCAGCCGCTGAGTTTCAGACTTGTCCTTTCTTTGGAGTCTTTCTAAGTTGAGACTTGTGTTCAGGATTGGGGGCTCGAGGAAGAATTACGGTGACATAGGTTGGGCTCGATCGTCCGGCAGATTGGTTCGTGTACAAGCTACATCCAAGACACCACCACATTCCAAAAGGACATCACTCCATAATCCATCACCACCACAAAGCTCGCCACCACTCAATACATCCCTTACCTCACCGATCACACCCCCAAACTTCACCATGGTTAAAACCACCGGCGAAAGGCTTGATGATCTCATGAGCGAGTTAGAAAGGGTGCGACTCAAGGTTGAAGTTTTGGAAGAGAAGAAAGAGGATGAAGCAAGGATCCTCTCTGACTCCGACTCTAAGGAAGAAGGACCAAATGCCAAGTTGGCTAAGATTATTTGTGTGCTCGAAAACAGCGGCATGTTTGCCAACTACCATGCTAATGTTGGTAAAGTCAATCCCAAAGTAAAGGGCAAACTTCTAGTCAAGTTCTCCATGCCCGAGGTTCCGACATTCATCGACACTAATAATCCACAAGACCACCTCAAAGTCTTCACTACTGCCATGGGTTTAAGAGGAGTTGACAAAAATATCTACATTCACTTGTTCGCAAAGACTCTTGATGCCCCAACTCGTCGTTGGTTCTACATCTTGAATTTTGAGGACTACCGCACTTGCTCAGATTTCACTACAGCCTTCCTTGCACGCTACAAGGAAAATGTTGCTCTACCTATGACCATTCGAGAATTAGAGATCACCAAACACGAAGAAGATGAGGGATTCACTGTCTTCCTTAGGCGTTAGAAGCTAAAGATAGTCGAACTGGTTGAGCGACCTTCGCAAACTGATCAAATCCGCCAACTCATCAAGAACCTGCAACCTGCTTACAAGAAACCCCTCAAGTATCAAGCAATTGACTCCTACAACCGGCTCTATGCTGTGGGCATCCTAATTGAAGATAACCTTCTTAAGAATTCCACTTAAGTCGTGAACAACACGAGTATCTACAGGGGGTTGTCCTTCATGTCCCTGTGAACAGCATGTGCTCGAGAAGTTGAATAGAGTCGAAGTTTCCTAGTGTGCAAGTCTAGTTGAGTCCAGTCAAGTTTAATGATGTCTAGTTTGTCTTTTAAATTCGTCCATAGAGTCTAGCTTACTTCTCGTGTAATGCTTTTCTTCGATTCAATAAAGATTGCTTTTAGATCTCCATCATTGTTATCAAGTCTATGACAAACTTAAGTTCCCTATGACGGACTAAAAAAAAAATTCAAAAGAAAGCTTTCATTGTGGAAAACATCAAACAAAAAGCTCCTTATTGATCATCCCCATAGAGGACTTATAGTTGAATCGTCCGTGCTGAGGACATGAGGCATTCATTTGGCTCCTCACATCAATATCATTTACTACCATATACAACATTACCACTTGCAACCCTTTGAGCCTTAAACACATAGCCTTTCATTTCTTAACCACATCACCCTTACCCGGGGAATGGGTGTGTGCGACATGGGAATAGAAGCATCCTTCTAGGCAAGGTGAACCGACCTACAAAAAGAGCCACCGAGAGAAATACCAAAAAGAAGAAGAGAGAACTCGAAAGTTCAAGAGCAAAAACAAAAAAAAAAAAACCTAAGGAATAAAATAATTCAAGAGCGTTCAAAGATCCAAAAGATTGCAAACACTTCTGCAGACACCCTAATCGGTTCTCATCTCCTGACACCGCAACGCCCGATGATGATGGTAATGGATTAACATGGACTTAAGTAGAAAAGGACATTGCTCAGAAATCTAGACCAAATTCCTTGAAACCTCAGTCTTTGGATAGCCCTTGTTATAAGGATTCCAACGGCTTTGACCTTGCCTCAATCAGGTTCCTGGATCAAAAGATATCACGTCTCGAAGATTTGGGTCAAAACCGCTCAATCCCGGCCCCCTGGGCCAGCCCAAGGGCAATTTCGTAATTTACAGAGCACCAAAAAGACCAAACCCTAGTCACGCGCGCGCCGTCAGGTCCAGCGACTGACGCGACCTGTTCGGCGGCCAACGCGTGACAGCGGGGGCCATTGGGCCAGCCGCTGGCCCCAGCGGCCACCGCGGGCCCCAGCTGCCCTCCGCGTGGCCGCTTAACCCAATTTTTGACTAGGCCGAGTTTTGGAGCCGGGCTTCTCGTCCTAGGCCCCTAAATCCGTCCCCCAACTCTATAAATACTCCTTTTCACCATCTTTTGAGAGAGGTGAATTAGTTCACAATTTTGAGAGCATTGAGAGCACATAATTCCCCAAATTCAGAAATCTGAAGATTCAAGCAAGTAATACACCTAGCCTAGCACCCAAGATCGAAGAGCAATCCCAATTCTACTAGTCCCGTTCGAATAGAACGTCCAGGTTAACGATCCTGAGGGCCTAACTCTTCATTAAATCTCTTGTTTTATTGTTTATTAATCATGTTTTATTTAGCTTTTGATTATGGTTGAAAAAATTTGCATGCTTTTGATTCTGTATATAATTATGTATGTTTTAATAATAAAAAGTTTATGTCTTTTTATTAGTTTATGCAAGTTTGCATCTTTTTATAGTTTTTGCATGCATATAGTAGCCTCCTAGGCTTATTTTAGCATAAAGTTAGCACCTTTATAATATTACTATTATTCTTTTGAAGATACTAACAGTTTTATTAATTTGCATATGCAATACATGGCGCGTTTAGCAAAGTTGGTAGGTTGGAGCGGTAATTTAATGTTCTATATCATGTTTATGCTTGTTAATAGTATGCATGTAAATTGGATATAAATTGTGCAAAGCGATAAAGTAGGTAATTTGGTTGATCTTAACCTGCCTAGTTAATTTAGGATCATTGAACGACCGGATTCGCATGGAATCATATAGCATAAATAAATACTTGACATGGATAATCTTAGTAGAGGCAGTTAATACGGGCGATTTAGATGAGATTCGTTTTGTTTATTTCGTACCTACATCCTCGAACTCAATATTTATTCCCCATGGGCATGAGTCAATTTCCAATAGGAATTGGGTTGCACTTTTGATGGTTTCCAATTGTTTCCATAAAAATTGGTGGCGGCTTCTTATTTGCAAATTATTTTTCTTTATAATTAATTTGAATCGCATGTGACACATATTTAAGAACCATTAATTCCAACTGAATATTTCAATCAGAGGCGCCCGAAAAGGCGAGGGTTCTTACAACTTCAAGCACAACCAAACAGTGACATTACCTAAACATAGGTCCCTTAACCACCTCGCCTACCCCACAAACTTCTTTTCCATCTAGCATACTTTGGGGAGGGGATTTACATTGGGTTTCTTTGAGCCTTTATCCTTTCTTTGACACCTTAACCCAGCCTGACATTACAACCCAAAAGCCCTCCAAGAGGTACGACCATTCAATTGTATAGTCTTGAACTACGTTGGCCTGATTCCATAAACTGGATACGTAGGAAACCTCAAGGAGGTCCGGCCATGACAACCACTTTGTCACATGATCATAAGGAGTTTTCCCATTCCACCATTCTCATCTAAGGTTAAAAAAAAAAAAAGCCCGGTAGGTTGAAAACCCGAAAGGGCGACCTAGGCAAAAGATAGGGCAACCAAAAAAAAAAAAAAAAACAAAAAACAATATATATATATATATATATATATATATATATATATATATATATATATATATATATATATATATATATATATATATATATATATATATATATATATATATAAAACAAATTCAGCATCTTGAGGAAACTTAAATTTCCGAGGATTTAGAACATTGTTTCTCGTTTAAGTACTCTTTGGTCAGTTATCTAGAGGTCATACTCATCACCTTTCTCGTAGGCTTGCACATAGAATTCCCAACTGGGGGCTTTTTAAGAATGAGTCGGTTCTTTGTCTGCTACGTTCCAAGTTGTCCACTTCGTCCCCATACCTTAAGTTAGGATATTTTGTACCGCTGCATCACGAGTAGGTCATAACCATCAAGAACCACACATCAAACTAGGGGTTGATTCTTTCTTGACTACACCCAGTCTTACCCACTTGTCTCATACTCTGTCAAGATCACCATAGGAATGAAATTCTTGATCACAAAAACTTTTCCCATATGAAGACCCTCTTCAGACCCTATAGGAGAGTTGTGCATGTTAGGCTAGGCTGCATGGAGCTGTGAGTCAATTGTGTCTGCATACATCATATTCGCATAAGTACTAGAGTCGCCTTCAAAGGCATGCATGAGTACATATTTCTCAGTGTCTTGAGTCCCTGCGTGTTTACATGTCAAATCCCCTTTGCCCCGTACATATTACTATGTCATGTCTTGTGCATCTTGTCATGGTCAGTTGGGCATCTCTATTGCATCTTTTCCCTATGTGCATATTTCCACTGCAGGAGTGTACCCACTCTCCAACAAAACCAGCAAGCCCGGAACTCAAGATCAAGCCCAAAAGTGACCTTTCGACTACAACCAAGAATGGAGATAACCTTCCAACAACAGTCTTCACGGGGGGGCCCCCTACTGTCCCCTAACTTTACGTGTTATTAAACATTTAAAACAACATTTATTTCGGTATTATTTATTAATGAACATATAAATAGTCATGTATGTTTTTTTTAGAACATCATGTATAGATTATTAGTCATTGCATTTGTGACATTATATTAAATTCACATATGCTGTAAAACATAGCCCTTTTTTTCTAACCAAAAAAGAGTTTATATTGTTTCTTTTTCTTTTAATTTTTCATTTTATCATGGATAAGAGTGAAAACATTACTTTATTTGGTGACATGTTTAAATTCACATACTATATTATCTCACAGATTAATAATTCGATAATAACTTATTTTAATTCTCTTTTGCATTTCATTGTTTTCCTTTATACGAGCACAAAATAATTGTTTAAGACAATTACATTGTAATGTTTGGTAAGTCGAGGGGACTTTTTCATGGAACAAAGGACATGACTAGTAATAAGTGACATCCACATTTATAAATGGTGACCTCATTTTTCAATGAGTTGGTCTCAAGCAAGATTTTATCTTTAACGAGTGTCAGTGTAAATAGTTAATATGGGTAAATTTTCTTCCTCACCCGTCATATGTTCTTTAACCTTAGGAGATGATATTTTCGATTTCTAAATTCTAAGCTAATAAAAAAATACTCCTCTCAAGAACCTTTTCAAAATCTAGCCTTTTGTCTTTAAACAACTAAGAAACACAAAAACTTGTTTAGAAAGGTTATTTCGAAACATTTGGTGCGACGATGGTCAATTTCTAGTGAAAGTATGGTAAATTTTGAAAAATTGTTTTGCAGATTACCAATGTTGAATAAAACGGATTATATTAATTACATTTTTACAATTAAAAAAAATAAAGTTCATGCTCAACCACACTCAATGTGTTAATCCTCATTGCATATAGAAAGCACTTACGCCAATTCATGACCAACGATATCCATTCGGTTTTACACTTATAGTTAATCCTTTTCCCCTTTCAACACGGACAATCATTGCAACATCAATTCAATTTCTTTTGTATTCAAATTCAAGCTAATTAGATTAATATATCAACTGATATTTGAAGGTTCCTTAAGGTTTGATTAAGACTACTATGCAATTTTATTTTACATTTGGATCAGTTTTATCAAGGTCAAGCTGAATGGTTGAAATAGTCGAGCTATAGTGTCCTCCAAAAAAAAAGCGAATTAAAGTTAATATAAGAACATTCTACAATAGAAGTGCAAAGATCAAATTGTAATAGAACGTACTTATAGTTGTAATATAATGTTTTTATTGATGATGCTTGAATTCGTACATTAGTATTTTTACCAAGTAATTTTAAGGAATCTGACCCTTCTTTTGGCAAAGTTCCCAAACGCCATCGAATTTTCCCAATATCATTGGCAATTTCTTTACTAGATCTTCGTCTTTAAAATCGAAAGTTTTAGGAGTCACAATTGACACGAGATCATGACAGTATCTCCCCATTTTTATCAATTCGTCGCAAGATTCTTTTGACACACTTGTTCCGTCGAAGAATATGTAGTTGTATAGTGCTTTCTTTGAAGGAACACTTATCTTCTTTCCACAATCTTGTAACAAAGGATTACCGGATCCAAAACTAGGACTTGGTGCATTTGCCGATTGAGTGACAATATTCGGGGTCGCAATTCCAAAGGTGCTTAGTATGGCAACAAGTAGAGTAATGTATAAGTTCATGACCAAAAAGTTGTGTGACTTCATTATAATGTCGATCAGAATATTTGTATTTTTCCTTTTATATCAGCCAACTTTGCTAATAATAAGAAATAAGAAACGGAGCGAAGTAGTGTTGCAAAAATATTTCTATTTCCTCTATTTATAAAACAATCATTTAAGAAAACCGACAAAAGATAGAGAAACTCAACTTCGCATTTACTTTTTGAAATGTAAACTCTTGATAATAGTGTTATTAAACATTTAAAATAACATTTGTTTCGGTATTGTTATTAATGAACATTTAAACAGTCATGTACGTTTTTTTTAGAACATCACGTATAGATTCTTAGTCATTGCATTTGTGACATATATTAAATTCACATATGCTGTAAAACATAGCCCTTTTTTGTTAACCGAAAAAGAGTTAATATTTTTTCTTTTTCTTTTAATTTTCCATTTTATCATGGATAAGAGTTGAAACATTACTTTAATTGGTGACATGTTTAAATTCACATACTATATTATCTCACGGGTTAATAATTGGATAATAAATTATTTTTTTTTTCTTTTGCATTTCATTGTTTCCCTTTATACGAGCACAAAATATATGTTAAAAAGACAATTTCATTGTAATATTTGATAAGTCGAGGGGACTTTTTCATGGAATAAAGGACATGACTAGTAATAAGTGGCCTTCACATTTATAAATAGTGACCTCGTTTTTCAATGAGTTGGTCTCAAACAAGATTTTATCTTTAACGAGTGTTAGTGTAAATAGTTAACATAGGTAAATTTTCTACCTTACCCGTCTTATGTTCTTTAACCTTAGGAGATGATATTTCCAATTTCTAAATTCTAAGCTACTAAAAAAATAGCCATCTCAAGAACCTTTGCAAAATCTGGCATTTTGTTTTTAAACAACTAAGAAACACAAAAACTTGTTTAGAAAGGTTATTTCGAACATTTGGTGCGACGATGGTCAGTTTCTAGTGAAAGAATTGTAAATTTTGAAAAATTGTTTTGAAGACTACCAATGTTGAATAAAGCGGATTATATTAATTGCATTTTTACAATTAAAAAAATAAAGTTCATGCTCAACCACACTGAATGTGTTAATCCTCATTGCATATAGAAAGCACTTACGCCAATTCATGACCAACGATATCCATTCGGTTTTACACTTATAGTTAATCCTTTTCCCCTTTCAACACGGACAATCATTGCAACATCAATTCAATTTCTTTTGTATTCAAATTCAAGCTAATTAGATTAATATATCAACTGATATTTGAAGGTTCCTTAAGGTTTGATTAAGACTACTATGCAATTTTATTTTACATTTGGATCAGTTTTATCAAGGTCAAGCTGAATGGTTGAAATAGTCGAGCTATAGTGTCCTCCAAAGAGAAAGCGAATTAAAGTTAATATAAGAGCATTCTACAATAGAAGTGCAAAGATCAGATTGTAATAGAACGTACTTATAGTTGTAACATAATGTTTTTATTGATGATGCTTGAATTTGTACATTAGTATTTTTACCAGGTAAGTAATTTTAAGGAATCTGACCCTTCGCTTGGCAAAGTTCCCAAACGCCATCGAATTTTCTCAATATTGTTGGCAATTTCTGTACTAGATCTTCGTCTTTAAAATCGAAAGTTCTAAGGGTCACAATTGACAAGAGATCATGATAGTATCTCCCCATTTTTATCAATTCGTCGCAAGATTCTTTTGACACATTGTTCCGTCCAAGAATATGTAGTTGTATAGTGCTTTCTTTGAAGGAACACTTATCTTCTTTCCACAATCTTGTAACAAAGGATTACCGGATCCAAAACTAGGACTTGGTGCATGTACCGATTGAGTGACAATATTTGGGGTCGCAATGCCAAATGTGCTTAGTAAGGAAACAAGGGGAGTAATGTGTAAGTTCATGACCAAAAAGTTGTGTGACTTCATTATAATGTCGATCAGAATATTTATATTTTTTCTTTCATATCAGCCAACTTTGCCAATAATAAGAAATAAGAAATGGAGCGAAGTAGTGTTGCAAAAAACATTTCTATTTCCTCTTTTTATACAACAATCATTTAAGAAAACCGACAAAAGATAGAGAAACTCAACTTTACATTTACTTTTTGAAATGTAAACTCTTGATAATAGTGCTATTAAACATTTAAAACAACATTTGTTTCGGTCTTGTTAATAATGAACATTTAAACTGTCATGTACATTTTTTTAGAACATCACGTATA
Source organism: Tetragonia tetragonoides (assembly GCA_038025085.1). NCBI lineage: Eukaryota > Viridiplantae > Streptophyta > Magnoliopsida > Caryophyllales > Aizoaceae > Tetragonia > Tetragonia tetragonoides. The sequence goes on along the minus strand of CM076151.1, from coordinate 33,077,044 downwards.
GATTCTTAGTCATTGCATTTGTGACATATATTTAATTCACATATGCTGTAAAACATAGCCCTTTTTTGTTAACCAAAAAAGAGTTTACATTTTTTCTTTTTCTTTTAATTTTCCATTTTATCATGGATAAGAGTGGAAACATTACTTTAATTGGTGACATGTTTAAATTCACATACTATATTATCTCACGGGTTAATAATTGGATAATAAATTATTTTCTTTTTCTTTTACATTTCATTGTTTCCCTTTATAATAGCCTAAAATAATTGTTTAAGACAATTTCATTGTAATATTTGGTAAGTCCAGGGGACTTTTTCATGGAGCAAAGGACATGACTAGTAATAAGTGGCCTCCACATTTATAAATAGTGACCTCGTTTTTCAATGAGTTGGTCTCAAACAAGAATTTATCTTTAACGAGTGTCGGTGTAAATAGTTAACATGGGTAAATTTTCTACCTTACCCGTCTTATGTTCTTTAACCTTAGGAGATGATATTTTCAATTTCTAAATTCTAAGCTAATAAAAAAAATACTCCTATCAAGAACCTTTTCAAAATCTAACCTTTTGGCTTTAAACAACTAAGAAACACAAAAACTTGTTGTTTAGAAAGGTTATTTCGAAATATTTGGTGCGACGATGGTCAGTTTCTAGTGAAAGAATGGTAAATTTTGAAAAATTTGCTTTGCAGACTACCAATGTTGAATGAAGCGGATTATATTAATTGTATTTTTACAATTAAAAAAAATAAAGTTCATGCTCAACCACACTCAATGTGTTAATCCTCATTGCATGTAGAAAGCACTAACGACAATTCATGACCAACGATATCAATTCGGTTTTACACTTGTAGTTAATCCTTTTCCCCTTCAACACGGACAATCAGTGCAACATCAACTCGATTTCTTTTGTATGCAAATTCAAGCTAATTAGATTAGTAAATCAACTAATATTTGAAGGTTCTTTAAGGTTGATTAAGACTAATATGCAACTTTCTTTTAGATTTGGATCAGCTTTATCAAGGTCATGCTAAATGGTTTAAATAGTCGAGCTATAGTGTCCTCCAAAAAAGAAAGTGAATTAAATTTAATATAAGCTCATTCTACAATAAAAGTGCAAAGATCAGATTGCAATAGGACGTACTTATGGTTGTAACATAATGTTTTTCTTGATGATGCTTGAATTCGTACATTATTATTTTTACCAAGTACGTAATTTTAAGGAATCTGACCCTTCGTTTGGCAAAGTTCCCAAACGCCATCGAATATTCCCAATATCGTTGGCAATTTCTTTACTAGATCTTCGTCTTTAAAATCGAATGTTCTAAGAGTCACAATTGACACAAGATTATGACAGTATCTCCCCATCTTTATCAATTCGTAGCAAGATTCTTTTGACACACTTGTTCCGTCCAACAATATGTAGTTGTATAGTGCTTTTATTGAAGGAACACTTATCTTCTTTCCACAATCTTGTAACAAAGGATTACCAGATCCAAAACTAGGACTTGGTGCATTTGCCGATTGAATAACCTTATTTGGGGTCGCAATTCCAAAAGTGCTTAGTAAGGCAACAAGTAGAGTAATGTATAAGTTCATGACCAAAAAGTCGTGTGACTTCATTATAATGTCGATCAGAATATTTGTAGTTTTCCTTTTATATCAGCCAACTTTGCTAATAATAAGAAATAAGAAATAGAGCGAAGTAGTGTTGCAAAAACATTTCTATTTCCTCTATTTATACAACGATCATTTAAGAAAACCGACAAAAGATAGAGAAATTCAACTTCGCATTTACTTTTTGAAATGTAAACTCTTGATAATAGTGCTTTTAAACATTTAAAGTAACATTTGTTTCGGTATTATTATTAATGAACATTTAAACAGTCATGTACGTTTTTTTTTTAAAACATCACGTATAGATATATTAGTCATTGCATTTGTGACATATATTAAATTCACATATGCTGTAAAACATAGCCCTTTTTTTCTAACCAAAAAAGTGTTTATAGTTTTTCTTTTTCTTTTAATTTTCCATTTTATCATGGATAAGAGTGGAAACATTACTTTAATTGGTGATATGTTTAAATTCACATACTATATTAACTCACAGATTAATAACTGGATAATAAATTATTTTATTTTTCTTTTGCATTTCATTGTTTCCCTTTATACGGGCACAAAATAATTGTTTAAGACAATTTCATTGTAATTTTTGGTAAGTCGAAGGGACTTTTTGATGGAACTCAGGACATGTAGTAATAAGTGGCCTCCACATTTATAAATAGTGAGCTCGTTTTTAAATGAGTTGGTCACAAACAAGATTTTATCTTTAACGAGTGTCATTGTGAATAGTTAACATGGGTAAATTTTCCACCTTACCCGTCTTATGTTCTTTAACCTTTGGAGATGATATTTTCAATTTCTAAATTCTAAGCTAATAAAAAAATACCCGTCTCAAGAACCTTTTCAAAATCAAGCCTTTTGGCTTTAAACAAGTAAGAAACACAAAAACTTGTTTAGAATGGTTATTTCGAAACATTTGGTGCGACGATGACCAATTTCTAGTGAAAGAATGGTAAATTTTGAAAAATTGTTTTGCAGATTACCAATGTTGAATAAAACGGCTTATATTAATTGCATTTTTACAATTAAAAAAAATAAAGTTCATGCTCAACCACACTCAATGTGTTAATCTTCATTGCATATAGAAAGAGGTTACGCCAATTCATGACCAACGATATCCATTCGGTTTTACATTTATAGTTAATCCTTTTCCCCTTTCAACACGGACAATCAGTGCCACATCAATTCGATTTCTTTTGTATGCAAATTCAAGCTAATTAGATTAATATATCAACTAATATTTGAAGGTTCTTTATGGTTTGATTAAGACTACTATGCAATTTCTTTTAAATTTGGATCAAGTTTATCAAGGTCAAGCTGAATGGTTGAAATTGTCGAGCTATAGTGTACTACAAGAAAAAGCGAATTAAAGTTAATATAAGCACATTCTACATTAGAAGTGCCAAGATTAGATTGCAATAGAACGAACTTATAGTTGTAATATAATGTTTTTTATTGATGATGCTTGTATTCGTACATTAGTATTTTTACCAAGTAAGTCATTTTAATGAATCTGACCTTTTGTTTGGCAAAGTTCCCAAACACCATCGATCATCGTTGGCAATTTCTTTACTAAATCTTCGTCTTTAAAATCGAAAGTTCTAAGAGTCACAATTGACGTGAGATCATGACAGTATCTCCCCATCTTTATCAATTCGTCGCAAGATTCTTTTGACATACTTGTTCCTTACCTGAATCTGTACTTGTATAATGCTTTCTTTGAAGGAACACTTATCTTCTTTCCACAATCTTGTAACAAAGGATTATCGGATCCAAAACTAGGACTTGGTGCATTTGCCGATTGAGTGACAATATTCGAGGTCGCAATTCCAAAGGTGCTTAGTAAGGCAACAAGTAGAGTAATGTATAAGTTCATGACCAAAAATTTGTGTGACTTCATTAAAATATCGATCAGAAAATTTGTATTTTTCCTTTTATATCAGCAAACTTTGCTAATAATAACAAATAAGAAATGGAGCGAAGTAGTGTTGCAAAAAACATTTCTATTTTCTCTAGTTATACAACAATCATTTAAGAAAACCGACAAAAGATTGAGAAACTCAACTTCGCATTTACTTTCTAAAATGAAAACTTTTGATAATAGTGCTATTAAGCATTTAAAACAACATTTGTTTCGGTATTATTATTAATGAACTTTTAAACAGTCATGTATGTTTGTTTTGGAACATCACGTATAGTTTTTTAGTCATTGCATTTGCGACATATATTAAATTCGTTCACATATGCTGTAAAACATAGCCCTTTTTTTCTAACCAAAAAAGTGTTATATTTTTTCTTTTTCTTTTAATTTTCCTTTTTATCATGGATAAGAGTGGAAACATTACTTTAATTGGTGACATGTTTAAATTCACATACTATACTATCTCATGGATTAATAATTGGATAATACATTATTTTATTTTTCTTTTGCATTTCATTTTTCCCTTTATACGAGCACAACATAATTGTTTAAGACAGTTTCATTGTAATTTTTGGTAAGTCAAGGGGACTTTTTCATGGAACACAGGACATGACTAGTAATAAGTGGCCTCCATGTTTATAAATAGTGACCTCGTTTTTCAATGAGTTGGTCACAAACAAGATTTTATCTTTAACGAGTGTCATTGTGAATAGTTAACATAGGTAAGTTTTCTACCTTACCCGTCTTATGTTCTTTAACCTTAGGAGATGATATTTTCAATTTCTAAATTCTAAGCTAATAAAAAAATACCCTTCTCAAGAACCTTTTCAAAATCAAGCCTTTTGGCTTTAAACAACTAAGAAACATAAAAACTTGTTTAGAATGGTTATTTTGAAACATTTGGTGCGACGATGGCCAGTTTCAAGTGAAAGAATGGTAAATTTTGAAAAATTGTTTTGCAGATTACCAATGTTGAATAAAGCGGATTATATTAATTGCATTTTTACAATTAAAAAAAATAAATTTAATGCTCAACCACACTCAATGTGTTAATCCCCATTGCATATAGAAAGAACTTACGCCAATTCATGACCAACGATATCCATTCGGTTTTACCCTTATAGTTAATATTTTTCCCCTTTCAACACGGACAATCAGTGCAACATCAATTAAATTTCTTTTTTATGCAAATTCAAGCTAATTGGATTAATATATCAACTAATATTTGAAGGGTTTTTATGGTTTAGTTAACTCTACTATGCAATTTTCTTTTAAATTTGGACCAGCTTTATCAAGGTCAAGCTGGATGGTTGAAATAGTCGAGCTATAGTGTCCTAAAAAATAAGCGAATTAAAGTTAATATAAGCACATTCTACAATAGAAGTGCAAAGATTAGATTGCAATAGAACGAACTTATAGTTGTAACATAATCTTTTTATTGATGATGCTTGAATTCGTACATTAGTATTTTTACCAAGTAAGTCATTTTAAGGAATCTGACCCTTCGTTTGGCAATGTTCCCAAACGCCATTGAATTTTTCCAATATCGTTGGCAATTTCTTTACTAGATCTTCGTCTTTAAAATCGAAAGTTCTAAGAGTCACAATTGACACGAGATCATGACAGTATCTCCCCATCTTTAAAATCGAAAGTTCTAAACAGTCATGTACGTTTTTTTTTTAGAACATCACGCATAGATTCTTAGTCATTGCATTTGTGACATATATTAAATTCACATATGCCGTAAAACATAGCCCTTTTTTTGTAACCAAAAAAGAGTTTATTTTTTCATTTTCTTTTAATTTTCCATTTTATCATGGATAAGAGTGGACACATTACTTTAATTGGTGACATGTTTAAATTCACATACTATATTATCTCACGAATTAATAATTGGATAATAAATTATTTTAGGGCAATTCCAATTGGTAGGCCTGAGTTTGTGTCTTTTTCAACTGGTAGACATTGTTAGAGGCAAAATCCAGCTGGTAGGTATTTACTTTTGACACCTTTCAGTCCGTACCCTCTTTTTGCCTTTTCCGTCAACCTGTTTGTTAATTATCACAATTGTCCATTATGCCCCAGTGGTAAACCCACTGTAGACGCCAAAAAAGAGTCATCGAATTTCTCCGCAAAAGCCCGATGATGAAAGGAGTAATTTATAAAACTTGAATGCTATTTTTGCTTGATAGGTAAAATAAGGTCTCAGGTTTTTCCTCGACCACTCATTTATTTCCACTTCATTTAAAAGCCCCTTTTAAGAGCTTTCCATTGCTTCCTTCCGTGTCAAAATACGATTCCGCAACTAAGAGTTATGGCCAAACAAAGTTAAGGGTGAAAACAGATGTAGCCAAATACTATGGACCATGTCTCCAACCCCATTTGGGAGTCCATCTAGTTGAATTAATTTGTGAACCTTATATTTCTGGATTCTTTATTCAAATAGCTTTCCATTGACATATCATGAGCCCACACCACATTTCCAACCAAGGAGTTACGAGCCCAATATTGATGCGTACTCCAAAACTGACCTCTCCTTACTCTTTTGGATATATCTCGAGATATACAAAACATTTAGGCTTGAAACCAAAGCCATTTAAACTAGAACCAATAAGTTTTCTAACGCGTCTTTAATCATCCAATTTGGAGCCTAAACGAGTGAGATATGGCCCAAAACATTGCAGATGGCATCCTCACAGCGACGCTCGCTGAGTCTTCCGAAGCCCGTCTTTTTCAAGCCCAATTCCGAATTTCGGCCAACCTTCACCTCTCCAACTCTATTTCCTTCCCTATAAATACAATCCTCCTCTCTCAGTTCAAATCACACAGTCTACAGTTGACAACCTCTATTCTCAGGAGTATTAGCACTGAACTTCCCCCTCTTTCTTCCAAATTTATTCTTGGGATCTTGTCTTTACTATTCTTGTCAAATGTAGTCTACAGTTCAGGTACAAACTCCTGAGGGCTCACATTAAATTAATTGCCTAATTATTCTTTTTCTAGTAGTAATAATGTAGATATCATGTTAAATAACGTCTTTTATTGCGTACTAAATATTGTCCTTCCAAGCATTTCTAGTCGTTGTACTGCCCAACTTGTCAATCGAATGCATGTTTTAAACAAGGGTTAAAAATAAATGTTGTGATGCTTGTGATGAACCAATTAATAGCCTAAGTCTAGGTTGTTAATCCGGTTTGTGTGGGAATCATGTCTTTAAATTATTAAACAAACTTGAGTTAGTAGAGACCATCATAATACGGGCGAGATGGGTGCCTAACACCTTCCCACCTTGTACGTTCGCCCCCGAACCCTTTATTCTTGGGTACTCATATGTTCTATATGAGCGGGAGTCTTTCTAAACACATGATCAGTTCACTTATCACGCTATTGCGTTTGTCCCTTCGGATTGTCCCTTCGTTTATTTGTTCCTTTGATAAAACGCCGATAGCAGATTTGTGACCTCTTTTATGGTTATTATTCAATTCAAGTCTTTACAAAAGATTTTCTAACTCGATGGTCCGTTTTGAACTTATCTAAAGCCCCCACCTTAATTTTCTATAAGGACATACTCCGTGGCCGTAGAAATCCCGGGTCCTTACAGTGGCGACTTCACTGGGGATTTATTTAAGAGGGTGAGACTCGAAAGTCAAGTTTGCTTAATTGTTTAATAATATGTTCCATATTGCATCATTTGCATGTGCTTTGGCACAATCTTTTGACCCTTATCGACCCACGAGGAAGTTTGTGTCGTAACTCGTAGACAACCCATATATCTAGAGGAATATACAGTTGTCTTATCGTGCAAACCGACGCTTCCTTTCCCATGACTCATCGAGTCTTGTTGGTGAAAAAGAATTACAATTGATGTGTTGACCATCCGCCGGACGGAGATTCTAATTGGTCGTGGTTACCTCACAGGAGCCAAAAGCCTCTAGCCCACATTCGTGCATTTGCTTGTTTGTTGTGCATGTGTCATTGTAATGCCCGTCTGATCACACGTTTGCCTGTAAACTGCGTCGTTGTAGTGCTTGCCTGAATGCATGAATATCGTGATTATGTGCCAACATGTACTTACTTGCTAGGAGTCTTTTCTTTTATTTTTAGCTAGTTCCTAATGCCCAAAAATGGTGCGAGAATTCAATTCAATGAGCCCTCGTTTCCCCGATGATATATTTTCATATGGCGTCGAAATCATGAACAATTTTCTAGGACCTTTTTAGCAAAAAAAAAAGAGTCAGTCTCTCCAATTCCCCTCTCCCACTTTTTTTTTTCTTTTTTCTTTTTTGTTTTGATGTAATTCAGATTCGGCAACAAAAAAAAAGCAAAAAAAAAATGGCGCTACATAAAAAAACACCGGAAAAAAAAATTTCGGAAAATAAAAAAAAAATTGCTGAAATTTTCTTTTTTTATTTATCTCATTTTCCATTTTCGTTGAATCTAGAAAAAAAAAAACAATAGGATGGTCCGTCTTTTCCTATTTTTCTCATTTTCGTCCATCGACTTCATTTTTCCTTTAATATGAAGGGAAAAATCGGGCATTTAGGCTTAGATTTTTATTTTCTTCTTTTCCATTTCTTTGCATTGCATTGTACGTATTAGACGCTCCATGCATTTATTGTCGTCAATTTGCATCTGCATTTGTACAAAAGTCCAAGTCTTCCATTCATCAATGTCTCCATTTGTTCACTACGTCTCATGCATTAGAAGTCTAGACGAGTCGATCATAAGTCTTGTAAGGTCATTTTGCGTCAATTCATTGTCATACATGTCAAGGTCACTCCGTCATGCATCTTGCATATTTTTGTCGTAACTCTGTCATTGCATTGTCATCATCATGCATTCAAGTTCATATAGACGTCCATAGGCACATTCACCTTAGGGGCTATTGAGGGTCTTCAAAAAATCATGAGTCTTTGTTTTCACGTCCTTTCTTTGGCGTCTTTCTAAGTTGAGACTTGTGTTCAGGATTGGGGGCTCGAGGAAGAATTACGGTGACAAAGGTTGGGCTCGATCATCCGGAAGATTGTTTCGTGTACAAGTTACATCCAAGACACCACCACATTCCTAAAGGCCATCACCCCATAATCTATCACCACCACAAAGCTCGCCACCACTCAATACATCCCTTACCTCACCAATCACACCTCCAAACTTCACTATGGTCAAAACCACCGACGAGAGGCTTGATGAGCTCATGTGTGAGTTGGAAAGGGTGCGACTCAAGGTTGAAGATTTGGAAAAGAAGAAAGAGGATGAAGCAAGAATCCTCTATGACTCCGACTCTGAGGAGGAAGGACCAAATGCCAAGCTGGCTAAGATTAATTCTGTGCTCGAAAACAGCGGCCTGTTTGCCAACTACCATGCTAATGTTGGTAAAGTCAATCCTAAAGTCAAGGGCAAGCTTCCAGCCAAGTTCTCCATGCCCGAAGTTCTGACATTCACTGGAACTGATAATCCACAAGACCACCTCAAAGCCTTCACTACGACCATGGGTTTAAGAGGAGTTGACAAAAATATCTACATTCACTTGTTCCCACAGACCCTTGATGCCCCGACTCGTTGTTGGTTCTACACCTTGAATTTGGAGAACTACCGCACTTGGTCAGAGATCACTACAGTCTTCCTTGCATGCTACAAGGAAAATAATGTTGCTCTACCTATGACCCTTCGAGAGTTAGAGATCACCAAACAAAAAGAAGATGAGGGATTCACTGCCTTCCTTAGGCGTTGGAAGCTAAAGATAGCCGAACTGGTTGAGCGACCTTCGCAAACTGATCAAATCCGCCAACTCATCAAGAACCTGCAACCTGCTTACAAGGAACACCTCAGGTATCAAGCAATTGACTCCTACAACCGGCTCTATGCTGTGGGTATCCTAATTCAAGATGACCTTCTTAAGAATTCCACTTAAGTTGTGAACAACGCGAGTATCTACTACAGTCGGGGCTATCCTCCATATCCCTATCAAACAGACCGTGCTCGAGAAGTTGAAGAGAGTCAAAGTCTCCTAGTGTGCAAGTCTAATTGAGTCCAGTCAAGTCGAATGATGTCTAGTCTGTCTTTTCAATTCGTCCATAAAGTGTAAGTTACTTCTCATGTAATGCTTTTCTTCGATTCAATAAAGATTGCATTTTGATTCCCATCATTGTCTTTGTTCAAACTTATGACGAACTTAATTTGCCTATGAAGGAATTCAAAAAATATCAAAAAAAATTCAAAAGAAAGCCTTCATTGTGGAAAACATCAACCAAAAACTCCCTAATGATCATCCCCATAGATGACATACAGTTGAACAGTCCGTGCCGAGGACAGGAGGCATTCATTTGGCACCTCACATCAATGTCCTTTACTACCCTATACATCATTACCACTTGCAACCCTTTGAGCCTTCAACACATAGCCTTTCATTTCTTAACCACATCATACTTACCTGGGGAAAGGGTGTGTGTGACATGGGAATAGAAGCAACCTTCTAGGCAAGGTGGACCGACCTACAAAAAGAGCCACTGAGAGAAATACCAAAAAAAGGAGAGAACTCGAAAGTTCAAAAGCAAAAAAAAAAAAAATAACAAAAGAGAAAAAACTTTCGAGAGCGATCAAAGATCCAAAAGAGTGCAAACACTTCTAGCACAACCAAACGGTGACCTTACCTAAACATTGGTCCCTAAGCCATCTCGCCTTGATCAAAAACTTCTATACCATCTAGCATACTTTGGGGAGGGGATTTACATTGGGTTTCTTTGACACCTTAACCCAGCATGACATTACAACCCAAAAGCCCTCCAAGAGGTACGACTATTTAATTGTATAGTCCTGAACTACGTTGGCCTGATTCCACAAACTGGATACGTAGGAAACCTCAAGGAGCTTCGGCCACGACAACCACTTTGTCACATGATCATAAGGAATTTTTCCATTCCACCATTCTCATCTAAGGCTAAAAAAAATGAGCCTGGTAGGTTGAAAACCCGAAAGGGTGGCCTAGGCAAAAGTTAGGGCAACCAAAAAAAGAAAAATATAAAACAAAATCAATATCTTGAGGCAACTTAAATTTCCGAGGATTTAGAACATTGTTTCTCATTTAAGAACTCTTTGGTTAGCCATCTAGAGTAATACTCATCACTTTTCTCGTAGGCTTGCACATAGACTTCCCAACTGGGGGCTTTTTTAGAATGAGTCGGTTCTTTGTCTGTTACGTTCCAAGTTGTCCATTCCGTCCCCATACCTTAAGTTAGGATATTTTGCACCGCTGCATCAACATCCTAGCTCCTCGAGTAGGTCATAATCATCAAGAACTACACATCAAACTGGGGGTTGATTCTCCCTTGACTGCACCCAGTCTTGTCCACCTGTCTCTTACTCTGCCAAGATCACCACAGGAATGAAATTCTTGATCACAAAATCTTTTCCCATATGAAGACCCTCTTCAAACCCTATAGGAGAGTCGTGCATATTAGGCTAGGCCGCATAGAGCTGTGAGTCAATAGAGTATGCATACATCGTATTTGCATAAGTACTAGAGTCGTCTTCAAAGGCATGCATAAGTACATAATATTTCAGTGTCTTGAATCCCTGCGTGTTTACATGTCAATCCCCCTATGCCCCATGCATAAGTACATAATTCGGGCATGTCTATTGCATCTTTTTTCTATGTGCATATTTCCACTGCAGGTTGGAGTCTACCCGCTCTACATCGAAACCAGCAAGCCCAGAACTCATGATCAAGCCCAGAAGCGACCTTCTGACTACAACCAAAAATAGAAATAACCTTCCAACAACAACCAAGCGCGCGGGCCCCTTGCTGTTCCACGACTTCCTTAGCAGCCTAAAAACCGTTATTTCAGTTCGTTCGCGGCGAAGACCAGTTCCGAGCGCGCGGGAACAAGTCCCTTTGGCCAACCAATTCAAAATTCAACAGTTGGCCCATCTTACGGTACCAATTATTTTCATGTAAAACTAACCCAATTATTTTCCAGGTCCCAAATACACAAGCCCGGATATATGCCCCGACGGTATTTATCACCCGGAGTGTCAAATTATTTAAGCCTGGTAAATCTGCTGGCCTCATCAAAGTCCCAAAGTCCTAATGTCACAAATTCAGCTCAGTCAATGATCGCTTAAGCTATTGCGGTTAAATTGTCCTTTTGCGAGGTCACAAATTTGGGTCAGTCAATGATCGCTTAAGCTATTGCAGTTAAACTCTCCTTCTGCGAGGTCACAAATTCGGGTCAGTCAATGATCGCTTAAGCTATTGCTGTTAAACTGTCCTTCTGCGCGGTTACTTATTTTGTGTCAGTCAACGATTGCTTAAACTGTTGCGGTTATATTGTCCTTTGTTTTTTTATATGTTTTAGTCGATGATTGCTTAAGCTATTGCATTTAAACTGTTCATATGTTTTAACCATTTTACAACCGTCATTTTTGATCACGCTGTCTCGTCGACCTTTTTTTCGTTTCTTGTGCAGGGAAGGAATCTCGGCATCCGCCAAAGTGGTGCTTAGTCACTGTTTGCTCATAATAAAGCATTTATACTATTCACTCTCACCAGTGTTACTTCCCATTTACAGTCGTTATTTTTTATTGCGCTGTCTCGTCGACTTTTTCGTTTCTCGTACAGGGACGAAATCTCGATGCCCGCCCAGTGGTGTTTAGTCACTGTTTGTCGAAGCACTCTACGTTGATCATTCTCAAAGTATTACTAACTTTTTCATTCACTCTGAATACAGGTCCCTAGAAGACGTTTAGACCATCTACGAGCGGTGTTCTATCCTGCTAACCATAACCTTTATTTTTCTTGTGTTCACAGAGATGAAATCTTAGCACGCTACGAGCATGTCCCAACTCATGTTTGTCTTCATATGAATTCATACTGTACAATTTCACACACCATGTGCACATCAGCATCATGCATGTCGCCTTCAGAATACTTTGATCTTCGCTTTTACTCAAGCTCGATCAAAATGGGGGCTTCTGTAGACGCCAAAAAAGCGTCTTCGGATTTCTCCACAAAACCCCGATTATGAAAGGAGTAATTTATAAACTTGAATGCTATTTTTGCTTTGATAGGTAAAATAAGGTCCCAGGTTTTTCCTCGATCACTCATTTATTTCCACTTCATTTAAAAGCCTCTTTTAAGAGCTTTCCAGTGCTTTCCTTCCGTGTCAAAATACGATTCCGCACCAAAGAGTTATGGCCAAACAAAGTTAATTCCGCACCAAGAGTCCGAACATGATGTAGCAGGGGGTGCCTCAGTCGCCATTCACTTGCACCCTCTCTTTGATTAGCAAAAAAAAACAAAGTTAAGAGTGAAAACAGATGTAGCCGAATACTGTGGACCATGTTTCCAACCCTATTTGGGAGTTCATCTGGTTGATTTAATTTGTGAACCTTATATTTATGAACTCCTTATTCAAATAGCTTTCCATTTATATATCATGAGCCCACACCTCATCTCCGACCAAGGAGTTACAAGCCAACCATTGATGCGTACTCCAAAACTGACCTCTCCTTACTCTTTTGGATATATCTCGAGATTCACAAAATATTTGGGCCTAAAACTAAATGAATTTGAAGCTAGACCCAATAAGCTTTCCAACACATCTTGAATCATCCAATTTGGATCCCAAACAAGTGAGATATGGCCTGGCAAACTTTTAGCTGGCAGGCTCACAGCCGCCAGCGGCTGTTGCCAGCGCCGCTAGCGGCCCTCACCTGAGGCGCTAGCGGCGCTCGCTGAGTCTTCCGAAGCCCGTCTTTTTCAAGCCCAATTCCGAATTTCGGTCATCCTTCACCTCTCTAACCCTATTTCCTTCCTTATAAATACAATCCTCCTCCCTCAGTTCAAATCACATAGTCTACAGTTGACAACCTCTATTCTCAAGAGTATTAACACTGAGCTTCCCCCTCTTTCTTCAAAATATATTCTTGAGATTTTGTCTTTACTATTCTTGTCAAATATAGCATACAGTTGAGGTACAAACTCTTGAGGGCTCAAATTAAATTAATTGCCTAATTGTTTATTTTCTAGTTTTCATAATGTAGATATCATTGTTAAATTACGTCTTTTATTGCTTACTAAATTTTGTCATTCCAAGCATGTCTAGTCGTTGTGCTGCCCAACTTGTCAATCGAATGCATGTTTTAAACAAGGGTTGAGAATAAATGTTGTGATGCTTGTGATGAACCAATTAATAGTCTAAGTCTAGGTTGTTAATCCGGTTTGTGTGGAAATCATGTCTTTAAATTATTAAGCAAACTTGAGTTAGTAGAGGCCGTCATAATACGGGCGAGTTGGGTGCCTAACACCTTCCCACCTCGTACCTTCGCCCCCAAACCCTTTATTCTTTGGTACTCATATGTATATATGAGCGGGAGTCTTTCTAAACACATGATCAGTTCACTTATCGCGCTATTGGGTTGTCCATTCGGATTGTCCCTTCGGTTTTTTGTCCCTTCGATAAAACGCCGATAGCAGATTTGTGACCTCTTTCATGGTTTTTATTCAATTCAAGTGTTTACAAAAGATTTTCTAAGTAGATGGTCCCTTGAACTTATCTAAAGCCCCCAACTTACAAATTTTCTATAAGGACGCACTCCGTGGCCGTAGAAATCCCGGATCCTTACACCCACCATCTTCATCTCCCTCTCTCCTTCCAGATCTGTAAGCACCATAAACACCCACCACCATACCAGCCATCTCCGACCACCACCACAAAAACAACTGCTGCCACCACCACTCCCTCACCAATTCACCTGACCACCATGAAATCCCGCCACCTCCACAGCACCACGACCAATTCAACCCACCAGAACCGACCAACGAAGCTTACCACCATCACCATTTTAGCACCTCACACACCAAAATGGAAACACCGACCACCACTATCTTCTCTCACCAGCCCACTAACCGAAACACCACCCAAAACCCCAGATCCACAACCATCTTTCTTTTCCTTCATTTTCTCCCCACCCTCACAAACACCACCTCTGTTCACCGACCACCACAATTCTGCTACCACTCGCCCACAACCCACAAACCTCAAACCCAGAATTCCCACCATCCCACCAAATTTTGACTACCCATTCAGAATGTCGACAATTTCAAAAAAACAAAAAAAAAAAAAAAAGATAAAGCCCTTGTGGTCCTGGGTATAATTAACAGGCCAAATTTTCACTATGCATTTTCTTCATTCAAAGCTCTCAAGGATCGATGCAAAGGGTGTTTTGGACAAACAATCTGGATTAACATCATTCAATTCAAAAAATAAAGTCAAACACTACAATTAACGGGCAAGTTAACTGAACGGTGTCAAAAGTAAAGGCCTACCACATGGATTTCGCCTCTAAAAATGTTTACCAGTTGGAAAAGCCCCAAACTTACGCCTACCAATTGGAATTGACCATTATTTCAATTTTTTTTTGCATTTCATTGTTTCCCTCTATACCAGCACAAAAACTTGTTTAAGACAATTTCATTGTAATTTTTGGTAAGTCGAGGGGACTTTTTCATAGAATAAAGGACATGACTAGTAATAAGTGGCCTCCACATTTCTAAATAGCGACCTCGTTTTTCAATGAGTTGGTCTCAAACAAGATTTTATCTTGAACGAGTGTCAGTGTAAATAGTTAACATGGGTAAATTTTCTACCTTACCGTCTTATGTTCTTTAACCTTAGGAGATGACATTTTCAATTTCTAAATTCTAAGCTAATAAAAAAATACCCCTCTCAAGAACCTTTTAAAAATCTAGCCTTTTGGATTCAAACAACTAAGACACACAAAAACTTGTTTAAAAAGGTTATTTCGAAACTTTTGGTGAGACGATGGTCAGTTTCTAGTGAAATAATGGTAAACTTTGAAAAATTGTTTTGCAGACTACCAATGTTGAATAAAGCGGATTATATTAATTGCATTTTGACAATTAAAAAAAATAAAGTCCATGCACAACCACACTCTATGTGTTAATCCTCATTGCATGTAGAAAGCACTTACGTCAATTCATGACCAACGATATCCATTCGGTTTTACACTTTTAGTTAATCCTTTTCCCCTTTCAACACGGACAATCGGTGCAACATCAATTCGATGTCTTTTGTATGCAAATTCAAGTTAATTAGATTAATATATAAACTAATATTTGAAGGTTCATTAAGGTTTGATTAAGACTACTATGCAATTTTCTTTTAGATTTGGATCAGCTTTATCAAGGTCAAGCTGAATGATTGAAATAGTCGAGCTATAGTGTCCTAAAAAAAAAAGCGAATTAAAGTTAATATAAGCACATTCTACAATAGAAGTGTAAAGATCAGATTGCAATAGAACGTACTTATAGTTGTAACATCATGTTTTTATTGATGATGCTTGAATTCGTACATTAGTATTTTTACCAAGTAAGCCATTCTAAGGAATCTGACCCCTCGTTTGGCAAAGTTCCCAAACGCCATCGAATTTTCCCAATATCGTTGGCAATTTCTTTACTAGATCTTTGTCTTTAAAATCAAAAGTTCTAAGAGTCACAATTGATACGAGATCATGACAGTATCTCCCCATCTTTATCAATTCATCGCAAGATTCTTTTGACACACTTGTCCCGTCCAAGAATATGTAGTTGTATAGTGCTTCCTTTGAAGGAACACTTATCTTCTTTCCACAATCTTGTAACAAAGGATTACCGGATCCAAAACTAGGACTTGGTGCATTTACCGATTGAATGCCAATATTCGGGGTCGCAATTCCAAAGGTGCTTAGTAAGGCAACAAGTAAAGTAATGTATAAGTTCATAACGAAAAAGTTGTGTGACTCCATTATAATGTCTATCCGAATATTTGTATTTTTCTTTCGAAATCGGCTATCTTTTCTAATAATAAGAAATAAGAAATGGAGCGAAGTAGTGTTTTAAAAAAACATTTCTATTTCCTCTATTTATAAAACAATCATTCAAGAAAACCGGCAAAATATAGAGAAACTCAACTTCGCATATTACTTTTTAAAATGTAAACTCCTGATAATTCTGCTATTAAACATTTAAAACGACATTTGTTTCGGTATTATTATTAATGAACATTTAAACACTCATGTAAGTTTTTTATAGAACTTCACGTTTAGATTATTAGTCATTGCATTTGTGACATAGATTAAATTCACATATGACGTAAAACTTAGCCCTTGTTTTCTAAGCAAAAAAGAGTATATTTTTTCTTTTTCTTTTAATTTTCCATTTTATCATGGATAAGAGTGGAAACATTAATTTAATTGGTGACATGTTTAAAGTCACATACTATATTATCTCACGGATTAATAATTGGATAATAAATTATTTTATTTTTCTTTTGCTTTTCATTGTGTCCCTTTATACGAGCACAAAAACTTGTTTAAGACAGTTTCATTGTAATATTTGGTAAGTCAAGGGGACTTTTTCTTGGAACAAAGGACATGACTAGTAATAAGTGGCCTCCACATTTCTAAATAGTGACCTCGTTTTTGGATGAGTTGGTCATAAACAAGATTTTATCTTTAACGAGTGTCAGTGTAAATAGTTAACATGGATAAATTTTCTACCTTACCGTCTTATGTTCTTTAACCTTTTTTTTGATATTAAATAATTTTTTTTACCTAAAGGATCAATCAGTTTCAGTACAAACCATACAAAGCTGGAAGGGAGTAATAACTGACCAATGCACCTTCTAGTAAGGGTACTTGGAACAGTCATCACAAGCCTTCAAGCCTCAGCATAACAAGTTAAACAAAGCTACATCAGCTAGCTTAATTTTCTTGGGCCTAATACAACCAAGTCTGACACTAACAGTTTTCTTAACCTATTCAACTATAGCATGGGAGTCTGCTGACTGGCTGGAAAAAATGGCTCCATTCCTAGCTAGCCAAATATAATAAATGGTTGCTGCAACCACCTCATAGAGTGCTAGCTTTCTTTGTTTACTTCCTCTCCTTTTGGTGAACCATCTTGGCCATTTGCTATACTCCCTTGGCCTGACAGGATGTCTGATCCAAGAGCAAACTTTAGTAGCAATCTGATATGAGAAATCACACATAAAGTAAAAATGTGAGACAGATTCATCACATTTATGATAGAGAGAGCATTCAACATCAGGAACATGGCTACTCATTTTGATCAATCTGTCCCTAGTGAGGATTCTTCCTTGTAGTACCAGCCAACAGTATATTTCATGCCTTGGGACTGCATACTTCCCCCAAGAATATCTCATGCACTCCAACACACCCAAACTGTATAGGGGCCAGGAGTTTCCAGGAGATAGCCCACTTATATCGCCCCTAAGTTTCACAATTTTCTTCCAGTACCAACTGCAGTCTGTTGGAACTCTGTATTTATAAAGATTGCAAGTTTTTAAGTACACAGCATTTACCCATTTAACCCAGAGACTATTATCCTTCTTGCTAGCTATAGTCCATAGGTGCTTGGCTATTGCAGCTTTATTCCACAGTTTGCAATTCTTCATGTTGAGACCCCCTAGCTTCTTTGGTAAACAAATATTATCCCACGCAACCAAAGCAATCTTTGTTTTCTCAATGGACTGCCCCCATAGAAAATTCCTGCACACCCTTTCAATGTTCTTGATTATAGACTTAGGCAGAATAAATATGGAGGCCCAATACACATGCATTGTGTACAAAACAGAGTTTACAAGTTGTGCTCTCCCAGCCAAGGAGTGATGCCTTGTAGCCCAACAGTGTATCTTAGCTGTGATTTTCTCAACTAGAAACTTGCAATCAATCTTTGACCATTTATTGGGGGAGAGAGGCATGCCCAGGTATTTCATTGGGAACCTCCCCTCAGCAAATCCAGTCATGTTCAAAATGTTTTTTTTCACATTTACAGCAGTACCCCCCAAGAAAATATGAGATTTAGCTATATTAGTTGACAGACCAGATGCATCAGTGAACATCTTAAAACCGTTCATCACACAGTCCACAGAAGAAACATCCCCTTTTCAGAGAGCATCAAATCATCAGCAAAAGTTAAAGTGATCAGATTTAAGGACTTGCATTGGGGATGGTAGTGGAAATCCTTCTTATTACAAGAAGTCTTCAAAGCTCTAGTAAAATACTTCATCACAAGCACAAAAATTAGAGGGGAAATAGGGTATCCCTGTCTCAATCCTTTCACCCCCTTGAAGTTCCCATGCAATTTTCCATTTATGTTCAGAGAAAAACTGGTAGTAGTTATACACACCATCACCCAATTGACAAATTTTGAGGGAAAACCCTACTAGTCATCACTTATTTAACAAATTGTCAATCCACAGTATCATATGCCTTTTTTAAGTCAATTTTCATCATGCATCTAGAAGAAATATTAGCTCTCCTATACAATCTTATCAAATCCTGGGTGATCATGATATTATGGCCAATGTACTTACCAGCTACAAAAGCTCCTTGGTTCTCACTAACAATACAAGGTAAAATATCCTTCAATCTAGCACACAACATTTTTGAGATAACCTTGTAGAGTGTATTACAGCATGCTATGGGTTTGTAATCACTAGCTTTCAAAGGGCTATCAATCTTAGGAATCAAGGTTATCATAGTAGAGTTCAGTTGAGTTAGAAGCTTACCATTATAGAAGAATTCCAGAATAGCATCACAAACATCATCCCCAATGCTCTCCCATGATGCCTTGAAAAAACCAGAGCCATATCCATCCGGGCATGCACTCTTAATAGATGGGATAGAGAACAAGGTTGTCTTCACATCCTAATTAGTACTATGCTTCACAATTTCCATGTCCACAGATGATATTTTGGAACTATTACTGCCCAACATGCCTTCATAGAATGCACAGAAGGTCTGTATGACATGCTCATAGTCAGTAATCAATTCCCCATTCTCATTGCAGATAGAAGTTATTCTATTTTTGTGATGCTTCTGTTTAATAATTTCATGGTAGTAGCTACAGCTCATGTCGCCAGACTTGAGCCAGTTAACCTTGCTTTTTTGTTTGTAAAAGTTTTCCAATGCAAAATCACATCTCTTGTACTCTGTCACTAGCTCTTTCTCCATTATTTGCGTATTGAAATCAAAAGGATTATTCTGCAACTCCAGCTGCACATTCTCCATTTTGACTCTAGCAAGGTCAGTTTTATTCTATATGTCCCCAAATTCAGCAATATTAAGTTTACTTAAAGATTTTTGCAGCATAGACAACTTCCTCACCACACGGAACATCTTACAACCTTTCACATAAGCAGCCCCAGAGTAATCAACTATCTCATGGAAATTATCTGATTTGATCCACATATCGAAGAAACGAAAAGGTTTCTTACCCAAGCTAGGGAATTTATAGAATTGAAGGATTAAGGGACAATGATCAGAAGTTTCTTCAGCCATAGCATAAGAAATAGCATCAGGGAACCTACATATCCACTCACCATTCATAAACACCCAGTCAAGCTTTGAGAATATACGGTCATCACCATGTTGCTTGTTTCTCCAGGAGTACCTTCCCCAAACTCTGTTCATTTCTTGAAGTTGACAGTAGTCAATGCAGTCCTGAAAATCTTTCACTTCATTGTGAGTAACCCTGGCTCCCCCTAATCTATCATCCACATTCAAGATACTGTTGAAGTCACCTAGTAGTATCCAGGGTAAGTTCATGGAATCACTAGTATCTTGTAGGAACTTCCAAAGTGATTTCCTCTCCTCGATAGAATTATACCCATATATAAAAGAATCAAAGAAAGTCTGCTGAGTTGCAAGGTGCAGGACTTTACAATGCACCACCTGTGCAAATGAATCCACAATGTCCACATGAAAAATGGCAGGATGTCACACTACCCAGATCCTCCCTCTAGGATCCTGGTCCAAATTGATATGAGAACCCCATGCAGGAAGTAATCTGTTATAACAAAATTGGAAATTATTTTTTCTGATTTTAGTCTCCACCAGGCCAACCATGCCTAAATTATTCTTCAAGCAGAAATAGGAGATATCTCTCTGCTTTGTAGGGCCATTAAGCCCTCTAACATTCCAACACGAGAAGTTATCCAAATCCATTTGCTTGTTCAAGCAAAGGATCATCATCACATGAACTCACATCAGCAGAAGTTACCTCATGGGAGTGCGCGCCTTAAAAGGATTACTCACAAATGGAGTGTCACACTGTTGCTGCATACTTCTACCGTTCTGACAGGAGCAGACCATCCCTCCTCATGGGCAGGCTCTTCAGAGGTCACTGGAGTAGTGACTATAGGATTTACAGGTTGTTTCTCCTGTGCAGATACAACATCAGCTGGTGGCACTGGAATTGGTTGCACGGGATTATTCACTGCTGAGGATTCCTGGGAACCCATACTCTTTGGTGTTTCTTCGTGCATTCTTTCTCATCATGTCCATAACCCTTACAAAAGCTACATTTGATGGGCTTCCAAGCAAATATCATTTCTCATTGAATAAGATCACCTTTATAGTTCTCAAAATGGACATATTTAGGTAGTGTATTCTGAATATCAACGTCAACAAGAATTCTGGCAAAGTTCACACTGGATTTTTCTTGTGTTGCTTTATCAGCCATGATTGGGGTTCCAAGTAAGCTACCAATCTTACTTAACGAACTAGCACTCCAATAGCGCCAATGGAGATTAGGTACTTTAATCCAAATTGGCACCGAGTTCACATTAACAGCTTCCAATACATCCTCATCCCGTGGACGAACAATGACTGGCTTCTGATCAAAGTGATAGATTTCACCCTGAATCACTGTATCACGACTAGCAACAGAATGAAACCAAACAGCAATCAATCCATGTTTCAAACGGACAATTTTCTCAATCCTTAGATTCCTCCAAATTTTCCTAATGAAGCCACAGAAAATTGGAAAAGGGGGGTTTGCACCTAGAACATTACAAACAATTGCAGTCTCTCAGTGCTCGATCTCAGGTTAAACATCCTCCTCCTCAATCTTCCCAACTGGGATTCCCCCTTTAATATCAGGTTTAATGTAATCCAATTTACAACCAGCATTACGCAATTTAGAAACATCAAAGCGTTCCCACGCATTTGGGCGAGTAAAATTACCTGACCCAGAAGCCCGCGGCATCGTCGACGCATCATTCCGATCAACTGCATCAGCCCAGGTAGATGGATTGTGGTGCCGCTGAACAAATTGCCATCTCGATTCCTCAAAAAGGTTTCGTTCAGGTTGACAAAAGCTTCATCAGCTGAGTCTTGGAGCTCTTTTCCCAGATTTCGAACAACACGAGCAGAAGTAGTGGATCTTTCATTCATCGGACACGGGTTCGTCGGTTGTTTCTTCTTAGGGGGGCGGCCCCTCCTCCCTTCCACCACCATGAGGCACACATTAGGAAGGTCCTTATCGTGTGCCAAGAGAGAAGCGGTTCTGCTGTTTCAAAAAATTCTATTGTGCTATTTTAACTGAACCTTACATGTTCTTTAACCTTAGGAGATGACATTTTCATTTTCTAAATTCTAAGCTAATAAAAAAAATACCCCTCTAAAGAACCTTTTCAAAATCTATCCTTTTGGCTTCAAACAACTAAGAAAAACAAAAACTTGTTTAAAAAGGTTATTTCAAAACTTTTGGTGAGACGATGGTCAGTTTCTAGTGAAATAATGGTAATTTGAAAAATTGTTTTGCAGACTACCAATGTCGAATAAAGCGGATTATATTAATTGCATTTTGACAATTAAAAAAAAATAAAGTCCATGCACAACCACACTCAATGTGTTAATCCTCATTGCATATAGAAAGCACTTACGCCAATTCATGACCAACGATATCCATTCGATTTCACACTTTTAGTTAATCCTTTTCCCCTTTCAACACGAACAATCAGTGCAAGATCAATTCGATTTCTTTTGTATGCAAATTCAAGATAATTAGATTAATATATCAACTAATATTTGAAGGTTCTTTAAGGTTTGACAATTTTCTTTTAGATTTGGTTCAGCTTTATCAAGGTCCAGGTAAACGGTTGAAATAGTCGAGCTATAGTGTCCTACAAAAAAAAGCGAATTAAATTTAATATAAGCATATTCTACAACAGAAGTTCAAAGATCAGATTGCAATAGAACGTACTTACAGTTGTAACATAATGTTTTATTGATCATGCTTGAATTCGTACATTAGTATTTTTACAAGGCAAGTCATTTTAAGGAATCTGACCCTTCGTTTGGCAAAGTTCCCAAACGCCATCGAATTCTCCCAATATCGTTGGCAATTTCTTTATTAGATCTTTGTCTTTAAAATCAAAAGTTCTAAGAGTCACAATTGACACGAGATCATGACAGTATCTCCCCATCTTTATCAATTCGTCGCGAGATTCTTTTGACACACTTATTCCGTCCAAGAATATGTAGTTGTATAGTGCTTCCGTTGAAGGAGCGCTTAACTTCTTTTCACAATCTTGTAACAAAGGATTACCGGATCCAAAACTAGGACTTGCTGCATTTGCCGATTGAATTACAATATTCGGGGTCGCAATTCCAAAGGTGCTTAGTAAGCCAACAAGTAAAGTAATATATAAGGTCATGACCAAAAAGTTTTGTGACTCCATTATAATGTCTATACGAATATTTGTAATTTTCCTTTGATATCAGCCAACTTTGCCAATAATAAGAAATAAGAAAGGGAACGAAGTAATGTCGCAACATAAACATTTATATTTCCTCTATTTATAGAACAATTAATTCAAGAAACCGACAAAAGATAGAGAAACTCAACTTTACATTTGCTTTTTGAAATGTAAACTCCAGATAATAGTGTTATTAAATATTTAATACAACATTGGTTTCGGTATTATTAATAATAAACATTTAAACACTCACGTGCAATTTATTTTTGAGAACATCACATATAGATTCTTAGTCATTGCATTTGTGACATGGATTAAATTCACATATGATGTAAAACTTTGCGGTGCATGTATAGTCAATCCCACCTTTTTGCGCACACCAAAACGTTTTGGGATTGACCATAACCATGCAATCTAAACCCTTAATTTCACTTCAAAGTAAATCTCTACCGTAAAATTTAATTAATATACACTTTTGATTTGATAACTAATCTATCTATATATGTGGGGAGCATGGCCATTATCATTATGTTGCATGCACATCTATGTCATCACCATAACCCCATAATACATCCTTTTTAGATATTCATATAAAATGTTGAGCTTTTTTTTCTAGAAAAATTCTTTAATTTGGCAACAAATTTTCAAATCATCAGCATCTTCATATTATCAACGTCAAAGTCTATCATCGTCTAATACCCATATTAATCATAGACATAGTATACCACCATCATCCATCAAATTAATCATCAGCATCTGCTGCTTCTTTTCTCTTTTTTTTGTCTTTTTATTTATTTTTCTTTTCTTTTTTTCTTATATTTATTTTCTATTCTTTTGACAAATAAGCATAGTGTAAATTTGCTAGTTAGTATTCTTCTTCTTCTTTATAATTGAAGCACTCGTTTATCACTAATTAGGCGATAAGGCTTTGTTTTCCCAACTTATCTTAGTTTAATACGGTTAAGTCCAATTCACTTCAACTCGGTCCAATTTAAATTAGTTCAGTTCATCTAAGGACTTATCAAAAAAATATTTTCTTTGTTCCAACATAGATTCTGGATGATATATAGAATACATATGTCATTGAAAATAATTTAAGCTTCTTTCAGATTAAAAAAATTTTCTTTATTCCAGTATAAATTCTCAATGATAAATAGTATAAATGTGTTATTAAAAATGCTTTAAGCAGAATTTTATATGAGTTCAATATGGATGGGATTTTGACAAGTTACAAAACGTTAAAGGTCAATCAAAAAAATAAATCCAGTTCGCTTAAAATCAAAGCAATCTAGTTCAAGTTAGTTTAGTTCAGTCATATTTTGAATGTGTCATTATTTGGGTTTGAGAAATTTAAACTAATTAGACATCTTATTCTACCCTAAAAAGTAGGCATTTTTTGTAGGTATTTGGCGTCGTAAATGATTGTTACAAAAGTTTTGGTACTTGACAATTAAAATAGATGTGAAAATAGTTTGACATAGATGCTAGTCTAAATAAAATAATTGATAAATTTAAACGAAACTAAAATCGTTAAAAACAACATAATTAATTAATAATTTTATTTAGTCTCGCCTTTTATAATAGTTGTAACCAAATTCTACTAACTATAATAGTAATAATTTTCAAATAGGAATAGAAAGACGATTAATAAAATAAATTAATTTGATGAGTCTAATACTCTAACTTTTCAATTGGACTAAGGTCAGTTTACTTTGAATGAATCCATTTTCTCAATGTATCGGTATGTGGGTTTGTGAAACGATCAACTATATGATTCAGAGGTTACTGATGTACGCACAATGTTCATTAGACGTAACTCAATCATTCATAAAAGTTATTTTTTCTGTGAATATAATGTGAAAGTGGATTGGATGAATAATAAAGACATTTAAACTAACTTTTCATTTTAATGGTATCCATTTGCTGAAATATATATGTGAAATAAGTTGCAAATACTTACGACTACTATGATATGTGGTTGTAATAATAATAATAATAATAATAATAATAATAATAATAATAATAATAATAATAATAATAATAATAATAATAATAATAATAATAATAATAATAATAATTCGTGGAACCATCATAACATATAATCTGCTTTTGGTCGTGAGACTCGTAAATGTTATATGTAACACTAACTAAAATATGGTTTAGTAGTTAGGCTCGTAAATATCGCATATTCTCTTAAACTCTTATACACTATGTATTTTATCTCTCTCAACCCGGGAGTCTTACTACATGTGCCCCCAATTCAACATCTCTTGGTCTCAAACATTGCAAGACTCGAAAGTCTTACCTCTAATCCCTACTATGGATGATTATGAGAATGATAAAGGTGGATACCACCTCACACATGCCTCACCTAAAGTTGGTATGGAGAAGGGTTAAAAAGATAGTGGGGTGAGATAAATTTCATTAGTTTACAATATTTCACTTCCCTTTAAATATGTTTTACATTCATTTTTCAAGTAATATTAAATTAATTTTTTATTTTTGAGGAAAATGATATATTTGTGCAAACTAAATAATCATGTGGTTCTGACCATAGAGTTATTCAAAAGGCTTCATATTTATGGTTAGATAAAATGTTAAATTTCTTGTGGATATTATTTTAGTCAATACCAAAGTGAGATGTAGTTCTTTCTAAATTTATAAGTTCAAAAAATAATTATTTTAAATTTGTCGTAGTAAATTTTCTACAATAATTATGATTAATTTGGTTACACCTAATGTAAAAGTAGCTAGTTCCACATAATTGGAACTAAAGAGTTATTTAGTTCAAAACCAAATACCTATTTTGTTAGCCAAACAACTACTTATTTGGGGTATGATATAACTTATGTTTAGTTATAAGTAAAATTGTTTTTAGCAATTGCATACAAGTATACAACAATTAAAGAATATACTTGAAAAAAAAAGTGAATACCTACAACTAGTATAGTGAAAAAAAGTGGTGTAAATAACCAACTTTAACATTTCGTACAATGAAAAAAAGTTGTTATAGATACAATAATGATCATACACACTAGCCTTATTTAGATGTCAAAATCTTGCTTAGCAACCTTATGAGTACGTGTTTAACATTATTCAATCTTTCAAAAATTGAAATATCCAAACAAATGTTGTATGTTTAGTTATTACCTTGTTTGACTAATTATAAGGTGGCTACTACATTTTTATAGCAATCATACAAGTTCAAAACACATTGAAATGTACGAAAATGTTCTTGTCCATATGTAAGTATTAGGGATCATTTGACCCATTACTTTAGTAATGATAAACTCTCAGTTTAGTTGTGATTAACCTTGTTCTTAACAATGGTATTCATCTGTGAAAATTAATATTCAAATAAATTACAAACAGTTACAACTAGTATGATATATTGTTGTAACTAAATAAAGTTATGTTAACTTTTTACATACATTATGTTAGTTGATACCAAAGTATGGTTTGATTCAGCCCTAGAGATATTTAAATGGTTAAATTGAGTATACAAGTATTAGGGATCATTTGACCCATTACTTTCGTAATGACAAACTCTAAGTTTAGTTGTGATTAACCTTGTTCTTAACAATGGTATTCATATGTGAAAATTAATATTCAAATAAATTATAAACAGTTACAACTAGTATGATATATGGTTGTAACTAAATAACGTTATGTTAACTTTTTACATACATTATGTTAGTTAGTTGATACCAAATTATGATTTTACCTTTTAAACTTTTTACATCAAAAAAAGTGTTTTGTTTTATGTAATTTTGTTTTTAATATATGAAAGTGTATTTCACATTTATGATTAGATAGCTAACGAACCATTTCATTCAGCCCTAGAGATATTTATTAAATGGTTTCATATTTATGATTAGATAATATTTACATTTCTTCTTGACATTATGGGCGCATTTTTTGGACTGGAAATTGGTAAAGTTGGAAAAACTTAGAGAAAATAGGAGGAAATTAAAATTTTTAACTGAAAACTTGAGTAAATTGAGAAAACCATAACAAACTCGAAAAAAATTGGGTTAAATTGAGAGAACTAAAACTCTCACATTTGTGGGTCTTTATGCACTTGAACAAAGTAAAAAAAAAAAAACTACTTGAACAAATTGGGTCAAATTGAAAAAACAAACTGCCGAAAATTGACAGAAATCAGGGAAAATTGTAGAATATTAGACTAAACTAAAAAACTGAGAAAAATTGTAATTTTGAATTAGAATATGGAAGGAAATGGGAAACATTTGACCAAGCTACATACCAATACAAAAGAACTTTCCCTCTGTTGGCAAATACCAAAGTGAGATCTAGTTTATCCCATAGCTAAATTAATGAGCTAAAATATTTAACTTTATTTTTGTTTTATATAATTTTCTACTATTTAATTTGGATATATCTAATGCTTTAGTAGAACTACATAGTTTGAACTAAAGAATTATTTAGTTCAAACCAAATACCTAGTTTGTCAACAAAACAACTATTTACTTTAGGTGTGACATTATATAAGTCTTGTTATGACTAACACTGGTATTAATAATGATGTTCTACTATTGAAGAATATACCTAAAACAAGATAATAAGTCACAACAAATCTTTTAGTTGATCAAACCTATTTGTTATTACAATGTCGATCTTAATAAGTAAATGTATTTCAAATGCTTTGTACCCAGTGGCGAAACTAGAAATTTTTTATTGGGGGGCCAGAACTTGTATCGAAATTTGCTTTTAAAATTTGTCTTCTACTTCTTGACTATATGCAAGACTTTTGATATGAACTAACTATTTGTAGAACAAAAAATTTGTAGTCCTATCAAACAAATTATTTATTTAATAAAAAAAAGGACAAATAATAATGAAAGACAACTAAGAAGAATAAAAATGAACAAAAAAGTGAATGAGACTGTGAAAAGAGCCAAAAAAGCGTGAAGAAGAAATGAAACAAAAAAAAAAGAAAAGAAGGGAAAGCTACAGAATAGCAAACATAAAATGCTGGCAGTAGGATTCGAGCCCTAAACCTATGGGTAAATGTTGACGCGTTACATTCAATAAGAGCCAGCTGAGCTAAATTGTTTCTATGCTTGGATCGTACCTTACCTAATATTTATTGGATATCAGAATCATGGGGGAGGCCATGGCCTACACCAGCCCCCCTTGATTCCGCTCCTGTTTGTACCATTCATGTAACTGAGTTTGACTATCCTAACATCTAGAAAAAGTTTGTAAAAATAAAAAGTGTAGAATTAAGTGTAACTAAACTTATCAATCATTTAAATTGATATTATATTTAATAAGGACCAAACTAAGATCGATTTGTCAGTCAAAGAAACAGAGTGAATCTAAAATCAAGTTATCATCAAGTACAAAATGTCTATTATTCAATCTTATTGACGTGTTTACCAAATTATTTTGAAGGCAAGGAAAAAGTGATAACTTACCATACTAGCATTGTAGTATTTGGGAAGCACGCACAATGATGCGCTAAAAAAAAGCTACTAAGAGCAAATTTGGCTCTTTTCTTCCCCAGCTGCTAATTAAATGACCACCTTGTAAAAACATCACATTGATGGACTATTCATCATTTCAACTTATTTGGTCATTTATCGTCCCAAAGTAGGCTCTTTAGTTATTAGCTAGTTAGATATCTATTTGGATATTGAGTTGATTATATAAACTTGGTTTGTCTAAATTAGATCTAGAGTTTGGCTCCTGTGATCGGGAGTAGTATCCCCCAACCTTGAGGTACTTCTATTCAAGCAACACACTTGCACCAACATAACAAACAAAATTGGACTCATACCTTTAAAAAAAAAACTCATCGTCCCAAAATTATCTTCTCACATTGCATTTGGGATTAGAAATGTAGGGGTCACTTATTATGAATTGTGGCCCTTGTTTTACTAGATATGACCCTCATTTCATCAAAAGTTACGGAAAAAGCGTTTTATACAACCTTTTGTGTTATTTTTAACCAATAAAAAGAAAATTAGAAAAAAAAACATTGATAATAAGAAAAACAAAGATAATAGAAGAAAAGTAAAATGAAGAGGAAATAGTAAGCATTCTTCTAAATCTAAGAAGAAGAGAAAAAACAAAGAGACTAAAAAAAATGAGATGAGAAATAAAAACGTAAGTTAAAAAGGAGAAGAAGAAAAAAAGAAAGATTCTAGGTGGGGGAAAAAACCAAGCATATTGATAACTACAAATATAAAAATGCAGTACAAAGAAAGTGCAGTACAAAAAAAAAGTCGCTTAAATTGATTGAAGATGATATATGATGGCTCATCATATGATGATTTTATGAAACCATGATATGGTGGGTATATGATGATGGATATGACGATGGATATGATGATGGATATATTAGATGATTTGCTACAAATATAAAAATAAATTTTTTAAATTATTAGAATAAACAGTGGAGATTTTATTTGGTTTCTAATAAAGGGCTTAGATTATTTGTTATGGTGCTTACCACAACGCTCTGGTGCGCGCAAAAAGGCGGAATTAACTATATAAATATTGAAAACTTTGGTCTTTTTTTCTAACCAAAAATGGGTTTATATTTTTTCTTTTTCTTTTAACTTTCCATGGATAAGAGTAGAGTGAAATATTACTTTAATTGATGACATAGGCCTTGTTTGCTTGGTGGCTTTTTAGCCAGCTTGTTGGACAATTTGGATTGTTTGACCACTTGATCATCCAAATCCAAAATTTGGTGTTTGGTTACCAGCTTTTTCATTGGCTTTTTGGACCCAACAATCTGATTTACAAAAAGTTGGGTAGGGGTAACTTTTGAAGTCAGCTTGTTGGATTATTATGTAAAATACCAATCTTAACCCAATAATAATATTAATAATAATAATAATAATAATAATAATAATAATAATAATAATAATAATAATATTATTATTATTATTATTATTATTATTATTATTATTATTATTATTATTATTATTATTATTATTATTATTATTATTATTATTATTATTATTATTATTACTACTACTACTACTTTTATTACTAGAAGTAGTTAATATAATTAATATTAAAATTATTATTACTTATTATCATTATCATTATTAGCATTAATACTTACTTAGAAACTAATGATAATTTAAATTAAATAATTAATCAAATAAATATAATTAATTTACATAATATATATTAATAAATTTGTAAATATTATTATTATTTTCATAAATAATATTAATATATATAACTAATAATAATTATCAATTATTTTTATTGTTAACAATAGAAAGTTATCTCCATGTCCATAGTGGTCATTTTACACTAAATCAGCTACCAATAATCAGCTCACTTTACCAAACATCTTTTTACAATCAAATAGTCAAACCAGCTAGCACAAGTTGACGACAACCAGCTAACCAAACCAGCTACCAGCTGCGTGCCAAATAAGGCCATAGTTTAAATTCACATACTATATAATCTCATGGATTAATAATTGGATAATAAATTATTTTATTTTTCTTTTGCATTTCATTGTTTCAATTTATACGATCACAAAAACTTGTTTGAGACATTTTCATTGTAATTTTTGGTAAGTCGGTGGGACTTTTTAGGGGAACAAAGGACATGACTAATAATAAGTGGCCTCCACATTTCTAAATAGTGACCTCGTTTTTCGATGAGTTGGTTTCAAACAAGATTTTATCTTTAACGAGAGTCAGTATAAATAGTTAACATGGGTAAATTTTCTACCTTACTGTCTTATGTTCTTTAACCTTAGGGGATGACATTTTAAATTTCTAAATTATAAGTTAATAAAAAAATACCCCTCTCACGAACCTGTTCAAAATCTACCATTTTGGCTTTAAACAACTAAGAAACACAAAAACATGTTTGAAAAGGTTATTTCGAAACTTTTGGTGAGACGAGGGTCAGTTTTTAGTGAAATAATGGTAAAATTTGAAATAGTGCTTTGCAGACTACCAATGTTGAATAAAGAGGTTTATATTAATTATATTTTGACAATAAAAAAATAAAGTCCATGCACAACCACACTCAACGTAACCTTGTATTATTATTCATTTTAGAATAATAATTACTTAAAAAGAAAATGTAATTTTGGATTTAAAATATTAATTAAGCTCATGAATTAAAGTGTCTAATTAATGTATGGGTTTGTTTTGAATCTAATTAAATTAATTGGGATAAAACTAATTAAGCAATTTGGGCTTATTATTTTCGGTATGGCCGAAAATAATTAGGCCTAACTGAGGCCATTAATTTTGGCTCCTGGCCGAAATTATGAGGCTAAATATCAGCTTTTATTTTTGCAAAATCTCTTCCTAAAAAGAGTAGATTTTTGGGAGGGTTGACTGGTAGTTAGTTAAGAAAGTTAGAGGAGATAACAAAGGAGTAGAATTAGGGATTTGATTTCCTAATTGGACTCAACTTCCTCACTCGTCAACTTAACCTAGGCAAAACAAGAAAAAAAAAGTCACTCCTCTCTCTCAAAGTCACGTTCAACCGAAACTTAAGAGAAAGAAGAAAGAGATTTTCCTACTCTTTCATAATCCTCTTGTCCAAGTGATATCCTTTTTAATTTCCAAGTAAGTGTTTTATTGCTTTTTG
Source organism: Tetragonia tetragonoides (assembly GCA_038025085.1). Classification (NCBI taxonomy): domain Eukaryota; kingdom Viridiplantae; phylum Streptophyta; class Magnoliopsida; order Caryophyllales; family Aizoaceae; genus Tetragonia; species Tetragonia tetragonoides. The sequence goes on along the minus strand of CM076151.1, from coordinate 33,045,331 downwards.
ATTATTAAAAGTGTGTTCTTGATTCAAATTTATTGTTTTTATGAACCCTAGTTTGTTTATGAGCAAACCCTAATTTTATATATTTTGGCCTAGGAATGCTAGATTCTACTTTTTTGCATGTTAGAATCATAATTAGGGTTGGGTTTGATGTTTTTAATGAATTTGAATCAAAGATTGAGTTTAAAGCTTGTATATTGTAATTTTATTAAATCTGAAATTATATTAATTATTCAGGTTTAATTTAGATTTAGAATTTGTTAAATTGATTAACAAAAAACAAAGAAAAGGTTTGACTGCCGTGCGCAGCCGTTGTGGGGCTGTCCTGGCCGCCTGTCGTGGCCGCTGTCGGCGGCCCAACAGTGTTGGTGGTTGATGGTGGTGTTGACCAGTAGTTTGACTTTCATTTTAGTTGTTGACTTCAATTAGGGTTTATGAAAAGTTTTCTAAATTGGTTTTTAATGTTTAGTTGGAAAAGTGTTTGAGCATGCATGAGTAATTAAATTTTAGCAACTTAATAATTTAAGTTGGGTATGTAACTTAAGAAAACTATTTTCAGAAAAGTTACCCATATATTAATATTAAAGATCTCTCATATCAGAAAAAATATATTAAAGATTTCAATTGCCCTAAATAATAACTTTTAACCTCCTAAAAACAAGCAAGGAAAAATAATTACCCCATTTCTCTCTCTCCATTCGCACGACCCTTTTTTTCTCTCTCCTCCCCCTTCTTCTCCACATCAGAATTCAGAATCATCACCATATCCATAACCAATGTCTCATTCATGTCTTTTCGACAAGAATAAGAGATTCATGTCTTTTCAACTTCTTTTTCAGATTCACTTTCCGCTTAGTTCTGCAATGCATCACCCATATATTTGCCCAGCTGCTTAATCAGTTCCGGTCACCTCAACCGTCAACCCCCGTCATTTTCATGAATTTTGTTATTTCCACCATCATCGTTATAATCGATTCCAGGTTTTTTTTTGATTTTTCGCAATTGTTAAAATCTCACTGCCGAAAATTGACTATTGATACTCGATGAGTGATGATGTGCGCAAGGCTGGAACATTTATAGGGCCAAAATCTCACTTTTACCCATGGTGGTGGGTGTGGTGAGGTCAATTGGAGCGGTCAACGGTGAAACAATAAATTTTTTTGGGAAACATAATTGATAATTGATGTTTCTCAATCTAAATGATGTAATAATGGAACTGTTTGATTCCCAGCAAATTAAGGAGATCACTCTATCAAATTTACCAAAATATTTCTTATCTATTTCTATTTTTTTATCTTAACAAGTTACCCGGGTAACTCGTTAACGGGACCGATTTAAGTTTAGGGTGCTAAACCTTCTTTAAAGTTTAATTAAGAGGCTTCGAGGTGAAAGTATTGACTTTTGGTTATTGTGGATTTGTTATAGCCCGTTGAACGCAATTGAACGTAAGGAGCTTACTTGGTTTGTTGAATTGCATTTTCTTTTCTAAAGGTAATTCATGTCTAGATGAGTTATGTAATTCATTGTTGGTAATTTCATGTCTAGTATTTGATTGAGAATGATAATTCATATTTAGACTTGTGACAAGGAATAATTGTTGTTTTTTTCCTTATGATAATTCGTATAGAATTATATGATAGTGAATGCATGCTGATCAATAATGGGAATTCGGGGTGTTACACTCAATGAATTAATCCTCATTGCACATAGAAAGCACTTACGCCAATTCATGACCAACGATATCCACTCGATTTTACATTTTTAGTTAATCCTTTTACCCTTTCAACACGGTCAATCGGTGCAACATCAATTCGATTTGTTTTGTATCCAAATTCAAGCTAATTAGATTAATATCAACTAATATTTTAAGGTTTTTTAAGGTTTGATTAAGACTACTATGCAATTTTCTTTTAGATTTGGATCAGCTTTATCAAGGTAAAGCTGAACGGTTGAAATAGTCGAGCTATATTTTCCTCCAAAGAAACGAATTAAATTTAATATAAGCACATTCTAAAACAGAAGTGCAAAGATTGCAATAGAACGTATTTATAGTTGTAACATAATGTTTTTATTGATCATGCTTGAATTCATACATTAGTATATTTACCAAGTAAGCCATTTTAAGGAATCTGACCCTTCGTTTGACAAAATTCCCAAATGCCATCGAATTTTCAATATCGCTCGTAATTTCTTTACTTGATCTTTGTCTTTTAGATCAAATGTTCTAAGAGTCAAAATTGACACGAGATCATGACAGTATCAATTCGTCGCAAGATTGTTTTGACACTTTGTTCCGTCCAAGAATATGTAGTTGTATAATGCTTCCTTTGAAGGAACACTTATCTTCTTTCCACACTCTTATAACAAAGGACGATTACCGGATCCAAAACTAGGACTTGGTGTATTTGCCGATTGAATGACAATATTCGAGGTTGCAATTCCAAAGGTGCTTAGTAAGGCAATAATTAAAGTAATGTATAAGTTCATGAGAAAATATTTATTATGCGACTCCATTATAATGTCGCAAATATTTGTATTTTTCCTTTGATATCAGCCAACTTTGCCAATAATAAGAAATAAGAAAGGAGCGAAGTAGTGTTGCAACATAAACATCTCTATTTCCTCTATTTATACAACAATCAATTCAAGAAAACCGACAAAAGATAAAGAAACTTAACTTCGCATTTACTTTTTGAAATGTAAACTCCAGATAATAGTGCTATTAAATATTTAAAACAACATTGGTTTCGGTATTATTATTAATGAACATATAAACACTCACGTACAATTTTTTTTTTGTTTGAGAACATCACGTAATAGATTCTTAGTCATTGCATTTGTGACGTAGATTAAATTCACATATGATGTAAAACTTAGCTCTTTTTTTCTAACCAAAAAAGAGTTTATATTTTTTCGTTTTCTCTTAATTTTCCATTTTATCATGGATAAGAATGCAAACATTACTTTAATTGTGACATAGTTTAATTCACATACTATATAATCTTATGGATTAATAATTGGATAATAAGTTATTTTATTTTTATTTTGCATTTCATTGTTTCACTTTATACAAGCACAAAAACTTGTTTCAGACAATTTCATTGTAATTTTTGGTAAGTCGAGGGGACATTTTAGTTGGACAAAGGACATGACCAATAATAAGTGACCTCCACATTTCTAAATAGTGACCTCTTTTTCAATGAGTTGGTCTCAATCAAGATTTTTTATCTTTAACGAATGTCAATGTAAATAATTAGTATGGGTAAATTTTCTACCTTACCGTCTTATGTTCTTTAACCATAGCGGATGACATTTTAAATTTCTAATTTCTAAGCTAATAAAAAAATACCCTCTCAAGAACCTTTTCAAAATCTAGCCTTTTGGCTTCAAACAACTAATAAACACAAAAACTTATTTAAAAAGGTTACTTCAAAACTTTTGGTGAGAAGAGGGTCACTTTTTCTAGTGAAATAATGATAAAATTTAAAATATTGCTTTGCAGACTATCAATGTTGAATAAAGCGGTTTATATTAATTGCGTTTTGACAATAAAAAAATAAAGTTCATGCACAACCACACTCAATGTATTAATCCTCATTGCACATAGAAAGACTTACGCCAATTCATGACCAACAATATCCACTCGGTTTTACACTTTTCGTTAATCCTTTTACCCTTTCAACACGGACAATCAGTGTAACATAAATTCGATTTCTTTTGTATCCAAATTCAAGGTAATTAGATTAATATAAACTAATATTTGCAGGCTTTTTATGGTTTGATTAAGACTAGGATACAATTTTCTTTTCGATTTGGATCAGCTTTATCACTACAAATAAAAAACAGGTGTTTTGCTACCGACACAATCGATCGCTAATGGGTTCAAATTGGTCGCAAAAAGGGCTTAGCGACCAATTTCTGTAGCTCGCTCAAAACCTGGTGGCTAAATTATATTGGGTCGCAAAATCGGACGCTATAAATATAGCGACCCGAATGATGTCGGTTGCTAAAGGTTAATATTTGTAATAAAAAAAAATCCAGATTAGCAGCCACAAATTAGGCTACTAATCTGGAATTAAAATTAACACCAATGCATATTCATTCAGCCTATGCAACTCCTAAACGCATCCAGATAACACCCCAATACACATCCATCCAACTCACAACTAGCTTCCAAACCAAAAACGCAATCTCATAAGAACAGTTCTACAATAGAATAAAAAATAAATATCAAAAATTTAAATTTTTAGATCTAAACTAAATAACCAAAAAAAAAAATAATTTAAAGCTACACAAGTAGAACAAACCTCCTAAAACGAGCGAAATTGTAAAACTAAAAAAAGTAGATAAGTTGATCTAGGAGAAAAAAACTACTTGAAGATAATTTAGATCTAAGCCAAACTAATTTATTGCCAACAAAACTAAAAAGAAAAATCGAACAGATCTACAACAAATTGAAGATGTTAGAGAGGCTAACAAGAATCCAGATTTACTTTCTACACTAACAAAACTAAAAGCCCAATTTTACAATCAAAACAAACCTTCCAAATTTTAAACCCTAAATCTATACCATAAGGCGTAAACAACGAAGTTCTTGACTCTTGAGCGCCTTGTACAAGTCGTGGTGGGGGTTGATGATGAATTGAAGTTCATCTTCTTCTTTAGTTTTGTCGTCTTCTTCAGTTTCGTCTTCTTCTTAAAAAACATTGAACATGATAAGAGAGAGAAAATTAAGTTGATAGCTATGAGATGAAGGTTTGAGGGAAAGATGGTTATAGAGAGAGATGGGTGGAAATGAGGGGACATGCGATGGAGTCATAGGAGAAGAGAACAATAGAGGAGAAGATAAGAGCAGAGGAGAGAGAAAAGGGGTGTGAGGAAATAATGGGATTTGTGGGGATTTTTTAGTTTTATAGTTAGGGCTTTAAGTTTAAAGAAAATAATGAAAAGAAATCAAAACATAATTATAAAAACTGAGTCACTTCCTTTCAAAAAAATAAAAATAAAAATTGGGTTGCCATGTAAGCCATCGAAGTAGCGACCGATTATCAAATCGGTCGCTAAATTCAAAGAGTTGAGATTGACTTCCTGTCGGTCGCTAACTTCGGTAGGTAAAGACCATTTTTATTGCAGTGTATCAAGGTCAAGCTGAACGGTTGAAATAGTAGAGCTATAGTGTCCTAAACAAAACAAAGTAAATTTAATATACACACATTCTACAACAGAAGTGCAAAGATCAAATTGTATATAGAACGTATTTAACATAATGTTTTAAATTCTTACATTAGTTTTTTTACCAAGTAAGTCATTTTAAGGAATCTGACCCTTCATTTGGCAGAGTTCCCAAACGCCATCGAATTTTCCCAGTATCGTTGGTAATTTCTTTACTTGATCTTTGTCTTTGAAATCAAAAGTTCTAAGAGTCAAAATTGACACGAGATCATGACAGTATCTCCCCATCTTTATCAATTCGACGCAAGATTCTTTTGACACACTTGTTCCATCCAAGAATATGTAGTTGTATAGTGCTTCCTTTGAAGGAACACTTATCTTCTTTCCACAATCTTGTAACAAAGGATTACCGGATCCAAATCTAGGACTTGGTGCATTTGCCGATTGAATGTTAATATTCAGGGTCGCAATTCCAAAGGTGCTTAGTAAGGCAACAAGTAAAGTAATGTATAAGTTCATGAGCAAAAAGTTGTGTGACTCCATTATAATGCCGATACGAATATTTGAATTTTTTCCTTTAAAATCAGTCAACTTTGCCAATAATAAGAAATAAGAAAGGGAGCGAAGTAGTGTTCCAACATAAACATTTCTATTTTCTCTATTTATACAACAATCAATTCAAGAAAACCGACAAAAAATAGAGAAACTCAACTTCGCATTTACTTTTTGATATGTAAACTCCATATAATAGTGCTATTAAATATTTAAAACAACATTGGTTTCAGTATTATTATTAATAAACATTTAAACACTCACGTACAGTTTTTTTTTTTTTTTTTTGAGAACATCACGTATAGATTCTTAGTCATTGCATTTGTGACATAAATAAATTCACATATGATGTAAAACTTAGTTCTTTTTTTCTAACCAAAAAAGAGTTTATATTTTTTCTTTTTCTTTTAATTTTACATTTCATCATGGATGATAGTGGAAACATTAATTTAATTGGTGACATAGTTCAAATTCACATACTATATAATCTCATGGATTAATAGTTGGATAATAAATTATTTTATTTTTCTTTTGCATTTCATTGTTTCACTTTATATGAGCACAAAAACTTGTTTAAGACATTTTCATTGTAATTTTTGGTAAGTCGAGGAGACTTTTTAGTGGAACAAAGGACATGACTAATAATAAATGGCCTCCACATTTCTAAATAGTGACCTCATTTTTTGGTGAGTTGTTCTCAAACAAGATGTTTTCTTCAACGAGCGTTAGTGTTAATAGTTAACATGGGTAAATTTTCTACCTTACGACTGTCTTATGTTCTTTAACCTTAGGAGATAACATTTTAAATTTCTAAACTCTAAGCTAAGAAAAAAATAACCCTCTCAAAAACCTTTTCAAAATCTAGGCTTTTGGGTTCAAACAACTAATAAACACAAAATCTTATTGCATCAAGCATCAACATAATTAGGGGAGTATCTAATAATATCAACTGTTGAGTGACAATAGCTGCTTGGTTGATTACCATGATTGTAATTTTGTGACCGAGGCAAAATAGTTTATGATCCTTCAAATTCTTAGTTGATGATGTTGGGTTCCTGGTCTTGATGATGACAAACAAATTTTATGTTATACTCAAGGTTAGACTCAAGAGGGGGGTGAATCGAGTCTTAGGGTGTTTTTCAAAATTTTCGCGGATTATCAATTTAAGCACAATCTGTTAACCTATTAATTACTACGTTGTTAATAGCAAAGCAATATAACAAAGCAATAAATAAAGAGACACAGCTTTTTACGTGGAAACCTTCTTGAGCTCAACCAAGAAGTAAAACCATGACCCTGGGGGGTTTTCCAAACTCGAATAAGAGTCGTAAACCAAACTCAATACAATAGACCCTAATCTACCATTGAACCGTATATCCTTAATTCAACCCTGAAGTCAAGAACCAAACTACCTACTATAGCAGTCGTATTCTAAACAAACAAATCTTACCAATATGCTTCTCAACAAGGTAAAGTGGTACAATCAAACCTTACGAGAAACCGTGGTCAACAAGGTAACAGTAAAGGTAACACGTGCAGTAACAAGCATGACGCCTCTTATAAAATCACTCAATAAATATCACGTTTTTGCTCTATGATTTCATCTGTAATAAAGTCTGTAAATATTAGTTTATGTAGGCAACCTAAATCAATCTATGATAAACATGAATTTATTGCATATTTTGTGATGATTTATACCCCAAATTGTTTGATTTAGTGTGTGTTCCATGTTCTTTTAGCTTGAATTTTGTTTCTCTTGTTTCTCTTTACGTTTTTGGTGTATTGTGTGCACATATGCTCATTTTAGACCCAACTCTCAGAGATACAAGGGTAGTTACAAGATGGGAAGAACCAAGGACAAAGTTTGGACACTTCTTCAGTATTTTGTCCATAGGATCTTCATCTGAGCTTCAAATCAAGTGATTAAAAGTGTTGCGGAAAACTAACAAACAGAGCTACAACTTTCCTGTTTAACGTTTTCGCCAAATCGAAGTGCAAGATTGATGAAAATGCGTCAGAAGGCAAAAACAGCAAAACCATGAGAAAAACGGGGGAAGAAAAATCCCCGTTTCACCTCAGCAAGCTTTCCCACGCTTGTTGTAGGTGAAAAACGGCCAGAGCAGGTGAAAAGGCAGTTTTTGGTCATTTTGGCCGTTTTTCACTCAGTTTTCTGCCCTCTCTCGCACGCGACCCTTGGGCTATAAATACCCCCGTTTTGTACGGGATCCTATCATCTCATCTCATCCTTAGCTTAACTTTTCTAGGGTTTTAACTAGTGTTCCTTAAATAGTGAGTTTAGAGTAATTACTGAGTGTAAAACGTTGGGTAATTAGAGTTAATCTACTCTTTAATCCTCTCTAACTATTGGTTGTAAGTTTTCTCTTCTATCTCTCTTTCTATCAATACTTGTAAGTTTGAATATTATGTTTTGGTGAATTAAAATTGATGACTATATGATGATTAGTGGCTAATCTCTCTTATTAGAGTTGGGATTAGCCCAACTATGGTATTTTTAATGCTTGGATGATATGATTTGTATTTTATTATTTGGGTAGTTGCTTGTTTGGTAGTATGCACCCCAAGTGTTTGATGAAATGCCTAAATGAGTTTATGACTTTATTCTGATCAATTAATCTAAAACCGAAAGGAGAAGGTTGATTGTGAGGGGTTTTACTAACCTATCAAGGAGATTTAGCCACGAAAGTAGGATAAATCACCTTGGAAACCTATTGATTAGTTTGGACTTAATGGACCTATTTTGAATCTAATCCCATGAAAATAGGTGGTTAGTTTGAGTTAGGTGCTTCCTTTGGACATTGAAACAGGCCTTAGGTTACTTGAGTTCTGATCGTTCTCTTGCATTACCCATTTGATTGCATGTCATATTATTATCCATTGCATTAGAGCATCATTAGTTGGGTGAACCCCCAGCTCTAGCTTTAACTCTTGATTCTTATAATTGTGATTGCTCTTTTCTCTCAGCTTAGTTAATTAATTAAGTTTTAGTTTTAGGTTTTATTAAATTATACCACCATCCAATTTACCCGAATTTGCTTAGCTTTCCCAATTCTAGTGATTTTGGTACTCGAAACACCCACGCTCCTCTTGGGAGACGATTATTTTACTACGCGATAAACCCGTATAGTTGCGGGGCTATTAAGTTTTTGGCGCCATTGCCGGGGAGCAAGGCTTGTTTCGATATTGAAATTCTCTTAAATAGGATAGACTAAGCATTTTTTTCCCTTGTCTTTCACATAGTTTTTTTTATTTCCTTAATGGAAACATGTTGGAATCAAGAAGGTTGTGGAGATAATCATTCAAGTTCATATGCTTATGATTATGGTGACTATAACCATTATAATGGCTATTTGAATACGAATGAATGTGAAGTGCCTAATGTTTATTATGATTATTATGGTTATGTTGAACATGAGGACAATGGGTCTCAATTTAGTCCTGGAAATGCTAATAATGTAGACACCCTTTACCAAAGTAACCAAAATGATCATTGCTTTGTTGACTACACTCTTGATAATTGGGATCATCCTAATATTCATGGAGAAGAGCATACTCCCTAACCCAAGTCAAACTTGGAGACTCTTTTGGAACAATTTATTGTTCAAACATAAAAGAGTAATGAGGAGTTACAAGAAACTCTAGGCAAATTGTGTTTCAAAGTTGATGCATTTATCACCCACACCGAGATGCCCGAGCATCAAGTGGTTCAAGTGGCTAGCTAGTGTATCATCATTTGGGGGTTGTTGTGAGGAAGGGGTGATTGATGAATTATATTATAACACGTTCTATGACCTTGAATATCACGATTCATTGTCAAACGAGTATATTGATATGATCCCCTCTCCAATTCCAAGTCTTTTCAATAATTCCCCTCCCCAAAATCCATTGCATATGCTTTTGTGAAACACGATGACGTGATTGTGATCTATGATTCTTGTACTCATCGCGTTGATGATCATTGCATGAGTTACAAGCCAAAAAGGAGTTATGGGGATACTTTTAAGTTGAGTCAATGGGAAGGTTCTTCTTTTCATTCCTATGGCTTTTCGAGGGATTTTAACAAGTCGAGAAAGTCATTGATTGCTTACTATATTGTGATGATAATGGCTTTTAACTTGTTCCTTGATGAGATGTACTCGAGCTCTTTCGACAAATTGCTACGAGCATGCTATGATGATTGTTCGAAGTAAAGGACAAATGAAAAAGGAGGCATTGTCATCACCGGATCAACAGTGACTAAATGCACACTCCCAAGTCTCCCCACCACCGAGCATTTTGAAAAGTCAATCATATTGTGAGTATCACGCCCCTCCCCTCCTTTCTCTTTACTTGTTTACATTGAGGACAATGTAATGTTTAAGCACGGGGGAGAGTATTGATGACATGCATGTGGTGGTTTGTGGCTAGCTTTTGTTGGATGTGTGGTTGGCGAATTGATAGTGTTGTGATGGTTTGATGTGTTGTGGATGTGGTGATTACTCTTGTTTAATGTTTGCATATAGGACCATGCTAGGTTGCATTTTAACTTTTAACCCATTTAGTTGCATGACTTTGTAGAAATTATCATTTAGATTACATTGAGCATGTTTAGGCTTCAATATCATCTAGTTTGCATTTATGAAAAAACAAATCCGAAAATTCAAAAAAATTAGAGAGGTATTGGTCGGCATAACTCGTGTTGCCATTGGTCGGCATTTAACTTTGATTGAAAGTGCTTGAGTCCTTTCAAGGCACAATCCTAAGAGAGCATTGTATGAAAGCATTCCTCAATCACTCATTAATCTCACTTAATTCGTGAAGCAATTGGTCTGATTGACAAATGAATCTGGTGAGGTCTCGAGCCATGAAAACCGACACATATTCTCGGTTCCTTGTCTTTCATGAGTATTTTGATTCACATCGGTTGGTAGTCTTCTAGAACTTGCGTTGACTCTTGATCGAAATTACACTCGATACCCATTTTGCATTGATAGGATGAAGGCATTCATTTGAGCATGATTTTGAACTACATTGAGCTAAATGACCCCCCACTTTACATGTTTTCCCCCTTTGATACTGTTCGGTTCCTGATTTTGATGATAACAAACAAAGTGTCATTATCTATGTGTGAACTAACTATGATGGCAGGTTGACTCAAGAAGGTATAATGCTCAAAGCATGATTGCTCCTGAAGATGCTTGGATCCTAACAAGACATGAAGACAATGTAATGTAGTTAAGTGCATTTGTCATTAGTCTTTATGTACTATGCTTGACTAGTTAGCAAGAGTCTAAATTAATCATGACAAGGGAACAAGGTTGTAGGACTGAGTGCATGCGTCTGTGAGTACAGGGGAGCATTCTTGTGAACCCTGTTCTCTATGACCAGCACTACAGCGTGAAGGAACCAAAGGGGAACAACTAGTTGGACCCTTTTCCTTCTAAACTGTGTATCTGGACGAGTTTGCATAAAATCAGATTTATTATTTGTACGAATATTTTGTGTATTGTCTTTTTAGATATTCACACAAATATTCTTCTGAAGAAATATATTTTATTTTGGAAAAATGAATATCGCAAAATCGTATTTTAAACAGAAAAGTATTTTATTTTGAAAAGATATTATCTTGGAAAAAGTATTTTACTTAATGGCCAAGTCTTTACTGTTAAGCAAGTGAATTATCTTCTGGAATATTTCTTATTATCTTTTAGAGATTATATTCTGATAAATCACTTGCTAGCTGGCCAAGATTTTCTGTTAATGAATTTGGACGGATTTTATCGCATAGGTTGAGTTAAGGAAAGGTCTTTGATCTTTACTTAAACTCTATCCTATCTTTTGGTAAATCTTATCAATTATGTTTTGAAGAGATTTAACCTTACTGACTGAGCTCATTTGGCCTGCCTATATAAGGCACCTGATAGGCTCAGTTGAAGGTTTAAGCTTTGCGTGCATTATTGAGTTCAGAATCAATTGTGCAAAGCTTTCATTCGTCCAAACCAGATACGTCCAGTACTCACAAAGAATAACCTTGAACCCTGCTCCCTGTCTTGGTCAGTTTGAGTCTTTGCTTAGATTGGTCATTGCATGATCGATTTTTGTGGTCTTATATTTCTTAGTGTTGAAGCGTGTAATAGGACAAACAATCTGGTCATTTGTAAGGTCTCTAACTCAGTAACGAGTGTAGAGTTTCTCTCAGGTCAGTGTGTGACTTTGAGAGATTGGCAACACATCAGTAACGGTGTGTGGTGGTGATTAGGGTACTGTGCTGTATCCTGATTTTGGCTCTGGTTATAAGATAAGTAGTGTGACAAAATCCCAAGTAACTGGGTCGTGGTTTTTACTTCTATTGAGCCTAGGAGGTTTTCCACGTGAAAAAAGCCTTGTGTTATTTACATTCTGTTATTTACATTTTGTATTAGTCTGCTGCATAGGAACAACGTTCATTACGTTGTCCCCTACCCTGTTCTCAAGTTGCAAAACGCGAGAAATTGGAGTCACTCTATTCACCCCTCCCCCCCTCTAGAGTAACTTAGGCACTCTATAGTTGGTATCAGAGCAAGGTTGCTCACTAAAAGGCTAACACCTTGATTTTTTCCGCAAAAATGAGTGCACCCAGTGAGATGGGGGAAGGACAACTAACTAACCGTCCACCACTGTTTAATGGAGAGTTTTACTCCTGGTTGAAACGAAGAATGGAAATATTCATCAACACAGTAGACTATGAGTTATGGCAAATAAGTTTGAATGGAGATCTAGTTGTAGAGCAAGTAGATACAAAAGGAAAGACGAGCATCAAACCTCCAGAAAAATGGACCAATACTGACATGAAGCAGGTAGAGAAGAATGCTAAGGCCATCCAAATCCTACACTGTGGAGTGGATGCCAAGGAATACAATCATATTTGAAGGGTGAACTAAGGAACTCTAGAAGGGAGGGTGAATAGAGTGACGCCTACTTATCGCAATAAAACAGACTTTTGAGACTTGAGAACAATGGTGAGAACAACGTTGTGGACGTTCTTTCTATGCAGCAGATTAAGCACAATACAAAAGACTAAAAGTAAATAACACAAGGCTTTTTTCACGTGGAAAACCTCCTAGGCTCAATAGGAGTAAAAACCACGACCCAGTTACTTGGGATTTTGTCACACTACTTCTCTTATTACTAGAGCCACAACAGGATACAGCACAGTAACCTAACACACCGCACACCGTTACTAATGTGTTGCCAATCCTTCCAAGTCACACATTGTAAGGACCCGGGATTTTCCTACGTGTTTCCACGGAGTGCGGCCTTATAGAAAATTTGTCAGTTGGGGGCTTAGATAAGTTCAAGGGACCATCGAGTTAGAAAAGCTTTTGAAAAGACTTGAATTGAACAAAAACCATGAAAGAGGTCACAAATCTGCTATCGGCGTTTTATCGAAGGGACAAACCGAAGGGACAACTCAATAGCGCGAAAAGTGAACTGATCATGTTTTTAGAAAGACTCCCTCTTATATAAAACATATAAGTACCCAAGAATAATAGGTTCAGGGGTGAAGGTACGAGGTGTGAAGGTGTTAGGCACCCAACTCGCCCGTATTATGACGGCCTCTACTAACTCAAGTTTGCTTAATAATTTAAAGACATGATTCCCACACAAACCGGATTAACATCCTAGATTTAGACTATTAATTGGTTCATCACAAGCGTTACAAAATTTATTTTTAACCCTTATTTAGACATGCATTCGGTTTGACAAGTTGAGCAGCACAACGACTATACAGACAGTATTTAGGAAGCAATAAAAACATTATTCTAGCATGATATCTACATTATGACTATTTAGAAAATAAACAGTTAAGCAATTAATTTAATTTGAGCCCTTTGGAATTTGTACCTGGATTGTAGGCTATATTTGACAAGAATAGTAAAAATAGATCTCAAGTAAAGAAAGAGGGGGAAGCTTAGAGTCAATACTACTGAGAATAGAGGTTGCCAACTGTAGGCTGTGTGTTTTGAACTGAGGGTGAGGGCTTGTTTATATAGGCGTGGAAAAGTAAGGTTGTGCGGTTGAATTTGAGCTGAAAAATGAGACGGGCTTGAAAAATGAGCCGTGGGCCGCTAGCGGCGCTGCTCTGGGCCGCTAACAGCTTTTCAGGTGGATTTTGTCTGGGACATATATCACTTGTTTGAGCTTCAAATTGGATGATTCAAGATGCGTTGGAAAGCTTATTGGGTCTAGTTTCGTATGGCTTTATTTTCAGTTTCAAATGTTTTGTGAATCTTGAGATATGACCGAAAGAGTAAAGAGAGGTCAGTTTTGGAGTGCGCATCAGTGTTGGGCTAGTAACTCCTTGCCTGGGAATGTGGTGTGGGCTCATGATATGTCATTGGAAAGCTATTTAAATAAGGAATCCAAAAATATAAGACTCACAAAATAGTTCAATCAAATGAACTCCCAAATTGGGCTGGAAACACGGTCCATGGTATTCGGCTACATCTGTTTTGACCCTAAACTTTGTTTGGCCATAACTCTTAGGTGTGGAATCGTATTTGGACACGGAAGGAAGCAATGGAAAGCTCTTCAAAGGGGATTTTGAATGAAGTGGAAAAGAAGGAGTGTTTGGAGGGAAAAACCTGAGACCTTATCTTAACTATTAAAGTAAAAATAGCAGTTCAAGCTTAAAAATTACTCCTTTCATCATCGAGCTTTTGCGGAGAAATCCGAAGACACTTTTTTGGCGTCTACACACACTGACCTGAAGGAAAACTCTACGCTCGTTACTAAGCTAGAGTAATTACAGATCTCTTCGAGTATAATGACTGCCTTACAACTCGCTTCTTTAATAAGCAAATAAGACTACAATGAAAACCTATTATGCAATGAGTACGGAAAGGAAAGACTCAAACGTATCTGACAGGGAACAGGGTCCAAAGGTTGTTTTTAGTATAATGCTGGACTATATTTGTATGGACGACTTGGATGTTTTGAATATGATTTGAAAACTCTTTTGCACGTCAAAACTCTCTCAAGGCATAAAGTAAACTGAAGCTATTCTCCACCTTATATAGGGGAGGTGAAGGCTCAGTTTCCTTCTAGGTCAAAATCGTTTTCCAAAAGATATCCTAGAGTTTGAGATAAAGCAAAACAATTTTACTTTATAAAACCCTAATGAATATAGATGAAAATCCGTCCAACATATTTTACAGAAGATTTAGGCCAGCAAATAAAGGTATATTATCAGAATATAAATTCTAAAAGATAATAGAGATATTCCATAAGATAATACTTTCATAATAAATAAACCTTGGCCATAAAGTAAAAGATAATATCTTTTTCAAAATAAAATCTTTTTCCAATCTGTAAAATCTATTTTGCAATATCTAAATTTTCAAAACAATTTATATTTCACCAGAAGAATATTTGTGTGAAGATCTAGAAAGATAATACACAAATATTCACAGAAATAATAAATACGATATTATGCAAAACCCTTGCAGATGCACCATTAGAAGGAACAGGGTCTAAAGCGTTTGTTCCCCTTTGGTTCCTTCAAGCTCTAGTGTTGGTCATAGAGAACAGGGTTCACAAGACTGTTCCCCTGTACTCTTTGAACCTTATGCACTTCAACCTTTGTGTATGTCCGTCCCTTGTCAAGACCACTTTGAATCCAACCTATACCACACTCAATGCATAGTACATGAAGACTAATAATAGAAATACCAACTAAAGACATAGTCTTGATGTCTTGTAAGGATCCAAACATCTTGAAAAGCAATCATGCATCAAACGCTTCAACTTCTTGAATCCTTAAGTAAACTTGCGATCATAGTTAGTTCACACATAGATAAGGACACTTTGTTTGTTATCATCAAAACACGGAACCCAACAAATTTCCCCTTTTTGTTGATGACAAACTAGTGTGCTTATCTGAGCTAGATAGCAAATGTATTAACCAAAATAAAACTAACTCAGGCTTACCTTAACTTACCATTGATGTGAACCAATCAGAAGAACCACGGGTAACTAGGAACATGGTTCATAGCTTCATTCAAAACCAAACCTGCACTTTTGTTAGCTTACATGTGATAAGTCCTATAGTTTGTCAATCCATTAAAACCAGAACTCAACAAATTCCCCCTTTTTGATGATGACAAACTATTGTGCTTATCTCAACAATATAACAATGAATTACAAGCTAACTCATGCACTTACCAAACCGTGAACCAACCAGTAGAAACAAGGTTCACTAGTTCTTCAAGAATGCTCAAGTATATCAACACTCAACGACCATCAATGAGAGACAGAATAAAACATCTTTTGCAAAATATTTTATTCACAAGACCAGTAGAGAATCAATCTAGAATATCAACCATTTCAGAACAATAACCTTATACGAGTAGAGTTATCAAGATGCTACCTATCCATAGTGAATAGGTTCACAAGAGAAAGATAAGAAAGAAACTATTCATGATCATATCAAACCTAAATGCAAGCACACATCACTTCCCCCTTTTGGCATCATCAAAAAGTCCACGCATGTAAAGTTGTATATATGACACAAAGACATAGTCACAAATCAATATGTCACACCCATCACCACCAGGGTTTAAGTACTTGAATATTCAAAGATGTATAGTAGCTCAAGCTTAACAATCTAATGATACGGGCCATCCTCAACACCTAGTCCACAAGAAACATTCCATTATCAAAGGGTTAGACAAGAAAATCAGAAACAGTAGCAATGGATTATAGACCAAATGTCAATCGGAAGATAGATAGCCAATAATAAGCAAAGGTCTATGAAGGGAGCAAGGTTTAGAAACCGTAAGGACCGGGATTTTCCTACGTGTTTCCACGGAGTGCGTCCTTATAGAAAATTTGTCAGTTGGGGGCTTAGATAAGTTCAAGGGACCATCGAGTTAGAAAAGCTTTTCAAAAGACTTGAATTGAACAAAAACCATGAGAGAGGTCACAAATCTGCTATCGGCGTTTTATCGAAGGGACAAACCGAAGGGACAACCCAATAGCGCGAAAAGTGAACTGATCATGTTTTTAGAAAGACTCTCTCTTATATAAAACATATAAGTTCCCAAGAATAATAGGTTCGGGGGCGAAGGTACGAGGTGGGAAGGTGTTAGGCACCCAACTCGCCAGTATTATGACAGTCTCTACTAACTCAAGTTTGCTTAATAATTTAAAGACATGATTCCCACACAAACCGGATTAACAACCTAGATTTAGACTATTAATTGGTTCATCACAAGCGTCACAACATTTATTTTTAACCCTTATTTAGACATGTATTCGGTTTGACAAGTTGAGCAGCACAACGACTATACAAAAAGTATTTAGGAAGCAATAAAAACGTTATTCTAGCATGATATCTACATTATGACTATGTAGAAAATAAACAGTTAAGAAGTTAATTTAATTTGAGCCCTCAGGAATTTGTACCTGAGCTGTAGGCTATATTTGACAAGAATAGTAAAAATAGATCTCAAGTAAAGTAAGAGGGGGAAGCTCAGAGTCAATACTATTGAGAATAGAGGTTGCCAACTGTAGGCTGTGTGTTTTGAACTGAGGGTGGAGAGTTGTTTATATAGGCGTGGAAAAGTAGGGTTGTACGGTCGAATTTGAGCTGAAAATCGGATTGGGCTTGCAAAATGAGCCGGGCCCGAAGGAAAAGGCAGCGCCGCTAGCGGCACTGGATAGCGCCGCTAGCGGCGCTGATCTGGGCCGCTGACAGCTTTTCAATTGGATTTTGTCCGAGCCATATCTCACTCGTTTGGGCTCCAAATTGGATGATTCAAGATGCGTTAGAAATCTTGTTGGGTCTAGTTTTATATGGTATTGGTTTCAGGTCCAAATGTTTTGTATATCTCTAGATATGTCGGAAAGAGTAAGGAGAGGTCAGTTTTGGAGTACACATCGATGTTGGGCTCGTAACTCCTTGGTTGGGAATGTGGTGTGGGCTCATGATATGTCATTGGAAATTTATTTGAATAAGGAATTCAAAAATATAAGGCTCACAAATTAATTCAACCAAATAAACTCCTAAATAGGGCTGGAAACACGGTCCACGGTATTCAGCTACATCTGTTTTGACCCTAAACTTTGTTTGGCCATAACTCTTAGGTGTGGAATCGTATTTGGACAAGGAAGGAAGCAATGGAAAGCTCTTGAAAGGGGCTTTTAAATGAAGTGGAAATGAAGGAGTGTTTAGAGGAAAAAACCTGAGACCTTATCTTAACTATTAAAGCAAAAATAGCAGTTCAAGCTTAAAACTTACTCCTTTCATCATCGGGCTTTTGCGGAGAAATCTAAAGATGCTTTTTTGGCGTCTACAGAAATAGGGTTCAGGCCATGAACGAATATGCAAAAGGCCTTGTGATTGGTCATATGAAGAAGCTTTTTATGTCGGATAGCTTGGATTTTCTCTCTCTACTTTCACATCTTGTGTAAGTCTGGAAGGTTCAGTATCCAAGTTGCCCATTAAACTCGTCAAACTTCTTATACTACTACTCCAACCACGCAATAAAGATACACCTTTTGTTGCTGCCATTTGAGCTATTCTATGGGAACAGGATTCATGTTCTTGTTCCCCCTCAAACTCGAACCCCCATAACATACATTTCCTTCTTCGTTCCATACCATATTGTTACCAAGTGAAAGTAACATCTCCAGCTCCATCCTCATAAAGTGACTCAAAAGATGCACCACTCTTCAAAGGTATTTAAGATTGCCTCCTTCTTGTAGTTCACGAACTTGATGCAAAAATCAATATTGAACACATATGAAAAGTGCTTTCTACCTATAGTAAGTAGATGTAACATGGCTTGATGAATAAAAATTATCAACCGGTATCAAGAGTATTAGAACCAAAATTTCTTACGAGAGGTTTTCATTTTTTTTTTGTTAGATTTTGTTAGATTTTTTTTTTTTTTTTTTATTTCTCATATTTTACAAAAAAACGGGTAACAAAACAGTATATACTATCAAGCCATGTATATATTGATCTATGCATTTCATTCTCTCATTGACGAACATATGAAGCCATTTACCTTAGTGTGAACTCCATTATATCAACGTGTTGCATCCTCCAAAGTCTCCATCATCCTCCACAACATTTGTTCCCCCTTATTCATCCCAAAACTTGAACATTGGTTCCCCCTCAAATGATGCTTGGTTTATTTAGGAACCTCCCATTTACGAACAAGAACTTGAGAGAAGAGAGAGATAGGAAAGTAAGATCTTGGTTGAGGCTATTAGGAAGGCTGTGTAGGAACAAGGTCTGCTACTGCTCCATGGTCTGTTCCTGTGACTTATGTTTCGTACAATAAGGGACATATCATTAGACAAAAGCAAGTCCTTTTAATCTCTGTCAAGCAGTTATGCCTTTTACGGCACGCTAGTTGGGTTAGACATACAAGCATTATATGTACACATATCTCACATCATACAAACACAATCATGGAAACGACTCTTCTAGCCAATCATTTGGGAAAATAATATACAGATGCATATAAGTGATTTTGATCATGTCTAGCTCTACTCTAACTCCCTCAAGGCAAGCTCTACTCAATGGTTTCATAACAATATCATCCAAATGATTCTCAGTCTTGCAAAAGCTTATTCAAATAAGTCAATTTGCCACATAGTCTCTCAAAAATGATGTCAAGTATCAACATGCTTGGTTCTTGGAATTGAGCAAAATCTCTATAAGCTTATGGCACAAATCAGCAATATATTCATGTATTCCACAGTGAAGATTTATGATTATGAACCATACCTCAAGAACATTACCTCTTTCATGCTCAATCTCATTCGAAGCAACATTAAGATGACTAAGAGATCATCAAGCTGTCCAGAAGGAACAAGGTCTCCTTCAATAGATGTTGTTCCCCCTGTTTCGCTCAATTGATGAGGATCTCTTCCATCTTCTTGATTGTTCATGTTGGTGCCTTGCTTCTCTTCATCCATAAGACTAGAGAAACACGGTCTGTATCTGAAGACCTTGTTTCCCCTGTCTCCAGCACCAGTCCTCTTTCCAATGACAGTTAGCAACAATCATATTATAACACAATTGTGAAGAACTTTGCTAACCTTTTAACCAAGAATAACAATTTAAGGAATGTGAGAGTGACTTACCAAATCTTACCAATGAAAATTCTCACCTATCACAATTCCATTATCACGGCCATTAGTGAGAAGATTTATTTAAATCTACATGTAGTGCAAGCAACCCTTATCTTGGATCATAGGTTGCCTCCTCTCACCTAGCCTGCAAAACAAATCAAGTCTTGCTCTTGGGTACCCAAACAATATTGGGTCCCTTCTCAGGAAAAGTAGAGCAATCTCTATCTTTTCTCATCCAAACAAGTTTCACATGTTGATTGTTCTTATCATAAGACTTTGATCTAGCAAGACATTCATAACGATAGTGACCTCCATTACCACAATGCCAACAAAGTCTATTGTTATTCAAACCAACATACTTAGTCCTAAGGGTCCAGTCATCCTTTTCTTTTCTTCTATCTAGACCGCTCTTGTTCCTATTATGGTGGTCATTAAGCCATTTCAAAGATCAGAGGAACTGGTCCATTTGTTAAAAGGACCCAGTTCCCTCTCAACCTTGTCCAACTTTTCTTTAAAGTGCTTAACCTTTTCGAGTTCAGATTCCAATTGAATTCTAAGGCTTTCACATTCTAATCTTAACTCATCATTGCAGGTTTCATCAACCACATAAATAGGATCAAGATTCACAGGAGATTTCTTTAACAACTCAAGTTTGAGAGTAAGTAAAGAAGAATCATTCTGCAGTTTAGACACTGTTCCCTCTAAAGCAGACACTGTTCCCTGTAAACTGGACCCTGTTTCCTTTAGATTCATGTTTTCAAATTTAAGGCCCTTAATCATTTTCTCATATTCAACTTTCGTTTCAGTTAGGCCACTTACATCATCTTGCAAATCAGAATAAGCATCTAAAATGTTTTCCTTTTCAGTCCTTAGGATTTCATACTCATCCATTACAGAAAGAAACATTTTAAGAAATTTATCCTTATTCCATGAAGCAACTTGATTTTGAATATTAAGAATACTTACCTCAGCTTCTTCAGAATATGTCTCTGAATCATTCATTGCCATCATTGAGATACCAGCAAGCTCTGACTCTGGTTCATCATCTTCTTCACCGGAGAAATCAGCAATCCTATATACCAACTCCTTCCCCCTTGTTGTGAAAGTGGGTTGCACTTGAGAACAGGTCAGTGGAGGTTGTTCCTTCCGTTTCAGAGGAGGTTGTTCCTTCCTTTTCTTAGACCTAGATTTCACCCACTTTTGTAACTTTCTCACAAGTTGGATAAGCTCTTCCTCTCCAAGGTCTAAAGTATCATCATCGTTGTTATTTACCTTGAAGGAGAATACATTGTTTGAAGCACAAGGTTGTGAACTTATTTGTAATTCATGAGTCATCAAATTACCAATAAGTTCCTCCACGGACAACGTCTCTAAGTTCTTAACTTCTTGGATGGCAGTGACCTTGGGAGCCCATACAGTAGTATTTGGCAAACTTCTCAAAATTTTCTTAACTAGCTCTTCATTGCTAAAAGACTTGCCAAGGGATTTAAGCTCATTGATAATATTGGTAAAACGAGTATACATGGTCTTTATTGTTTCATCACTATGCATAGCAAACAACTCATATTGTCTTAACAATAAATCTACTCGAAATTATTTTACCTGAGTTGTACCTTCATGAGAAATTTTGAGAGCGTTCCAGATTTCTTTGGCACAATCACAACCCATAATACGATTGTATTCTTCTGGACCAAGGGCATAATGGAATAGCTTGATGGATGTTGCATTCTTCTCCATTTTGCTGGTGTCAGCTTTGGACCATTTGCTTGGTGGCTTAAGGACCATGTTCCCATCTTTATCTTTGTACTGAATTACAAAGTCCCCGTTGATGATGATATGCAGCAAGTCATAGTCTTCGGAAAGCTTATTGTGTCTAGTTTCATATGGCTTTGGTTTTAGGTCCAAATGTTTTGTGGATCTCGAGATATACCCAAAAGAGTAAGGAGAGATCAGTTTTGGAGTATGCATCAATGTTGGGCTCATAACTCCTTGGTCGGGAATGTGGTCTGGGCTCATGATATGTAATTAGAAAGATATTTGAATAAGGATTCCAAAAATATAAGGCTCATAAATTAATTCAACCAAATAAACTCCCAAATGGGGCTGGAAACACCGTCCATGGTATTCGGCTACATCGGTTTTGACCCTAAACTTTGTTTGGCCATAACTCTTAGGTGTGGAATCGTATTTGGACACGGAAGGAAGCAATGGAAAGCTATTGAAAGGGACTTTTGAATGAAATGAAATGAAAGAGTGTTTGGAGGAAAAACCTGAGACCTTATCTTAACTATTAAAGCAAAAATAGCAGTTCAAGCTTAAAAATTACTCCTTTCATCATCGGGCTTTTGCAGAGAAATCTGAAGTCGCTTTTTTGGCGTCTACAGAAGCCCCCACGTTGATCGAGCTTGAGTAAAAGCAAAGATCAAAGTACTTCGAAGGCGACATGCAGGCCGAATGCTGATGTGCAAAACGATGTGTGAGAGTGTACAGTATTCATGTATATGAAGACAAACCTGAGTTGGAACACGCTCGTAGTGTGCTAAGATTTCATCCCTGTGAACACAAGAGAAAATAAAGGTTATTAGTAGCAAGATAGAGCATCGCTCGTAGATGGTCTAAACGTCTGCTGGGGACCTGTATTCAGAGTGAATGAAAAAGTTAGTAATACTTTGAGAATGATCAACATAGAGTGCTTCGACAAATAGTGACTAAACACCGCTCGGCGGATGTCGATATTCCGTCCCTGTTCGAGAAACGAAAAAGTCAACGAGATAGCGCGATTAAAAATAATGGCTGCAAAAATGGTTATTAACATGAGAGTGAACAGTATAAATGCTTCATCGAGCAAGTAGTGACTAACCACCACTCGGCCGGATGCCGAGATTCCGTACCTGTACAAGAAACGAAAAGGTCGACGAGACAGCGCGATCAAAATGACGGCTGTAAAATGGTTAAAACATATGAACAATTTAAATGCAATAGGTTAAGCAATCATTGACTGAAACATATAAAGAAAAATAATGGACAGTATAACCGCCTTAGGCGATCATTGACTGAAACATATATAAAAAATAACTTAGGCGATCCCGGTTGAGAGTCGTCGCCTTGTAGATCCGTGTTTCAGTTTCTAGGACCTGCAAAAATAAATAACTTGGGCGATCTGGGTTGAGTGTCGTCGCCGTGTAGATCCGGGTTTCAGTTTTTGGGACCTACAAAAATAAATAACTTGGGTACTCGGGTTGAGAGTCGTCGCCGTGTAGATCCGGGTTTCAGTTTTTGGGACCTACAAAAATAAATAACTTGGGCGCTCGGGTTGAGAGTCGTCGCCATGTAGATCCGCGTTTCAGTTTCTGGGACCTGCAAAAATTAAATGGGTTAGTTTTACCTGTAAATGGTTGGTATCATAAAATTGGCCAACTGTTGAATTTGAATTTGTGGGCCTAAGGGCTTCGCTCCCGCGCATTTGGTACTGATGTTTGCCGCAAAACGAACTGAAGTAACGAACTTTGGACTGGAAAAAGGGGTCGTGGGACAGCATGGGGCCCGCACGCTTGGTTGTTGTTGGAAGGTTATCTCCATTCTTGGTTGTAGTCGGAAGGTCACTTCTGGGCTTGAGCATGAGTTCCAGGCTTGATGGTTTTGATGGAGAGCGGGTAGACTCAAACCTGCAGTGGAAATATGCACATAGGGAAAAGATGCAATAGACATGCCCGACTGACCATGATAAAATGCACAAGACATGACATAGTAATATGCGTGGGGTACGGGGGGATTGACATGTAAACACGTAGGGACTCAAGACACTGAGAAATTATGTACACATGCATGTCTTTGAAGGAGACTCCAGTACTTATGCAAATATGATGTATGCAGACTCTATTGACTTACAGCTCCATGCAACCTAGCCTAACATGCACGACTCTCCTATAAGGTCTGAAGAGGGTACTCATATGGGAAAAAAATTTGTGATCAAGAATTTTATTCCTATGGTGATCTTGGCAGAGTAAGAGACAAGTGGGCAAGACTGGGTGCAGTCAAGGGAGAATCAGCCCCAAATTTGATGTGTGGTTCTTGATGGTTATGACCTACTCGAGGAGCTATGAGTGTTGATGCAGTGGTACAAAATATCCTAACTTAAGGTATGGGAACGCAATGGCCAACTTGGAAAGTAGCGGACAAAGAATCGACTCATTCTGAAAAAGCCCCCAGTTGGGAAGTCTGTGTGCAAGCCTACGAGAAAGGTGATGAGTATGACCTCTAGACAACTGACCAAAGAGCGCTTACATGAGAAATAATGTTCTAAATCCTCGGAAATTTAAGTTGCCTCAAGATGTTGAATTTGTTTTATATTTTTTTTTTGTTGCCCTAACTTTAATCTAGGCCGCCCTTTCGGGTTTTCAACCTACCGGGCTCATTTTTTTTGCCTTAGATGAGAATTGTGGAATAGGAGAACTCTTTATGGTCATGTGACAAAGTGATTTTCGTGGCCAGACCTCCTTGAGGTTTCTTACGTATCCAGTTTATGGAATCAGGCCAACGTAGTTCAGGAGTACACAATTGAATGGTCGTACCTCTTGGAGGGCTTTTGGGTTGTAATGTCAGGCTGGGTTGAGGTGTTAAAGAAAGGATAAAGGCTCAAATAAACACAATGTAAATATCCTCCCCAAAGTATGCTAGATGGTATAGAAGTCTGTGATCTGGGGAAGATGGCTAAGGGGCCTATGTTCAGGTAAGGCCATTGTTTGGTTGTGCTTGAAGTGTTTGCACTCTTTTGGATCTTTGATCCCTCTTGAATTTTTTTTATTTTTTTTTTTTTTTGCTCTTGAACTTTCGAGTTCTCTTTTTTTTTGGTATTTCTCTCGTTGGCTTTTTTTGTAGGTCGGTCCACCTTGCCTAGAAGGTTGTTTCTATTCCCATGTCGCACACACCCATTTCCCGGGTAAGTATGATGTGGTTAAGAAATGAAAGGCTATGTGTTTATGGCTCAAAGGCTTGCAAGTGGTAATGATGTATAGGGTAGTAAAGGATATTAATGTGAGGTGCCAAATGAATGCCTCCTGTCCTCGGCACGGACGGTTCAACTATATGTCCTCTATGGGGATGCTCATTAGGGAGTTGTTGCTTAATGTTTTCCACAATTAGGGCTTTCTTTTGAATTTTTTTTTGAATTTTTTTTATTCCGTCATAGGCAACATAAGTTCGTCATAGAATAAAAATTCAATCTTTATTGAATCGAAGAAAAGCATTACACGAGAAGTAAGCTAGATTCTATGGACGAATTTAAAAGAAAAACTAGACATCATTGAAATTGACTGGACTCAACTAGACTTGCACACTAGGAAACTTCGACTCTCTTCAACTTCTCGAGCACATGTTGTTCATAGGGATATGAATGAAGGACAACCCCCTGTAGATACTCGCGGTGTTTACGACTTAAGTGGAGTTCTTAAGAAGGTTATCTTCAATTAGGATGCCCACAACATAGAGCCGGTTGTAGGAGTCAATTGCTTGATACTTGCGGGGTTCCTTGTAAGCAGGTTGCAGGTTCTTGATTAGTTGGCGGATTTGATCACTTTCCGAAGGTCGCTCAATCAGTTCGGCTATCTTTAGCTTCCAACGCCTAAGGAAGGCAGTGAATCCCTCATCTTCTTCTTGTATGGTGATCTCTAACTCTCGAAGGGTCATAGGTAGAGCAACATTTTCCTTGTAGCGTGCAAGGAAGACTATGGTAAAATCGGACCAAGTTGGGTAGCTTTCCAGATATAGGGAGTAGAACCATCGTCGAGCATGTGTATCAAGGGTCTGGGGAAACAGATGGGCATAGTTTCTTGTTGATTCCCCTTAGAGCCATAGCAGTAGTGAAGGACTTCAGGTGATCCAGTGGGTTGTCGACTCCCATGAAGGTGGGTACTTCAGGCATAGAGAATTTGGCCGGAAGCTTACGCTTGATCTTAGTGTCAAACTTTCCTACGTTGGCACTATAGTTGGAGATCAAGCCGCTACTCTTGAGCACAGAGGTGATCTTAGCCAGCATGGCATCTGAACCTTCTTCCTCAGAATCGGAATCGGAAGGGATCCTTGACTCTTATTTTCTTTTCCTCTCGATATCTTCAACCTTGAGTCGCAGCCTTTCCAACTCACTCATGAGCTCATCAAGCCTCTCGTCAGTGGTTTTGACCATGGTGAAGTTTGGGGGTGTGATTGGTGAGGTAAGGGATGTATTGAGTGATGGAGAGCTTTGTGGTGGTGATGGATTATGGGGTGATGGCCTTTTGGAATGTGGTGGTGTCTTGGAAGTAGCTTGTACACGAACCAATCTGCCGGACGATCGAGCCCAACCTTTGTCACCGTAATTCTTGCTCGAGCCCCTAATCCTGAACACAAGTCTCAACTTAGAAAGACGCCAAGAAAGGACTTGAAAACAAAGACTCGTTATTTTTAGAAGATCCTCGATAACCCCTAAGGTGAATGTGCCTATGGACGTCTTATATGAAGTTGAATGCATGATGACGACAATGCAATGACAGAGTTACGACAACAATATGCAAGATGCATGACGAACTGACCTTGACATGTATGACAATGAATGGATGCTTCCTAGAATGACTCTAAAGCACTTAATGAATAACCTTTCTAGACTTTTAGTGCATGAGACGTAATGAACAAATGGAGACATTGATGAATGCAAGACTCGAATATTTGTACAAATGCATATGCAAAATGACGACAATGCAAACATGACGACTAGTTTTGAATCCGAGCATGGAGCGTCTAATACGTACGATGTAATGCAATGCAATGCAAAGAAATAGAAAATGACAACCTAAGCCTAAATGCCTGATTATTTCCCCTCATATCCAAGGAACAAAAAAATGAAGTCGATAAATGAAAATGAGAAAAATAGAAAAAGATGGACCATCCTATCTTTTTATTTATTTTTTTTGACTCAAAAAAAATGGAAAATGGGATAAACTTAAAAAAAAAAAGAAAGAAATTTCGGCAAATTTTCTTTTTTTTCCGAATTTTTTTTTCGGCGTTTTGTTTTTAACTCCACTTTTTTTTTTTTTTTTTGCCGAATCTGAATTACATCAAAACCAAAAAGAAAAAAAAAATAAAAAAAGAGTGGGAGAGGGGAACTGGAGAGACTGACTCTTTTTTTTTTTTTTTTGCTAAAAGGTCCTAAAAAATTGTTCATGACTTCGACGCTATATGAAAATATATCATCGGGGAAGCAAGTGCTCATTGAATAGAATTCTCGCACTATTTTTTGGCATTAGGAACTAGCTAAAATTAAAAGAAAAGACTCCTAGCACGTAACTACATGTTGGCACATAGTCACGATATTCATGCATTCAAGCAAGCATTATAACAACGCAGTTTACATGCAAACATGTGATCAGACGGGCATTACAACGACACATGTACAACAAGCAAGCGAATGCACGAATGTGGGCTAGAGGTTTTTGGCTCCAGTGAGGTTACCACGACAAATTACAATTTCCGTTTGGCGAATGGTCGACACATCGATTGTAATTCTTTTCACCAACAAGGATTGATGAGTCATTGGTGAGGAAGCGTCGATTTGTACGATAGGACAACTGTATATTCCTTTAGATATACGGGTTGCCTACAAGTTGCGACACAAACTTCCTCGAGGGTCGATAAGGGTAAAAATTGTGCCTAAGCACATGCAAATGATGCAAAAATATGGAACATGTAATTAAACAATTAAGCAAACTTGACTTTCGAGTCTCACCCTGTTAAATAAATCCCCAGTGAAGTCGCCACTGTAAGGACCCGGGATTTCCTACGTGTTCCACGGAGTGCGTCCTTATAGAAAATTTGTCAGTTGGGGGCTTAGATAAGTTCAAGGGACCATCGAGTTAGAAAAGCTTTTGTAAAGACTTGAATTGAATAAAAACCATGAAAGAGGTCACAAATCTGCTATCGAAGTTTTATCAAAGGGACAAACAGAAGGGACAACCCAATAGCGCGAGAAGTGAGCTAATCATGTTTTTAAAAAGACTCCCGCTTATATAAAATATATAAGTACCCAATAATAAAGGGTTCGGGGGCGAAGGTACGAGGTGGGAAGGTGTTAGGCACCCAACTCGCCCGTTTATGACGGCCTCTACTAACTCAAGTTTGCTTAATAATTTAAAGACATAATTCCCACACAAACCGGATTAACAACCTAGACTTAGACTATTAATTTGTTCACCACAAGCATCACAACATTTATTTTAACCCTTATTTAGACATGCATTTGATTGACAAGTTGAGCAGCACAACGACTATACAGACAATATTTAGGAAGCCATAAAAACGTGACCTAGCATGATATCTACATTATGACTACTTAGAAAATAAAATGTTAAGCAATTAATTTAATTTGAGCCCTCAGGAATTTGTACCTGAACTGTAGGCTATATTTGACAAGAATAGTAAAAATAGATCTCAGGTAAAGAAAGGGGGGAGGGGGAAGCTCGGTGTTAATACTCCCGAGAATAGAATAGAATTGTTTATGGAAGAAAGAGGGAGAAGCTCAGAGTCAATACTACTTAGAATAGAGGGTGTCAACTGTAAACTGTGTGTTTTGAACTGAGGGGAAGGGTTGTTTATATAGGCGAGGCAAGTAGGGTTGGACGGCTGAAAATGAGCTGAAAATCGAATTGGGATCGAAAAATCAGTCGGGCCAGAAGTGAGGTCAGCGCCGCTAGCGACCCTGGAAATTTGGTCAGCGCCGCTAGCGGCCCTGACAGCTTTCCAGCTGGATTTTGTCCGGGCCATATCTCACTCGTTTGGGGTCTGAATTGGATGATTCAAGGTGCGTTGGAAAGTTTATTGGGTCTAGTTTCATATGGTTTGGTTTCAAGTCCAAATTTTTTGTGGATATCTAGATATATGTGAAAGAGTAAGGAGCGGTAAGTTTTCGGTATGCATCCTCGTTATCTTGGTTGGGAATGTGGTGTGGGCTGATGATGTGTCATTGAAAATCTATGTTGATAAGGATTCCAAAAATATAAGGCTCACAAATTAATTCAACCAAATGAACTCCCAAATGGGGCTGGAAATACGGTCCACGGTATTCGGCTACATCGGTTTTGACCCTAAACTTTGTTTGGCCATAACTCTTAGTTGTGGAATCGCATTTGGACACGGAAGGAAGCAATGGAAAGATCTGGAAATGGGCTTTTCAATGAAATGAAATGAAATGAAAGAGTGTTTTGAGGAAAAACCTGAGACCTTATCTTAACTATTAAAGCAAAAATACCAGTTCAAGCTTAAAAATTAATCCTTTCATCATCGGGCTTTTGCGGAGAAATCTGAAGACGCTTTTTTGGCGTCTACAATTGGTAACTTAATGACTCATGAGTTACAAGTTAAAAATAATGAGACAAAGAGGGAAAAGGAGAATGCTTTCCAAGTTTATGAGTTTCCTGAAGATGACCTAGATCTTAATGAAGATAAGATAAGCCTTGTTGCCAAGAAGTTTGCTTGCTTCTATGGAAATAAGGGAAGTTTCAATCAAGCTTCTTCGAATTCAGGAAGAGGTGGAAACTTTGATAAATCCAAGATCAGGTGTCACAAGTGCTCAAGACTTAGTCATTTCAAAAATGAGTGTCCTGAGCCAAGTGAGAACACGCAGAAAGAACAGCGTCCATCCTCTTCCAGAAAGCCAGAAAGGTTCACCAAAAGAGAAACAAGGTATGTGAGCATGTTGGCTGGATGGTTAGATAACGAGGATGATAGTCCAGAGGATCGATGAAGTGGAGGACCTATGCACTATGGCCAGAACAGATATCTCTTCTAAAGATGAAGAAGCCGAGGTAGGTATTCTTGAAATTAGAAGTCAAATTGCTTCTTGGTCTAAAGATAAATTGCTTAAAATGGTACTTTCTATGACGGATTAGTATGAGGAGTTAAACATTGAAAAGGATAACATTTTGCATGCTTATAGTGACTCTAAGGAAGACGTAAGCGAACTGTTGGAGATCAAAACTAATCATGAAAAAATGTTAAAAACCTTGAAAAAGGAAAATAAAGATCTCAAAGAAACATTATGCAAAATGGAGGAAACAAGGTCCATCCTTGAAAGTAAATGTTTATCTCTTGAGACTGATTTATCTAATAAAGTTGCTGAGACATTAGAACCTATTTATGTGTGTGATGAAACCGGCCTAGATGATCTAAAATCTGAATGTGAAATTCTTAGGATAAACTTGGAAAGGAACTTGAAAAATCTAAGGACTATAAAGGCAAGTTGGATAATGGTACAAGAAGAACTAGTTCGTCTTAATAATTGGACTAGCTCTTCTCAAGCCTTAAAATGACTAAATGATCATCACAATAGGTTTAAAAATGGTCTAGGAAGAAAACCTAAGAAGGAGGACTGGACTCCCAACACCAAGTATGTTGGATTGAAATATAATAGACTTTGCTGGCATTATGGACAAGGTGGTCACTATAGATATGAATGCCAGGAGAGAACTAGGTTTGTCATCAAGAATAAGCAATATGTAAAGAAAGTTTGGATGAGAAAAGATAGAGTGAAAACTGATCTGAGAAAAAGGAGCCCAAGCAAGTGTGGGTTCCTAAAACTAATAAGTGACTCTCATTGCAAGTGAAAGAGAGCAAGCCATGTTATGTGGACAGTGGCTGCTCAAGGCACATGACAGGAGAAAATCCGTATTTCTTTCACTTACCGCCTATGAAGGTGGAAGTGTGACCTTTGGTGACAACCAAACAGGTGAAGTGGTCGGTATAGGTAAGGTTGGTAAGTCACTAACACACTCCATAGATGAAGTCTACTTGGTTGATGGTTTGAAGCATAACTTGTTGAGTGTTTCACAACTATGTGATAAAGGAAACAATGTCTTATTCACTGCAAACAATTGCATAGTTGCGAATCACAAGACAAGTAATGTTGTGCTAGAGGGAAAGTGGCACAAAAATGTTTACAAAGTTGATGTAAATAAGCTTTCCAGTAACTCTCTAACATGTCTTAGTGCTATTGAAACTGATGCCTCACTGTGGCATAGACGATTTGGACATGTAAGTCTCAACACCTTGAACAAGCTGGCATCACAGAACCTTGTCATTGGTTTACCTAAAATCAAATTCAAAAGTGATGAGTTATGTGGTGCTTGCGCCAGAGGTAAGCAGGTAAGTCTTCTTTTAAAACAAAGAATATGGTTAGTACTTCACGACCTCTTGAACTTTTACACATGGATCTTTGTGGTACTATAAGAGTTCAAACTCGTGGAGGAAGAAATTATGTGTTTGTTATTGTAGATGACTATTCCAGATTCACTTGGACCCTGTTGCTTGTCTCCAAAGATGAAACCTTGATATGTTTGAAATCTTTGCTAACAGAATGCAGAAACAGGTTGGAGCTGATATTCTATCTCTAAGATCTGATTATGGCACAGAGTTTGAGAATGACAAATTCATAACCTACTGTGCTCAACATGGCATTGATCACAACTTCTCTGCCCCCAAGAACGCCTCAACAGAACGGGGTAGTTGAACGGAAGAACAGGACCTTGGAAGATATAGCTAGGACCCTGTTGCTAGCTAGTGATCTTCCAAGGATTATGTGGGGAGAAGCGGTCATCACAGCTTGCTACATCATAAATCGTGCCATGTTAAGGCCCATTCTGAGAAAGACACCCTATGAATTACTCAGAGGAAGAAAGCCAAATATTTCCCACTTTAGAGCTTTTGGTTGCAAGTGCTATGTGCATAACAATGAAAAGTCTAACCTGGGAAAGTTTGATGCTAGGAGTTATGAGGCTGCCTTTGTAGGCTATGGTCCTCACAGCGTAGCTTACAGGGTTTTCAAAAAAAGAACACAGAAAGTTGAGAAAAGTGTACATGTTGTGTTTGATGAATCTAATGCAGGTCTTTACTCATTATTGCAGGATAAAGAAGACTTCCCAATTGGCAATGCACCAGAAAGGGAAGAAGAAGAAGAAGAAGAAGAAGAAGAAGAAGAAGAAGAAGAAGAAGAAGAAGAAGAAGAAGAAGAAGAAGAAGAAGAAGAAATAGGTAATGCTGTGGAGGAGGAAACAGGGTCTACACCTCCAAGGGTCCACCCAATGGACTCATGGGGAACAAATACTCCTGATATGGGAACAACACCCATAGAGGAAGGAGGTGATCAGACTCAAAGCCCTAGAGAGGACCATGTTCCCTCTCCAGAAAGAGATGATCCAGAAAGTTCTGGCTTCCAGCCACGTTCTTGGAAGCATCAGAGCTCTCATCCCATGAATCAAATTATCAGTGATATAAATAAAGGGATTCAAACGAGAGCTTCTGTGCAAAACTTTATGGCTTTTTCTACTTTCTTATCCTATGTTGAACCACATAATATTCATGAAGTTTTGCAGGATGCTGATTGGATAACTACAATGCAAGAGGAACTCAACCAGTTTGAAAGCAACAAGGTCTGGCACCTTGTTCCTAGACCTGATAATAGGACCATCATTGGAACTAAATGGGTGTTCAGGAAGAAACTGGATGAGACAGGTACTGTGGTTAGAAACAAGGCTAGATTGGTTGTTCAAGGTTACAACCAACAAGAGGGGATTGATTATGATGAGACATTTGCCCCTGTTGCTAGAATTGAGGCAATACGCATGATGATAGCGTTTGCAGCTCATATGGACTTCAAATTACAACAGATGGATGTCAAAAGTGTCTTTCTGAATGGGTACTTGAAAGAGGAAGTCTATATGAAGCAATCCCCTGGGTTTGAAAGCAATGAGTCCCCTGACCATGTCTATACACTTGACAAAGCACTGTATGGCTTGAAACAAGCTCCTAGAGCTTGGTATGAACATTTGTCAAAGTTCTTAATGGACAATGGTTATCAAAGGGGACAAGTTGACACAACCCTGTTCCTACGGACAAAGGGGAAAGTTTGTTAGTTGTACAGATCTATATTGATGATATAGTTTTTGGTGCAAATGATCAAGCTTTGTGCAGGGAATTTTCTGAGTTAATGATGAGTGAATTCGAAATCAGTATGATGGGTGAGCTTAATTTATTTTTAGGCTTACAAATCAAACAAACTTCTGAAGGAACAATGATTCATCAACAAAAATATGCTAGAGAGTTGATCAAGAAATATGGCATGAGAGATGCCAAGGTCTATGACACACCTGTTGCCACCAATGTCAAGCTTGACTTGGATAAAGCAGGTAAGAGTGTTGATCAAACAGTGTATAGAGGTATGATTAGTTCATTATTATACCTAACTGCTAGTAGACCTGATATCATGTATAGTGTTGGCTTGTGTGCAAGGTTTCAAGCAAACCCCAAAGAGTCACATCTCACACAAGTCAAACGTATCCTGAGGTACCTCAAGGGAACTGAGGACTTATGTCTTTGGTATCCTAGAGGTGCTGCTATTGATTTAATTGGCTATGCTTACGCTGATTATGCAAGATACCTTGTAGACAGGAAAAGTACATCAGGCATGGCAACCTTCCTAGGGCCTTGCTTGATCTCTTGGGCCTCCAAATAGCAAAATTAGGTGGCCATGTCTACTGATGAAGCTGAGTATGTGGCATCAGCTTCATGTTGTGCACAATTGTTGTGGGTAAGACAATAATTAAAGGATTTTGGAATTGATGCAGGTTGTATGCCAATCCTGTGTGACAACACAAGTGCTATAAACATTTCCAAAAATCCAGTGCAACACTAAACAACAACGCACATTGACATTAGGCATCACTTCTTGAGAGACAATGCAGAGAAAGGTTTCATTAAATTGAATTTTTGCAAGATGGAGGATCAATTGGCAGATCTCTTTACTAAACCATTGAGCAGAGAAAGGTATGAGAAACTTAGACTAGAAATAGGCATGATCAAGATTACTTAGTTGTATGTGCACCCTGTTCCCTCGATGATTGGCTAGAATGTGTCTACATGTTTTATGTGTGTATATATATGATTTGTGTGTCCTTTTCAAGCTTTTGTGTATGTCTATACCAGCTCAAGTGCAGTAAAATGCATAACTGTATGACCTGAACTAAAGGACTCACTTTGGTCTATTGATATGTCCCTTATTGTCCTCAAAACTTTAAAGACCAATACATGGACCTTGTTCCCTCAGTCACTCTGCCTTAAGCAATACTGTTCCCAACGGGCAAATTCAGACGCATTTAATTACGCCTGATTTCCCAATTATTAGAGGCGGTTGGATTTATTTCCCTATAAATAGGGGCTAGCCTATGTTTTTCATCATCACAACTCCAAACTAGCTCCCTAAACTCTCTCTCTCTCTCTCTCAAAATTCTTCCCGTTTAATATCTCTCTCTCTCTCAAAAATTCTTCCCGTTATTTTCTTTTCTCTCAGAATTCTCTCTCTTCATCTTAAGATTTTTGAATTTCTTCCCGTTAATTCAAGATCCCTTAATTTTAGTTTCTTCTCATTTCTTCAAAACCCTAAATTCAGGATTTAAATAGCAATGATAGGAACTCGATCATCTGCGTCCAAGAAAATCCCAGCTGAGAAATCACCTTCTTCAACTCCCATTACCTCATCTACTCCTCTCACAACCCCAAAAATTCCTGTCAAAATGTCGAAACGCAAGAACAAGGCTCCTGCTGAGATTTCAACCTCATCACCACCATCATCTCCCCCACCTTCTATCACTGAAATCTTGGGTAAGGATGGTGCTTCTATATCAGGGGCTTCTGGTTCTGCAACCAAGAAGAAAACCAAGAAGAGCTCAACCAAGGGAGTTAGCGCATCTGAGCTAGCTTCTGAAATTGACGCTCTTCTAGACGAAGGTGCTGGAAATAGGGCTAAGTATATCTCAGGGAGAGGTGAGAAGGGTAAGAAAAAGAAAGAGGGATATGGGAAATCAAAAGGAGAGCCTGAGGGAGAGAAGCCTGCAACAGAGAGCTCCACTGCTCAGGGGGAACAAGGATCTGCTATGGAACCACCTGTTCCCACAGCTGATTCTAAGAAATCCAAGAAGACCACTGTTGGGTCTTCCAAGAAACAGGGTCCTACTCTCAAAGACCCTGTCTCAGACCCTGTTCCGACACCAACCCCATCCAAGAAGAGAAAGACCGTCTCTGGACGGGTCTTGGATATGCCCACTGAGACTCCTCCACCTGAAGCAGCTGAGGCTTCTTCCCGTCCTGCCAAAAGGAAGAAGGCCTTAGTCTCCATGCCCTCTGCATCTATCTCTGCTGGAAAACCGGGCAAGCTGAAGAAGATGAGCCATGATGAGATAGATGCCAGGACTGCTCAAATCCTCTCTAGGCGCAGCATGCCAGGAAAAGTCTGGTGCTTAGACTGGATGAAAGAAAATGGGGCTAGGGTGTTTGTCAATAATGTTATTTCTCAGGGGTGGGGTACTTTCATGACCACTAGAACTACCTTTCACTATGCTCAATTTAAACAGTTTTACCTAAACTGTACTGTGAAGAATTGGGTGGTCAAAAGTGAAGTGTCTGGGGTTCCCATTAAATTTAATGCATCTGATCTGGGGAAAATCTTGGGAATTCCGTGTGAGGGTTTTGCTGAGTGGGCTAGGGGTGGCATCTGGCCTGAGTATGAAGGACTTGACCCCATAGCCACTGTGAGAAAGTACTCCAGGAATATGGAGAGGATGTGGCCAAACGGGTCAAGGCTGTGGACCTTGTTCCTATACACAAGTTGTACTTCGCACTTGTGTTCAGGACCTTTGTCCCTAGGGAAGAAGCTAGGGAGTTCTGCTCGACCTATGACATGAGCATTATGGATCTGGTTGAGGGAAGAGAGAAGGTGAATCTCCCTGCCCTCATGATTCACCACATAGCCTATGTGCTCAGTGCAAAGAAGATTACCCACTCATTACCATATGCAAATGCTCTCACCCTGGTATTCCAACACTTTGGGTACCTCTCTCTGAAGGCGTCTCACTTAAAACAGTGACTGAAGTGGGTAGACAGTATATGAAGCAAATTGGCTTCAAATTTGGTGAGGATCCAGAGGAGAAGGGGGAAGATGAGGAAGTTGGGTCTGAGGGGGAACAGGGCCCAGAGGCCGTTTCCATGGAGGGAGCCAGCATCAGCAGAGCTGCCCTGTTCACTACACTGCAACTGGTGGAGGCAAAACTCAATTCTGTGACCTCCAAGCAGGTTGATTTAGCTCTACGGGTGGCTGATCTTACTGATGTTGTGACAAAGGCTGACAAAGCTCATCAGAGAAGGCATGATGAGCTTGTCAAGATGCTGAGAGAGGGGTTTGAGTTCGAGACTGAGGAGCCTGCTGCTGAATCCACTAACCCATCAAACCGTGTTCCTCCTCTTGTTGTTTAAGCCTGTTTTTTTTTTTGTTTTTTTTCTTTCTTTTTTTTCTTTCTTTTCTCTACTCTAGGTGTTGCTTCTACTGTAACAATACCTTCTTTTGTGACTGTGCCTTATATATAAAAGTTGGTCCTTTTGGTTTATATGATTTGACTATTTTCTGGATGGCCTATATCAATAGAGTTTTAGGTTTGAGCTACTAATTCTTGCATTTGTTTGCATACACTTAAACCCTGGAGGTGATGGTTGTGACATACTTGCTAGAATTTGGCTTAACTTATCAATATTTCCATGTTTAACTGACACTAGTACAATAACTATCATAGGCGTCGGTTCTTAAAGACAACCGATGCCAAAACAACGCGGTGGCATAATTGTAATAAAATTGTGAAGAATAGGCGTCGGCTCTCTTAATCAACTGACGCCTATTGTAAAATATATATTAAAAAAATTGATGAAAAAGAATAGGCGTCGGTTCAGTTGAACAACCGACGCCTATGAGCAAGACATGGCGTCGATCGTTGAAGATAGCCGACGCCTAGGAATACTAAAAAAAAAACAAAAAAAATAAAAAAAAAAAACAAGGAAACAAAGCAGCGTCCCTCCCCGTCCCATATAAAAAGTAAAATCTAAACCTAACCTCTCATTCTATCCGCCTCTCTCAACTCTCCCTCCTTCTCTCTCCTAGTTTCCTTCTTCTTTGTTCTCTGTCTCAAACCCCTTGTAATTCTTTGCCAAAATAATCTAAGTAGGTATCATTTCCTTTTGGTTTATTTGATTTATTACATCAAAATCAATCAAGTTCAATGACAATCTGCCGATTAGTTGAAGAAATTGGAATCAAACTGGGTCTTTGATGTATGAGGACAACTGGACAGTGATTGGGCTCTTCAAATCGAGGTGCTTTTCGTTTTTTTTTTCTTCCCCTTCAACTATGAAATTATTCCAGATAATTTGGGTTTCGAAAGTTTTTTTTTTATTGAACTCAATACTTTCGAAATTTGGAACCCTGACTCACAGATCCCCCAAATGGAGGCTGAAATCAAATAACCTCCGTCGATCTGTGAAATTAACCTTAGTCGCCACATCTTTTGCTCTCTCTTTGCAAAATTTTGATTTTGTTTTTCTAATTTTTTTGCAATTTTGTGTTCTAAGCTAATGGTTGATTCATTGATGAGGTTGTGGTGTTTTAGGTGTTGGAGTTATACTCTGGTGTGAATGACTTGTGTCTGGAATGTGGAGCTTGCGAATGGATTTGCAATTTTATTACAATTTCTCTATGTAATTCTCTCTGACAGTTTATTTTTGGGTTTGATATGGATTGAAATTGGGCTAATACTTGTCTTCTTTAATTAGTTGAGATGTTTTTCTCTTGGATTCGGTTGAATTTTTAATGAACTTCTAATTTTGACTCACTGCAGATCTTGAATCTTCAAACATGGCAACATATTTCACAGTGTCAACAATCAAGTTTTGGGGTGTTTATCCTGGTGGATTCTAGATCTAGGATGGGATTTTTGTTCCATTGTAATCTATAATACTTACTAGTTTTAATTTGGTTTTGTTTTCATTTCAGTAATTGTACATTTTTTTAGTTTCTTATTGTCACTATCAGTTGTAAAGTTGCCTTTATCTGTAAAATCAATACAAGAAACACTTCAATTTGTATTCTGATTTTTACTCTCTTGAATTGTTATGCGAAAACAATCTCTTGAATTGTTATGCGAAAACAACTCTCAGCCTCATCACTTTTGAGGTTGGGTGGTGTTTTTTTTTAATTTAAAATGGCACTTTGGGCGTCGGTTGTTTAGTTGTTAACCGACGCCTATTGTAGGCAATTGCCATCGGCTCATTAGAAGAACTGACGCCATTATGATTTTAGGTGTCGGCTCTTCAAATTTAACCGACGCCAGAAGCCTAGAATAGGCGTCAGTTAATTCAAAGAACCGACGCCTCTGACCCTTGGCGTCGGTTCAATAACCGACGCCAATTACTTCATACAAAGGCGTCACCGTCGTAAACTTCGGTTGAAAACCGACGCCTATGTGGTGTTTTAACCGACGCCTATGATACTTTTTGTACTAGTGTGATGTCCATGACACTTTTTGATGCTGCCAAAAGAGGGAAGAGTGGTGTGCTTATGATTAGGTTTGATATGATCATGTTTAGGTTTTAGTCTAGTTTAATTCTCATACCTTGTTAACCTATTCACTACGGATGGGTAGCACATAAATTTTTTAATTTCTACTCTAATGGTTTCTGGTTTGAAATGGTGTTTCCTCTGCCTACTCTGATTCTCTAAAGTCTTGAAAGTTGCAACACTGTTTGCACAAATTTCTCTCTGCAAAAGTCTCAATGTGATGGATGATAATGTTAAGCTGAAGTTCTTGATTGTGAAGCTGTGAACCCTGTTCCTACTTACCCGTGGTTCTTCTGGTTGGTTCACAGCAATGGTAAGTCAAGGTAAGCCTGAGTTAGTTTTATTTTGGTTAATACATTTAGTATCTAACTCAGATAAGCACAATAGTTTGTCATCATCAAAAAGGGGGAATTTGTTGGGTTTCTGGTTTTGATGATAACAAACAAAGTGTCGTTATCTATGTGTGAAATAACTATGATGGCAGGTTGACTTAAGGATGCAAGAAGGTATAATGCTCAAACCATGATTGCTCATGAAGATGCTTGGATCCTAACAAGACATGAAGACAATGTAATGTAGTTAAGTGCATTTGTCATTAGTCTTTATGTACTATGCTTGACTAGTTAGCAAGAGTCTAAATTGATCATGACAAGGGAACAAGGTTGTAGGACTGAGTGCATGCGTCTATGAGTACAGGGGAGAATTCTTGTGAATCCTGTTCTCTATGACCAGCACTACAGCGTGAAGGAACCAAAGGGGAACAACTAGTTGGACCCTGTTCCTTCTCAGCTGTGTATCTGGACGAGTTTGCATAATATCAGATTTATTATTTCTACGAATATTTTGTGTATTATCTTTTTAGATATTCACACAAATATTCTTCTAAAGAAATATATTTTATTTTGGAAAAATAAATATTGCAAAATCGTATTTTAAACAGAAAAGTATTTTATTTTGAAAAGATATTATCTTGGAAAAAGTATTTTACTTAATGGCCAAGTCGTTATTGTTAAGCAAGTGAATTATCTTCTGGAATATTTCTAATTATCTTTTAGAGATTATATTCTGATAAATCACTTGCTAGCTGGCCAAGATTTTCTGTTAATGAATTTGGACGGATTTTATCTCACGGGTTGAGTTAAGGAAAGGTCTTTGATCTTTACTTAAACTCTATCCTATCTTTTGGTAAATCTTATCATTTATATTTTGAAGAGATTTAACCTAACTGACTAAGCTCATTTGGCCTGCCTATATAAGGCGCCTGGTAGGCTCAGTCGAAAGGTTAAACTTTGCGTGCATTATTGAGTTCAGAATCAGTTGTGCAAAGCGTTCATTCGTCCAAACCAGATACGTCCAGTACTCACAAAGAACAACCTTGAACCCTATTCCCTGTCTTGGTCAGCTTGAGTCTTTGCTTACATTGGTCATTGCATAATAGGTTTTGTGGTCTTATATTGCTTAGTGTTGAAGCGTGTAATAGGACAAACAATCTGGTTATTTGTAAGGTCTCTAACTCAGTAACGAGTATAGAGTTTCTCTCAGGTCAGTGTGTGACTTTGAGAGATTGGCAACACATCAGTGACGTTGTGTGGTGGTGATTAGGGTACTGTGCTGTATCCTGATTTTGGCTCTAGTTATAAGATAAGTAGTGTGACAAAATCCCAAGTAACTGGGTCGTGGTTTTTACTCCTAATGAGCCTAGGAGATTTTCCACGTGAAAAAAGCCTTGTGTTATTTACATTCTGTTCTTTACATTTTGTATTAGTCTGCTGCATAGGAACAACGTTCATAACATTGTTCCCTACCCGGTTCTCAAGTTGCAAAACGCGAGAAATTGGAGTCACTCTATTCACCCTCCCCTCTAGAGTAACTTAGGCACTCTTCAGATACCCCTTTTGAGCTTTTAGTCAATCATTTTGATAACCACATTACAAGCCAATTCCTAAATGTTTTTCCCCTTCCTGAGCCTTGGCTAGTGGAGCTTGGTAATTGATTTGGAGTTTGGTAGTTGTTATGAAGTTATGAATAAGCAAGAGGAGGTATGATAGTGGAAAGTGAGTAACTTGGTTGATCATTAGTTTCATAAATTGGTAGTTTGAAAGTTGGTTCAATTGTTAATCTTGAAAAAAAAATGATAAAAAAAATGTAAAAAAAAATCGGAAAACAAGTAAGGAAAAAAGTGTCGAATAAGTGTTCTCGGATGATGTTGAGCATAAATGTTACATTATTGGAAGGAGTAAACTTTGAGTAGTGGAGTTAATGTTTGTGTTTAGTGGTGTTATTTTTGCATCCCTCGGCCTTTCCGGAGAGGTTCGTAGGGGTGTTGCTCTCTCCACTCTGCTTTTTGGCTCTAAGTCTACATACTCAAATCCATACCCTACCCTATCCCAGGCCTACATTACAACCCTAAAAGTCCTTTTGATCATTTCATATGGAGTATCGTCTAGCGGTAGAGATCCTAGAGGATAAGGAAGCTTATGGTAAGATACTACCAATGTTTGAATCTTGAGTGACAATTGATTGTTTCCCCCAAACACATATGAGTTTGAGTGATCCACACTCCCTAAATTGAGGGTCTTTCGAACTAATTTGCTTCACTTTTTGAATGGGATTATCAAGTTGGTTGAGTGCTTTCATGCTTGTGACTATTTGAATTATTGCCGAATCTTGGAGCTTATGTGATCTTTTGGTGTACTTGTTCCTTCGATGGATTTCCATGCTCTTGATATCCTTGTTTGGTGTTCTACCTCGGTATCTGAAGTTTATAGGGTGATCTCTCGATCCTCTTGTGCTAGCTCATATACTTGCATGTTTTGTTGATTGGTGTTTGCTTAAGGACAAGCAAAAGATAAGCATGGTTGATAAACATGAATTTGTTGCATATTTTGTGATTATTTATACCTCCAATTGTTTGATTTAGTGTGTGTTCCATGTCCTTTTAGCTTAAATTTTGTTTCTCTTGTTCCTCTTTACGTTTTTGGTATATTGTGTGCACATATGCTAATTTTAGACCCAACTCTCAAGAGATACAAGGGCATTTACAAGATGGGAAGAACCAAGGACAAAGTTTGGACACTTCTTCAGTATTTTTTCCATAGGATCTTCATCTGAGCTCCAAATCAAGTGATTCAAAGTGCTATGAAAAACTAACAAACAGAGCTACAACTTTTCTGTTTTACGTTTTTGCCAAATCGAAGTGCAAAACTGATGAAAATGCGTCAGAAGGCAAAAACGTCCAAACCATAAGAAAAACAGGGGAAGAAAAATCCCCGTGAGCAGGTGAAAAACGGCCTAGGTCATTTTTGGTCAATTTGGCCGTTTTTCACCCAGTTTTCTGCCCTCTGGCGCGCGTGACCCTTGGGCTATAAGTACCCCCTTTTGTACGGGATACTATTATCTCATCTCATCCTTAGCTTAACTTTTCTAGGGTTTTCACTAGTGTTCCTCAAATAGTGAGTTTAGAGTAATTACTGAGTGTAAAACTTAGGGTAATTAGAGTTAATCTACTCTTTAATCCTCTCTAACTATTGGTTGTAAGTTCTCTCTTCTCTCTCTCTCTTTCTATCAATACTTGCAAGTTTGAATATTATGTTTTGGTTAATTAAAATTGATGACTTTATGATGATTAGTGGCTAATCTTTCTTACTAGAGTTGGGATTAGCCCAACTATGGTGTTTTTAATGCTTGGATGATATGATTTGTATGTTATTATTTGGGTAATTGCTTGTTTGGTAGTATGCACCCCAAGTGTTTGATGAAATGCCTAACTGAATTTATGGCTTTATTTTGATCAATTAATCTAAAACCGAAAGGGGAAGGTTGATTGTGAGGGGTTTTACTAACCTATTGTAACACCTCCCGAATTCGCAATGATTTCCTGTGGACTATCGACGTCATTATCCATGACTCGACACCACTAAACTGTCACGGACACAAGGGTTAGTTACTGCAACATTTATCGCTAAGGAGTAAATGCTAAGGAGAAAGAAAGACTACGCATCAAAAGGAACTTCTAAGGAACTAATTATTCTAAAACAGTTAATATCAGAGTTGTCTATAGTGAGCTAAAACCATTAAACCCAATTTATTACAACTGGTCTTCAGGGGCAAAACCAAATCAAAATAATTAATAATCCCACGATCTAATCCAAACAGAAATAGTTCTATCAAACGACGCCAACTCTAACCTTTCAAGCTGTACGTCCTCAATCAATCTAAACCTGCACTTTGGTTTCCGTGACGCAAACAAAAATACAGAAGAAAAGAAAAGAACCCAAAGAGAAACAAAACTCAGATAAACTGAATAAACGTCATCCGTACCCAGTAAAAACATTTCGCAAACCTTACCTGAGGTTTTAGATGAATCATTGAAATTCATTTGCGTACGCACATAAGCAGATAATCAAGCATACGCATAACGACATTCTGTTACATACAATTCTTGTATAGTGATCATACGAAATACGACACAGACATTCCGTCTTGATTAGAGAGATGTAAGAGAGGTTATAAAACAGCGATTACCCATACTGTTTATCGAAGATACAATCACGCCATGGACTTAATGACTCTAGTGTGCACACTACCTCTAGTACAATTACACGAGCCTAGAGGACTTAATAAATGGGGAATTATCCGTCACACACACTGTGAGGTGTCCATAAGTAACTTGGGAATCACTTGAACTACACCATTAGGTGCAATCCCGATAGCTCGACTACTCCCAGGGATCCATTAGGAGTCTTACTCTCATTTAATTCAATTCACATAATTTGCATTGGTTGACATAAGTGGTACTACGAGACCACGACTTACTAATTCATTTCATGCTCTAGACAATGAATAGTAAATAACGACGATAATGATAATTCAACACGATGAGAATTAAACATGCTTTAATTCAATAACGCCGATAATTCAATAACGATGACAAGTAATGTCTAGCCAAATTTTGGCAGCACTTCGGCAGGGTAACACGATAGCCAAAGATTCACAAATCATCAAAGATATTCATTCAATAATAGATAGGTGCT
Organism: Tetragonia tetragonoides; assembly: GCA_038025085.1. Classification (NCBI taxonomy): domain Eukaryota; kingdom Viridiplantae; phylum Streptophyta; class Magnoliopsida; order Caryophyllales; family Aizoaceae; genus Tetragonia; species Tetragonia tetragonoides. Next base: position 33,002,002 of record CM076151.1, on the reverse strand, counting down.
CACTGGCACTCAATAATACCCATACCAATTAGCACTTATTTAATAACATAATAATACAAGTAATTCACCATTCAACAATTGTCCAATAATCATCATATGGACTAATTAATTCCCAAAACATGATAACATCGACATGTTAGTTATAAATCATATTTACAGCGTTAAACATGCTTAAGAAGTCTCATAATAACGACGATATAATTTAATCATGCTTTGCATATTAAATTCACAACAAATTCCCAATTAGCACATAACACATCAAAATAGTTTTGATGCGGCTTTGGAAGAAGTTAAGCATGAGAGTTTACCATTAATACGCTACCAAACACTACGTAAGCTCCACGTACAAAGATTATCACGCTCGCTCGTTAGGCCATAATTAAAAACAATTACCGAGAGTGAATTTATTAAATACGAAAATGAAAACAGTAACAAAATATTAATCTGATATTTTTATTAAAGTCCTTGATTTATTCCAACCAATCTACGCTTTAGAAAATCCGAATTCGAGTTCCAAACCAGTGCAGAAAAATTAAAACGAGAAATTAAAATCTGTTGAAAATAGGAAACATCTGCACGATAAATCAAAAACGCGAAAAAACAAAAACCATTGCGTGAGCCCTAAACCACCACCAATGGTGGTCCGGTGACCCCCACACCACCCACCAGCGCCGGTGGTGGTGGTGGGACCACCGTGGTGGCTCACGGCGGCACAACCACGAAGCACAAAAGAGAGAGAAGAAGAGAACGAATGAAAGAGAAAGAAGTTGGGGTGGCTCACCAGCAGCGGGGCGGCAGTGACCGGAGCGACGGCGACCTCTGGTGGTTTCTGGCAGGAGGAGAGAGTAAGGCATATGGTGAGCAAAAGAGAGAACAAGAGAAAGAGTAAAGAAACGTGAGAAAAAGAAAGAAGAGGAGAAAGAGGGACTCACCGACGACGGCATGGCGGCAGCGACGCTGGTGGTTCTCCGGCGAGCAGGCCAGGAGAGAGAAGGAGAAAGAGCAGGGTGAGAGAGAGAAGGAGAGAGTGATGAGGGTTTGAGCAAAGTGTGCAAACTGAATACTGTCTCATCTTTTTCTATATATACTCACCCACAAGGGTTTTGGTCAATGAAAGTCAAGTTAGGAATAAAAGAAATATTCCCATTAATTTAATTAAATAAAATTCTTCCCGAATAAATAATAAAAGAAGTATGAATTCTCTCGATCGTTAAAATCATTTAAATAAAGCTCTCAAATAAAATTAAAACTAATTAAAACAATATGAAAAATTCTTATTCATATATAAAATATTTTAATTAAACTCCTCAAAATTAATAATTGTAATTTATGAAAGTCCCATAATAATGGCTTTAATTGAATAAATCGAATCCTTAAATGAATATACGATTAAATCTCCGAAACTATTTATAAATTACTTATGAATCAATATAATAATTATAGAAAATATTGGGGTATCACATTCTACCCTCCTTAAAAGAAGTTTCGTCCCGAAACTTTAGACATGAAGTAATCACTTCTCAAAACAAAACGAGTTTACCATACGAAGGTATAAAACGAATTTCTAGGACACTAACATATGCAAGATGAGCAAGTACGATCGTGATTCTAAGTTGGTTAACATGCACTACGCAATGCTTGAACATGCAATTTGTGCAAAGCGATAAAACAAAACACGCTAAAAGACGAAAATTTCGAGGCGTGACATTCTACCCTCCTTAAAAGGAGTTTCGTCCCGAAACTCAAGTGGGACTAGTACCTTCTAGGAAGAGGTCTAGATACTTCTCGCGCATCATGGATTCAGCTTCCCATGTTGCTTCCTCTTGACCTTGTCGAGACCAAATAACTTTGACGATAGGAATTGTCTTTGTTCGAGTTGAACGCTCTTTGCGGTCCACTATCTTGATAGGACACGTCATAAGTTAAACTTTCATCGAGATCGATCGCTTCAGGTCGAATGACATGAGTTGGATCATGTACGTATCGCTTCAATTGAGAGACATGAAACACACTATGGACTTTTGCAAGTTTCACAGGTAAAGCTAGTCGATAAGCAACCTCACCAATCCTTTCCAGGATCTCGTAAGGACCAATGTAACGAGGACTCAATTTCCCCTTACGACCAAAACGCATGACACCTTTGGTAGGAGATACTCGCAAAATTACCTTGCTTCCCACCTCAAACTTTTTCAGGTCTACGACCTCTATCAGCGTACGATTTCTGGCGATCTTGAGCACTACGCATCTTCGCGTGAATAACTTTGACCACATCGACGGTTTGCTGGATCATCTCAGGACCCAAAACTGCAGTTTCACTAATATCGTTCCAACAAACGGGCGATCTACACTTCCTTCCATACAATGCTTCATAAGGTGCTCGATCAATGCTTGAGTGATAACTATTGTTGTAAGAAAACTCGATCAACGGAATATGTGTATCCCACGAGCCTTGATACTCGAGAGCACACGCTCGCAGCATATCCTCCAATGTCTGAATCGTCCTTTCCGTCTGACCATCAGTCGCAGGATGAAAAGCAGTACTGAACTTCCATTTGCTTCCAAAAGTTCTTGCAATTTCTGCCAAAAGTGTGATAGAAATCTCGAATCTCTATCTGAAATGATATCTTCTGGAACACCATGAAGTCTCATGACTTCCTTGACGTAAGCATCCGCTAGCTTCTCCATTTCCTAAGTGTCATTCATTGGGATGAATCTCGCAACTTTTGTTAGACGATCTACAACGACCCAAATGGCGTTGTTTTTCTTCTGTGTCAATGGTAAACCCATGACAAAATCCATTGAAATTGAATTCCTTTTCCATGTAGGAACTTCAAGCGATTATCATTCCACCAGGTCTCTTGTGTTCAATCTTGACCTTCTGGCACGTTAGACACTTAGCAACGAACTCAGCCACATCTTGCTTCATACCTCTCCACCAAAACATTTGGCGAAGATCCTTCTAAAGCTTGTCTCCACCATGATGTACAGAATAAGGCGTATTGTGAGCTTCACCCAGAATCTGACTCTTGATCTCCGGGTCATTCGGCACACAGACACGATCACGAAATCTCATTACACCATCTTGACCAATAGAAAATTCCTCAGATCTACCCTCGTCTTTGTGGTGTAGAATCCGTTGAAGATCTTCATCTGCACTCTGTTTATCCTTGATCTCGTCGAGCAAGGTTGGTCGAACTAACATATGCGCTAAGGTACATTGAACGTCACCTTTCAGCACAATCTCCACGTCTAGACTCTGCAAGTTACGAATGATCTCCTTCGGAAGTACTAAAGCAGTGTTCAACGAATGACGAGTCTTTCTACTAAAAGCGTCAGCTACCACGTTAGCTTTCCCTTCGTGATACTGAATATCGATGTCGTACTCCGTCAATAACACTAGCCATCTCCTTTGTCGAATATTCAACTCCTTCTGCGTGAATATGTACTTGAGACTCTTGTGATCCGTAAACATCTTGACAGCAGAACCATAAAGATAGTGTCTCCAAATCTTCAGAGCAAATACGACAGCAGCGAGCTCTAAGTCGTGAGTAGGGTAGTTATCCTCGTGCTTCTTCAGTTGTCTTGAGGCATAAGCCACTACCTTACCATGTTGCATCAAAACACAGCCTAAGCCATGCTTAGACGCGTCACTGTAGACTTCGTACCCTTCAATTCCTGATGGCAAAGTCAAAATCGGCGCGCTCGTAAGGCGTTTCTTCAATTCTTGAAAAGCAGCTTCGCACTTTACAGTCCACACGAACTTTGTCGTCTTCTTCATCAAGTTTGTCATAGGCTGCGCTATCTTCGAAAATCCTTCCGCAAACCTACGATAATAACCAGCTAAACCAAGAAAACTTCTAACCTTAGTCACGCTCTTCGGTGCGGACCGATCCATAACAGCTCTAATCTTTTCCGGGTCAACTGCAACTCCACTCTTAGACACCACGTGTCCTAAGAAAGAAACAGTTTCTAACCAAAACTCACACTTTGATAACTTCGCATACAGTTGATGTCGTCTCAAAATCTCCAAATCGGTACGCAAGTGTTGCTCGTGCTCAGCAGCGTTCTTTGAGTAGACCAAAATATCATCGATAAAGACAACTACGAATTGATCTAGATAGGGCTGGAACGTACGGTTCATCAAGTCCATAAACTTCGCAGGTGTGTTCGTCAATCCAAATGGCATAACTGTGAACTCGTAGTGTCCATACCTCGTCCTAAACGCGGTCTTTGGAATGTCAGGCTCGGAAATCCTGAGTTGATGGTATCCTGAACGTAAGTCGATCTTCGAGAAGACAGTTGCTCCACGCAGTTGGTCGAATAGGTCGTCAATCTTCGGCAGTGGATAACGATTCTTGATCGTAATCTTGTTCAGCTCGCGGTAGTCTATGCACAGTCTCATACTACCATCCTTCTTGCGCACGAACAAAACAGGAGCACCCCAAGGCGATACACTAGGACGTATGTATCCCTTGTCCAGTAGTTCCTCAAGTTGTGTCTTCAGTTCTTTTATCTTTGCAGGAGCCATACGATATGGAGCTTTCGAGATCGGAGCATAACCTGGAGCTAAGTCGATCGTAAAGTCGATAATGCGTTGTGGAGGCATTCCGGGAATCTCGTCTGGAAAGACGTCAGCGTACTCCGAAACAAGTGGGATAGGTTTCGAAACTTCAGCTTCTCGACTTGTATCCACCACATGACATAGGTAAATTTCTTCACCCTTAGTCGTGCACTCCTTTGTTTTCATGGTCCCCACTACCTTCAACTTTGGCTTGACCATGACTCCTTTGTAGGTAATACTCCTACCTTGCGGTCCACGTAACGACACACGTTGTTCATAACATGCTAACTTAGCCCTATACCTGGCTAACCAATCCATCCCCAAAATCACGTCGAAATCCTTCAAGTCCATCTGAATCAAATTCGCAGGCAAATCGGAACCAATTATCCTAATCGGACACTTTTCATACAACGCTTTACAATTTACAATCGTACCATCTGGCATCCTAATATTGGCACTATACACAGAACTAGGCTCTAAACCTATCTTAGATGCAAAGCTCTTAGAAAGAACCGAATGCGTTGCACCACTATCAAATAAAACAAAAGCAGGTTGAGAGTTAAACGAGAAAAGTACCAGCGATCACATTCGGGTTCACCTCAGCTTCATTGCGGTTCATCACATAGACCCTTCCATTTACCCCTCTATTTTTGTTGTTGTTGTTCTGCACAGGGTTGGCAGGTGCGGGAAGTTGTGCTTGATTATTCGCAGCAGGAGCAGCAGTATTGTTGCGGATGTTGTTGTTGTAACCCCCATTTCCACAGTAGTTACCACCATTTTCGCGATTACCATTTCCATTTCCATTTTCACCACCATTGTAGTTATTATTGCGGTTCTGATCATTGTCGTTCCTTCCACGACTCCAGCATTCAGAAGCTTTGTGGCCAGGCTTGTTGCACTCGTAGCATTGAAGCACATCGCCACGACAGTTCTTGCCAGGATGCGTCTTGTTGCAGCGACTACAAGGCGTATTCCTCCTAGCTAAGATCGTAGCTCTATGATTGTTCGAGTCACGATTCCTGTTCCCGTTGTGGTTCTGACCACCTTGGTTGTTGTGATTGTCGTTTTTCGGTCTTGGCCTCTTGTCTGAGCCACTTGACTGGGAAGAATTCCCTTTTCGTCACGTTTATGTTTTTCGAGCAACGAATCACGACGATCCACTGCACGCTCTTGGTTCAAGGCTTTCTCGTACGATCCTTGGAAAGGCAGCGAGTTTCCCATAACAAAACGCTGGATATCCCACTTCAAACCATCCTCAAACCTTTCGACACGTTCAGCTTCGGTCGTCACCAAGTTAGGTGCAAAAGCAGCAAGCTCATTGAACTTTGTTGCGTATTTAGCTACAGACAGCTTCCCTTGATAAATGTTCTCGAATTCCCGTTGCTTCTGGCGACGGACAGCTCTAGGATAGAACCTTTCACGAATAAACTCTTTGAACTTAGTCCACCCAAAGTTCTCAGTAGCTAACAACTCAGTTCCCACATCGCTCCACCACTTATTAGCCTCACCCTTTAGGTAGTACGTGGCGGTGTTGACCTTCGTGTTGTCGGGCCGACTAGTCGCCCTAAACAGCTTTTTGAACTCAATAATCCAGTTCTCAAGCTTGGTGGGCTCAGAACCACCCTCAAACGTCGGAGGTTTGAGTGCATCAAAATCCCTAAAGTTACGCGTCTCAGGGTTCTGCGTTTTGCGATCTTGCTCTTGGTGTTCCAACTGGCGCGTGATGTGTTCCACGACATTGGTAAGACCTACTTCTAATCTCGCGAGTCGGTCTTGGGTTGCCATTATAACAAATCTGAGACATAAAAGAGCAATGGTTGATCACCATTTCAGCAAAGTTGGCACGTTCGACCCAAATTGAGGTCTAATTGAGAGATATAGGTTATAATTGAAACCAATCTCTTGACATTTAGCAAATAGCATATAGGTTCCAATGATCGACCTTATATTGTAGGTCTAAGCAACACACTTGCTTTGAATGTTCTCAGTTCTCATGCATAATAGTTCGATATACAATAACAAAGTAGACACATTGGTCTCACACGATTGATAAGCAATAACATTCACATTTCACACATCGAGGCTCCATACTATTTTAGTAGGGAAATAAACAATGACATTTGATTGCATACAATACATGCTTAGCCTTTGGCTCACATTTGATATGATCATGCTCAATGAAAATTTCGCCATAATTCCGACATGGATTTCCCATCATGTCTAGGCAATACGAGATAGCATTATGAAGCTATGAGTCAACCATGCAATTATGTGATAAAAAAAATCATATAAAACAAACTCTCAACGATATCATATAATCAAATGAAGTAGTCTTGCAACGAGACAAGTTGCAAGTAAATAATAGTCATAAATATTTGTTGCCTATGCAACTACACCAACATAAAAATTTGACCACGCAGGGCCATCACAATAATCTAAAAGTTCCAATAAAACTCAAGTAAAACTACTAAGGGAATAATCTAGTTCTACTTGACGGTCGCACACATCTTCTTTGCGCTAGGGGACTCATCGTGATCGGCCTTCCTCCTAGGCTTCACCTCTTTGCAGGGCGTGTACGGATAAGCATAACCACCGAACTTCTGGGGCATGAAATGCTTCCTAAAGTCATCGGCGTGTTTACGCTTCTTGGTCCAGCAAGTCTCGCACATGTCCTTGGCACAGGCACTACTACACGGTTCACCTTCCATTCGAACTCGGATAGGCATAACTCAGCTGCAACGCCTCTAAAGCAGAGAGACCATCTTGCACCTTCACCATACTTCTTCTCGTGAATATGACCACTCTTGGAGACCACGTCGTTGTACTTCTCCTTGAGTCCCATCCAAGGATGGATGTTAGGTAGACCAACCAGTAGTAACTCTACCCATAAGCCTTCATGTAGACTCGTGCGTTCTCGTACAGATAACGCTCGATCGTAGTATAAGCACGTCGTATGTAGATACGTATATCTTCGAGCTCAGCATCAGTAGCAAAGAGTGGCTCCACAGGAGGAGACCAATCCACAGCAGGAGTAGGTGCAGCAGTAGGTGCAATGTTGTTGTCGCTCTCGGCACCAATATCCTCTAAATCCGGCATGTCATCATGCTCTTCCGGTGAGGTATGATCAGAGGGATCTTCCTCTTCATCCACATATGCAGCAGGTGCAGCAACTGGAGCAGCAATAAGCGCGGGTACCGGCGCGGGTACAGGCGCGGGGCGTGTGGCTATTGGAGCAGGGCATGCGGCTTCGTTGCGTACGACGATCACGCGCGCGGGTTCACGGCATACGTTCGCGTCGTTTCCCAGTGACTCGCTATCCGATGAAGCTATGTACTCCGCTGGTGGTGCACGATGGGCTAGGGTGCGTGCCCCTTGGTGTGCAGTCGTCATTCTAGCGGTCTTTCTTGTCCTTACCATCTACAGGTAGACAATTAAACAATGAGAACATTATAAATCACAAGCAAAGTGATTTCAAATAATTCATATCTTCTAGGACTACTACGCTCAACGACTTTAATAATATTTTATTTTCCCCAACATGAAACTAATCTTCATTAATTCATTTATTAATCCTAAGCAACCTTTTTAAATCTAGGGCTCTGATACCATTCGTAATACCCCCGAATTCGTAACGATTTCCTGGGGACTATCGACGTCATTATCCATGACTCGACACCACTGAACCGTCACGGACTCAAGGGTTAGTTACTGCAACATTTATCGCTAAGGAGTAAATGCTAAGCATAAAAAAAGACTAGGCATCAAAAGGAGCTTCTAAGAAACTAATTATTCTAAAACAGTTAATATCAGAGTTGTATATATAGTGAGCTAAAACCATTAAACCGAATTTATTACAACTGGCCTTCATGGGCAAAACCAAATCAAAATAATTAAGAATCCCACGATCTAACCCAAACAGAAATAATTCTATCAAACGACGTCAACTCTAACCTTCCAAGTTGTACGTCCTCAATCAATCTAAACCTGCACTTTGGTTTCCGTGACAGAAACAAAAATACAGAAGAATAGAAAAGAAACAAAAGAGAACAAAAATCAGATAGACTGAATAAACGTCATCCTTACCCAGTAAAAACATTTCGCAAACATTACCTGAGGTTTTAGAAGAATCATTGAAATTCATTTGCATACGCACATAAGTAGAAAATCAAGCATACGCATAACGACATTCTTTTACATACAATTCTTGTATAGTGATCATACGAAATACGACACAGATAATCTGTCTTGATTAGAGAGATGTAAGAGAGCTTATAAAACAGCGATTACCCATACTGTTTATCGAAGATACAATCACGCCATGGACTTAATGACTCTAGTGTGCACACTACCTCTAGTACAATTACACGAGCCTAGAGGACTTAATAAATGGGGAATGATCCGTCCCACACACACTGTGAGGTGTCCATAAGTAACTTGGGAATCACTCATCCCTTGAACTACACCATTAGGTGCAATCCCGATAGCTTGACTACTCCCAGGGATCCATTAGGAGTCTTACTCTCATTTAATTCAATTCACATAATTTGCATTGGTTGACATAAGTGGTACTACGAGACCACGACTTACTAATTCATTTCATGCTCTAGACAATGAATAGTAAATAACGACGATAATGATAATTCAATACGATAAGAATTAAACATGCTTTAATTCAATAACGACGATAAGTTCAATAACGATGACAAGTAATGTCTAGCCAAATTTTGGCAACACTTCGGCAGGGTAACACGATAACCAAAGATTCACAAATCATCAAAAACATTCATTCAATAATAGATAGGTGCTCACTAGCACTCAATAATACCCATACCAATTAGCACTTATTTAATAACATAATAAATACTAGTAATTCACCATTCAACAATTGTCCAATAATCATCATATGGACTAATTAATTCCCAAAATATGATAACATCGACATATTAATTATAAATCATATTTACAGTGATAAACATGCTTAAAAAATCTCATAATAATGACGATATAATTTAATCATGCTTTACATATTAAATTCACAACAAATTCCCAATTAGCACATAACACATCAAAATAGTTTTGATGGGGCTTTGGAAGAAGGTAGGCATGAGTGCTTACCACTAATACGCTACCAAACAGTACTTAAACTCCATGTACCAAGATTATCACGCTTGCTCATTAGGCCTTAATTAAAAACAATTACCGAAAGTGAATTTATTAAATACGAAAATCAAAACAGTAACAAAATATTAATATGATATTTTTATTAAATATCTTGATTTATTCCAACCAATCTAGGCTTTTGAAAATTCAAATTTGGGTTCTAAATGAGTGCAGAAAAATTAAAACGAGAAATTAAAATCTGCTGAAAATAGGAAAAATCTGCACGATAAATCCGAAAACGCAAAAAAACAAAAACCATTGCGTGAGCCCTAAACCACCACCACGACCACCACCAATGGTGGTCCCCGGACCCCCACACCACCCACCAGCGCTGGTGGTGGTGGTGGGACCACCGTGGTGGCTCACGGCGGCACAACCACGAAGCACAAAAGAGAGAGAAGAAGAGAACGAATGAAAGAGAAAGAAGTTGGGGTGGCTCACCAGCAGCGGGGCGGCGGTGACCGGAGCGACGGCGACCTCTGGTGGCTTCTGGCAGGAGGAGAGAGAAACTTCAGGGGAGAGAGAAAGGCATATGGTGAGCAAAAGAGAGAACAAGAGAAAGAGTAAAGAAACGTGAGAAAAAGAAAGAATAGGAGAGAGAGGGACTCACCGACGACGGCATGGCGGCGGCGACGCTGGTGGTTCTCTGGCGAGCAGGCCAGGAGAGAGAGCCGGGTGAGAGAGAGAAGGAGAGAGTGATGAGGGTTTGATCAAAGTGTGCAAACTGAATAATGTCTCATCTTTTTCTATATATACTCACCTACAAGGGTTTTGGTCAATGAAAGTCAAGCTAGGAATAAAAGAAATATTTCCATTAATTTAATTGAATAAAATTCTCCCCGAATAAATAAGAAAAGAACTATGAATTCTCTCGATCGTTAAAATCATTTAAATAAAGCTCTCAAATAAAATTAAAACTAATTAAAACAGTATGAAAAATTCTTATTCATATATAAAATATTTTAATTAAACTCCTCAAAATTAATAATTGCAATTTATGAAAGTCCCATAATAATAATTAATATTATTATGGCTTTAATTGAATAAATCGAATCCTTAACTGAATATACGATTAAATCTCCGAAACTATTTATAAATCATTTATAAATCAATATAATAATTATAGAAAATATTGGGGTATCACATCTATCAAGGAGATTGATCCACGAAAGTAGTATAAATCACCTTGGAAAACTATTGATTAGTTTGGACTTAATGGACCTATTTTGAATCTAATCCCATGAAAATAGGTGGTTAGTTTGAGTTAGGTGCTTCCTTTGGACCTTGAAAGAGGCGTTAGGTTACTTGAGTTCTGATCGTTCCCTTGCACTACCCATTTGATTGCATGTCATATTATAATCCATTGCATTAGAGCATCATTAGTTGGGTGAACCCCCAACTCTAGCTTTAACTCTTGATTCTTGTAATTGTGATTGCTCTTTCCTCTCATCTTAGTTAATTAATTCAGTTTTAGTTTTAGGTTTTATTAAATTATACCACCATCCAATTTACCCGAATTTGCTTAGCTTTCCCAATTCTAGTGATTTAGGTACTCGAAACACACTCGCTCCTCTTGGGAGATGATTATTTTACCACGCGATAAACCCGTATACTTGCGGGGCTATCAACCTAGAAACCAATTAGGTTTAAAACACAATAGATTTTATTCCAAGCTAAATAAACTTTACATAAAACAAACAGTTCTAATTATACTAGACTTCTTTTAAAAAAAGATTTTCTAAATAAAACTCTTATATTTAATATTGAGTACTAAAAAGATATTTCTAAAAACAATTGTAATAAAGTTATTATATAAAGAAAAACTCTTTGAAATCGTTTTCATAAATACATGTATAAAACTTACGTACTCAAGACACTAGGTAACTCACACACTGTTAGTTCATCTGTTACCAACTGTACCTTCGATTCCAACGTCAATTACTCAAGCACGACTTCTCTTACATGAAGTCTAATAAAAACAATAAAGCTCCAACTTCCAATTTCATGTCATGTTATTCTTGAATCAATCTTTATTGTATCAACATTAAGATTACCAAATCACAACATTCTTGATTCCGTTCTTGTTCTGTTCTTGATTCCTTGTAGACAAAATTTAGCTAGACAATGTTAGCTTGATAAGTGTCAATTATTTATCATCATCATAGTTCAACAGTGTCATTATCTCCGTTGAACTAACAATGATGGCAGGTTTACATAATGATGCAATAAGTTGAAACACTTCGCATGATTGCTCATGAAGAAACATAGAGGTTGAAAAATGTTTTTGAGACCTATGAGAGATCCTCGGGTCAATGCATCAACTTTGATAAGTCCAGTGTTTTCTTTAGTAAAAATATGAAGCGAGATGGGGCAGTTTTATTAAGTGAGCTTCTGGGAGTTGGGGAGTGTGAGGTTATGGGGAAATATTTGGGGTTGCTTTCCATGGTGCGGAGATCAAAAAAGGAGATTTTTAAATATATTAAGGAGAGAGTATGGAATAAACATCAAACTTGGAAGCAACGTTTATTTATTAGAGCTGGGAAAGAGGTCCTTCTTAAAGCTGTAGTGCAAGCTACCCGTTTCTCATTCCCTGTTTAAGCCAATATTTTGGGGTATTGAGGTACCAAATAAGGTGAAGGAGATGGTGTGGAGAATGGCAAGGGGTTATCTTCCAGTGAGAGAGAGCTTGGTAAATGTAGACGGTACTTTGTTCGCTGAACAGGGTGCTCATGGTGTCGGTGTTGTAGTGAGGAATGAGGCAGGGGACTTTCAAGCAGCGTGTATGACTGGATTTCAAGTAGTATTACAACTTGATGAGATCGAAGCGGTGGCTATGAGAGAAGCTATTTGGTGGTGTTGTAAACTAAGTAGGTTGGAGGAGAGTTTGCTTTGAGACTGATTGTGCGAAGGTGAAGAATGCAATGTTGAGTAGTGCTGGTGATCTATCTTACTTTAGTCTTATTATTGATGATTGCAAATAATTATTGAGTTTTTTTTAGGCTTTTTCTTGTATTCACATTAAGAGGCAGGCGAACAGTATTGCTCATCTTTTAGCTCGCGCTAATTTCATTGCAGTGAATAATGTTTTGTACTAGATAGATGAGCCCCCATCTATCATTCATGATGTATTGGAGTTTGATATGATTAATGATACTTAGGGGTGAAGCCAGTTTTTCTCAAAAAATATCCAAAGGTGTAGACGCCAAAAAAGTGGTTTTAGATTTCTCCGCAAACACCCGATAATGAAAGGAGTAATTTTTAAACTTGAACTGTTATTTTTGCTTTAATAGTTAAGATAAGGTCTCAGGTTTTTCCTCCAAACACTCCTTCATTTCATTTCATTCAAAAGCCCCGTTCAAGAGCTTTCCAACGACACGTCACATGCCTCGATCCGACTCCCGGTCGCCAAGTTGCGATTTAGGGGTAAAATAGCCTTTTACCGTTCAGGGGTAAAACGGTCTTTTTGCGTTTTTCGGAATATTTAAAATTCCTCCGGAAAATAAAAATGGGCTGGATGTCGTCATTATGACGACATTCAGCTGGCTGCTGACAGCCGTCAGCGGCCCTGGGAAAAGTCTCAGGGCCGCTAGCGGCGCTGACCTCATTTCGGACCCGGCTCGTTTTTCAAGTCCGTCTTTTTTTTCAGCTCAAATTCTGACGTCAAACCCTACCTCCCACGCCTATATAAACAATCCTTCACCCTCAGTTCGAAACACACAACCTACAGTTGGAAACCTCTATTCTCGATTGAGTACTCCCAAGCTTCTCCCTCTTTCTTCTAAAATTTGAGATCTTGCTTTACTATTTTTGTCAAATATAGCCTATAGTTTAGGTACAAATTCCTGAGGGCTCGAATTAAATTGCTTGCCTAATTGTTTATTTTCCAGTAGTCATAATGTAGATATCATGCTAGAATAACGTTTTTATCGCTTCCTAAATATTGTCTGTCTAGTCGTTGTGCTGCCCAATTTGTCAATCGAATGCATGTCTAAATAAGGGTCAATAATAAATTTTGTGATGCTTGTAGTTAACCAATTAATAGTCTAAGTCTAGGTTGTTAATCCGATTTTGCATGGGAATTATGTCTTTAAGTTATTAAGCAAACTTGAGTTAGTAGAGGCCGTCATAAAACGGGCGAGTTGGGTGCCTAACACCTTCCCACCTCGTACCTTCGCCCCCGAACCTATTATTCTTGGGTACTTATATGTTTTATATAAGCGGGAGTCTTTCTAAAAACATGATTAGTTCACTTATCGCGCTATTGGGTTGTCCCTTCGGTTTGTCCCTTCGATAAAACGCCGATAGCAGATTTGTGACCTCTTTCATGGTTTTTATTCAATTCAAGTCTTTACAAAAGCTTTTCTAACTCGATTGTCCCTTGAACTTATCTAAGCCCCCAACTGACAAATTTTCTATAAGGACGCACTCCGTGGCCTTAGAAATCCCGGGTCCTTACAGTGGCGACTTTACTCGGGACTTATTTAAGAGGGTGAGACTCGAAAGTCAAGTTTGCATAATTGTTTAAATAACATGTTCCATATTTTTGTATCATTTGCATCATTTTCATCATTTGCATGTGCTTTTGCACAACCTTTTGACCCTTATCGACCCTCAAGGAAGTTTGTGTCGCAACTCGTAGACAACTCGTATATCTAAAGGAATATACAGTTGTCCTATCGTGCAAATCGACGCTTCCTCACCCGTGACTCATCAATCATTGTTGATGAAAAGAATTACAATCGTTTTGTCAACCATCCGCCGAACGGAAATGGTAATTTGTCGTGGTAACCTCACCGGAGCCAAAAGCCTTTAACTCACATTTGTGCATCCGCTTGCTTGTTATGCATGTGTCGTTGTAATGCCCGTCTGATCACATGTTTGCATGTAAACTGCGTTGTTATTATGCTTGTATGAATGCATGATTATCGTGACTAGGTGCCAACTTGTACTTACGTGCTAGGAGTTGTTTCTTTTATTTTTAGCTAGTTCCTAGTACCCGAAGATGGTGCGAGAATTCAAATTCAATGAACACTCATCATTTTCCCAATGATATATTCTAAAAAGTCATGAACAATTTTCTAGGATCTTTTTAGTAAAAAAAAAAGAGTCAGTCTTTCAATTTCCCCTCTCCCTTTTCTTATTTCTGTATTTTCTTTTTCTTTTGATGTACTTGAGATTCGGTCAAAAAAAATATAGGCAAAATAATACAAAAAAAAAGGTGCCGAAAATTAAAGGAAAAAAAAATCGAAAAAAAAATATATAAATAAAAGAGACCGAAATTTCTTTTTATTTTATTTTATCCCATTTTTCATTCTCTTTGAGTCTAGAAAAATAAAAAGTAAGGATAGTCCATCTTTTTTCATTTTTTTTATTTTCGTTCATTGACTTTATTTTCCTTGGATATTAGTGAAATATTTGGGCATTTAGGCTAAAGGACTTTTCTCTTTTAGGACAATGTGTTTTCTATATGTGGGTCAATTTTCCATTAGATGAGAGTCTCATGGTTTTTCTTGTTACTAAGTGCTCCGTGCTTCCTATTCAGGATAGAATTCGAAGAAGAAAGATTGGGCTAGGGTTCGTTTCATTTCCCTACCATACCTTGATTCAAGCCACTTTGATCGCATCATGATCAGAACAATCCAAGAGTATCTGGTCGAGATGACCGGCCGAAAGGAAAGGTTGAAAGCCGACATCACCAACATTAAGTCAAGACAGTTGTGGGACACACCAATGTTCGTCCCTTCGTCTGAAAACCGGAAATCCGTGACTCCAGGAAAGCCTAGCCCTGTCCCCTAAGAGCCAGAAAAGAAACGTAAGAGTGACGCATCTTCCTCCAATGTCTCATCAAGGGAATACTACGTACCCCGGAATAAGCCAAACAGGGATTTCTCTCCATCAGGAATAACTCTCAGTACAGCTTTCGAGAGATTAGTAGACAAAGACATGCTCCGACCCATAGGTCCCACTCCAGAACCAAGTACCAAGGGTCGTAACTGGAAAGAAGGCGATTATTGCAAATATCACCAAGGGAAAGAGCATGACACAAATGACTGTTGGGCCCTTAAACACATCATCCAGGACAAGATAGACAATGGCACGCTACCATTGCCTAAAGTTGAAGAAACCG
The DNA here is from genome assembly GCA_038025085.1 of Tetragonia tetragonoides. Classification (NCBI taxonomy): domain Eukaryota; kingdom Viridiplantae; phylum Streptophyta; class Magnoliopsida; order Caryophyllales; family Aizoaceae; genus Tetragonia; species Tetragonia tetragonoides. Next base: position 32,986,154 of record CM076151.1, on the reverse strand, counting down.
GAAGTTTTGGCAACCTCCTAGGTGCTATCAATCATATTGCAATTGAGGAGTCCAAAGATTACTCTCACCTCATTTATGACGAGGAGGCCACTTTGATTTCTCAAAGATCCTATGAAGAAGAACCAGACATAAAATGCCACAAAATAGTGGATGACAAAAATCAAATACAAGAAAGTCTGGCTCGTTTAATCAAGGAGATACAAGAGATGAGAGAGAAGGTTGACATCCTAGAAGAATGCACCTCCAATCGCAGAAACGCAGTCATCTTGACCAAAGAAGAAACTTGGTGGCGCCAAGACCTCCTGTATCACAAGATGTCCAAGTATGGGGAACGGATTCTCTAGAGTTCTTTCTCTAGAGTTCCTCTTTCTCTCACCATTGGATTAGAGGGGGAGTTTTGGAACCATAGGATTAGAGGGGGTAACTTTTGGGAAATAGGTAGTTAGAGGAGAGAGATAGACACAAGAAAAGAACTCTACAGAAACTCTAGAGAAAGGAACTCCAGAGGATGCAAACATTAGAGGTATGTTCGTCCAAGGACCCCCACATCAAAGCTCCTGCCAAGAACGGAAATCCATTTCTAAGCTGCACCTACTGCGCAGCTGAGAGACATCACATCAACCAGTGCATGCGTTTTAAGGGGCTAGTCGTGCGTTTCATTGACCAAGGGACGATGTGGCCACCATACACTTGGACAATCAGCTGATGTCGTCATAGTCAAGAAAAGTATACCCCTCTCTTTGCGCCAATGGAAGCGGTTATGAACGTGCTAGTATGGAGAGGTGACATTCAGCCTTACATCCCTTTGGAAGAGGCAAAGTCAGAATTGGGAGAAAATCGACCTTATTGCAAGTATCATCGGGTATTCGGGCACCATAAAGATGACTGCCTACATCTAAAAGACGACGTCCAAGGTGTCATTTATAGAGGAGAAATTCCGCCACCATTAAGGGATGGCAACGTGGATGATGAAGCCTGAAACTAATTGGTTACCCGCAGGAGCTAGAGTAGTCGAGTCTGAGTCCCCAAGTTTCGTCGAGTTAGGGTCCTAGCTAAATCTTTAGGTTGAGTCTTGAGTAGGGGGTGTTCCCCTTTTTATTTTCCTTCTAAGTCTAGTTTCTTTTTTTACGGGTATTAGAAACCTTCTTCTCTAATGTCATGTGTGTTTATCCATTTTTGCAAATTATTAAAAGTCCTCTTGCTCATTTCTTTCTTTGTTTAGCTGTTGACAAATCCAATGAATACAAAATTGCACAAATCATTAACTAATCATATTAAGCAACGTAAGTAAACTTCGCAAAGGAAGAATGCAGATTTTCACTTTTTCAGGAATTCGAGTGGCTGAACTCCCTCAACGATGCCGCTCCACAAGAAGAAGCGAACCAGCCTTTTGCAACAACCTCGACACAAAGATGACTTTGGCTCCGATCGAAGAATATCATTGGTACCAAGACGTCTTCAACTGCATCACCAAAGGAGTATACCCTCGAGATGCACCACTAAAAGCTCAACGGGTCATCCGTCTCTTAGCGGCGCAATACATAAAATACAAAGGGGTTCTGTACAAGAAATCCCACAACGGGATTAACCTCAGATGTGTGAACTCCGAAGAAACCACAGAGATTATGGACGAGGTACATAATGGGGTGTGCGGACCACACATGAATGGTTGAATGCTCTCCAAGAAGGTTTTACGACTGGGGTACTGCTGGACTACTACGGAAAGGGATTGCTACAACTACGTCAAGAAGTGTAAGAACTGTCAGATATATGCCAACCTGCAGCATATGCCACCCTCGATGCTCCACAACTTCACTTCTCCTTGGTCGTTTTCCGTAAGGGGAATAGATATCATTGAAAAGATCACCCCAAAAGGCTCGGGAAGACATGAATACATCCTAGTAGCCATAGACTATTTTTCCAAGTGGGTTGAAGCCCAGTCCTATGCTGTCCTTACCTCCAAACAAGTGTCCAAATTCATAAGGAACAACATCATTTGTCGATATGGCGTTCCACATGAAATCTAAGTGACCATGGATCCCACTTCAAAGCCGAAACAGCCACCCTCCTCAAAAGCTACAAAATCCAGCACCACAAATCATCCCCTTACCGTCCCCAAACCAATGGCGCAGTAGAGGCCGCCAACAAAAACCTCAAGACTATCATTGAAAAGATGATAGAAAACTACAAAGATTGGCCCATAATACTCCCATTTGCCCTTTGGGGGTATAGGACATCCATAAGATCCTCTACGGGAGCAACACCCTATTCCTTAGTCTATGGTATGTGCATAGCCTTAGAGGGTGAAATTCCTGAAACTCAATGGTTACAAGCCCGCTACAAGGAGCTCATGTTCACGAATGAAAGACGCCTACGGACCCTAGACCATTCCCACATGTACCAACAACGCATGGCAAGAGAATTCAACAAAAAGGTTCGACCTCGGAATTTAAAGGAAGGGGACTTAGTTTGGGAAGATACGAGCTCCAGTTACCGACCCCAGGGGAAAATTTCGACCAAATTGATCCAGGCCATTCAAAATCAAAGACATTCTATCAAGAGGCGCAGTCCGGCTCATGGATATTGATGGCATCGAGTTCAGTCAGCTCACCAATATGGACCAACTAAAGAAGTGCTAAGTCTAAAAAAAAAATTCCGAAAATTAAAATTAAAAAAAAAAGGACGTACACAACTTGAACGAACTACGCTGGCCTGATTTCACATTGGATACGTAGGTAACCCTTCTAAGGAGCCCGACCAAAATCAAAATCAAAATCAAAAATCAATTCCATTCAACTCATTCAAAAGGGATAATCTTCATTCAAACTGAACGAATAAGCTTACATTGCAAGAATTAAAACTTTCTAAGGTTAAAGAAAATAATAATAATAATAATAATGCAACTATGAGGGTTTAAGCTAAACAAATTCCTATGTTGTTTTTTTAAAAAAAAAAAAAACTAGACTTGCTTTCCTAGAAAACTACTTTAATTCTTCTTCCTTTTAGAAGGTTTCGTTGAAGAATTCTTCTTTGAAGGACCCTGGCTTGAGACGACCTGTGATCGCTTCCTTGAGCTGGAGGCTTGCCTCTCTTCAGTACATGATAGTCTCCCATTTGAGACCTTTCCTTTCTTTTCTTGCCTCTTGTTTTTGAGTCATATCTAGACTTTAGTTGGTCCACTCCTCATGACGAAGGGCTCATCTCGCTTCTCCATCACTGCAAGAAAGCCAGTTCAGGTAAGTCTCAGAAACTTGGGTTGGGGCAATCACCCAAGGTACAGTCTAGCGATCCCGGCTACGCCAATACTTTCCCCACTTTGCAGCAAACTCAATGCTCAAAGCTACGATATTTGGTCTCGTAGTTTCCTGACGAGAGATAACCTGCTTCAAGCCGTATTGCCTCATGACCCTAGAGGGAAAGAAGAAAGTGGTCATGTATAAACCCAATATGGTAGTACAGAGGATCAATTTATCACTAGCCACTAAGGAAGTCAAGCTCCACCAGGGCACATGCCAACGGATGACAGGTCCCGCATGGAAAAAGGCATCCCATTCAGCAAGGGACTTTTCAGAATATAGCCTTTTCCTAACCAAGAAGCTAGCAGCAGTATAGGTTTTCTTTGACCAAGTCCGAGGAACACGAGCGATCAAATTATCTGGCGACTCTATCAACCTCAGATGCTCACATAACCAGATTTGAAGCAGCAGGGGGCTGCTAGAAAAAGCTTCGTGAGGAGATACTTTCAACCTGTCAAGCCCAATAATGGTTTCCCCTACGACCAGATGCAAGGGAGAATGTCCTTCAGCCATTTGATTAACCACTCGCAGCAACGAGGCTCTACCCAAGTTAGAAGATTCTCCAGTAACAAACAATAGGCGGTTTAACAGGCACAGTACAAAAGCCTGTCGACGACAACGAGTGAATATTGCATCTTTTTCAAAAGAAATAGTGAAATTTTCGCAAAGTTGAACCAAGTCCACATCGACACTAAGCACCATGTTTTTGGCTTCTGCAGATGACAAACCCAAGGATTTCTTGTACCGATCCCTAAAACCATCTCTCACATAAGGCACAGCTGGGGGAAGAACATCAGGCATATTACTGATCGCGACAAATTCCTCAACCAAAGGGCATAGTTCAGAGTTACTAAAACGAAAAACATGCAGGTCAGGGTCCCAATAATTCAAAGCAGATCGAAGAAGGGGCCACAATATTTGGTTGGTTTTAAAGTCAGCAGGGTAGAAACGTGAAACGGGGCTAACTCAAGCTTATCTTCTACGGTCAGATTTTTGCACCAGGCATCGAACAAATTTTCAAAGGATTTCACCATGGTAGAAATTTAGAAAAAGTTTGGGAGAACTAAGGTCTAAAAAAGTGATACAACATCAAGCATCCCGTAAACCCTATTTATAGGCAGACACACGAGCAGAAGAAGTCAGAAATCCACAAAAAAGCCACAAACCAGAGCCGTCAGCAGCACTAGTCAGCGCCGCTAGCACCCAGCCCAGTGCCGCTAGCAGCCCAGCCCAGCGCCGCTAGCGGCCCAGACCCTTGCTCGGTCCGAATTTTCCTTTTGCTCCAGCTTCCTCCATTGATCTGGTCCGCCCAATTTCAGCCCAGTTTTGATACCCGCGCAGAATTACAAAGCCCGAGACTCTCTTAGATTTATCTTTTTCAATTTTTCTTTTTTTTTATTTTTTTAGGGGGTATAAAATGTGTAATTTTTGCTTTTTTCTTGCAATTTTTACCTTTTTCTTTATTTTATTCCCAAAATTATGGCTTTGTCCTACTGCATAACACGTGGCATACTTAGATCAGACGGGCATAATGGAATATCATAGCATATCATACATATCATAAAAAATGCATAAAAGAAAAACAGGAGTTAAAATTTCCAAGGTCAATGTCTACAAGGAGGCCCAATACTGCTCAACTAGAATCGTTGTTGTCAGCCTCATCATCAACGAACGGCCCCTAATCATAGTTCCCAGTCGAGCAATGGAGAGAAGAGCTATAAATAGGCCTACTGTTATCAGGCCTCATGTCCCGCCCATCATACGCCGGTGCACGCATAGGGGTACCTGGCGAAAACCCCAAAGCAAAGAAGTTCGTTGTGGCCTGACTGGCGAAATCCATAGCCACATTCTGATGCGAAGGCCCAACATATGACACATCCCATCCAGGGGCGTTCGCCCAACCTCCAGTCGAGGGCGTAGCAACAGGCAACCTATCAAGAGAAGGCTGGAAATCGGAGGGAGAGAACATCTCAGGAACATGCGGAACAGAAGGCCTGGGCGCCTCATCAACAGGAGGCATGGTCACCACTACGGGAGGAGAATGAGCAACAGACGGTCTGCTCGCCGAAGAAGCCCTCGCAATAGAAGAGTGGCGAGGTCCCACCAAAGATGAAGACTGGGACATCTGCACATAATCAAAATTAATATGTTAAGTTAAGCACTTCACTTAGCCAAACAAAAAGAAGAGAGTCTACTCACATCAACGGTCTTGGACCGAGAACTCTTCCCCTTGCCCCATCACTCGACCATAGCCTTTTTTCAACAGATGAATGAGCTTGAAGATCTGAGAAGTCTGCTCCCGGTTTTTACTAAAAAAAAAGAGAGAGAGAGACACACAAAAAAAGTCAGCACTCAAAAAGCAAACACAAGCACAAAAAAAGAGAGAAGAAAGCTTACCCCCGTGCAACCATCAGGCAAGGGCAAGCCTTCCACCGCCTCTCCGTCAGCCATATGAAGGGGAAACTCCTCCACTATGCGTCCCCCACTCTCTCCAATATACCTCACCTCGTTGGTCGGCAAGGTCACGCTTGGGGGCTGACCCCGAGGAGCTCTAGAATGAGACCTCCTAGGACCCAGAGGAGCTAGACGATCCGCCTGCAATATACAAGTAGTCAGTATATTACACGTTACAGTTAAAAGATGCAGATAAGTTTCTTACCTCAGAAGTAAGGTCTGGCATCAAACGGTCCAAGCAGTAGGCCAGGTACACGGTCGTACGGTCCAAGCCAGCGACCTCCGGCATGAGAAACTCCGTGGCCGCCCTGCCACGGATCACGACCCCCAGGTCCCGCACACTTAGACCACGCAGGTAAAACATGGTCAAAGGAGGATCCTCCGGAACCAAATGATTACCCAGGGAGGGATAGACCAACCGAGTCAAACGGTCCCCCAAGTACCATACAAAGCTGAATGGCCCCTCGAAGACCACCCGTAGAGAAGACACCCTAAAAGACTCTAGGGTAATGTGGGGTGGAACCCCAGGAACGTCACCAAAAGCAGACCATAACACCTGCAGATTACCTGTTCAAAGTTCATTCACACAAAATGAACCAAAAAAAAGAATGCACAACTCAACAACAACGTACCGAGATGCGACATGGCTCTTAAAGGTGGCTCGAAAATGCTCCAGAGAAGTAAATGGGTGGGTATCCCTACTGACCCACCGTGAACCAAGAGGGAACATCCTCAAACCAGGACGATGAGGACCGAAAGCTGGAAAATACTCAAAGAACCACAGCTGCCAGACAAGCAAACAAAAAGAATGATTTCCACGATTGAAGACATAGGCAAAAAAAAAAGGGAGTGAAATAGGAGAGCCTACCTCTAGTATCCTCCATGGGCTCATGATAGATGTCCTCTCACTCGTCTCCTTAGGCCTACAGGCCCGACGACACCACTTCACCAAAGAAGCGTAAGCGGCGGCACCAAGGTTGTACTCATGAACCTTGGTCAAATCCTCCAAGCATGTCAAGAACCGACTTGACACACGCTCTTCTTCTGAGCAAAGATCGTCGACCCCAGCAAGCAAGCCAGGAAAATACGAGCCCTCTACTCCTCGGTAAGCCCCTGCTCCACTATGGCCTCCCACAACCGCGCCAAGGAAACCCGATCTTTATCAAAGTGGATGGATACGGGCCCGTAAAGCTCCAGCAAAGTGTCACTCCGTCGCCAGTAGTCCGCGTCGTACTGAATACGACGCCCTCTAAAGGATAACCCCGTCAGCACAGCAAACTGATAAGGAGTGGGGAACATCTCTCCTACAGGTGTATGAAAAGTGTTCGTAGAATCCCAAAACCTCTCCAGTAACGCCCGGGCAATAATCCTAGAATCCCCCGAGTGACAAGCGAGGATGACAGTCAGAAACTCATCAAGACCCGAGCCCAGTACCAAATTCCTGGCCCCCTCCGAAAAGGTCCCCAACATCATAGCCCAGTGGGAGGTAGTCCCATGAGCCTGCAGCAAAACCCCGACACCCTAGCCAACAAACAAATTTTTTTCTCAACACCCCATATACCACAAATACAGCTAAAATAATTCTACGCAAATTATATACAGCTGACCACCAATCCAGTACAAGTCCCAATTTGTTCATGTGCCGAAGCACTAACAGTTTCAATTTTCAGTTCAAATATACTGAACAGGAAAAAAAAGGAGAGTCAGAAAACATACCAGCTCTAAGTCAGATAAATGACTCCGTCTATCCGGCAACAGAACACTGCGGTTCCAAACTCCAGGCGGGCGACAGTCCAACCGCATAAAAGAATCCTAGTACAGTCAAGCCCCATTCGCGTGATCGGTCGGAGGTCCTCTTGTAGAAGGCAACCCGATGCGGAAAAGGCTCCGATCATACTCCTCATCACTTATACGATGCTTTCCTTTGTCTACGGGAGCCATGGGAACACAATGGAGTTTTCTCTCTCTACAAGTGGGAAAATAAAAGTTTCAGATTCGCAAGAAACAAGTACCCATTCAACAATGCAACCCAAAATTCAGCAACTAGGCGGAAAAATAAGCAAGTTCAAGACAAAAATCGAAGAAAACGGACAAGAATCGACTTACCTCAAGTGAAGTGAAGCACTCAGCAATGGAGGAAATTGAAGTTTGCTCTCGACAATGGCTTGACGAGGAAGGAGAAAATGGCACACGAAAAAGAAAAAACAACTCATTGAAACCATTTATTCGGCTCAAGCCCATCGCCGCTGGCCAGAGCCGCTAGCGGCCTCACAATTTTTGGGGTTAGTCAATGATTGCTTAAGCTATTGCGGTTAAACTATCCTTCTACGAGGTTACTTATTTTGTGTCAGTCAATGATTGCTTAAACTGTTGCAGTTACATTATCCATTATTTTTATATGTTTCAGTCAATGATTGCTTAAACTATTGCATTTAAACTGTTCATATGTCCTAACCACTTTACGGCCGATTATTTTTAATCGCGCTGTCTCGTTGACTTTTTCATTTCTCGTACAGGGACAGAATTTCGACATCCGCCGAGCGGTGCTTAGTCACTGTTTGTCGAAGCGCTCTACGTTGATCATTCTCAAAGTATTACTAACTTTTTCATTCACTCTGAATACAGGTCCTCAGCAGACGTTTAGATCATCTACGAGCGGTGTTCTATCCTGCTACCATAACCTTTGTTTTCTCTTGTGTTCACAGGGATGAAATCTTAGCACGCCACGAGCATGTATCAACTCAGGTTTGTCTTCATATGCATACATACTGTACACTCTCACACACCGTGTGCACATTAGCATCCTGCATGTCGCCTTCGGAATACTTTGATCTTCGCTTTTACTCAAGCTTGATCAAAGTGGGGGCTTCTGTAGACGACAAAAAAGGGTCTTCAGATTTCTCCGCAAAAACCCGATAATGAAAGGAGTAATTTTTAAACTTCAACGGCTATTTTTGCTTTATTAGTTAAGATAAGGTCTCAGGTTTTTCCTCCAAACGCTCCTTCATTTCATTTCATTCAAAAGCCCCGTTCAAGAGCTTTCCAACGACATGTCTCATGCCTCGTTCCGACTCCCGGTCGCCAAGTTGTGATTTAGGGGTAAATTACCGTTCAGGGGTAAATCCATCTTTTCCGTTTTTTGGAATATTTAAAATTCCTCCGGAAAATAAAAATGGGTTGGATGCCAGCGCCGCTAGCGGCGCTGACCAATTTCCCAGGGTCGCTAGCGGCGCTAACTTTACTTCAGGCCCGGCTCAGTTTTCAAGCCCGTCTCGTTTTTCACCTCAAATTCTGCCGTCAAACCCTACCTCCCACGCCTATATAAGCAACCCTTCCCCCTCATGTCAAAACACACAGCCTACAGTTGGCAACCTCTATTCTCGGTTGAGTACTCCCGAGCTTCTCCCTCTTTCGTCTAAAATTTGAGATCTTGCTTTACTATTTTTGTCAAATATAGCCTACAGTTCAGGTACAAATTCCTGAGGGCTTGAATTAAATTGCTTGCCTAATTGTTTAGTTTCCAGTAGTCATAATGTAGATATCATGCTAGAATAACGTTTTTATCGCTTCCTAAATATTGTCTGTATAGTCGTTGTGCTGCCCAATTTGTCAATCGAATGCATGTCTAAATAAGGGTCAATAATAAATGTTGTGATGCTTGTGATTAACCAATTAATAGTCTAAGTCTAAGTTGTTAATCCGATTTTGCATGGGAATTATGTCTTTAAGTTATTAAGCAAACTTGAGTTAGTAGAGACCGTCATAAAACGAGCGAGTTGGGTGCCTAACACCTTCCCACCTCGTACCTTCGCCCCCGAACCTATTATTCTTGGGTACCTATATGTTTTATATAAGCAGGAGTCTTTCTAAAAACGTGATTAGTTCACTTATCGCGCTATTGGGTTGTCCTCGGTTTGGCATTTCGATAAAACGCCGATAGCAGATTGATGAGTGCTTAAATAGTGTTGATTTTCATTGTATATATGCACTCATCCGTCCTATATTTGTGAGAGTATTCTCGTTTATAATTGGATTATTATTCATTTATGATGAGGATCACTACTTTGGTATGTTTGTGCGTTTAATGTGATTTTAGGATCATTTTGGAGCTCAAATGTGTAATTGGAATTAACATGGAATTTGGAGTGTCAAGAGAAGAAGCAAATAAGAAGGAATCAAAGTTGGAGATGCTAGAAACGTGAAGTCTTGGAGTTTTCTACAGTGCATGACCATGCTTCCAATTGGCATGATCATGTGTCGTCATTTGGGAATGTCAGTAGCCGAAAATCTTGAAGAAAAGAGCAAGCACGATCATGCCTATGTTGGCACGATCATGCTCCTGTGCGATTTATGCACAATCGACAAGAGACCTTTCCTCTTCTTTTCTCCCAATAGATTAAACGTGTATAGGCTTATAAAAGGGCTTCTCTCCCCTCTTATCTCACTCATCTCACACTCACATCCATCCATCATCTCTCTCTACTACATTAGAATAGTTTAGAGTTTAAATTAAGCACTTAGACTACTCTCAAATTCTCTAGTTTTATTTTGCAATTTTGAAGAACAAGTTCAAGCTTTGGGCAATTTCAATTGAAGCTTTTTGGTTTATCTCTCATCTCTACTCTCTCTCTTCCCCCTCTCAATTGCTTTTAGTTTTAATCGATTAGTTTATGATTGTTATTTCTTCGAGTTTGCTAGTTCTTGTTTAGTTTGAATCTTATCATTTGCTTAATAGTTTCTTTAATCATGAGTAGCTAATTTTCTTATTCTAGGGTCGATGTAGCTTAATTTGGGTTGTTTGATGTTTTAGTAAATTGATGCTAGCATGTTTGTTGAATTGTTGCACATGATTATTTGTTTGCTTATTATTATTCATAATTCTTGAAAGAGGGTTTTAAATACTTGGATGATTAGTATAAAATCGAAAGGGGAATGCTAATTGTCGGACTTCGAATAATCATCTTGATTGCCTAATCACGAAAGTAGATTAGAATATCTTGTGGGCTTTGGATTGATTTTGTTCGCTTTAGTTTCTTTGTTTGAATACTCAAAAATCCAATTCGAATTTCTTAGCTTGTTGTATATTTAAGAAAACTTAATACTTGGATATACTAGCTCCCTGTGGATACGATAATCTTTTATACTACTCGATAAAATCCGTATACTTGCGGAGGCTATCACAAATTTGTGACCTCTTTCATGGTTTTTTTTTTCAATTCAAGTCTTTTCAAAAGTTTTTCTAACTCGATGGTCCCTTGAACTTGTCTAAGCCCCCAACTGACAAGTTTTCTATAAGGACGCACTCCATGGCCGTAGAAATCTCGGGTCCTTACACTAGGTAATGGCTTTTACTCCTATTGAGCCTAGGAGGTTTTCCACTTTAAAAAACGCTTGTGTCATTTACATTCTGTTATTTATGTTGTGTTTATTATTGCTGCATAGGGACAACGTTGTGCTTACAGAGTTTCAGTTTTTCAGAAAATAAGGTGTCACTCTATTCACCCCTCCCCTCTAGAGTTACTTAGTGCACCTTCAGTTGAAATGGATTTTTTGTCATGTGAGATGATGAGTTTACAATGTATCTTATATTTTGTTACTTCATATTAAAGTAATTGTATTCGTAGACTTCCCACACATGGTAGAATTTCATAGGAACGGATGAAGTATAGTAAATACATAATTTATGCTAAGCTTTGTTCTTTCGTCGCCATTATACAATATTTCCTCCTCCATTTCGTTTTCATATGTTTTCGTTCGACAAATTAGTTTGTACAAATCAATTTATCTTGTTCTTCAAGTTCAATTATGTTTCATTTGACTATAACTTATTCTTTGTCAAAAGAAAGAAAAAAAAAGAAAAGAAAATCGATAGTTGTATTGTATAGTTGGATTAATGAATTTTGATGTTAAAACTTAATTTATAAACCACTTATGACAGATGGTTGGAACATCCCAAAAATATAAGGAGAGAAGTTACTTGAGAGACATATGCATTATCTATTATATATATAAAAGTGAATTTGCATAATTGGTACAATGACACGTGGGCGTCATGTCATCGTCTAAATAGTTGACACATCATAGTCTTATTTATCTTTTTTATTTATCTTTTAATAATTTCAATGAATCTTTATTACACATTCAACATACAATGTATTATTATTAACTAATGGGCCAAAGTCAACAAAATATTAAATACAATGAATCATTATAATCCGTAGGGTTTTTAAAGTGTCGAATTTGTCTTTCGATGTCGAATTTTGACCATAATTTTCATTTATATATACTAAATAAATAATAGTATGAAAATACTTTTCATGACGAATCCAACAAATATTGTTTTATACTTTGAATGAAAGTATTTTTGGCACGAAATATGCTCTAAGGATTATGGAATTGTCTTCATATCTTTAATTTTCGTTTCAGAATTAATGGTTTGCAAGTATATAATTTGCTTTCTATAGGAAAGAAAAACCACCAAGTTCAATTTATTAACATTTTTTTTAAAGTAATGTATGTTATCAAGTTTACTACCCAATTTAAATAGTATAACCAAAAAAAATAAAAATAAAAAATCGTGCAATGCACGGGGAATGTGCACTCTTGCTAGACTGACACGTAAGTTTTGACACATGAGCAAATATTGACATGTGATCAAATAGTATAGATGTATAGGTGTATGTATCTTCTATTAGTACTATTTAATTCTTAGCGTAATGTCATAGTATAGGTGCATGTATCTTCAATTAGTATTAGTATAGGTGCATGTATCTTCTATTAGGTACCATATATCTATTAGAGAATGTATCTAATAAATTACTACAATGAAATATTTTTATTTGGAACCAAATATATTTAAATAAAATCGTGTATCACGCGGGACATGCAACTAGAATCAAACAGGAAAGCAAGAAAGTTGATTTGAGTATAGAATAGAGAAGTCCAGAGATTATTTCGTAGCAAGATGTGACACCGGCAAAAAAAATGTTTCAAGTTTGTACCAATAAAAATGTTTTAGATGTTATAAGCACACAAACCGTGAATCGCACGGGAATGTAACTAGATGTTGCGCGTTGTTAGATGGACACTTAGACATCTATGTAGGCGCTTACTATTATCATCATTTGACATGTATAATCCATGTCATACAAACAATTAATGCTTTACATTCATACTTTGAATTTGATGTACACTTAATTAACTCATGATTCAATGTATGTGGTTAATTTAATTAGTTTGACTATTAAGTGGTTAATTAATATACTTTGAAAAATTAATGTATTGTAATTGTTGAAATTTATTTGGATCAAATATAAAATCTATCATATGCTGGAAGATTATAGTTAATCAAGGTTGTGCTCTTCCCACTTCAGAATTTCTGGACCCAGTTCTTCCACATCCCAGTGGGGGTGATTCATGGCATAGAATAACTCTGCAGGAGATACTTATGGACTGGATCATGCAATCCCAGCCGCAGGGCCCTAGTGGCTTGGGAGGACCTCTGTGTGCCAGCAGCTGCTGGTGGCTTGGGTGTTTTCAATTTTAGAGTTTGGAACAAAGCTTCTGTGGGAAAGTTGTTGTGGGATATACAACATAAGCCTGAGAAGCTGTGGATTAAATGGATAAATGCCTATTATATCAAGGGTAAGGATATATGGGTCATGCAAAAACCTAAGGAAGCTTCCTGGGTCATACAAAAGCTTTTTGATCTGAGAGATGGGTTGAAGCAGTTCATTACTAGCAATAACAAGTATAAGGTGAGTAAAGCTTACAGATGCTTGTTACCTGTTGTACAGAAACAACCCTGGGCTAACCTAGTATTGAATTCTCTAGCTCTCCCCAAGTGGAGAATCATATTTTGGTTAAGTGTCAAGAACAGATTACCCATATGGCAAAATCTGTACAAAACAGGCATCCAAGGACAAGGTATATGCTGTTTGTGCAAAAATAGTGAGGAAAACTCCCAGCACCTGTTCTTTTACTGTCTGTTTTCTAGTCAGATATGGGATAGGATCTTTCAATGGCTGCAGATTTCCCCTATCCAGTGGCAATGGCCAGGAGCCTTCATACAAATCAGTGAGAATTGTAAAGGGAGACAGAAGAGTGCCCAAGTCATGAGAGCTTGTGCAGCTGCTGTAATATACTCTATTTGGCAAGAAAGAAACATGAGAATATTTCAGGGCAAGACAAGCACGGTTGACAGTGTCATGAAGCAGATCACTCTCACATTGCATGGGAGAGCTGCAGCAGCAAAAGATATGAAACTAAGAGAATTTTTCCTAACTAAACTTAACTGTTATGGTTAGAGATGGCTAGAGCATATGTGTTTTTGAGATTTTTTTCTGGCTTTATTGTAGCATAATTGGCAGGCAAATGATTGTGGACTTGTGCTCAAATGCCCTTCCTAGAAGGTAAGTTGAGCATGAGCTATGATGCCCTTGTAGCTGATTCATGCGTGGGATTATCCCAGTGACAGTCAGATGTGACTCTTGGTAGTTTTGGAGGACTTGTGCTTAAACTGTAAACAACCTTTGGAAAGTAATGAAATGATATTTACATTCCAAAAAAAAAATATAAAATCTATATAGAGCTAAATCAAACTACTCGATTTGGAGTGAACATTTAGATCATCATTCAAATTGTAATTTTGGTTTTGACTTGGGCTTATCCATTTAGAGTTCCAATTTCAAAAATTCCAGCTTAATTTCAATCGATCCATTTAATACTTATGATATGTTTTTATTGGATTGCCGGAGTAAAATTGCAGTAAAATAGTAATAGTAGTATGGTTGCATTAGTGGTAGTGGTGATATATTGGACTGGATATTGGACACTAGATAGTGGATTACAATAAAAATTATAAACAAGTTTTCTATACAAACTAATATATTTATATTATGATTGACGATAAATGAGATATTGTATACGAAGTATTTTTTGTACTTTATCCTACAAATGATGCAATATTGTAGGTTTGTAGCATATTAAAGGGATATGCCATTATGCATACTTATGGTCTAGATATGACATATGCAAAAGATATCTTGAGATATACATTTAGAAATGTTTTATTTAGTAATTTTGGTGGTCTTTTGGACCGGATATTAAAGTAAATTGCAACAAAAAATAATAAACAAATTTGGCTATACAAAACCAGTTGGTTTATATCATGATTAACGTAACAACGAATGAGATATTGTTTATTTTTGGTATTTTTCCCTAAAATTGGTGTAATGTGGTAGGTTTGTGCATATTAAGGGATCGAGAGGTTCATGGAAAAATATTTTTGTATCCATATATGACATATGCCAAAGGTGTCTTGGAAGTTTATACCAATAAAGATATTTCATTTAATATCAACACACAAACCGTGCATCGCACGGAAATATAACTAGTTGTACTTGTAAGTACATATCTATGTTTCCGTAAGCTTTTAAAAACGAAAACTCTCTTTTAATTAAAACAAGCTTTAAAAAACCTAAATTGATCACAAAAAGTCAAAACTATAGATTATAAGCTTTCGTTAGTTTGGATACCCTTGCATCAAAAGAATTATACGTCCTCAAGTTATAGAATTGAGAGATAGATTGAGCAGAAAGTTCTTTAGTGATGTTCAATCTTATTAAGAGACACCATACTAATGGTATGACAACTAATATTTCATCTATAGAGTAATTGTTTTAAACAATTCTGCTAACATGGATTATTCTAGTACTCATTTCATTACTATTTCTTTTCACAGACTACTTTTGTGATTTTGCTGGTACTTGGTGGTTCCTTCCATGCCGATCTGCTTCATATCTTGTTAATCATTATTACTTAGAAGCTTTTTATCTCTATAAATCATACATAATGTATAACCGTGTTTATACAAATAATATATGGATCCAGTTTCTCCATCATAGGAAGCTTCGCCAACATTATCTTTGGGACTGTTTCGCACAAACTAATTAGACATGTCTATTTTTCATTTGGATTGATTCTCATTGCCATAATCATGGAATGTAGTACATACTCCTTGCTCTTCCAAGATTGATTCTAAGGCATGTCCATGGATAAACTTTGTTACCGTTTTATTAGTTTGTAAACTTTTAAAGGAAATTAATCATACATTTATCACGTTTTTACCTAAAGTTGATTCATCCAGTATGCCTGCACAGTATAGACCAATAATTCTTTGCAATACTCTTTATAAAATCATTGCTAAACTTCTTGTTAATAGGTTACGGCCTGACCTACACTACAGAAAATTATTAATCCATTTAAAGGCACATTTGTCCCTCAGCGATCAATTCATGATAACCTTCTCATTGCACAAGAAATTATATATTTTTTTAGAAAATCTAAATTTCGAGACGGATGAGTAGCCATGAAGTTAGATATGAAAAAAGCATATGACCGAATCGAATGGGATATCTTGTGGACTACATTAAAGCAATTGGGCTTCGATCCAAAATGGATTGAGTGGATTCGACAATGTGTCACAATAGTATCTCCTGATCAATGATACTCCTCCGGGTTTCATTCAACCTAGTCGCAGGCTAAGACATGGCGATCCTCTATCCCCATATTTGTTTATAATTTGTATGGATGTTTTGAGTCAGTGCCTATCGAAAGTAGCGATATCCAAAATTGGGATCTGTGCTAAGGTTTGTTATGGTGGGCCACAGATTCCTTGTCTTTTCTTTGCTGATGATAACTTACTTTTTTTCAAAGCCAAACATAAAGTTTCATCATACTTAAAAACTTTGTTGGACCAATTTTGTACTCACTCTGGACAATTAGTAAATTTTCATAAATCTTCCCTGGTACTTTCAAAGAACACGTCACCCCAACAAAAATAAATTGTCTCTGCATAATTTAATATCCCGCATAAGACTAGTCTTGGAAAATATTTGGGTTGCATATTCTCCAAACAGCGCTTCACAGCTCCTGTTTATCATAATCTTATAGAATCTACCCAAAGCCGCCTAGATCCTTGGAAAGCTGCTAACCTATCCAAAGCAGGAAAATTGGTACTTATCCAATCAAATCTCGAAACTTTGCCCTCTCATGTTATGCCAAGTTTTAAAATAGCGACTTCTACTGCCCACAAATTAGATTCGCTCCATAGGATTTTTTTTTTGAATAACTCTAAACATGGAACAAGTCCCCCTCTCATCTCTTGGAATAATATTTGCCGGCCCAAATCAGCTGAAGGACTTGGTTTACGAAAAACGAAAGCTATAAATAGGGCTTTCATAGCTAAATTGGGATGGAAAGTACTTACAGATCATAATAATATATAGGTCCAATTAGTACGAAAAAAATATCTCAAACGAACATTTTTTTTCAAAAAGAGGCTATGACTCAAGATTCCTTTATTTGGAAACAAAATTTAAAAGAACTATCCACTTTGCAACGAGGTATTCGCTGGATTATCGGTGACGGCTGTAATATCTCATTTTGGTTGGATAACTGGGTTCTACAAAATTCCTTAGCTTCACATTTACATAAGAATATCTAGGATGTTCCAAACATTGATTTAACCGTGAATCATTTTATTACAGATCAAGGGATATTGATAGACTGACTGAAATTGTTCTTAACTCCATAGTACAACTTATCTTGAGTATACCAATTCTACGAGAAAACACCCTTGATTCCTTTTGTTGGGGGCCGTCAACAGATATGTCATTTAATACCAAGACAACAACTTGGCTGAATCATGGACTAAATAAATAAAATGGACTTTAAAAACTGCAACTATAAATGGATATGGCAATTAGATATCCCTCCGAAACTTCAAATTTTCCTCTGGCAAATATTAAATAATGGTCTTCTAGTTCGTTCATCCTTAGCAGCTAGAGGATTAAATATCGAAGAATCTGCCCTTTTTGTAATGCTCATAGTGAAGATGTGTTTCATTTATTCTCTGATTGCCAAATTGCTAAGGCTTATCAATTACAATGGATAAGTCTTAAACCTGATACGGACCATATTATTGAATGGTGGTCACAATTGAAGCAAAATCGTCAAATTGAGCACTTACATAAATTTATTCACTTGACTTGAAGTTTGTGGAAATCTAGGAACGCATCGATTTTTAATGATACACCTTTTAATTTAACAGTTACAATTGTGAGGGCTCAAGGCTCATGGCAAGAATGTGAACATAGAATGCGGTCAGATCAACAATTCAATACATATAGCGGTCGTAATAACTCGGTAACTTCTAATAGAAATTCGGGACAACATAAACCAGCCAACTATGTTAATATTCATTGGGAAGCACCACCTGGACATTATGTCAAACTGAACTTTGACGGAACAAAACATAATTATGGATATGGTTCGGTTATGTTTTACGCAATCAATTTGGGCAAACTTGTCAGGTAGGTTGCAAACATTTGGGTCAAGCTTTAGTCCTCGTACAGAAGCTATTGCATTAAGAAATGGACTTCATAAGGCCATACAATTAGGATTTTCAAACATTTTTATTGAAGGAGATAACCAACTTGTTTTGCAGGCAATTCAAGGAGAATGCAAGAGTCCATGGAGTATACGCAGTCTCGTGACAGATATCAAGCAACTACTTCGACATGCCTCAAACTATCAAATTCGCCATTAGTTTCGGAAGGCTAACCACGCAGCAGACTGGATGGCAAAATATGTCTCGCAACATGTTGAGGGTGGTGATTGGATCAAGTTTCCTAGTTCAAATTTTAGTTATAGTCTTTTTTAAAATGCGACGGGTCTTATCCTCGAGAGAAGGGTCTCCTAATCGCTTTTCTTACCTTTTTAAAATAAAAAAAAAAAAGTAAAAATAATACCTCCATGGTGGGTATACCCTCGGACTACACACGATTGCGTTCGATTATGGTAAATTGATGCTTAATTATCTGAAAATGAGACATGGTAGGATTTTAGCTACCCATAGTCTGGAATTGTAGTTGTGGAAGAGCAAATAAACTGCACCATAATTGCTATACTCCCTATGTGTAATATACACAAACATGTCCCAACCATTGAGATAGAGACATGTGGTAGGGTCTCCACATAACCACGGAAAATAGGGAGATGATTTGGTAATTTTGAAAAAGGAGATTAGAGGGAGATAGGCACAAACATCCCTTGTGTATCACACAAGGTGTAAGCACAACATTACCCGAATAAACTGAATATCAGCTACAAACCCTATGGATTGCTGCAGTATAGAAGGGTACCAAAGAGTCAAAGACGCCAGCATAAAGATGGGTGCCTTTGTCCTCGAAGACGCCATCTACACTAGTACACTAGCATCGCTGCCTTATGGAGAAAATACGACATCTTAGATAATGTTTTTTTAACCGAAGGCAAAATGTCAAAATTTCTTAAACTTTAATCAGAAAGTCGTCTAATGTAGTAACTTGAAAGTTGAAATCCCATAAAATGTGGTTATTTTAAACAAGGTAACTATACAAATTCCGTATCTCCTCAGACAAATCTCATCCCCATTCTCATAATCTCAAAATCCCATTCCTACTTTCCAAACACGCTGTTATTATTCAATAATTCGTTACTAGACGGTATGACCCGGTTTAAACCGGGTTTAGTGGTGATCCTGGTGGATCGAATCCTAGCACATCGGACCCTTTGCCATTGCTTCACCAACCCTTAAAAACCCTCATTTCCAACCCACATATCTACATACCCACAAGCCCAAACTCACACCAAGCCCTAAAATCCCATCATTCCCCGTTCAAACCTCTCCAAAACCCTACCTCATATATCCCTCATTTCACCCCATTCCCCACATCGCCTCCTTCTCTCATTTTCATTTTCCCCCATTTTCTCTCTCCTCCCTTCCCGCAACCATGCCTCCCAAATTCGACCCATCTCAAGTAATCGACGTCTACGTCCGTGTAACCGGTGGAGAAGTAGGTGCAGCTTCATCACTCGCACCCAAAATCGGACCATTGGGTCTCTCTCCTAAGAAGATCGGTGAAGACATCGCCAAAGAAACAGCAAAAGACTGGAAGGGTCTTCGTGTTACTGTCAAATTGACAGTCCAAAACAGGCAAGCTAAAGTCACTGTTGTCCCATCAGCTGCTGCTCTTGTTATCAAGGCATTGAAGGAACCAGAGAGAGATAGGAAAAAGACTAAGAATATTAAACATACGGGGAATATCTCTCTTGATGATGTTATTGAGATTGCTAAGATTATGAGGCCTAGATCTATGGCTAAGGAATTGAAGGGCTGTGTTAAGGAGATTTTGGGTACTTGTGTTAGTGTTGGGTGTACTGTTGATGGCAAAGACCCGAAGGATTTGCAGCAAGAGGTTGAAGATGGTGAGGTTGAAATTGCTGATAATTAATTTTGATTTTGCTGTTGTTTTTATTATTATGGAGTTAAAATGAGGAAATGTGAGCACTTTTTTGTGTTTTGGGTTTTCTTATTTGGTACCCTTTTTTGGTTTTAGTTTGTTGCAACTGGAATTAGATTCTGGGTTCTTTTCGGAATCATGGATTTTGGCGTATTATTTAGATATTATCTATGTTTGAATGAGTTTACATAGTTTTTAATACTATGTTCTGTTTTGTTATTGTGGCTAATATGGTTTATATGTTTTGATTGCTAGGTTATGAGTAGAGTTGCATTTGTTGGGTTATATGATTAAATGAAATGTGGGTATAATCTATGGATTGCTGGGTTTAGAGTGGATTTATGCATTTGTTGATTTGGGTTGGTGCTTTGTATATAAGTTAAGAAATAGCACCGACGAAATCCTGATGATAGTTTTACTGATTATTTATTTCATTATTTCATATCAGAACTAAGCTATGTAGATTATGAGTAGTCTGTATTCCTATAAACTGGAATTTGTCTGATTTGTTATAAAATAATAAGCTAATGAATGTAAATCAAGCTATTGTAGTCTTGAAGTTCCTGCATTTGTAAGTTTTTTGAATTTGTGCCTAGAACTAAAGATTGTGAAGTTATAATTCAAATAATAGTTGGTCTACGATGTGGTTTAGGTTTCATGTGGTAGAATGGATGAGCTGTAAATCTTTAATGTTTATCATGAGATTGTGTAAGAGTAAGCTGCTCTGTGAGATTTAGACTAAGGGACAATCTGGTTTGATGTCATTGTGTGTGTACCATTAGCTGCGCTTAATGGTGCGCTTGGTGCTTAAGGTGCAGTGTAGTTCAATATGCATAATTGCATAGGCATAGAGTAGACCCCTTTCTGTCAGCATCTAGACCTAATTACAATGTCCGTTGAGCAACTAAAATGTATCAGTTTCTAGTTTTTCATTTCACAAGTTGCAGCTCCTTTAAGAATACACCGTTTAGGTCTCTAAAATCTTCGAACATGTCTACCATTTCACAAGTGCAGCTCCTTTAAGAACACATTTTAGGTCTCTGAAATATTCCAACATGTTTACTTGTCCATTCAATCCAAATGATGGTATGCTATGCTATCTGGGCATTCTGTTCTGGCTTTCATTATATTTACAAGACTAGTTGTTCTGACACACTGTCATCTGAGTGTTTAGAAACTAGTACAAACCAATGTTCTGTTACCTCTCTTAAAGCAATTTTTTTAGGGTGTCTCAAACTGATGCTTAGCTTAAAGTTCCTGCTTTCCTCCCCTCTCTTCGCCATCCAACGTCTTCAAGTATCTAGTTATCTACTTGGCCTATTTGTCACATCAACTGGATCATGTATTTGGTATATTTGTTGCCTTAGATGTCTGCAATGTAGAATTGCATGAGTCATTGGAATTTGGTAGAACTGTTTCTGGTGGTAATTTCACCTAGGTGTCATTTTTGTGTATATCTTGCCTTAGATTGATCTACAATTTCTCATTGCATCAGTCATTTGGGAAATGTAAGGAATTCTTTACATGGTCATTGGAGGCTGGAGCAATTACCTGCTTCCTCTCTAGAGTCTCTACCCCTTAAGGCGTAAAGCGTAGGGTATATCTTCATCGCCTGTGGATTCAGTTTTGTTTATCTATTCCTAAATTCCATTGGATTTGAAGTTACAGTTTACCTGGGAAGTGTAGTTGTGATGATCTGTTTTCGTAGAGGGATAACTGATCTGCCCTTGTTTGCACCGAAGATTGTTTTGAAGGAGTGGAGTAAAGCTCTCATTGTTTTGATTGGAATTCAGTTCATTTTTCAGCCTAACTTTTCGTATCAGGCAAAGAGCCCATCAGTCATTTTGAAAACAAAATGTTACTTTCGGAATGAAAAGCATCAAAAGTTGTTGCGTTTTGAAGAAAAAGTATTAAAAGTATGTTTCTGCAACCAAATGATTTTGGGGTACTTTCCATTAAAGTAATTTCTCCCATAGAAATTTGCCTTCCATTTGGTTGTTAATTGTTCTTGACTATGCTATGTCAAAAATCAAAGTGCCTTAGTAATTAGTATCAGTCTCAGATAGCCAAATCATTCTTTTGTGTTGGGTGCATTTGAATTTTCTTGAGATGGAAAATAAAATGAAGGGGGCCACATGTTTTTTTTTTTGGTAAAAGATCAGTGTGATTCATATTACCAACTCAGCAAAATTGATGAACACCTAAGGGAGGGCAGACTATCATAAACAAATACCAGAGAAGGAAAGTCATGTAGTCACCCAAGCGTCAAAAACAACTAATATTTACATCAATAACTGTAAGTAAAAAGCTTCTCTTCTACTTAGTTTCCTAGGCTTACAATTGTAACCTAATAGTTAGTTCCTCAATGATCTGATTTGCTATCACAGTACACTCCCTAGCTTGTGCTTGAAAAATTCTGCAGTTTCTCTCAATCCAGGAGTGGTAGATAGTTGCTCCAACACTAGCATACTGGGTAGATAGTTTTTTAAGCTTGCAGAAGTTCCTCCTTGTGAGTACCCAATGTAGCCAGTTTTGAGTAGGCAAAGAGCCCGACTGCGCCCATTTGCAGACTGCAGAGATCAGTTCCCTTGTCCAATCACACTGAAAGAAGAGATGGTCTCCAGTTTCAGTAGCTTTCTGACACAGTACACAAGTAGAGTCAACCTGGATATTAAAATGCAGAAGTTTGTCTTTTGTGAGCAATCGACCCAAAATAGCAAACCATGTAATAAAACAGTGCTTTGGGACTCTGAAGTTTCCCCAGATCATTGAAGCTGCCTGTAGTGCTGGCTTATCTCCTCTAATCCACCTGTAGCCAGCAGATATGGTGTATGTCTTACCCTCATCTCTCCACACATGTTACTTGGCTTTGAAATTGGATTTGCCGAAGCCGATGACAGAAAGTTGTGAGGGTTTTGACGAGTAAATTGCGTTGAAAATAATTCTCCATCGCTATTGGGGGTGAGATTGGTTAAGAAATGTGACTCAAGTGTTTTCTTTTAGTTCTCATCACTGCTTGATATCATTCGACAAAAATGACCATTTTTGGTTTTGTCTCTTATTCAAACTAAACAAAACCAGTAATTCAAACTAAACAAAACCAGTTATTCAAACAAAACAAGCTGCTTGAAGCAACAATTTTTGTTAAGATTACTAGTTAGTAAGTTTAGTTGTTGTCATTTTGATTTTATTCTAAAACTGTTAACCGGGTTGCGTATACATTAACCAAGAAAGCGGTTAAGCGTATGCATTTTGTATAATTTATGTAATTAACTTTTCTTATACCAAAAAAAAAAAAAAAAAAGAAGCTTAGGACGAAAATTGAAATAATGAATAAAATGTTAAAACACTAATTACAAACCGAGAATGGTAAAAAGAGAAGCTTAGGGCATATGCTAATGCTATGGGCCGGGGCTTCTCGGAGAACTATGATATTTGCACTGTTACAAGAGCTGGAATTCTCGCTTTGCCCAGAGGTCTAATAATGGTGAGGGATTTAAGAAAAAAAAACTTTGCCTAGAGGTCTAACAATGGTGAGGGATTTAAGAATAAAAAACTTCTCATTAATATAGATTCACAGGTTATTACTTAGATGATGGATCGTGACGATGTGCGAATGGGACCTGCAGCATTCATGGTTAAGAGATGCAGGAGGTTAATAGGCGAGGAAGGGTGGGAGGTGCGAATTATTTCTCATTGCTTTCATCATGAAGCAAGTCGTGCTACTGATTGATTTGCCTATGTTGGGCATAACCAAGAGAAAATAATTTATTGTCTTGAGGAACACAAAAAAAAAATTGCATCTTGTGCATCGGACGGGGCAAAAAACTAATTCATAAATTGATAAATAATAACTAAAGTATAAAATTACTACGCCAAACCTTATAAAATAAACATGTTCATTTTTATTTATTATGTACACTCTGGAAAAATGCAATCACGAAATATGCACTTGCGTGTATGGTGGTTAATGTGTCCATAAATATCACGTCATTAATGATGTTAAATTTGACCTTAATAAGAATATAGACTGGGCAAATGTGATATATTTGGCCTCATCAATTCAATTTGTCAAATGTCAATTGAAGCTTCATAGCCCGTAGGTTGGTATTCTTCGATTTGATGCTCAACAAAGTATCATTGGATCTTACTATCTTAGGTTAAGCAATAGAGGCAGTAATTTTCATAGGCTTACAAAATTTGACAATGAAACTCGACTAAATTGAGCTAAATTACTTCATGTCCAATGTGGTCCACACACTCCAAAAATGCGAACTCAAAAAATGTAAGCTCAAATGAATTAGCTCAAACAAAGTAAGCTTTAAAATCAATAGTTAGTAGACAAAGTATTACTATCGCTTGAGACTTACTATTTTCCTTTCTAAAGGTGCAAACGAGCGAGTCAATACAAGCAACTTGTGAACATGCTCGGTCAAATCTCGCTCGATATATAATAAATGAGGCGGCATGAACACTAATTCAGGGTTTTCTTTAATAAACAAGCCGAGTACGGGCACTTCCCTACTCATATTGTTTAGTATTTCATTGGTTATAATGTCTTCAAGGTAAGTGTGTACTCGCGAGTAGCTCGTGAACGATTCGACTAAACTAATGCCCGTTTAAAACTCACTCGATAATAATATGAAACAAGCCAAGCACGAATACAAATATAATGCTCGTTTAATAAACGAGATGAGCACGGACATAACAATACTATGCTCGACACGACTAGTTTGCACTCTTAGTCCTTTCTCCTCATTTTTGAAGTTGGAGCGACAATCAACCCAAGCACTTCTTATTTCTTGACCATGAAATCTATGTCTATATACTTTATATTAAAACTTAGTTGAACATTGTCACGTGTCACTATTTTGAATGATTTGTCATGTATTATGATGTTATTAAATAAAGAGAAAAGAACATTAAGAATTGAACCCTAACTTAAAGTTATTATACAAAATTATTAATTGGGCTATCAGTTTAATTCGTAAGTCTTACAAAAAAAGAAGTAATAATTAAATTTTTCAAAAAATAAATATATCCATTGTCAATGAAGACAAAAGATTCACTATTCTTCAACTTTGAGTTATGATTAAAGTGAAATGATATATTATTTTACCTTAAAATTCTATTGAAAACAACCTCTTTATTTTTTCTACACAGTTAATGCTGCATATATTTGAAACTTTTCCTTGCTATACCTGTGCAGGAGTTGCTTTGAAAGTATTGAAAGTTTATAGAGTTGAAATAAATCAAAATTTAAGAATATAGAAGAAGAAAATTTGAAACTCGACACGTCGTATAGGGTCTCATACTAGTTTCAATTGAAAATGATTCTCTCTATAATCTAGGGCCTCTCAAGTTCGATAGATGTATGTTACTTTGTCCATAATATTGATTGCTTTTTGTCAAGGTTAGTTTTGGTTCAACTGGTAGCCAAATGGAGAGTTATTAAAATAGCTACGTACTCTCTTCTAACATTCTTAAACCTTGCAAATTCCCATCGAAGAGAGTAATTTATGTGCAATCTTTTCAGCTAATTAAATAGACTCCCCTTAACCAAGTAAGATATTTCTAGAATGATCAATTGCTTTCATAGAAGTATTTGCATGCATGCTCACCAAGAACACCTTTTCCTGGGCCAACTTGTCTTCTTTCGGCCTTGTAGTAATATAGGTAGGTATATAATTGGAGCATTCAATAAATTCTTATTGATTAAAAATCAAGCTCATGATATAGTTGTGTGAATCAAATAAAATGATATTTCGAAAAAATAAAACTACACATAAAAAAAATAAACTCGTCGAGAATTAAACTATGATTCAGAAAATGAAACTATATAAGTTTTATTATTTTAAGTTACAGTTTTATTTTTTTTCCAGGGTATTGTTTTACTGGGTTCACACAATTACCTAGATTTTTCATGTCTAGACAATAATTTTTGCATCAATAAGGGTGGTGGTCTAGTGGTTCCAAGCTTACTCGCAAGTGGTTTGGTAAGGTAAGGTCATGGGTTCGAATCCCCATTCCCCCTATGTCTTGTATCTGCTGCTGGCTTCTAGGAACTATACTAGCCCCTTGTTGGTGCTACATTGACGGGGCCACTGCTTGCGCTGGTTGTTCAGCTAATCTGATATGTTGGCTATTGAACACGAGAGTCCGAACATGATGTAGCAGGGGGTGCCTCAATCACCATTCACTTGTACCCTCTTTTTGACATGCAAAAAAAAAAAAAAGACAATAATTTGCGCAATTCATCCATTCAATTGAGGCTACATATTCACCAAAGTCATTTTCTATATTATACACATGGATATAGCCATGGCCGTCAATATCTTTGCTACTTTCTTTGATATTTCTGGGTACTTCCACTATTTAAAGCATCACCTCTTTCGCACCATTTTTTCATGATCAAAGCATATGCTTAAATTCTTTGCACTTCTTGTTTCAACAAGTCAAGTAAAACCTTAAAACACAAGATTAAAAGAGAGAGATCAACAAAGAGAGGAACTAAGAAGTATAATAAGAAATTTTATGGCAAGTGTAAGGAAGGGTGCTGTGAAGATGTTGGAGCCATGGATTGAAGTTTCACCTGCACAAATTGTGGCTTATTACCCTCTCAAGTCTTCTTTCAAATCTCCGAAACTCGAGACGATTGAGGAGGAGAACGAGGAGCAACGCGAGGAGGATCAACGCCATCGCCATGCATATAACTGCAAGCATCAATACATTTCATCATCCAGGTTGGATGCTTGTTTTTCTGCTAGGAGGAAGACTAATTATTAATCAATTCTATAATTAAACTATATATTAGTTAATTAAAGTGTAAGCCATGTAATTAGTGTAGCGATCTTGAGTTTAATCCGTGACCCGTTTGGTATTTGTAGAATCTATCAATCGGAAAGTGATCAGTAGTTTGATCCCCTTGGTACTCATTGATCAAGGTTCATGAGTGACCATATATGTACACATGTTGTAGTAGTTTAATTACATATTTGTAGGTCGATCACAATGGAAAAATAATAAATTTAGAAATTAATGTAGATGTCTTTTTAAGATTTTATATCTTGTTCTTACGGAATAAGTAGGGATCCTCAACCTATATATACTGATACATATAAGTTGAAGTTTTTGACTTCTTCATGAATAATATATGTATGTTGGAATCTTTAATCTATATGTATACTACAATAACTTGTAAGTGAATGATTAGGAGAAATATAATACTCGTACATATAATGATCTTTCTCATGGACATATTCATCGTGATGTTGATAATACTTAATACCACAAATTAGTATGACATAATTTATAATGTGGCGAATATTTGTATTATATAGTATTATAGGCCGAAATTATTTCTATGAATTGTTGTTTTCTATCCATATAATAAATCGATAAATTATCATGGTGGATAATAAAGTAATTAAGTACTAATAGTTCATCAAGCCATCAAACCATCATACATTATTGACAGTGAATCATTCAAGAGCATTAAAGAATTGAATTTTTCACCCTAACCGTAACAAAACAGATTTCTAAATCCGCTAGAAGTATCCCTTGAGACTTGTATGCTATTGTCCTTTCTCCTTTATCTTTGAAGTTGGAGCAACTAATCAACCCATGCACTTCTTATTTCTTGACCAAGATATCTAGTATATCGATCTATACTTCTTCATATTAAAGCTCAACTGACCAATGACACATGTCACTATATATACTGAACGATCTATCTTGTCTTATGCGTTTATCATTTTATTTGAAAAAAGAACATCAATAATCGAACCCTAGTTTCAAGGTTATCATACTAATTGTACTGTTAGTTTAAATTATAAGTCTTATACAGAAAAATAAGAATCAAATTTCCCAAAAAAATAAATAAAAATAATCAAACCCATTTTCAATGACGACAAAAGATTCACTATTCTTTGACTTTGAATTATGATTAAATTAAAGAGTAATGACTCATAATATGTTATTAGCGCTTCTTATTTATTTAAATTACTCATTGTAATTTGTGTTAAGGGTCTATTGTAAATAGCCCCTTTGTGATTTTTTTACAAAGGTAATGTTGCGTACATTTGAAACTTCCCCTTACTCCACTTATGTAGGAACCACTTTGAAAGTGTCAAAAGTTTATGGAGTTAAATTACGACCAAAACTTAAGAAAATTAAAAAAAACACTCGAAGCTCGATGCATCGCAGAGGGCTTCATACTAGTTTCTATGCATCGCAGAGGGCTTCATACTAATCTCATTACCATCAACAATATATACTGAGTACACAAGTTAAGTTGGGCCAGAGCCCTGATAGAAACACAAGGGCCTAACTATACAAGCCTAAGTCTAATATGAATTAATTTAATATTCACATATTTTATATTTTATCACACTCCCGCAGTCGGATCAGGAGGAGGATGGACGCTCAGGATGGAGCGAATATCAATAAAAGGGACGAAGGGCCCTTCGTGAAGATATCCTCGTATCCTGAATTGGAGGGAACATGGAGAACACGAACACAGACCAAGAGCGACCTTCTCTCGAACAAAGTGAATGTCGATCTTGATGTGCTTGGTGCGTTGGTGATCGGGTTAGTGCAGAGATACACAACACTCAACATTATCACAATATACAAGAATGGCCCGTGTGAGAGGGCAATGGAGCTCGAGAACCAGGTTACGTAGCCAACAAGTCTCAGCGACTGCATTACCACGCCCTGGTACTCGGCCTCAGCACTAGAGCGAGACACCTTGCCTTGGCGCTTCGAGGACCAGGAATGAGGGTTATCACCAAGGAACACACAATTACTGGAGGTGGAGCGGCAAGAGTTGAGGCAGTCGACCCAATCGAATTCAGAGTAAGCGGTGAGGCCAGTAATGGATGAAGGGTAAAGATGGAGACCATAGTCAAGGGTACCCTAGATGTAATGCATGACGCGTTTAAGAGCCTGGAAATGGGGTTCACGATGGTCATGCATGAGTAGACATATCTGTTGGACACCGTATGAAATTTCTGGACAGGTGAAGGTGAGATACTGGAGGGCACCAGTTAGGCTGCGGTAGGGGGAGGGGTCGGCAACATGAGGACCATCGCCGGGATCAAGTTTGACTTGGTGTCGACCGGGGTGGTACAGGGTTTGCAATCGGCCATGTAAGCTCGGTCAAGGACCTAAAGGGCGTATTTCTTTTGGGAGAGAAAGAGGCTCTAAGGAGTACAGGAGGTAGTAATGCCGAGGAAGTATTGAAGGGAACCAAGATCGGTCATAGCAAACTCAATACCGAGGAAAGTGATGATGTGGCAAAGTAAGGTATCAGAGGAGGTAGTGAGTACAGTGTCATTAACTATAGGAGAAGGTAGGTAGTGTCTGGGCCGAAGTGGAAGATGAAGAGGGAGGAGTAAAATTAGCAATGAGAAAATCCAATGCGGGTTGTGTAGTTGGCAAATCGTTGGTACCAGGCCCAAGGGGCCTATTTGAGTCCATGGAGGGACTCGCGGAGGCGACATACATAGTCTGGGTAAGCTGGGTCAACAAAGTCATCAGGGGGACAATTCAGCACATATAAACTTCTTAACAACGATGATGCTAAACTCTATATATGGCCTAAAAAATGGAAACTGCTTCACTTGTTGATTGCTTCTTGGCACATGTGGTTTTCCGTCAACTAGGTAGCCAAATCAGAAGTTCCTGAGTTTTCCTTTTAATTTGGTTGAAAGACAAAGAACTCGGCCAATGCTCTGTTCTCCTTAATTTAAGTTCAGTTCAGTTCAATTTAATTCAGTATGGTTTGGTTTGGTTCAGTTTATGTGTAACTTATCACTCAGAGTGTCATTCATTCCAAAATAAATTTATGATGATATCTATGTTATTGGAAAGACTTCAAAGCATCCTTTTAAATAAGTCCAATATTGAATATGTTTAGACGAGTTTTAAATAGTCAAAAGTCAAATTTAAAAAATCCATTAAGGCCCTGTTCTTGTCAACGGAATGGTGCGGGACGGTGAGGAACGGAACAGAACAGAAATTGTAGCGCGGTGTGGAACGGAACGGAAATTGCAGCGCGGGATGGAATGGAATGAATAAATATAACTTGTGTGGTACGGAACGGAATGGAAATTGCAGCGCGGTGTGGAACGGAACGGAAATTGCAGCACGGTGTGGAACGGAACGGAATGCAGTATAGAAACGATGAAAAGAACAGGGTCTAAGTTTACTTCAGTTCAATCCAATATTTTTCCATTGTAAAAAGAATGGAGCTCATATCCTGAAACGTTGTTAAGTTGATTGCTTGCCTAATGATGACCTTCTTGGAGTAATAGGCTGAAATGTCTTAGGCTCCGATACAGATTTCTTCACTAAACCTATGCTACTCTTGTAAGAGTAAAAAAGGTTGTTTGCAATCAAGTCCAATTGCAGGTTTAATTTCGTCCAAGAATCAAAAATAATTGACCAGTACTAGCTAGGCGAAGTAGATAGTCTCCTAAGTTTCTAAGCTCACCCTTCTTATCGTTATTAGAAATGCTGCAACTCAAATGTACAAGTCTTAACATAAATAATTTTTATGTTATTTATGTTAAGGTTCAGGTCCTTTCAATTTTAAGTGTGTTACTTTGTCTATAGGGCAGACTAGTCTTCGCTCAATCAGCAGCCAAATGGACAGTTGTTACACTAGCTACGTACTCACCCTTTTCTGTATTTCATAATCTCGCAACTTCCCATACAATAAGCAAGCTAAGAAAAAGATATATTGCTTGTCGATTAAAGTGAGCAATTTCTTGATATAAGGCTAGTTTGGAAAGTATTACCCTATTTAAATTGGGGTTGAAACTATTTTCGAATAGGGGTACACGTAAGATTGGGAGAATAAATGGAGCTAAGTTTTATTATTATTTTTTTTCTTCTGCTGACTGGTAGAAACTCGCTACCCGCCATAGCGTCTTTAATGAAATGAAGTAGCTATCTGCCACAACGTGTATCGTCTGACGAAAACAACAAGTCCAACGCGCAACAGAAGAAAGCCATCATCCTCGGTGGCGAGTTTCTTCCCCGTAAGTTGCCATGCTAGATAGCGACTTACAAAGTCGCTACTGAGAATAGCGACTTTCATGGTTATAAGTCGCTATTCGTCGTAGCGACTTTCTTATGTTCAGCGAAAAAATAATCAAGTTTATGTTGTGTGTCCGATTTTACGTGGACATTCTATTGAGAATTACTTTCTTCCCAATCTAATATGGGTATTACTTTTTAAACTTGCACTTTATCAGAAATCGTTCGATTAAAGTATATTCTCGATCGACAACAATTAAGAATAAGGTGGTGTGAGTGATTTTGCACTTTCATCCCTTGATCAATGTCGAGTGTTCAAATTTTTAAAATAGAAATATTGTTTGTTGGGAGCAGTGGCGGAGCCACGTTCAACCCAAGGGCGTCTCAAGACACCACAGTTTTTTTGACATATCTTAACATTTTAGGTTGAATTTACAATGATATTCTTGATTTGTGCTAAATAGAACCCATACTAGAGAAAAGTGAGGGAAATAAAAGGCATCCACCTGACTTCATAGACCCTATACTTTGAGAATTCTAACTACGCCACTAATTGGGAGGACTTTAACCCTTTGTGAACCAACTCGATTGAAAACATGACATAATTAATTTTGACCCAAAGCATATTATAAGATAAACTTGTGGTTCAAACCCGCCGAGGAGAATATGCTGAACAACAAAACCCTTTTGGGCCTTGTTGTCGTCTTTCACCCTTTTATGATTAGGTACGTATATGATTGGAGCAATTTACACGTATATATGATTGGAGCAATTTACAACGCTAATATGAAGCACCTAGTGTGTCTAGTGAGCAAAGTCATTTTCCATATAACACACGTGTAGCTACCAATGGCCTTCCATATATCTTGGATTTTCTTTGATATTTCTTGTTCGTACCTCTATTTAAAGCGTCATCCCTTATGCACCACTATTTCACATTAGAAAGCACACGTCTAATGCTTAGTTAGGTCTCACCGTCTCACTATCAACAAGCAGAAATCCAAACTGAAACATTAAAGAAAACAACACTACCAACAACCATCACCAGCACCCAGTAAATATCCCGTCAAGGCGAAACTTGGAGAGTTCTAAATATACGCAGCCTTACTCCTAATTTATCATCACCTAGTAGGCGGAGAGGATATATACTACTATATGGCAAAGTTGAAGATTAAGGGTGCTGTGAAGGTGTTGGTGTTGGAAATGAAGCTAAACAAGCTTCATGAAGCTTGGTATGCTTCAAAGAAAGTTCTTGAAAAGCCTTGTTCACAAAACACAAATTGTCCCACATAGGTAGAGAAAGGAAAGAGAAGAGACTTTATATATTGTTGTGGACTTTTAGTCTTTGAACTAAGAGTCAAGGGAAGACTCTTCCTCCATACACGCGGGCGCGCGCGCCGCCGCCGCCGTCCGTCCGGTCGGGCGTGGGTTGGGTTGGGCTCTTTTTATTCTCGGCTCAATATTTTTCCGACCGTTTTGTGTCCGTTGAGCTTCTGATTCAGTAACCGTTTCTTCATTACTATCACAATAAAATCCCACGATCACAGCTCCCCATTTAATTCATTGATCAGTTACTGATTCTAATAGCTCTATATATTCACCAAAAACCTCCAGCTCTGGGAGACAGAACAGACAGAAATCATCTCCTCTTCTCTTCTGTTATCTCTTTTCTTGTGCTCTCTTCTCTTCGTTTGGCAGTAGTTCTGTTTACCCTCAAAGTCATTGCACCGTAGTACACCGGAGCATTGGCTGCCGTGTATCCCTGGAGGTCGGTTGCCGGAATTCCCTTGTGTACGTGTGGGGGCAAATTCGACTTTAGGGCAGTGATTCATCACGCCACGGCCTTTGTTACAGATAAGTTTGTTCCTTCATTAGCCTTGTTTCTAACATTCTAAAGTCGAAATTTTTTTTATCATGGCTACTGATGGAATTATTGGTAATGTTGATGTGAACGAATCTGTGCCTAATGTCACCCCTAATCAGACTGTTATCATACCATCTACTTTAGTTCATGACGATACTGCTGTGCCTTATGTGAGTAACAATATGATAACTGCTGGTACAACCCCTATGTTCCCAAATTTTTTCGTTCCTGATATGTCTAAGTTAGATCCGTTTGATGGGAAAAATTATAATATGTGGTCGGATAAGATGGAATTTTTCTTGGGACAAATTGGTGTTGAGCATGCTTTAGTTGTTGATAAGGCTCCTGTCAATTCCACTAGAGACTTTCAGAAGGATAATAGGACTTGTCGTGGTATGTTGTTGCATTACATGACCACATCCTTATACCAGATTTATAGTAAGATGAAATTGGCTAAGGAAATTTGGGATGCTCTTAAATTGAAGTATGGAACTGATGACTTTGGGAAAGGGAAATATGCTTGTAGTAGGTGGCTTAAGTTTGAGTTTGTTGATAGTAAGTCTATGTTGGATCAAGTTCATGAGTATGAAAATTTGGTGACGGAAATTCTTGCTGAAGGGATGAAAATCTGTGAGGTTTTTCAAGCTAACTGTTTGCTTGATAAATTGCCGAAATCTTGGGAGAATTATGTTCATTCTATGAGGCACAAACAGAAAACTTTTACTCTCCAGGAGGTTGTATCTCACATCAAGATCGAGGAACAGAACCGGATCCAAGCCAAAGGAAAAACAACCGAACATTCGTCCTCTACTGCTAACCTTGTTGAACAAAAGAATTTTGCAGGTAGACATGACAGAAACAAGGGACCCAAAGGGAAAGGACCAAACCAACTACATGGCAAGATCCAGCCACAAAACTTCAAGAAGCCTTTCAAAGGCAACTGTTACAACTGTGGCAAGTATGGACATCCCGCTAAGGAGTGCAGAAGTGCTGCTGCTATTGCTGTCAACAAACCCAAAGAGAACAAAGCCCAAGCTAACCTGACCGAGGATGTTATTGTTGCCATGGTGTCCGAGATCAACCTTGTTGGTAATACTGTTGAATGGATTTTGGACACCGGGGCAACAAGACATTGCTGTACCAACCGAGACATGTTCATGGAGTATGTCAATGGTGCTGAAGGAGAGTGTGTCTTCATGGGTAACTCTAGCACTACTTCTGTTGCTGGTAAAGGGAAGGTTCTTTTAAAGCTTACTTCTGGTAAAACTATTGCTTTAACCAATGTTTTGCATGTCCCTGATATTCGCAGGAACTTAATTTCTGGCTCGTTGTTGAACAAAGCTGGGATTAAGTTAGCATTTGAATCTGATAAACTAGTACTCACCAAAAATGGTGAATTTGTTGGGAAAGGTTTTTGTTAATGGGGGGTTGTTTGTGTTGGATGTTGTGACTGAGAATAAAGCATCTACCTCTTCTGTTGTTTACATCACTGAGTCTGTTTCATTATGGCATGCTAGACTAGGTCATGTGAATGTGGCATCCATTAAAAGGCTAAAACAATTTAGTCTTATTCCTGCATTTACCAATACTGATTTTACTAAATGTGAAGTATGCGTAGAAGCTAAACATCCGAAAAAACCCTACAATAAGAATGTGACTAGAACTTCCACGTTACTAGAACTTGTGCACACTGACCTTGGTGATTTTCATAGCCATGTTAGTAGAGGTGGTAAAAAGTATTATATTACGTTTGTTGATGATTATTCAAGATTTACCAAAGTGTATTTGCTGAGTTCTAAGGATGAGGCTGAGGATAAATTTCTCATCTATAAAGCCGAGGTAGAAAACCAACTAGACCGTAAAATAAAAAGGTTTAGGTCCGATAGAGGTGGAGAATATGATTCAACACCTCTAAAAGTGTTTTGTGAGGCTAATGGAATTATTCACGAAATTACAGCTCCTTATGCTCCTCAACAAAACAGCATTGCCGAGAGGAAAAATAGGACCCTCAAAGAAATGATGAATGCCATGCTTATTAGTTCGGGTATGCCTAATAACATGTGGGGGGAAGCTTTACTTTCTGCCTGCTTTATACTTAATCGTGTTCCCCACAAGAAACTTGAGAAAACTCCATATGAGTTGTGGAAAGGTTTTGGACCTAACTTGAGTTACTTGAAAGTGTGGGGGTGCCTTGCGAAAGTCGGGATTCCTGACTTTCAAAGAAGCAAGATTGGACCCAAAACATTGGATGCTATATTTATTGGATATGCTAATAGTAGTGCTGCATATAGATTTGTTCTAAGAGAAGGTTCTGGGTTTGGTGCTATTAAAGAGTCCCGTGATGCTGAATTTTTTGAGCATATCTTTCCTATGAAAGTAAATGAACAAGGGGTCTTACCTGCTGCTGCATCTTCATTACCTTTACATGCCAATGCTTCGTCTAGTATAGAAGTTCAAGAGCCTAGGAGGGGTAAACGAATTAGGACTGAGAAAAGTTTTGGCCCTGATTATGTTACTACTTTCTTAGCTGAAATTGATGTGCTAGATGAAACTTTTGTGCATGCGTATATTATTGAAGATGACCCTAGGAATTATGGAGAGGCCATGAGGTCAGTTGACTATAGTTTTTGGCAAGAGGCCATAAACAGCGAGTTAGAATCCATTATGAGTAACAATACTTGGATTTTATCTGACCTTCCTCGGGGTTGTAAGGCACTCGGTAGTAAATGGGTGTTCCGAAAGAAATACCGAACTGATGGGACAATAGACAAATATAAGGCTAGACTTGTGATTCAAGAAAATTTTCAAAAGCAAGGACTTGATTATTTTGATACATATTCTCCTGTTACTAAAGTTGCTACTATTAGAGTTTTAATAGCACTTGCATCCATTCATCATCTTGTTGTGCATCAAATGGATGTTAAAACTGCATTTTTGAATGGTGATCTTAATGAGGAGATATACATGAGACAGCCCGAAGGTTGCGTAGTTCCTGGACAAGAACATAAGGTATGCAAACTCGTTAAGTCCTTGTACGGACTTAAACAAGCACCCAAACAATGGTATGACAAGTTTCATAGTACTATAATTTCTGATGGTTTCAAGGTGAATGATTCTGATGCTTGTGTTTATTCTAAATATGATGAGCATGGTTGCGTTATGATATGTCTGTATGTTGATGACATGCTCATTTTTGGTACTAGTATTGATGTGGTAAACAAAACAAAATCCTTTTTGAAATCATGCTTTGATATGAAAGACATGGGTGAAGCTGATGTAATTCTTGGCATTAAAATTACTAGAACTTCTGTGGGTTTAAGTTTGGATCAATCTCATTATGTTGAGAAAATTTTAAAGAAGTTTAAACAATTTGATTCCACTCCTGTCAAAACCCCATATGATCCTAGTATTCATTTGAAAAGGAATAAGGGTGACAGTGTATCACAAGAAGAGTATGCTAAGATAATTGGAAGTGTTATGTTTTTAATGAACTATACTAGACCAGATATAGCATATGCTGTGAGCAGGTTGAGTAGATATACTCATAATCCCAATCATGAACATTGGAATGCCTTGATTAGATTGTTGAGATATTTGAAAGGTACTATGAATTGGGGTTTGCAATACAAGAATTTTCCATGTGTTTTGGAGGGGTATTGCGATGCTAACTGGGTATCTGATAATGATGAAATTCATTCTACAAGTGGCTATGTTTTTACTCTTGCTAATGCTGCTATATCTTGGAGATCCTCCAAACAAACTTGTATTGCTAAATCTACAATGGAATCTGAGTTTATTGCTTTGGAGATGGCAGGCCATGAAGCTGAATGGCTAAGAAGCCTACTTGCCGATATTCCATTGTGGGGGAGACCGACTCCATCCGTTTCCATGCACTGTGATTGTCAAGCGGCCATAAGTGTGGCCCGCAACCATTCTTACAACGGAAAAAGAAGGCATATACGACTTCGGCATGAAATTGTTAAGAATCTGATCAGAGATAATGTGATATCACTTGAGTATGTAAAGTCAGAGAGGAATCTTGCAGATCCTCTCACCAAAGGCCTTTGTAGAAAGATAGTGCTTGAGTCAGCACTAGGAATGGGGCTTTAGCCCAGTGGGAGTGAATTGTGATGGATACCCAACCTGGAACATATCCAGGTTCAATGAGGTCAAATGAAATCACAAAACAACTCCAGTCATGTACTATAAACCCCATTCCTCTATAAAATGATGTACTATTTTTTCGTATACTGTCATGTGTGTGAGGTTGAGCATTTTAGCTCTTAATGGGTTCATAGCCTTGTAAGGTGGTGTGAGACAGTACACACTTGATGAACTCACCTATGTGAATGTGGGGGAATTGCCCGCCCCCTATGAGAGCATTTGGGCTAATGACTCTCTAGAGCGTTCACAGAAGTATCCAGGCACGTAAGGGGCTAACGTATATATGTTTTCGCGAGGGTAAATTTGATTTTGAGGTCAAACTAGTGCGCAGTTTGTACTGAACAAATACCGTGAAAGGTTCAAGGAATTTTTTCCACCTAAATGGTTGTTGGGCAAACTTGTAAGCACAAGGTACTGATTCAAGTCCACAAGACATTAGTATCGTAACGTGCGACCTCCTACTGCCATGAATCTTTTTCTACCATTCTTTTTCTACCATTCTTTCTTTGAATCATGTGGGGGATTGTTGGAAATGAAGCTAAACAAGCTTCATGAAGCTTGGTATGCTTCAAAGAAAGTTCTTGAAAAGCCTTGTTCACAAAACACAAATTGTCCCACATAGGTAGAGAAAGGAAAGAGAAGAGACTTTATATATTGTTGTGGACTTTTAGTCTTTGAACTAAGAGTCAAGGGAAGACTCTTCCTCCACACACGCGTGCGCGCGCGCCGCCGCCGCCGTCCGTCCGGTCGGTCGGGCCGGGCTCGGGCGAGGGTGTGGGTTGGGTTGGGCTCTTTTTATTCTCGGCTCAATATTTTTCCGACCGTTTTGTGTCCGTTGAGCTTCTGATTCAGTAACCATTTCTTCATTACTATCACAATAAAATCCCACGATCACAGCTCCCCATTTAATTCATTGATCAGTTACTGATTCTAATAGCTCTATATATTCACCAAAAACCTCCAGCTCTGGGAGACAGAACAGACAGAAATCATCTCCTCTTCTCTTCTGTTATCTCTTTTCTTGTGCTCTCTTCTCTTCGTTTGGCAGTAGTTCTGTTTACCCTCAAAGTCATTGCACCGTAGTACACCGGAGCATTGGCTGCCGTGTATCCCTGGAGGTCGGTTGCCGGAATTCCCTTGTGTACGTGTGGGGGCAAATTCGACTTTAGGGCAGTGATTCATCACGCCACGGCCTTTGTTACAGATAAGTTTGTTCCTTCATTAGCCTTGTTTCTAACAGTTGGAGCCATGGATTGAGGCTTCGCCAGATCGTATCGTTGTTTATTACCCACTCAAATCTTCTTTCAAATCTCCAAAACTCGAAACAATTGAGGAGGAGAGGGATGAACAACGCGATGACGAACGTCGTCATGCATCATGTAACTGTAGGCAATACATTTCGTCGAGGTTGGATGCTTTGAAGACCTGAAGAATTGATTCAAATACATGCAACTATACAACATATATGTAATTAGTGTTTAGTGTATTGACAACATTGAAGTCTAATTTGTAGCCTTCTTGTTGTACTGTATGTCTGTATCTAAAAATATCGAAATTAAGTAATTTTTATTTATGTGATATTTGGCCTAACTTTTTAGGAGTTTCTACTTTTTTTCCTTATTTTTCTTTGAAAATCACCGTCTACATTGTCTTCTCACCCACTTTTTTTACGTTCTAAGTTGCTGACAAAATCCCTTAGAAGGACAAGAAGCAGAAGCTTCAAATTGGAGCTTGTGCGCGCTTCTTGGTCCCCTAGGAGGTGTTTTTAGTTTGTAAAGAACTGAAATTGGGTAGGGGAGGCGGCAGAGGGTGTGAGTTATTAGAAACAATAGATCAGGAGAGAGGGGCAGATAGAGACTTCCATAAGTTGGCTAAACATACTTTTAATTATGAGTAGTACTTATTACTCGTAGAACAATGTTTAAAACTCGTGACTCATGAGTGACCATATGTGTACCCAAGTTAGGAGTGTGTTCACAAGCAAAAAAATGATTTGGACTTGAATGCATCCTTTAAGCCCAAAATATTTGGGCTTGCTCAACAAGGCCCACAAATTTAATTTTGATTTCGTATTATATTTTTCACAAATTTATTGATCTTAAACGCAAAATTATACGGAGTAGCAATATGGTCCCAAATTATTGATCTTAGGGTCTGTTTTCCCAACTTATTTCTGTCTATTTCAGCAAAATTCAGCAAATTTCAGCAAACTTCAACAAACTTCAGCAAACTTTATCAAACTTCAACGAAGTTCAGCAAAGTTCAACAAAGTTAAATAAAGTTAAACAAAGTTCAACAAAGTTAAACAAACCAATATACAAACTAGTTATAAAAAACACTTGAATCAACAAGATTCAACAAAAATAAATAAAGTTCAAC
Organism: Tetragonia tetragonoides; assembly: GCA_038025085.1. Classification (NCBI taxonomy): domain Eukaryota; kingdom Viridiplantae; phylum Streptophyta; class Magnoliopsida; order Caryophyllales; family Aizoaceae; genus Tetragonia; species Tetragonia tetragonoides. The sequence continues at coordinate 32,946,609 of CM076151.1, read as the reverse complement.
AAAGTTAAATAAAGTTAAACGAAGTTCAACAACAATCAACAAAGTTCAACAAAAAAAAAATTCAACAATAAACATAAACGAAAATAAGTTGGGGAGAACATACCCTAAATATATAGGGGTGAAACTAGTGGTGCAAGCCAAATAAATTTTTCAGTTTATACAATTACTTGCAAAGTTGTTCAGAGTAGAATAAAATAATGTTCAGATTATTCAATTACTTGCCAAGTTTTCCAAATTCAATGAAACATATAGTGATCTCGAGGGAAACTTTTTTGTTTTGGAGGAGGAACGAAAGTATAGAGAGGAATCGAACTATCAACTTTCATGAAATTAAACATTTGAATCAATAAGGAGATGGAAGAAGAGAAAACAGCATCCTTATGGGAATTGCAATGCATGCAAAATCGATCTTCATTAATATATCATTATGCCTTATTTAGTCTACTACGGTCTTTTGAAACGAATGTGTTTACAGTTTCATATTTCCAAACTAATTTCCTCAACAGTCTTGAAAATTAATGGTGAGTCTCTTGGAATGATAATAAAGTCTTTTATGAGTTATTGATGAGTGTCTAAATAGTGTTGATTTTCATTCTATATATGCACTCATCCGTCTTATATTTGTCTGAGTATCCTCGCTTTTGATTGGATTTTAATCATTTTATGTTGAGGATCACTACTTTGGTATGTTTGTGCGTTTAAAGTGATTTTAGGATCATTTTGGAGCTCAAATGTGCAATTGGAAATAACATGGACTTTGGAGTGTCAAGAGAAGAAGCAAACAAGAAGGAATCGAAGTTGGAATGAAAAGAGATGCTAGAAACGTGAAGTCTTGGAGTTTTCGACAGTGCATGACCATGCTTCCAATATGCATGATCATGTGTCGTCATTTGGGAATGTCAGTAGCCAACCATCTTGAAGAAAAGAGCAAACACGATCATGCCTATGTTGGCACGATCATGCTCCTGTGCGATTTATGCATAATCGACAAGAGACTTTTCCTCTTCTTTTCTCCCATTAGATTAAACGTGTATAGACTTATAAAAGGGCTTCTCTCATCTCTTCTTCTCTCTGACTCACCATCTATGCATCATCTCTCTCTACTCCATTAGAATAGCTTAGAGTTTAAATTAAGCACTTAAATTACTCTCAAATTCTCTAGTTTTATTTGCAATTGTGAAGAACAAGTTCAAGCTTTGGGCAATTTCAATTGAAGCTTTTGGTTTATCTCTCATCCCTACTCTCTCTCTTCTCCCTCTCAATTGCTTTTAGTTTTAATCCATTAGTTTATGCTTGTTATTTCTTTGAGTTTGCTAATTCATGTTTAGTTTGAATTTTATTATTTGCTTAGTAGTTTCTATAATCATGAGTAGCTAATTTTCTTATTCTAGGGTTGATGAAGTTTAATTTAGGTTATTTGATGTCTTGATAAATTGATGCTAGCATGTTTGTTGAATTGTTGCACATGATTATTTGTTTGCTTATTGTTGTTCGTAATTCTTGAAAGAGGGTTTTGAATACTTGGATGATTAGTATAAAATGTAAAGGGGAATACTAATTGTCGGACTTCGAATAATCATCTTGATTAGAATATCTTGTGGGCTTTGGGTTGATTTTCGTTCTTCATGCTCTTGATGTTACTTGACTCCATGAGAATAGGTAGTTAAGTTTGCATTGAGTTTGCCTTTATCGATTTGAGAGAAGTTTTAGGCTTCTTTATCCGTCCTTGCAACGATTGACATTGGCATGCTAGTTAAGTTTATCTATCGCATCAAGTAATCTAATTAAGTGAAGTCAACCCTAGATCTTTTATCTTGCTAGATTCTCGAAATTTTGTTCGCTTTAGTTTCTTTGTTTGAATACTCAAAAATCCAATTCGAATTGTTTAGCTTGTTATATATTTAAGAAAACTTAATACTTGGATATACTAGCTCCCTGTGGATACGATAATCTTTTATACTACTCGATAAAATCCGTATACTTGGGGAGGCTATCAAGTTTTTGGCGCTGTTGCCGTGGAGCTTTATTCCAATATTAGGCGTTTCTTAAATAGGCTAGACTAAGCACGTGTGTTTGTGTTACTTGTGTGTCTGTGATTACTCTTGCTTTTGCTTTTGATTCTCTTTTCTAGTGTTTGTGGTGCATGACCAGGAGTCAAGGGTCTGATAACCTATTACCTTTGGATCCTGAGATCGAAAGAACATCACGTTCCGCTAGAAAGAGAGCACGAAAGCGCCAACAACAAGAGTTAGAGAGACAACACGAGTTAGAGAAACAACAAGCCACCATGGGAGATGATAATAGATCTTTGAGGGATTTTTCCAATCCCAGCGTTGGTAACCTTGGCTCAAGTGTCACAAGGCCGGCCATTGCGGCCAACAATTTTGAGATCAAAACGTCCTTCATTTCCTTCATTAAGGAGGACCAATACTATGTGAACCATGGTGAAGACCCCAATGACCACATTGCTCTATTCTTGGAGAAATGTGACACCTTGAAGATGCATGGGGTTAGTGATGATGCTTTCCGCCTCCGCTTGTTTCCATTCTCTTTGGCGGGGAAGGCAAAGCAATGGTTGAATAGCCAAGATACCAATTCATTCACTACATGGGAGGCTTTGTCCAATGTCTTCTTGATTCGGTATTTTCCACCGGACTTGGCCAATAAACTGAGGAATGACATCCATGCACTTCATAGTATGGTGAATCCTTGTATGAAGCATGGGAACGTTTCAAAGAGTTGCAAAGAAGATGCCCTCCACATGGCATTGAACAATGGCTCCTTATTCAAATATTCTATAGTGGATTGAATCCCACTATGAGAATGTCCATTGATGCCGCCGCGGGTGGCTCTATCATGACCTTGAGGCCGGCTGCGACTAAAACATTGCTTGAGAACATGGCTTCCAACAACTATCAATGGTCTTCCTCCGATAGAGGGGGAGCTCGCAAGAGTAATAGTGGCAAGCATGAGGTGGATGCGGTGACACTTTTGACAAGCAAATTGGATGCTCTCTCTCACCAAGTCCAACAAATGCAACCATCAAAGAGTGTCTGTCAAGGGCAAGGTTCCGGTGGTAATGTTTATAATGTTCAAGGGCAAGAGAGCAATGATTTCCAATACCATGGACCATCATCTCAAGAGATGACCATCGAGCAAGTCAATGCCTTTAACAACTTTAACAATAATCGAAGACCCCGGAATGACCCCTATTCACAAACTTACAATCCGGGTTGGAGAAATCATCCTAATTTCTCCTACCGGAATCCGGCTCCCCTTCCACCACAAAATCCTCCATCAAACACTTACCCTCCACAAAGCACCAACATCCAACCTCCCGGTTTTTAACCAAGAGCCACTTATCAAAATCCATCACCACAACCCTTAATGTCCAACCTTGAAAGTCTCATGGAAACTTTCGTGAGTACCCAAATGAAACAACATGAGGCCACTCAAGAGTCTATTCGACAATTGACCTCAAAATGTGATTCATTAGCCACTCACAATAGAATGCTTGAGAATCAAATTTCTCAACTAGCTAGCCCTTCTAGTAGACCTCCGGGTCAACTTCCGGGCAAGCCCGAGACGAATCCAAAGGGGCATGTGAATGCTATTTTTGTGAACAATGGGGAGAAAGTGGAGAACCTTCACATGGTGGAAAATAAGAGTGAGGGGAGCAATAGAGAAGAAGGTGATAAGGGAGGGGTGAATGTTGTGAGGCCTTGTGAGGATGGAGGAAAAGAGAAGAATGAGACGGAGACTCGAAGGCAAAAGGAGCCCAATGTTGTTCATGTTGAGCCATACAAGCCACCGGTTCCTTTTCCTCAACGGTTAGTGAATCCCACTTTGTTGAAGAAATATGGCAAATTCTTAGAGGTACTCAAGAAGCTACACATCAATATCCCGTTCCTTGAGGCAATTTCAGAGATGCCTTCTTATGGGAAATTCTTGAAGGAGATACTATCCAACAAGCGCAAGTTTGATGAGAGTGAAACGGTGTCTTTAATAGAAGAATGTAGTGCAATTCTCCAAAATAAGTCACCTTCGAAGCTTAAGGATCCCGGTTCATTCTCTATCCCTTGTGTTATTGGTAAAATGGAGTTTGATAGGGCTTTATGTGACCTTGGTGCAAGTGTGAGTTTAATGCCATTGTCTATTTGCAAGAAACTTGGTTTGAGTGACTTGAAAACCCACCTCCATGTCTTTGCAACTTGCCGATCGAACGGTGAAGTATCCGGTGGGTGTTTTGGAAAATGTACCTATTCAAGTGGGTAAATTTTACATTCCTACAGATTTGGTTGTTCTACAAATGGAGGAAGATGCTAGGATCCCAATCATTCTCGGAAGGCCATTCCTTGCTACCGCCGGGGCGGTAATTGATGTTAAAGGCGGACGGATTACTTTGAATATTGGTGATGAGAAAATTGAGTTTAGTTTCTCCCAAAATATGATGACACCATGCTTTGGTAATTCTTGTTGTAGAGTTGAATTAATTGATCCTCCATTGCAAAAAGCACCCGATGATCTTCTTGAAGCATCTCTTGAATATGGTGGTCTCTCATTGTTTAAAGAAGAGAATGACATATTGGATAATCATGATCATGAGAACCCAAAAGGCGATGCACCAAAGAACCACAAAGAGTCAAGTGTCAAGAAATCAATTCCAAGGGTGAGAAAGAGGGTGATCGACAAGGCTAAGGAAATTGTCATGGAATGGCGACCTAAGTCCATTATCAAGTTTAAAGGGAGTAAGTGCAAGGTTCATGGCAACAAGAGTGATCATGGTGGCAACATTGCCATTTTTGTGATCCAACCGGGATAAGTTCAATGCAAGTGTCGAGCTCACGACTTTAAACGAGCGCTTCTTGGGAGGCAACCAAGTTTTATTTGCTTTATTTTGATTTTCGCAAAAAAAAAAAGGAAAGAAAAAAAGACAGAAAAAGAAGAAGAAGAAGAGCATCCCGCATCGAATATTGGGTTGTTGAGATTATGAGCATGATCATGCTCATTCGAGCATAAACGTTCTTCGATGGATGTCAAAGTTCCAAGCTCTCGGTTGAAATTCGCACTCTCGTGTGTACTAGGATTTGTTACAGTGCATGATCATGCTCTGTATGGAGTTTGAAGCATGATCGTGCTGATCCGAGTTCATTTTGAAGTATGATCATGCTTTTGAAACTTTCCACAACTTTTCACGGAATCTCCCCCTCTTCCCCCACCAAATGGTGGGGTTCCGTGAGTTTTCTCCCCTCCCTTCCCCTCTATATTATTGTCTTTTCTCACATTGAGGACAATGTTCGTTTCAAGCTTGGGAGAGGTGATTTTGATGATACTTTGTGAAATGTGAGTTACATATAGTTTTTTTTGTTTTATTTTGCATTAGATTTCATATTTTATTTATTTTGTTTCTTTCTTTTAGTTTTGTTTGTTTTGCATATAGTTTAGGTTTATTTTTTGCATGCATGAAAAAAAAAATCCAAAAAATTAGAAAAAGAAAAAAAAATAAAAAAAAAATGAAGATCCAAAAAAACGATTGAGATATGATCTTTCGATGATGATTCGTGTTTTATTGTGAAAACCCGAAAAGATCAACCCTTGTTCTTGTGCAAATGTGTTTGAGCCTAAGTTTTACATAGCATGATTGTTGTTGCGATTCATGATTTGTGGCATGCTTGATGATGACTTTTGAATGCTGTATAGTTGAGTTCGATAGACCAAATTGACCTGTGAGTTTTGAGCCTTGAAGACCGCGCATCCCTACGGTCTATTTTGTCCTTGATGTGTGAAACTCTCTCTAAGTCGTCGGTTTCTAGAACTCACCTTGGGGAGAGGTTCCATAACCTCTCCGGAGAGAAGTCATTTCTCCTTTCTCCGTCAAATCCGCACTTGACATTGATTGAATGAGTATGATTGAGGCAATCTTTGATTTTCTAGCTCACTTAGCCAAATAAGCCTACCTTGGCATGTTATCCTTTGTGAACCCCTTTGAGCTTTACCTATTCTTTGCTTTCGCCCGCATTACAAGACTTTTGACCAGAAAAATCATGTTTAACCCTTGTGTCATCAGACTTGTAGAGTAGGATCGATCTTGGAGTTTACGGTACATTTCACAATGTGTAACTCTGTGGTTTTGTGTAAGCTAGTGAAAGAATGGTTGAAATTCAAAGTTTGGTTTAAAAAAAAAAAAGAAAAAAAAAGAAGTAGAAAAAAAGGTTCTCAAGAAAAGGAAAAAAAATGAATAAAAGGTTGAATTCTTGAAAGTCGTGCTTGAATGAAGAGTATTTCAATAGAGTTTGATGATTTTGGTTAGATGTTGCTTTTTGTTAGTCGGAGTTCCGCATTGTTTACCTTATGGCCATGAGGTGAATTGATGATTTTTGCTCCACTAGTTTCATGACATCTTTAGCCAACTATCTGAAATGAATTTGTCATACCCTTCACCCTAAGCCTATGTTACAACCTTCGAAAGTCCTCTTGACTCGTTTATTTCAATTGTCCTTAGCGGAGGAGATGTGAGACGATTGGTGAGCTTATGGTAAATCGTGATTTTTGAGATGAGTATTGAGTGAAACACACTTGGATTGTCAATTTTAAACACTTGAGTGCGAGTGTCCACTTACCTAAAGTGAGGGTCTATCTACTTTACTATGCTACATTCAAGAGTGGGTCTTGTGGTAAGATTACATGAAGTGCTATGTGAATTAGAATGGCTTTGATATTTTGGTTCTTGGCTTGGGTTGATTCTTTTGGATTTGATGTTGGTTTTCAAAATTCAATTTGAGAAGGTGATCTCTTGACTTTTGTTCCCCATTTCTGTGTCTTGACTTGTTTTGCATGGGGACAAGCAAAGGTTTAAGCTTTGGGGAGTTTGATGAGTGCCTAAATAGTGTTGATCATTGTATATATGCACTCATCCGTCTTATATTTGTCTGAGTATCCTCGCTTTTGATTGGATTTTAATCATTTTATGTTGAGGATCACTACTTTGGTATGTTTGTGCGTTTAAAGTGATTTTAGGATCATTTTTGAGCTCAAATGTGCAATTGGAAATAACATGGACTTTGGAGTGTCAAGAGAAGAAGCAAAGAAGAAGGAATTGAAGTTGGAATGAAAAGAGATGCTAGAAACGTGAAGTCTTGGAGTTTTCGACAGTGCATGACCATGCTTCCAATCTGCATGATCATGTGTCGTCATTTGGGAATGTCAGATGCCAACCATCTTGAAGAAAAGAGCAAGCACGATCATGCCTATGTTGGCACGATCATGCTCCTGTGCGATTTATGCATAATCAACAAGAGACCTTTCCTCTTCTTTTCTCCCATTAGATTAAACGTGTATAGACTTATAAAATGACTTCTCTCATCTCTTCTTCTCTCTGACTCACCATCTATCCGTCATCTCTCTCTACCCCATTAGAATAGCTTAGAGTTTAAATTAAGCACTTAAATTACTCTCAAATTCTCTAGTTTTATTTGCAATTGTGAAGAACAAGTTCAAGCTTTGGGCAATTTCAATTGAAGCTTTTGGTTTATCTCTCATCCCTACTCTCTCTCTTCTCCCTCTCAATTGCTTTTAGTTTTAATCCATTAGTTTATGCTTGTTCTTTCTTTGAGTTTGCTAATTCATGTTTAGTTTGAATTTTATTATTTGCTTAGTAGTTTCTATAATCATGAGTAGCTAATTTTCTTATTCTAGGGTTGATGAAGCTTAATTTGGGTTATTTGATGTCTTGATAAATTGATGGTAGCATGTTTGTTGAATTGTTGCACATGATTATTTGTTTGCTTATTGTTGTTCGTAATTCTTGAAAGAGGGTTTTGAATACTTGGATGATTAGTATAAAATCAAAAGGGGAATACTAATTGTCGGACTTCGAATAATCATCTTGATTGCCTAATCACGAAAGTAGATTAGAATATCTTGTGGGCTTTGGGTTGATTTTCGTTCTTCATGCTCTTGATGTTACTTGACTCCATGAGAATAGGTAGTTAAGTTTGCATTGAGTTTGCCTTTATCGCTTTGAGAGAAGTGGTAGGCTTCTTTATCCGTCCTTACAACGATTGACATTGGCATGCTAGTTAAGTTTATCTATCGCATCAAGCAATCTAATTAAGTGAAGTCAACCCTAGATCTTTTATCTTGCTAGATTCTCGAAATTTTGTTCGCTTTAGTTTCTTTGTTTGAATACTCAAAAATCCAATTCGAATTGCTTAGCTTGTTATATATTTAAGAAAACTTAATACTTGGATATACTAGCTCCCTGTGGATACGATAATCTTTTATACTACTCGATAAAATCCGTATACTTGCGGAGGCTATCAGTTATGTGGGCGTCTATCCTAAATAACTAACCACAAAATATGGTGCATCTTTGGATAACAGTCAGTATCCCAAACCCTTTCAAAATCATCATCATGAATAGCATTCGGATCACCAGAGGTGATATTCTTAACATACTTAACTTTAGTGTAGGCCTCAGTAAGGAAGAACTTACTGCTACCAGCAAACTCACAAATTAAATAGGGGATGTATCATTAATCTAAGGGTCAATTCTAATAGGCTTGATCACATTCTGCACTAAATCCCTAGGCAGCTCAAAGGAGATTTTGTTAAAGTCCTACCCAAACTCAGACTGGCATTAATCAATTGTCACAAGAGTTTCCCCTTTAGTCAAAGGTCCCTCAATAAGGGTTCTAGGTGCTCCCAACCCAGTCTAGTTATCCATCCAGAAGCTTATCTGCTCCCCAGACCCAATTTTCCAACTAATGCTATTCAATAAATGATCCCAACCCTTACCAATATCTTGCCAATAATGAGAGCCCTTCCTAGTGGGTCTTCTCCTATTCAGGACATACTTCTGCCTAATGAAGTCAGCAGCCAATGTCGGGTTGTTATGAAGTTTCCAGCACTGTCTAACCATATGGACCCTATTCATGATTTTTTTTATCTCTAACTCCCCGCCCTCCAACACTCTTACTCTGAGTCACATTATCCCAAGTCACCAAATGTATTTTCTTCTTCTCTTCTATCCCACCAAACAAATACGTTTTCTACATTTTAGTATGATAATAGTTATTGGGAAACATATATAATTTCTTTTTAGCAAATAAATTTCATTATCACAAAGCCATCCGACATCTACAATAATAAGGTTGTTGAGATCGGATCCTTTCTGGTAAAAATGGTGCAGTAAACCCTGCAGTATCGTATTCTGAAAATTATAACGGGTATAAATATTCAAATAACAGTATTAAAAATGTTCATCAGAATTACAATAATGGGCCATAACAATGTAATTTAGTAGTTGTTTATTGCCTATTTTGACCCATTATTATAATTCTGATTGAACATTTTTAGTACAGTTATTTGAGTACTTATACCGTTATAATTTAAAAAATGCAATACTGCAGGATTTACCGCAGAGTTTTTACTGGAGAGGATCCGATCTCAAGGTTGTTTCAACAAGGAAAGACAAATCTAAAGCAACATCATCAGAAACCATATTCATCATTACAAAACTATCCGACATCTACAATAATAAGGTTGTTTCGCAAGACAAGTTTTGTGAACCTATTGTAAAAGAAGTGATGAAGCCTGAAGGGTAGTGGTAATGTTGAAGATCCTGTTTATTTTACAGATGATACTGTTTTTGTCCATTCGTGGAGAGAAAATTATGAGGCAGATGTTAATGAAGCTATGGTGGAGTGCATATCCAATTAGTGTTCCTGGGGTTCAGTCAATCATAATGTGCCAGTGCAGAATTATTTTGCAAACTTGATGGCTGAAGAAGGTGGTAGAGATGATCGATCAAGATGGGTCTGGCTTGAAAAATTGGCGGGTTGAACAAGCTATTTGTGTAAATTAGGAATGACCTATCTTGTTAGCCGAATTCAAGCCCGATTGTCGTCTTTGTCCATGAATTTAAAAACACGCCAACCCTAACCCGTTTTTTATAAGCTCTAGATAGGAGCAATTTACATGAGGGCAAGGTTTATTGATGGGTGGTGGGGGTTGAACTCAAATATGAATAATTGGACAGAAACCATTGGAAATAATCGTTTTTTTTTAAAGCAAAAAAACCGGCCATTAATCGAGGCTATCGAGCATAGTGAAATTTTTGACGAGCTTGAGCCTTGCACAAACTGAACTTTGAGTCTGCGAGCCGAGCTTAAGTAGCGAAAAGTTTATTTAAGCTCAGCTCGACTCGTCTAGTTTGCATTCCTTAGTTAGGTTAGATCAATTGGGACGCAAATGAAAATTTGGTCGTCCTTGGAATTCGAAAATGTATGTCCGAATTAAACATATGCCATTTATTTTCTGTTGTCCTAATATAAGCACTACAGGCTGTTATGCCACCACTCCGGCCGCACTCAAAATAAGAAGAAAAAATAATTCCCTTCCTCATCACCACACGAATATCACTCATTATACTAAAATAAATTGAATTAAATTGATTAAGTTTCTAAAAATTAAAATTGTTTCAAAGGTAATTGCATTGGCTGGCTATGAACACACAGCATATATATATATATATTATCTGAAACCGGTAGTTAATAATAATAAACTTATGTAGAGGCCGAAGACTATAATGTAGCCAGATAAACTAACCTGGCATATCATCAACAACAAACAAAGATGAAAAGACAAAATATAACCTGTTAATTTGATCAATAATTAATACAGTAATTTGCTGGCCTGGGAACAGAACATCATGGCCAAGCTTTCACTTAGCTTGGCATGCATTCTGTTGTTTAGAAGATACGAATCATCACTTGGAATTCCCAGTGTACATTGTATAATGGAGTCTTTGATTATTTAAGTTTCTTCGGAATTAAATTAGGGACGTGATGCGGATATGATGCATAATCACCTACTACTTTGTGTTGAAATATTTCACTTAGCGAATAAAGACTTTTATGATTCAAACGGAGGACTTTTTGATCAATTGGTTCTGATACTATGCTCGAGTATTGAGTGAATAAAATGACTCAACATGTAATTTTATCCATTAATTAGGGTGCGTTCTTTAGAGATTACACTGTCAGTTCAGTTCAGGTATTAATTCAGTGATTTTCAGTTCAGTTTAGTGGTGATCAGTTCAGAAACATAATTTTTATCTTACATATCAAGTTGTTAAATTCAAATCAGTGGTTTCCAGTCCAATTTTAAGTACTAAGGTCGGCAATATATGAAAAAAAATGCAAGAACTTCCGGAAACATGGAGCCGTTATAAAAATGTAAAATAGTGGGCCCTATGCAAGCTAAGACAACCAAAAATAAATTGTCTTTTGGACGGCTTAATAATATAGCATTATCACTTTCAAACGTTATACTAATCCCTTTATGTTCCATAAAGGCATATATAAACGTTATACTAAGGTCTGATTATAAAAAATAAAAAAAAAACGTTATACTAAGGGGAAAAAAAACCCCTTAAATTCCAATTATTCTCCAAGTAATTTACTAAAAATAATTCCCTCTACCAATTATTAACATGGCCTAACATTTGCATAAATACCTCCCCTAATCATTCTCATTCCATCATCAAATTTCAAACTCTACAACCTTCTTTTTCTCTCACTCTCTCTCTCTCCCTAAAAACAGTCACCATGACTAAGGAGGATGTAGAGATGTCCGAGCAACGTGCTCCTGATCAATTCTCAGCAAAGGACTACCATGATCCTCCACCAGCTGCGTTGATTGACATGGATGAGCTCAAAAAGTGGTCATTTTATAGGGCTGTCATAGCTGAGTTTGTAGCAACTCTGCTTTTCCTCTATATTACCGTCTTATCGGTGATTGGTTACAAGAGCCAGACTGATCCTGCCACCAATGCTGACCAATGTGGTGGTGTTGGCGTCCTCGGTATCGCTTGGGCCTTTGGTGGCATGATCTTCATCCTTGTCTACTGCACCGCCGGTATCTCCGGTGAGTTTCCCATGACCTTGTTATATACTCCTCTGTTTAAGACCATAAGTTTAAAACCTTATATATAGGCCGTTCTCGTATGATGTGTCAAAATTTGTACAATTCATATGTTAAGCTGTATATGCATGCATGTTGCCTGAAAGGAATTGTGTAGTTGGTCGTTCAGTTGAATTTCATGACAAAGGTCATGAGTTTAATTACCATCTAGGCCTCTTTTTGAGCCTGCCTGGAAGAATTATGTTGTTGGTTTGCCTGATGTATGTGGTTTGCTGCATAAACTTGAGATTTATCCAGTGCATAATCAAAGAGTAGTGGTTACATTTATATATAAGGATTAAGGATACACTTATATATGTAAGGATTAAGGATACATTAATTATTGGCTTATTCTAATTATTTGTTGTGTAGGAGGACACATCAACCCAGCTGTGACCTTTGGGTTGTTCTTGGCAAGGAAGGTGTCACTAATCAGGGCATTGCTATACATGGTAGCACAATGTGCCGGTGCAATTTGTGGTGTTGGGTTAGTGAAGGCCTTCCAATCAGCCTACTATGGAAGGTATGGTGGTGGTGCCAACGAATTGGCGCACGGCTACACCAAGGGTACCGGTCTTGGTGCTGAGATTATCGGCACCTTTGTTCTTGTCTACACCGTCTTTGCTGCAACTGATCCTAAGAGAAACGCTAGGGACTCCCATGTTCCTGTAAGCACATACTCTTCATGGCTAAATAATCATTGCAATGAACAAATAATTACCATGGCTAGCTGGCTATTAACATGTCTAAGACAAAAAAAAGTGTTACAAACTTTGAATAAGAAGTGTTACTTTTGATTGTTTTACCATGAAACATCTTACACAAAATCATCTCATGTACTGATTCTAATTCAATTACTTCATGAAGGTATTAGCACCACTTCCCATTGGTTTCGCGGTGTTCATGGTTCACTTGGCAACCATCCCAATCACTGGTACTGGCATTAACCCAGCTAGGAGTTTCGGAGCTGCTGTGATCTACAACCAACAGAAGGCCTGGGATGATCACGTATGTACAATTTTACTTTTTATATATCGACGTCCTTAAGAAATTTTTGAGCCATTAATCATGTCAATTTCATATCACTAGTGATTTTTCGTTTCCTAATTCTTCTTTTTGTTTTCCTTGATTAATTCGACAGTGGATTTTCTGGGTCGGACCATTCATCGGAGCCGCTATAGCAGCATTCTACCACCAGTACGTTCTAAGAGCTGCTGCAATCAAAGCTCTTGGTTCCTTCAGAAGCTCCTTCAGGAGCAACGCTTAAGTTATTCCATTCAGCTCTTTTTGTTTCTTGTTGCCATTTGGAGTTTAAAGTGAGAGAAAATTAAAAGGGACAATGAATTTGTACATAAAGAATGGCATCAAGAGAGAGCAATTCAATTCATCAAGGCTGTATTTTGGTTGTTGTTTTTGTTTAATTCTTTATAGTTTCCATTGTTGTTGTAAGAGTTTTGCTATAATTTTGTAAAAGTTCCCTCTGTATGTGATCTTTGCACATGTTTATCGTATCATCTAATCATGTGCTTCATTGTTTAATTATTTATGTACCATTTAGTTTGAATCAATAAAAGATTATTTTCCAGCAATCTTGAAATGTCTCCCGGAGTTGTTAATTAATTTCTTTAACATTATTCATCCTTCTGTTGTTACACGTCTCAACTTCTTTGGCCTAGTTCTACGTACTAAAATTACAAGACATTTGATTATTATGGCTTTTGGTATGGAATTTATGGTCAGTTAACTTATGTTGCTGCTAGTGTAAATGTTACAGTCCACATCAATAATTTTATTTGTCGGACTTTATTTTGGGAGAATATTTTAGAAGATAATATTTGGTAATTTACTTATTGTTGAGTTGGAGTAATTTTACTATTTATGTGGAAAAGCTTATTTGGAAAGTGGTAGATTTCCTCATTCTAGTAGATTTAAAAGTCTTTTGCGGGCTTATAAATATAGGTGGTAGTAGATTGAAAAAATTGGCTTGATGAGACTTGCTCCAAGGAAGAAATCCTTGTTGCAGTTGAAGGTGGTTAGGGTGAAGCAGAAAAACCAACCATTTTAAAAATATATATGTAGTGGGTTTCGAGTTTCGATCTCAAAAATTAGGTTGAAGATGAAGGGAATGATTTTGTAACCTTTACCGTACATAAATTATACTTTGATGGTGATAGTAGTAGTATAGTAGTAGACGTTGTAACTCGTACTAGTTGAAGTTGTAATCTTTACACTTATATAATACAAGGTGTTGGTGTATCCAAACACCCTTTAAATCTTGTGTATGTTTATGCTTTCGTTGTGGCTTGGTCAAATCTCTAATAAGTATATAGTAATACCATAGTCGGGCAAAGATTCCCCAACACTAAAGATCCAAGGATGTTTTGACCGTGGCTTATTTAGAGGCCCATGGCCTGACCAAGCCGGATCACTTTGGTTTTACATGCATGGTGCTATTACAAAAGTGTAAAGTTCACGGTATACCAAAGGTCAAATCTTTTTAAAAAATATCTCTCATATCCCTAAAAGAGTTGGACTATATCCTTGATTTATTCTTTAATCTACGGTAAACTAAGTCCATATAAGACAGGCTACATGGTTATTCATTGTCCTTAGCATAGACATGGGGTGATGTTAAAGGTCACGTAGGCCGACCTTGGGCCTTGAGAAGACACTAACATGCTCACTCTTGTATATCTTGGTCACTCGTTCGAACAAAGTGATACTCCTCTCTTGAAACCATCCATTTCTCCTACCTTTTGGGTCGTGAGAAAGGCATGGTTGGCTATGCAACATTATATATAAGACCTGGTTTGAGCTAGTATGTACCCAAATTTTTAAGTTAAAGGGATTATGTTTTTTTTTTCTAATGAAAAAGGGTGTAAAAGTTAATATAGACAGAGGGATTTTTTTTTTTTTCTATAATAGATTTTAATAATTGGGTCTTAACAAATGAGCATACATACAAGATAAATAAGGTTTCAATCCAAAATCAATTGCCAATGAGTGGAGTAACTCATTTCCTTATATGTATGCTCAAGACCACTAAATCTTTTCATGAGGGACACAAACTCACTTCAACACCCCACCTCACGTAAAGACCCATCATGGGCTGAAACGTGGACCAAATAAAGCATACTATGTGTCAGTCACACGCGCGTGGGCTAAACAGGAGTTTATAAAGGCTACAAAAACTTGTGTAGACTTAGTCCATAGTGGACCAATACTTGAAGTCACCCCCTACTTCACCTGGAGCCACCCCCCTCTAAAAGTGGAGCCCTACTTCACCTAAAGCCACCCCTCAAATTTATACTTGGCACCACCCCTACTTCACCTGGAGCCACCCCCCTAATTCACCTGGAGCCACCCCTCAAAATAACTTCGTTCACGGTGGACTAAGTCCACACAAGACCTGCTATATAAAGGCATGACCAACGTACGCTCTGATACCATGATAAATTTTCAACAATTGGGCCCATTAATGAGAGTGTTTATAACATAAAGGAGGTTCCATCCCAAAATCAATTGGCCATAAGTGGAGTAACTCACTTTGTCAAATTATGGAGAATCAGTTACCTTCTCATTAATCAGATGCCAATATTTATAGGCATATTACAAACCTATCAAGTTTACATAAAACTGTACAGTATGCACTTGCCTAATATATTTACTTGCCTAATATATTTACCTTCCTAACACTCCCCCTCAAGTTGGAGCATGAGGATTCCGAATACCCAACGTGCCTAGAAGATACTCAAATTGTTGTTTGCCAAGTGCTTTCATGAAGATATCTGCAAGCTGGTCCGAGGAGCGAAGATAAGACGTGGCAATATTACCAGCAAGTAACTGTTCACGCACATAGTGACAGTCTACATCAATGTGTTTTGTACGGTCATGAAACACGGGATTAGATGCAATATAAAGTGCAGCCTGATTATCACAAAATAATCGCATTGGATGTGTATGAAAGACCCCCAAAGAAGCCAAAAAGGACTTAAGCCATGTTAGTTCACATGTAGCTACAGCCATAGCTCTATACTCGGCCTCTGCAGAAGAACGGGCAACAGTTGGTTGCTTCTTTGTTTTCCAAGATATAGACGAATCTCCAAAGGTCACAAAATAACCTGTTAAAGATCTGCGTGTGAGTGGGCAACTGGCCCAGTCCGAGTCACAATAACCAAAGAGTTGTAAGGAACTGTCAGAGCGCAAAACCACCCCTTGGCCAGGACTACCTTTAAGGTAGCGCAACACTCGAATAACAGCGTCCATATGCTCTTGTCGTGGAGACTGCAAAAATTGAGATAATATATGAACAGCATAACAAATGGCAGGTCTAGTGATGGTCAAGTAGACCAAGCGACCAACCAAACGACGATATCGACTAGGATCATCTAGTAATGGACCGTTGGCTAATGCAAGGGTGTGATTCTGTTACATGGGAAAGGAAACTGGTTTAACCGCTGTCAACCAGGCTTCTTGTAGGATATCTAACGCATGCTTGCGTTGGGACACAAACAACCCTTCCGGACTGCGAGCAACTTCAATTCCTAAGAAATATCGCAACGGCCCCACGTCTTTGATTTGAAAGCAGGAGTTCAAATATTTCTTGAAAGTAATACAAGCCTCAGAATTATTTCCTGCCAGGACTAAATCATCCACATAAGCCAGAACAGATAGGAAAACATCACCATGTCTATATGTGAACAAAGTATGATCAGAATGCGACTGAATAAAGCAATAATGACGAAGAGCGGAGGTAAGCTTAGCAAACCAATTTCGCGGAGATTGTCGAAGACCATATAAAGACTTACGAAGCCGACACACTTTGTTATGGGAAGAAGCGGAAAAACCTGGCGGCAAACGCATGTAAACCTCTTCATCCAAATCCCCATGAATAAAAGCATTATTAACGTCCAGTTGGTGAAGTTCCCATCCTTTAATAGCAGCAACAACAAGGAAAGCTCGGACGCTAACAAGCTTGGCAACGGGAGCATATGTTTCAGTATAATCCAAACCTTCAACCTGCGCTTTGTGTCTTGCAATTGTGCCATCGGAGTTGTATTTGGTTTTATACACCCATTTACATCCAATAGCTTTCTTCCCATGTGGAAGGTCTTCAATTGTCCAAGTCCCATTTTTTTCAAGTGCCTCAATCTCCACACGCATAGCCTCACACCACTTAGGATCGCGAACAGCTTGAGAGTAAGTACGAGGCTCAACTTCATCCTCTACTGCAGACAAGAAACGAGTATATGCAGCAGAAAAATTGGCACAAGTAACATAATTGGCTAAAGGATACCGCGTACCTGAGGAGTATGGAGTAGGCGAGGAACGTGGAATGGGGTTAATAAGGCGTGCCGTGTGACAGACATAGTCCTGCAGATGAGATGGTGGTCGCCGAATGCGTTGACCACGACCAAGAATCTCTGTGGGAGCTTCTGCAACAGGGGGCTGATCTTGTATTGAGGTGCCCTGTGGTGATCCAGAAGAACTAAATGGATGTTGACAAGGTGTGACAGTAGGTGTAGAAACTCCCCCTGACATCTCTACTGAGGAGTTAGGTGTAGTGGATAAGGATTCTCCCCCTGAAGTAGAGTTGTCGACGGAAGACGGGCCCCAATACCAATCGTCCATCACATGAGCGCCCATAGTCTCCTGAAAAGACCCAGAAGGTGAAGTATCCATATCAGCATACGGAAAAGTGCTTTCATCAAATATCACATTCCGTGAAACAAAAACTTCCTGTGTGTCAAGATCAAAAACCTTCCATCCCTTTTTACCATGTGGGTAGCCTAAAAAGACACATCGTCGCCCACGAGGACCAAATTTGTCCTTCGTACGTGGCTTATTATGGGCGTAGCAAAGACATCCAAGAACCCGAAGATGAGAGTAAGAGGGAGGTGAGCCAAACAACTTTTCATGAGGAGCTAATCCACCTATAACAGATGATGGCGTGCGGTTGATCAAGTGAACGGCTGCAAGAACACATTCACGCCAAAACTCAATGGGCAAACATGCTTGAAACTGTAATGCACGGGCCACATCCAGGATATGACGATATTTACGCTCCACCCTCCCATTTTGTTGTGGAGTGCCAACACAACTTGTTTGATAAAGCATACCATTTTCTGCATAAAACAACTTCATTGGCCCTGAAAGAAACTCTGTTCCGTTGTCACTGCGAACAATCTTTACAGTCTTGTTAAACTGTGTTTTGACCATTGCAAAAAAATGCTTAAGCAATACACCTGCCTCGCTTTTGTCACTCATAAGATAAACCCATACTGCTACTAAAATCATCAACTATGGTCAAAAAATAATTTGCACCAGACAAAGTGGAGGTGGGATAAGGGCCCCAAATATCACAATGAATTAAATCAAAAGCATCCTGAACAATAGTATTACTAATAGGGAAAGCATTACGTGTTTGTTTTGCACGACAACAAACATCACACAACTTGTGACTGTCATTGTTACTACTACTACTACATGTAATTGAAGAGATTAAATCAAGACTTTGTCGAGAAGGATGACCCAAACGCTGGTGCCACAGCCCAAAAAAATCCGACTTGCGAGTTGCAGAAACAGTAGCCTCTGTGACAGGCGTGAAAACATAAACCCCATTCCGTAGCTCACCCGCTCCAATTGGGCTCCCCGAGATGCGGTCCTGTAAAGCACATAAGTGAGCAAAAAATGTCACAAAACAGTCAGAATCGGAGATAAGACGCCCAACAGAGGCAAGATTAACAGAAAGTTGTGGAACATAAAGAACATGGTACAAAATAATTCCAGTTTGCACAACCGCAGTGCCTTCTTTAGTGGCCAAAGTCTGAAGTCCATTGGGCAATCGAACAGGAGATGGGACAATATCATGAATATTTGACAGTAAAGATAGATCGCTAATCATGTGGTGGGATGCACCACTGTCAATGAGCCAAATAGGGTCATAAGCAACCTTACCAGATAGTTTCTCGGAAACACCAGGAGATGTCTCAATCATGCTTAAGAAACGCTGCATTTGATCATGGGTAAGGTTGGGAAACGTTTGGGCTGGTGCTCCTTGCAGATTATTAGCAGTCGCGGGAAGTTGTTGTGAGTAAAAACTTTGACCAAAGGTAGGGGACTGACCAATAGGAGCAGGTCCACCACGTCCACGGCCACCACCTCTACCTCGACCGCGTCCTTGAGGCCACCCAAGGCGAGCATAACAGGTCTCATAAGTATGCCCTTGTCTATTGCAGTAAGTACACATGGGGCGATTACCAGATGTTGTTGCCTGGAACTGACCTGGTGCTGCGTTTCCAGAAGAGATACGCCCATTGGCTTGAGCATGAAACCCAACAGCTGCAATATCTTCACTAGCACGAGTAACCGTCCTGTGGCTTTCTTCTTGCATAATCATAGCATAAACACGATCTAAATTCGGCAAAGGTTCCATACTAATTATTTGGAAACGCAAAGTCTTATAGTAGTCATCAAGACCCATAAGAAACTGATAGGTTTTTAAGTTTTCTATCCAAGCAACAGTTTTAGGACCTCCTTCACAGTCACAAGCCTCTAACGGGGACAAAACAGAGAGATCTTCCCACATAGCCAAGAACTTAGTATAGTAAGACATGATAGATGAACCAGCTTGTTTAGTGACAGATAAGTCAGACCACAATTTATAGATCCTAGGTCCATTCTGAATAGAATAACCTGCCTTTAAAACGTCCCACATAGAGTTTACATTCGACAGACGAGAAACAGTAGCACGAATAGTAGAATCTAAAGAATTTGCTATCCAAGAACACAACATAGAATTAACAATGTCCCAAGCATGAAATTGAGGTTCAGTCTTATCTGGTTTAAGTATTGTACCATCAATAAATCCAATTTTATTTTGTGACTGGAGGGCTAAACAAACTGACTGTTCCCAAGATTGGTAATTTTCACCCTTCATCTCAAATTTAGTTAAAGCCATACCTGGGCTTGCTGATGGATGCAAATAATAAGGAGAAGTAGGGTCCGTAATCGGAGAAGGGAGAGGCGGCTTCGAACCTCCCGAACCGTCTAGAGTCATGGTGATTCAGTAACCGAGCACCGGAGAACGAGCTAGTGAACGAAAAAAGAGCCGTGCGACAAAGTGGGCACGGTGTCGTAATCGAGCAGAACCACCGCTGGCGGCTGATTTGGGACGAAGTTCACAATTTAATTGAGACGAAGTTCACAACTTACTCCCACTGGAACGAAGAAGAGAATAATGAATTGCACCCAAAAAATATTTAAGACTTACTGCTACCAAATATGAGATAGCAATTTACTAGAAGAAATAGCTACACAGGTGGGCTTGAGAATTGGCGACAACTGGGGCTAAGATTGACAAGGATCAGCGACTACAAGGTGTTGAAAGTTGAAGCCTTTAAATTTTTAACTTTGATACCATGTCAAATTATGGAGAATCAGTTACCTTCTCATTAATCAGATGCCCATATTTATAGGCATATTACAAACCTATAAAGTTTACATAAAACTATACAGTATGCACTTGCCTAATATATTTACTTGCCTAATATATTTACTTATATGTATGCTCAAGACCCACTAAATCTTTTCATATGAGACAAAAACCACTTCAACATTCTAGCCACACATTTGGGCTGCAAATGGCATTACAATGTGGAGCAACAACAATTGTTATGGTAGACGATAATCTGGGTCTTAGGTCATCTGTACTAGCTTGTAAAAAGGAGATCATCCTATTATATATTGTTAGGTAATTTAATATTTTGAGTGAGATTTATGATTTTTACGGTTTATTTTTTATTACTATCTAGAGTTTTTGTAGTTATATTAGGAGTCGTGGGAATTGATGAGTGCGTTAATTGAATTACTATTAATCTGACAAAACATACTCATTTGATTGGTTTTAAGATAATAATTATATCTTTCTTTGTGAGATTTTATGATTGTTTAAATAAAGATGACTATTGGGAGTACGTTTGTGTGAGTGTGTGTGTTTTTTTTTTTCCATTTTATTTTTATTATTTGTATGTAATTTCAGGATATTTTGAGTCCTCATTACTTGGTAGAGACTTTAGAGATAATTTGGAGTTGCAAATTAGTCGTCAAGGAAGAAGTCAAGTGAGAAAAGAAGTGCAAAATCAAAGTTTTAGGCAAAAAGTTGCAGTTGCACGACCATGTGAGTTTGAAAGGTAAATCTTAATATATACATGACCACGTAAGTAAGTCCGTAAGCTCGAGACTTGGAGAAATTGGGTTGCGCGACCATCCAATTTTCCTTCATATTTTCCACATCACCATGTTGTTAGGAAATATTATCATACTAGAAAATGACTAGATACACTAGATAATATTCCCTAACACATGCAAGTTGTCGAATTTACGGGAATTCATTTTTGCCTTTTGCCATTCCAGTGGTTTTTCACCCAAATCCATCTTGATACATTTTGGGGCCTATAAAAAGGGAGAGAACCTGAGTTTTTATCAACATCACTTAAAACCCTATTGGGTGTGTTCGGTATAGCGTTTATAGGTAGTGTTTAGTGGTTTGAATTTGTCAAACCACTGCTAAGCTAAATTTATGCGTTCGGTTATCAACTTTCAGTAGTGGTTGTTAGAGGTTGAATCAGTATTTCACAAACGTTAATTTTCTTAACGTTTCACAGCAGATAGTAGTGGTTTAAATTTTGTAAACTTTTGATTCCAAAAATTACCCTTATTTTTACCGTTTAAATTTGAAAATCCAGTATGCTACTTCCTTATTCTCAGGCTACACTCTTGCTCATCAACGTAAAAACACCTATTATTTATATTGATTTTCTGGGGGGGGGGGGGGTTTGCTATTCTTCATGCCACACAAACTTAAAGAAAAAAACTCAATTCTATAGCTTGAGGTTGAGCAATATTGGTGATCCAAAAGAAATTGGTGACAATACTGATTGAATTCTACTTTCTCCTAAGGTAAGACACTGTCAATTTAGTTCAGAGTTCTATGCTTCAATTTTGTTTTCCTTTCTTATTTTGATTAAGCTTTATAGTCATGCGATTGCTCTGTTTTTCCTCCATGTTCCATTACCTGCAATTTGATGTTCAAGTTCCTGCCTTGTTTTAGTTAGAACAACTATGCTTTATAACCATGGTTTATATATGATCAGGTATTCTATGTGTAATGTATTGATTGAATTATGAGTCCTAGCTAAAATGCTCATGCTTATTCGAAGGAAAAAAATGTTGACTTTGATGAATGAATTGCCACTGAAGCAGAAGGGTGTATCTAGCTTTGGTTAGTTTAGTGATGAGGTTGTCAAAATTATATTAGTACATCGCTGATATCAATAGTGTAGTTGCAACAATAATCAGTAATTACTGCCTTGTTTTTTTTTTTCTTTTCAAATTTTGTTCCTCGCGTCTATCTTTTGGAGCTCTTAATGCTGATAAATTGCCCTGGATGTTGTTTGTTGGTGTTTGTAAGTTATGAACAAAATATGCATCTGAATATATCATTATATAGCTGGGTGGAGGTTGTTGTATACTTGTATTGTATGTATGTGACTTATTGAAATAGTAGTGACAAAATTCATGAACTGTTTTGTGACTCATCTGAATATATACATTCTTGTGATAGTGGTTGGTAATTTTGACAACTTTTATTCTTCATAACCATGGTTTTGCTGTTAATTTTATCATGAACTGTTTTTTAGTCATTTTATCATGAACGTGCAGCTTGGAGTAATGTAGGTTTTTTTTTTTTGGAAAATAAGAGTAATGTGGTTATATTCCTTAATTTGATACAATATATGGTAGCTGATGTTGAGCTACTGCTGGTGTTGTTATTGAACTCTGTTTATGGCCTGCTAGTGCTATTGTGTTGATATACTTGTATTGTATCCTCATTGAAATAACAGTGACAAGATTCATGCTGCCTCATGGAGTAATGGCTGATTGACTTTTAATATGTTTAGTCCAAACACAAGTTGGCCCTAGCTTATTGCTAATCTAAAACTATCTGAGGGGAGGGGGGGAGGGGGGGGAGCAAGCAGAACATGACCAATATTTCTCTACTAGTGTCTTTCTACAACTAAATACTCACAAATGCTTTCTATGACTACTTTGAGCTTTTGTTCCACTGAGGGGTAAAAATTGGATTCATAGGTCTGCATTCCACGCATTTCAAAGTATCTTAGTACCTTAGTTGGCAATATATATGGCTTAGCATTTGGAAAGAATGTACTATTTTGGATCTGCAGTAGTATAGAAATTTGCATTTTGTTGATCCAATTCTTATTTAAATTTCCTTTTGTTTCTGTATGTTAAAAAGAAGACTTTTGTAACTTGTGTTGGAAAAATTATTGTGGACATCATGTATTCTTATTCTAACCAATCAACACTTTGAGCTTGAAGAAACATAATAAATCTAAACTTACTAAATTCATTGTCTGGTGGTTATATAAGATCGATGCCGCCACGTAGCAAGAAGGAAGAGGTAGTAGAGACATATAAATAGACTCATAATGATGCTTGCGTTATGTGATGCTTGTCTTTAGTTCATTGATAAGCATGGTCAGGGACAAAATTTCATATGGAAAGAAATTCAAGTGGAGGTAGAGAAGAAAATTGGACGTCCATGTAACCATCAAAGTTGCAAGCATAAATATGATTTAGTGAGGAAAGATTGGCGCCTTTGGAAAGATTTGAAAAAATTAGAAACTGGCCTAGGATGGAATGCTGAAAGGAAAAATATTGACGCTTCGGATGAATGGTGGCAAAACAAGATTAAGGTTTGTGATTACTATTATAAATCTTATCATTATTATTATTATTATTATTATTATTATTATTATTATTATTATTATTATTATTATTATTATTATTATTATCATTATTATAGTTGAGGAAGAAAGGTAATCTTATATTTTATCTTTATTATGTCGTAGGAGAATCAACGTGTGAAAAAATTTCGGACAAAAGGTGTGGAACCACATGTTGAAGATAAGTGGGATCAACTATTTGGAGATTCTTATGCCAAAGGGGAGAATGTTTATGTTCCTTCCATGGATCCACCAATTGTCAATGTTGAGGATGATAGAGAAAATGAAGGTAATAAAGATGATAATAATGGCAAGGAGGACGACATAGGAGGTCATAATGGTCTTGATGACCTTGACTACTATCATCAATTGGCTTTAGGAAATGATGAAAATTTTTTAAGGGACTTTGTTCAACAAGTAAGCAATCCTACACATAACCAAGTGGATGCCAACACACAAGTTAAGAATCCACCTTTGAAAATTGGTAACTAACCATCTAAGAAAACCCAAAACCAGGTGTTAAAGATTGATGGCATGCAAATGAAACGTAAGGGAAGACAATCAGCGGGATCTGCTATATTGCAAACTAGTATTGTTGATATGGTGTCATATGTTAAAAAGGTCAGTGAGAGTGGTCCAAGTGGAAGCACACAACCATCCACCTCTACCGTAGCTTTGGCAATGGAGATTATCAATCGTATGATAGGAAGTGGGGATTTAGTGAAAGGAGGTGACTTATGGTACTATGCGATTGATCAACTTCAAGATGCTGTGAAGAGAGAATTTTTTATTAATATGGATGATGATGCAAGTAGAAAGCAATGGTTAGGTCATCTGTTTAAGGCTAAGGACGATTAAGCTTAGATATATTTTTTCAATGCAACTTTTAGAATAAAAAAAGAATTAGGAGGGGTTAAGGGATTTCTCATTTCATGTTTTAATATTGTTATTAAATTATTTGGTTAATGGTTTTCATTCAATTGTTAATTCGTGAACTTCATCATTGTTGTTTTTTTTTTCTTTTTTCTTTTTGTTATGTTTGAAAATAAATACATTTTGTTGTTATATTTTTGATAGGTGGATAATGGATCCTTATGAAGAATGGAAGCGTAATATTTTATTAGTGGTTATGTGCACAATGACTTTGATACTCATATATTATTATACATATATATATAAGGAGCCGTGCATGACTTCAATTTTAACTGGGGGAGGATGGATGAGGGAAATACTTACTGGTAATCCTATTCGGTCCGTAAATGCTTTTAGGGTGCAGCCACATTTATTTCTGAAATTGTGTAAGGAATTATCATCAAAGTATGGCTTGAAATCGAGTAGAAGAATGTCCATTGTTGAAAAAGTTGGCATATTTCTATATACCCTTGCTATAGGTGCATCAAACAGAACTATTGGTGAACGTTTTCAACGTTCAGGCGACACAGTTAGTAGAGTGTTTCATGAAGTTCTGGATGCAATCTCTAACAGGAATTCTAAGGGTCTTGCATATGATATCATAAGACCAAAAGATCTTAAATTTGAAAATATACCACCGCAAATAGCTAATGATGAAGAGGTATATGCCATATTTCTAGGTAATCTATATCTTTCTTTGTGCGTTAACTAGTAAACATTAATTACTTGATTAACAATACAATTTCCATTTTGTCGTGTCTCTTATTATGCCTTTTTATTACAGGATTGTATTGGATGTATTGATGGCACACATATCATGGCATGCATTCCTGAATCAGATCAAATTCCTTATAGAGGAAGAAAATCAATTCCTACGTTCAACGTTATGGCTGTGTGTGATTTTGATATGTGTTTTACCTTTGTGTCAGCGGGTTGGGAAGGTTCCGCGCATGATACCCGTGTTTTTCGTCATGCACTTGAAACTCCAGCATTGAAGTTTCCTAAGCCGCCAGAAGGTATAGTTTTATATTTCTTAATTTGTTATTTTTTTATTTGTTGTGAAAATCATTTTTATTTTAATTCATTTATTTAGGTAGGTACTATTTGGTGGATAAAGGATATCCAGATAGATATGGTTATTTGGTACCATATTCAAAACTGAGATAGCATCAATTTCAATTTCGAAATGAACCTCTGAAAAATGCTAAAGAAGCTTTCAATCGTACACATTCCTCCCTTCGAAGTTTCATCGAGAGGTCGTTTGGAGTGTTGAAGCAAAGATGGAAAATACTGAAGAATATGCCTCAGTTCAGTGTTGACACACAAATAAGAATTATCGTGGCAACATTTGCACTTCATAACTATATTCGGATCAACTCATCTACTGATCCCATATTTGAAGTGTTAGATCGAAATCCTAATTTCGTACCATATGATGAACTTTCAGAAGCTACTCGCACAAATGAAGAAGGACCAAGGAAATGAAAAATATTCGTAACCTTATTGCTGCATCTTTGTGGAATGCTAGACGACGCAACTAGTTTTTTAGATAGTAAACGTGACATTTGTATTGTTGATTTTTTTTTGCTACAATGTTAGCCATTAATAATTCCATGCCATTTGTTTTTCGTTCATTTATATTTTTGTAACTTTGAATATTGTTTCCATGTTGTTTGAATTTGTCTTAGATAATGATGAACATCAATCTAAATAAATAAATAGAAAATAGGCATATATCCGTTTAGGTAATTTTATATTCATCAGCTGATTCGACAGCTAACTTTACCGAACACTCAATGGAAAAAACAGTTAACAGCTATGTAACACTAGTGACAGCTAAGAGCTAAATGAACAGCTAATCACTAGTAAAACAGTTAAGACTACAGCTACAGCTAATTTTAGCCGAACAAACCCAATTATGTGTCTCTTTCGTTTACAAACTCTTTATGCTTTTTAAAATATAGTACCAAACATATTTTATGTTATTTGAAGATCGAAGCAGTCACCATTTCTAAGATTTGTTCAACCTCTTGATTATCAATTGAAGCACTTTTAAGTATTTCTTATCCCTCCCTCAAAAAAAAAAAAAAAATATTTCTTATCCCTACTTTCTCTTCCCCATGACTCCAAATCTTTTAGATTAAATTCAATTTAGTTTATGATTGTTCTTGAAATTATTCTTAAATTCTATTCAATCATGCTTAATTTGGTTTTAATTGTTTACTTGTTCTTGAATAGCATGAGTAGCTAAATTCCATATCTAGGATTGTTGTAGCCAAAACTTTATTACTTGATGTCCTAGTTTGTTTGACTAGCATGTTTTAGGATGTTGTTGCAATTAATTGTTTGTGTGCTTATTTATATGTTAGATGACTAACACATGTTCGACAGAAACTTGTTAGTTGTCGGAACTAAAACAATTGACAAGATTTTTTCTAAACATGAGAGTAGCAGTCTAAAAAGCCTTTAATTTAGATACTTTGCAATTGTAGTATTCTTAATGCTCTTGATTTTGCTTAATTCCATGAGAATAGGAATTTGGTCATTTTAATTGTATCATTTAATCGTCGAAAGAGGGTTGTAAGTGTCTTGAAATTCCGTCCTTGCATTTATGTTCTATGTTACATGCTAGTTAGATTTATCATTTGCATCAAGGAATTACTGTTGAGGTAAACTCAATCATTTATTCATGACATCTTTTTATTATTATTTGCGTTCGTAGTTGATCATTACAAAAAAAGTTCTTATTACGACGATTTACCCGTGTACTTGCGGGCCTATAAGAAATAAGGCGCATGGCACACTTGAATTCTCTCATCTAATTTTCGTGTATGGGATTGGACGGAGTTTTGGATGCGGTAGTATCAGACCATAAACTCTTCTTAATACTTTGTTTATTCCCTCTTGCTATCCTAAAACAAATTATGTGTTCTCTCTTCTAAAGGAATTTTATGGTCAAACTTTTTAAAATGAACTGCAATACATAAAAAAGCATTTTAACAAGTTACATAATTTGAGCAAAAAAATTCTTATCCTCACACAAATCACTTGTTGGTAATGATATAACATATTTTAATACTGAATATAATTGTTGCAAAAACAAGTGCAATTAGAGCTTGCAAAATCTAATCCGACCAAAAAACGATCCGAACCCGACCTGTTTAATACCCTACCAAAACTCGACTAGAAAAAGTTTGACATGCTAATGACCCCAACCCAAAACTATCTGATTGGAACCCTACATGAGACCGAAAGTTTTGTGAGTATTATGCACGTGATGGACCCAAAATTTGTTTTTGCTGAATTAATGCAAAGGGAACAATTAGGGGTGAATGTCTGGACTTTGGATTGGATTATGGCCTAATCCAAATCTGACCCAAAAAATTTTGGACTCGGAATTTTGAGTCTACATCCAATCCAAACTAGTTTTGGACTTTGATTTTTGAGTCCAAATCCAATCCGAATTTTGATCCCTAATCCACTCTGATCCGAATAATCCATTTGTTTCCTGACTCCTTACCTTTTCTACAACAATGTCCACTACTTAAAAAAATTTCATCGATAAGATAATAATACAAATGTCAAAGCCAACTACAAGTCTACAGCAGTCATAGAAAAATTCAAATTATTTAATTTCAAAGGTGTTCAGTAATCTCCGCTTAGTGTACATGGAGAAGTCAGATGCGTAGAGAGATAGGGAGTGGAAAAGTGACTGCTAAGGCGTGATTTGAGTGAGTTGTCTGAAAGGAGTTTTCTCTTAATTTATGTATGCATTTTATTGTTGCCTTCAATCCCTTGGTTTTAATTTGTGTTTATACTTTCTATTTAGGGCTAATATTATTTTTGGATTATATGTATTTTTATTTATTAATTTATATCTAATTTGGATTGGATTATTGGACTCCGAAAGCGTGAGTCCGAATCCAATCCGAAAATCCAAAAAATATTCTATACTAGTTCGAATCCAATCCGAAATCCAAAAATTCCAATCTGAGTTGCCTAATTTAGATTGGATTGGATTTAGTCCGAATAATTTTTGCCCTCAGGAACAATAGGGTGGAACATTCCTGCCTGAACAGTTCCTTTATGAGAAGCAAATAAATAATAGAAGCACAAGAAGAGATAAGAGACGTTTTTAACGTGGAAAACCTCCTAACCTTAGTAGGATCAGAGTAAAAACCACGACCCTCATGGGGATTTTTGACAGCTACTTATGTTATTTACGTAGAGCCAAAACACAGAAGCACTTCATTTAGACCTTACTCAACATCTTCCAATCAACAACCTTACTCTAGATCGCTGCGATCTTCCAAGCTAACTCTGACTTGAGGTATCAAAATATAGAATGAAGTATTTCAGAATAGATTACAAAAGTAATCTAACGTGCCAAGCATGTATAGAATAGAAGCACATCTGACAATGCATGTAACCAACGGTTTAATGGTTCTACGGAATAGTTTCACCTTATCTAATTTTTAGGTACAAATTGATGAAATGACAACATTAATCAAACTCCAATCATAATCAACTTGTGCATCCTACTAACAAAATTTCACTTCTGCTGCTTAAAGTATTTCTCAATGAGTTCTAATATGTTAAAAATGCTCTTCGATCCTTTGTTCAGTTCCCCCCCCCCCCTCTTAATGTTTTTTGTCTTCTTTCTGATGGGCCTTGAGAGTAAAACGATGATGTAGTCCATTAGAAAAAACTTCTCTGTTTTGCTAGGGAGTAAGGTTGTGTACATTTGACCCCTCCCCTCCCTCAATCGAATGGGCAGAACCTTTTGGAGGCGTTGGGTTACTTGATCCGTCGAACATATAATACAAGTGTTCAAAACTTTTGGATATACCATGGTATTCATGTGAACTTATGCTTCATATATTCTTGAAGAGCATGGGGGGTTTAGTAAATATATCATCTTTGATACTTTTTTGTTTTTCGAGTAGTTTGGGGGGTGGTGGGTGGGGGAATTTGTCTCGTGAAAATAAATTACATAGCTAATCCTGCAGATTTGTTATATTGTTGTTGTGTAACCCTTGGGTAAGATGGAACTATCACATGGATTTTACACTGGCAATGGAAATATTGACCCAGAGAACTGATATATGTTATATGTAGGGATACATTTTGTGTTATTAGTATAACAGATGCTCTTCCAATGGCTGATTATGTACAATAACTTCTAGGAAATAGATCAATAGAGTCTTGTAATAGTGAGCGCAATGCCATAACATATGAGACAATATATGCTCTACAAGTATCCATGTTTTATGATAATGTCTTTGTGTTGCCATGCATGTTTTGACCTATGTGACAATTTTTAGATTGCTCCAACTTTAAGAGAGGTTTCAAGCACAATGAAGAGAATGGAATATGGAGAAATGTTATACAATTGTAAGGTGTGATCAGCTGATTCTCTTGCTTAATGCGGCTAGCAGTTGTAACTGTTTCAATTATGTTGTCATTGACAAACTTGAAGAACTTGTATTGCATATATAGCTAATAATCAGACTGCTCAAGCCTATTTTATAACACAAAGAATAACTTAAAATTTAGCATTTTAGATATTCTCGATCACACAATTCAGCATCGCAAAAGTACTCTATAGGTGATCTTTTCCCTAAATTGGCTGTAGAATCATGTAACACATTATTATGTCCTTGATTTGGAAAGCATTTTCTTTCATTTCCTGGACTATAAAAATTTTGACCAAATGCATTTGTATCCCAACCCGTTAGCAGGACAACGTCATTCTCGTACATTATACATTCATCTATCATTAGCCTATTTTTTTTGGGAAAGTCAAAATAAATATTTTATTACATGCGAATTAGAGTTAAATTTGGAAAAATTTCTTTCTACATTGTCAACCAGTTTCTCCACAGGTGTTTTGTATTTTTTATAATACAAGGTTTCAAGCCAACTCGTCAATTTTTTTTCTTTAGTAGGCTATGCAGTTATATGTCTTTGTGATATTAGGCACGACTACAACCAAGGGAGAAGCCATTTATTAATTTGTTGGGTTGCATTGGGTTATGTTATGTTAGATTATTATTTGATTTAGAATGTAAGTTCTCGTCAAAAAGAAAAATTAAGTTTAATTCTGCCATGTTCTAATACAATCATGATGAGTACTATCAACCTTTATTTAATTTTTTAACACAAAATCTCAAATATTATGATTTGGCATACATAAGTCAATGTTTACTTGGAAACATGATTTATTTTTCATTTTTCAGTATATGATCGTGAATAGATTTACATATTAAAGAAAAGTATGGGTAACCTAACTCCAAAAACCCTAATGCAGATGCAAACCAACTAGATTATGCAGTATTGTTTATTTGGTGGAACACAACAAACAATGGTCAGAATTATTAGACATTCATGACACTAACGAAAGAGGAGCACCAAATTGTGTATATTACAAAGCAGAAATTGTGTATATTACAAAGCAGTTTGTGCATCTAGCACTCTTGCATATGAGTACGAGTCGTTGAGTTTGATGCAGATATGTGTGATCCAGAATATGTTATTATTTGAACTTTTTAACTGCAATGTTTCCGAATAATCTCAGAGCTTTATACTTTAGTGTAGCTTAGGGATGTTAGGTGCACTCGGAAAATATTAGCATGATATGGGTATCAGAATAGTAGCCATAACTTGAATATTAATCCTTTTTAGTCAACTATAAGGGAAAAGAGAATCGTTATTCAGCAAAAGTTATATCGCATGTACAAATACGATTATCTCTATACGAAAGCAAATCTAAGAAAATAATATGAAAACCTCTTCCAACACTACTGCTTGAAACGGTGTCTCGAACAGCTCCGTCGAATTTTGGGGTGCCCACATATGATGTCCTTTGATAGAAAATAACCACAAGAAGTGCTGCAAGTATATGAAAGTACAACTTCACTCGTTATCGAAGATCAAACTTGATTTCCCAATCCATAAAAACAGAAAAGATCTTGGATCTTTTCAATCCAATGTTTCTAAAATTGCTTACAATATGTGAGAATAAACCTCTCATAAAGAGAGAAACCAATAGAAAAAGTTCGACATGCTAATGACCCCAACCCAAAACTATCCCAATTGGAACCCAACGTGAGACTCGAAGTTTGTGAGTGTTATGCACGTGATGGGCTCAAAAGGGAGGGGGATAATTTGAGTCAAGCATTTTTTACCTAATTGAAATTTGGTTTGGCTAAATTAATGCAAAGGGAACAACAGGGTGGAATAAATCTGTCTAGACAGTTCCTATGAGAAGCAAGTAAACAATAGAAGCACAAGCAAGAGAGACAAGATACTTTTTTAGCGTGCGCGAAAAACCTCCTAAGCTAAGTAGGAGTAAAAATCACGACCCTCTTGGGGATTTTTAACAGCTACTTATATTATTACGTGGAGCCAAATCTGAGAAGTACACCCAAGCACTTCACCCAGACTTTACTCAAGATCTGTCAATCAGCAACCTAACTCTAGATTGTTGCGATCCTCCAAGCTAACTCTAACTTGAGGTATAAGAATATAGAATAAGTATTTCAGAACTGATTACAAAAGTAACCTAACGTGCCAAATGTATAGAATAGAAGCACGTAAACTAACTATGCATGTAACAGGATCAACGGAAGAGTTTCACCTTAAGTCTTAAGAACAAGCCGAACAACGAGGGCTATTAAAGGTTTTGTGTGCACAGTCTAACTGCATGGACTTTTTTCTCACAAAAACACACATTACATTGATCCCTAATTCAGTCTATTTAACCTAGACGAGGGATGGATATTTTTCAAAGGATAAAAAACCTATTTCAAAAGATGAAAAATTAAAAACAAAATATGAAAATTATGAGATATTTAGCATAAGGTGAAAAATGAATCTCCCTTATATAAAATCACTTCTATACTGATGATATCCAGCAAATAGATTTTGGAAATATACCCACAGTAAAGATCCTTTATTATCTAAAAAGATATCAGCTTATCTTCTCCATACTTTGGCAATAAGGCAATACACTTTAAGAAAGAAAAATAAAACTCTTAATAAAAGATCTTTTCCTTCTCTCTCCAAAATTGATTTTTCAGAATAAAATCATAATATCTATATATTAGAGGCATTTTCTGACATCCTAAATCCTTAAAGAGTACACTATTCAAAAGAGATTTTAGAAAATATACTAAAGTTGTACTTTCCTAAATCATTAACGAGTAGACTATCAGATTTTAAAAAGCATATAACTTGAGTTTCAAAAATGAATTTTCTTACACCATTGAAACGAGTACGAAATATCCTTTAAATTGAGACTCATTTGTAGTATGTTCTGTTGATTTACAATATTAGATGCGTACACCTAGAAAGGTAATCAGTAGTTAGCTTAACAAGCTGACACAACTAAAGAGTTGCATGTAAAAATAAGAGAAAAGATATGTATATTAGTTATAAAAATTTAAAAAGCAATCTCAAGGTAAAATATAATAAAGAGTATGTGTAGAATAAAGAAACAAACGATTAATCTAAAATGATTTTAGGTCCAGAATCTTCAAATCTCGACTCACTTCTTGACACAGAGTCAGATTAACTGCGCTTGAATGTAATGGTGGAGGAAAAATTGTTTGACCATCAAACCAATTATATATTGATGGAAAAACTTTACCATTATCACTTACAGTTTTATAACTGTACGTAATATACTAATCCCCCATGTTATTTTAGGGTTCCAATTTATGTTCCCTTCAACTCTATACTTATTAATATACTCCCTCCGGACCACAAATAATATTACATTGGACTTTTTGTGTTCTTCATGGCAG
This sequence comes from Tetragonia tetragonoides, assembly GCA_038025085.1. Taxonomy (NCBI): domain Eukaryota; kingdom Viridiplantae; phylum Streptophyta; class Magnoliopsida; order Caryophyllales; family Aizoaceae; genus Tetragonia; species Tetragonia tetragonoides. The sequence goes on along the minus strand of CM076151.1, from coordinate 32,913,119 downwards.
TACTTTGACCGCATATAACTTATTTGAAAAAGCAAGCAAGCATTGAAATATGTTTTGCTATTCTAACGTTTATGTCTAAAACTTCTTTATTTTTTGAAAAGTAGTTATGTATACATTAGAGTTTAGACATTTAAACTGACCATAAAAGAAGGATCATATCTTTGAAATATTAGTTGTACACTTATATCAATATAAGAGCATTGGCGTACCAACATCAAATATAGAAAGACTTTGAAACTATATTACCTCTTGGATCATGTAACATATGTGATGAGTTAATTGATAGTTAATTGAAATTGATGATAAGAGTTTAAATTAGATAAGATGCCCTATAAAGTCATAGTAATCTTATTATATGGCATTCATGATATTAAACGGATTATATAAATATTTATCCGTATATTACTAATAGTTTTTCATACGGACAATTACACTTTCATTTTTCGATGAGATTAATAATCACGTTATATTAGTTCTATTATATAATCACAGTCCTTGCAACGCACGGGCATACTCATAGGCATCCACATAATCTTTTATGAAAGAAAGTCTAGCTTCTCTTCCAATAAAATATCTCCAAGTTAAAAGTCGAAAATACAAAAATTTCAGGAAAAAAACTTATGCAGATTTCGTCCATTTCTGTTAGATATGTGGAACAAGTTCACAGTTCACATGAACTATTTGACCTACTCATTCCACTCAGTTTTGCATACACAATAATAAGTCATTGTACTTCCAATGCGATGCCAAATCAAATGTTATATAATCTATGCATGCAAGACCCTTACAAGAAGTCTATAAAATAAATACATGAAGATCAACTTCCACAACTTCTTCATAATCCATTAAAGCTCCAAAGATTAAATCAAGTTTGTAATTTGGTTACCTACAAAACCAAACATCCAAACACAATTTGCATTCTTGTTAGCCACCATAAGATAAATTAATTGTTTGTTAATCATCAAAACGTAGGACTCATGATCAACCGTGAGACACAGTACAAGAGTAGCTGTCTTCACCCAATGACTGTCCCAATAGTAACCCGATCTGCTGATGACCCAAAATAAAAGTGGTCCGACCCGAATCTGTACCCGACCCGTTTAATTTGCTAGGTTTAGGTGCAATGGTGGTTGCATAAGCTGGCATTGAACACATATATTATCCAAAGATAGTAATTAACTAATTACAATTATGTGGATGAAGCGTATAATGTTGCCAGATATGTTAACCTGGCAGTACAATCATCTGCAAACATAGATGATAATACAAAACTAACTTGTTAAACCAAACTAATAATTTGCTGGCCGTCGTACAGCTAACATTCGCAAGCAAATTAAAGTCACCTAGCACATAACTTAGCTGATCTTTGAGCACAGATAACAGAATAATTAAGTTGGCTGATAAACTTACAAATTCGGGAACTTGCTGTACTATTTTAGAAACATTTTACTCCATATCCCCAAGAATCCAAGATAGTACTAATGTTAATATGGATGATTTTCGGGAACTGGGTATGTAATAGTTCACAAATTATACGTGTTGAGTAAGTCAACTCATTTTCGATAAACTGACGATTTCAAGTATAAGAGGGCTCTCCCTATAAAGAGAAGTAGACGATAATTTATTCTCCATATAAAAATAAAGATATACTAAATTCCTAATCGCTAGGTTGTGAAAATAAGGCAATCACCACTTATGCCCTACCTCATCTTTGGGTAGAGTCTAGCTACCTAAGAGCCTAAGACTTGCTTCTTGTTGCTTCTCTAAGCTAATTTTAATGGATTGCCCTTTAGCTACTAAGAAAATTATAAATATTGTAGATAACATTGAATATTGGGGTCGGTTTATATTAAAAGAAAAGTAAAAAGAAACCATATAACATAAACACTTGTATGTAGCATATAATTTGGGATAGACCCAAAAACAAAAGTATGAAATTAAAAATTGAATCCTTGAATAATGAATTACTGTGACATAAGAAATTGGGAGCCGTTGGAGAAATGGAAATGTGGGACCCAATGCAAGCTAAGACAAGCAAAAATCAATGTCTTTGGGCGGCTAATAATTAAGCACCCTTCCTAAAAAATTTATATTTACCACAATTAATCAAGTAATCACAAACTTCCATTAAATACCACCCATTAATCTCAAATTATTCCACTAATTCCTATCAACAAACAAAAAAAACAAAACAAAATATTCCACTAAAATAAACTCTCTCTAACAACTATTACAAGTACCTAACCTTAGCATAAATACCCCTTCTAATCACACTCTTTTCCCCCACCTTATCACTTCTCTACTCTACTAATACAATACAACCCATTTTCTCTCTCCTAAATCACTCACCATGACTAAGGACGTGGAGGTAGCTGATCAGCAAGCTCCTGAGTTCTCAGCAAAAGACTATCATGACCCTCCACCAGCCCCTTTGATTGACATGGATGAGCTGAAAAAATGGTCATTTTATAGGGCTGTCATAGCTGAGTTTGTAGCTACTCTACTTTTCCTCTATATTACTGTCTTAACGGTGATTGGATACAAGAGTCAGACCGATCCCGCCACCAACGCCGACCAGTGTGGTGGCGTTGGCATCCTCGGTATCGCTTGGGCCTTTGGTGGCATGATCTTCATCCTTGTTTACTGCACCGCTGGTATCTCCGGTAAGTTTATTAGTGATCAGCTTAATTACCCATCTTATTGTTCTTATAGTAAGACCGTCTTATATATTATGTGAAGTCTACGTATTTGTAATTTAAGTTACCTACACATGTTAAAACTTATTAGGGGTGATTTTAAATTTTTGATTTTGGTTTTTCTAAAAACAAAACACCAACTTTTGGAAATTAGTACTCGTTGTAATTTTCTGTTGTCAAATTTGAAATTAAAAAAAATTATATTTAGCTTTTTATCGATAAGCTATTAGAAAATATAGTAATTTAAAATAAAAAATTATTTTCAACTTTTTATCGATAAGTATCCTGAACAAGGCCAGTTTACGTATAACACTTTTAGAATTTGATTAGAGTTTACGATCACATGTATGTAAAAGGTTCAACCCAACCAACCATATTTCAAAATTATATGGAAAAATAACTAGCAATTGAAATTTGGCTTTGGCTTTGGCTTTTTACGATGATCGATCAATTAATCGATGTCTTCTTTTGATATGTTATACAGGAGGGCACATCAACCCAGCTGTGACCTTTGGGTTGTTTTTGGCAAGGAAAGTGTCACTAATTAGAGCAGTATTGTACATGGTAGCACAGTGTCTAGGTGCAATTTGTGGTGTTGGCTTGGTGAAGGCTTTCCAAAAGGCTTACTATGTGAGGTATGGTGGTGGTGCCAATGAAATGGCTTCAGGATACACCAAGGGTACTGGTCTTGGTGCTGAGATTATTGGTACCTTTGTTCTTGTCTACACCGTCTGTGCTGCCACTGATCCCAAGAGAAACGCTAGGGATTCACATGTTCCCGTAAGTATGCTAACATATAATCGAACATAATAAAATTATTAATTGGGTCTCTAACTATCCGCTTAAATTTTTGTTTTTTAATTTTAGTTTCTTTATTTATAACTCATTACTTAGCTTTATGTCTATTATTTAACAAGAGTTGATTTTTTTGGGCGTAGACAAATTAAATAACTAATTGTTCTTACCTCAAAAGAATGCTTTCCTACAATAATTGAACTTCTAAACAACCTCAAATAATTGATGCCAATTTGTTAGTAAAACGGGCCATACATTTGTTTTTTTTTTTTTTGGTGCGAAAGGGGGCATACATTTGTTAGTTGATCAAAAAAGTGTTGCTATGGGACTTAAAAGTATCAACAAGATAAATTATTTTTAATAAAAAAAAAGTGTCACTTTTAATTGTTTTACCAAGAAACGGTGTTACACATACACAAAGTATTGTCATATATTACTAATACTAATATAATTACTGTTACTATTTTGTGAAGGTATTGGCACCACTTCCCATTGGTTTCGCAGTGTTCATGGTTCACTTGGCAACCATCCCAATCACTGGCACTGGTATTAATCCAGCTAGGAGTTTCGGAGCTGCTGTGATCTACAACCAAAAGAAGGCTTGGGATGATCACGTATGTACAATCACATTCACATATTATCAACCTCGACAATATATATTTTTTAAATTGCAAGAAAGCCACCTTCTTTGAGGATGATGAGATCCGATCTCTCAAGTCATTGCTAACGACGAGAGGGAGATGCGCCATCACGCTATCAACTCCCGAATTCTTAATAACATTGTTAGATAATAATTATTAGAGTTAGTTAGTTATTGATCAAATTATTATAAGTGGTTTTCTTTTGACTGATTCTTTTTTGTTTTTTTCCCTTTAATTTTACAGTGGATTTTCTGGGTCGGACCATTCATTGGGGCTGCTATTGCGGCATTCTACCACCAATACATTCTTAGAGCTGCTGCAATCAAAGCTCTTGGGTCATTCAGGAGCTCTTCTTAATTTGTGAAGCGCCATTTGTTTGCCACTCTCTCTGGGTTAATTTGAAGTCTTCATAATATTATGGAGTTATTTATAATAAAATGAGAGAAAGGGACCATGAAATTGTAGATAAAAAGAAAAAGGAAAAGTGGGTTGAAGAGTGTTCTAAATTATTGCAAGGTGTCTTTGTTTACTTAATATTTGTTGTAAGTTTTTTTTTTCTTTCTATTTTGCAAATTTCCTCTTGTACTTGTGAATTGTGATGCTTGCACATAATTATGATAGTGAATCTCAGCTTGTGTTTATTGCTTAATAATTAATATTCTCTTCTTTACGATTGCTCCATCAAATCATTGAGAGAAGCCATTTATCTTGTTGGGCGGCATTAATAAAGAAATAACTTCGAACAAAACGCATTTCTACCTGTCAATAAATGAGAAATCGTGGCCATAACAAGGTTACTTTAAGGTATGTTTTTTTTTTTGGATCCTCTGCATTTTATTTCTCTGCTGTCATTTTTCCTCTCTTTATCTCTCTCCTCTACATGTTTAAATTTCCAAAACCCAACCCCTCTATTTAAGGGCCCAAAACCCACCCCCTCCAATCTAAAGGTGGAGATTCAAAGGACTGTACTCTGCTGTTCTTTGTAGAACAACAGAGGATCCTTACTCGTTTTTTTAAGGCTGAATTAAACTGAATTTAACTGAAGTGAAATAAACACAACTGAACTGAGCTGAATACCACTGAACTTAATTGAGTATCACTAAACTGAACTGGAAATCACTAATCGACACAAGACCACTGCTGAAATGAACTGAACTTATCGGATAACTCTAAATAACACACCCTTGCCGAAGTGATAAACTTCAGCAAAATAATCGTGCTTCGTAAATGAGAATTTAGCTTGGAGAGAAAATGTTCAAATTTTCTTTTAACTTGTTATAACAGTTAGATTTTCAATGAAAACTGCAGCATAAAACGTACGTGCAATTAGTTTCTTGAACTCTCAACTATGACCATTAAACTTTCTAGTTATACCAAGGTGAATTTCGACTATTTAAATTTTAAAACCCTCTATGTTCTTTCAAATAAGTTAGCTCATAATTGTAACAAATTAGAATTTTTTTTTTAAAGTAAAAGATAATTCATTCATTCATAAAAAGCCATCTGGCATCTACAACGATGAATATCTCTAAATAAAAATAGATCTAACAGAACAAAGTATAAATCTACCATAACAAGATGAATATGACTCCCACCATCACTGCTAGAAATCGGTGTCTTGATCACCTTCGTCGATAATAAGTGATAACCAATCCAAACTTAGAAATCGGCGTCTTGATCGGCTTCGTCTATGATTGACAATGCCCTGATATAGCAAAAAAGATGTTATACAGAAAACGGGAGGCCACCGCCTTTTTTTCCCTACGATCGGAGGTAAGCACGAAACGTGCTGCAGTGATTTGGAAATACAAATCCCCTAGGCACAGTAGATTAAACTTGTCTTCTTGATTCATGAAATCTACCCGGACCACACAAATTCTAAAAGACTCCGACGAACGCGGAGGACTCAACAATGTTTCATGAAAGGAGTGTTTATTCCTAATCATATTGAAAAACAAACTAAAAAACTAGATCGAATGCAAAGAAACAACAACGAAGAGGCTAACCACCGGCAATTTTGTCGGTGGTAACCCCTAGATGAGTCAAAAGAAAGGGGACTAGGGTTTTTTCTTTGTAACAAATTAGAATTAACATACATTATAGTCTACCATATACAGATATACTAGTGTATGCCTTTTCATTAATATATAGGCCTCACTTCGTTTTCTTTTTCTTTTGTGATTTTTTTTCCTATGGTGCTAATAATGCAATATATAGGCTTATCTTTTAGATTTTTTTTTTTGTTTGGTTAACTACAAATTTACCTAAATTTTTTGGACTAAGACTAATTTTGCTCGTACCGAGTAGACCTATAAAAAGATAAAGTGCTCACACTAGGTAGTTTTTTATTCACAAAATTCGAACCACGACCTTATTTAAGAAATGAGAGAGTCGAACCACTCACGTACACCAACCTCTTATGAGTAGACTTATCTTTCGGTTTGTATTGAGCAGAAGGCTTGAAGCCCTTGACAGATCACAATAGCTCACACCATAACTTATATAATAAAGAAGACGCGCGAACTTAGATAATGACAAATGTTAACAACCACAAGTCCACATACAAATCCCAATCACACTGATTATACAAATCACAAAAGCAAAGGAATAATACGTTACAATCATGTGGTGTCCGAACCAAAAGCTTGGGTGGCAAATCTTATCTTCGACCATTAGAATATATTTAACTTAACTCAGGTTCTTTAGAAAGATGATAAACAAAAATATGGATAATCAAGGACTTTCTTATTTATTCCACAAATTCAAACTTCATATACAAATCTTTCGAGGTGAAATCTAAAATTAACATTAAAATTTTGTCTGATGAAATAAAAGTTGATAATTGTGATTATTTATAAAATTTATGAGACAGTTTCATATGTGAGCTATTATTTTATTGTCTGATATAGAGGTGTTACTGTACTTTTCATATATGGTGGTTTTACTTTTTTCTTCACATAGAATATCACAATTCATACTAAGACCGTTTTAAATGAGTTTTTGTGCTCATTATTATTAGTAGTAAGCAGTTTCGAATCGTAGAGTTTCGGAAAACATAACCTGAATCCAGATACTACTTCCCCTCATTTTCCTTGGAAGAGTTTCGAAGTATTCACACATTCATATGCCTAGGATTGACTGTTCAATAATGTTGGACTTGCAATTTAACTCAACATCCAATTAATACATCAACTTCTTTTTACAAATGTGCTCCATTATTCTATTTCTATGACATGCACATTAAAAGTTAACCCAACATATTTATCCCGGCTACTTCTAGAAAAGCAACACCCTTAAAATACAAAACCAAATTACAAATGTCCATCATTTTCAGTGGAGTCAAAAGTTTTACTACTTTTTGGCTTTGAAATATAATAAACTACGTAAAGCAAAATGGCTCATAAAATTATCGTCACTTCTTATTTATTGTGAAGTTGTCGATGATCATTGCACTTCGGACTTCATGTGAAATAGAAACAACATCTCTGTGAGACTTTCACATGAATAAGACCGTGTACAATTGCCCTCCTTATCTTGCATAGGCGGGAGCTTCTTTGGAGAAAGAGATTATGTTGACGAATGTTGATGTAAATTACTAGGGGACTAGGCTTAAGGGTGCTCAATTTTTTGTGCTCCATAATTGTATTTGTATGACAGCATCCACAATATTCTAGAAAGAGCGAGACAATTCTGCAACCCCAAAACGCTGGATATTATACTAATGGGAGATGCGATGAGTGGTCATCCTCATCCTAACTATTATTAATATTTGCTCATCCCCAACAAGTGATGGAGCAAGGCCAACGCTAAGGTAATACTCCATAGCTAATTAATAAATATTGATGATATGATGACATGATAAAGTGTGACAAGAAAGAGAACCTTAGCATAACGAGACAAAATGAGCTGGATATACTTTTGGGATGGTTTCTTTCTAGCTTCTATTGGGACTTCATTTTTAAGGGTGCTATTAAAATATGTCTAGAAATGTTATTGTATATATGCTTCGATTAATAATGGTGTGTTTGATAGAACTTATACGTTTAGTTCAATTCAGTACAGTTCAGTTTAGTTGAAGTGTCAATTTAGTGATTTTAAATTATGTTAAATGATGTTCAATTCAGTTCAGTGGTGTTGAGTTCAGAAACATACTTTTTGTCTCACATATTAAGTTGTGTTCAATTCAGTTATATGCAGTTTCAGTAGTATCCAGTTTAATAATGTTGACTTCAATTATGTTCTGATAAGTTCAGCTCTAACAAACGCAATCTAAATAATATAATAAGCATGTCATGGTTTAGCAATTATTCTTTTACCTTTTATAATTTAGGTCAATAGTTCTAATCCGGACTCCCTCAGATTAATGAGGGGATCTTTCAAAGTTTGGTTTGATTGGTAGAGGCTTTTAAAATTCAAACTCACATCACAAAAAATAATTTATGTAAGAATAACTTATTTAGAGTGGCTATTCATACTAATTCATGTCTATCGACCAATATGTTGGAAAATAATTCTTTTGTATGAATTGGAAAATAAGTAATTAATTAATTCATTTTTTATCTTTTTAATTAATTATTTAGTTATTGTTATTATTGAAGTAACTAACATGTTTAGTTATTTTAATATGAGAATAAATGACTTTGGGATATGAGAATAGTGACTGTTGGGATATGAGATAACTACTTCCCAAATCTTATATATACCCAAAAAGATTTCTATTCAAAAGTACGTTTGTTTTGGCAAAATCTTTCTCTTCCTTAACAAAATTCTTTGAGTATTCACATGGTGTATTCGCTGGGGCTTTAATAGATTGAAGTGCCACTTCCGTGAGAGACGAAGTCGTTCTATCCTGGGAGACGTTTACTCAACACCTTGGGCACCAAGAGGGAGTAAATACGTCTTAAGGAAACAACGACATTTGTTGGGCCCGGATTAACATTGGTTCTTCATAATCCAATTTATTTATTACGAATGTAAATGTTGGCAAGGAAATTTGAAATGAAAGACATGGGCATCGCAGATGTTATTTTAGGAATTAATGTTTCTAAAATATCTGATGGCGTAGTATTGAGTCAATCTCATTATATTGAGAAAAATACTTGAAAAACTCAAAAGGTACAAGATTAAGCAATTGAGAACACCTTTTGAAGCTAATGTTCACCTTAGAAAGAACAGTGGGAAGAGTAAGTCACAACTTGACTATTCGCGTATAATAGGCAGTTTAATATATGTTATGAACAGCACAAGGCCTGATATTACTCATGCAGTAAGTAGGCTAAGTCGTTATACGAATAATCCTAATGGAGAACATTGGAAAGCCTTAATTAGAGTTCTTGGATACTTAAAGTATACCCAAAACTTTGGTTTGCACTTTAAGAGATATCCAGCAGTACTTGAAGGTTACTGTGATGCTAATTGGATATCGGATTCTAGATCGACGAGTGGATATGTGTTCACACTTGGAGGAGGTGCAATCTCTTGGAAATCTTCCAAACAAACTTGTATAGCAAGACAATCCACGATGGAGGATGAATTCATTGCTTTAGATAAAGCGAGTGAAAAAGCCGAGTGGCTCAGAAAATTTTTGGAAAATATTTCTTGTTGGGAGAAACCCGTGCCGCCAATTAGCATACATTGTGATACTCAATCTTCTATTGAAAGGGCAAAGAATTCCATGTATAACGGTAAGACTAGACATATCCGTCGGAGACATAACACTGTTAGGCAATTGATTAAAAATGGAATTATCTCACTTGACTATGTGAAGTTGAAAGACAATATTGCGGATCGTTAACTAAAGCATTGCCACGAATGCTGGTTGAAAAGTCAAGGAGAGAAATGTGCCTAAAGCCCATGATTGAATAATGTCTGAGGAAACCCTACCTAACTGACTGGAGATCCCAAGAAATAGGTTTAAAGGGAGAACAAAATTGTGGACAAGACTCAGTGGCACTAATTATTTATTAGTGCATACATGCTAAGAGTACTTAGGGTAAGCTATGCTTTTAATAATCTTTATACCTTGATGTGTTCAAGTGGGGTATTGCATGTTACTCCTTATAAAGATTACCTATTGCTAGAATAGGTGTACCCAAACTGATGTTCGGTCAGTCCCAATGATCAACTGGCAGAAACAGAACACGAAAGTAACTTGTTGCGCAGTGGGATTAACCACTGCCTTAAAAGCGATTTCGCCTCGATCTAGGTGCAAATCGATCATCCAGTGCTCGCTTTTCAAGGTTAACACAACACCCTTACTCGTGTGCACTCACGAGGAAGGATTGGAACAAAACTCAACTTGCTCAGGAATAATGAGAATATAAAAGACAGAGAAAGGAAGATGGATGGATTTCTCTTGTGTATTTTCAAGCAATATGAATAAAGCTTTTATAGCCAAAAGAGGGCTAGAACTTTCCCATCAATGGAAAATCAATTAAGGCAATTAGTGGGAGAGAATCAAGGAAATCAATGACTTGGATATCAAGGATATAATATCACAATAAAGATATGGCCTGAAAATCAGGAGCTGTTATACAAGAACAAAGGATTATAACAGCAGAAACGGATCTCATTAATTCCGTGATTTCAGCAATTAAGATCTCGCGAATCTGGATACGATTGGGTGGAACCAAACTTAGATTGGTCATAACCAAACTCCAACTCTGAGCATTGTTTCCAACACCTATGTGGGTGTGAAGAGGCCGCTTCAAGTGAGAACTTAAAGGTGGTTAAAGTTCTCTAAAACACTCATGAACCAGGTAGTGTTCATGGCCAAAATGAACACGAACAAGAGAATCAACCATGTTATAAGAAAACTGTGTGTAATCTGTTGTCTAGGTGTACACAAGAAAGCTGACTGTTCAAAGCAGACATGCTCAATGATTGGCCAGTAGACTCGATAGATATTCACTAGGGAAAGTTCAAAGTACCAGAGTACTTATCTTGATCCAGTTCTCTTTACTTATACTCAAAGATATTTTTTGTTTTTCAAGGCAATTTTCTATTAATATGGGGGGATTGTTGGAAAATAATTCTTTTTTTGAATTGGAAAATAAACAAATAAATAAATTTTTATCTTTTTAATTAATTATTTAGTTATTGTTATTATTGAAATAACTGACATGTTTAGTTATTTTAATATGAGAAGAACTGACTTTGGGATATGAGAGTAGTGACTGTTGGGATATGAGATAATTGCTTCCCAATTCTTATACATACCCAAAAAGGTTTCTATTCAGAAGTACGTTTGTTTTGGCAAAACCTTTCTCTTCCTTAACAAAATTCTCTGAGTATTCACATGGTGCATTCACTGGGGCTTTAATGGATTGAAGTGCCACTTCCATTAGAGAAGAATCCGTTCTATCCTAAGAGACGTTTACTCGATCAACATCTTGGGCACCGAGAGGGAGTAAATACGTCTTAAAGAGATAACGACATTTGTTGGGCTCGGATTAACATTGGCTCTTCAATCAGATTTATCATAATCCAACTTATTTCATACGAACCTACATATATAATATGCCCTAGATATAACACAATATTTTTCGAACAAATAAAAAGTGATACTTTTGGATTGCAAAGTCATATTGTATTTAAACAATTGAAAACCAATGTGATAATATTGAAGTGCAACTCATTGAACTTCTCAAACAAAAAATGATACCTTTGGATGAAAGTGAAACTCTTTGAAACTATTACTTTTGAATGTATAAAACCAAATAATTAGCATATATTGGAGCAAGTCTTATATAAGACTAACTAACTGAGAAACGAGATTACTATTTAGGAAAAAAAAAGAAAGGGATACTTGTTATGAGTCATGACCCTTATTTCACTAAAAAGTGCTATTGTCTTACTAAAAGTTACGGTAAACCCGTGTCAAACAAGTTTTTGTGATGTATATGACAGTTTTAAAGGGTAAATAATATTTAAATTAAGATTTTGGGCATAGTTTATACACACAAACATGTACAAGACGGTCTTATTATAACTTTTGATGAGACATGGATCACGTTTGAGTAACATAAGGATCATTCCTTATAATAAGTGATCCCTACTTTTCTAAATAGTGGTCCCGAATTTTTGTAATTGGTCTCACACAAGACTTGCTCTAATTTCTATATATCAACTCTAGCCTCTATGAAGTATAAATAAATCAGCTAATTTAGTTGACATGGACTACTCAAATAATAAGGAAAACAATGATTATCATAAATATAGCTTGTACCTGTCTCAGTGTCAATTTAATAGATGATTTTGAGATTGTTAAGTTTTTTCTTAAGTAGTATCGACTAACTTTTTGTTCAATGCTATGATTATGTTAATGAATTAGTGATGTAATCCAACCTTATCATGTTTTTATTCTAAGTGATATATATACGTTTGAGTTAATTAGGTGAGAGACTTTAGCTGTGATTATGCACTTCAAATCCTAAAATATATTGGATGGTCGGTCTTCTTTCGTAGACACACCTCACCACGCCGTACCATTACCCCCTAGTCAAGGGAAGAGGTGAGAATGAAGCTACAACTGCTAGAGAGAAAGAGCTTAACTGTAACACTTCGAATTTCCATCCAATTTAAAATTATTTAAAATTATAAGTTGCAGTGGAAAAACTCTGGAAATCCGAAACATTACCGCCGTATTTAATGTTCAAATCAAATACAAGAGTAGAAAGAAAAAACAAGTGCTAGAAACCTCCACCAAACGTACTAGATAATTAAATATTAACTATTTTCCAACTAACTTAAAACAATTAGTCCAAAAGAAATAAAAGTATTAAACTTATTAATTCTCGTGCAAGAGAGTTAATCTCATTACAATAAATAAAAATCCCAATAATAACAAAGTTCCGAACTAAACAACAAATAAATGTTTTTAGAAGATATAGTATCTTCTTGGTACGCCTCCTCTCAAGCTCTACTTCTGGAGCTATAATCCTGTCAATCTACTCCCCCATATAAACAAATTCCTTATAGGTTCATCACAGGCCCATCATTGAAGAGAAATGGACAACATACACAAGTAAAAAGAAAACAACTAATCAGCGATGCTGAGTAATTCATAACCACATAATCCATCTCAATCTCCAATATTAAGTTCTCATGCTTAATTAAATAAAGTAATCATGCTTTAAGAAATAAAGATAACATGCTTTGCAAATAAAGACACAATAATCACCAAATAATAAATCTCATTATTTATTATTATCCATTAGCCAAGTTCATTAGAGAGAAGAGAATCGCATGAATTGTCAAACCAACCGCAGTCGATTCAATAGGATCTTAGTCCCGTGCACAGTGGCAAAAGAGAGATCAACCGTCCCGGAGTAAGATGACTCCCGAAGTACTTCTAGATGTTCCTAAGTATGCATACCCTCTCTCAACCCTTAGGTTTACAAGAAGAACAGTTTCATCCACAAAACTTCACTTGCTCAATCATCATATATGGATACAAGTTTTAACTAAATACATTGAGGCCATAACCAATGGAGCCACTCAACGCTACAAATGACAAATTCCCATTCACATCCTTTGGTGGATCTCTCACACAAAGAAGTATTAACTCTCAATTCAATTTAATATGGTGATCACATAACAAGTAATACACATAATCTTGGCACTCAAGTAACACAATATGGTTACCAATTTCCGATGGCCTATTACATGAATGGCATCTTGGCCTCAATTCAAAACCATCTAATTCAATAGTCAAAGTTCACATCAACTTATTGAAGTAACATGCTTCTAACATGATTCACATGCTTACCATGATACCAAAATAGCAATTCCGAGCTATATCGAATTGAACAATTATTAACATAATTTTCGTTCAATAACCAATAATAAAACATGCATCTCCTCACATGAATATTAATCAAGTAGACATTGCTACACAAGTGAATTTCCAACATTATACATGCATTCACTAACATATAATTCTATACGAATTATCACAAGGAAATAAACGTCAATTATCCCTTTTCAAATATTCACAACTCCAAATATGAATTCACATTCCTAATTTGATACTAGACAAATGAACACAAATCCCAAACGATATGAATTATGACAAAGAGATTACATAATTCATAGAGACATGAATTCCCTTTCAAATAGGCAATCACGACAATCAAATAACGTAAGCTCCTTACGTTCAAGCGCGGTCAATGGGTCCTAACAAATCCACAACATCACAATAGTCAATACCTTGACTTCTAAACCACTTTATTAAACTTTAAAGATGATTTAGTACCCTTAATTAATTAAGTTGCTGGAAATTTTATTTACTCATGCATGCTCAAAGTTTCCAAAAACATATTTGCATAAAACAAAATGGGAAACTTTCCAAAACTCTAAACAAGTCAACTAGTCAAAGCAAGTCAACACCCAAACCACATCACCATCATCACCACCAGCGGGCCCCACCACCAGCAGACCCGCTTGTGGTTGACCCGCTGGCCGTGCAGCCCGTGGTAGGCGCGGTTGTGCCTTCGGGCACGGCCGTGTCTCTTTTTTTTTTCTTTTTTTTTTTTAAATTCAAATATCAAAACCCTAATCTAATTAAATCTACCATTATTTCCAAATTTAATTAAATTACAAAGATCCAACCTTTTTCATTCAAACTTGATCCAATTCAATAAAACCACAAACCAAACCCTAATCATGATCCTATCATGCAAAAATTAAATAGAATCTAACAAACCCTAGATAAAACTAAATTAGGGTTTATCATACAAAAACTAGGGTTCATGAAAACATACTTGAATTGAATCAAAAAGCTTTTAATAATCAAAGGAAACCAATTTAGAACACTTACTTGAAAATTCAAAGGATTAAAACTGAGCAAGATGGATTGTAAAAAGTGATGAACTTTCTCCTTCTTTTTGCTCTTGGGAATTTCGGCCGTGTGTAGGGAAGAGAGAGAGACGTGAGTTTTTTTTTTTTTTTTTTTGTTTGTTTGGTAAAGAATCAGTTATGTGAGGAAGCTGAGTGTATTTAGGAACCAAATACACTCCTTCCTTAACTAAACTTTTTCTTTCCTAAAAACTCTCCTCACTTCCCTCCACTTACCAAAAATTTAGGAAACAAAATTTGAAGATAAAAATCAGAATATTGGGTGCAATATTTTCAGCCATCTAGCCGAAAATATTGGCCCAATTTCCTTTGCTCATAATTTCGGTTATTACCGAAATTATAGCCCATAAATCCCTTTTTATTTATTTGGCCCAATTATAATTTAATTAGGTCCAAAACCAAAACCCAAATATTAATTAGGCACTTTAAACATTTATGAGCCCAATTAAATATTTTAAATACGAAATTGCATTTTCTTTTTAAGTAATTATTATTCTAAAATGAATAAAAATTACGGGGAATTACATCCTTACCCCCTTAAAAGAAGTTTCGTCCTCGAAACTTAGGATCACCACCAAAGTGAAGCTAGTTCCATAAGGCGAAGTTTTTCCACCACACTTTCAAAGTTCAATACGCAACATGTAACTCGAAAGTTTAAAAGTTTCACCACTTTTCCAAATAACCAAATGAGCATGATGCAATGCAATGCAATGAGTTTCCCAGTCTTTGTTTTTTTTCTTTTTGTGGATTGTTACACCCTTCCCCCCTTAAAAAGGTTTCGACCTCGAAACCAAGGTTAAGTACCTTGTTCGAACAATTGAGGATAATGCTTGCGCATGTCAGCCTCAGTTTTCCAAGTCGCCTCTTCGACTTTGTGGTTAGCACACAATACTTTCTCAAGATTGATTGTAGACGCACGAGTTTTCTTCGTTTTCTCGTCTAGGATCCTCACAGATTTAGTTCGCCCCTGAAAGACTCGAACTGGTTGCTCTTCATAGATAAGTGTGTCATCTAACACTACCTTTTCTGGGTTCAGCACATGACTCGGATCATGGTGATATATCTTGAGTTGTGACACGTGGAACACATCGTGCACTTGCTCCAAATCCATAGGCATAGCAAGCCTATAAGCGACCTCTCCAACTCTTTCAAGAATCTCGTAAGGTCCAATGTACTTTGGGCTAAGCTTTCCTTTACGCCAAAATCTCATAACTCCACAAGTCGGTGATACTTTGTGAAGTACCTTCTCACCAACTTGGAATTTCTCAGTTCGTCGATGTTGATATGCATAGGCTTTCTGTCTATCTTGTGCAACTTTCATCTTTTCTTGGACAAATTTCACTTGATCCACAGTCTCTTGGATAAACTCCGGACCCAAAACAAAGGTTTCGCTTATGTCGCTCCAACACGTAGGAGATCGACACTTTCTCCCATAAAACGCCTCGTAAGGTGCCCTACCAATGCTCACATGGTAGCTATTGTTATAGGAGAACTCAATCAAAGGCAAACTCTTCTCCCAAGAGTCCTTCATCTCTAGAGCACAAGCTCACAACATGTCCTCCAATGTCTGAATAGTACGCTCCGTTTGACCATCTATCGCAGGATGAAATGCTGTACTAAATTTCAACTTCGTACCAAAGGATTCTTGTAATTTTCCCCAGAAGTTTGACAAGAATCTCGTATCCCTGTCTGACACAATGTCCTTAGGTACTCATTGTAACCTTAAGACCTCTTTCACATAAGCTGCGGCGAGTTGGTCTATTGACCAAGTCTTCTTCATTGCAATGAATCTCGCCGTTTTCGTCAGTCGGTCGACAATAACCCAAATAGTGTCCTTGCCAGACCTCGTCTTTGGTAATCCAGTCACGAAATGCATCGAGATTGAATCCCACTTCCATCCAGGAATTTCTACCGATTGAACAAGACCTCCAGGCCTCCTGTGTTCGATCTTCACCTTTTGACAAGTAAGACATTTTGCCACATACTCAGCACATTCTCGCTTCATGGTCATCCACCAAAACTGGAGTTTCAAGTCTTTGTACAACTTATCACCTCATGGGTGAACAGAATACGCAGTTTCATGTGCCTCATCAAGAATAGTTCTCTTCAGCTCGTCATTGTCAGGTACACACCAACGCCCCTTCATCTTGATCGTACCATCATCAATGATCTCAAAATCAGGATGCTTCCCATCCTTTATCTTGACACGTACTTCCTCTAGAAACGGGTCATGAACTTGCAACTGTCGTATCTCATCATAGATCAACGGTCGCACTACAAGTGCATTCAGCAACACTGCAGTCTCACCTTGTTGAACAACTTCTAGGTCCAACTTTCTGAATTCCTCACACAAGTCATACTGTAGTACCATCATGCTATTCACAGTGTGTGAAGTCTTCCTACTCAACCCATCAGCCACTATATTGGCCTTTCCCTCGTGATACTGAATATCCAGATCGTACTCAGATATCAACTCGAGCCATCTTCGTTGCCTCATATTCAACTCCTTTTGAGTGAAGATATACTTCAAACTCTTGTGATCTGTAAAGATCTTGCAACAAGCTCCATACAAATAATGCCTCCAGATTTTCAAAGCAAAAATCACAGCAGCTACCTCCATGTCATGAGTAAGGTAGTTCTTCTCATGCACTTTCAACTGGCGAGAGGCATAAGCAACCACCTTGCCATTCTGCATAAGCACACACCCCAACCCATTCTTGGATGCGTCACTATAGACCTCAAATCCTTCCGTTCCGGATGGTAAAGTCAACACTGGTGCCGTTGTCAACCTTTTCTTAAGCTCTTGGAAAGCTTCTTCACATTGTTCAGTCCACTTGTACTTCGTCTCCTTTTTCATCAAATTTGTGATAGGTCTAGCTACCTTGAAGAAGTCTTGCACGAATCTCCTATAGTAGCCAGCCAAACCGGGAAAACTTCTCACCTCAGTCAAACTTTTCGGAGCAGGCCAATCCATGACTGCCCGACTCTTAGAAGGTTCTACAGAAACACCTTCTTTAGAGATAATGTGCCCAAGAAAGGCAACACTCTCTAGCCAAAACTCGCACTTTGAGAGTTTAGCGTACAACTTCTCATTTCGCAACACCTCCAAGACAGTCCTCAAGTGCCTTGCGTGTTCCTCCTCGTCTTTCGAATACACCAAAATGTCATCTATAAACACGACCATAAAACTATTCAGATATGGTCTAAAGGTGTTATTCATCATCTCCATAAACTTGGCAGGTGCATTAGCTAACCCAAATGGCATAACAGTAAACTCATAATGCCTATACCTTGTCCTAAAGGCAGTTTTCGCAATGTCGACCTCATCAATTCTCAGTTGAGGATAAACAGATTGCAAATCCACCTTCGAAAACACTCCAGCTCCTTGGAGTTGATCAAACGGGTCTTCAATTCTAGGTAGGGGATACCTATTCTTGATAGTGACCTTATTCAACTCACGATAGTCAATGCAGAGACGCAGACTACCATCCTTCTTACGCACAAATAGAACTGGTGCGCCCCAAGGTGACACACTAGGTCTAATGTACCCTTTATCCAACAACTCCTCTAATTGCTCCTTCAGTTCCTTCATCTCTAAAGGTGTCATTCTATACGGTGCCCTCGAAATTAGACCTGTTCCAGGAACTAGGTCAATTTGAAACACAGTATCCCTCACTGGTGGCATACCAGGAATCTCCTTAGGAAAGACGTCCGGAAACTCATTGACCACGTCAATCTTTGAGATTTCCTCGTCTACTCCCTTCACATTCTAAATGTGACACAAAAATCCTTCACATCCCATCTCTAGGTGCTTTTTCGCCACTAACATTGAAATAATCCCAAGTCATCCCTTAATGACAATTCCTTTATAAGAGATTCTATTACCTCTAGGCCCTTTCAGCGATATCTTTTGCTCGCTACAATCGATTCTCGCTTTATACTTTGTAAGCCAATTCATTCCTAGAATAACATCAAAATCTTCCAGTTGAAACTCAATCAGGTCAGTAGGCAGTTCAGACCCTGCAATGTTCACTCGAACATTGGAATGGATTACTCTACGCAATACCACCTTCCCAGTAGGATTGGTTATGCTAGTCTCTAAAGGTTCTGTGACAGTTGAGCCTTGAAATTCCCCATGCTTCTTAACAAAGTTTTTAGATATGAATGAATGTGATGCTCCAGAATCAAATAACACATAGGCTGGCAAAGAATTTACAAGAAACGTACCAGTCACCACATTGTTTGCCGAATCAGCCTGTGCTTCATTCATCACAAACAAACGACCTCCATTTCTGTTCTGGTGGCCATTGTTGTTCTGAACATTTCCAGCCTGTCCATTCAGCCCATTCTGTCGATTACCACCCTGGTTGTTCCCATTCTGACCCTGAGTTGCAGGAGCTTGAATATTGTTGTTGCCCCCACCATTGTTCACGGTCTTGCCCTTCTGAGGACAATCGAAAGAATGATGGCCCAACTCTTGACAAGTGAAGCACCTCACCTTATTTCCAGCACAATCAAGTCCTGGGTGACTCTTACTGCATCTCTTGCAAATGTAAGGTTTACCCTTCCAACCCCCATTACTCTTATGGCCATTTCCATTGCCATTCTTGCCATTTCCATTCTTGGAATTCCCACCCTCATTGTGGTTATTCCCTTTGTTGTTGTTGTTGTTGTTGTTGTTGTTGTTGTTGTTGTTGTTGTTGTTGTTGTTGTTGTTGTTGTTGTTGTTGTTGTTGTTCCCCCCTCCCCGGAACTTTTCCTTCTTCTCACCACCACTACCCTGATGGTCCTCAAACTTTCTCTTCTTCCTAGTCACCTCCTCTCATTGCTTATAAATAACAGCTTGATTCGCAGCCCGATTGTAAGCCTCTTGCACAGTTCGACACTTAAAACCTCCAAAAGATTTACGAATGGTCCAGTACAACCCTTTCTGGAATCTACGGGCCCTTTGCTCTTCTGTGGAGACTAACTCTTTAGCAAAACGAGCAAGGTCGTCAAACTTTTCAGCATATTCTTGAACGGTCATCGTTCCCTGGATAAGGTTCAAGAACTCGTTATATTTCTGGTCTTGGAGATATTCTGGGTAGAATTCCTCTCGAAGAGCCGTTTTGAACATCTCCCAGTTAAAGTCCGGTCGAGCTCTAATTGCGGTACCGTTGGTTGTCCACCATCGATCGACCTTCTTGCGGAACAGATAAATAGCACTATCTACCTTGAGTTCCTCTGGGCATCCCGTTATCGCGAAGATCTTCTCTAGGTCTCGCGTCCAGTCATCAAGTAGTACAGGGTCCTCGTGCCCCTCGAAAATAGGCGGGTTATGCCCTTTGATCTTCTTGGATACGGCGGCGAAGTCGTCACCCCCAGTAACCCTTGTGTCCTCCCTTTGCATCATCTGCGTGATGAATGCATTGGACTGCACCAGAGCTTGCTGCGATTGAGCAAGTTGCACCAGTAAGGCTTGCGCCATTTGTTCCTATTTCCGACACCTACGTTTTCGTCATTATTATCTCCCATTGAACTATTTGAACCTTCGATTCTTTGTCTGTTTCGTCTAGGTGGCATCTAGCGACCTGGATCAACAAAAATCAAAGAAACAGGGTATTAGCTACCCATATCACACTCAGGTGCAATAATCACAACTAACATATACATTTGACTCATATATATGTTCAATAGCCAACTAGGGCTCTAGGCTCTTATTGCGTTCAAGCATGGCCTTATCACACTCTTGTGTACTAGTAAGTTCAAGTTTCAATTGACTTTGTTCTTTCTCATACATAAACAAATAACAATCAAACGAAACATCCATGCCTTTTTATAGGTGCTTTCACAATACTCATGCTCCAAATTAACAATCCAATTAATTTTTTAATTGCCCTTTTCTCTCTCTAAAATGCTCTCTGCTTCGACCTCTACAGCGCGCGTTCACCATTGAAACAGCGCTGAGTTCGAATGGGGAAGAAGGAAAAAGCTAAGAGAGGAAATGGAAATCAGTTCAACGATGCGGGAAATTCAGGAAACAAAAATTGTACCCAAACAATTGTAACCCTAAAACCAAAAAACATCAAAAACCATAAAAACCTAGGTAGAGTTATGCGAAATCTTGCGGACGAATTGGAAGATTCAGAGATAAAGACTCCGGAAGTCCAATCAGGAACTGTGCAACAAATGGAACTAGCTAAGGAACAGATCAATTCGTGGCTTTCAAAAGTGAAGGAAAAGGCAAATTCGCAAAACCCATCTGATTCGGAGGAAGAGGAACCTGAGCAAGAACAGCAACAGGAGGCTACAAATTCTGGTAAGGTCTCAGCTTGGGATAAAGTTGACATATCAAAACTGAAAAATGCTGGCTTTAAATTGGATTATGTTGCACCAAATCTGCATGAAGGTAAACCAGTAGGTGAAATCAATTTTATGGATATTGAATCAGAAATAGATTACTGGAACAAAGCTATAGTTTGCTATGTGATGGGCTCTAAACCTCCAATTAATGTACTGAGTGGTTTTCTAAGAAGAATTTGGGGGAAAAAAGGGATGAACAAGATAGCAAGTTTGAAAAATGGGCTAGTATTGGTTAGATTTGATTCTTTGGAACAACGAGATGCTGTCATCCAGGAGGGGGTGTACCATTTTGATAACAAACCAATGATTATTAGGCCATGGTCAGAAAACATCGACTATGATCAAGAGGAGCTCACCTCTGTGCCAATATGGGTTAAATTCCCAGGACTCAATGTCAAGTATTGGAATGCAATGGGTCTGAGCAAAATCTCAAGCCTAGTTGGGAGGCCAATGATGGCAGACAGAAACACAGAGCTCAAGGTGGGAATACACTATGCTAGAGTTCTGATTGAAGTGCAACTAGGAGAGGAGTACCCTGAGAAAGTGTATTTCAAGAATGAGAGGGGAAACATAGTGGAGCAAGCAGTGGACTATGATTGGAAGCCAAGTCTGTGCAACCACTGTAAACAATATGGTCACAGTGCAGCAGATTGCAGGAAAAAGATACCTGAGACTGCACCTGTGCAACAAGGGCCTGTACATACTCAGCCTGCACAGCAAGGAATTCAAAGGACTCAGCAATGGCAGTTTGCAGGAAGAGGTAGAGGGAGAGCCTGGAATGCAGGAAGAGGAGCAAAAACAGGAAAAGGCTATTACAGACAGGTCCAGCAGCAGGCCAAAACTGTTATGCAGAACAGTTTTGACATTTTGCAAAATCAAGAAGAAATGCAGGAAACACAAAAGGAACTGCCAACAGCAGCAGCAGTTGTGGAGCCTGAGCAAAAAACAGACCAGAATCCAGTTGAGGTGCCAATGCATGGTAAGTCCCCTGTCTTGACTAGTAGTCATGGATAGGGTACTAATTTGGAATGTTAGAGGCCTTAATGGCCCAAATAAACAGAGAGATATAGCTCTCTTTTGCAAAAAAAATAATTGTGGGTTAGTGGCTTTTCTTGAAACAAAAATCAGATTAGCCAACCTAGAAAAATACAAAAAATGTTTCTTGACAGGGTGGGACTCTTACAGTAATCATAGTGAGCATAGACTGGGGAGAATATGGTTAAGATGGATACCAAGCATTTTTAATGTGGATGTTTTATTCTCATTTGTGCAAATGATTATCTGTAAAGTAGTAAATGTTGTGAAAAAATTGGAATTTGTGGTGAGTTTTGTATATGGTTTAAATGAGAAGGAGGAAAGGAGAGTACTATGGAAGGACTTAAATGATTTTGCAATTAATTGCAACACCCCATGGTTTGTAGGGGGGGATTTCAATAATGTACTGCTCCCTGAAAATAGAAAAGGTGGAGTACCAGTTGCTTATGCAGAAATACAGGAGTTCAAAGAGTGCATAGAAAAATGTTTTCTCACTGAAATGGGCTGGTCAGGGTGCCAGTTTACTTGGAATAATAGGCATGAAAAAGGGGGGAGAGTGTATTCTAAAATTGATTGGGCATTTGTAAACAGTTTATGGCTTCAGGAATTAGATCAATCAGATCTTGTATTCCATCCAGAGGGTGTTTCAGATCACTCCCCAATCTGTCTGTCTCTCCATAGAGAATTTACAAAAAAAATTATTCCCTTTAAATACTTCAACATGTGGAGCCTCCACTCTGAATTCCAAGCTAAGGTGCAGCAAGCTTGGAATTTCAGAACACAAGGCACAAAAATGTTCAGAGTGTACCAGAAATTGAAAAAGGTGAGGAAAGTGCTGAAAAAGCTAAACAGGAATGATTTCACAGACATTCTGGCACAAGCAGATACAGCTAGGATAGCCATGACCCAAGCACAGACTGAAGCTAACAAAGAGCCATTAAATGATGCATTACAACAGACTGAATTACAGGCCAGGAAAAGATACAATGAGGTTAATATGGCAGCTGAAAATTTCCTACAGCAGAAAAGCAAGGCAAAGTGGATACAATTGGGAGATGGGAATAATCAATTCTTCCATGCAGTTATGAAGCAAAGAAGTAATAACAACAGAATCCACTCCATTAGGACACAACAGGGGACCCTTCTGGAGGACCAGAACCTGGTCATGGAAGAATTTGTGAGATTTTACAAGGATATGTTGGGGGTGACAGGAACCAGAACAAGCAAAGCTGAAGACAGATACTTCCAAGCAGGTCACAAACTAGACATCCACCAACAGATGAACCTTATAGCCCCTGTGTATGCAGAAGAGGTGAAAAATGCAATGTTTGCAATTGATTGTAATAAAAGCCCGGGTCCTGATGGCTTTGGTTCAGGGTTTTTCAAAGAAGCGTGGCCAATTGTAGGAGATGAAGTGACTGGAGCCATAATTGATTTTTTTTGACTCATCTAGAATGCTCAAGGAGGTAAATGCTACAAACCTGTGCCTTGTACAGAAGATACAAAATCCAGAAAAGGCATCTGATTTCAGACCAATAGCCTGCTGTAATACAATCTACAAGTGTATCTCCAAGATCTTGTGTGGGAGACTGGCAAAAGTACTACCAGAGCTGGTGTCAGTGAACCAGGGAGCCTTTGTTGCACAGAGATCCATTGTCAACAACATCATGATATGTCAGGACCTTATTAAGCATTATAACAGGAAACAATCATCTCCCAGGTGCATAATGAAGATAGACATAAGGAAGGCATATGATACAATCCACTGGGGTTTTGTGAAGGAAATGCTGCAAGGGTATGGATTCCCTGAAAAATTCAGTGGGTGGCTACTAGAGTGCATCAAAACAGCAAGTTTTAGTATTAATATAAATGGGGAAACACATGGGAATTTCATTGCAAAGCGGGGCATCAGACAAGGTGACCCCATATCCCCATTAATATTTGTACTGGTTATGGAATATTTGTCAAGAAACCTGAAAATAGCATGCATGGATAAGAGCTTCAGCTAGCACCCCATGTGCAAAGAGCTTGCACTAAGTCATCTATGTTTTGCTGATGACTTAATGTGTTTCTGTAAAGCAGATACTGCATCTGTGAGCACAATGATGAACAGCATAAACCACTTCTCAAAAGCAACAGGATTGTATGCAAACAAGGAAAAATCAAACATCTACTTAGCAGGGGTGGATATGCAAGGAAAAAATGCACTGTTACAACTCTCAGGCTTCAGGGAGGGTACTTTGCCCATGAGATACCTAGGTGTCCCATTATCCCCCTCAAAATGGAGCAAAATAGATTGTGATTGTCTGGTGGACAAAATGACAAAAAGGATGCAGATATGGGCCTCGAGGAACCTTTCATATGCAGGGAGAGTCCAACTAATAAACTCTGTACTATTCTCCATTCATGTATACTGGTCAAGTATCTTCATTTTGCCAACTGGGGTACTAAAAAGTGTGGAGCAAAAATGCAGATTTTTCTTGTGGGGGACAACTGAGCAGAAACATAAGACAAGCTTGGTGGCCTGGGATATGGTATGCAGACCAAGAAACAATGGAGGACTTAATGTTAAGAACTGCAAATGGTTCAACATAGCTCTGAATGGCAAGCACATCTGGGATATTGCAACAAAAAAAGACACACTGTGGGTGAAGTGGATCAATGGGATTTATCTGAAAGGAGTTAACATCTGGAATTATGTTCCAGTATGGGGCACAAGTTGGTACTGGAACAAACTGAACAAGATCAAAAGTTACTTCCAGGGGCAATACACAGCAAGGGGGGTATGGAAATTTGCATCTGATGGTATTTACAATGCTGGAAGTGGATACAGAATGCTACAAGGAAACATGACAAAATGCAGGCATGCAGACTTGATATGGGGGAAGATATCCATGCCTAGACATAGTTTTTGCCTATGGCTGGCTCAAATGGATAGATTGCTAACAAAGGACAGATTACAGAGGATGGGATGTCTGAATGGGGATGCCTTATGCTATCTGTGCAAGCAGGAACCAGAGGAACACAATCACTTGTTCTTCAAATGCAAAGTTGCAAAAGAAGTCCTGGAACAGTTAAAGGGATGGCTGCAAATTTCAGCAAGAGCAAGTACAATTCAGGGGATGTTTAACTGGATCAGCAGACAAAAATGCTCGAGAATCAGGAAGGAAGTTTATGCATCAGGGGTAGCAGCAGCAGTATACTGGATATGGAGATGCAGAAATACTCATTTTGCTGGCAAAGGCAGCATACCAGTGCCACAGATGACACAACAGGTCCAGCAAGCAGTCAGGTGCAGAATACAGCAATGCTGCAACAGCAAGAGGAAGATCTCCAGCAGGGACAAGATCTGGATAGGGGGGATATAGGCTGAAATTAAACTGGATCACAGCAAGGAACAGAGCAAACAGACAGATTACACCAGACAGTAAAGCAGAAAGCAGAACTTAACAGGGGGTCATGACATATTTGCAAGGAACCAGTAGACTGCATCCTGTTGCAGAAAAGAAGATGGAATGAACCAGCTCTGGAAGACTGCACCAGCAGAGGATTCAGAGTACAGGACAGAAGCAAAGTAGAAGCAGGAAGAAGCAGATTCAGTGGAAAACAAGGAAATTCTGTAATCAGCAGCAGGTTGATGTAGCAAGGTAGAATGAGGAATGTAACAGTTCCAAGCAGAGTCGAAAAGCTAGAAGAAGTTGTAATATTTTTAGCTATATATGTTTTTGTATTTTGTTGCAAGTCAGAAATAATTTTTGCAAATTGTAATGCCTACAGAGATGGTGAGGATTAATTTTTGTAAATTGTAATGTGTACAGAGTTGGTGAACCACTGCCTGTAGTGAGTTGCACCAGATTGAAGGGTTGTAAGGTAGTAGAGGGATGTAGCAAAAAGGAACCCTACCTAGTAGGTGGCCTTGGACCTACATTGCCTAAGGACTGTAATCTTGTGACATTACAGAGAGCAATAATACAATTTCTGACTTACACCAAAAAAAAAAAAAAAATAAAATAAAAAAATAAAAAAATAAAAAAATAAAAAAAAATTAGCAAGTAAATAACACATTTCTTGCAAAATCAATCTCATAAATCAAATAATCAAGTATTTGTTTTCAAAAATGAGGGCTTGTCACACCAAGCCTCAAAAGCATGAAGTAAAGTAAAACAATAACATTCTAAAATAATGTCAAAGCAATTGGCTCACAGGCCCAAATAAAGTCTCATATAGTTTACTTCATCAAAACTAGATAAAACTAAGAACTACGCTCCTGTTGCGCGGTTCCTCAAAGGGTAGCGACACACATGTGTCACTATGACCTCTTCCTCCTCCTCTTCCTCCATGGGTTCCTTTCTTCCTCTGGATCCTCCTCTTCCTCAGTAGGGGTCCTTGGCTCGTTGGGCTCGTCGTTCAGGCCCACGGGCCAGTGTCTCACTGCGCTAGGCCTAGGTGGCCTTGCAGGAACCTCAGGAATAGCAGGTACAGGTTCCTCCTCCACCTCTGCAGCAGGTGCTTCGGCCCCCGCAGCGAAGAAGTCTCTATCGAACGCCCGTTTGAGATCGGCGTCTACCTCTTCTAGGGTCATATCGTCGTCCACCTCACGCAATGGGTCGTACCCTTCCGCATTCTCCACGTACACATCGTAGGGGTCTCTCAACATGTCTGGGTGGTCTCGATCCCATGCATACGCCTTAGTCATCAATGACTCCAAAGTCTCCTCGTACGGGTACTCTCTATCAATGCGTATATCCCATTCCGTTCGCCAATCCCTGTGAAAACGATACCACTTGAGCGACGCATAGGCGAAGCTGTTGATGAAGTGGTAGGCCTTCATCCTGTCTGAGCGTGTCGTGGAATGGACGCCATGTTGTTCGTTGTATCGCTCGAACACCTCCCGAACGAGGTCAAAGTACTCCTCCAGGCGGCCTCCATCATACCTAAGATCACGTGGATCCATAGGTGTCACAGGTTGTTCAACCTTTACCATCTGCAAGCGAGAAACAACACGTTAGTACTTCATTCGAGTACTTCATATAATACAAAAACAAGTAAAAATACCCAATCAACTCATTTCGGCTTTATAAGGCTTTTATTCACATAGCTTGAGTCTATTTAAATTTTTGACTATGACCACATCATAATGATATACTTTCCCCAATGTGTCATTCATACTCTTAGGTCAAAAACTCCTAACAAAGGCTTCTAACATAGGCTCTGATATAGACTCTGATACCAACTTGTAACACCCCGAATTTTCGTCCAATTTAAAGCCATTTAAAATCACGAGTTGCAGCGGAAAAACTCTGAAAATCCGAAGCGTTACCGCCGTATTTAATGTTCAAATCAAATACAAGGCTAGAAAGAAAAAACAAGTGCTAGAAACCTCCACCAAACGTACTAGATAATTAAATATTAACTATCTTCCAACTAACTTAAAACAATTAGTCCAAAAGAAATAAAAGTACTAAACTTATTAATTCTCGTGCAAGAGAGTTAATCTAATTATAATAAATAAAAATCCCAATAATAACAAAGTTCCGAACTAAACAACAAATAAATGTTTTTAGAAGATATAATATCTTCTTGGTACGCCTCCTCTCAAGCTCTACTCCTGGAGCTATAATCCTGTCAATCTACTCCCCCATATAGACAAATTCCATATAGGTTCATCATAAGCCCACCATTGAAGAGAAATGGACAACATACACAAGTAAAAAGAAAACAACTAATCAGCGATGCTGAGTAATTCATAACCACATAATCCATCTCCAATATTAAGTTCTCATGCTTAATTAAATAAAGTAATCATGCTTTAAGAAATAAAGACAAATGCTTTACAAATAAAGACACAATAATCACCAAATAATAAATCTCATTATTTATTATTATCCATTCGCCAAGTTCATTAGAGAGAAGAGAATCGGATGAATTGTCAAACCAACCGCAGTCGATTCAATAGGATCTTAGTCCCGTGCACAGTGGCAAAAGAGGGATCAACCGTCCCGGAGTAAGATGACTCCCGAAGTACTTCTAGATGTTCCTAAGTATGCATACCCTCTCTCAACCCTTAGGTTTACAAGAAGAACAGTTTCATCCACAAAACTTCACTTGCCCAATCATCATATATGGATACAAGCTTTAACTATATACATTGAGGCCATAACCAATGGAACCACTCAACGCTACAAGTGACAAACTCCCATTCGCACCTTTGGTGGATCTCTCACACAAAGAAGTCTTAACTCTCAATTCAATTTAATATGGTGATCACATAACAAGTAATACACATAATCTTGGCACTCAAGTAACACAATAAGGTTACCAATTTCCGATGGCATATTACATGAATGGCATATTGGCCTCAATTGAAAACCAACTAATTCAATAGTCAAAGTTCATATCAACTTATTGAAGTAACATGTTTCTAACATGATTCACACGCTTACTAACATGATACCAAAATAGCAATTCCGAGCTATATCCAATTGAACAATTATTAACATAATTTTCGTTCAATAACCAATAATAAAACATGCATCTCCTCACATGAATATTAATCAAGTAGACATTGCTACACAAGTGAATTTCCAACATTATACATGCATTCACTAACATATAATTCTATACGAATTATCATAAGGAAATAAACATCAATTATCCCTTTTCAAATATTCACAAGTCCAAATATGATTTCACATTCCTAATTCGATACTAGACAAATGAACACAAATCCCAAACGATATGAATTATGACAAAGAGATTACATAATTCATAGAGACATGATTCACCTTTCAAATAGGCAATTACGACAATCAAATAACGTAAGCTCCTTACATTCAAGCGCGGTCAACGGGTCCTAACAAATCCACAACATCACAATAGTCAATACCTTGACTTCTAAACCACTTTATTAAACTTTAAAGATGATTTAATACCCTTAATTTAATTAATTAAGTTGCTGGAAATTTTAGTTACTCATGCATGCTCAAAGTTTCCAAAAGCAAATTTGCATAAAACAAAATAGGAAACTTTTCAAAACCCTAAATAAGTCAACTAGTCAAAGCAAGTCAACACCCAAACCACATCACCATCATCACCGCCAGCGGGCCTCACCACCAGTAGACCCGCTGGTGGTTGACCCGCCGGCGGCAGCTGCTGCCGGCTGCACGGCCAGCGGCCCGTGCAGCTCGCGGCAGGCGCGATCGTGCCTTCGTGCACAGCCGTGTCTCTCTTTTTTTATTTTTTTAATTCAAATATCAAAACCCTAATCTAATTAAATCTACCATTATTTCCAGATTTAATTAAATTACAAAGATCCAACCTTTTTCATTCAAACTTGATCCAATTCCATAAAAACCACAAACCAAATCCTAATCATGATCCTATCATGCAAAAATTAAATAGAGTCTAACAAACCCTAGATAAAACTAAATTAGGATTTATCATACAAAAACTAGGGGTCATGAAAACATACTTGAATTGAATCAAAAAGCTTTTAATAATCAAAGGAAACCAATTTAGAACACTTACTTGAAAATTCAAAGCATTAAAACTGAGCAAGATGGATTGTAAAAAGTGATGAACTTTCTCCTTCTTTTTATTCTTGGGAATTTCGGCCGTGTGTAGGGAAGAGAGAGAGACGTGATTTTTTTTTTTGTTTTGTTTGGTAAAGAATCAGTTATGTGAGGAAGCTGAGTGTATTTAGGAACCAAATACACTCCTTCCTTAACTAAGCTTCTTCTTTCCTAAAAACTCTCCTAACTTCCCTCCACTTACCAAAAATTTAGGAAACAAAATTTGAAGATAAAAATCAGAATATTGAGTGCAATATTTTCGGCCATCTAGCCGAAAATATTGGCCTAATTTCCTTCGCTCATCATTTCAGTTATTACCGAAATTATAGCCCATAAATCCCTTTTTATTTATTTGGCCCAATTATAATTTAATTAGGTCCAAAACCAAAACCCAAATATTAATTAGGTACTTTAAACATTTATGAGCCCAATTAAATATTTTAAATACGAAATTGCATTTTCTTTTTAAGTAATTATTATTCTAAAATGAATAAAAATTACGGGGTATTACATCAACATTTTTTAAACAGAAAGAATTTCGGGAATATGCGACATTGGATACTTGGATTCTTAGCTAATGGAGTACGAGTATATTGGCACTAAATATTTTAGCTATTGGGAAAATTGTTTTTTCGTTGTTCGGTTTACCAAAATAAGGATAATGATTTTTAATTGTACTGTCCATCATACTTATTTGGGGGTGTCTCTAGGGGGTAACCCCCGCTCAGCGTCTTGTTGGGAGCCAGTGGTGTTTAGAGTGGCTAAGCGGTTAGATGGCTGGAAGGGAGTCTATTTTTCCCGGGGGGAGAATTACTATTCTTCAGTCTTGTTTAGCTAGTATTCCTATTTACTACCTCTCTTTGTTCAAGATCCCGGTTAGTGTTGCTACTAGGATTGAGAGCATTATGAGAGATTTCCTCAAGTTTGGAGCGTGGGGGAGAGG
The DNA here is from genome assembly GCA_038025085.1 of Tetragonia tetragonoides. Classification (NCBI taxonomy): domain Eukaryota; kingdom Viridiplantae; phylum Streptophyta; class Magnoliopsida; order Caryophyllales; family Aizoaceae; genus Tetragonia; species Tetragonia tetragonoides. Next base: position 32,882,239 of record CM076151.1, on the reverse strand, counting down.
AGAGATCACCTGGTTAGGTAGGACCGTGTTTGCAGGTCAAAAACGGAGGGGGGGGGAGCTGGGTTTCGGTAGATTGGTGTTCAAAAATATTTCGCTAGTGGGTATGTGGTTGTGGGCCTTGTGGCGGTTCCCCCTGGAGTCTGATTCCTTCTGGCACCGAGTAATCAGGAGCAAGTACGGTCTTATGTGCAAGGGGTGGGACGCTCATGATGGCTCCAATGTATCTCATGCTTGCCCTTGGAAGTTCATTTCCCAGGTATCGTCTCTTTTCTTTCCACTTGTCAGGTACAATGTGGGTAATGGACAACGGGTTCGGTTCTGGGAGGATGTGTGGAAGGGGGATCTCCCTTTCTCTTCCACATATCCTCTGGTTTTCCGGCTGTCCACACTACACGAGGCCCCTGTAGCTGCATTCTACTCGGTCACGGGTGGATCCTGGGACTTACATTTACGCCGGTCACCGGATGATAGGGAGATGGAGGAGCTTGTCTCCGTCCTGACTGTTCTTAATTCTACTCTCATCGTCCCTAGCGATGATTCTAGGACTTGGGCGGGGGATCCCTCGGGAATCTTCTCTTGCAAGTCCTTCCTATACCATATTAGCCTTCATTCTCAGTTTCCTCACTTTCCCTTATCTACTTACATTTGGAAGTCTAAGGTTCCATTGAAGATACGCGCTTTTGTGTGGACTTTGGTGCTAGGTAGGGTGAACACTTGTGACATGCTGCAGCGTAGGAGACCTAGCTGGTCCTTTTCACCGGGATTTTGTATGATGTGTCGGCGTAGTAGGGATGATTGTCTGCATTTGTTTGTGCAATGTGATTTTGCGCGGAGTTTATGGGATAGATTGCTGTGTGGGGAGAGTGTTGTGTGCCCATCCACGGTGGGCGGATTCTTACAGTTACGATTTGTTGTGATGAGGAGGAGTAAGGAGGGGAGATTGTTATGGCGATGTGCTTGTATGGTGTTACTTTGGTGCGTTTGGTTGGAGAGGAACGCCAAGATATTTTCCGAGACTGAGAAGACAATTGATTATGTTTGGTATCATGTAGTCTATTTGGCTTCTCTTTGGGCTAAGGCGGCGGGGGCCTTTAAGAGTGTCCCGCTAACGTTAGTTCAACGCCATTGGCGTGATGTGTAGATAATTCTTTCTTTTATACTGAGGATACCTTATCCTCCACCTTTTTGTATAATTTACCACTTGATTAATAAAATTTTCTCTTATCTAAAAAAAAAATTATATTGTCCACCATATTCAGGGGTCGTTTGGTTCAACTCTTGGAAAGGAAATGAAATGGAAATGAATTAAAGGGCGAATGGGAATGGAAATAAAGCATTACTTTTGTATGTTGTTTGGTTCAACTCTAGAATGGAATCATTTGTGTTTAATTCCTTTACTTATTGTTTGGTACAAGCTGGAATTTGGAATTGAATCATTCTTTTTCCAAGAATACTTTTTTAGAAATTTATTGTTTTTATCTTTCCCCAAAGCTATAATAATATACCATTTCATAAAATATTTATACTATAAAATTTTGAAAAATGAGCAAAATAAATTTATTCAAAATGAGCAGAATAACAAAAGGACTACTGTAGCATTTTCGGCATTTTTCTTCAAAATTCATTCATCAAAACTACAAAATAAATAGCCCTTGAAATTGAAGATAGAAAATCCCAAAAATTTCGAATCTATGAATGAAATTTATGATTGAAAATCTCAAAATTTTCAAAGTTAAAAGTTATGGATGTATGTCATCATGTTTTTGTTCTCAAAGATCCCCTTCTCGATCTTCATTGTTGTGAGGCGACAATTCTTCAGTTGTGGAGAGAGATTTGGGGGTCGAAAAATTAGGGTTAGGGTTTGCGTTGTGCAAAGAGAGGAGAGAGAGTGTAGCAACGATGCTGCCATTAATGCCGAGAAGTGAAAGAAAATGAGGAGAGAGAGAGAGTATATGTGTGTGTGTGACAGGATGTCGGGGGGAGGTTCAGGAGAGAGAGAAATGTCGTTCATTTTTTTTTATTCCAACGAGAAAGGGAAATGAAACCCTTGGGGGAGGTGGGCTTCAAATGGGCATTATCCATTGACCCATGTAATGGTTTGGATTCCTTTTCAACCCAAACCAAATACCTTGTAATAGAATGGACCATCTGAATCCCTTTCCAGCCCACTAATTTGGCCGAAGCAAACGGGCTCTCAGTGGAACCAAAAGATTTACTACTTTCTGGCTTCGGAATACAATGGACTAAAGCAAAATAGCTCATAAAACTATCGCAACTTCTTATTTATTGTGAAGTTACCGATGATCGTCGCAATTCAAATCTCGGGTCAAATGGAAACAACCTCTCTGTGAGACTCTAACAGGGATAAGGCTGCGTACAACCAACCCCCTCCCTTACCCTACCTAGGCGGGAGACTCTTTGAAGGTATTGCAGTAATGTTGATGTTGATATGGTTTTCAAGGGAAAAGTACTTCCACCTATATGGGTAAAAAAAGGTTTTCCCTTTGTGAGATATATATATATATATATATATATATATATTCCCGGAGCATTGATAACGAGCCTAATTGTCGAGTTAGGTTGTCGGAATTTCGGACCACGAGAAATTTCTATTCTTTTTTTTAATAATTTCTTTTTAATTATTTTTAATTTTATGATTTAGTATTAGTTTTATTTTTGCAAGAGAAAATATTTTTTCTAAGATGATGGGAAGGAAATTTTAGTTTTTTGGAAAATTTACTTCGGTTGTAACCAAAAACCGAAAAATGTTAGAATTGTAAAGAAATTTAGTTGAAAACGAGTTTTTCCCCGACCACACAGAATTATGTTTAGATTTTGTAGTAAAAGGTACAAGTATATATGCAACTTCTAACTAATTTGCACAAAAATAACCATATGGTAAACTGGTTATAACTCCTTCATGTCCCAGACCTCAAGAGCTAAATATGTGACTAATCAGAACCATATGATAGCCTGTAACCAGAGATCTCACATGCATCAAGATTCTAGAGAAACCTTGATAACAGAGCCGGCTCAGAGGGGAGGGCTGGGAGGGCGACTGCCCAGAGCCCATCGTAGAAAGAGCTCAATTACGCGCATAACTGTTATATATAGATAATATTATATTTAATGATTAACTAAAAGGGTAGAGTTGAACTGGTATGTAACTTGCAAAACTTGGTACAAGTAGTGTGCTAGTAGGTGTTCGACTCCCACGCTTCGTATTTTTTGGGCCATTGCACGCAAATTTCCTCATGTGTCGCTTCGTTATTGTACTAATTACTCCTGTTATGCATGTTTTGTACAGTAGTATTTTTTTATTGTTTCAATTTTTATTGCAATGTTTCTTTTCCCTTTTGGCTTTAGATTTTGGGTTATTTTATTCCTTTATTTTTCCTCACTCAACTCCCACTCATAATGTATTTTATATTTTCTAAAATGGGGTTGAAAATTTCTCTCAAAAATATATTTAAATTTTTCGGGACCTAATATTTAAATCTCGCTCAAAACCCTTGAAATATCAGATACGGCTCTGCTTGATAAAGGGTGGAACTTATTTCATAGACGTATTCATTGGATTATTGAGAATGGTAGACCTCTTTGTGGCTTGACGATTTGTCTGGCAGGGGCAGCATTAAATCCCCTATTTCTAAATTATTAAAAGAAATGGACTCTTATGGTTAGAAAAGCTCTAATTGAAACTGGTTGAAATTGGTCTAGCTTTGCTTTTGAGTTAGACCCTGTTTTCTTTACATTCTTTTTACTGAACTAATCTACATAATATTGAATTGAACTTTTTTTTTTTTTACTGAATCTATAATTACAAAGAGTAAAATTGTATTTCGGTTTACCGAACATAACCTCTCTTTATTGAACTGGACTGAAATTAGTTGAATTAAACTGAAATTTACTGAATATTTCAGAGAGAAGATGAAGGAACAGGGCCTTTTAGCTGACTGCATTAAAGAATGTATGCAATGTTTTACTTCTCTTTAGCACAATAATGATTTTCCAATCATATATATATATAAAAGTGAGTTTATTTCGTGTGGCCACGACACGTAGGATGCCACGCAAGCGCCTAAAATCGTGTGGGCATGACACCTAAGATGCCACGTAAGCGCCAAGTTCGTGTGGTGATGACACGTATGCTGCCACCTAAGCCTCCATCCAAGTGTGTCAAGCATTAATTAATAATCATTATTTGACTTCATAAATACAACCTATTATATTTATTATCATTTTGTTAAGATTATAAAATAAAATAACTTTTGTTACGCAACTTTAAAAATTATAATTCCTCCTCCATTGGATCAGGTTCGGAAAATACTTCAAAATGAGATGCATATCTACTATGTCTTATAAAGTTGGGTTCTTTTCGTGGGACGACGACATGTGAGACGCCACATGAGAGAGATATATTCGTGTGAAGATGACACATAGGCGCCACATCGGTATACGTATAAAGTGAGTCCAATTTGTGTGGGCACGACACGTAGGACGCCACGTAAGGGTGTAAATTCGTGTGATGATGACCCTTAAGCGTCACGTAAGCAAAGCTTGCCACATAGCCTAACAACTCACCATCAAAGTGTCACTCATTAATGCCATATCATTAGTTGGATTTATTAGTTTTTTTTTGTATTACAAAATAAAAAAAAACTTTAGTTATGTAAGTCAAAAAATTATAAATCTTGATTCAATGGATTGGATTTGAAAAAAATCTTCAAAATGAGATATATGTCTTACAAAAGTTGGGTCATTTCCTGACGGTGATGACATGTATGATGACACTTAAGAGGAAATGTTCGTGTGAAGATTACATGTAGATGCCACATGTGTACAACTTGGTTAAATAACAATAAATGACACTTCTAACAATACCGGCCTTAACTATTTGATGACATATATACTCCCTCCGTCCCAATATTTTCTTCTCATGACCAAAAGGCACGCAAATTAAGAAAAGGTGAAAGTAGCCAATTTTTGTCAACTTTGCCCCTGATTTAATGAGTTAAGAGAGAGGTAAAAATCTGGGACCACAAGCACATGGGGTGATTTGATGAGTAACTGAGGGGTAGTATAGGGATTTAACACTAGAAAAGCTACTATTTTAGGTAATGAGAAGAATATATAGGGACTGCTCAAAATGGAAAGTGAGAAGAAAATATAGGGACGGAGGGAGTATTTAACTTGACCTTTAATATTTTATAGCATAAATGAAATTTATTTAAGTGGTACATTCCTACATGATCTTTTTGACTAATCTGAATTGGATTAAACTAAATTAGACTAATAATAAATTGAGAAAATAAAGTCTTAGTATATTCGAAGAAAGGTTTATTAGTCTTTATCTTTTTTTTTTCTTTTTAGAATTTTGATGTAGGCTAAAATTATGTTTATAAATCAATCTTTTTTACATTCATTCTAATTTTGATGTAGATCGATTTAAAGGGACATTTCATACCAAAAATATTAAAATAATCAAATATAGAATTAATTGTGCAGTATAAAACAGGCATGTGGTATCACTTACGATGTTATTTTCATTTTCGAGAGATAATCACGAGTCCGTGCGAAGCACGGAGATAAAACTAGTTTCTTCCTATTGTGCTAATTAATCAGAAAATTAACACTCATGGGGCTTGCGTATAATAAGATTGCCTGAAAGCGAAGTCTACTCATCCAATCCATATAAATTGGGTCTGAAATACTCCCATGTCATCCCCTAACATACAACATTTTATCTGGCAGCAATCCAAGAAGATAAACTGGTTGCTAAATCAAATCTGTTTAAAAGACACATACATATATGTGCTGCTCCTGTGTTCCATTTGTGGTAATGCTGATGAAGATACCTTGCATGTAATTTGAATCCCAAATCTGATATCTTGCTTCACTTAAACATTTCCGATTGGCGAAAATCTAATCTCAAAGATTATACCATCATCTTTGACACCTGAAACTTTTCAATGGCAACCAGCACCTGAAGGATGGGTCAAACTTGATACGGATGGCTCTGTACTCACCAACATCAATTCAGCAGGTAGTAGTGGCACCTTCCCTGATCACATTGGCATGATTACGTGGTTTTCAAAAACGCGACGTTGACATCCTTTATGCAGAATACAAAGGACTTCAAGTAGCAGTGGAGCGGAATTGGGGATTCTTATGGATTCTACATAAAGGATGTCAACGTTGCGTTTCTGAAAACCATAAGTAGAGTATCATCCCTGCATTGGCATGATTAATAACACTGATTCTCATGTGGCAGTCCACTACCTTAACTGCACTTCAGTCTAGAAATACCATCTTTTTAATCTCATTACTGAATGTAGTGAGTTGATGAAGATCGGATGGCTAGTTGGCTACTGTGAAGATCTTACATGTTGTTAGAGAATGCAACCATGTAGCGATTTCTTGGCTAAAGAGGCAGCACATGATTTCAATTTAATCACAACAACAACAACAACAACAACAACCCAGTAAGTATCCCGCCTAGGGCGGGGTCTGGGGAGGTCCAGATGTACGCAGTCTTACCCCTAACTAGTCGCCTAGAAGAGAGACTGTTTCCGAAAGACCCACGAAAACTTTTTTTTTTTTTTTCAAAACGGTTTTTTCGGGTAAATTGTTCAATACTGACAAGTGTGAAAATTATCAACCACCAGATATGATAATATGATCAGAAAGTCAAAAAAGGGAAGTAAATCACTAGACATACTAGCACAAGATTCTACTTACTGAACAGCATAAATAAAGGGGACGCTACATGCTATAAACACAATGAATCCACCTCTAGTACTAGCCAATGCACATCCGTAATCTAACGCGGATCCTCTACACGGATCCTGCTCCGCCAAACTCTCCTATCTAGGACCAAGTCCTCGGTAAGATCTAGACGGAAATCCTGCATGCTAAACCTGTTGTAACTAATAATCCTACTAAACCTTCATGTATTCAAGCTCATAAGGCTGTTGATGTCTGGGGTACTGCTTATCCCAGATTGTGTCCTTTGAACACCTTCAATTAAATTGTCATTGAAATTCCTTACTAGTACCAAAAAAGAAAAACTTGTACGAGTAACACCTAGAAAACCGAGCAACAAAGAAAACAACATCTAAATAGCTGAAGCCTAAAAATATCAAATTAAGGACTGTCAAAACACTCCTCTAGTATTCACCTCTCAATAACCGCAATGGTGTTTGCATTGTCAGCGCAACTCCCTTGGGCCTCGACCACCTTCAACCTATGAACCTAAGATTCCAAAGTCCACAATCGCAAATGAAGAGACATCCTTATATTCCATGTGATAAAGCTCAGGAGAGCTTCTATAACAAAAACTCCTACCAAAAATTGAACATTAAACCAACACTAGCTTGTTGCTCTTTATTCTGTTCTTCCATAAATACGCTAGTCTTTGCACCATTTGTTAATCATCTAATACTTGAAGCCCTGTTGCCCTACTGTGTATTGCAAGTTTTATTTGCCTCCAAAGTGTCATCAACTTGTATATTTTTATTCATCACTGCTCCTTTGTGTTAGCTGTTCCACTAATTAGAACTCTTAATAATTCTTTGGGTTCATGAGACAATAGGCTTAGTCTTACTCTTGTTCCTCCTTTCCTCTCTGCTGGTTTTATTTTTGCTCTTGGGCTCTCTTTGTTTGCTGATATGATGAGCTCATGGTTTTTAAACAGTTTGTATAGGTTTGTACTTTGGTCCGTAAAAGGTGTGTTCTTTTCTACTTATGTACTGTAGTAATTTATCTAGTTGACCTCAGTTCAGTGGAGTTCAGTTTAGTAATCTACTTTTTCTTGCAAGAATTACTATCCAATTCAGTTCAGTAAAGTTCAGTTCAATTCAGCTTAGTGGAAAACAACACACCCAAAATCAATCCGATGATCTCTCTCATTAAATCTTCACTCCTCCCTATTCTTGTGACTTGGTGGAGAGGTGCATTTTCAAACATGTGAACACCGGCCAATTAGCTCAAAGACACAAAGGTTCAATCCCATTATGGGAAGTGCAATGAAAAGGTCCTGTACCTTATATTCAGTACTAGAATAGATTAAAATGGGGACCAAAATAATTAGCTTTTATGTTGAGTTCTGTAAGAAAAGAAGAGTATCTTGAAGTAACACCATGTTTGGCATGCCATTATATGCAAAAAAAATTTCCACTAACGGGTTATAAACACTCACCATCATTTGAAAATGTGCATATGTTTCATCGCAGTATCGCACACTTCACCTTTGCTAATCCTTCAAGTCAAGAAAAGCCCCAACCCATTCCCCCTTACCCATCTGTAAGTAAATTGCTATAGCCTATAGTGGCTATAGTGCCATTATTTCTTATTAACTTGATGATAACAACAATAACACATAATTCAATGCTATAATTTAATTTAGAAAAACATTAATTGTAAAGGTCAAATAACTACTATCACCATTATTTTCTTAATTATTCAAGCTTAATTATTACCTTTTTTTTTGATAATTAGGCATTCTTCTATTAATTGAACTTCAAGAAGAAGTAATTACAAAGAACGCCGAAACATGCTAGATCACGATATCATTCTCCACTATATCCCCACCTTCTAGGAAGAGTTTGACATAATATTGAACTCATTTATCTGGTAAGCAAACAGCAAAACAACCAAAATTAAAACCAAGCAATGAAATCATTCTCCCTATGAAGCCCTTGTTTAGCTAGTCCATCGGCAATCCCATTCGCACTCCTCATTCTATGAACAATTGAGAATTTGGGCCAACTCGCCATCGTGCGCCTAATGAAATTAAGATCAAATCTCGCGTTCCAAGGCCCCTTCTTTCTATCCTTGCACCAGTTCACTGCATTAAGAGAGTCAGATTCAAACACAATTTCAAATAAATGTAACCAGTCCTTAGACAGGGTCTCAGTCATTGCTCTCCTAATTGCTGCTATCTTAGGCAATAAACTCGGCCTGAAAAAATACATCTGAATCTGCCTTCCCAATCACGCAGCACTCCACCCACAGCAGTCACGCCATCTCTAAATGAAGCATCTATGATCCATTTCAACACCCCCACCTTCGGCTGCTCCCAAAGCAAAGTAGGTTTAGGACATGGACGTTTATTAAAGATTTTCAGACAGCTGGGCTATCGACAAACCTCCTGCGGCGAATACGGGAACTCCTCATCCCACGCCTTGATCCACAGGCTAGCCGTAGCATGCAGAGCTCAAAAAATTCTCTATCCCCACACCTCCTCCCCTCAAAGAGCCTACAATTCCTTTCTTTCCATGTCGACCATACAAGCACAAATAAGAATAATGTATGAATCTTCTGAAAATGGGAACCTGATATACAAGCACACCATTGCAGATAAAAATCTAACATACCCCAAGGCGCACACCGGGATATTTCCCATAGAGCAAGCCAGTTATTCCATGCCTTCCTTGCGAATTCACAGTGAATGAGGAGGTGAAAGCAGGACTCATCATCCTTCTCACATAGAACACATAAGGTATCAGTAATGCATCTGAAACCCATTCCAGCTAGACGATCTTTCGTCTTCAACCTCCCAAGACACTAACCACATGAAGATCTCGACCTTTGGAGGAGCTAGACCTTGCCAAACACCTTTAATTGCATCATTAATCAGATTGCCTTCACTCTTTATGATTTCTTGCCTCAAAGATTTCACAGAGAAGTTGCCATTATTTCCCAGTTTCCAAAAGAATTTATCCTCAACTCCTGGGTCGAATTGAACGTCAGCTATGATTGAATTTAGCTCATCTTTTAATTCTTCTTCCCACACAAAAAGACTCATTCTCCAACTCAAACACCATCTCCAAATAAAACCATCCAAAACTCCCAAATTCGACACCAAAGCCAAAGGTTCAGTAGCCAAAGAGAATAGCCGAGGAAATCTCTTCGCCAAAGGCTGTTCATGAACCCACGAATCAAGCAAAAATCGAGTCTTAGATTCGTTCCCAATCTTTACTACCAAATTTTCCTTAAAAATAGCCTCCACCTTCTTGCTACTTTTAAGGAAAGAAATAATATCCTTCCAAACACTCCCTCTTCTAGGAACCGTAATATCATCCAAGGAATGAATATCCCCTAAATTATATTTCTCCAAAATAATATCTCTCTAATTACCCACGTCTCTAGCTAGCAATCTCCATGCCCACTTGCTTAACAGAGATATATTCATCTCCCTTAGCCCAATCACACCCAACCCTCCCAGATTTTTAGGTCTTTGTATCACATCCCAACTAACTAAGCAAGTTGATCTCCTCCCTTCACTGCTACCAGACCAAAAGAATTCACGCTGCAGGTTTACAATCTTCTGAATCACTTTTCCTGGCTTTTTAAACAAAGACATATAGTACATAGGGAGACTATTAAGGCATGACTTGATCAAAGTGAGACGACTCCCAGCAGATACAAGCTTCCCTTTCCACGTAGCCAACCTCTCCTCCAGCTTCTCTAAAATAGGTCTCCAAAAATCTAAACACCTTGGGCTAGCACCCAAGGGCATGCCTAGGTACATAATAGGTAGCTTAGCAGACTTACAGTGCAAGAGTCGAGCCATATCTAACACCCATTCATCCTCCATATTTACCCCAATTAAGGAGCATTTATGAAAATTAACTTTAAGTCCCGAAGCAAGATGGAATGAAAATAGCAACATTTTTATCACCTCCAAGTACTTCCTTTCCCCTGGGCAGAACACTATCGTGTCGTCCGCAAATTGTAAATGCGAAATCTCCTTTCCTTCATTTGCTACCTTCACTCCTTTAAGCCCCCCAAGATTAATGGCTTTCCTTAAAAGGCAGCTAAGAACCTCGGCCACTATATTGAATAAAAATGGAGATAGAGGATCGCCTTGGCGCAAACCACGCTCAAGCTTGAAAGGCGGGGTTGGGGAACCATTAACCAGAACTGATGCAGAGGCAGAGTTGAGACGCCAAGTTATCCAGCTCCTCCACTGTAGTGGAAAGTTCATTTGCTCCATAACCCAATCAATAAAACGCCAGGAAACGCTATCATAAGCTTTATGGAAATCCAATTTCCAAACACATATTTTTTCCTTTTTTTTACCCGCATCATCAAAGACCTCATTTGCAATCAACACACTGTCTAGAATTTGCCTCCCACTTATAAAAGCAAATAGTGTTTCACCTACAATGCTATCCATCACTCTCCTCAATCTGTTGGCCAGCAATTTTGCCAAAATTTTATACAACGCGCCAATCATACTAATTGGTCTGAAATCCTTCAATTCCTATGGGGTATCAATTTTTGGAATTAAGCTTATATAAGCTACATTCACACAGCTAGGGAATTTACCAATTACCCAAAACTCCTCTATGAATTCCAAAATCTCCTTTTCTATTAAGTTCCATGCTCCTTTGATGAAATTGAAATTATATCCATCCGGTCCCGGAGCCTTAGTACCCTCACATTGCCACACTGCTTCTTTGATCTCTTCTTCACTGAACTTTTTTATCAACTCGGTACTTTGATCAAGTGAAATACCCCTGATGCCAATGTCATTGAACATCGGCCGTGAAACATGTTCTTCCTTGAAGATGGCTTGAAAATGTTTGATCACTACCTTCCTGATCTCATTAGGCCTTTTTAGCCTTCTATCCCCAACATGAAGCTGAGTAATACCATTCCTTCTCTTCCTGCACGACGCCACTGCATGAAAATATTTCGAGTTTTTATCACCATTCTTCAACCATTTCGTTCTCGCCATTTGAGCCCAGTAAGCCTCTCTTCTCTTAGACCACTTCCACAGCTCACTCACATCATTTTTCCTCCTCTGCAATTCATCACATGATAGTTGCCTTTCAGTTGCAAGTTTATCCCAATCTTCCCCTTTTTTCTCAAATTCCTCTATCTTTTGATTCAAATCACCAAATTCTTCTTTGTTCCACTCCCTCATTTTTGCTCTAAGGTTTTTCAACTTAACACTGACATGGACATTATTCCCACTACTGGAGCCCTCGTCATTCTTCCACTCCTCTTCTAAAAATTTCATAAACTTCAGGTGATCTAGCCAGCAATCCAAAACCCGAAAAGGTTTGGGACCCCAATTTTCCGACTCCGTTGTGATCAATAGAGGCACATGATCCGATAAACCTCTTCGTAAAGATGAAGCCTATAATGAAGGCCACAAAGTCATCCACTCTGAATTTCCAAACACCCTGTCGATCCTGCTCATTGAGCCTCCTCGAAACCATGTATATTTCCCCCCATTTAAATCAACCTCCATCAATTGTAGGCTTGAGATAAAAAAATTTAGGTCTTCAACCCCTTTGCTGTTTGTGAGTCGACTACCTCTTTCTTCTTCTCTCAGCACTTCGTTGAAGTCGCCAAATAAGAGCCAAGGTGTTGTACTTCTAGCCCATTCATCCATAAGTTCCTCCCATACCCGAGCTCGCAAATTAACATCATTAGGAGCGTAAATGGTCACAAGAGTACACCTGAGATTCTTGTCCACTAGCACACCGTTGATGAGGATCCAATTCGTAGCAATAACCTTCGACTCTGGAACAAAAAACTTCTCCCTCCATACCAGTACAATACCACCCGAGTTACCTCTAGCTTGAGCATACCTCATATTCAATCTATCCTCCTTCCACGCCTTCTGCAATTCCTTGTCATTGAAATTTTCAAACTTGGATTCCTGTATTGCCACCATGTCTGGGTTATGTTTTTTTATTAGCCGCCTTAGAGCCGACTTTTTCTCTCTACTATTCAATCCCCTAATGTTCCAATTTAAAATCTTCATTAAAACAATCACAAACACACCCTGGGATACTGCGACTGCACTGGGTTCAAGACTCTTGACTTTTCTCCCATTCTTCCTCCTCCTCCCTCAATATCTTCTTGATTCTTGTTACCATCATTCTATCATCTTCTGGGAAGGAACCTCCAAGCTTTTTTACAAAGCTCAATATCTCGAAAGGATTACTTGTCATGCTGCAGTTCCTCTGAATGCTATGATTTGATGGACATCCACCTGGAATAATCTTCCCCATGATCATAGGACCTGTTTTTGGCAGTTTATCACCCCCCAAAATTAACGCTCTCTGTTTTTCTTCCCTCTTCTTTCTCTTGTCCCTCTTTTTCTTGTGATGGGCTACTAGAGCACTTAATGGGATATCCATATCATCTTCAAACACAACTTTGGGCCCCTCATACTTGTCATTATCCGCATCAAACTCTTCATCATCGGAGTCCGATACGAGATTCAGCCCACCTCCATTATTCTCGTTAACCTTTTCCCCTTCTTCATTGAGAACTGCATTAGTAATAACTTTTTTGACCGTTATCTCATCATTATTCTGACATCCCTCCTTGGCCTGGGAAGTATCATTTTTTTCGACTTCTCTTTGCTCTACATTCTGCTGTTGTGTCATAATGATTGCATCTAGGGAACCGCCATCTTTAATTGCTGCCTCGAAACTATTCCCCATGTTGCTACTCTGGTCATTGACATCATCTTGACCTTTGGACTTCTTCGTTGCCTGGATCCCTGAATCACAGTTTTCACCATTGTTACCATCTTCATGAACTCCAGAGTCATCATCACTGGAAGATTCAACATGTTGACTCCAATTCCATTCATCCCACTCCTCGTCACTCAAAGTTTTGTAGTCTTCCTCCATCACAACCAGTTTATGGAATTTGTTATTCGTCCTAAACAAGACACTTCCCCCTATTTCGAACATACAATCCATAATCACTAGAACTCTAAACTTCTCGAATGATTGTAGAGTCCCTGCATCCTTATCGCATGCCACCACTTTCCCCCAAACGCATCCAATTTTGTTCATGTTTTCCACTGACCAAGCATTCAGTGGTAAGCCAAACACTGAGATCCATGTGGTTCGCCATTTTGGTACATCAAATTCCTCCCATCTTTTGACCAGACGAAACCATTTATCAATCCAATCTCCTCTTTCATTGCACATCAACTCCATTTCTTCTTTCTTGTCAAAGGTTACAAGGTGTAACAAACCGCCCATCGACCGTACTTGGATACAATTTACTCCATCAGCAACCATACCCTCTTGAATATTTAAGGCAGGTGCTTCATTTCTTGCAATACCCACCATACTTCTCCCAAGCCACTCCAGGTTATCACCACATTGATCCCCATCAACAATTCCCATACACTCTTCTCCATCAAGCTTGATTAGTACTTAAAGAGTGGCTCCTTATCATATAATTCTTTTTGTAACACCTTTTCAAATCTCATAATCCCAATAATAGAAGAGAGAGAAAATCTCCTTTTACTACAAAATACTCTTTTTTTACTACTATAAAATACTCCTAAGAGCATATACTGAGAAGACATGTATCATCCCTCATATATCCCATAAAGCATTGTAGTGTATTTCCATGTCATTGAGCGTCCATATATATGTAAAGATGTAGCAATGATCTTCATTAGAGGAATTGCAATGCAACTCATTGTCACTTATTCTACATCAACCCCTGGCCTACATAGTAGAGTTCTACTCATTACTCAAGAAGAGCATGTACATGACTCTTATGAACCCAAATAAGGGAAAACTGAAAACAGCATAATGTCAAGAGCCACGCAAAAGGACCCAATCTAAATAAATGTACTCTTGAGGATGATTGAGGTTCAATATTAAGTTTTATAATTTTTAAAGAATTACATTCTTAGTTAGGTGGGAAAATTGTTTTCCATCACAATGTTGTTGATGTGGCAAAACGACCATATTTAGAGGTTGAGGTGGGAGTACATGCCGCAAATACCCCCATTCTTATAAGTCATAACCCAGTGGTCAGGTGTTCAAATCCTCATCTATGTAGCAAGAAAATTCTTCTCTACAGTTCTTTATAGGGACGTCTACTCCTCTGCATGAGTCCGTCAGCCCATCTAAGATAGGTTGGTTTTCCCGATACATGTGGTTTGCAGATTATTACATGCCAAGACCACATCTGATCTCCAATAGGGTCTCGCAGAAACAGAGTTGTGTAAGTATAATTCTGTATGACCTCCAATACCACTCCTTAAGTAGGAGTCTCATAAGAGAGAGTAAAGACGCAATAGATAACAATGGCTTTACAGTTTGACAACAATAAGTACATTCATGTACCCCTTGTGTGCCTTCCCCATGCAAAACTATGTAATAAAATCAATAAGCGGACTATCACGAGTATAAAAACACTGACAAGGCTATCATCTTTAAGGTTTGCCATAATGGAAACCACATGCCCCATCATTTTGTTCCCCTGGCCCTTTTTAATCCTTATTACTTTGCCATGACTAGAATTTCACGCCAAGCAACCACCACTACAATACATGTATATAAACCCTTCATCTAAAACCTCCGTGACAGAAACATCAAGCTCACCAACTTCCTCTTGAGCCTTCAAACATATCCAATCTCTCAACCCATAATAATTAGCTACCATGACATTCAGAACTTGTTTCTTCTTTCTTTTCTCTCTCTCCTTAGTTTCGAGGATGCTAGCGCAAAACCGAGCCCCCCATGGTCTTGCTTATGAGCACCCAATGGTTTTCTCCCCAACAGCTTATGACTTCTTCCACCCAGATGACCGTCAAGATCCCTGTGCCAAATCAAACTGCTCACCGTTCCCCCTAGCGGCTCAAGTTCATGAAACAGAATCACAAGAGGCAACTGAAGCTACTTCGTTGAAAACGAGCTCCCGCAGCATGGGAGCTGGATTCATTGCTGGTCCCCTGTTTGGGATCATAATCTTCGTCTTCTTGGCAATGGGTGCCTTTTACGTGGCTAAGACTCGTCAAGCAAACTCAAATCGTGCTAAAGCTGTTCAACCAGATGTTTAATGTACTATTAATAGGATGTTTCAATCACTATCCTTTATATGCTTGTATTATGCAGCCTTCAGGGCTAGAGTTTCCTCCCACTATGTCACCAATTGATGCTTAGAGTTCCGACACTACGTACACTAGGATCCATAATTTTTCATCAAGTGGGTTCAGATACTCAGGTGTGGAGTTTGCTTAGTTATTCTATGAACAAATGAAAACCACTAGCTCACATCTAATCTCCCCTTTGTGCCAGTATTGCTAGTTCATCTTTCAGGTCTTCAATGAACTCTCTCCCGAGTCCCGTCTACTGGTGCTAGAAAGAAAAAAAGAATAAAAGTGGAACAAGCAAAAAAGGCAACAATACTAATATTAAGCAAAAACAAGAAACACTATGCGTCGGTACTTCACTAAGGGATCATTGGAAAAACGTGGATCTAGGAAAGAAAATGCATCAAAGAACCAAAGTAATGTATCAGGGACTGAATTATGCACCAGTTCCTTACAAATGATGGCGTTACCCAGTCTTATCAGTGAATCCATTAGGTCAAGGCGGCCTTCTAAAATATGCACTTGGCACAAAATATTACTGTATCTAGTTGTTCTGAACAAATACAGCATAAGAACTCATAATTTTTTCTCTGAAAAGACATAGGAAGCTCATAATCAAGAATCACATATTGCAGGAATTTGCTATTTTCTTCGATAAAGTTTCTAGGTACACAACTGACATAACTGTAGAATAAACTCTACACAAATGCAATGCCAGCTTGAGTTCATCAATTTTATACAAGCAACATATGTAACAGCGATACATTACAAGCATATGTATCAACACATCTCATAGCAACATTACACAAGAGTTCATCGAAGCATAAAAAAGCTGCTCATAGAAAAACAACCAACATGTAATACACACCAAGCCACCGAGGTAGATAGACGTAGATATTCTGGAAAAGAAATGGATTTCACTTTGATGTAGTACGGGTCATACAAAATATTGTTAAGTGTGCAAATCACTAGTCATATAACCATCTTCCCAAAATTGACGAAAGATACAAATTTAGAATCAGAATTACATGATGTCAATTTACGCAGAAGAATCCAATTTCAAATTAAATTTGTGATGTCACTCAGCAAAGAGATTACTGCCATTTTACCATCCACGTGAACTAAGAGAAGCAATCACAGTCCCAAATGTCTTATCTACAGCTTTGTTCCACAAGTGTGCGATCTCTACTTGAGATTTCCTTTCAAAAATTGGCTTTTTAATCTGCATGGAATTAATATCAGAGAGCATTAGACAATGATGAACAAAGAGCTAGGATACAATAAGCCAGAAGTTATGCTGCAAGAAAAAGCTAGCGGTTCCACTCATTGATGCTAAGTCGCTAATTATGCAAAACTCAGTCACAGAAGTTAGAATAGCCATAAGCGAAGTCTTAGCAATCAATTCAACCAAATTCCTCAATAAGAAAACAAAGTTTATACAAGGCAAGACAAATATAATTTAAAAATACAGTTAGCATTTTGGAAAAGTTTTATATTTACATGGGAACATGGCAATGATAACATCATAAACAGTATCATAATTCTTTTAGAGCAAGTGTGAATGGCGGGACTCGGGAGGTTTTGCCATTATATGTATCCTAAGCTGTATGCTTAGCAAAAGAAAAGCAAGCCAAGCAAGTTATTCCCCTCCTAAAAGTACGAAACAACAACCAAAGAGTAAAACAGTCACAGTACGTGAAATGGAAACAACACAACAGAACCGGGGGCAGCAGAGCGAATAACTCTTTCCTCACCAGAACATCTTCCCAGTCAACAACTTGAATGTTTACTTAATCGCTCAAATTATTATCAGTCAGACACAAAGCCAGAAGATTATTACTTATATAATCGTATAAAACTGGCAGGTACTTGGTCCGTAGTATGGAACACGACTACACAAGACATAGGGGTGACCGTTAAAGTATCATAGGTAACTTTTTGCAGAAAGAGAGTGACTTCTAAATTTTGAAGGTAAAACATTAATATTACCCCAGTGCCTCCAAATAGGCTCCGCCTAGGCAGGGTTAGGGGGATCGAACGTACGCAGCCTTACCTTTGTGAGAGTCTCACAGAGAGGTTGTTTCCGTTTGACCCGAGATTTGAAGTGTAATGACCATCGGCAACTTCACAATAAATAAGAAGTTCCGACAGTTTTATGAGTCATTTTGCTTTACTCCATTATATTCCGAAGCCAAAAGGTAGAGAAGCTTTTGGCTCCACTGAATGGTGGACAAATTCTAAATTTTGAAGGTGACTTTTAAAATACAAAGCTTTGATCCTGTAAGTCCTACAGCTCTACAAATTTCGTGCATTAGCTTTTGTGCCCTTCACAAGTTTGTGTGTTTATGTGGTGTTAGCTCATACAAAAATTTGATAGATTCTTGTCTTATGCTGGTAAGTTGCAACTACTGAATAGTGTGATTTTTGGTATGCATTCTTATTGGTGTGCGATTTTTGCGCTTCCCCATAATGTTACTGAGGAGCTGGACAAGCTTTGTAGAAATTTCTTTTGGGGCATAAAAGAGGAGGGTAGAACAATGTGTTGGGTGAGGTGGTCTTTAATTTGCAGACCAAAACAGGAGGGAGGGTTGGGCATTAAGGAGATCCTTAGCTGGAATAAAGCCAGGCTTTTGAAGTGGATTTGGAAACTGGATAACAACCAACACTCGTTGTGGGCTGATTGGACAAGGAAGTACCATTTGCAAGATGATGACATTTGGAGATGCAAGGAAAAGACTACTGACTCGTGGTTCTGGAAGAGCTTGTTGAGAATTAGGGGGCAATTTATTGATATTGCAGGCTCGGCTTCTGGCGCTGTACGCAAAATGGCAAGTTTAATGTAGCCAAAGCTTATGATATAATGAGAACTAAGCATGCGAAATGGAAGCATTGGAAATTGGTCTGGGAACCTGTAGCTTTACCCCGACATAGAATCACAGCTTGGATGGCGCTACATCGAAAGCTTCCCACTGTTGAGCGAATGCAGATGAGAGGCATGGCTATGCCTAGTCGTTGTGCCCTGTGCCACCATGATGAGGATAGTAGTGCTCACCTGTTTTTTGCTTGTCAGGTATCTCAAGACATTTTTCAGCTTGTGTATGGTTGGTTAGGAATCAGACGGAGGAGTTGTGGGCTGCAACATGAAGCAAAGTGGATCCAGGGGAAGTTCAAGGGGAAAGCGATGCAGAAACGTTGGCGTCGTGCTAGCTTTTTGGCGATTATTGCAGCTATCTGGTATGAGTGTAATAGTAGAATCTTTAGAAGTAGTCAGAAAACTATACAGCAAATTGTTTATAGTATACAAAAAGATATTAGTGCTAGATTGTTATATAGAGATAGTAAAACAACTAGTTTTTTGATGTAGGTTTTGAGAGGCTTTTGTGGTGAGGTGTGAAGTGGCAGGCTATACCCTGTTTGTATCACATTTACTTGCTTTTTTTGCCCCCAGTGGAAGAATATGAGAAGTAGACAAATTCTTTCAAAAAAAAAAAAAAAAAATTTGATAGATTCTTGCGTGATTAACTGTGACTTTCTGACTTTGCAGATTACAGTCCTCACCAAACGTACTGTGGTGGAAATCTACAGATTCTTGAAGGAACATGCATCAATACCGTTCTACTTCCAGAAACCAACATCAATGCCGAAGGCAAATGGTTCTGTTACCAATTTATCTTTTGGTAACAGCAATACCATAGATTTGAAGGATGAAATGTAAGACCAGAGAGGATAAGTTGGAGGAATAGAGAAATATAGAGAAAAGTTAGAGGAAGTTTGTAAAGGATGCTGTAGAACAGTAGAAGATCTTTGCACCATCTCTCCCTGCGGCCTCACTAATGTGTAACGGATTGTATTGTTTCCAATTGAGTGTCAGGATGCGAATTATATAAGTTATTTAGATTGTTTTCAAACATAAGTGTGCAATGTTATTATATCTGTTTGTTGGTTAAATTTTCAAAAAGGGGGTGTCTGGCGACATAGGGGTATTTTGACACAATACCTTTCGAGTTGGACTGGTTTAAGCATAGGGTTAATGGAGTCAAGAAAATAATGGAGCAGAATAACAAAGTTTGCTGCTTTGAAACTCTTACAACCAAACAATTTTGTTTTCAGAAAACTTTTTTTAAAAACAAGAATATTGATTCTCATAATTAAATAAGAACAGTAATAATTTGTCCAAATTCTACCTTCGTTTGTATATATTGAAATTTTATGGACACCGGCTTTGAATCTGGGAGGACGCCAGAAAGAGGGCATTTTTCTTCTCTTCCATGTATCTTTGGGTTTACCAGTTGTCTACACCATGATGCACTGATTGTCTAATACTATTTGGACAACGACGAATCTTGGGACCTACATTTATGAGAGTCCATCATGATAGGGAGATGGAGGTACTCACCAACTTAAAAAGTACTCTGAACACCATTCATCTTGTCCCTCATGTTGATTCTCGGGTTGAGGTTAGACTTCCTGGGGATCTTCTCCTACAAATCTTTCCTTCATTGTCTTGGTGTTCCTTCACAATATCTTCATTTTTCCCTTGCCAATGTCATTTGGAAGTCAAAGACTCCCTTGAAGGTGTGTGCTTTTGTCTCGATCTTGGTACTAGTCAAGCTGAATAATCATGACATGTTGCAGCGACCGCAACTGATATAAGGTGTGTTGTCAAATAGGTGTGTGGTGTACCACCGTGCTAGTGTGACTGTTTGCACTTGTTCATGATTTTGCTAGAGCTTTGTGAACTTAGCTTCTTAGTGTGGGGCATACGTAGAGGAGGGTGAATGTTTCTTTTTGCCCTACTATGATAATTTAGGACATGCAAGTTCGTTATGTGGGCTAGGGGAGGGGGAAGGAGCAGAAGCCTTTGTGGCAGAGTGAATTCTTGACCCTCTTTTAGTGCCTTTGGTTGGTGTGAAATTGTAGGATCTTTACTGGGGTCAGCAAGCCTAACTAGTTTCTTTGGGATCAGGTGGTGTATTTGGTTTCACTGTGATCTAAAGCAGCGTTTTTAAGGTGGTATCCCGCTGATGTTCAACGTCATTGGGATGATTTGTATTTAGTTTTATACCTTGGGTACTTCTTATCCTCTTTTGTTGTAATTCTGTACCTCCTGTATAAATATTTTATCTATAAAAAAAAAAACTTTATATAAATCACAATTGTCATAGTTTGCTAGAAGTTATTCTCTAGCTTATGGCTTCCTTTATTTTTCCAGGTACAAAGAATCACTTCCTTCCCATGGGGTCATCTAGTCTGATTTCCATTGCCTCAATTTGTGTTGTCCTTGCACATCCTGGTCTTCACTACCAAGAGTGTGGACAAACGGAGTCGGAAGAAGTCCAGCTTCGCAATTGCTAGCTCCAGCCTATCTCAGCCTGCTATGCAGACTTAAATTGCTGTATAACACAGCCCCATCCTGCGTTGAAAACTACCCAACCTTTCTCCCCCCCACCCCCTTCATCACTCAACCTAGCACCTTTTACGGACCTTTCATTACATTAACGAAACCCTCATTTAATAGCCCCTTCAATAGATGATTGAAGGTATTTCTTTCTATCAGAAAGATAACCGGCGCCAGGAAATTTGTAGCAATAAATTAGAGAGAGAGAGAGAGAACAGCCATTTTGAGACTGAAAGAGAAAGATCAGATGTTTTATCAACTGAAAGAATCACTGTCGAAAGATTGAAACTTTTAAATAATTTCACGGGTGATAGACTAACGATTATCAAAAGATAAACATTGAAAAAGATGCCAATTGATACTAGATTATCCCAATTCTCTCACCATGATATTGTTGATTAAAGCCAGATCATCTACCATGAAGAGCCAAAAGGGATCACTATTTCAGCTTCTATTCAATTTTCAACCACATGGATGTCTAGACCAAATCAAGCCATAAAAACGGCTTAGCCCCCCCCCCCTCCCTGTAAATCAAACTAGCTTTTTGAAACGTGAATACCAGCTTCTGTTTGGTTTCTATCATAGTTGAGTTACTCCTTCCTTCCCCTGTCCCCCCCCCCCCAATCAAACTAGCGTTTTGAAACATGAATACCAGCTTCTGTTTGGTTTCTATCACAGTTGAGGTACTCCTTCCTTCCCCTCCCCGTACCCCCACCCCGCCCGCCTGCCCCACATAAACATTTGAAAAAAAAAAAAAAGATCCCTTCTTTTTCCAAGTTCCCCTAACAGCTTAACCATACAAATCACACTGACTTCCACAAGCAGGTAGCAAACTCAATGTGATTTACTTCAGCTCACCATAAGGGTTCTTCACCAGTGACTACAGTGCAAAAAGAAAAACTAAATACACAAATGGCCATCTAAAGCTTAACATTTCAATGAAAACTTTACGATTAGCTGTACCATGTTAGGAGAGCTGATGAATGAGAAACTTGTATTCATACATCTACAAGACTCCAACAAAGAATTGATACAAAATCAGAGTTAGTCAACAGTTATCGGGTTAACACTCTCCATCTTCTACTCTTTTGTTATAGCAGGGGTAAGGCTGCATGAACTTGACACCACTTACCCCGCCCTTGCCTAGAGAGTTGTGAGAAACACTGTACAAGGGTATAATGCATGGCATTCACTTCTTTTGTAACTAAATTATACATTTTTAAGTGCAACAAATCAGTCACAAATGTAGCAGACAACATTTTAGAATTTCAATCAATTCCACAAATGATAGACTACATCAGCATTCTTCACAGATGAGCACGGAAAAGGATACGAATTGACAGCAAACCACTGTCTGACCATGATTCAGTTTATTAAACCCTAATCGCTTTCGTCCACCATGATGAGCCAAAAGGCATAATAATTTCAGTTTCAATTCAGTTATCAACTACAAGGACAACTTCAACTAAACCCAAATCAAACCCTAACAACAATTTAGGTCGCTAACAATGAAGAGCATAAAATCTAGGGTTCCAAATCAAACATTGGGGAAACAAATTAAAATAAAAGATAAAAAAAATATAGCAAGAGTAAAGTGTTTGTGACCTGAGGCTGATTATCGAATTTTGCATTGTTCTCAGAAATGGTTTTGTAGATTTTCCTATGGTTCTCAAAAACAAAAGCACCCGTCAATGCACTTCCAAGCACAAAGCCAAGAATTCGCTCCTGAAAAATGCAAAATCCAAATCCAACAAAAATGAAATCAAATCGAAGAGAAAAATCAGATAGTTGTTTCAATTAGTAATATAATTTTACAGAGTTGAATTGAATTGAATTAGGGATTAAACGCAAAACCTGAGCAAGAACGCTGATCATCGTTTACTCTCTCTCTCTCTCTCTCTCTCTCTCTCTCTCTCTCTCTCTTGGTGGTGACGAAGAATTTCGGAGCCTTGAAGTTCGAGAGTTATGGTAGATTGAAATGGGCGGGTCTTGTAGTTGGTAATGGTTCTTAACTCGTTACTGTCTAAAGCGTGTCTTGTCGACCGGTCGACGTATCTGGTTGGCTAGCCCCAAACGATGGCTATGGGTTGGGCCAGAAGTTAGAACCCTCTTCAATATGGCACAGCCTTGTTTGGCACGATTTCGGCACGACACGACATAAACTTGTATGGACTTAGTTTATGATGGACCAATGATCTAAATGTCACCCCATATTTCACCTAGAGCCACCACTTTAATAGTGGAGTCACCCCCTATTTCTAGTGGAGCCACCCCCTCGGTGCCACTCCTCTAATAATGGAGTCACCCCATACTTCATTTGGGGTCACCCCTCTAATTGTGAAGCCCACCCTACTTCACCTGGAGTCATCCCTCAAATATACTTGGTCCACGGTGGACTAAGTCCGCACAAAACTAGCTGGTGGTATGGAGATAGACTATTGGTTATATCGTAGTTGAATATTGGAAACTGAAATTCATTGTCTAGAAATGACTCGGTCATGTGCTTATAAAGTAAATAACTTTTTATCTTTTTCAAAAATGTTTCCATTGAGAACGGCATGGATTTAAAGCGATTTTATCTTTGGGCATTAGTGTATATGTTTGCGCATAGGAGAGAGAGATTGAGCGTATGTCCAAATGGTTTAACCTTTTTGTAAGGTAAATGTTTTCAAGTTAGAAAATAAAAATAGTTTTTTCGGATGGTGTAAAAAGAAAAGTGGAAATATTTTGTTAGAAGGGTCATGTGCCATGCGTCGTGTCTGGATTGCTCTGCGGTGTGTGTTGATACGGCACGAAGCGCACTAATTGGGTCATGGGTTGTGCATGCCCGTTTCAGACTCAGGCATAACCCATGAATCCATGTCCATCTCTAGTTGGCCCTTATAATTGTGATTTATCCTCCTTGATTAAATTCTTTTTTACATGCTAAAAATTGATTATGCATAAGATATTTTTCTAATCATTGTGACAGAAAAATAGTAAACGTTGTTGCACATCAAGGAGGAAGATTGATCACAAATTGTTTGTGATGTGCGAGTTTGCTAGGTCCTTATGGGAAAGGATGTTGTGTTTGGGATCCTATAGTTTATTTGGCTTCCCTTTGGGCTATGGCGACGTGGGCCTTTAAGGTTGTTCAACTTACAGTGGTTCAGCACCATCAACACGACTTGTAGATATTTTGGCTTGTATAGATACATTGCCCTATTTTCTGTATTCTTCAACTATTGATTAATAAACTTTTCTCTTATCTAAAAAAATAAAATAGCATATAGGGGTACATATAGCCTAATATTACTTTCTTAACGAATAAATCATATATTCTAAGATCTACTAACCTGATAAAATACCCCTAAAATAAAATACGAAAATAACAAATATTCTCAAAGTTACGAATATATTCTAATGCCATAGCATCCATACAGAAGATCTTAGTTTTCGTATTCCCTTTCTTGGCATGTGCATCACCGGCCTCCTCTGTCTCAAATCATTGGTATATATACTTGCCAAAGCCAAATTCATCACAAAAGCCCCCAGCTTCCAGCAAGGGAACCTTTGCTTTCCACAAAATAATAAGTAATGGAAAACTGAGGAAAATGCAAAGGCATTCAAACAGGTAAGAGAACACCTGCTTTTACAGCAAGATGATAAAGCACTTGCATATTTGGGGTTGTCCAGCTGAGGCGAGGCTTTATAGGCCAAATGAAAAAAAATTGGACTCTAAGACAATTTTTTTTTTCCAGTTAGTAGCTATTTCGTTGGGTATTCTGAAAGGTCTAAGGAGTATAAGTTTTATGATCCCACTTGTAGAATCATTTTTGAGAAGGGTAATGCCCGGTTCTTTGAGAATTTCGAGTTTGGGGTGGGGAGTTAAAGTTATCCTCCCTACTAGGTAGCCACCCTGGGCTCTCATGTCCACAGGCGGAGCAACACGGTCGCAGGGTTGCTCTGATACCATTTGTAACACCCCGGCCTAACTGGGCCGCTGGTGTCACTCGAAACTGCTCCCATGGCTAAGAACTGAACTCACAAACCACCACAAGCATTTCCAGCATGTTTTGTCCTCACTCGCATGCCCCTGAGAAAACATCCCAGGAGGAAACCCATCCTAGTACTACTCCCAGCCAAGCACGCTTAACTGTGGAGTTTCTTAGCTTTGAGCTCCCTGGAAAGGAGATGCATCTTGGTCATATTAGAGTAGTATCAAACCATTTAAGATGTACTCAACCATGACGACATCAATTGTACGTCAAGTTGTCGAAGTGCGAGTTTTGACTAGCAACTATTTCTTTCTTAGGACACCTGGTGTCTAAGAATGGAGTTGTTGTTGACCTTAAAAAGATACGAGTTGTGATGGACTGGTCTGCACCGAAGAGCGTGACTAAAGTTAGAAGTTTTCTTGGATTAGGTGGCTACTATCGAAGGTTTGTGGAAAGATTTTCGAAGATAGTCCAGTCTATGACAAACTTGATGAAGAAGACGACGAAGTTCGTATGGTCTGAAAAGTGTGAAAATGCTTTTCAAGAGTTGAAGATATTGACTTACCAAGAACGTCGATTTTGACTTTGCCCTCGAGAACTGAAGGATATGAGGTCTATAGTGATGCGTCTAAGCATGGCTTAGGTTGTGTTATAATGCAACATGGTAAGGTAGTGGTTATGCCTCAAGAAAACTGAAGAAACACTAGGATAACTACCCTACTCACGACTTAGAGCTCGCTGCTGTCGTATTTGCTTTGAAGATTTGGCGACATTATCTCTATGGTTTTGCTATCAAGATGTTTACGGACCACAAAAGTCTCAAGTACATTTTCACGCAAAAGGAGTTGAATATGCGACAAAGAAGATGGTCAGAGTTGTTGACGGAGTACGACATCGATATTCAGTATCATGAAGGGAAAGCTAACGTGGTACCTGACGCTTTAAGTAGAAAGACTGGACATACGTTGAACACTGCTTTAGTACTTCCAAAGGAGATCATTCGTGACTTACATAGTCTAGACGCGGAGATTGTGCTGAAGGTGACGTTCAATGTACCTTAGCCCATATGTCAGTTCGACCAACTTTGCTCGACGAGATCAAGAGTAAACAGAATTCAGATGAGGATCTTCAATGAATTCTATGCCATAAGGACGAGGGTAGATCCGAGGACTTTTCTACTGGTCAAGACGGTGTCTTGAGATTTCGTGATCGTGTTTGTGTGCCGAATGACCCGGATACCAAGAGTCAGATTCTGGGTGAAGCTCACAATACTCCTTATTCTGTGCATCGTGGTGGAGATAAGCTTTACAAAGACCTTCGCCAAGTGTGTTGGTGGAAAGGTATGAAACAAGATGTCGCTGAGTTCGTGGCTAAGTGTCTACGTGCCAGAAGGTCAAGATCGAACACAAGAGACCTGGTGGAATTATTTAATCGCATGAAGTTCCTACGTGGAAATGGAATTCAATTTCAATGGACTTTTTCATGGGTTTACGATTGACACAGAAGAAGAACAACGTCATTTGGGTCGTTGTAGATCGTTTGACAAAAAATTTCGAGATTTATCCCAATGAATGCGACTTGGGAAACGGAGAAGCTAGTTGCGCTTATGTCAAGGAGGTCATGAGACTTCGTGGTGTACCTGAAGATATCGTTTATAGAGACTCGAGATTTTTCTCTCATTTTTGGCAGAAATTGCAAGAGGCTTTTGGAAGCAAGTTGAAGTTCAGTACTGCTTTTCATCCTGCGACTGATGGTCAGACGAAAAGGACGATTTAGACTTTGGAGGATATGCTACGAGCGTGTGCTCTCGAGTATCAAGGCTCGTGGCATACACACATTCCGTTGATCGAGTTTTCTTACAACAATAGCTATCACTCAAGCATCGATCGAGCACCATATGAAGCATTGTATGGTAGGAAGTGTAGATCGCTTGTTTGTTGGAACGATATTAGCGAAACTGCAGTTTTGGGTCCTGAAATGATCCAGTAGACCGTCGATTTGGTCAAGGTGATTCAAGCAAAGATGCGTAGTGCACAGGACCGCCAGAAATCGTGCGCTGAGGGAGGTCGTAGACCTGAAGAGTTTGAGGTGGGAAGCAAGGTACTTTTGCGAGTATCTCCTACCAAAGGTGTCATGCATTTTGGTCGTAAGGGAAAGTTGAGTCCTCGTTATATTGGACCTTACGAGATCCTGAAAAGGATTGGTGAGGTTGCTTATCGACTAGCTTTACCTGTGGAACTTGAGAAAGTCCATAGTATGTTTCATGTCTCCCAGTTGAAGCGATACGTACATGATCCAACTCATGTCGTTCAACCGGAAACGATCGATCTTGACGAGAGTTTAACCTATGAAGAGCGTCCTATCAAGATAATGGGTCGCAAAGAGCGCTCAACTTGAACAAAGACTATTCCGATTGTCCAAGTCGTTTGGTCTCGACAAGGTCAAGAAGAAGCAACATGGGAAGTATAATCCATGATGCACGAGAACTATCCAGACCTCTTTCTAGAAGGTACTAGTCTCACTTGAGTTTCGGGACGAAACTCCTTTTAAGGAGGGTAGAATGTCACGCCTTGAAATTTCGTCTTTATGCGTGTTTTGTTTACCGCATTGCACGAGTCGCATATTCAAGCATTGCATGTTGCATTAATAATCAACTTAGAATCACGATCGTACTTCCTCATCTTGCATATGTTAGAGTACTAGAAATTGTTTTATACTTTCATATGGGTAAACTCGTTTTGTTGGGAAGTGATTACTTCATGTCTCAAGTTTCGGGACGAAACTTCTTTTAAGGAGGGTAGAATGTGATACCCAATATTTCCTATAATTATTATATGGATCTATAAATGATTTATAAATAGTTTAGGAGATTAAATCGTAATTACATTCAAGGATTCGATTTATTCAATTAAAGTCATAATAATATTTATGGGACTTTCAAAATTGTATTTATTAAATTTGGGGAGTTTGATTAAAATGTTTTATATATGAATAAGAATTATTCATATTGTTTTAATTAGTTTTAATTAGCAATTTAAATCAGAAAATTATTTAATAATTTCCTAAACCTATTAGAAATTGACTTAGGTTGACTGAGGGCCTATATAAAGAAAAAGATGAGGCAAGTAATCTGCTTTCACAACTAATCAAACCCTCACTATTTTCTCTCTCCTCCTTCTCTCCCTCACAGCTCTCACTCTCCCTCTCCTGCTCTCACTGAGCTCTCTCTCCCTCCTTATCACTGCACCGGCGTCCTTCTGCCGCCCAGATCACCGGACCACCGCCCCTCGTCGACGGTAATCCCTTTCTCTCTTATTCTTTCTCTTTCTCTCCTTCTCTCCTTCTCTTTCGCGTTTCTCTTTCTCTCTCCTGCTTGTTGTTGCGCCACCGCGAGCCACCACGACGCCACCAGGTCGTCGCCTAGGTGGTCACCGGTGGTGACCGACGTGTCCCCCTCTCGCTTGCACTCTTTCTCTCCTTCTCTCTCTCATTTTCTCTCTTTCTCTCTCTTTGCAACTTACACTCTCTCTCCTCGCCTCGCCGATGCTCCAACAACCACCACCACGGGCCATGGTGGTCAGTGGGTGGTGGTGATGGTGATGGGTCTGGTCATCGGCCCCATGCATGGGTAACCGTGACCTTGACTTGGTTTTGAAGTTAGGGTTTCGTTTTGTGTTTTTGTAATTATATATTTCGATTTTCAACAGATTTTCGTTTATTGTTTATATTTTTCTGCACTCATTTGGAATCAAAACTCGTAATTTCAAAAGCCTAGATTGGTTGATATAAATCAAGGAATTCAAAGGTGTTCTCGAACTATCACAAAAGGGTTATATCTATAAGGTTCTTAAGATATTTGGCATGTAGGATTGTAAACCAGGTGACACCCCTGTTGCTAAGGGAGATAAATTTAGTCTCAATCAGTGCCTAAAGAATGGTTTTGAAACTAGGAAATGGAGAAGACACCTTATGCTTCGGCTGTAGCGAGCCTAATGTATGCTTCGGTTTGCACACGATCTGATCTCACATACATTGTTGGGATGCTAGGCAGATATCGCAGCAATCCAGGAATGGACCATTGGAAAGCAGCCAAAAGGGTCATGCGGTACTTACAGAAAACAAAAGACTACATGCTCACATATTGGAGGTCGGATCAACTTGAGATCATTGGGTACACGGACTCCAATTTTGCTGGATGTCAAGATAGTCTGAATTCCACTTCTGGTTATTTCTACATGCTTGCTGGAGGAGCTATCTCTTGGAGAAGCATTAAGCAAACTCTTACAGCTACTTCCACCATGGAAGCAGAATTCATAGCATGTTATGAGGCATCCAATCAAGGACTATGGCTGCGAAATTTTATTGCTGGACTGCGAAGAGTTGATGGTATTGAAAGACCATTCAAGTTAATGTGTGACAATACGTCAGCAGTCCTTTATGCTAAAAATAACAGCAGTTTGATGATGGAGAAACATATAAACGTCAAATTTCGAGCTGTGAAGGAAAGAGTACAGAATGGACAACTAAACATTGAACACATCAGCATAAACTCCTTGGTCGTGGATCCGATCACTAAGGGATTGCCACCCAAAGTGTTTCATGAGCATCTTGCTCGTATGGGTGTCAAATCAATTAAGGATTATGAGTTTTAGTGCGAGTTTGTGTCGTAGTGCTTCTATGGTGTCCAAGACATTTGTCGATTGAGTCTTTAAGGTTTTATCTACATATATTCAGTTTTAAACTTTTTATTAACTCTTACAGTTTTGTGGTTGATCTCACTAAAGTTTAAGATGAACCAGTTGAAAATAGATATTCTATTTCAGACCACACTTAGTGTTATTTCCATGCTACACATCTATAATTGATCCATGTCGTTGATTATATTGATGTACATGATCATTGTTGGGTCTAGTTATGTCAATGTAACAAAGATCTCTTTGATCCTATGTTGATATGATTGATGGACCGGATTAGTTAATGACGTTTTCAGGTTGATAGCAATTCTGAGCTTTTAAGATTATAATGTTGGTGCATATACATGAGTATGTTTTAGTGGATTGGCTAATGACGCTTGCTCGTTCAGATTATAATCCATTTCTCTCTCATTCTTTCTCTTTCTCTCCTTCCCTTTCACGTTTCTCTTTCTCTCTCCTTCTTGCTGTTGCACCACCGCGGGCCACCCCAGCGTCACCAGGTCGTCGCCTAGGTGGTCGCCGGTGGTGACCAGCGTGTTCCCCTCCCCCTTGCACTCTTTCTCTTCTTCTCTCTCTCGTTGTCTCTCTTTCTCTCTCTTCGCAACTTACACTCTCTCTCCTCGCCTCACCGGTGCTCCGACGACCACCACCATCGGCCATGGTGGTCAGTGGGTGGTGGTGATGGTGGTGGGTCAGGTCATGGGCCCCATGCATGGGTAACCGTCACCTAGACTTGGTTTTGAAGTTAGGATTTCGTTTTGTATTTTCGTAATTATTTATTTCGATTTTTATCAAATTTTTGTTTATTGTTTATATTTTTTTACACTCATTTGGAATTGGAATTCGTAATTTCAAAAGTCTATATTGGTTGCAACAAATAAAGGAATTTAATAAAATTATCAGATCAATTTTTCGTTACTGTTTGGATTTTCATATTTAATTAAAATTAATTCGGTAATTATTTTTAATTAGGACCTAACGAGCAAGCGTGATTGTCTTTAGTTATTGGAGCGTAACTACTGTTTGGAAGCGTTTTTAGTTGTAAGCTCTCATGCCTACCTTATTCCAAAGCCCATCAAACTATTTTGATGTGTAATGTGCAAATTGGGAAATTGTTGTGAATTTAATATGTCAAGCATGATTAAATTATATCGTCATTATTATGAAGTTATTAAGCATGATTCACTGCTGTAATTATAAATTAGAATTAGCATGTCGATATAATCATGTATCGAGAATTAATTAGTTCATATACTGGTTATTGGACAGTTGTCGAATGGTGAATCGTTCGTATTATTATGCTATTTAATACTTGCTAATAATTAGTATGGGTATTATTGAGTGCTAGTGAGCACCTATATATTTATCGTTGGATGTATTGGAATGCAATGTGATTTTTGGGATATCTTATTACCCTGTCGAAGTGCTGCCGAAATTGTGCTAGACATTGCATGTCATCTTTGTTAAATCATCATCGTTGAATTAAAGCATGTTTAATTCTCATCGCATTAAATTATCACTATCATTGTTATTTACTATTCATTGTCAAGAGCATGAAATAAATTAGTAAGTCGTGGTCTCGTAGTACCACTATGTCAACCAATGCAAATTATGTGAATTGAATAAAACGAGAGTAAGACTCCTAATGGATCCCTAGGAGTAGTCGAGCAATTGGGATTGCACCTAATGGTGTAGTTCAAAGGATGCGTGATTCCCAAATTACTTATGGACACCTCTTAGTGTGTCTGGGACGGATCATTCCCCATTTATTAAGTCCTCTAGACTCGTTTATTATACTAGAGGTAGCGTGCACACTAGAGTTATTAAGTCCATGGCGTGATTGTATCTTCGATGAACAGTATGGGTAATCGTTGTTCTATTCTCTCCCTTACATATCTCTAATCAAGACAGATTGTCTATGTCGTATTTGGTGTGATCACTATACAAGAATTGCATATAAAAGAATGTCGTTGTTCTATTCTCTCCCTTACATATATGGGTAATCATTGTTCTATTCTCTCCCTTATGCGTATGCTTGATTATATGCTTATGTGCGTATGCAAATAAATTTCAATGATTCTTCTAAAACCTTGTGTAAGGTTTGCGAAATGTTTTTACTAGGTACGGATGACGTTTATTCAGTTTATCTGATTTTTGTTTCTCTTTTGTTCTTTTCTTTTCTTCTGTATTTTGTTTCCGTCACAGAAACCAAAGTGCAGGTTTAGTCGAGTGAGGACGCACAGCTTGGAAGCTAGAGTTGGCGTCGATTTTTAGAATTCTCTTTTGTTCAGTTGTTTTGTTGGGATTTTTGGTTTGAGTCCTTTGAAGGCAAGTTGTAATAAATTGGTTTAATGGTTTTTAGCTCACTATTTGGACAACTCTGATATTAATTGTTTTACATTGTTTAAGTTTTCTTAGTAAGCTCCTTTGATGCCTAGAATTTCTTTCTGCTTAGCATTTACTCCTTAATGATAAATGTTGCAGTAGCTATCCTCAGATTTGTGACGGTTCAATGGTGTGGAGTCGCGCACAGTGTGAACTGAAACAAAATTGGAGGTTGAAAGGGGGCGTATAGTGAATATGAGGCGTGAGAGAGAGAAGAAAGGAAGCGATGATAGAGAAAGTTGTGGAGGAATTTCTAGTGAATTAGGGTTTTCAGGGGGGTTCGTGGTGGTTGGAGGTGCTGGTAGTGGTGGTGGTGGGATTTCGTGTGTTGGGGTTTTTGGGGTGGAGTGGTAGGGTTTCGTGGTTCTCGCGGGGTTTTCGCGGTAGGGTGGTGGGATTTTGTGGGTTCTCACAGGGGTCTTAGGGTGGGGGTTTGATGAGGGGGA
Source organism: Tetragonia tetragonoides (assembly GCA_038025085.1). Lineage (NCBI taxonomy): Eukaryota > Viridiplantae > Streptophyta > Magnoliopsida > Caryophyllales > Aizoaceae > Tetragonia > Tetragonia tetragonoides. The sequence goes on along the minus strand of CM076151.1, from coordinate 32,849,462 downwards.
GGTTTTGTGGCAGGGTGGGGGTTTGCAGGTGGGGTGGAGGACTAGTGGTCGGGGTGGTGGTTATGGAGGTTGGGGAGGAAAGCGGTTTAAAGTGGTGGATATGGAGGTTGAAGATGAAAGGAGGTTGAATGTGGGTTTGAAGGCACGTCTTTTTTAGTTTCATTAATGATAGTTTAGTAAATGCATCACCAACTAACGGAAAAAGACTGAAAAGGACACGGATTGGTAACGGGTAAAAATAAAAGGGTACCACATGGATCTAAAAATATTTTGGGTGCCATGTGGAAAAGCCAAAACTATAGGGATACCATGTGAAATTTTCTTATATTAAAAAAAAAAAAAAACTTAACAAAATAAAGTCTTACATTACTCGATATCATTGTAACAGAACACGATTCAAAATAAATTGGGTCACCACGGGAAGGATCATCACTATCCTCAAAAGCAAATAGAATTGTTGATACAGCAAATGCTTCTTTGTCTCAACGAGTTTCACGGAAAGATCACCAACGCTTTGTATTTCTCCAAATCTGTTATCCATCCGCATATTGGCGGCAAAGTTATCAAGTTGATATTCAAGAGTTCAAGACTAAGCAAGTCAACTTTTGGAAACTTGCAGGATAAAATTCAACAAGCCTGCCAATTTATACTTATCATAAGAAGAGAAGGAATTCATGAGACTAACGCAACCCATATATACAAGCAACTCCAAATTAAACCGATTGTTAAGCTCTTGGAAATGCATATCAATGACCGCAATGAATACATCAATCTTAAAGTGATAAAGATTTGTTTTGTCAGAAGAAAACCGCCTTAATTTTCCCTGGCCCGAGGCACATAATCATCTTTCAAATCAACAACTTCAAAAGACCATGTGTAACACATGCACGAAATTTTGGTTCTTCTTATTCTCATTCATTTCTTATCACTTGCAATTGTTGTTTAGTCAAACGAATAACTGAAACAACATTAATGATTTATTGATCCCTTTTTTTGCAAAGTCTGGCTCAATGCATTTGTCAAAGCAAATATCCTAACCATCAAGTGTAACATGAAAACAATGTGATATGATTCCATGTCATACATAATGGTTTCGCATTTGATCAAATCTTCTGGAACTAAAGATATATTTCCAATCAAAAGTGACATATCAATGATGAAAGGATACACAACAAGAACATTCAAAAGAGTACTATAATGAGATCTCGAATGAGTATCACGAGATCTACCCAACTCAGCTTGTCAAGTTTCAGTAACACCAAGTTCTAAATCTTTTGCAAGTTGGTGAGCTTGATTTAATTAAAAAAAACTCTACTCTCTTACAAGAGCCTCGAATCACATTCAACAAACTCGAAACTGTGTAAAAAAGTCAAGTACAATTCGAGTTCGTTTTGGAAACGACAACAAGTGTTAACTGAAGTTGGTTGGTGCGCAAAACAATGAAAATAAATAGCAGATGGAGTTTCTCTCATAATCAAAGTCTAGAGGGCATTAATCTCACCTCTCATATTTTTTCCCCATTATAACCATGCCCACAAGTTCTAGATGGACTTAATGAATGCTCGAAAACGAGTGAATAAATTGCAGCTTTTAAGGTCAATGCCCTTGTATCACCCACATGAACAATCCCCAAAAATCTTTCCACAATATTTCCTTTTTTATGAACATAACGCAAACAAAGAGCTATTTGTTGTTTGTTAGATACATCACCAGACTCATCCACCAATATTGGGAATAACTGATCACCAAGTTCATAAAGAATACGTTTAGTTGTCTCTTTGGCACAAGAGTTGATAAGATCTTTCTGAATTTTAGGAGAAGTCATTTGATAGTTTCCTAGAGCATTTTTTAACACAACACTTTCAACATTATGATTATTCTCAGCATACCAATGTAAAAGTTCAAGAAAGTTACCCATATTACTGGAGTCTCCACTTTCACCATGAACACAAGTAGGCAACCTTGGCACAAAAGCAACCTCAAGCATTTAAGTGTGGCACTTGAGCGGGATTGATACTCACTTTTAGCTTGTTCACATTGATTGTAAAAAATGATGCGATTGGAATGTAAATTTTTTTATTCTTGAAAGTCTCATATTTTTGTAGAAGTTTTAGTATGAGCGCTATCAAGTCCATCAACACGTCTGGAAAATCTCTCAGCATACTTGATCCAAGATATAAATCCTCCATGAACAAATGCGTCTCCCCAAGAAGCTTTCCTTGTTTCATTTTTGAACAAATAGCAAAATGAAACAATCTGCACCATCATTCTCAACAATATACTCAAACCAAGGATATTTATCAAACTAAGAGTCAATAAAACGATGTCACACATCCCAGGATTTTGTTTGAGGAAAAGATTGACCACGAGGTTGACAAGAACCTCTTTGTAGAATAGTTCTCATCACAACATCTCGGTCATTTGAATGATAGTCTCCAATAATTTACTCATGTCCCAGATAAACGCATGCATTGTACTATTTGACGGTAATTAATGTAAGGAGAAGAGGCCTGTTACTTCCAATTATACCTTTCTCTCCTAACCCTACACGGGTTCCCTGCCTTTCCTCTCACTAGTTTGTATCCTAACCCCAGTAGGCTCCCTTTTATCTCAAATGGGAATAATTGTAAAAAGGTACTAAATTCACTTACTTAATTTATGCACAACATATATATGCATTTATTTGGGATAAAATAAAAAGCCCAAGACACAATATAAGATCATTACTCTATGACTCTTCGCGATTTGAAGGCTCGTGCTATTTGATTTCATCAAAGTAAATGTAGTTCTATTGATATTATTAGATGGATATTACTTGCCTTTTTGCATTATATTTATAACCCCTATCTCATTTTTTCTTATGTATGTTTCATTAATACTGATGTTTCTCGTCAAACCAACTTCAATTTTGCAGGTGATACATCATTGATTATCAATCCAAAAGACTATTTGTTTGAGGCTAACACCACTGTAAACAATACGAGTAATTGTATGTTTTTTATTTTCTTTCAAATCTGTTTGGGAAGGGAAGATATGATATGACAAATTGCAAAATTAATATTGGCAAAACTTCCCCCATCCCAAGATCTTGGGATCTGGTTCTTAACCCAAGCGTATTAAGTTACATATAGTTAGGGATGACAATGGACCGGATATGGATCGGGTGGAGCCATATCCATATCCATATCCATTTATTTTTCCCCATCCATATCCATATCCATTTATTTTTCCCCATCCATGTCCATATCCATTTACTTCAACTCCCTCCGTCCATATCCATATCCGTTTGATGTAACGGGTAAATGGATATCCATTAGACCGCCATTATTTTTCCAAAAATCTTAAAATTATGAAATTAACTTAAAAATACTTTTATAAAAAGCCAAAATGATACCTTAAATAACTCAAATAAGTACATAAATGGGTTGTTGTCATTTGCAAAATTCTCTGAACAAATTAACAAGGCATGCAAGGATTTTGGGATAAATTTTCTTACATATGTGGCTATTTTCTGTATTTTAAAAAATATAAACAAATATTAATAAATTGATGGATATCCATTGGGTGGATAAATGGATGATACATTGTCATCCATATCCTACCCGCATATCATCCATATCCATATCCTATCCGTCTAACGTCATCCGTCTAACGTCATCCATATTTACTTACGTCGGATAGGGTGGATCGGATATCCAGCGGGTGCGGGTGGGTGTAACACCCCCGAATTCGCAACGATTTCCAAGGAACTATCGACGTCATTATACATGACTCGACACTGCCGAACCGTCACGGACCCAAGGGTAGTTACTGCAACATTTATCGCTAAGGAGTAAGTGCTAAGCAGAAAGGAAAACTAGGTGTCAAAGGAAGCATCTAAACAAATTAAACATAATTATCAAAGTTGTCTATCAGCGGTCTTAAGTCCATTATAGTTTTATTACAACTTTGCCTTCAAGGGCACAAACCAGAAATCCCAAATAATCCAAAGTAACCAATAATCAATAGTTCTAACGAAACGGCCCATATTCAACCTTCTAGCAAACCGTCCTCACTCAGCTACACCTGCACTTTGGTTTCCGTGACGGAAACAAGGTACAGAAGAAAAAGAGAAGAAACAAAAGAAAATAAAAATCAGATAAACTGAATAAACGCCGTCCATGCCCAGTAAAAAAACTTTCGCAAACCTTACCTGGGTTTTAGAAGAATCATTGAAATTCATTTGCATGCACAAGTAATCATACAATCAAGCACACGCATACTCAATATTCAATTACATGCAATTCTTGCTTTAGTGATCATTCGAACACAAATAGATAAACCATCTTGATTAGAGAAATAAGATAGCGAATAGAACAGGGATTACCCATACTGTTCATAGATTGATATAGACATGCCATGGACTTACTCTAGTGTATACTCACACTACCTCTAACATAATAATCGATATGTAGAGAAATAAACAATGGGGAATGATCCGTCCCGAATACATTACGAGGTGTCCATAAAAGTAACGTGGGAATCACGCATCCCTAGACTATATCAATTAGATAAGTCTCGATAGCTCGACTACTCCTAGGGATCCATTAGGAGTCTTATTCTCAGTTAATTCAATTCACATACTTGCATTGATTGACCTAGTGGTACAACGAGACCACGACATACTACTTCATTTCATGCTCACGATAATGAATAAAATAATAACGAATAACGACATAAAGGCATATTAACATAATCATGCTTTATATATGTCTAACGAAATTTCGGCAGCACTTCAGCAGTAAATCATGATATCCAAAAATTACACTTTCACAAATAACATCCAACAAATATAATAGGTGCTCATTAGCACTCAACAATAACCCATTCCAAATAGCACATATTATTATATCATAATAATATTAGAAATTCAATATCGCCATAATTAAACATTAATTAGCATATGAACTAATTAATTAATGAAACTTCATAATCTCATCATACTCATTATAAATCATATTTACAGTGAAGAATATAATTCATATTCTCATAATTAACGACGATATAATTTAATCATGCTTAGCATATTAAATTCACAATAATTATCAATTAGCACATAACACATCAAAATAGTTTTGATGGGGCTTTGGAAAGAGGTAGGCACAATCGCTTACCTAACAAACGCTTACTAAATAGTAAGTAAGCTCCACGTACGAAGATAATCACGCTTAGTCGTTAAGCCCTAATTAAAAACAATTACCGAAACTGAGTTTATTCAATACGAAAGTCTAAACAGTACTGAAACTGTAAACTGATATTTTGAAAATCCAACCAATCTAGACTTTTGAAAATCCGAATTCGGGTTCCAAACGAGTACAGAAAAATTAAAACAAATAAATAAAAATGCTGAAAATCGTGAAAAACCTGCACGAATTCGCGAAACTGAAAAACAACTTTGCGCGACCATTAAACCACCACCCATGGTGGTCATGGACCCACTGGTGACCCCACTACCACTCACCGGCTGCGGCGGCGGTGGTGGTCCACCGTGGTGGTCACGACAAACAATCACGAAAGAGAGAGAGAAAAAGAAAGAAGAAAGCGAAAGGGAGAGAGATGGGTGACGGGGCTTGGCCCGTCAACCCGGCGACTCACCGGAGAAGGGTAGGAGATGGTGACCGGAGCAAGGCGGCGTCTCGGTGGTTGTTGACAGCAAGAGAGAGAAAGAGAAACAAGAGAAAAACGTGAGAAGTAGGAGGAGAAAGAAAGAAGAGAAGAAAGAGGAGAGAGAAAGAAACTCACCGGCGGCGCTGGTGGTGCTCCGGCGAGCAGGTCAGGAGAGAGAAGAGAGAGTGTGGGCGGGTGTGAGAGAGAAGTGATGAGGGTTTTGGTTCAGTTTTCTAAACTGATGAAATTGCTCATCCTTTTGTTTATATAGCTACCCACTATGGTTTAAGTCAATGAAAGTCAACCAAGGAATAAAAGAAATATTCTCATTTAATTTTCTGAATAAAATTCTCCTGAGTCAATAATAAAAGAAATATGAATTCTCTCGATCGTCAAAATTATTTAAATAAAACTATTAAGTATTTTGATAATTATAAATCACGAAATTCCCATAATAATAATTAATATTATTATGGCTTAATTTGAGTAAATCGAATCGTTAAATAAATATACGATTTAAATCTTCGAAGCTATTCATAAATGAATAATAAATTGATATTATAATTATAGAAAATATTGGGGTATCACAGTGGGAATGTCATCCCTACATACAGTCCTCTAGTTGGGTAAGCATTTTCAAAACATATAAAAACATGATAGTCATGCTTCATTGGTTTCATTATGTCCCAAGTCGACTGAATACGTTCCTATATTGTCAACCAGAGAGTACTTATGAATTCACCACAAGCTACCTCTCCTCGCTTACCCTTGGATGAATCATCAGAATTGATACAAAACCATCTTGTTGGAGGAGGGTGCAAGTCCTAAGTCTCACACTTCTACGAAGCCAAGGAGTTTGTGCGCTTCTTACTTTTGGGGATGGTGCTAAAAGGATTCCGCTGCCACTGTTGTAAAAATTTCATCTCTAGGGACTGAGCTTTTTACAACACCTATATATATATATATATATATATATATATATATATATATATATATATATATATATATATATATATATATATATATATATATATATATATATATATTTGAGTGGTGTATACCTAATTACCTACATGTAGTTACAAATATACCAACGGTCCCAAATCCACTCAAAGCATTATTTAGTTACTTCACCCCACTCTGTAGGAAGGGTTGAGCAACCAATTATACTCATATTCTAACTTCAAAGTAATACACACTATTTTAACTTATTACGAAACATGAACCACCACTGCAATCAAGTCAAGAAAAAGTCTATGTACGTTCAAGTCCTTATTTGGTTAGTCCATCGGTGATGTTATTTGAACTCCTTGGTTTATGAACGATCTTGGCTAATGGTCATCTATGTTATATTACACATATGTGATTGAGTAGGAAGCTCCTACTCTACAATCCTCTTTCTCTAGAGTTTCTCCACGTTATTGCATATAGCGAGTCTGATTCGATAATCACACGTCCCCTCTCATATCCTTTCTTTGATTGAAAATAGTTGGAGGGCGTGAAGTATTGCAGATAGCTCTGACTCATTGATCTCATTGAATGATGCTCTCTTAGAGAATATACATTCGAATTCTCCGGCTGAATCATGAATGACACCACAAACAACACATATCCCTTCTATACTTGATGATCCACATTCCACTTCACTTCCCTGCGTTAAGGTTTTTTCCACTCCACTTGGTTTCTTTACTGCATATTTGATGTTAACAATAATGATGCAGCTAGGAACACACTCTACATATTATGGGGGGCGGGGGGAGGAATACGAGAAAGTCTCATCCCAAGTTTTCATCCAGATTCTCAATCGGAGCAGCATGATCTCAATCAATTGTTCCTCCCACTAGAATGTTCCCTCAATGATCCTTCCATTTCGTTCATTCTAAATTGACCAAACCGCAACTAATGCAAAAGTGATTTTAACTTATGGAAATGCTTCTCGTTAGCCATTTGTTGCACATACGAGTTGATATCTCACAATATAAATAATAAGTTGTCGGCAGATTCCTTATGAGTTATGAGCGGAGTAAATGTAGCTTCAATCGTCAGTTTACCTTACAAGCCCATCATTAGCAATCAAATTGTTGTATTCGCTAGTTTCAATCGAAAGATATAGTTCAAAAGGATAAAGTCATCATAAATGACTTAGCACATCCAAGAATTGGTTGGGTTGCACCCAACTGTAAGTTTTCATCAAATCTCTTTAAAGTATCATTTTTTTCTTTTATTTCCTTTTTTCCTTTTCATTGGGTCATATAATTGGAAATTCTAGTTTGATTGTATTCAATCACACCAAACAAGTAAAAGTTCTGAGATAGTGAAATATGAAAGGTTCACACCATTTGCGAGCTATAAGGAAATAAATTGTCATAGTGGTCATAGAGAAAAACATATGATAACCAAACGAAATAAAACAATTTACATGTTTATCACAATCATGGTTCAGTTTTCCTATTTGTTAGCAGTTACCTAAGGTTAAGTAATTTATTCTCTGATCTTGTGTTGTTAGGTTTTCAACCCATAATTGAGTCTGCAATTATCACAACAATCATCAACGCACAAAGGAAAAGTCTCATGTATAAAATAAGCTCCATTTTTCTTTCTTCTTTCCCAATCAACCCCTTCCCTTTTCCTTTCTTTTCTTCTTTCTCTCTCTCTCTTTTTCTCATTTCACCCGCCACCTCCCTGGCCATCTTTTTCTTTCTTTTCTATATTTCTCTCTTCTCTCTTTATTATTTTCTCCCCTAATGCCAGCACTGTTGAGTGTTGTCGTTAACTCACCCTATTTTTTTTTTCTTTTCTTTCTCTCTTCTCTTTCCATGTAGTGGCGGATCAATAGCATCATATAGCTTTGCACGTGCATACCCTGTCCAAGAGATAAAAATTAATTAATTTATAAAAATAATAGAAATACTCATTGGTCATTCCCTTGTTTCGATCCATCTAACCTACTTGTAGTACTTTAGTGATAAAAGTTACTTTTATGCTAATTTTCAATCTACACTATTGTCTCTCTTCCTCCCTTCACTCTCTCTCTAGGTAGGCTATAGGCAGTGCATAAAAAACGTCATGTGTAAATAGTGTAATGTATTGAGCAGCAGTTTAGTTTAATTAATTAGCAAAAAAATAGTTTATTAATAGTTTGTCTTAATGCTTTTAATTAGGTTTTTTATTTTTTATTTTTTATTTGAAATTTTTATTTATCATAATTTGAAATTGATGCTAGTTGGAACTTGATTGAAATTTTGACGAGCATTAGATTTCTTTTAAATAGACAACCAACTAATTGTCATTTAACAAAAATAGACTTGGAACACGGTTCTTGGTTAAGTGGGAAACACCCAATCTCAATTATGTAAAAGTAGTTTTGATAGGTCTTTAAAAGATGGAAAAGTTGTTGCCTGTTTTGTAATTCATAATTAAGGCGGGACTTTACTCACATTAGGAGCACCAAATTTAGGTCATGCATTTGTAATGGTTGCGGAGGCTACAGCCATGTGTGATGGTATACAAAAGGCACTTGATATTGGGTTCAATTATATACATGTTAAAAGGATAATCAAATTGTCATTCAAGCTATAAGAAGAGAGATCGTCGTTTCGTGGAAAATTCATAATGTCATTATTGACGCATGAAAATTACTAGATAGATGTAACTCGATTATTATCAGTCATGTTTTTCGTGAAGGTAATATGGTAGCAGATTGGATGGTCAATAAAAGCTTTAAATCTAGCTTCGCTTTTTACTGGACAACTACTTCTCCGTCTGAAGAGTTAGACTATCTTCTTCGTGAAGATAGGTTAGGAGCAACCCTTGAGAGAAGGAGCTCCTAACCTTATTCTCTTTCTTAACATAAAATTAAAAAAATAAAAATAAAATGTGCCCATGCACTGAAAAGTTTAGCAAAGCTTACAAAAATATATAAAATATAAATTTTATTCGAATATGAGACACTAAACTAATAGATATTTATACTTGAAATTTATGATTAGTCCATAAATATTGATATGACCAGTGGAAAACATATTAAATATTATTAATAGTTAATTGGTAGAACAAAATTTAGCCAAAAGTGAGAGGTGATCCCCATTTGCTTTTGGAGTTTAACTAGTTACATTCCCGTGCGATACACGGTTTGTGTGTTAATATTAAATAAAATATTTTTAAATGTATATTTGAAGATATCTTTCGCATATGTCATATCTGGACCATAAGTATGCATATGTCATATCCCTTTAATATGCTACAAACCTACAATATTGCATCATTTAGGATAAAGTACAAAAAATACTTCGTATACAATATCTCATTTATCGTCAATCATGATATAAATCTGTTGGTTTGTATAGCAAACTTGTTTACTATTTTTATTGCAATTTACTCCACTATCTAGTGTCCAATATTCAGTCCAATATATCACCACTACCACTAATGCAACCATACTACTATTAATATTTTACTGCAATTTTACTCCGGTATCCAGTCCAATAAAAACATATCATAAGTATCAAATGGATCGATTGAAATTAAGTTGGAATTTTTGCAATTGGAACTCCAAATGGATAAACCAAAGTCAAAACCAAAATTACAATTTAATTGTCGATCTAAATGTTCATTCCAAATCGAATAGTTTAATTTGGCTCTATATAGATTTTATATTTGATCCAAATAAATTTCAATAATTACAATACATTAATTTTTCAAAGTATATTAATTAACCACTTAATAGTCAAACCAATTAAATTAACCACATACATTTAATCATGAATTAATTAAGTGTGCATCAAATTCAAAGTATGAATGTAAAACATTAATTATTTGTATGACATGGATTACACATGTCAAATGATGATAATAATAACCGCCTACATAGATGCCTATGTGTCCATCTAGCAACGTGCAAAATCCACTGATTTATATATATAATAATAGATATAATAGATTATGATGATTGAAGTTATTAAACAAAAAAAGAAAAACATCAATAATAGGCATATAGGAGGTTCTTACTTCTTAACTGTTACTTGAACATTTATAGGGACAATACATCATTATACTCTTTCAACACACACACACACGCACACGCACACGCACACGCGCGCGAGCGCACCCACACCCACCCACACACAAAAATCAAGCATGTGGGAGAGAAGAGACGGTACACACACACACTAAAAAAATCAAACATGTGGGAGAGAAGAGACGGTAGTATGAGATTCCTTCCCCCCATCTATTTGATCTTTGTTCAACGTTTGTGTTTTCTCACTACCGAAAAATGACTCACCATCGTTATGGCCAAACCAACTCACTAATTCAATCACTGCTTTACCAAGTGTCCATTTCTTACCTTGGATGGGTTAAGTTAAACACAACACACAAGACTGTAAGAAAAAGAAAGCAAATAATATTTGTCATTGTCATTTTTAAATATTTTGATTTGATTCAGTTTACCTTGTGATTTGTAATTGTACATATATTCTGAGAATATGGGTCAAACCATATTCTGATATGATGTGGCATTGACTTTGTATCATGTGACATTATCTACTAGGCAAGTGGCACATACTTGGTCTAGTTGGCAATGACTACTCCATTAGCCCAAATACCAAATTAAGACAACTAACTAACATTAACCAACTAAATTATAAACACATTATTTAAAAGCACATAAGTCACCATAATCATTTAACTCTACTCCCAAGCAAACATTTCCCCCAAAACCAATCAAAAACGCAAATCCCACTGAAGAACACCTGTACTCACACTGAAGAACACCTCTACTCCCACTTTTACTCCAATCTGAATCAGTAAGCCACTAAGTTTGATTTTGATAATTTCCCTTCGAAATTGCTCACATTGTCAATTGACATCCCTTTGTTTTACGTTTGAAATTGTAAACCCTAACTGGCGATTGTAAAACCCACAAACCCTAATTCGCGAAATATCGAAGGAAATTATTCAAAGGTCGAAAAGGTAGCTCAAATTGAAGCGAAGGTTATGTTGGATATAATTTTTGAGTTTTAGGAGCTGGAAGTTAAATCATTTAGTTAAGAGCTCTGTTATTTAATTGGGCGAAATTGAAGTGAAGAGCTCTGTTATTTAATTGGGCAAAATTGAAGTTCTTCAAGCTATAGGTTACATTCGAGATTGACAGGTAATTAAGCAGAATCGTTGATTTGATTATTTAATTTAGATGTATAATATGTTGTTTGCATGTGGGTATTATTGTATGTTTTTTAATTCAAATTGTCATGTTTTATGGTTTAATTATGGATTATAATGTAGTTGTATAATGTAGTTATCATCTGTTTATGTGATTTGGGGACTGGATGTTTTTAAAGTAATAGCAGTTAATTTGTTTTGTTTATTGATGAACATGTAGAGTAGTGGAGATGGAGTAATATTAAAATGAAAATGTGAATTGTGTTGTGTTTGTGGACTGCGATTTTGTTCTGTAGTAGTACAGGAAATTAATTGTTTTGTGTGTAATGTGGAGTTCATATTTTAATAGTTTTCAGACCTGTTGTATGCATAAAGAAGTGGAGTAATATTGTAGTAGTTTGTGTGTTAGTTATTGATTGAAGGAGATGAGGACAAGGAGGACAAAAGGGAAGTTTAGTGAACAAGTTGATGAAGATGAAAATGATAGTTGTATTGGCGATGAATCCAAAAGAAAGGGAAAGAGGAAACAGAGGGTAGTTATTGAAGAGGTGGAAGGTGAAGAAACCTATGATGAAGAAGATGAAGACGAATCCTATGCTGAAGAGCAGAATGTTGAAGATGATGAAGATGATGAAGTTGATGAAACCTATGTAAACCAAGATGATGAAGAAGAAGATGGTATTTTGAATCAGAATAAGACAATTAAGGCTGAAGGACGTGGATCGAAGTGGAGAAAGTTAATGAGTAGGGCGAGTAGTAGGCTGCAGGATGATTCATAACCTCCAATTTTTTCAAAAATATTGACATTTGAATATGGTTTGACAGGTAGCAAACATGAGGAGTATGCCTGAGAGAGTCACACGTCTTCGTTTTAAGTTATCTGCTAAGCAACAGATATGGTTGAGACAAATGGATTTTGGTTCATTTCTTGATATGGACAACCTGAAGCTTGATAGGGAGTTGTGTTATTGGTTGATGGAACGATTAGATGATGAAACAGGGGAACTGGAGATTAGGGAAGGTTTGAAAGTCGAGATTAAATCCAATGATGTTGCTTGGATTTAGGTATTCCTAAGGAGGGTATTGAGTTGTCTGATGAATTGAAGGTCAATGATGCAGTGAATTATGATACATTGAAGATGAAGTATGAGAGACTGTCAAAAGGGAAAGCTAAGAGGACGTTTATATCTGTTATTGCATTATTGGAACTAATTAAGAAGCAAAAAACATTTGAAGACTTTAAAGTACATTTTCTTGTGTACATATTGGGAAGTTTTTTGTGTCCCACACAGGGGAATATGTTAAGTCCGAGAATGATAAAGGTCGCATTGAATGTGAAACGATCTTGTCTAGAGTACGATTTTGCTTCTTTTGTACTAGATGAGTTGTTGTTGGCAAAGAGGAAAGTGAGAGAGAGTTTGCAGAAGCGTTATGTTGAAGGTGAGACAGTGATTGTAAATCCAGGAGGTTATGGTGGTTGCTTGATAGTATTAGTGGTAAGTGAAGTTCTTTGTATTCATAAATTTCCCTCCCATAATTCTGTTTTGTGTGATATGAATTGAAATAGTTTACATATGTGTAGACATTTTATTTGGATCGTTTGGAGCGAAGGAAGGTAATTGGGTGGGGAAGTCCAAATGCTTGGAGAGTGCGGCTCACTTCATGGGCAATGCGATCCATGGAGGAGGCTATAAGTAAAGATCGGAAGAGTACAAATGAATTTGGAGCTGCAAATGTGAGGAATGAATTTGGAGTTGCTTTAAAGGGTTTTGTTAGTTTAGATGTTTTGTCTTATGAATTTCATATTCATGATTGAACCTAAGGTGTTGGATGTCTCGAAGCTCAAGTATGGCCAACCTCATCCAAAAGAGGTTGATGAAGTTATGTACAATGAGACTGTGATTGGGCCTTCTGTTGTTCATGTTGTAAGTATTAACCTCTATGTAAACTATTATATGTTGTGTACACTAAACTTGGCAAACTGATTGAATATAGACCCTTGTTATATGAAGATTTAGTATAGGATTGAATGTAACTAGATGAATTATCTATTGTTGGTTGGAATGTAGGTTGATTTATGCGATTTACGTTATCGTAAGGCAGCTGTAGTAAAGAAGAAGGGTGTGAAAAGCAGTTCAAAGGGTGGTTTGGGTAAGAAGCCATCCCCTTTGATTGTAGAGTCTGTTGAAAAGGAGAAGGATTCAAGCGGTTTCCAACCTTCAGAGGCAACACCATATGGACCTCCTAATGCTATACCATCATCTCCTGTACAGTTTGATTGGAGGACCAATAGATTTGGCGGTGAGGAGAATATTGTAACTTTAAATTATGATGTGTTGACTCCTAAGACTGAGAAGCTGATAAAGTGTAAATCACTCAACCAGCTGCCGGTCATGACACCTCCTCCTTCCAATGATTACAAGGGAGAATTTGAGGAACAATTCAGTCCCTGTTATAGTACAGTAAATTTAACCCCTGTTGATAATAATTTGATGAGTAATGGTGTTGGTGATGATGATGGTGGTGGTGGAAATGTTGAAGGCAATGTATTTGTGGTTGATGATGTTGTTGACAATGGTGGTGGTGATTTTGAAGGTGATGGTGATGGTGATGGTGATAGTGATTTTGATGGTGATGGTGATGGTGATGGTGGTGGTGGTGGTGGTGGTGATTTTGATGGTGATGGTAATGGTCATAGTGATGGTGATGGTGGTGGTCACCATGATGATGGTGTTAGTGATGATGGTGGTGGTGATAGAAGGGTTGAAGATGGTGATCATCATGATGGTGGTGATATAACGGTTGAAAAGGGTGCTGATGAGGATAGTGGTGATACAAGGGGTGATAATGGGGGTGATGATGCTGATGCTGATGCAAAGAAAGCAAAAGTATTAGGGAAACGTCGGACAGACAGAAGTCACCGTGTTTCAAAAAGAGGATGTACAAGCCCAGGTGAATGGAAGGTGATTAGTTTCATAACTGGTAGTGACCGCGACAGTACTTCGCAAGGGTAAGTATATTATACTTGAATTAGAGTTGAATTGCCTAATTATTGAGATAATAATAGTTAGGATGACATGCAGATTGTTATTGATCGATACACCGGTATATCATTTGCCTAGGAGCGAATTGCGGTCATTAGCCAAAGGGAACGGCTGGTTGAGTACTGCGGTAAGAAAATATACATATTAATGTCTTTAGGTTTGTCCGTGTACGAAAGTAGAGAATGAAACCAGTATGTTTTGATAGGTGGTGATGGTGTGGGCGTACATGAAGAATATCGATGAACACAAGAGGGGGAGCAAGAGATTTATATTTGATCCTCAATATGCGGTAAACTTATTAATATTCAGTAGTTTATTATTAAGTGTATTTGAAAGTTCCGGTTGTTTAATTTGATTATATATGCTGTTTTGAAGGCAATAGCATTGATGGAGGAAAGAGTTTGTATGTTTTTGAAAAGCATTAAGGAAAACAAACGATTACGGGTGGTTCACAGTGAGCTGGAGGCAGTGGGAGTATCTCCACATGGTTGCGTAGATGTAAGTGTCATTTTGAAATTTGTAGACAGATGCTTTTTTCAGTTGGGTGTTTGACTATTGAATGACATAAAGCCCTGTTATTGTAGATATTTGTCCCGGTTTGTCATGCAAATCATTGGTATGCCTATCATTTTGATATGGGTGCAAAGCATGTGAAGAAGTTGGAGTCTTATTACATGAGCCCGAGTACACTGACTCCGGGTAAAGCGTGGAAAGGGCCGGTTGCGACTGATTTCAGAATTGAGCAAAAGTTGGTATGTAAAATGAACACTAGGATATTTTGATTTTGTATGTATGAAACTCAGAAGAGTAAACTATGGTATTGTTAATGTAGATGGTCTGTCTGGAGAAGTTGATATCCAAATTTGTTGCTCAAGTTGATTTTGGAAAGTGGGCTATGTTGAATGGCAATGTGCCCAGACAGAAAAATGGGTAAGTTAATAAATTCATACAGGTTATGCAACAAAAAATGACTGTTATTGATGATATATTATCTGTTGTACATAGGTTTGATTGTGGTGTTCACATGTTGGGGACCATAGAAGTGTGGCCAATGAGCAAAGAAGATCTACAACAGGAATTGGTAAGGCAAAACAAAGAAACAATGTCTTAGATGGTCTGTTTTACCAGTTATGAAAAATTCTTATATGTTTTACCCATTGATTGTAGCTTCCTATCGCATTTACACGGAGGAGGATTCTATTGGAAATGTTGTTTTCTCCCCATAACAAGTTGAAAGAAAAAGTCAAAGATTTGTGTTGTACCAAAAAGAAAGGGAAGGATGTGAAATGAGTTGTATTCACAGATTGACTTTGTATTGAATGGAACAGTGCATTTGCATATGTATATTGGCTTTGCAGATTATGACAGCCCTGCTGTTTGATCTTGCAAGTAGTACTTTATGATAGTATGTTGATAAGAAGAAGGCAATATTAAGGTTATTATCGTTGAACACCTAATTCGAGATTGACAATAGTATATAAACCTAAAATCAGCCTAGTACAACTGATACCTAATTATTGCATATTTGCATCACCACTTAAACCACAACATTGCAAGAAGAACCAGAACAAGAACAATAAACAACTTGTCGCATGGTTTATTCTTAAGCATCTGCATATCACTATTTAGGTTGTGATTTTGCTTCTTCAAAGCATTTAGCTCCATCTGAAGCAATTTCATTCAATTTATAGACAAGTGTAAATATAGATAATGTCATTGCACTTTTTTAAATAGGGATAGATTAATTGTTGGTAGTACAATACACAAGGATAGTAGAAAAGATTATTTATTCCTTGTTACATACTAAGCATCATTGTACAAAGGAGTTCCAACAAAGTATAAATTTGCTGATTCACACCCATCTTCATCAAATATTTGTACAACAAAAATTGAATCCCCCTTGTACTTGAACGAAATTATGCACCCTGGTGTTATCCCATGGTCCCTTAAGAAAATGTTTCACCCATTGCAGAAGATGTAATCATTTCCTTGTTTGTTAATATCAATCTTCCAAATTTTTTCACTTGGGCCTTGTATAGATGATTCAGAGGAGATTAGTCCATCAATTGAATCAATGAATTCCTTTGGTATTTTCTATTGTGGTCAATACAGAAACATAAAATGTTAGATTGAAACGTATATTCAAAAATCAAACAAATAGGAAGTGAACGATAAACATTTAATCTATTGAACGGTTACCTGCTCTGTAGTTGATTCATTGGTGACGAGGATGACGAATTTTTTACCACTTTGGTTTGACATATCAATCACGTTTTAGATGAATAGTAGTATACAAAGTTGAGTAGATGAAATTGTAGGTTGTGTGAATAATTCCATTTCCATATAAGAGGATGTGTGGATGTATTCAAACATTAGAGTTAGAGTAGGGTTTGACCGCTTTTAACTCTCAATAGGCCGGTTTTGAAGTTATGGACATTGACCAGTCAAAAGTAATATTGCAACCTAAAACAGAAGGCCCCAAATCTGTTTATTTCACTAGAACGCAATACATGAATGACGGAATTCAAGTACTACACTTAATGTATATTGCGTATAACACATTGGAACTTAGTTTACTTCATCTGTGAGTACCAATTTAGAGTTTTGATACTAATGTATTTGACAAGGTAGGACCTCTCCTAATAAATACATGCAACCTATATAGGAGGATAGTGTCATACATATGTTAAAAGTAAAATGTAGAATAATTTTATTAATTTGAAGTATCATTATTTAAGCATCGAATTATAACCTGAAATGCAAATATCGAAATGTAAAATTTGCAAAGGGTTATTAACACAATGAACTCATACAATAAATAAACAACTTCACAGAAATCCCTTACAAACCCTGACACAAAATAAAGGTTGGGTTAATAAACATGACAACAAGGGACATGACAATATCTAGGTGATAAGCATAAAAGAAGCTGTAAAACAAGATGGACTACTAGGCTGTCCAGTTAATTAGACAAATAAAAACAACATCCCTATAAACATATCTTTAGCACAACCCCCAAAATAAAAGATATGTAAACCAATGCCAGGACAAAATAAGACCAGTTCTGTTGTTGCCTTCTTGGGTGTGAATCAAGTGGAGCTAAGTTGGATGAAATCATGGATTAAATTCTTTTCTTTTCCTTTGCCTGTTGAATTAGCCTTTACCTTTGGTGAAATGTTTGCACGTTTACCTTTTGAAGATTGACCAAAATGGCCCTTAGGAGTACTAGATGATTCACCAACATTGCCCTTAGGAGTAATTGCAACATTTTTGGCTTGGGTTGAAGGGGTAATCGACTTTCTCCACTGTGGCCCCTTAGTGACACGTGCTTTCCTTAGAAGTTTGATCATCTCTGGCAAGGGATCATCAAGAAGCATCCACTTCTTCACTTTTTGTTTCTTGTTGTAGTACATGGTCCTAGTCAAAAACTCAACAACCTCAGTTTCTAGCTTGTACAAAGACTTTTCAAAATGCTGATAGAGAAATTCACTTCCCATCTGAGTTAGGCCTTCTGGTATAGATTCCTGATCAGATTCAGATTGGGCATTGTTGCCTAAGTGAACCAGTAAAGACAAAGCTTAGCATTATTAAAATTCAAACAAGTAAATGTTGTACATGTATTTAATAGACCCAAAATATGAAATTCACAATAAATGAAGATAAATAAGGGAGTAGACAATAAATGATTCATACCAAGTGGAATTGGTAGAGGACTTTTAGCTTGAAACTCTGATGCTTTTGATTCCATAACAAATAAATGATGTGTTAGAAGTTATGAAGAGAGAAGATGACGGTGGAGTAAATGATATTCTACCATATATATGGACACTCAATTAGGGTTAGTCACTACATTATATGACTTGACTACCCTGGAATTGGGAATGCAGTAAACAAAATTCAGAAAGAGAAGTACCAATGCATTTAATGTTGCCTACATGGGATGTTCAATAATTTGTTCATAACACAGTAATTATGCAGGTTACTTTTTTTCTATTTTTAAGCAACAGGAAAAGTGTGCTTAGGTGATGTTGGTATACATAGGATAAGAAAAGATATGCTACATAGGTATGATGGGATATGTTAGTACTGCAATAAATGTTGTTAAATTTAAAATGGACATTTTATGTGTGAATTAGGGCTGTCAAAATGGGTGTTATTGTGTTAGAATGGTTGTTTTTTAAATTGCACAATAATCTACATGTTACAAAGAAATACTAATCTTATTACCATTAAATACGATTGTTAAAATTAGGTGTCAATTAGAAGTGTCAAGAGGGTTTGACTAAGGCTAATTTACAAAGTGGTTCAATGTTGCACACTCAGCATCCAAATACCACCATCTCCAAAATAAGCCCTCCAAAAAATTCAAAATGTCCGCCAAAATACAACATGAATGGCCTTCAATTTTATGAACATTTGTTTGGGATGGCTTATGTGGTGAGGTGAGGACCATACAATTAACGTGATGTTGCCAAATGTGTTAAAGGTCATTGTCATGATTCCAACTCAAATCAGTTAAAGTAACTATTCCAAATGAGTACATCGTTTTGTCCTATGTACAATCCAAAGGTTTTGTAGTTCTCCTATGGACATTCCAAATGCGTATCGTAAGTATTTAGCTGATACAAATAAACAAATATTTAAATAACTATTGAACGTTATACATAGGTATATGAGTCACGTTCAATGTTTAATTGTTTACTTCATCAATGCGTAAATGATACAGAAATATCTTCCTTATTTACTTGAATGTAGTTATGACGTCACTAATAACTCATTTGTCATTTGTACAAATTAATTCCATTATCAGAGAATAAGAAATAATTAGACAAAGAATGAGTACCTGATTGATCACCCTTAGTAAATCAATAGTATAACGATTAGTAATTAGACGGAATGAGAAATTGGATTTGTAATTCAACCATCAACATTAGTAATCAGAAACAATGTGTAATTTAACGATCACGAATAGTAATTAGAAGGATTGACGAATCCAATTGGCGGAAATCAATATGATCACGATACTATTTACAAGGATTGAGAAGTTGGAAGTGTAATTCATCGATCACGATTAGTAATGAGAATGAATGTGTAATAGAATGGTCACGAATAGTAATTACAAGGAATGACGAATCCAATTGGTGTAAATCAATACGATGACGATGACAATTTAGTTGGAATGAGAAATTGGATTTATAATACAACCATACAATGAATGAGTAATGAGAAAGAATGTGTAATTGAACGATCACGATTAGTAATTACAAGGAATTAGAAATCCAATTGGTGGAAATCAATAATACCACGATTAATAATTACAAGGATTAAGAAATAGGATTTATAATACAACCATCACCAATAGTAATTATACAAGAATGTGTAATTGAATGATCACGATTAGTAATTACAAGAAATGACTAATCCAATTGTTGAATATCAATACCATCACGATTACTAATTACAATGAATGAGTAATTGGAAGTGTATTTCAACGATCACTATTAGTAATCAGAAATAATTTGTGATAAAATGATCACGGTTAGTAATTACAATAAATGACGAATCCAATTGGTGGAAATCAATACGATCACGACTACTGATTACAACGATTGAGTAACTGGAAGTGTAATTCAACGATCATTATTAGTAATGAGAAAGAATTGGTAATTAAATGATCACGATTAGTAATTATAATAAATGACGAATCCAAATGCTGAAGATCAATACGATCACGACTATTAATTACAATGAATGAGTAACTGGAAGTGTAATTCAACGATCACTATTAGTAATGAGAATGAATTTGTAATTGAATGATCACGATTAGTAATTACAATAAATGACGAATCCAATTGCTGAAGATCAATACAATGATGACTACTAATTAAAACGATTGAGTAATTGGAAGTGTAATTCAACGATCACTATTAGTAAAGAGAAAGAATTTGTAATTGAATGATCACCATTAGTAAAGACCAACTAATCCAATTGCGGAATATCAATACAATCACGATTAGTAATTTCAAGGAATGAGTAATTGGAATGGTATAGGGTATAGTGTATAGGGTTTAGGGTATAGGGTATGGGGTTTAGGGTTTAGGGTTTAGGGTTAAGGGTTTATGAAAAATGGTTTAGGCAAGAAGATTTAGCCAATATTGTAACAATAGTTTTGTAAATTTATCTATGTTAGAATTTATTACATACACAATTGAGATAAATTTTTGGTTGTCACATATTGAAACATATGAAAAAATATCTGAATTCAGCTTTGAAACATGAAAACCGGGTTAATAATTTCCCATGGTTTCGTAAACACTCCAAAGTAAAAGGGTTTAGATACATTGCATGTCATTGTCAATCACTATCACCAACCATGCCAAAACCGTACTAGGTTTCTGAATCCTAAACCCCCGGTCAAAAGGTTGGGAAGCATGGGCTACACTCTATCCAATGTTCATTTGACAAATGACAACATTGGGAGGTTCTGCAATGCAATCTTGAGGGACCGCAATGCAATCTCGTGAAGGACAAATGGATTCCCTAATTGTGCTTTGTCTCGCCTAATTTTCTTTCCTTTGTGATTGTGTGATGAACAAATTTGAACAGTTTAATGTGTTGCTAAGTTACGATAACATCATTATTCAACTGTGTTTACCTTCCACTAGTTCCTACGTAACTATGACTATCTATAAATGTAAATGTATATAGTAATCTAGTAGAATGAGTTTTCGAATATGTCAATTTTATTTTGATCTGCATTAGTAATAATTAATAATGATTATTTGGTTATGTTACAAATATCTCATTTAGTAATTACAATGAATGAAGAATCCAAATGCTGAATATCAATACGATCACGATTACTAATTGAAAGTGTAATTTAGCTATCATTAATAGTAATGACAAAGAATTTTTAATTGAATGATCACATTAGTAATTACAATGAATGAAGAATCCAATTGCTGAATATCAATACGATCACGATTACTAATTACAATGAATGACTAATTCAAAGTGTAATTCAATGATCACTAATAGTAATGACAAAGAATGTGTAATTCAACGATCACGAATAGTAATTACAATGAAAGAAGAATCCAATTGCTGAATTTCAATACGATCACGATTACTAATTACAATGAATTACTAATTCAATGTGTAATTCAATGATCACTAATAGTAATGAGAAAGAATGTGTAATTGAATGATCACGATTAGTAATTACAATGAATGAAGAATCCAATTGCTGAATTATTAATTGAAAGTGTAATTTAGCTATCACTATTAGTAATGACAAAGAATGTGTAATTCAATGTTCACGATTAGTAATTACAATGAATGACTAATCCAATTGCTGAATATCAATACGATCACGATTACTATTTACTGCTGAATTATTAATTGAAAGTGTAATTTAGCTATCACTAATAGTAATGACAAAGAATTTGTAATTGAATAATCACATTAGTAATTACAATGAATGAAGAATCAAATTGCTGAATATCTAGGGGAATATGAATACGATCACGATTACTAATTACAATGAATCACTAATTCGAAGTGTAATTCAATGATCACTAATAGTAATGACAAAGAATGTGTAATTCAATGATCACGATTAGTAATCACAATGTAGGGTATAGGGTATAGGGTATAGGGTATAAGGTTTAAGGTTGAGGGTATGGGGTTTATGGTTTAGGGTTAAGGGTTGTAGAAACATTGTTTAGGGTTGTAGAAAAACAGTTTAACCAATATTGTAACAATAGTTTAGTAAATATAAATATTTTACAACTTAATAAATACACAATTGAGATACATTTGTTGTTGTCAAATATTGAAACATATGAAAAGATTACTGAAATGGATTTATAAAAGACCAAAACCGGATAAGTAAAAAACCCATGATTTTGTAAGCACTCCAAAATAAAAGGGTATGTTTACATTGCTTGTCATTGTCAATGACCATCAACATCCATGCCAAAATCGTACTATGTATATGAAAGATATACCCCACCTCAAAAGCTTGGGAAGCAAGGGCTACGCTCTATCCAATGTGTATTTGACAAATGACAATATTGGGAGGGTGTAATAAGAGGATATTGAGGGTCCGCAATGCAATCCGGAAAAGGATAATTGAAATCCCTAATTGTGCTTTGTCTCGCTTAAGGTTAAGAGTTGTGATTCTGTGATTACATAATTCACGATTACATCAGTTTACAATGACGTTTACTTGTAAGTGGTGCTTACGTAACTAAGAATACATATGATTCTAAATGTATATAGTAATCTAGTAGAATGAGTCCTTGTCCATTTTATTATGATCTTCATTATTAATAATTAATAATGATTAATTGGTTGTGATATAATGATCTCATTTATTAATTTCAAGGAATGAGTAACATTTGTTTTGTAAATTATGTAAATTATAATTTAATATTTACGCAATTGAGAATACTTAGTGGTTGTCACATATTGAAACATATCAAAATATTGTGAAGTCGAGTTATAACACATAAAAATTCTAATTTATCTCACGTAAGTATTAACTCATTTGTCATTGGTGCTATCACGTAAGTTATAACCCTTGGTTTGGTAAACAAATCAAAATAAAAGGGTAAGTTTACATTGCTTGTCATTGTCAATCACTATCATCACAATTTGTAAAACATTAGAATTAGTATATTAAAGTAGATTATTAATTATTTATACCAAGGACTAAGCGTCATATAGGTAACAAATTTGAGTTTGAACCGTTTACTGTAAATGAAGATAACGTTTCCTTTTGTATAAATAAGTGTTTATTGTATATACGTTATTGCGTAACTACCTATAACTACCAAAAATCGCTTTTTATGTTTCTATAAATACCCATGCTAAGGACCAGATTTACAGGTATTCTGTTACATCATTCATAATTACGTACTTAATAATTCTAAAAACATGGATTTTTATTCAACTCCAATGAAAGGCCTATCTCTTAGACGCCAAACGGCGGTTATGGAAATGGCTGAAGCATACGATGTTGATGCAATGGTTGCTGTTGGTATTTATTTCTATTTCGAAGATAAACAAGAAAAGGTTGGGATTAAAACTTTGGAGATGGCCAGTCAAATGGGATCAGAATTTGCTACATATGTAATAGGTGTAATTGAGTTTGGCCAAGACAAGATACGAGGATTTCTAAAGTTACTCAAAACTGCACGTTCACCAAATGCTAAAAGGAACATGCATATTTACCTGGGTAGACTAAGGAAAATGAAGTTTTTTGGACAACCTTTCTAATTCAAATTCACTTTTGAAAAAATTTGTGGAGATGTTGGATTAGGTCATTGGCCTATGTTTGAGCCCGTTGATAATCCACACAATGATCCTGATCAAGTTGATTGCTCGTACTGCATGGTTCAACTACAAATGTATCACGTCAATCAAAGGGTGCTCTCATAGGTTATGTAACTTAAGTTGTTAGTAATGATATGTAGTCCTAATATTGTACTTTAAATGTTATCAATGTTTTATATAGTACTCCTGTTATGTAACATAAGTTGTTTGTAATGATATGTAGTCCTAAAGTTTTACTTTAAATGTTAACCGAGTACATGTTATATCTTTGTCAATTCTTAGTAATTTTGAAAGCATGCTTACACATTGGTAGAAGAAAATCATGCCATATCTCAATACTAGCGTAACTATGTTCTAAGGGGAACTTCCAAAACGGTTCAAACTGGACTATAATGTTGAAAGACGATTGATTGGTACCTAATGTAATTTAATAAATCAAACTAATAATATTAATTTTTAATATTTGGAACAAATAACTCTGAAATTATATATTAGTTTTTTTTTTAAAAAATTGTGTAAAGTTTACTTCATATAAGAATATGAATTAATTCAGTAAGTACATGTATTCACTCCATATTATTTTGAATATCCATAGTTTCGGGCCAACGTGGTCAATTAGGACGTTACAACAATGAATGACTAAGTACTCTGTATCATAAATTAATGTTTAATTTAAATGAAATTTGTGGGGTAATATGGTAATTTAATCCAGGCAATATATAAGGTTCAATGTTAGTTGCTTTCTTCATCATGCGATTTTGTACCCTACTCCCTAATACCAATTTAGCGGTTTTTCGAATCCTTCCAAACTCCAAACCAACCTCTAGCCATGGAGGAAACTGTCGTACATGTTTTGCCATCAGTCCTACGTCAAATAAACGTTCACTATTATCCGAATGCTGTGACTCCAGATTCCACTCAAGGGGCCTCTTTCGAATGGGAGAGGTATAAGCATTTGAGTTTACTAGATCCCCCCACACCCAATACTGTTGAAAAAGACCCCAACACAATCCAATACCACGCCTACACCAGAAAAGGTAAATTCGTTGATGTCTCCATTAAGATGTTGAGGAAGATGATTATGTCCCCACAAAGGACACCCACAGAATTGTTGAATCTTTCTATCAAAGGTCCTGGTGAAATCCCAAAACTGGCTCATCTGCCCTACATTTCTGATGCCCTTTCAAATGGAGTGAGTGACCAAAACAAAAGGTTGATAATCGAAGCTTTTCATTCACTACAAACAGAAAAGTCAAACTTAATTGTTCCACCACAATTCCTCGGTGTTGTAGATCCAACCCCCATCCCACTCCCACCACCCCGTGGTTTTCTAGTTCGGAGTGAACCTTGCGAGGTTGACATGTATAGCTCATCAAATGTGGTTGTTGTGTTATGTGTTTATAACATGTTAAAGCATTGTGAATTCAAGTTGAGTAAAGTTAGAGGTTGGGATGATACTATTATCCCAACACCTAGACTCTACCGCATCAAATTTGTCCCTATGAGTGAATTTTGGCGAGTACCGAGGACACATATATTTGCAGAAGCTTGGACAAATGAGACACGCAAACTGTTCCCTCAACTCCACAATTCTGTGGATTTCGGGTCTGGAACGAGGTTTGTGTTGTGGAATTCTAGAGGGATTGGTAGGGCTGGGTTCGAAAAATCATTCTTAGAGGTGTGCCATTTCCATCATCCTGAAGTGGTGATTATAACAGAAACTAGAGTTAGCCGTAGGAACGCAGAGCAGATTATAACAGCTCTTCCATTCGACAATTCGTTCATTGTTGACCCTGTTGGCCTGTGTGGAGAGTTATTGTTTCTGTGGAGTCCATTTGTCAGTCTGAGCGTCATTGCAAATGAGTCTCTTCAATTCCATTGCTTGTTGCAGGTAATTATAATGTTAATTATTTACTTCTCTCACAAAAATGACATCTTGTCAAGTTATTTCTTAATAATGTTATGTCTTTATTTTGATATTCTTACTTATTATAAACTTTCCATTAATTTGATCTGACACAAGTAATCTAATGTGCATAACACATACTCCTATACTGTATTTTTAGGCACAATGGGGTTAAGGCACTGCTCTGACGAAGACAGTTGGGATGTGAAGAAGGCGGTTCTGTTTTTAAGATGGATGGATGGATGTTTTATGAATAATGTTATTATGGTAATGTAATATGGATTTGGATGATTTTGGATTATGTAATATGGATGTTATGTTTTTTATATGGATAATTTAGTGTATTTAAATTATGTTTTAAATATGGATATTTGATATGTTTTTTATATGGATAATTTCATGGTTATGTCCTATTTATCTATGTCTTACATCTTTCTATTTCAATGCTATGTTAGATGATGTATCTTGATAGTAAATAGCGGTTGATGAATATTCCTTTCACATTATGACTACTTACTTTATAATGCAATGGCATTTACTACAATCCTGATACATAGATACTATTATTATGTTTCCTTATAACTGTCTTGTAGTTTTATTATATTATCTAAAGATTATTATATAAAGATACTGTAAATATGTTTTCTTTAAACTGAATTTTATTATATAATGGTTTTGTTATAACTTATCTGATGAAGATTATTTCCTCTTGACAGTTTTATTATATTACCTATATAACTATTTGTAAATAAAACGTTTATTATGTTTTAAGTATTAGTATATTAATAAGAATATTAAATTAATAGAAATTTAAATATCACAGACAATTTTGAATAGTACGTTCATACTTATTAATATTAGTTACAATTAAAAAATGCCATTGAAATTCAAATGAAGTGAAATAGTGATAAAATTAGTAGTTACGTTTCCATATAATAACGTTTACTACCGTTTTCACATTCGCATACTAGGGAGTTTCATCATTTTAACTGCTCTAAAATTGTAAATAACTCCTCAATAACTTCTAAGTATGTGCATCGTGATTTCTTAAAAATATTTACTTTACCCATTCTCCAATTTCAGGATCCCTCCAATTGTATTTGATATGATATACCCAATATGGATGAATTTAACGTTCCTCATACTTAGTATATATTACTTATAATACTGCCATATAGGAACCATGTATGTATGTACAATTGCCAATAATTTGGAATTATAATTGTACCTTGACACCAAAATTTATTATTTGATTTCCCTGTATATTGTATATATAATATGTAATGTAATACTGATTGTTTCAACAATCTTAACATACAAATGAATGAATAGAACAACTAGAACATATTATGACATACAAAATGTTCCCTGATATGGAAAATGTCCCACCCACAAACAAGTCAATCTAAAAATGTTGTCATTCCACATTAATTTTTAGTAGATAACCCATTACATAACCCATTAGTGGACAAAATGATGTCATATGATGTTGTTCACAAAATGATTTCTTTAATTTAGGCACTTCCTTGACGCGTCTGATCCATTCCACAAAGCCTTGGGCGTCAAAAAATTTTGGATGTGACAAGTTGACAACTGCAAGCTATGCTTTACCATTGCCAGCAAATTTGTTAAATAAATAGCATCAAATAGTACAAAGCGCATGGCTGTAAAATACACTGCTTTTACACTTATGAGCTATAGTCTAGTTAAACCAAAATCTGGTGCAATGACAAAATTGATTTGGTATAGAACGAAGGAAAAGAAGACCAGATATGGATGGGTTTGGATTGGTGATGTGGAAAGATGGGCAGCTGAGATGTGAAGCCAAGTGAAGAAGGTGGGGATTGCTGAAGTGGAGTAAATTGAGAAATTTTGTACCTTTTAGATTAGACTTGACGTAACCAAAATGATGTCATAATGTGAACAACAACATTTGTATTCTGCATTCTACATTTGCTTTCGGCAGGAAAATGTTGAATGTGACAAATGCATGGTGCTCAAATATAGCTCAACCGTATGAGGCGTTGTAAACAATGGAGGGGGGGGGGTGCAGATAGCTGATCTGGAGATTTGGCCAGCTTATATTCACTCTTCAAGTTAATTAAGTACTGTTCCACACAACCAAATGAAACATTGTTAGACAAATAAAAAATGTAACATTGTTAGACAAATCAAACATATTTACTTTCACAATCCATAATAATAAGGTTCCTAACATTGCTAATTATAACCATGCACCACATAATTAGTAATTACAAAATTACAATTTTTTACTCCAACATTAGGAGAGAACATTACATGAATGGATCTTTTAGGGGGAACATCAATTGATAGTGAAATAAAATATCCAGCATTAATACATTTCGACCATGACAATCCGAGGGATGGAGTAACATCTCTCCCGGAACTCTTGATGGAGAATCCTAATGTATTATGGCCAACGACATCTGTAACTTGGTTAGTTAATACAACTCCAAAACCATAAGTCTTTGCATACCCATGCAACATAAGAGCTAATCTTTTAAACATTAATGATTGTCTTGACATATCCGATCCCGTTGCTTCGAAATCTGATCGAAATACGGAAGCTAAGCAGTCAATGACTACTAACCTAATAGGTTTTGAAGATGTTGATCTACCACTAAGTAGAGGGTCCATATTCTCAACAACACTTAGTAACTCGGACGAAGAGCTAAAAGATCACGTAAATATGTAATCTAGAGGATCATGATCGATACCCAATCCTGCTACGAATACTTCATGCAATTGTTGAAGTCGCTTTAGTGGAAACTTCCCAGTCTCATGAATAAATAAACTACTGCCCTCTAAACGTCCATATTGATAAGATAGTTGTGCACAAATGGATAGTTGAAGACACAATTGTATTTTCCCGGTTCCACTTTCACCAACAATCTCTATTAACTGCTGACATACAACACCCCTGCCAAACACTTTATCTAGTATAGGACATCGAAATGTGCATTTAGGAAGTGGTAATGGAGTATCATTTTTGGTTGCCAAATTCGAAGGGCAAATTGGTTGCATTTCAATGACTAATTTTTTAGGTCTGAGTGACTATTAAACTACTACAATCCATGGTATTTATAGCAATCATCAATTATGTAAGGGTGTGCATAGTACATGGTGCTTTACAATATTAAAGTTCAAATGCATGTTCCACTACACTGCCACACCACACTATAAAGGGTCCACATCCCCTTATCATAAAAAAAACGAATCTCCTTTGTAGTGTAATTTATTTATTATTTTTTGTATATAGGCAAGTAACCTATAACTTTTTGTTGAAAAAGCCAAACATCCCCTCCCTAAAGTCAATATAGTTTGGAGCCAACCACCCATCTGATCCCACAACTACACAACCAATCATAAGGTTAACCTACACACACTCCTCAATATCTCCTCCACATCCCCTTATCATAAAAAAAACGAATCTCCTTTGTAGTGTAATTTATTTATTATTTTTTGTATATAGGCAAGTAACCTATAACTTTTTGTTGAAAAAGCCAAACATCCCCTCCCTAAAGTCAATATAGTTTGGAGCCAACCACCCATCTGATCCCACAACTACACAACCAATCATAAGGTTAACCTACACACACTCCTCAATATCTCCTGCTACACCGGCAAACAATAACGAACATGCTCCTGATTCCTCCAGCCCACTACGGGAAAGGCAGAGGACAAATCTCTATCCCACCCCAGAAACCCCTCCTAGTCCATCTGAGTTTCTTTCTGAACCTGATTCTCCTATACCAATGGAAGAGATGTTCGAGATGATGGACAAATTACCCAAAGGTAAAACCTGTTCTCTAGCATTAGTACTATTTCATCAATTTTAATATATTTTATTTATGTGCTTTTGAAATTGTAACAGCTCGACTTCAACAACTCCAATTGGAACTGAATGAGAAGAGGCAAGAGTATATGGAAGTAAAAGAGGAGGTTGTCCTCCTTATGGAAAGACTTGCTGACAAATTTAGGCCGCATGTGATAAGAAACATATGTTCTGGTGAGGGTTTTAATTTTGAACCTTCTGCTCCTCCACTAATGAAGCTACCAGATATTTACAACAAGAATTTGGAGAAGGAAGAAATAGGAAATTGGGAGGCAAAGCTAGATGATTGGAACTTTGACAGACTCAACAGGATTGAGGAGTTAGAGGACCTTTCTAATAGTGAGTAGAGTTAAGTAGATAGTACTTCGATTAATGATGTTATTCATCACCTATGTTAACAACTTCCTAAATTGTCAACAATTTCCCAGCATTTCATAGTCAGTGTTGAATTTGCAAACTCATTTGCATTACATTAAATGATTACTAACAATATAG
Organism: Tetragonia tetragonoides; assembly: GCA_038025085.1. NCBI lineage: Eukaryota > Viridiplantae > Streptophyta > Magnoliopsida > Caryophyllales > Aizoaceae > Tetragonia > Tetragonia tetragonoides. The sequence continues at coordinate 32,819,017 of CM076151.1, read as the reverse complement.
TTAGTTCTTAAATTAACGACAAATAAAACACATACCATAATTCATTACTTAGACATCAATTAAAGAAACATGAAGGCTTAACTGACTTTACGCTTCTAATTTAAGTAGTACATGATGGTTGATGCATAGATATGAACATGGAAATCAAGCACCATTACATGATGAACACCCACGCAACCCAAAGTAACCCACAGTAGGTCATGTACGTGGATTACCCTTGGAACGACAATTTTCAAAATACTTGTCCTCTAGTTTCTTCAAAGGACGGTCACCATTCATGATAGTACACACCTCTTCCGGTTGAAGGACCCCAAGAACACGGCGAATCAAAATATAAACTTCTTCGTGAAGATCTTCTATTAGCCTATCAAATCTAGCCATTTCAGCGTCAAATTTTGCCTCCATCTTCTATAACTAACTGACAAAAATCAAATGGGCAAAATGGACTAAATTTCTCGATTTGGTTTGCCACAAAACACATGCTCTACTGTCTATATACATAGCCCTTACCTAGGTTTGTAACATCCATTGTATTGTATGGACCATCATACTCATATTGGGCCTGTTAATATTATGATGTGTCATAATGGGAGTTCCCATCGTGTGTGTGGACCAAAATTTTCTGATTTTGGGCCTCAAACTAAATGCACTCCAACTGTAATGCACATATTATATGGACATAAGCAAATGCACATCAATATTTTAGAGCAATCATACACGTTATATAATTTCATTTCTTGTTGCCTTTCTTACCTGACTGCTTTACTTTTGGCCTTCACTTTATGTTGTGGCTTAGGAGGTTCACATTTTGCAAGTACCTTCTCCTTCTCCAGGTTCAAATCACTTTTGACCATCTCAACAACAATCCTTCGCCTACAATACAACTGAGGAAACTGTCCCAAACGAAATAAAATTACCCATTAAAACAATCTACTAATTACAAATTAATCACGGCATCAGAAACATCGGAGACCAGTATATTATTACCAATGCATCTTCCAGAGCTGATTTTGTAGTAGGCCAAATCTCAAGCATTGCAAGCAAGTGCAGCCCACAATCATGACTACAATAGAATGAAGTATGGTTTAAATTAAGAACATGTCAGACATAGATCAATTGGATTTAATTATTTTACCAAAATGAAGTGAATTGGTTTACGACTTACTTGTTTTTCTGCTTTGGCACATCCCCTATAACAACCTTCCATCTCCTCAAATTCACAGGCCTAATCGATAGAGATATCCGGTATTGGGCATTTGCAATCTACAACAAATAAAAGGTTTGATCGATCAGTTTAAACCACCACGTATTAACCACCATGCCTACTACATCCAATAACTACACTAAATGTGTAAATTTACCACTTTCCCCATCTCTTTTTCATTTGGAAAATAGGGAATGGAATCCAACTTTGTAATTATATTGTCCTGCATATCAAAGTGCAACCCCCACCAGTGTTTGGCTTCGCATACGGGAAGGAATACCTGCATAAATGAAAATATATTTTAACACTTACACCTGATCTATTGCAAACAGTAGTGGCAATAATTTATCAAGACAGCTTACATGTCTGCAATTGTATGGGCTGACATGAACATCATCAAGGCCCTTGTTAAGCTCAGGCAACTGCTGTAGTTTTGAATAATTGACAAGAAATTCTCCTGGCGAAAGCTTAATGGCCAAACTCTGCATTCATCGATAAAAGTAATAAATACATGGGTCCACACAATAAACATACAATTAGGTAAATAAATAGCAAAATTAAAACTTATACCCCACACAAAGGATGAAAAATATATCGTCCTGCCCGTTGTGAATTCCACACAACATTCTTAATGAAACACCAAACACTTTCAACCTGAACATGGAAAACTGTGATTAATACAATCTCTTTAGGTGAAGACAACTATGCAAAAAATATCATTACACTTACCCCACTATTCATCCACTCCCAGCCCCTAGCTAGGGTCATCAAGTCAGATTTCAAAACAAAGTGAGGATCAACATCCACAACAACCATCCTATTTCAAAACACAATATATACAGTTTACGGTTCACAAACTAAATATAGAACAACCATAAACTCGGTAATATCAGAAATTGAATAAATATTTTTAATTCAATTGAACACATACCTCTCACCACCAGCTCCACCATCAATAATGAACTGAATTATTCTACAATCTTGTTTGGTAAGACCACCGCGGTTTTCTCGCAGGACACTTCTGTCACCTTTACGCCTTTTGTTATTCTCATTTTCACAAACATCATTAGAGAGCCTCGCTGAACGCCGTCTCTGTACTTCATTTACAACTTCATCACCACCTGAGGTTTTTACATTGAATTGATCTTCTTTACGAGAGATTTCCTGTTCACCATCATCATATTCATCATCATCATCAATGACTTCAACTACATCTTCCTTGACTTCAACTTCATCATCATCATCATTGACTTCATCGTAATCATTCACACCATGAACAACATCATCCACTCTATCATCATCATGAGTCACTCCATCATCGTCACCATCATCATCATCATCACTACAAATAACCAACGTTTCATATGTACGTTCAGGCACTTGTATTGGGTTTCCAACTGTATGTTCCTCCCTCACACTATCACTTTCCCTTCTTTTTTTCTAACTTCTCGGATGATTGTACATTCCGCATCCCATCCTTTTTTGTAACTACAATATTCCTAGCTCCCCCCATATCTGTTACACATGTATTAAAACTAATTAATTACAATATTCCAACATATTTATAACCTTCTCTTAAATTTACAACCAGTTGCCCAACACAAAACTGCCTATTTCACATCTGATGATTTAAAACCATTTCATGATAATATGTAAACTACTATACCTCTTATAAAATGACAACTACACTAGTTCTTATAAAATGATAACTACAAAACTTCTAATACAGTCATGTCTACCAAAATCAAGCTTATTTTGTTCACGAATTTTAAATACATGCAAATAACTATATGTTGTAATCAAATTAAAACACTTAAAATGTAAAATTAAATTAACTATCTCATAAAAAAACTCAAAAATTTCAATTGTAATCCATTTCTTTACAAACTCTCATAAATAAAATCAACAATGTCGACATTCAAGTACATCAAATGCGCTTACTCATTGACTCAATTTTGAATCTATCTGATCATGCTAATTTTGGGTATTCATGTTAAACGATTCATTTACCTCAAAGATTTGGACAATTTTGGGTAATTTTGGGTAATTCGAAACGATTCTTTCTTCGCCAATTCCACAGAACTACACCAAACTATAACTTGCTTAATTTACTACACATTGATCGATCTCTCTCTCTATATCGCTCTCTATGGCTCTCTCTCTCTCTCTCTCTCTCTCTCTCTCTCTCTCTCTCTCTCTCTCTCTCTCTCTCTCTCTCTCTCTCTCTCTCTCTCCAGATCGCTTATCAGTGTCAATTTCAAATTGAGGTCTTTCAATTGGAAGTGGAGTACGGATAATATTAAACTAAAAAGACGTCACATTCTTTCAGTAATAGAAGTTTCTGGGGTACACTTGTCTCACCTCACATTCTCACCTCTTTCAGTAATGGATAATAGGAAGTGTTTTAAATGTGTGTAAAGTATGGATGATTTTAACGGTTGTACATGTGGGTAAGGTGTAATGTTATTGTATGACGGTTATATTTGTTATTATTTTATGATAACTACTTACTTCATCATACAAATGTGTTTACTATGTCCCTGACAAATACATACTTCCATTATGTCTCTATTTAACTGATTTCGAATTACATAGAGATTTTCTTTAATTTTCCTTTCAACTTCTCTGGAAAATAAGACTTCCGTTCAACTGTTTTTAAAATATATATTTAAAATTAAAATATGTATTTTATTATTTTGTGACGGTTATTATGCAATCACACTTACTAATTACTTCATTATCCAATGACACTTACTAATGTATTGACACGTACATAATGCTCTTATGTGTCCCTTTAACTGTTTTTTAGTTAGAAAAATAATTTCCTTTTAACTTACATAAAATGATTACATGAAATGAGTAGTTACGTTTCAATAGAATAACGTTTACTACCATTGTGACATGCGCATACTGGAGAATTTCTTAATTGTAACTGCTGTAAAATTGAAAATAACTCCTCAAAACTCCCAATTGTGTGCATCCTCATTTCCTATAAATAAGGCCCTTACCCCTTATCCAATTCCAACATCCCTCCAATTGTAAGTCATATCATATAGCCAATATGGATGAATGTAACGTTCCTGATTTATTTTTCAAGCCCCTCAAAAAACTACCCAAACGCCGCCAATCCGAAATCATGACATTGGCTAAAGATACTAATGTTGATGCTTTGACGGCAGTTGGAATTGACTACTACTTTGAAGATTCCAAACAAGAGGAAGGCCGAAATTCTTTGGAGTTGGCTAAGGATTTGGGATCCCTATTTGCAAAGTATGTGATAGGAGTAATTGACTATGGCAATGACAAGGTCAGCGGACTCATAATACTTCTTCAATTTGCCCGCTCTCCAAACGGTCGAAATGATCTTAATGCTTTTCATTTACGCCTTAGGTTGATAACTGACGTGCCCCAACCATTCATTTTAAACTCCCCCGGTGAGAAAATCTGCCCGGAAACAGGTTACGGTCATTGGGCAATATTTGAAGATATTCCTTACCCCCACAACAATCCCGAATATGTGAATTGCGCATATTGTATGGTGCAACTTCAAATGTTCCTCCTCAATGGGAATATGTAGATGGACTATGTTTTAGGAGTACTAGGATGTACTTTGTTTGTCTTACTTATAATCTGCCATATAGGATCCAAGTATGTAGTTATGTACATTTGCCAAAAACTTTGAATAATAATTCTACCTTTTACTAGTTTATTTAGTCTCTGGTTTCAACATATGATTTATCTATCATATGTCATGTAACCTTGCTTGTCAAACAATGTTGACATACATAGTGACCAAGTAAAACATATGACATACAAAATGTTCCCTGTTAGGGTGGCATTATATTACACTAACAACTAAATCTGTTAAACTAGCCATTATATTACATAATATAACATTACATGCCTGTTCGAGGGTGGCAAATACCCTACTACAAATGCATGTACCAGTTTCATATCTAACATCATCCAAAAATTGAAACTGGTATCCAAGTACCATTAATAACTACGAACAACACATACTCCAAACTACCATTACGTTCACTGTTCAACAGCACATCCCACACATGGTTGTACCAGATTCATAGTACCAAGGGCCCAAAATTTTGAATCTAGTACCATCAGCCATTGTCAAAATAATTAATTAATGTTCTACTGTTCTACCATACACATATCAAACTGCAATTCAATAGTTCACAACCAAACCAGCCGGGGGAGATACAACCCGGAATATGTTAACAGCCAAAAGAGGTTTGGGATACCCAGCACTCGGATCATACAACTGAACAACGCAAACATCATCGCACTCAAGTGCATTATACCTGACAAACTACCTCCAACCTTGTAACAGATAGCAGTATCGATATTTAGGGGGTCCTCCCTTCGGTTTACATCCCATTTTCGGTTTACATCCCCCTCAATGCACAATGACACTTGACAATCCAAACGACCCAAGTGCTCAATTGCCCAACATTTTGGGATTGTCTGCAATAAAAACATGACAATGCTTACTACAAATTTTATACCAGTTTGAATTATCCAATTACTATATGTATAAATGAAATATTTTCCAAATTCACTTACCAAATACAATCCTGTGTACACTTCAGCGGGTAGTAAAGTTTTCTTAAATGTAGGGATGCGAAGTCTAGCATAGGTTCTGATGAATTTGTCCGCCATAGTCGATGCTCTTTTGATCTCGTCATCGGCTACTTCTCTACGCTGTGATGCCAATGACACAATGCGCAACGGTTCTACAACAACACAATCCCAACTTTCATGTATAAGAAATGTATCATATTTAAAACTAACATTACAGCTACACATTTACCTGACCGTTCAACTTGAAAGGGAGCACCACCACCAGCATTGACAGCAATTCCTGCATCACCCTCACCATACACCTCATGAGCCGAGGGAGACTCCGACCCCTCTTCAACAACATCATCATCATCATCATCACTAGCATCAACAGAAACCCACCTTTCACCTATAATCTCCACTGACATATCACTATTATTATCATCATCAGAACCATTCTTGGGCTCTAGGACAACAGAACGATGTTGATCATCAGGCCTATCAACCATTCTCACAATGGCTTGACGACCATCAGAATCATCCCTTTCAACAACCTCGTCGACATCACCATCTCCACCAAGGTTTTCCCCCCAGAATATTTTGTAAGGTATCTCCACCGCAGTCAGGTCAAATATATTAACACGAAATGTTGAATCACCCTCATATTTGAAAAGTAAAAAATAACCACTATCCTCTAGCTACATTATTTTTCTTCACAAAGAAATTCCAACATTCATAAAACCAATAATCATCATCCTTCCTCCTAATACTGATTCTCCACCTCTGCTCCTCCGAAACAGGTGTTCTCAGAAAACAAATGTTACCAAATTCACCACCATACACTGCCCAGAACGCGCGCGAAATTCTCTTAAAAATAAAACATTTACCAATATTCCATTTTTAACAAATATACAAATAACACAAATAATGAACACTAATGTACACAAATGTATTACGTACCATCTTAACTGCAAAGAAGTCTGTCACCATTAATTTGAAAAAGGTTTCCATGTCTTCAAATCTGTAATTTAAATGATACAAATTCACCCATAATAATTATTGGGACTGTATAAATTACCATGCAAAAAATAAATATACACCAAATCACATACAAATGCAGTTTAAATCTCAATCTTATGTCATTAAACACTACACAAATTCATAATTAATAAACCACATACAACAAACTATTCGTCCGTTATAGAGTTAACCCTCTTGATACTAAATAATAAGATTTAGACTACAAATAATGTCAACATTAGGTTCTGCTTTTACAACTCTTCTCTTCGTGTCCTTCAACATCTTCAATCCACCTCCACAAAATTCAAATATCTTCCTCCTTATACAATTTAATCAACCTGCAACATACCAATCCTTTTTCAAGACAGGGCCACATAAAACCTCAAAACCCTTATTTATATCACACTGTACTACTTTCTCAATCACTATGTACCTCAATTCAGGGTGTTACCTAGAAAACATATGAAATCTTCAGTCACTGGACTCCTCCTCTATGTTATCTTCTAGATTAGCAGCTATATTAGCCTGTCAAGCCATCAAATCAAACTGAAGGTATTAAACTGCCTGCTTTTTTATCTTAATTTTTAACATGAAAATGAAATGAATTTGCTCACCAAACGGACACTCCTTCTAACAACTGGAGTTCTTGGACCGGGTCCGTCATCACATCTACGGTCTGCCCTTCTCAAATTACTTGGAGTACCTTCAGATCCCAAACCACCTTCGCGATTACTTCTTATGGGATTGGGTGTACTTGGTTCAGTACTAAAAGGATCTGGCTGCCTCTCTTCCTCTTGTGTGTCAGGTTTACCATTGCCTTTGCCTTTCCGCATCTTTTCTTTGAAGGACAACTTCCTCCCTACACCAGGCCTTCCCCTTGCCTTCACAACCAAAGGATCTTCATACATTGACCCCTCTACATCATCATGTACCTCTTCACTTGACTGGCCCCATGGTTCATAGAATTCAAACACATCTCCAACATCCTTCAAAATACTTTTAAAGTATATACACATTTCCTCCGAACCGATAGCCCGATCTGCAAGTTCATAAAATTGTCTCTCCAAATCGCGTTTCCTCTCCCTCTCAACAGTCCATTTCCCACCAACTCCTACAAGCATCACCTTACTATGATCCCTCTTCACATCCTTCCTCCAACGTCGACTTATGTACAACTCAGGCACGCACACAATACACCTACATCGGAACACTGATATTGCATGCCTACACAACAAGCCTTTCCAATCCCACATGCCACAAATGCAATCCACTTCCCTAGTTCCTATATTGTAACTCACTCTAAAGTCTTTCGTATCAACTGTCCCATCTTCTTTCTCCTTTTTCTCAACAACTTTATAAATGCATTCCCCCCTGCTTCCCCAATCAACATAACCTCACAGTACATTGTTTCAACAATCTCAGTTTGTACTTTTTGGAACATGGACGTAGTATATGATTCCTGGTATTGACGCTCCATTACAAACTTTGTTAGGCACCTCACTTTCCCATGCAATGAATCCGAATCAGCCTTAGTCTCCTTCTCAATTTTAGCTGCCAAAGATATCTCAAACCTATCCAAAAAGGATTTCAGGGATGTTTTGTTGTGTACATAGTCTTTAAAATAAGCATTCATCGACTCACTACGCTGTGTTGAAGACATTCCCGCCCAAAACTGATCCTTCACAAAAACAGGAGCCCATTTCATACGCCACTTGTACAAATACTGTATCCATACCCACCACTTCCTCATCTTGTTCAACCTAAATTCAATCACCATGCACTCCCACATGTCCTCAAACTCATCGAACGTCTGACTCTCGTTCACAACGTCATAAAGCACATTCAACAGCTCATGGTATCTACTGTACCTCCCAAACTTGTCCGGGAATTTCTTCAAAATGTGCCATAAACACAACCTATGCCTACTAAGGGGAAAAATCTCTTTTATTGCTTTGCCCATGCTCTGACATTGGTCTGTAATTATCGCACCAGGACTAACACCTCCCATTGCTCTCAAATATACTGAAAACAACCATTTAAATGTATCAGCATCCTCCCCACACAACAAGGCTGAGCCTAGCAAAATTGACTGTCCATGATGGTTAACACCAACAAAGGGGGCAAATGGCATCTTGTACTTATTCAACAAGTACGTAGTGTCAAAGGAAATAACATCATGGAACTCCTTATACGCCGCCCTAGCTCTACCATCCACCCAAAACACATTACGAATCCTCCCTTGATCATCAGCATCTATCTCATAGTAAAAATCAACATTCAGAATTTGTAACTTCAAAAACAACTGTGGAAGTGCATTAGCATCACCAGCCTTTAGCCTTGCCCTCTTTATCTTTGCTAAATGGTTGCGGATATCACTGGCCAAACAAGGCATCTTTTTAGCACCACCATAACAAGCGGTGGTTGCTTTGACAATCTGATTTGTCCTCACACCAGACTCCTCTAAATACTCTATTGACTGCACAACAGGTTCTGTGTTCTTAAACTCAGGTATAGATCTAGACTTAGAAGGACTCATCTCATGATTGTGCAACAAGTTAACACTTTTAATTATCCAACACCCTACTCCCTGCTTACTAAGCCCAACATGTACCTTACATTTACACTTCACACTTGGTTTCCTTCGCTCTTTATTACCTTGTGATGGACTTTTCCCAACCCTATGGCATGCAAACAATTGAGATTTTAAATCTCCGTCCTTGTTCTTATTGTGAGAGAACTTAACAAAGGCAAACCCTAAGCTCTTTCCATATGTCTGCAAAAAGGTATGTGCATCATCAACACTGGCAAATATCCTTCCCAACTCAGGGACAACTACTTCTTCATCCTCAAATAATCCAGATATATCTATATTATCCTCTTCTACACTGTTAACTTCTTCACCTCCATAACCTCCATCAACTTCTTCAGAACTACCTTCTCCATTCTCATACACAGTATCACTTTCATTACCTGAAGAAGATGATTCATATCTTACTTCAGGGTTGTTTGACTCATCCAAACCATGACTCTGAGATTCTTCCATCATCAACAATACCTATGTGGGCCACAAAGTTCATAAACAGTTAATAAAACAACCAACTCATCAGCTATGTACCCTAACAACACCTCCCTAACCACTATACTCCTACAATCATCATAAACTTCACAGCTTCCATATTTTAACCTAACTCCTATCAATAAACAGGAACCTTTTGTATAACAACTATCACTAATACCAACCCTCAACTCTATTCAAAGTGCTACATAACTATTCAGTAGATTCAACACACAATCAACTACACATTGTCAAGCCTTCAACATTTATAGACCCTGTCATATACAAATACACATAGGGGGGTGGGATTTTATACACTCCAACCAAACCACACTAACTCCAATTTATCCCCTATTTCATGGATTCAACATTAAAATAGGGACAATTTACTACCACTCTCAAAAACATTTTACTCACAAATTAGGCAAAAATTTAGTTTTAATCATACAACCACCCTTACGCATACAAAACATGTCATGTCAATGACAAATAACACTATGCCTTCTTATACAAAGATTCTCATGCAACATTTCTTGACATATAACCATTGATTTCTTTACATACTACCAACTCAACTACATATACTTCACATATCACTATACTCAACTACATATATCCATACCAAATACAAGTAATCATGGAGAGGGAACAAAATAATACCAACTCAACTACATATACTTCACATATCACTATACTCAACTACATATATCCATACGAAATACAATTACTCATCGAGAGGGAACAAAATACTACCAACTCAACTACATATACTTCACATATGACCAAACTAAACTACATATAGTAAACATACCCAGCATAAAGTTCAAAATCATACAACCACCCAATTTTTCTTATTTTCAACTGTAATTCATACAACAAACATGCAACATATCTAAACAGACAATTAGGATTTCACTACACTGTTACACCATTAACATTTAGGGTTGAGCAGATCTCAAATAAAAAAATCAAAAATTTCATTTTCCAGACTACAATTGTCATTCATTTAACTTCAGCTCCAGAAAATAATCACGTACAATTACGGATTTTTGTTTGCAAACGTTTCCCTAACAAAACCTAAAAATTTATTTAACATGCTCACTTATCATTTTCGCTACAATAAAACATCAATAACTTAGCAAATGTTACAAATACACTAAATTGCTAACAATTTAAGAGCTCACCTCAGCTTTCCTCTTCAAATTTCAACAGATCTACTTTTGTCCGCCTTCAACTTCAACCTCTTGCGAAATCCACAATTCCAGGCTTCACTGAGAGAGCAAAGAGAGACTGAACACACTGAGAGTGAACAGAGTGAAGGGAGTGAGGAGTGTGAAGAGAGTGAAGTGAACACAGTGATGAGTGTGAAGACAGTAAAGTGAATAGGGTTTCAAACACAAAGAAATGTTTTTCTCACAAAGGAGAGAGAAAGGGTAGGGGGGAGATGACTGAATTCAAATAAGGGGACATTGTGTAATTAAATGAGGGGATATGAAATGGGTAATTAAATCAGGGGACAATTGCTAATTGAGAATTATAACACGCAGGAGGAGAGAGAGGATGTGCCGTGTAGGAGAGAGAATTTGGGAGAGTTGGCCACTTACCCCATGCCACATGATACAAAGTCAATGCCACCTAGTTTCAAAATATGGTTTGACCCATATTCTCAGAATGTAAATAACAGTTTCTTACTCACTCGTCTAATATATATACTCGACCAACGTAAACGTTAAATATTACTGCTTTTTAAGGTACCTAACAACATAAATGATAATGAAATTCATTTATTGATGGCAATTAAAAGAGTTCAAATATGACCAATAAGGATGGTGGTCTAGTGGTTCCAAACTTACTCCCAACTGGTTTGGTAAGCCAATGTTATGAGTTCGAATCTCTATTCCTCTCATGCCTTGTGTCTGCTGGCTTTTAGGAACTATATTAGCCACTTGTTGGTGCTACGTTTACGGGGTCGGTGTAGTATCGGATGTGTCTCGATCGCTATTCAATAAATATTGTTTATACTTGTTACTTGCTATTGTTTTCAATTGTTTTTTCTTACCCACTCGTGAAGCATTTTTGTTAAAAAGATCAATTAGAAGTGAAATAACTATGTTCTACTAAAGCATTAACCTTCAAGGACATTTATTTCATGAAGTCTTCTTAAAGATAATACATCATTACTCTTTCAATCTTTCAACAAAAAAAAAACATCAATCATGTGGGAGAGAAGAGGCGGTAGTATAAGATTCCTTCCCCCCATCTAATTGATCTTTGTTCAACGTTTGTGTCTTCTCACTACCAAATAATGACTCACCACCGCCATGGTCAAACCAACTCACTAATCCAATCAATGCTTTATCAAGAGTCCATTTCTTACCTTGGATGGGTTGAGTAAAACACTGAACTGTAAGAAAAGAAAGTAAAAACACATTTGTCGTTGTCATTTTTGGATATTTTGATTTGATTCCTCTGATCTTGTGATTTGAGTGAGCTCTCAAGTTTCAATTGTTTTTCTTACCCACTCGTCTAATATATATAATCGACCAATGTAAAACGTTACTTCTTTTTAACGTACCTAACAACATAAATGATACTCAATTTTCCTTTATTTAGGGAAATTAAAAGAGTTCAAATATGACCAAAAAGGATGGTAGTCTAGTTGGTGCTACGTTGACGGAGTCAGTGTAGTACCGGATGTGCCTCGATCGTCATTCAATCATTACTCCTTATACTTGTCACTTGCTATTATTTTCGATAAATTAATTTTGTTATACTTTTTCGTGAAGTATTGTTGTTAAAAAAAATTCAATGAGAAGTGAAATAACTATATTCTACCAAAACATTAACCTTCAAGGACATTTATTTCATGAAGTCTTCTTCATAATCTCCAAGATCATGATCAAAAGACAATATAATAAAGTAATAAAATAATATTAACTAATATATTTAATAAAATTTTAATAGAAATAGTAAGATTTAGATAAGAGATCCGCATGTATTTAATTTTATTTTTATCAATAGGGTGGATCTTGTTCTAAAGCTCTGTCTCCTCAATTTATTATTATCATGATTACACTATTACTACTATTATTATTATGTGCCCAATGGATGAGTTCTTGTTCATCCTCCTCCATCATTAGCATCAATATATATATATTTTTTAATCATATTAATATATAAAGTTGAATAATAGGAGCAGCAAGGAACAATAATGATTTCTTTATCAACAAAAAACACATTTAACAAAGAAATTACATTATTGGTGAATACATAATATATTTTTGTGGATAATTTATGTTACTTATTTTTATTTAAATAAATTAGAACTATTTTTAATTTATTTTAATCACAATTACATTTATGATTATTTATTATCACTTGTTACTACTCAACTTTAAATATTTATATTGATGATTATATTTCTTGTGACTTTATTTTTGAGTTAGAGTTTATGATCTCTCTTTATTTTTGAGCTAGAGTTGATGCTCTCTCTCTCTCTCTCTCTCTCTCTCTCTCTCTCTCTCTCTCTCTCTCTCTCTCTCTCTCTCTCTCTCTCTCTCTCTCCACTTTTGCCCTAAACCCATTGTTTTTAAAAAACTAGAGTTACATTGTAGGTAGTATACACAAACCTGTCTTGTGTCGATCTCTCTCCTCTCCATTTTTTCCTACATACCCAAACTACCCCCCTGAAATCTAAGGGAGAGGAGAGAGATAAACATGGGTTTGTGTATACTACACACATTGCATAGGAAAAATGGTCCCCTATTTTTCCCTCTATATTTCTTTTGTTTTCTTTCTTCTTCTCCCTATTTTGCACTCTACTCTTTATTTTTCATTTTTTTTTGTCTTTAAATAAATTTTTTTAGTAATAATATATTGCATTTTATTTATAAATTAATATTTGTCTTTTCTGATTTACAAACAAAATTCTAAAATTCCCTCATGATTACCTATAAGTACCCCTCGTCCTTGTTTTTACAATGGCCCTTGTTGTTTGAATTTTTCTCTCTTTTCATTTCGCCAAGTTTTGTTTTTTCATTTTCTCTAAGTTCTTACTTCTTATCTCTCATTCTTTTTAAGTCCAAAAGATCTTTCTTTTTCTTATAACCCCTTTTATTTTTTAACTAAGAGAAATTCAAGAGCATTTGTACTTAGTTGATTTACTTTGAAGTATGTACGCCTCTCTCAAGGATATACTTATTTTTATCTTGTTTAATTTATAAATGATTATTTCATAACTCCATTTATTTCTTTGTGATTATTTACTAACACTTCACTTTTCACTTGTGTATATCTTGTACATATTTGTATTGCATTGTAATTATTTAATAGAATTGCCAATATTTACATTATTCCCCTTCAATATTCCATTGATAAAACACTATGAAAGGAAGAGCATATCACCCAGGTGCACCCTTAAGATTGATCTTAGGAAGGCATACGACTCCCTGGAATGGGTCTTTGTTGAGCAAATCCTTCTAGGCATGCATTTCCCTGTAAAGTTTGTAAACTGGGCTCAAAATGTGTTACTCTACTGTGAGTTATTCTATCTTGTTTAATGGAACTCCTTTGGCCCCTTTCCCTACTAAGAGAGGGTTGAGACAAGGGGATCCCCTTTCTCCCTACCTCTTTGTGATTGGAATGGACTACCTATCAAGATGCCTCAAAGGTCTCCAGACTGAAACAGGCTTCAGTTATCACCCCAGATGCAAGAGGTTTTCATTGGTGCATTGTATATTTGCTGATGATTTATTATTATTCTCTAGAGGAGATGTGCAATCTGTTGAACTCTTATTTGGCAAATTTGAGATATTTTCTGCATGCTCAGGCTTAAAGGCAAATGAGAATAAGTCTGAGATTTATTTTGGGGGAGTTCCCAGTGACATCAAGCATACTATTATTGAGAGGATGTGTATGCTAGAGGGTAACCTTCCTTTTAGATATCTGGGGGTACCTCTCACTTTCAAGAGGCTGCAAATCACACATTATGATCCCTTGGTTCAAAAAATTACAGACAGAATATAATCTTGGACCTCTAAGTTCCTTTCTTATGCTGGTAAACTCCAATTGATCAAGTTTGTGTTGTCTTCATTGCAAAATTTTTGGGGACAATTCTTCCATATACCCATGGCTGTGATCCATAATATAGAACAGCTGTGCAGAAGATTTTTATGGACAGGATCTGCTGATCCCAGCCACAGAGCACTTGTGGCTTGGGAGGATCTTTGTGCCCCTGCTGCTGTAAGTGGCCTAGGGATTTTTAACTTCAAACTGTGGAACAAAGCCTCTCTTGGTAAGCTTTTATGGGATATCCAACATAAGAAGGAGAAGCTTTGGATATGCTGGGTCAATGCTTATTACATAAAGCATAAAGATTTTTGGGCAATGGGAAAGCCTAAGCAAGCTTCTTGGCTTGTCCAGAAAGTCTTTGACCTTAGAGAGGAGCTGAAATCTTTTATATACACCTGCCTCAGATACAAGGTGAGCAAGGCTTACAAAGTTTTACTTCCTGAGCAACATAAGAAGCCCTGGGCAAATCTTGTGTGGAATAGCCTTGCTTTACCTAGATGGAAGTTTATTCTATGGCTATGTATTCAGGGTAGACTGCCAATATGGAAGAACCTATTTAAAATAGGAATGCAGGGTCCTAGCAGGTGCTGCCTCTGCTGCAATAATGAAGAAACTTTTCAGCATTTGTTTTTTGAGTGTCAGTTTGTGTCACAGTTGTGGGCTAAAGTCTTCATATGGTTGAAGGTTACCCCTATCCAGTGGCAGTGGCCTGGGGTTTATATGCAAGTCTGTGACAGATTCAAGAGCAGGAAAGTGAGAGACAAAGTCATGTGTGCTTGTGTCTCAGCTGTGATCTACTTCACCTGGCAGGAGAGGAATATGCGTCTCTTCCAGAGCAGAACCAGCTCTGTTGAGAGTACCATGAGGCAGATCATCTCAAGTCTACATGCAAGAGCTGCAGCTGCAAAGGACAAGAAAATAGGAGATTTCTTCGTATCTTCTCTTAATTTCTTTTGCTAGAAGCTGTATGAAGAGTTTTGCTTGTGATTTATAAATTATTGTGTTGCACTGGCTGGTTTGGTTGTAAAAATGGACAGCAGGCACATGATTTTGGACTTGTGCTCAAAAGACCTTCCTAGAAGGGATGTTGAGCATAAGCTATGATGCCATTGTAGCTGTTCCATTACTAGGAGGTCTCCTAGGTGCCAGGTGCTGTGTTTCTTAGCGTTTACTGAGGTTCTCTGCTTTGTTTGTAAAATCTATCACTTTGGAAGTAATGAAATAATAAGTTCACATTCCAAAAAAAAAAGAAATAATCCATTTTTTCTCCGATTAGAGTTGGTATGGATGTTATCAAGCATTGCGCCATTTTGGAAGCAACCAAAAACATAAGAGAGTTCAAGTGCCCACGCGAATTCGTCTACATGGTCGACATAGATAACCCATAGTTGAGTGCTTTTGCGGTGACGGAAGAGCGTTGTTTGATCCAAATTGTTTGAACAATCAGTATTCCACAATCTCTCTCTTAACCTTTTTGCTTATTCTTCAATAAAACTGAATAAAAATGGTCCTTCATACATAAGGAAGCCTCATAAGTTTTGTAAATATTATTTTGTAATAATTCATACTTTGGCAATTTCGGAAGTATTTTCATTTGTATATTTAGGAAAATCTAACGATTAGATTTTGGTGAAATTGGTACCAAATTAAACCTTCATAACTCATTTGTCCAACGACACACAAGTCACCAAAATCCAGCAGTAGATCAATGTAGTGACGTTACAATAATTCGGCGAACAATTTCACATGAAACATCTCAACTACAGAACTCCTAAGTGCCTAGATATCCATCGATAATCCACCGTCATCGTCCATCACCCATTTCGGCGATATACATAAAGGAGTTCCTTTTTATTCATTTTTCTCCTTCATCTCCAAAATGCGTACAGAGAGCCCAGAATCGGCCATTTTAACCGACTCGTCTTGAAAAACAAGGATGTTTTGAAGTTTAATATCGCAATTAGCAAAACCCTTGTCATGAATATAGGTTAATCCCTTGAGAATCAATTTTGTGTAACGCTTAACGTCGGAAGTTTTAAATTTTCCATCCGAGTTTTCGAAATGATCAGCTAAGCTTCCTTTCGAGGCGTACTAAGAGATTGTAGAGTTTGTTTCCAGTTTTGGAACTACTAACTTGATCACCGAAAAATTTGATGATCTTGAGGCAATTGCAATGGAGAAAAATGCTTCTTTCTCTGTTTTGCGAGACTCCGATTGTGATACATTGCATGACTTATATCCATAACTTGTGGGAATTTGGAGAAATTGTTTCTAGATTTTGCTAAACTCAATGTTCCAAACCAGCTAGTCTGTCACCCCCAAGTATTTTGCCTTGAACCTACTTCATGTCAATTGTCTTTGTTTTCGCTCTTTTTTTTTAATTGCCAATTATATAAAAATAGGCAACTAATTGCCGAAACACAATTACACAAATTCCTAAGGCCTTTAGAGCCCTCTTAATCCACACGTAAAGATCTCCTCCCCTATTTACACCAATTTAGCTAGTTGATCCGCGTCATTGTTCTTTTCTCTTACAATATGATTTACAATATGCCCATCTAATCTACCAAAAAAAGCGTCAAGTTGTCTGAATATACTCCAATGTGACCAAGGTCCAAGCTCTTTATTGTGTATCCGTTGCACCACATTAGCGGAATCACTCTCAAAACATGTCTTCAAGTGTGGCCACTATGAATGTGTTTCTAGGAGCTTGAATGAGTGAATAAATGCCTTAAATTCTGCAACATTCGAATCTAACACACCAATATCACAGAAAAATACCAATGATCTCAGCATCATGATCCCTTATGCACCCACCACAACCAGCAGCTCTTGGTTTCCCAAAAGAGCAGTCATCCACATTCATTTTCAACCAACCCAATGGAGTAACTTCTCACCGTACATTTACCCTTGGAAATCTACCAATTCCTTCTTGTTGTCTATTATTACTACTGAGTACATCAGTCAAACTATACTGCCACTCATGAAAAGAATATGTACTTGCTAGTGAAAAACCCTTATACCCCAAAAACTATCATTTGTACTCTGTCAAAACTCTCCTCAATTGTAAACTATTTTTGCTTAAAACAAACCTCATTTCCACAGCATCAAATATTCCACAGTACTGCAAAGAAAGTCATACACCATACTCTCCCCTTATGACTATTATTGCAAAAATAGCAATAGTATTCCCTTGTGAAAGCAAATCAGAAATTCTTATTGTAAAACCAGCAGAGCAACCCCACCATTTCATAGTTATTTGCCATACCTATTTGGTAAAGGAGCACTAGCTGAAAAAGTATCCACTATTTCGTCCTCTGTAGTACACCAAATGAACAAACTAGCCACTTTATCCAATGGTACTCCCCTATCACGAAGATTGGTCTTAGTTGCAACTCTGTCCCTTATTACTTGTCAACTGAAAATTTGGACTTTAGAGTGGATTTTAGCGGACCAACTAAGATATGCAAAGTTTCATAGGCCACCTCCTTGAGTTTGTAGATTCTTGCATAGAGTTTCTACAGAAAAATCCTATGAATAACATGTTTCCACACTCTATTATCCTGCTCATCCCTTTGCAAACTGATTATATTCAAATGACTCAGCAAAGTTTGTAAATTCTCAGTTTCCAGACCCTTAATTGTCTTCTAAAATGCAATTGTCAGCTCCACATGTCACCTTTCCAGTTTCCAATTTCAAAGATAGTAGCGTTTGGGTTGTTGCTGAGGGTGTATAATCTGGGGTATAATTCAGATAGAGGTTGGTCAATACACCATGTATCCTTCCAAAACATAATTTTGCTTTCAATGCCTGAAATTAACTGGAAGCCTTTACTAACCAGATTCATCATGCTTTCTGATTACTATCCTACTGCCAGAATACTTTTCCAAGTAGCTGAAGAAGGGTCAACAACATCTTGTGGCAACCACACATTATCACCACCTGCATAGTACTTTGTCATAATCAGTTTCCTCCAGAAACTCTCATTTTCACTCCCAAACCTCCACCACCATTTGGCCAATAATGCCATATTTTTCTCCTTAAATCAACAATGCCTAAACCCCCATTCTCCTTGCTTTTAATGATAACCCAGGCCACCAACTTATCTTCTTTTTATCTATATCTTTGTTTTCTATCTTTAACTCAGTTTCTCTTTTTTTGGAAAATTTGGGGAAAAAGAAATTTGGGATTGATTATTAAAAGGGTGGATTATGAAAAGAAAGATGAGTATAATAATATTTCAAGAAGATGATACACACCACTGAACACGAAAAGAGGACTCGCTAGGGCGGGAAAGGTGAGTTCTTAAAAGTTTGGCATCTTCACACGAGGTTCACACTAAGAATGTACTCCATTTCACCCTACGAAAAGAGAACAAATGCTTGAGGCCAATGGATCCACTCAAAATGTGGATCATCTATCTACGCGGGTAAGCAAAGCACATGATTAATGGAAACAAGTTCTGCGGCACAAAGAGAAGATTTATCATGTCCATAGTTTCTAACAAGTATATTCCCTGAGGTCAATCGATGTTGATGAGTCTTACATCAACGATCCCAATGCGCTGAACCAAATAGACTTAAAACCCAAAATGACCCATGTCCCCTCTATCAAAATCATGATCTACGTAGCACTGAAGAGAAGTAATAATCTTAAATGAGTGAGTTGATTCGTTGTGAAAAACTAGATATGAGTAATAGCTATGAACTAGTACAAAAAATAAAATTTTGTATTAAATATAAGATATTGGTATCACGTATACACAAAACATGAACAAATGTTACTTTAGTAAATAAATATCAAATAACTCATTTTTGCAAAAATAATGCTACCTCTTTATACTAGAGTAAATAAATACAAATACTATAGTGAGTTACTAGTATAATACGCTCAACCAAGTCCTCTCTCTCTCTCTCTCTCTCTCTCTCTCTCTCTCTCTCTCTCTCTCTCTTCTCTATAGCGGATCTCAAGCACGATATTTTGTGGCTTCGCCCACCACCCCTATCTCTTAGCCTCGTCCATGTCTCTACTCCCGCATGCGTCCTTGTCTTTCCCCGGTCACCTCCTTTATTCTGACTCCTAGTGTCGCACAAGAGCTTCTTACACATTTATACTGCAATTCATTTAGCTACAACCCCCTGTCAGATTTTTTAAAAACTTCTAAACTCAGACATTACCAGAAATTCCCTAAAATAGCTGATTTTGTAGTTAAATAGAATAATAATACCTTTATACTCGACTATTAAATACAAAAGTTAAGAAAAGTGAGCTATTTACTTCTAGTATGATGATCCTTGGCTTAATTATGTCAAAAAAAGGAATTCGAAGATATAAATTCAAATTTGGGCAATTGGACGTTGGTCAATCTCGAAGAGCCGTAAAGAATGGCATTTGAAGCCTCATTGTGCTAACTTTTTTAATAACTACAGTTCACTCTATATTTGAGGTCAATTATTATGGTGTTAATTCTCTCATCTTTTGAAAGATCTAACAGTTAGATTTTGGTGATTTTGCTACTAAATTAAACCTTTGTAAATCATATGTCCAACGACATAAAAGTCAGCAAAATCCAACGGTAGATCAATACAGTGACCCAACAATTACCCGGTGAACAATTCCTGACTGATTTACTAGAAAATATCTCAACGACGGAACACCCAAGTGCCCAAACATCCACCCGCAATCCACCGTTATCGTCCGGCCATCACCAACTCCGACGACATATATAAAGGAGCTCCTTTATATTAATTCTTCTTCTTCATCTCCAAAACGTGTTCAGCGAGCCCAAAATCGGCAATTTGAACCGACACGTCTTGAAAACAAAGACATTTTGAAGCTTAAAATCGCAATGAGCAAAACCTTTGTCATGAATGTGGGTTAATCCCTAGAGAATCCTTTTTGTGTCACGCTTAATGTCGGATATTTTAAAATTTCCACCCGAGTTTTTGAGGTGATTGGCTAAACTTCCTTTCGAGGTACACTGAAGTAAGATTTTGTAGTGTTTGTTTCCGTTTTTGGAACTACTAACTTGATCGCCAAATAATCCAATGATCCCGAGGCATTGCCAATGGTGAAAAGGCTTTTGTCTCTGTTTTGAAAGATTCTGATTGTGATACACTGCATGATTTTACAACCATAACTGGAAGGAATTTGGAGAAATTGTTTCCGAATTTTGCTAAATTCATTGTTTCAAACATGCCACTCCCAAGTATTTTGCCGCGAACCCACTTCATGTCAGTCATCTTTGTTTTCTCTCTTTAAGTCTGTTTCTTTCTCTCTATTTCTGTTTCTCTTTGGAAAATCTGGGAAGGAAGAAATTTGGGATTGATTATTAAAAGGTGAATTATGATCAAAAGAAATATGAGCATAACTGTATTTCAAGAATATGAAACACACCACAAGAACACGTATAAGGCAGGGAAGTTTAGTTCTCAAAAGTTTGGCATCTTCACACGGGGACTAAGAATGTACTCTATTTCATCCTTCGAAAAGAGAACTAATGGTTGAGGACAATGGATCCACTTGAATATGGATCATCTATCCACTCTAGGCAAGCAAAGCCCATGATTAATGGGAACAAGTTTTGCGACACCAAGAGAGTATTTATCATGTCCATGTTTCCTAACAAGTATATTCCCTTATGTCAATCGATGTTGATGAGTCTTACATCAATGATCCCAATGCGCTGAACCAACAAAACTAAAAAACCGGAAGGACTCATGTCCTCTGCATCAGAATCATGGTCTATGTAGCGCTGAAGAGAAACAATAATCTTGTATGAAGGGGTTGATACATTGTGAACTAGTAGATATGAGTAATAGCTACGAGTGAGAATATTCCAAAAATAGAAAACGGTGCCAACCAATTTCAATCCCAATTCCTAATAACTTTTGAAAACCGGAATCGATTGAGTACCCGGTGTAAACAATAAATATTTTCTTTACCTTAGTACTCCCTCCGTCCCTAAATGTTCTTCTCACCAAAAAAATGGCACGCTTATTAAGAAAATTTGTAAATGACTCTCACTTTCCTTTATTGCCCCTGAAGAGAGAAATGTTTGATATTGTGGGACCACCCCACATGGGGTTAAAACCAACCACACCATCATCAGATCACCCACACCATTATTGAATCCTTCTCACCAAATCACCATTATACCATCAAACCATAGTCAACGATACACATCAAGGCATAATCAAAAAAAACATAGCCAAATTAATTAATTTATTTTTAAATAAACACAACTATAGGGAATACACGAACTGGGGGGTTTTGTAGATCGGTACGGGTGTAGTTTAGTACAGTGGCGATTTTTGTTTGCCGGTGGTAGTGGTCCTGTTGTGGTGGTGGGATGGAGGCGATCTGGTGGTGATGGTGCGATTTAGTGGTGGTGTGATCTAGTGGTGTTGCAATGTGGTGGGTGGTTCAGTATCATCGGGTTTTCGTTTCCGCTGGTGGTGGGCTTCGTGTGGTGGTGATGTGGGTGCGGGTGGTTTTGTGGCAATCTGGGTGGTGGTGGTGATGGAGGAGCAGATGTGGGTGGCGATGGTTATGGAGGAGCAGATGTGGGTGGCGGTGGCAATGTGGCGATCTGGGTGGTGGTCGTCGATGGTGGTCGTCGTACCTTCTTTAATAGAGATGGAGAAGGAGAGGAGAGAGAGATGGTGTTGGGTGTGGGATTAGTGTTTGGGTTAGAAGTGAATTGGTGGTGGGATTACTATTTAGGTAGAAAGTACTGTATTTTAATGTTGGTGGGCAATTAACTTGGGTAAATATGAGGTAATAAAATGGTAGTAAGTGAGGGGTAACATAGGAAATTAACACAAAAAAACTTACTAATGAGGTAAGGAGAAGATTAATATGAGACGGACCGAAAAGGAAAGTGAGAAGAAGAATTAGGGATGGAGGGAGTATTTCTTAGCAAAATCCACAAGGTATAGGCTCCTTAATAGTATTTCTTAACATTTCTAATGCCCCTTGATAGTTTAGGCTCTTCATTACAAGCTCTCATCTATTATTGTACCTCATGTTCAGTAGCTCTTAGAAATTCTCCCACGTCCCCCAGTTCTCAGTTCTCACTTTGTCTTTGCCACTCTTCGACAACTAATCAAATAAACAAAGAGAGCCCATTGAAGTAGAACAGTATCAAGTTTGGCATTATCAACGAATGATTACCACACTAGTATCGACATTTGTCATTAAATATAAAACTTTTTTATTTAAAAAAAATACACAATTTGAATTTTGATTTGGACTTGGGTACCTAGGAACCGGTCGGTACCCGGTGGATCCATTTCAAATTCCTAAGAATTAGGAACCGGTACAACCAATTTCAAGTTTTGAGAATTAGGAATCGGTAGATCCAATTACAATTCCGGGTAGTGCACTACTTGATGGGTACCCAGTTGCGCTCACCCCTAGTAATAGCTATGAAGTAGTAGAAAAAAAACCCAAATTAAATATAAGATATTGGCATCAGGTATACACAAAACATGAACAAATATTATTTTAGTAAATAAATATCAAATAACTCATTTTTGCAAAAATAATGCAACCCCCTTATACTAGAGTAAATAAATATAAATACTTTAGTGAGTTACTTGCATAATACTCTCTCTCTCTCTCTCTCTCTCTCTCTCTCTCTCTCTCTCTCTCTCTCTCTCTCTCTCTCTCTCTCTCTCCATGCACGATCATGGTGGATCTCAAGCACGACTATGGCGTATCTCAAGCACGACATTTTGTGGCCTCGCCCACCACCCCCATCTCTTAGCCTCATCCATGTCTCCACTGCCGTCTGCCTCTTTACTCCCCAGTCACCTCCTTAATCTGAAATCCATTGTTGCACAAGAGCTTCTTACTCTTTCGGTTTGACAACCGCTAGCTTATATTCGGGTGATCCTTTCCCCGAACCCTTATTTATACTGCAATTCATTTAGCTACAACCCCCTGTTAGATTTTTCAAACAACTTCTAAACTCAGGCAACACTAGAAACTCCCTAAAAGAACTTGTTTCATAGTCAAATAGAATAAGAATACCTTTAAGCTCAACTATTATACGCAAAAGTTAAGACATGTGAGTTATTTACTTATAGTAAATGATGATCCTCGGGTTCATTATGTCAAAAAAGGATTCCGAAGACATAAATTCAAAATTGGGGTAATTAAAAGTTGGTCAATCTCGAAGAGCCTTAAAAATGACATTTGGAGCCTCCTTTTGCTAAATTTTCTTATGCTACCGTTCACTCTCCATTTTTTTTTTTTTTTGGCTTGGCCTTGTTCACTATCCATTTAAGGCAAATTATTGTGGTGCTAATTCTCTCACACCTATTGATTTAGTTCTACCTTGAAAAGAGAGTAAGCTTAGCAAGGCCAAGATAATAGCCAAGAACTTGAAGTGACTCAATGAGCATGCTAGAAGCCTCATCGACAAGAAAAAGGAAGATCATCAATATTTTTAAGGTCAAATCCGTTTCAAGGTTCATAGTTGTTGATGCATGGAGGATTACGGTTTAAAAGTTTAAGAGATCAACAAGGAAAAGTAAGACAAACGAGTACAAGAACAAGGATAAATGTTGCTGAATTTTGAACTCACCTTGTAAGGACTAAAGGATTACTCCACCATCCAACAATTAAAGAGAAGAGATTAACTCACCCTCAAATGAGTAAAGGATAACAATTCACCATCCAAATGTTCAAGAGAACACTCAAATAACCACTACAAAAACTCATTAAAGATATGGGATTTTTTGTAGTTTACTCAACTTGAGCAACCGGTTTTTTGATTCATCGAATCTCAATATTACACTAATATTAGTGCATAGGACAAAAAAATGTCGTTAGATTTCTCCGCAAAAGCCCGATGATGAAAGGAGTAATATATACACTTGAATGTTATTTTTGCTTTGATAGGTAAAATAAGGTCTCGGGTTTTTCCTCGATCCCTCCTTTATTTCGATCACATTCAAAAGCCTTGTTCAAGAGCTTTCCAATGACATCTCTCGTGTCTTTTTCCGACTCTCGGTTGCACAGTCGCTAATCGAGGGTAGAAAGGTCTTTTACCACAGAAGGGTACAACGTTCTATTCACATTTTCGGAATATTCCAAATTCATCCAAAAACTCCAAAATTGACTAGGTGTCGTCATATGGTGACATTCAGCTGGCAGCTCCACAGCCGCCAATGGCTCAGCCAGAGCGCCAGTGGTTGCGGCGAGAGCCATCAGCGGCTATGGACGAATTTCCATAGCCGCTAGCGGCTCTCGCTGAGCCAGCCGGAGACAACTATTTTACCCGGTTTCTCCAATTTCGACCACATCTCTTCACCCGTCCAACCCTACTTCGTCCCCTATAAATACATCCCTCCTCCCTCAGTTCAAAACACATAGTCTACAGTTGACAACCTCTATTCTCAGTTGAGTATTCCTGAGCTTTGCTCTCTTTCTTCTACAAAATAATTCTATTCTCGATTGAGTACCCCCGAGCTTCCCCCTCTTTATTTACTTGAGATTTTGATTTTACTATTCAATTGTTAAATAGCCTACAGTTCAGGTACTAAACTCATGAGGGATCACATAAAATTAATTGCTTAATTGTTTATTTTCTAATAGTTAAAATGTAGATATACATGCAAACCATGCTCTTTATTGCTTCATAAATACTGTCTTTCAATTATGTAAATAAGCATGTCTAGCTGTTGTAATGCTCAACTTGCCAATCGAATGCATGTCTAAATAAGGATCAATAATAAATGTCGTGATGCTTGTGATGAACCAATTAATAGGTTGTTAATCCGGTTTGTGTGAGAATCATGTCTTTAAATTATTAAGCGAAATTGAGTTAATAGAGGCCGTCATAAAATGGGCGAGTTGGGTGCCTAAAACCTTTCCACCTTGTACGTTCGCCCCGAACCTTTTATTCTTTGGTACTCATATGTTTTATATGAGGTGGAGTCGTTCTAAAAACATGATTACTTCACTTTTCGCGCTACTGGGTTGTCCCTTCGGTTTGTCCCTTAGGTAAAACGTCGGTAGCAGATTTGTGACTTCTTTCATGGTTTTTATTCAATTCAAGTCTTTTGAAATGCTTTTCTAACTCAACGGTTCCTTGAACTTATCTAAAGCCCCCAGCTTACAAATTTTCTATAAAGACACACTCCGCGAAAGCGAGGCCAAAATTTCCCGGGTCCTTACAATAATCTCCCATTATGTAGGAGAATTAGTTGATTCAAAGCTGCCAAATACAAGTTCAAATATCTAAGAGAATCAAACAAGCTAACAACTGCAAGTCATTGTCATGAATGAAATTGTTATAGCTGTGGTCACTTTCATTGTGGTTGTTTTCTTGTTGCATCTTGAGGGTTGATCCTTTGGTTGTTGGACGTGTCAACGGTATCATAGGTAACCCTAATGCTTCTTTAAAATATCTATAAGGAAGACAGAAGCTCAGCAAACTGTTGCTATCATTGTGAGGAGCGCAAAGCTAGCAAAGCTCAAAATGAGTGCAAACGTGTAGCTTGGAGGAAAACACAAATGCAACAGGCTTATTGACTTCAAACCCCTATGTTATGACTTGTGAATTGTGATCCTTTTAGAAGGCATCCAAAGATTTTCAGCAAGGTGTAGCACATCCCCATGTGGCTTGAAAAACCATGTTAAATCGTGTGTTTAAAATCGGGTAGTTGTTGGGTGCAGATTGAGCTAATGGTGCATGATTAAGAACTTTGATCACAATTGTAGTCCTTGGATTGACTTGATCTTTGTTAAGTTACATGCATGGACACACCTTGATCATTAATATGGAGGTTACGGCCTGCTCCCGACATCACACAGTGAACATGTGAAGTTGAATCATGCTAGAGTTATCTGGTGTGAATCGTCTATTCTAAAATACTAGTTCATTCTTTGGCTAGCAAATATGGGGTGCTCACATAGGGCGTGTTAGTTAGAATTTAGATTGTAGGATTTGATCCTCAATGCAATGCCTGTCAGGCTAAAAATAAAACTTTGGAATCACTTGTTGGCTAGTTGCAGCTAATCTAAATAAGTAAATTGGGTGTTAGTTGGTTGGAAGTGCACAAATAATCCACATAATTGCATCATCATCTTCCGAGATAGGCAAGAATATTGAAAATGAGAAATAATTCACAGATGGAAATTGAAGCTCGAATGACAAGTTCCAACTCCAATGAAGATATACGCAAACAAACTCCCAATTTGCATTTACTAAACGTCTATGAGAGTGTCGTACTCCTAATATAATTTAAATTTTAAACTCGTTGGCGTGCAATTTTGCTTGCTTTGATCTGCGTAACTTGATTTATTTCATCTTTATGAACTAATATTGCTCACTATGAGTGCTTTCTGTAGTTGTAGAGTCTGTAGATTAAGCTATGGGATTAGAATGATTATTCTTGTTAAATACATCATCAGTTGAATTGCATAATGCCAGTCACGAATTGCTTTTTTAAGGGTACATTGATAGGTTAAAACTCAATAGTTTAGCCCAGGGGCGAAGCCAGGATATTTTGATTAAGGGGCCGAAGCTTACATAAAAAAAATAAGAGTAAAATAATTTAGTAAAATAAGCTTATTAAAAATGCAAATATGTTAATTATGTAGAATCAATAACCTTAGTAGAATATTTTTTCAGAGTGAATAAGTAGAAGGTACCAGTAATTGAATACCATTACAAATAACGAGCAAAAAAAAAAAAAAAAGAATAACTATTACAGATAGTGGTTCTAAATCATTGGGAAAAAAAATATGAAAACAATAAAAAAAAAGTGCTTAATCAAGATTCGAACTCAAATCATTGACGCTTAATGCGCGCTTGACAAGAATAGTTACCGCTACGCCAACTTACTTTTGATGATATATTAGCGTACTTTGTCGTATTTGTATCTTAATTTACAGTGGCCAGGAAAAAAAAGAAGGAAAAACTGGGCTGGGCCACGGGGGTCAGGCCTACTCCAGCCCCCCTGGCTTCGCCCTTGGTTTAGCCCGTAAAATGGTTGTAACTATAGTGAACTCAATTAAATTAAACAAGTTCAGTGAATTATGGTGATCTATCTATAAGGTGGAGTTTATTATTTAACATATTCGTCGATCTAAGAGTTTGGAGTGAGATCTGAAGTGAAGACTCAAGAGGGAAGAATCAACAAAATTCTTAATGATAAAAATAAAATTAAAAAAATACATATACAAATAAATAAATAAAAACCTACAGTACCTACAAAAAGCTTGATTATTTTCGTCATCACCGCTACAAGTTTGCAATTCAAATCCAAATCTCTTAATATTCTCACTCCTCTTAAACCCTACTAATAAAAAACAACACACTCAAATAGTACTGTAGTAGTACTCAACTTCAAACTTCAAAGTCTTTCATTCTTTGAAACCGACGAAAATGGCGAGTCGTCGATTTCTCCTCACACTCCTCATCTCTTCCTACCTTCTCCTTTCTGTCTCCTCCCTCTCTATCTCTCTCTGCCACCAACGACATCGACGAAGACCTCAGCTTCCTCGAAGAAGACGATGACCAAATCACCCCACTCTCACAATCTCGAACATGAGCCGAAAACGACAACGATGAAGAAGGTGACGATTTCAGCAACTACGACGACTTCACAGGCAACGGTGGTGAAGACGATGACGTTGAAAAGTGTGACTTATTTACTTCTAGTATGATGGTCCTTGGTTTTTTTATGTCAAAAGAAGGAATTTGGAGGCATCAATTCAAATTTGGGGCAATTGAAAGTTGGTCCATCCCAAAGAGCCTCAATGAATGGGATTTAAAACCTCTATGTGCTAGATTTTCTTATGCTACCTCTCACTCTCCATTTAAGGTCAATTATTATGGTGCAAAGTCTCTCGCACCTATTGATATTATTCCTAATTCAAAAGAGAGTAGACTTAGCAAGGTCAAGATAATAGCTAAGAACTTGAAGTGGCTCAATGAGCATGTTAGAAGCCTCATTGGCAATGGAAAGGAAGATCATGATTATTTAAGGTCAAATCCTTTTCATAGGTGGCCCTAAGTCTTCCTTAAAATATTTATAAGGTAGACAGAAGCTCGACAAACTGTTGCTATCATTGTGAGGACCAAAAAGCTAGCAAAGCTCAAAGGATGCAAACATGTGTAGAAACCCACATGTGCCAACCTTGGCATAACTCCCAATGATAATAATCTATAATCATGTTGAAGAAACGAATGTCAATGCTCGACGTAATTGTACTCATTTGAAACCCTTTATCCATCCTCACTCAAGATCTCAATAATTTTTATACCCACAAATAGCCCTTTCCATAAGCTTTTCAACTCCATCTCATTTGTACCAAAAGTTGTCGAAGTCAAAAGTTATGATTTAATGAAATTATGGACTAAATACAATGTTCTCATACCCGCATATCACGGTTCAAGATTGATTTTTAGCGATGTAAGGATTAATTGGACTAGCCCACTAGGCTTGTCCCTTTGAAATAGCTTTCGAATGATGTATTATGGGACAAAATCTCATTAGAAATGAAAGAGATATGATCCGATGAGTGATTAATGCGCTAAAACGGACACTTCTCCAGTGTTCGTGCCATAACTCATAGGATACTTATGCTATTTGAGCTCATAAATGTGTCAAACAAAAGCCCTTTGATCAAGGACTCCAAAGCACCAACAAGTTGGTCAATCAGAGCCCAAACGAGCGCTCCAGTAGCATTTTCGTGGAAGCGGGGACGAAATTCCCCGCCGCTGGAGATTTGGCAGTAATCGTTGGAGCTCATGCGCCATTATCAGGGTCGCTGGAGCCTCAGCGGCGCTCCGCGTGACTGTTGGGCACAATTTTTGGTCCGAGAACCCTAATTTGACCTCATTTTCGGCCTAATCCCTATAAATACCTCTCTAAACTCACTTTTACAGGATTAGAACCCTACAGAGCTCATTATTACGGGATTCAACTCAAGAGAACCCTAATCTCTCTCTCTCCTCTCTCCCATACAAGACTAGTCAAATCATTTAACCTTTTTTTAACCACTATTCAAGAGCTACTTCTTACACAAGAGCCACGCAAATACAAGAGCAATTGACATTCAATTCTAGTGCAACAAAAAGGTTAACATGGGGGTAATTTTCTTAATCTTTCAAAACTCTTTTTAAATCATATTTCACTTTGATTATGATTATGGTTGATTTATAACTGATGTTTTGATTGTTTTAATTTGTTATTGATCATGTTCAAGATAATTGATTTGCATATCTTAATTAGTTTAATTCTAGATTAATGCATATTTAGTGTAAATATTGCACCTTTGCATGATCAGCATATTTAATTAGCCTATTAGGATGTAATTAGGGTTTTGCATGTAGTTAGCCCTAAATTTCATTTTAGCATATATTTATTATTTTGTTTATATTTATTATTATTTTACTTCCATTGAAGTTGCTAACAATCTCATTGGTGTGCATTTGCAATTTGGGGCGTTTAGCAAGAACGGTAAGGTTGAGATTTATTTTTTATATCTTATTATTTGTTTGATTTATGCTTGTTAATTAATGCATGCAATTGGATAATATGTGCAAAGTGATAACTTTAGTTAATTTGGTTTGTTCAACCCACCTAGTTAATTTAGGATCTTGAACGACCGGATTTGTATGGAACCTTGCGATGTGAATTATGAATCAACATGGATGAGATTAGTAAAGGCCATAATACGAGCGATTTAGATAGGATTCGTTTTATCTTTTCGTATCCACACCCCCAAACTCAATCTTTGGCCCCATATTGGGTTTTATGAGTGCACTTTTGTTGGTTTTCAATTGTTTCCTTAAAAATTGGTGGCAACTTTACTATTTGCTTATTATTTCCCCAATCACAATTAATCATGTTGCGTATGACATATTATTTAAGAACCGCTAATCACAACTAAATATTCAATTAATATTGAAAGGCGAGGGTTCTCACAACTTGTAGCTTAAGGAAAAATACGAATGCAATAGACTAATTGACTTCAAACCCCTATTACGACTTGTGATCCTTTTAGAAGGGATTACAAGGTTTTCATCAAGGTGTGACACGATCCATGTAGCTTCAAAAATCATGTTAAATAGTGTGTTTAAAATGGGTAGCTGTTGGGTTTAGATTAAGTTTATGGTGCATGATTAAGGATTTTGGTCTCAACTGTAACATTGGATTGACTTTATCTTCATTTAAGGGACATGAACACGTCTTCTTGATCACTAATAAGGAGTTTAAAGCCTGCTCTCGTATGTGAACATGTGAAGCTGAATCAGGCTAAAGTTATCTGGTGTAATAATCTATCCTAAAATACTCCTTTATTTAGTGTACATTTTTCAAATGACAACACCCAAACAGAAAACTATACATCCATCCATATTTTTGCTCCAATCCAAGATCCTCTTAACCCCCCACACACCGCCATATATCAACATTTGAAAATTTTCTCACAAATATCCAATCTTAGGTACTCTCTCTTGTCTACTGCCAAACACAATATATTGTTTATATATATAAGTGAATGTGCACCCTTGTTAGATTGACACGTATACTTTGAGTATTTGACACATTAGCACATATCGACATGTCATCAAACTCTTTAGGTGCATGTATCTTTTATTAGTACTATTTAGTTCTTATCTTAATGTCATAATATCTAATGAAAATTCATTTCACGACCTATATATCTATTAGGGAATCTATATAATAAATTACTAAATATCAACGACAGAAAAAGTTTTTTATATGAAACTAAATATATTTATATAAAGTCGTGCATCTCACGGGCCATGCAACTAGAATTAAACATAAAAGTAAGAAAGTTGATTTGAATATAGAAAGGGAGAGGTCCATAGATTAAAAACTTCGTAGCAAGATATGACATAGGCAAAAAAAATTGTTGCAAGTTTGTACCAATAAACACACAAACCGTACATCACACGAAAATGTAACTAGTCAACTACCAAGAATCAACTAATCTCATATCCCTCCACTCCCTTGATATAGGGTGTGTTCTTTTCCACTTATTGGACCCTACTCAATCAGTGGAAATCAGTCTCAAGACCTTACCCAATTAGTGAAAATCAGTGGCAAAACCTTACCGAATCAGTGAGAATTAGTGGCATGACCTTGCCCAGTCAGTAGAAATTAGTGGCATGACCCATATTTCTACTCATAGAATCAGTTGCAGGACATTACTGAATAAGTGAGGAAGACAAAAAAGACCTTATTGTGAAATCACTAGAATAATATTTTACCCAATCAATTGAGAATCGAGTGATAATCCGTAAAAATGAGTGTAAAAAAACGCACCCATACTCTTACACAAATAAAAATATGAACAAAAAATTGTACTTAAAATTTATTATTATTATTTTTATTTTTATTGTGGTGCGAAATGTACTTACAAACTTGATTATTTCCGTCATCATCGCTGCAAGTTTGCAACTCAAATCCAAATCTATTCTTTTTTTCTCACTCCTCTTAAACCCTACTAATAAAGGGGATTGCTATACGTAAATCGCAAATTACTAAACGTAAATCCCCACTTCCCACAATACCCCTAAGTAATTTTCAGCCCTTTCTCTCTCTTCCTCCCTTTTCTCTCAACCAATTTTCTTCTTCCCTCCATCATCCCCTACCCAGAAACAACTCAGCCCACCTCCACCATTTCTGATATCCCATTCACCGACCCATCTCTCTACCGCGCACATCCCCGCCTTCTCTAATCCGTCGACCACCTTCAACACCGCCGCAAACATTCACCACCACCAGAAAACCCATCAAGACAGACCCAAACCATCTCACTTGAACCCACAGCCGCTCGAGCACCGCCGCCCCATCACCACCGTCGACCGCTCAGTCCACCAAGCACCCCCATCTCCACCGCCACAAACATTCATCACCGCCGCCATAATAGATCGACACCAACAAACAACTACAACCACAACTCTCAATCAAATTATACGAAAAAACAATTGAAAAGACCACGAAACCCTAACCCTAGAATTCAGAAAACCCTCAAGCAAATTCCCCACAAAACCCAAGAAATCAGATCCGCGTATAACAGGTAATAACAATTCAAAACTAGGGTTTCTAGATCAGATTGAAGAGACAAACAAATGGTAAAAATCAGGGTGTGGTAAACGAACGTCCACTGACTGAAACCTAACACCCATCGCCCTCGCCGTCAGCCCGCCGATTGCCAGTCCTCATGTCGATCGACTTCCACCACCCAACCTCGGCACCGCCCACCACCCTTTTTCTGCCGGTCAACTTCCCAGCCAAACAACCACCGCATTGCCAAACATCCCAGCCACAACCACATCCCTGCTTGCAAGGCGGCAACACCCGATCCTTTGGGACTATGGTCTATGGAGGTTTTAAGTCGATGGTGGTAGTTTTTTTTTTGCTATGCAAGTCATGAATGGAGAATTGGTAGTTAGGAAAAGAAAACAGGGAGGAGAAGGGAGAATTGGCAGGGAGACAAACGAAGGAGAGAGAAAGTAGTGTAAATTTTGCATAATAGATTTTGGTTTCATTAGCTCAATTATTTTCAATTTTGGTGCAGAAAATGAATTGAGAAGAGAGAGAGAGAGTAGGGTTTACAAATGTAAAGGATATTGTGGGAAGTATTGGGAAAAAAATATTTGCGTTTAATAAAATGGGATTTACCTTAAGCAATTCCGCTAATAAAAGACAACAACAACACACTCACATACTCAATTTCAAACTTCAAAAGTCTTTCATTCTTCACTCTGACTTCAGATCTCACTCCACAAACTCTCAAACCGACGAAAATGGCAAATCGTCGACTTCTCTTCACACTCCTTCTCTCTTCCCTCCTTATCCTCTCTCTCTCCTCCTTTTCTCTCTCCACCACCGACGACATCGACGAAGACCTCAGCTTCCTCGAAGAAGACGACGACGTTTCAACCAAATCACCCCACTCTCACGATTTTGAACATGATCCCGAAAACGAAGACGATTTCGGCGACGATGAAGAAGGCGACGATTTCGGCAACTACGACGACTTCACAGGCGACGGTGGTGAAGACGATGACGTTTCATCACAACCCACATTTGATGAGAAAGACGTCGTCGTTTTGAAAGAGAGGAATTTCACGGATGTAATTGAATGGAATAAGTTTGTGTTGGTTGAGTTTTACGCGCCATGGTGTGGGCACTGTCAATCACTCGCTCCTGAATATGCAGCAGCTGCTACACAGCTTAAATTAGAGGGTGTTGATGTTGTTTTAGCTAAGATTGATGCTACTGAAGAAAATGAAGTTGCTCATCAGTTTGATGTTCAGGGTTTTCCTACTGTTTTGTTCTTTGTTGATGGTGAACATAAGCCTTATAATGGCCAACGCACCAAGTAAGATATTGCATTTCTCTCTCCTTAATTTATTATTATGAATCTGAGGATTTTGGGTTTTTGTTTAAGTTGGGATTAATTGTATATGCTTGATTAGTTTGTTGTACTATTTACTAAGAATAATTTTCTGTGGTATGTGATTTAGTTATGTTGGGGGGTTTTTCATTTCGTGGGAGTGAATTGAGGATTCAAGTGAATCTGGACATTTGATTGCGTTGATTTATTTTTCTCTCTGATTTGTGGATCATTGGATAAATCATAGTGAAAGTAAATCTGGGGTTTTGTAGTATTTTGAATTGGGGCTACTGGTTTAACTAGAAGCTAAGAATATTTTTTGTGCGGTCTCTGATTTAAATAAGTTGGGGATTTGATAGTAATTTAAAATGGGATTGGATGAGTTTACTGTGCTACCAATTTAATTAGAAGCTGAGGATATTTTGTGGGGTCTTCAAATTGATGAAGTTGGTGATATTCTTTTAGTTGGAGTGAATCTGGCCATTTGATTATTGGTAGATTCGTTTCGAGTTGATTTGAGTTGACTGTTCTTGTTGTGTGCAAATTTTGATCTCGAAAATGTTAAAGTTCTGGGTTGTTGAACTTGAAATCCATTTATGTTGCTAGGTGTGGTGATAATATATAGAGGGAATGGAAGGGAGAGACTAAAGTTAACGCGGTCGTTTTGGTGTGGACTAAATTTTGTTGCTTGTAATGTAGGGATGCTATAGTAACATGGATTAAGAAGAAGACAGGACCAGGTGTATCCAACATTACAACAACAGAGGAAGCAGAAAAAGTACTAACTTCAGAAGGGAAAGTTGTGTTGGCGTATCTTAACTCTTTGACGGTAAACCTCTCTCTTCCTAAAATTCTTTGACCTTGTGTATTCAATGTCTAGTGCAGTTAAGATACATGGTTTTATTGTTGCTATATCCTAATTACCCTGCCAAGTTACATGGGTATCAGCTACTGAAACACAAGTACCTGTTCAAGTCTTGTACTTGGCCAATTTCTTTTTGGCTAAATTGTGCCCAAGCCTCCATACCCATGTGTCAGTGTTAAAGAGTATCCAACACGTGTGCTTATTATAAGAAGAGGAATCTATGTAACATGGTTTTCTTACTTTTTTTCTGTAATTTTTAGTGTGGGGAGTGGGGGGTTTGGGTGATGAGAGGAGGACCATATTAACATGTACTTATCTGATGTGTCCACCTTTGGCATCTTATTCTTGTGTTGATGGAGGTAGGCATTTAGGCAATTAAAAACGTTGAATGGGATGGTTTTTGTTGCATAATCATCAAAGAAGTTGGTTGACTTAGTATGTCCACACTCCACACAGTTACTTTCATATTGACCTTTTAAGTAGGTGTTTGAGAACTACACATGTTAGATTTTGATTCTGTTCAAGAGCTTGAGTAGAAAGAACATGCTTTAGCTTAGTCCATCATGTTGAACCAAGTGAGGATATGAAAGAGTCTCAACATCCTACTGCTATACTATAGAAAGAGTGAACTACTGCTATACTATAAAAAATGAACTGTGAACCTGTCTGAATTGGGGAGGACTTGCCTATCCAACTGGGTTGATACAATACTTGTGTTCTTAAGTCTCTAGAATAAAGATTGAGGTAAGAAACTGCAGCCTGCTATTCTTGCTCTGGAGCTCGAATTGATAGCCATAATCTGAAAGCTTACTGGAATCCTAAACCTTACGAAACATTTGTCAATCTCCCAACTGGATATGTATCTTCAATTTAAATTAGTCAATTTTCTTTCTTTGTCTTCCTTGATTGCTTATTGCGGTGCTAAAGATCTGGTCAGATGTGCATTTGTTTCTATTTGCTTGTCATTTCCATGTTTTAATCAGCATCAACTTGTTGTGTACAGGGTGCTGAGAGTGAGGAGCTTGCTTCTGCCTCAAGACTTGAAGATGATGTGAATTTCTATCAAACTGTGGAGCCAAATGTGGCGAAGCTTTTCCACATTGATGCTGAAGCTAAACGTCCCGCTTTGGTATTGCTAAAGAAGGAGGCTGAGAAGATTAACCATTTTGGTGAGTTAG
Source organism: Tetragonia tetragonoides (assembly GCA_038025085.1). Lineage (NCBI taxonomy): Eukaryota > Viridiplantae > Streptophyta > Magnoliopsida > Caryophyllales > Aizoaceae > Tetragonia > Tetragonia tetragonoides. The sequence goes on along the minus strand of CM076151.1, from coordinate 32,782,652 downwards.
CTCATTATTATCATGTTCTACTCAATTAATTTTATGTGTGCCTTGACATGAAAATGTGTAATACTTTGATGCTAACTTATGCAGATGGTCAATTTGCTAAATCTGCAATTGCTGAGTTTGTCTTTGCCAACAAACTTCCCGTGGTTACAATCTTTACCAGAGAAAGTGCCTCTGTGATATTTGAAAGTCAGATCAAGAAGCAGGTGATTTTTTTTTCTTTTTCATCAGGGGTGGTGGGTGGCGACTGGCGAGTTCTGGTGTAATACCTTAATGTTTTGTCGTTGTAGCCTCTCTGATTACTCTGTCACACTGAATTAACATGCGACAAAATATCCATGCAGCTCTTGCTATTTGCCACTTCAAAGGATTCAGAGAAAGTTCTCCCAGTATTCCAAGAGGCTGCCCAGCTTTTCAAGGGGAAGGTAATGTGGTTCCCTTAATCATCTTTCGTCTTTTACAAAGATATTGTCATGTTATACCTTTGTATGTTTTTGTTTTAGAAGGTAAGAACAAGCCTTCACCCAACCCAGCACATCGCGGGCCCAGAAGCCCAGCCCATCTCGGACTGGGCAAGAGTTGGGTTTACAAATGCCCCCCCAAACTCACCCGACCCCAAACCAGCTGGGCCAAGGCTCAAGTGTTGTCACCCCCTATATTTCCCTCAACCACATGGAGAAATGGGAGCCCCAAGCCTTGAACTTGGGACCTCCAAGTTGGAAGGTAACATGATACCCATTGTGGCAAATGCCTCCTGGTTATGTTATACCTTTGTCTGTGGTAATGAGACGTCCATGACTTCAATTTTTATGCTTGCTTTCATGCAAATGCACATTCTTATTGGTCATTGAGTGCGAAAAGCTTTGTAACTCATCTCTTTGGGCGCGCCTTTGCGTTGGAAAGTATTTTACCGGATCTCTTTCCATTTGCAAACTTTTACCTGTTTCTTAGTTCTTAATTGAGGTATATTGCAGCTTCCTTACATAAATTCATGGATTCACTTGGAATAGCGTTCTCTTGTTTTCTGCTTTTTTCTTTTTTTGTGTGCTGTGTGTTGGGGTTAGGGGGGTTAGGGTGGGGTGGGGTTCAGATTCCAGTGTTAATGCTCTTACGCAAATCTGGGAGCATGGAAGATGAGGGATCTAACATGTTCTAACATTGGAGCAAAATTTTCCAGAGACACGCTGATTTTATAATGATCAGGTTTATTTCATGGTCATTTCATTTGCGGTACTTGTAGGTTATGGATTGTATCTATGATTTGCATACAGCACTTTTGATAGTGGCTATCTTCTGATTATCTCAACTTACTGCAGATTATCTTTGTTTATGTTCAACTTGATGACGAAGATACTGGAAAACCCGTTGCTGAGTACTTTGGTGTCACAGGAGATGAGCCGAAGGTATGATACTTCAGTATATGTTCGTTATGCCCGTTCATGGTATTCAGTTGCTTGAATACGTGTGGTAGCACTAACAACCTGTCAATCCTTTGCCCAGGTGATTGCATACTCAGGAAATGACGATGCCAAGAAATTCGTCCTCGAGGGAGAAGCGACCTTTGATAAAATTAAGGTTAATAATATTTCAGGAACTCCATTTACTTTCTCCTCATGTTATCCTTATTCCTTTATGGTTATATTTCTTTTGGTCATTCTTTTGAATGAAAATCTTGAAGAAGCAACTCAATATAGTTATTGTCATTTCATGTAGGCTTTCGGGCAGGGTTTCGTGGAAGACAGCCTTAAACCCTTCTACAAATCTGATCCGATCCCTGAAACTGTGAGTTTCCTCACTCTACTGTGGCTCATATTTGTTTTAAGAGTTGGTCCATATAGATGTATTAAACTTCTGTGGTATATTTTGACACCGAGCAGAATAATGATGATGTGAAGATTGTAGTTGGAGATAACTTTGATGAAATAGTCCTGGATGAATCAAAGGATGTTCTGCTTGAGGTATTGTTCCCACTTGAGATATATGCAGTGGTCCATCGGCATTATTATTTCTTCCAGGATATTGCCCTTCTCAGGTTTTTATTTGAGCTCTTTTCCTCCCACAGATATATGCTCCCTGGTGTGGTCATTGCCAATCGTTAGAACCAACGTACAATAAACTTGCCAGGCATTTAAGAGGCATCAACTCTATTGTCATAGCCAAAATGGACGGAACCACGAATGAGCACCCCAGAGCAAAGGTAACTGCAAGATTTCTGCTGAACGGAATTTGAGAATATCTGCTTTCTTACCTGTTCCCTGTTAGTAATTGCATTTATATTCCTGAGTTTCGTCCTATGAATACTATTATACCTGCTGTGGTGGCTATTTATTGAAATGATATATTGTTATTCCTGTTCTAGTTTTATGTAATAAACATGATGTAATCTAGACTCTGGAGTGCAGACCATTTTCTTGTTAGTGGGTTCTTATATGATTGCTGTCTATATGCTTGGAAATCTTTGAACAATTGCGGAAGTAGTAACTCTTGTGCTTCTTTTCCAGTCCGATGGCTTCCCAACTCTTCTGTTCTTTCCAGCAGGAAATAAAAGCTTCGATCCTGTAAGTCCTACCTCTCTTTATGTTCAGGGGGTGCTTTTTACGCCCTTCACTAGTTTTGTGTGTTTATGTGGTGTTTGATAGATAATTACGTGATTATTTGTGACTTTGCAGATTACAGTTGACACCGATCGTACTGTGGTGGCATTCTACAAATTCTTGAAGAAACATGCATCAATTCCTTTTAAGCTACAGAAACCTACATCAACGCCGAAGGCAGATGGTTCTGTTGCCAAAGATTCTTCTGATAACAGCAATACAAAAGATTTGAAGGATGAATTGTAAGACTAGACAGGCTAAGTTAAATGTATTATTACATGAGATTAGAAACATAGAGAATAGTTAGAGGAAGGTTGTAAAGGACGCTGTAGAACAGTAGAACCTCTTTGCAGCCCCCTCTCCCTGCGGCCTCAGTTCACCAATGTGTAACAGATTATAGTGTCCATCTGAATGTCAGGTTGAGAATGAAATAAGTTATATTTGGCCTTGTTTCTCGAGAATATTTGTGCAATGTTATATTCTTTTTTTGTTGGTTGAGTTTATTATTTTCCGAGCCCCCCGCCCACCACCCATTTAGCCCCCTCCATACCCACTCCGCCAGGAGGATGTGTAGGGGGGTATTCACCTTTACCTGCCCGACTGCCATCCCTATGCAAATGGAGGATGATTAATGGGCACTTAAATTTAGTGGTTGCATATAAAAAGTTCAATCTAGTAGATAAAAATTGTGAAGGTTCTAGTGTCCCCTTGCTTGATTCTCAAGATAGTACCAAGTGAATGGTTGAAAGCTTGAACAACGTGACAAAGCTCACGGGAACCTCGATTATAGAACTCCTTTTCCTTGGGTTTTTGGTTAAGAACTTGCCTCATTTCACCATCTTTTTCAAATATTATGATTTGTCTAAACTGCTATTACACTCCATAGGATGGAGGACTTTTTTCTCCTTGAGCTCCAATATTTTACTATTAACCTTTGATAGTCAAAAGGATCAAAACTTCCTTAGTAATGCGGAAACTTTTTTTTGAAGGTAGTACTTTATACTAAACTCAAGTGAATAGTAATACGCATCTAAAATAATGTCGGTATAATAGCCTCATAAACTTTTTGATCAACCGCCTCACAAACTTTTGGGTTGACGGATCAAGTCGGTATTGATCACTTCATTTTGCTTAGTGACTTACAAGTTATAAAAAGTAATCATTGTAAGGATGTTTTCAGTTTATAATGCTCGCTGATCGGAATTTTGTGGGTGGATGACAAAAAATAACATTATATAAAAGGCACAAAACTGGTCTAAGAAAGTCTTACTATATTTTTGGTGAGACGAGCGTCACTATTTAATGAAATAAGGATTACTGTACATAATAAGTTTCACATCAGACTTATCTATAAAAGGTGGTCTAGTGGAAAACTATAGAAATTGGTTTCATAAAAAAAATATGTTTTTAAATGTATTGTTCTGCAAAAATCCAAATCATAATTAATTATAGAGACCGTGTTTTGGCACTTGTTGAACTAATAAATCATGGAGACTTAAAAGCCCTATAAATTTGAACCCGCAATCAAAGCCCCCTTAATTACCTCGCAAGCAAACAAATCTAGAAATTAAAATATAAAAAATCCCGCTTTATTTGGCAGAACGCCATAAACCCATTAGATTTTCCGCTCTTGCTATCTAAGCAACCTCCTTCCCTAAGTAAATCATCCCTCCCTTTTCCTTTCCTTCTCTCTCTCCTCTCTCTCTCCTCTCTCTCCTCCTTTCCGTCAATTCGAAAGTTCCTCTTTCACCCTCCCCGTCTGTTCCACTTCACACTTTTCGTGTTCTCAAATACATTGATTCCTCTCTCTCTCTCTCTCTATTTCTTCACCAGATCTGTACCAATTCGCCACAAAAAAAACTCACTCAAAAACTCTTACCAAAAAAAACTTCACAGATCTACAACAATGTCTCAACAATGGAGTCGTCTCAATATCCCCTTCATTTTCTCTCTCCTCTTTATCTCTATTTCACTACTCTCCCACCCTACTCTCTCTTCCTCCTCAGATCCACCTTCTCAATCCCCTTCCCCTCAATCAGGCTCTGACGACGATTCTCTCTCCTCCAACTCTCCACAATCCCCATCTCCTTCATTATCATCTCCACCCTCACCTCCTCCTTCCCACGCGCCCCAATCTCACGCGCCATCGTCTAACTCACCGTCTCAATCTCCATCATCTGACAACTCACCCTCTCAATCTCCATCATCTGACGAGTCATCGGCATCTGATAATTCACCGTCTCCGGCGCCGGCACCGATCGAAGCAGTGGAAGAAGTGGCGGCCGACCATGAGCAGGAGAGAGAAAGTGGTGGAAAAGTGAACGGAGGGCAAAAAGCAGGGATAGCAGTTGGAGTAGTGATTGGAGCGTGTGTGGTTGGTGTTGCTGGATTGGTGTACAAGAAACGTCAGGATAATATACGACGGTCTCAGTATGGCTCTGCCGCTAGAACTAGCATGATTTGATTTGATATCCAGGAGAGAGAAAATTGAATTTGGTTTCATTTTTTGTTAATGGGGGTAGAGGGAAATTTGATTAATTGGATTGATTGGTCAAAAGGAGTGTTATCTAGTGAGTACTTAATTGTTAGGGATTTTATTGATTGGTTCTTTTACTTGTATTGTTTTTTTTTTTTGATGAATCATTGAACAGACACAGGTCAATAATATTTCTTCATTTTACTAGTATTATAATTATTGTTTATCATCATGATTGACAATCGTGCTTCTTTTATGGGTTTTTTTTTGGTTTTGTGTTTGTAATTTAATTTAATTTTGATAATCTATATTGTCATACTTAGTCAAAGAGTATGAGTTATACTAGAATTTTTATTTATGGGTTTTTGTTGAGTATTGTCATACTTATTGTTCAACTGAACCAATCGTAAGGGCGAACAAAAAATTTACAGTGGGGAAGATGGTCGAATTGTGTTAAATGGAATCCTTCAAGATGTTGATCCAAATGTTGTAAAGAGTACATTAATTCAAAATTTGGATCAATTGGGTTTGGAAGTTTGCATAGTACCATAAATCAACAACATACTGTATATTTGTTGTATAAATGTGTATCAAAGTATTACAAAAATGAATTATTTTAACCAATATGACCGTCTTTGTTGCAAAGTTTCCAAATATCTTCATATTTGCGTACTATTGTTTGGATTCTTTCTTGTTGTTTTTTATCTTTAAAATCAACATCTTTAAGGGTGGTAATGGAGAAAAGGTCATGACAGTACCTACCCATTCTTATCAAATGATCACAAGAATCTTATGAAACACTTCTTCCTTCGCCAAAAATGTAAGTATATATCTCAGTACGAGAAGTGGCGGTTAACTTATTTCCACAATCTATTAACAAAGGATTCGAGGGCCCAAAACTTGGACTTGGGGCATTTGCCGATAACATGAGAGTACGCGGGGTAGCAAATGCAAATGTGCTCAATAACACAACAAGCAATGTGACATACAAGTTCATCATCAAAAAGTTCTTTGTCTCCCATTTATTTTCCTTTGTTGTCACACACACAACTTTTATTGAGAGAAGGAAAAAATTGTGTGAATTGGTTAATGCTGCTCATCAATTTCAATTGTCATCAATTTCAATTGTCCCGATTTATACACTTCGATTTGTTTGAGTGGAAATGAAAACGTATACAAGATGTTTATGTTAGATTTATGGACTTTATACTACATGTATATGGACTATTATGTTATACGGATTAATTGTATGTTATATGCTATCTTACTGTTTGGCCCAATATTAGTGATCCTATGGATATTAATATTAGGTGGGCTAATATGTCGTCTTATAAGGTATAGGGCCCAATCGTGTAGAGACCCACAGGCTTAACCCTAATTGATGATGGGCTAATTAGGGATAAGAAACTCTATGTATATAAGGGTTATGGTCCCTAATTGAACACATGTTACATCTGTCTAACATCCCATCGTTAGAGAGAGAAACCCTAGTGTGTGCATCAACTGGAAGACGCTCTAACCCTAGGCGATCTTCAACCCGGATCAAAGGCTTGCACTTATGAATTCAGGTACGCTTCCACTTATGTTCTAGTCTAAGTAATTTGATATGGAGGTTACAGTTTTAATCAGATTTATTCCGACAGTTTAATTACTAACTTAATGTGTCATTTATTTTCTCTAAACGAAAAATGCAATTAATAATGATATTATTTTCTTTTCATTCAAAGAGTTGTTCGATATTCTGATTAGAAATGTAACATGCAATTAGTAATATTGAGTATGTTTTGTAAAGTAAGTCAAATGCAAAAGTGATAAACGGAAAAGGAGAAGTATCTTTTTAAACTTTCATTTCTCTCCTTTAATATTTAATTAAAAAACACTTCTAAAATGAAATCAGTTCATTGATCGCTAAACTAAATACTTTAGTCACATTTGATGAATTTTTATTTATTTATTTATTTATTGAGTTTAGAAGTTAGTTTCAAAAAAAAAAAACTGTAATTAAGAATGATATTATGTTGTTTTCATTCAGAAAGTGATTTGATAATCTGATTAGAAATGTTTCAACACGAACTTAGTGATATTGAGTTTGTTCAGTAAAGTTAGCCAAATGTCAAAGTGATGAATGGAAAAAAATATGTATTTTGTTTTTGTCCTTTCATTTTCTCCATTAATATTTGATTGAGAATTACCTCTAAAATCACGAAATCACTTCATCGACCACTAAATACATATTTTTGTCTATTTTCTTTTCTTTTTCCAATGTCTAAAGATCAATTTCAGATCAAGGATAAATAACAAAAATATTATAAGTTAACAAGGATTAATAAACATGAATTAATCAACAAGCAACTCGTTGTTACATTTTTTTTTTCCCTGTGAGGATAGTAGTTTGTTATTACTTTAGTATGATATTCTTTTTCCTTATTCTTATTTGAAATTGTGAATAGCATGCACTCTTTAAGAAAAAGAAAAAGAATCTCGTCCCTTGATTTTGTGAATGTACAGATGTCAATAAGTTAGAATGGGAAGTAAACTAATAGTAGATTGTTTTCACCAACAACGGAGAATCCGCACACCCATTTATGTGAACTAATAGTCAATTTATTGTGTAGTAGATGGTCATTTTTGGAGTTATAAGGAATATATTAGGATTTGCAGCAAATTAGAGTGGAAAGTAATTGAAATTTGCATCAACTCAATCCAATAATTATAAGGAATTAAATAGCTAGTGCCCTATATCAAAAACAAAACTATGTCGTATAACTTTGTATCAACTCATATACTGAATTCAATGGTCTTTGTTTTACTTGATTCTGGTTAGACTAATAATTAAATAGAAAATTAATAATAAAATAAATAGGAGAGACCTTATTTCAACCATGTAGCTTAAAATATTTGTTTAACAAAACTGTCATGCATTATTTCTCATAATTGGATTTGAAATAATACTCGGACGGAGATACTACAAAAATGTATTATTTCAAGCAATATGACCGTCATTGTTACAAAGTTCCCAGAAACCTTCGTACTTGCGCATTATTGTTGAGATTCTTTCTTCTTGCTCTTTATCTTTAAAATCAATCTTCTTTAGGGTGGTAATGGAGAAAAGGTCATGACAGTACCTCCCCATTCTTATCAAATGACCACAAGATTATCCTGAAACACTTCTTCCGTTACCAAAAATGTAAGTATATATCTCAGTACAGGAAGTAACGGTTAACTTATTTCCACAGTCTATTAACAAAGGATTCGAGGGCCCAGAACTCGGAGTTGGGGCATTTACCGGTAACATGAGAGTGCGTGGGGCAGCAAATGCAAATGTGCTCAGTAGCACAAGAAACACTGACATACAAGTTCATCATCAAAATGTTCTTTGTCTCCATTTGATTTTACTTTGTGGCCACACAACTTTTATTGCGAGAAGAAGGAAAAAGTTGTGTGAAATGGTTAATGCTACTCGACAATTTCAATTGTCTCGATTTATACGCTTTGATTTGTTTGAGTGGAAATGAGAACGTATACAAGCTGTTTAATGACTAACTTAATGTATCATTTATTTTCTTTAAATGAAAATTGCAATTAATAATAATATTATTTTGTTTTTTTTCAAAGAGTTGTTCAACGTTCCGGTTAAAATTGTTTCAACATGCTATTAGTGATATTGAATATGTTTTGTAAAGTAAGTGAAATGTAAAAGTGATGAACGGAAAAAAAACGTATCTTTTTAAACTTTCACTTATCTCATTTAATATTTAGTTGAAAAATACCTCTAAAATGAAATCACTTCATCGATCGGTAAATTACATAACTTTGTCACATTTGATCAATATTTATTTATTTCTTTTGTTTTTTTTTTATTGAGTTCAGAAGTTAATTTCAAAACAACATTGTAATTAAGAATGATATTATGTTATTTTCCTTCAAAGTGTGGTTCGATATTCCGATTAGAAATGTTTCAAAATGCAATTACTGATATTGAGTATGTTTTGTAAAATTGTCAAATGGCAAAGTGATGAACGAAAATCGAGACATTTTTTTTTTAAAACATTCATCTTTTTGCTTTAATTTTTTTTTTTGGATAAAGTTTCTCTTCTTTAATATTTAATTGGAAAGTATCTCTAAAATGAAATCACTTTATCGATCGCTAAGTTACATAATTTTGTCACATTTGATGAATATATTTTTGTTTTATTATTGAGTTTAGAAATTAATTTCAAAACAAAACTGGACTTAAGAACGATAAAATGTTGTTTTCCTTTAGAGAGTGCTTCATCATCTGATTAGAAATATTTCAACATGCACTTAGTGACATTGAGTTTGTTCTGTAAAGTAAGCCAAATGCCAAAGTGATGAATGAAAATGAATATGCATATATTTTTTTGGATAGTCCTTTCATTTCTCTTCTTTAATATTTAATTGAGAATGACCTTTAAAATCATGAAATTAGTTCATCGACCACTAAGTTACATAGAAGTCGAAGTATCCACTAAAAGAATCAAATAAAGAAAAATGATATGGGTATGACATGTATTAAATAAAATAATTTTTTCAAACTTGATGAATATTTTTTTATTTCCTTTCCATTTACAATGTTTAAAGATCAATTTCAGTTTAATAATTAATTACAAAAATAAAATCATTTTTTCAAACTTGATGAATACTCCCTCCGTTCTTTTTTCTCCTACCCACTTTTTTTTGCACGGAGTTTAATGAGAGTTGCTTTTGGAACAAAAATTCCTTATTTGCCCTTATTTTAACATGAGAGAGAGTGTGAGTTAGTAGTGAGGTTGGAAAGTAATGATGACAAGAAAAAGCAAGGATAAATGGGTCTTTTAGTACTCAAAGTATTACTAAAAGGGGAAGTGGGTAGGAGAAAAAAAGCGGATGTAAAAGAAAAGTGGGTAGGAGAAAAAAGAACGGAGGGAGTATTTCTTTATTTCCTTTCCATTTACAATGTTTAAAAATCAATTTCAGTTTAATAATTAATTACAAAAGTATAAGTTAACAAGGATTAATAAAAATGGATTTATAACAAGTAGCTCATTGGTAATTTTTTTTAGGGTAGTAATTTGTTGGTACTTTAGTATTCTATTGTCTTTCCCTTTTCTTATTTGAAACTATGAATATCAGGCATCATTCCTTGATTTTGTGAATGTATAGATATTAATAATCTAAAACGAGAACAACCCTATATTGTTATTTCACCAACAATGGCGAATCCACACACCCATTTATATGAACCAATAGTCAATTTATTGTGTAGTAGATGACCATTTTTGGTGTTACAAGGAATGTATTTGGATTTGCAGCAAATTAGAATGAAAAGTGATTGAAATTTAAAGTAGATGACTATATGTGAGAGAGCAAAGTTTAACTTCAAAAAAAATAAATAGAAATTTTAAAGTGAAATGAAGTGAATACTACAAATTTGTTTTCACATCGTCACTTGGCTAGTCTTTTAACACTCTTTAAGTCTTTATCTATAAACACCCGGAGAAAAGAAAAACAAATTTTAAACTTTAAAAGCATGGCTAACTTGGCCGAGCAATGGTGGTATTGCATATTGATTGGCATACACGTAGAGCTGGGTAAGTGGGCGGGGACCCGCATACCAGCCCGACCCGACCCACTTTTAAATGGGTATGTGCCATTAATTCGGTACTTGAGCGGGTCAATATGGGCCAAGCCCGCTTAAAAAACAAAGCGGGTCAAAAGAAAAAAAATGTGAATAACCGCTAATTTTCTTTTCATTCTCTCTCCTCCCAAACTCCCAGTCTCTCTCTCCTCTCAAACTCTCAGTATCTCTCTCCTCTCAAACTCTCAGTCTCTCACTCTCTCTCTCCTAGTCTCCTATCAGCGGGTCAAGACTCAAGAGCAGAGCACGGCACAAGCATCAATAAAAAAAAGTAGATGTCCTCAAATTGCTTTGCCATGGTGTTTCTGTTGGTGCTAAATTGAAGTGTAAATGTTCAAGTTTAGTTGTCTAGTTAGTGTAATTACTGTATTTTAACATAATAAAATAGAAGGCAGCTATGAATTGAAGAGGTAGTAGATGAGTTCTCTGCTTGGATGAGCAAAAAAAAAAAAGAAAAAAAAAAGATGAGTTCTCTGCTTACATTTGAACTTAATTAAATTTGTGGGTTGACCTGCCATAAAAGAAAATCTAACAGGTTGTTTGATAAAAAATTAAAAAAAAAAGGGGCCAGAATGGGTTGACCCGCCCCGGCCCGCTTAGGTTTGGCTTGACCCGACCCGCCCCTGACCCGCTTAAGGTTTGGCATGACCCAACCCGACCTGGCCCATTTATTAAATGGGCCGACCCGCCCCGACCCGCCCAGATGCCCAACTCTACATACACGTAACTCCTAGTAAGCTCAATGGTTCAATCATGATCTCAAGAGTTGGAACATCCCTACTCCTTCTCTCCTTTCTCTTTCTTTCTCTCTCCTTCCTCACCACTCTCTCTCCTCCCGTCTCTCCCACTTGCACACCTAATGTCACCCTATAATGAGATTACGGTCCTTCCTAATCATGAGATTAGATAAGAATTTGTGTAGTAAGCTATAAGGTCCGAGTGCGGCTCGCTTTTCACAATTATAAAGCCAGTAGAACACCATTTGCAAGAAATTTCATGAATCATTATATGATCTCTTCAGAACAAAACAACTCATCTGCTGATGTCCTACAAGGTTATCAAAGAATCATGTCCGATTTTGATAAGACTTACAAAACAGTTCATGCAGATGCACAAGCAGTCATGTGCGGCGTACAAATACGTTTCAACTAAGAAAACACAAGAAACAGGTGACGGTATAGAACTGTAATACATTTACACGATGATCAGCACATTACACCTAAATCTACTGTTCTCAGCTAACAATTTTCAATATCAATACAAAATACTAGTGTACAATGCAGATCACAACATATTCACAGCGTATCCCCCTTCAAAAGAGAGGGTGGGGTAAGGAGGGTCACAGAATCATACACCATGTAAAAATATGTAATTTTCTTCCATACACAGAAAAGGGTTGTATAATTTTCTTTTTACTTGGGTCACTTTTACTGTTATCATGCAAGTATGTAACTGTACCACTGATTCTGTAAAGGTTCTATCTTGCGAAAAGATTTTCAGGAACCTGATTCGGATCGAGAACATGGCCATAAATTTTCTTTGTCCTACCCAACAAACTTCTACGAGGGGTGACAGGTGGAGCGGCAGGAAGCTGAACGTTAGGAGGGATCGGGACTTCATGCGAGTGACATGAAATGCACAGTGCACCAGAATCATCTTGTTCCCAGTATACTTCTACCATGAGACCACTGGGATTTTCGACAGATTCTGTTCCTGGTATACCCACAAAACGGGCCCCTATAGGTATCTGTAAGCAAATTGTAAACCAGAAACAAAAGTCATATCAGGTTTACGTAACTTCTTCTTAGCCCGTATATCTATCGAACTTGATATACTAAGATATCTATGACTGAGACTTACCTCAATCGAGGTTCCAGATGTGGTCAGGGTTAAAGTGGTCAATTTTCCCTCAGAGGTAGCACTATCCATCTCTGCCTGTCTTGCAATATTTAGGAAAACCTCTTCCAGAGTTGTGAGACCAAGCTGGATGTCAGCTATGCCAAATTCTCTTTCTCTCTCTTCTAGCTCTTCGAAAAACCCCTGGTACAAAAAAATCCAAAGGTATGAGTAACAGGAACAGCAGAAAAGAGTTACCGGAAAAGTAAGGAGAAAGGTTACTGAAGAGTTATGCCTGGGCTCTTACCGTTAAGAGTGGCTCTTTGTCATGAGGGATAACAAAAGTTTGGAAGTTTTTGTTCTCTTCCTTAGGCACCACATCCAGATGCTGTCACAAAATATTTTAAAACTGAGAGGCCATAAACATGAGTCATAGAGGAAAACATAACTTCTGTATTTCTTAACTCACATGTTTAAAGAACTGCTTGACAGCTTCTTGGGACTTCGTATCAGTTGGAATTCCATTGGAAGGGGTTCCATAAAAGTTTCCAACAAAGCTCACATTTGCTATGAAACCAGTCCCAAATCGAGACTTCAATCTGATTGAAGTCCCAATGCAGCGGAGCCTTCCTTTGGCCATGATCCCTATGCGGTCACTCAATATGTCAGCTTCTTCCATCGAATGTGTGGTTAAAATTATGGTCCGGCCTTGTTTTGCATTTTCAATTATGTCCCATACATGCCTCCTGCTAATTGGATCCATGCCTGTTGTCTTGGGAGTTCAAATATAAACTCTTAAAAGGCATATAATCCACTATAATATATGAACAACTTATTATGAATCAGAAACATACTGGTTCATCCAGAATTATTAACTTCGGATCACCAATTAGAGCAATTGCAACACTAAGACGGCGTTTCATTCCACCGCTGTAACTTGAAGCTCTCATTTTGGCAGAATTAGTTAACTTCACTTCGGCCAGCGAATTCTCAATAACCTGAATTCCATATAATGGTTGTTTAACATCTTGAACGAAAATAAGTATATGACCGACCTCATCCCAATTGTTAAAAAGAAAATGAATGTGTTGGGTGTAAATCACCGGCCATGTACATTATGTCAAAATAGAGAGGAACAGACTGAGTTTATTTGGCACATACTGTTGCAATTGTAGCCTGGGGCAGACCCTTTATACTCGCAAAGAGGCGGAGGTGTTCTTGACCAGACAATACGTCCCAAAGGATATCAAACTAAGTTTGACAAAAATAAGCAGCTCAGTTGCTTAAGTCAAGGTTGATAGATTGTATAAAGTTGTCATTTTGTTTACATACTCAAAGCTTAAAATCTAGTGCCGAAGGATTACCTGTGGGCACACGCCTATTATTCTTCGAATGTTTGATATGCCTGTGGAGTTTCTGATGGAGTACCCATAAATCAATGCTGTATATCAATATTCATTGTGAGAAAAGCTTTTTGTCTAATCTGCTGATATAAAAATGCATAAAAGGTTGACGTTTTCAGAACTACTATTACCATCTCCACCGGTGACAGGTGTAATGCCCGTCAAACAATTAATAGCAGTAGTTTTTCCAGCCCCATTGGGTCCCAAAAGGCAAAATAGCTGATTCTCAGCAAGATTCACCCATAAGCCCTGAGGTAAATCACAAACAAATTGGTTGTATGAGTATTACAAGATTGATCATCTGCAGCAAATTGTCTCCAAAACGTTGTAACATGAGAAAAAATAAGTATTACACAAATTGAACAAAGCTTGCCGGTTTGGTGGGGAATTATGCTTCATAAACATGAGCTAAACCTAAGTTATTTGATGGCTTTGCACATGTACACTCTTCCTTGGCATTCTAAAGCCGGATCTACTTGTATTAGTGATCATACAGCTTTATCCTCAATCCCCCCCCACCCCCCCACCCCCACTTTAATGAGGCAAATCAATCCAAGAAATTTTATTTAAATACGAGTGGTTTTCTCAATTATTTGGCAATAAAGGTTCATTAACTAAAAAACCATTTTATATATACTTTTCATTTTCCTTTAATTCGAGTTATACAAATAACACCTAGCTCTATCACGCTCTCTAATAATTACTGCTTGTACTAAAACTAGTCCTTGATGACTTTCCACACTCCTAATTGAAATGCTTTCCTCTGTAGGCCTTTAGAAAACTGCCTCTATTAGTTTCTGCGTGTTGCATACGTCTTGACGTCCCTGAATCTCGATTGTCTGCTGCTGTTGTATTCGTGAAAATTTTATTGAAAAGCAAGCTTCTGATGACAACACTTCTTTTTGCTGATTTCTAAATGTTTCTTTTATGTAAAAAAAAGGTTTCTTTTATGTCCATTTCTAATGGAGCAAATAAGGACTGCTACTCTTTGGCTTCGAATATAATGGACTAAATAAAGATTACTCATTAAACTATTCGCACTTCTTATTTAAGGCGAACTTGCCGATGGTTGTAACTCATTGGATTAAGGGTCAAAGGATTCAGCCTCTCTATTTTCACAGGGGTAAGGCTGCCTACATTCTCCCCCCTCCCCCTCCCACCCCACCCCACACACACACACTTACGCCTGGGCAGCAGGCTCTCTAGAGGCACTGGGGCAATGTTGTCCTAGATATTTCTTTAGTCAAGTTATAGAACAGTGATATAAGACGAACATTGTAAAAGTGAAAGTGTTTTACCCTGAGAGCATGATAAGGAGGAGTCCTCTTGCATTTACAGCAACCAAGATTGGTTGATCCAGGATAAACCTTTGCAAGACCACGTAGTTGAACAGAAACATTTGGATCAACTACACCTTCATTTACTTGTTGTTTCACAGCATTCTCCTCTTGTAGAACATCCTCATCGTCTGGGTTGATGTGCTCAAGTTGTGGTGAGGAGCCAAAGCAAGTACAAATGCCACCTTCTGATACATGCATGCAAGTGAGAAAAGATCAATACTTCCAACAGCTATAGCAGGTTAATATAGGGAGAAAGGGCGATCCTTGGTACCTTCAACCTTGTTTCCACCTTTCCCAGTCCAATATCCAGGGTTCAAAAAGTAAAACACTGATTTCCTTACTCCATATGGGTTTGGTATTATGTTGTCAAAGTAGATAGCTAAGGCAAACCACAAAAAGAATGTTCCTACGAACCATATGAAGATGTCATTCTGTCACAGACAGAGAATTTGAATATGGTTAATTACAAAAGCTGTTGGGAAGTGGGAACTAAACTAAAGATAAAGATTGGTTTAAGGATGTTTTGGAATTCTAGTTTTTAATAGTTATTTGAGCGTACCATTGTCAACACACATTCGTCGTCATTGGGCGAACATTTTGTCCGTCCATTCCAGCTAACACCAGGATCTTGATGTGTGGAAGTTGCATCTGTGAGCATCTTAAGTGCTTTGGCAAGCAAATTTGGAGGGAACAAGGACCATATGACCCTGTATGTCTTAGAGAACCTATCACTATATGGAAATCCAGACACTGTCACAACCTGACCCAATGGGAATAATGTTAGTGACATAA
The DNA here is from genome assembly GCA_038025085.1 of Tetragonia tetragonoides. NCBI lineage: Eukaryota > Viridiplantae > Streptophyta > Magnoliopsida > Caryophyllales > Aizoaceae > Tetragonia > Tetragonia tetragonoides. The sequence goes on along the minus strand of CM076151.1, from coordinate 32,766,576 downwards.
ATTTATGTTACTTTTATATTGGCAATGGAATATTTGTCCTGTTATGGCAGAGATGCAATAGGGAAGGTTACCTGAGTGACTAAGCCGACAATGAAGTTGTAGAATCCTATGCTTGTGGCTGAAGCGGACTGGTTAATGAAAGCAGACAGTGCAAAGGCAAAGGCAGTCTGAAATACGAACAGCAAATACCGGAGAAGAAGTTCGTGAATGCAAAACTTTGGACTTTTATCATAATAACACCCACTATATGGGAATAAAAGAGAACAACTTCAATAGACAATAAAATCAGCACTGAGACAGCAGAACTTACCATGTTCAATTGGAAAAGAAAGAACACAAGGAATAAGATGGCAAAATTGTTGTGTAGGAAAAAGTCAAACTGGAACATCATCCCAAACAGCACAATGAAGATTGATGAAATAACCACAAGAAGACCCTCCCAACTCATCCATGATAACCAGTAGGCAGTATCATAGAGCCCCATCATACTCATTGCCTGTAAAAGGACAAAGAAAAAGGTATTCTTCAATGTGCCCAAAGTTTGTCACAAAAATCAATCTCCTAACTTATATGGAAGAGGCAAACGACCTGTCTAAGCTTTAGTTCTTTCTCCATCACCAAGGAACTGATTTGGAACACAAAACCGAACATAGCCATTGCAAAGAAAAAGGTTGGGCCAATAGTGGCTATCACGTCAAAGGCATCTGCCGGAGGGTGTGCAAATTCCTTTAGCCCAACAGTCCAGCTAAAATTTGGATCTACACATGTAGGAAACACAAAAGAAAGATCAACGTTTAAATACTGCAGATTTTGGAGAAGAGATACTATAATATCATGAGCATAAACAGAATGCAGGATACCTCCGATTAGAAGCCTAGCTATCTCACGCTCTGCAGCAATCTGAAGTGGTATTTGAAATTTGAATGTAGGGTCTTCATATTTCCCTCTCTTCTGTACGATCGTAGAATTAGTTTGAATGCCATAGCTTATTATGGTCGAATTCTCCTCTCTGAAATGCAGCGCTCCAGGACACTGCATTGGATTGCTAAGAAGCCAAGCATCAACTTCATCCGCTGTCCTAAAAGCCTTAACCTGCATAAGCAATGAACATCAAAGAATTAAACCATGTTCACATTTCAGCTAGCTTCTTAGATGGTGGAGGGCTGTGCAGACGCCTGGGTTCAAACCCCATTATTTGTAGAAGCCTATGTGTCTCATTGAGCAAAAGATAGAAATAAAAATTAAAAACAAACAGAACCCAACCTTCTTTTTTTTGACATTAAATGTGTACCATAAAAGTTACAAATTTGTGAGTCTAAACATGACAACTCTGTACAGGTATAAAGTTATTCAACGATTTAACACCCCAAGGTAATATGACTGTACTTTGAACCCACAGTACCCCGAAAAGCATAGGCTCATCCTGTTTAATATAACACTCCCATGTAATTTGACTGCTGCATAAGCAGTGCACGTCAAAGAATTTGATCATATAAAGATATCAACTAGCTTAGCAGATAAAAGTCTATGCCTGCTCCCTGGGTTTGAAACCCATCTGCAATCTCCATTTACCTATGTCCGTCCTTTGAACGTATATGATACTAATAAAACCATTTTATTTTTCTTTAACATAAAATGTCACCTTAAAAATGTGATATTCCATGTTGTCTAACTGCATTTTTTCCCACAACCCCCCCCCCCTCAAGTACTAATCTTCATTTAGCTGGCATCCCAAGTTTCATCAATGTTTACATAGACGGATTTGGAACCCAGCTTCATTAGACCCCCCAATGCCTTTACTTTTTTAGATAACATGGGTGTCCAAGCTTTGCTTGACTAAGCCCATGGGCCTTGAAGTTAACGACCGGTAAAACCTCCAGTGGCCCTGAGAGGACTCGAATCTCCCCCAATGCCTTTACTAACCAAGCTAGTCGACAATCTCCACCCACACAACACAATCCAATAACCTTGCCTCATACACAGTCTCAGATAATAATTCAACAGGTTAAATCCTAAAGTTTCTCAACCAAAATACTCAACCCTTCCCAACACACCTTCCTTTTGCCATTTGAAAGATAGGACCAAGGCCTAATCTGCTTTTGTGTTGGACAATCACACATCGTCAATAGTTCTCTTTCTTTACTTTCCCCTACCCTCAAAATTTTCCCATTAAAACACTTTCACTCTTTTACCAGAAGTCAGAAGATACACATAACAACAAACTGTGGCGGGAATCCGTCAAAGCTAGCTAACTAAGGTCTCGGGAGGTCAAGATGTATACAACCGTTTCATCCCCAACCACCATCTACTAATTCAAGTAATACAAATTTTTACCTAAACTCACCACTCACCAAATTCTTCCCAGAAGTGAAAAACCCATAAGAACATTCCAGTAAGAAAACAAACTAACCCATGAAACAAATTTTGCCAACCAGAATATAAAAAATTATATCTAGTCCTTGTAAATAATTTATCTTAGAAGCAGTCAAACAGCAATCTGTAAAAAAACAGCAACAAAGCCGGCTTATCTCCCGTCAAAATTAAGGCCAACAAAGAACCAAGATGCATACAATTAAAGTCACCCAAAATCAAAATATTCCCAGAAGCAAAAATCTCATACAGAAACTTCCTTTACACACCACTAAGAAAAATTAACACTGACCCATGAAACCAAAACTCAATAAAAAAAAAAATAAAACTCCATACAAATTAAGTCACTAAATATCAAAATATACCCAGAAACAAAAATCTACTTTTAACACCACTAAGAAAAATAAAATAACAATACCCATGAAATCAAAACTATAATATTAAAAGAATTGAACTTCATACAAAAAATAAAATTTTACCTTAGAAGTGGGAATTGGACGGCCAGGATTGTTAGCCATGATTTGATTAACAATCTTATTGACATTATTGCTTGAACTCCCACTATAAACAAAATCAAAACAAGGTTGTTTAATGGCAAATTTAACCTCACAAGGTGGGATTGAAGGTGAAACGAGAGGTTTGGGATCCAAAACGGTGTCGTATAAAGTGGTGCCAGAAAACTGAGCTTGAACTGCCTTTTGAATACAGTACATAAGAAAGATGAATACTAATGAAGAGAAGACTTGAAGAATGGTGGCTAATTTGTGTCGCCATGATAGTAATGAGTTTTTTATGAATAGGGATTTTAATTGTTGGAATAATAATGGGATTCCCTTTTGTAATTCCATAATAATGGGTTTTTTATTTTTTGTATTGGAAGAAAAAATAATCAGGGGAATTGCGATTCTTCTGTTGTTAGTCTCTCTCCTCTCTCTCTCTCTGGTTTCTCTGCTAAACTCTCTCCCTCTCAGATCCTAGTTGGGTAATTCAAATGGGTTGGGTTTATAAATGGAGATTTTTATTCTATGGTTTTTGGGTTCTCGTTGACCGACTTTGCAAACGCGCGTTCGAGGAAAGGAATCCGTATCTAGCAAAGATAAAATGCACATGACTCCAATGAGGTCCCAAACTCTTAGGGTTCCTAAACATTGGTAGAATTATTTTTTTTGTTTGTTTTTTACATTTTTTTAAAACAACTCTACTTTTAGAATTATGTGAGAGCAATAAGGTCATGTTCTCTACAATAAAATGGTGCGCGAATGAGGAACGGAATAGCGCGCAATGGAAAGACACGAAATAGAACGTAACGGAAAATGTGAGACAAAATGAAGTGTAAAATGGGATACAACACGGAACAAAACGGCGCGGAATTGAATGGAACAGAATAGAATGCAGCATGAAGACAACGATAGGAACAGGGCCATAGCCAAGGTATCCCTAGCTTTGGTAAGTGGAACTTGAGGATGTTACTTGTTGTGTTCAACCAAATTACATGTGGCACTTCTTAGAAAACTTTGAATCCTACAAATTACAAGGTTTTGGGAAGCGTAACTTCCTACAGTAAATCTATTGGTCACTACGCCTCCATTTTTTTCACTTGGATTAAAGTAATCTGAATTGAACCGAACTAAATTCAACTCAACTAAACTGAATTGTTTTTTATTTTCTTTTGATATTAGACATTTAAACTCGTTTAAACATATTCAATATTGGGCTCAAATGAAAATAATTTTTATAATCTTTTCAATGATACAAGTATCATCATGAATAATTTTGGAATGAAAAACACTCACGAGTTTTAAACTCCACGTGAACCTAATTAAACTGAAGTGAACTGAATTTAACTAAAATTAAGTTGAAGAGAACAGAGTCTATAGGTAGTCAATTAATATCAACTCAAATTTATTAGCACAAGAAAGTCCAATGGTAATAATTTTGGTTGACATTACCTTTAAAATGTTTATTCATCAAAGAAAATCATCGTACTCTAAATTTTTTTCATCGAAGCTTGAATTAAATGGTCTTACATTCATATTAACCGTCGTGACCTTTAATTAGATGTGACTTTTCTTTGTTTTTCTTTTGGCAATCTTAGATATGACTTTTCTTTCACACAAACTAACTCCAAATTGCTTTTAACGTTTTATAAGTGTCCAGTGTAGTGCAACAAAAATTATTGGGTGTAGAAGATGATACTACTACAAGGGTATTAAGGTCATTCAAGATTGAAACAACAAAGGGCATATCCGTCATTGTTGCTTCCATTGACCGCGCACGCAAACGGTTTTTTTACTTACAGAATCAGAAAATCTATTTGGAAAATGTGAACACATGTTATGTTGTAATCTTCGTAACGGTTCTATCATTTAATTTTGGTCAAATTCAAAGTAAGATCTCTTTGAAGATTGAGAAATAAGTCTATTGAGAAAGTGGCTAATGGTGGAAACGTGCTATCATGCCAAAGTTCTCTACTTTATTAATCACATTGCATTACTTAATTTTGAGAAATTTCCTGACCAATTCCTTGGAGGAAAGTACTCGATACAAATAGGTCATAGACGTAGTTATTTCAGGTGAAATTTAAATTTTACCAAATACTACAACTCAAACTTTTGAGGGAAAGAAATACAACTCAGAGTTGATTACATGAAATTCTCATCTTGCTTGCTGGGGAGGCTTACTCCTTATATTATTCTTCAGATTCCCCTATATTTGATTGAAGATGGTTTACCCGTATATGCACCGTGAGATGATAGACAGTAATGTTTTTTTTTTTTTCAAAGAGTAACCTTTTGTTTTACGATCAAAATTGTTTAAAATAAAGAGTAATACTTTTTTGTTTAGACCACAGGTTTATCCAAGACTCTTTTGTTCATAACTAATTTTGTTCGCATCGGTTGCCTATGAAGGAGTAAAGTGCTCCCAACCAGCGGTGTTTTCATTTCCAATATTCAAACCCTCGTCATTGGTCAAGGGATGAGAGTGTCCAACCACGCACCCACACCAATCACTTGTTGTAAATTACTCCTAACACTTTTTATTCCAAAGTAATATTATTTGTTCAAAATGCATGTAACAGTCATCTATGTAAGTATGTTTTAAAATCTTTTCAATTACATAAGTTTTATCATAAATTTATTTTGGAATAAAAAGTAATATGAATGATAAGTTTCATATGAACTGAAGTGAATTGAACTGAACTAAACTAAACTAAACTGAATTGAGAAGAACTAATATGAAACTGGGATGGTATTATATAATTTTTTGTGCAAAAAAAGTTAGGACAGTGAGAGTAAATTTTTGAGCCAGTTCTAAGAATACTCGAAAAGTGAAGATGAAGTCAAATTGTTATTGATTCGCCTAATAACAAGTGAAGTACTCTTTATATGTTGTTTTCTTGTGGGGTTTTTTTTACTGAGCATCTCCATTCTCATACTATGAGTTATAACATCCAGCATCTTTGGTACTTTTCTTTAATTATTTGTCCTAAACTTATGGCTAGATTGATTTGCTGAGAAGCATCCAAATCTGTATAAGATAATGCATTGTTTTGTTGAATAAATAGTAGTCATCGCATCGGACTATGTAAATCGCATACTCATCATCCATGACATCACTCTCATGCACCGTCAAGTTTTATATAGTTGACTCTTTTTAGAGGACATTGGGTCATAACATAAATTTATGCATATATTTATTGGTCAAAGCAACTAAGTCCCAAAAAGAAGAGATTATTACTTCGTCTAGGACCAATACTCCCACCTTTTACAAAATAAGTAGAGTTTATTTTCCCTTACTGTCTGACTGGCTCACTCTTAAAAAAGGAGTAATTATGAGAAGTAAGAGTATGATCTGGGATCATCTAGTAATTTCTTCCCAATAATAGAAAAATAATTAATACCAAGTTATCTCACATTTTAAACCCTAGTTTTTTATCTCAAGAAAAACTTGTTCATCCAAAGAATGTTAGCTTTTGTGCATTAATAATGCCAAGCAAAATGTCTTTTATAAGGGCGCATATAACACCCCGGAATTTCCGACCAATTTTTTTTTTTATAAATACAATGCAGCGAAAAGTAAACGGAAATCCCAAGATGCTATCGCATTTAATAAATTAAATGCAAGGCCCACCAAAATTAAAAATATATAATACCAAAAATTAATAAATTAATAATTAATTTCAAACTTATACTAACAAAGTCCAACTTAAAAATAATTAATAATAATAATTGGTTAGAGAGTGGTTTTGCTCTGATGGTGCAGGATAACAAAACCTTTGATTAACTTACGCCACTTAACCGTTCATGAAGAAAAGAGGACGACCGAGGAAGAACCCACCACCGGAGGTTCCGATGGACCAGAATAAATTGCAGGTTCAGGGGGCTAGTAATGGTGAGTCCGTGACGGCTTCGCCGCGAGTACTGGGGGATTTTCTGCCACCGTCGATTGGCGGGTGGGGGTAAGGGGGTGGTGTCTAATAGGGCAGAATCGTCTTCGCAAGTGGTAGTGATTCAAATAGGATCGGAAGTGCGCAACCTGCTAGCGTGTCTTCGAAGCAGAGTTGGGCTGATGAAATGGAGGAGAGGGTGCTAACTCCGGTAGCTGGGTCGATTCATGGTGATGATACCATGGATGGGCATGTCAGTGATGTTAGTTCATCTGAATCGGCTGAAACAGATTCAATTGGGGGTGATGATGACGAGATCCCACAGGAAGATGCACAAGCACCTCGCACTAATCGGTGGAGAGAGATTTTTAGAACCAATCGAGATCCTAGGCAGGGGCTCAAGCTTCACTTTGTGCCCAATTGCACAACGGAAGGTGTCAAAATGGAGATGGAGAACATACAAGATGAGGTAAGCTTCTGCAGCCATACTTTGATTGGGTCTATTATTGGGGGGGGGGGGTGGGCATCACTGTGCCGATGTTACAGGGTTTTGTGATGAAAAACTGGAATCATGTTGAGAGACCTAAAATTCATGTTCATCAAAGGGGTTGGTTTCTGCTGAAATTTGGGAGTGAAGAAGATATGGAGTTAAATTTGCAAGGGGGACCCTGGCATATTCAGAATTGTTATATGATTCTAAAACCCTGGTCAGCTGATTTTTCGTTCTCGCATGATGAATTGACCAGAGTACCTGTATGGGCTGTTTTGCCTAACTTTGATGTTCAATATTGGTCAGCTAGTGGTTTGTCTAAATTGACCAGTGCAATAGGGGTACCACTGTATGCAGATAGGTGTACTGCTGAAAAATGCAAAATCTCTTATGCTAGTGTATTAGTTGAAGTTAACATCACTAGAGATTTACCTAAATCTGTGCCCCTATGGTCACCTTTTGGGAAGAAGATATTGCAGAAAATTGAATATGAGTTCAAACCTAAATATTGTACGCAGTGAAAGAGGGTGGGACATGTACAATGCAATGTTAGACAAGAATGGGTTCCTAAGAAATCTGCTGCTCCTTTGGTTCAGAATGAGGGTAACCAGGGTGGTTTAGTGGTAACTCAGCCCAGTGTGCCTGCTTTAGTGGGAGGAGATCTTGCCCCTGCATTCAAGATGAGGTGGTTTCTACTTTGCAGAATGAAAGTATACAGGTTGAGGACAGTTTCAGTGAGCATTGAGCCAGTTGGGGAAATTGGTGGTGACAAAGGTTGGACCTATGTAGGGAGTTCTTCAGCTCCTACTGCAATGAAGCCAGTACAACAAAGTCCCTTTAAAAAAGCTACAATGATAGGTAAAAGCTTTGCAGCTGCAAAGGTGAGGTCTGTTTTAAATGGCAACAAATTTAAAATCACTAGTACAGAAAGTACCTTGTGCGACGGTTCAAAACACTAATATGCGTCGGTTTTGAACCGTCGCATATGCAAGGGACGCACATGCTCAAGAGCATATGCGTCGGTTGGTGAACCGACGTGCGTCGGTTGAGCAGAAGAACCGACGCACAAAGTCTGACTTTGTGCGTCGGTTGAGGTTTGACAACCGTCGCCTATAACAGGCATGTGCGTCAGTTGTTTACATCAACCGACGCACAAAGTCAGACTTTGTGCGTCGGTTCTTTTGCTCAACCGTCGCACAAAGATTTTATTTTTTATTATTATTTTTTGTTTTTACGAAATTCCGCAATTAAATCTCTTAAAACAAAGTAAGCCTATGTGGGATTCGAACCCACATCTTTTGTGCTATAACACAATTGCTCTACCATCTGAGCTAATAAGAATAATTATACAATTTTCTACAAAATAATACTTTCAAAATATAGAACCTTAGAATTTGCTAACACAAAGTTGCATACATGTATATAGATGATACACTTCTTGTGACAAACGGAGCTCAATCAAGAACAATGAAACAATAATATTAAAGCCAACCGTCAAGACTCAAGAGGCTCCAAGCAGTAGGAGGAAAACAGAAAAAACTAAAGCCACATAGTACTGAATTCCATCGGTTCTAATCATGGTTTCTCAGGCATTACAATAGATTAGAGTAAGATTATTACCACAATGAAAACAAAAAGATAGGAGAAAAAACAACAATTAAAGAAACCCAAAGACAGAGACAGAGAAGAGCACAAGAAATCCAACAACAAACAAATTGTAATCAACGCCCAAAACCAAATTTCAGATACATAACTACAGCAAACCAGCAAAAAATTCCACCAAACAGAAGAAATGAGAAGCCTGAACAAAACGCATAGAGATTGAGAGAAAGAACAAAAAATCTAATATGGACGTCGCATCCAACGCTTGGAAAAGCAGTTCAGTGAAATCAGGTTGCCTTATGTTACTAGAAAACGAGGACCAAACGAAGAAGAAAATAAAAACCATGACTTCTAAACCACTTGAACAATATATGCTAAACGCCTCATCAACCCAAGTTTGCTAGCCCAATTTGTTAATCACTTAGGCCTAAAAATACTCATTTGTATGCTGAAATCAGAGTGAAACAATTAGAGACAGCAACAGCAAAAATAAAACAGAGAGAAACCAAAATAGTCTACCAATTTCAAGTATAATGTTCTGATCTAAATTTTCAGATCAGAAATTCGCAAACATGGGAGAAAACACCTTCTAAAGTGCACGGAAATAAATCCTAATCGATCTGCATTGCTAGTACTACACGTGTATTGCATTTTAATAGAGTTTCCAGCTTTATAACCAGGGAAAATCTAGGTTACAAATGCCATTGTCAAGTCTGAATACAGCAGTAGAATTCACTACGATAACATGGAAAAATCATCGTTTCAGCTCACAAATACATAACCAAACTGAATAAAGTTTGTTGCACACATAGTAGACTTACTAATAATTGATTTTGCAACTTTGAAACTTGCAAAGATAAGCTTAAAGAGGATTTAAATAGGACTGGTACAGCATGTGTTGTTAAAGATTCAGATTCACAAATTGATCCGATTAAGAATTAGAAACAAGGACCTAATCAATGCCTCTGAGCTTCTATATTGTCTTGATTTCTTATCATCTAGGGTCATTAAAAACTCAATAACATGCTGAAAACGCAGGTCGACAATCAGAATCGATCATTAGAACCGGAGCAAAAAGTCTAAAACAAAGAGAACCTAGCCAAAAGAAGTTCGGACTGGAATTTAGCTCAATTCATTTAAAATATCAGCATGTAAGCTTCCATTATTGAACATGGTTTAATCTCTAGCTAACAAGAAGAAGATGTACATATCTGTATTGAGTGCAGAATCAAGGACAAATCACTAACATATTCCACCAAAGCCAAGTACATCAATCTACACTAGTTCTCAATGCAATGATCACAAACACATGTACACAGTAGCTGCACTTAACCTAACAAAAATAGTTGCACTTGACTCTCAAATCTAGATAACTTACGTCACTGCAAATTCTGCAAACTAAGTCAAAGTTTCACTCTTACTAAGGAAGGAACTCTCTACCCATCAAAAAATTATGTGCAATTGTTACACCTTCTCACTCTCTCATCTTCTAAGAACCAACAAGTCTCTGACTATAAGCTGCAGGTTACAGCCCCTCAGGTCTCAGGGGCCAAATTCTACATTAATACAACCTACAATAACTCACATAACTAGTGGTCCAATCATTTAATTCAAAGTAGCAAATGGTTTATTAATCTCTTCTAAGTGATCTCATATATCCTCAATCAATCAATGCTTTAAATCATAAATGCAAAACATAGTGAATTTATCCAAATAAAAAAAAAAAATACAAAATTAGTGAGTTTGGATCAACCAAACAAGGTTAAGGGAACCCACCAAAATACTCTACTTATTTCTATTATCAGTAAGACAGTAACCCAACCCAACACATCAAATAGTCCCAGAATCAAACAGTAAAATTTTTATGGTGAATTGGCAGCACTTTAATGCAATCCAATTAAATGGGTACCTTCTGTTTTTCAGCATGAATGTAACCTTTCACACCAGGAACCAACCTAAACATTTCAAAACCAAAGAACCCCACATCACAATCATCACCCACCAAGAAAACCTATAATAATAACAATAACAATAACAAACCCAGACCACAAAATAAGTAAAAGAGGAGAGAGAAATTAATTACTTGATCATACACATGAAATTAACTGCTGCATTGATCAACACATAAAAGACCCTCAGCTTGTCAGCTGGTAGACTTCTAGCCTGCTCATTTTACAGAAAACAGCAGCTGCAAATACAGGAAAAAAAACAGCAGCTGCAAATACAGCAAAAAAAAAAACAGCAGCAACAGTACAAAAGCAACAGCAATTACAGCATAAACACACCAGCAATAAAAGCAAGTAGCAGCAGCATATTACTGAAAACAGCGACTGGAAATACAGCAAAAAACAGCACCATTTTACAGCAACGAAATCGTACAACAAACAGCAACAGAAACTTACAGCAAAAAGCAACAGCAACTAACAGCAAACGAGTGAACAACAATGGTACTAGTATGTGCAGATGACCCTTTTTACTAGTGTGTGCCAACAGAAAGAACAAATGTAATACAGTGTGAGCCAACAAGTCTAATAAGCATCCCAACACATCGTACATAGGATTTTCACTACACATTGGCATACCCCTAACTTATACAGCAGGTACAGAAACACAACAACTGCAAGGCTGCAATCAGATTAAACAAATCAACTTCATTTGCTTAGAAAAAAGAACAAAAAAAGGTGAAAAGAGTCAAGAGGATAGATTAAACAGGACAGAAACTGGTAGTAGAAAATTGTTGTCTATGATCAACAAATACAGTAACTGTTTCTTTCTTCTTCACTACTTTACTTACTGGACAATAAATGAGAGATAAAAACAAGAAGCGATACAAACCATAATAGTACTCCAGTCACAAATCCTCACTGGGTGTAGATATCTACTTTAATTGCATCATATTATTACCTCTAGTGGAGCCTTGCACCACCAAGAGCAAGAATGATCTTTCGGAACCTGTGTCCTGTTTCTGTAAAGCCTGACACAAAAGCATTTGACAGGGGTTAAATTATGCACCCTTGTGTCCATCAACATAATATCGTACAGTTAAATTAAAACCAAAGATCAGTACATAAGCATGGAAAAATCTGCATTTCAGTTCACAAAAACAAAACCTAACTAAGCAACCATTGCTGCACAAATAGTGGGCATCTTTACACTGAATTTCCAGCTACAGAACATGCAAACCAAACATAAATGGACAGCATTAACATAAATCCTTCGTTCTGGATGGATGGATGATAAAAGGGATGAGGGGGGTGGGAAGGTGTTGGAATCTCCGGATCCGTGATTGGTGCTTGCTGGAACATCAGGGAGTTTAACGACCCTCTGAAACAACAGGAGGTCAATAAATTTTTGTTGCATAATAAACTTGACTTTCTGGTTTTAAATCAAACTAAGGTTAAATTTAATAAGGTGCATGGCATCATGAATAAAGCTTTTAGGAGATGGAAGGGTATAACCAATCATGATGCTCATTACAATGGCGGGGTCTGGTGTTTTTGGAGGGAGGAAGTTCTGGATGTGCAGGTGATTGCTAGCTCTGCGCAGGTTATGCATTTTCTGATTACTTATAAATGCAGTGGGTTATCCTTTTATTTGTCTGCTGTATATGCCTTCAATAAAGTAGAGGGGAGGAGGGAGTTGTGGGATAATCTTATGAATCATGCTGCTAGTATGAATAAACCATGGGTTGTGTTGGGTGACTTCAACACAGTCTTGTGTGAAGAAGAAAGGGTATCTGTGTGCCCAGTTGATGTGAGGGGTCTGGAAGATTTCAATGCTTGCATTGCTGTCTGTTCTTTGCAGGAGTTGACATTTGATGGTCCTTTGTTTACATGGATCAATAAGCAGGAAGGACATATACCTGTATTATGAAGCAGATTCCTTGTTCAGTTCAGTTTCTTAAACCTGACATCTCTGACCATTCACTTGGTATTTTTACAATTTTGCAAGAGGGGAGAAATAAACCTAAATCTTTTAAATTTATCAATTGCTGGAGTGAGAATGATAAATTTCTTGCAATTCTTAAGAGAGTGTGGGATCAACCTTTTAGTGGCTGTGCAATGTTCAGATTGTGTAAAAAGCTAAAATTGTTGAAAAGGGAGTTTAGAGATCTTCACAAGCAGGAGTATAGGGGCATTTCCCAGAAAATTGAAAATGCTTCAAAGAGGTTACAGACTGTTCAAAAGCTAATACAAGCAGACCCTTTCAACTCTGAATTCCATAATGAGGAGAAACAATGGACAGATGAATACTACAAATGGAAGAGGGTTGAAGAATGAGAGGAGTTTCAAGTACCACCCTCGCTGTAAGAAATTTTCACTGGTGCATTGTGTGTTTGCTGATGATCTATTGTTATTCTCTAGAGGAGATACTGAATCTGTTGCTGCATTATTTGATAAATTCAATATATTCTCTGCCTGTTCTGGATTGAAAGCAAATGAGAGTAAATCAGAGATATATTTTGGAGGTGTTGATAATGCTATGAAGCAGAATCTGGGAATGCAGGAAGCGGAACTACCCTTCAGGTACCTAGGAGTACCCTTGACATCAAAAAGACTCCAAGCTTGTCACTTTGATCCTTTAATACAGAGAATGACAGATAGGATACAGTCATGGACATCAAAGTTCCTGTCCTATGCAGGGAGACTCCAACTCATTAAGTCTGTTTTGTTTTCATTACAAAACTTTTGGGCGCAATTCTTTCATATACCCATGAGTGTGATCCACAATATTGAGCAGATTTGCAGACGCTTCTTGTGGACCGGTACAACAAACCCTAGCTCTAGAGCCTTGGTGGCTTGGGAAGATCTTTGTATGCCAGCTGCAAGGGGTGGATTGGGATTATTCAATTTCAAATTTTGGAACAAAGCTTCCCTTGGCAAATTATTATGGGATATTCAACATAATAAAGAGAAATTATGAGTGCAATGGGTCAGTGCTTTCTATATAAAAAACAAGGACTTCTGGGTCATGGAGAAGCCACTACAGGCTGCTTGGCTAATACAGAAGATATTTGATAATAGAGCTGATCTACAACAGTTTGTATGTAATTCTGCTGTGTATAAGGTGAACAAAGCATACAAGACCTTCCTCCCTGTGATGCCTAGAGTATTCTGAACTTCCCTGGTGTGGAACTCTATTGCCATGCCTTGATGGAGATTCATTAGTTGGCTGTGCATAAAGGAAAGACTCCCTGTATGGAAGAATCTGTATAAGACTGGTGTGCATGGTCCTAGTATTTGTATCCTGTGTAAACAGAATGAAGAGAACTTCCAACACACTTTCTTGGAGTGTGAGTTTGTGATGCAGCTATGGCAGAGGACCTTCAAATGGCTGAAGCTCAGCCAACCCAGCTGAAGATGGCCAGATGTGTATAAGCAAATGTGTGATTTAGCCAAGGGCAAGTGTATACAGAAGAGAACTGTTGGTGCCTGCTTTGCTGGAGTTATATACTTCACCTGGAGAGAACGAAATGCAAGAGTATTCCAGGAAAGAAGCTCTAATGCTGAACAGGTGATGAAGATGATCATTGGAGCACTACATGCCAGGGCTGCAGGAGCAACAAACAAGAAAATTAGAGATTATTTCCTGTGTCATTTGAATTATTATTGTTGAGTTTTGTGAGACGTTGAGATGTAGGGTTGTCTATGCCTTTAAGTTTATACTGCTGATAGGATTTTATTTGTCCTAGAGGAGTTGCTATGACTACCTCTAGCTACGCAGGATGTAGGTGTGTTGGTGTGTTTGTGTAATCTGTACTGAACTGTACCCATCCACTTTGGAAGTAATTCAATACAAATATTTACTTTCCAAAAAAAAAAACAATGCTTTTTTCCATCCCAAGGTGAAGGAGAGGAGGGCCATGGCAAGGATCAATGCAATTCAGAATCCCCATGGTGATAGACTCTGTGACCCTTACCAGATAATACAGGAGGTTGTGAGATTCTACAAGGAATTATTTGGCACAACTAAGGAGGTGAATGACTTTGATGCAACTAGGTTTCAAAATGGCCTGGTAATGGAGCTGTGTGCCCCGTTTTCTGATGCAGACATTAAAGCAGCTTTGTTTGATATACCTGATGATAAGGCTCTAGGACCAGATGACTTCTCTTCATGCTTCTTCAAAACATCCTAGGAGGCAACTGGTATGCTTTTATGTACTGCAATTCAAGAATTTTTTATGAATGGTAGATTGTTGGGGGAGATTAACACAACTATAGTGTCCCTGATCCCTAAATGCCCCAATCCCACCACAATGGCAGATTTTCAACCTATAGCATGTTGTAATGTTGTGTACAAAGTCATCACTAAGCTGTTGACAGAGAGATTGAAAATGGTGGTTAGCATGTTGGTGGGAAAAGAGCAAGCTGCATTTATAGTTGGAAGAAATGTTAGCCAGAATCTGTTAATTGCGCATGAAATGGTGCAGCTGTATGGAAGGAAGCATGTATCTCCTAGGGCAATGATTAAAATTGACATAAGGAAAGCCTATGACACAGTTAGTTGGTCGTTCTTGAGGAACATACTGACCCTTTATGGGTTCCCTCTGTGGTTTATTCAGAGGATAATGGTTTGTGTATAGACTGTCAGATTTACTTTTAATATATATGGCACAGCTAAAGGGTTTTTTCAGGGGAAATGTGGGCTGAGACAAGGTGAGCCTATGTCTCCGTACTTGTTTGTGCTGTGTATGGAGGGGCTGTCAAGATTGCTTAGGCCTCTTATGCATATTTGTGATTTCAATCCTCACCCTAAATGTAGCAGAATTGAGTTAAACCACATTATCGTTGCGGATGACTAGTTAATTTTTACTAGAGGGGATGAGCTGTCACTTGCAAAAGTTGTGGAGGTGTTTGAGTGTTTTGCTGGCTTCTCTAGGCTTTGTGCTGATCAAACTAAAAGTTGCATATATTTTGCTGGTGTGGATGACATGGTAAAGAATTCTATCATGAGGAGGACTGGATTCATTGAAGGAGAATTGCCTTTTAGGTCCTTGGATTGCCTCTGTCCTCAACCAGGCTTACCAAGGCTCTATGTAGGCCCTTATTTGAAAAGATTGCTAGGAGTATTACACATTGGGCGAGTAATTTGTTGAGTTATGCAGGGAGATTACAGCTCCTGGGCTCTGTGGTTTTTTCAACACAAGTGTATTGGTCTGATGTCTAAAGAAGTTATATATGATATTGAAGTTATATATGATATTGAAGCACTTTGTAGAAGATTTCTGTGGGGTAAGCTACAACAATCTCGTTTCTTGGCCCCTGTGAGCTGGAAAACTCTTTGTACACCTAAAGCTAATGGTGGTCTGAATGTTGCTAATAGCAAGCTGGTGTGGTGGGCTTGTAACCCAGGGGAGGATGGATGTTTTGTCAGCATGGATCAAAGCTTACCACCTGCAGAGGGATGATTTCTGGTTTGTTAAGCAGAAATAAATATCTTCTTGGATTTGGAGGAAGATACTTCAAACTAGGGACAAATTGATCCAGGTTTGTGGTGATGTGAATGCAGCTAAGGATTTACTGGCCTCCTGTGTTAGTGGAGGTAAGTTGAAGTTGGCAAAAGCTTATGTTTTTTTCCTTAGGGAGTTGCCAAAGGTCAGATGGTCTGGAGTGGTTTGGGGTCCTATTGCTCGACCAAGGCATAGCTTTATAGCATGGATGGCATGTCAAGATAGATTGTTTATAAGGGTGCTGTATGGCTGCTGTAAGGACCTGGGATTTTCCAACCTTGTTTCCACGGAGTGCGTCCTTATAGAAAATTTGTCAGTTGGGGGCTTAGATAAGTTCAAGGAACCATCGAGTTAGAAAAGCTTTTGAAAAGACTTGAATTGAATAAAAACCATGAAAGAGGTCACAAATCTGCTATCGGTGTTTTATCGAAGGGACAAATCGAGGGGACAAACCGAAGGGACAACCCAATAGCGTGAAAAGTGAACTAATCATGTTTTTAGAAAGACTCCCGCTTATATAAAACATATAAGTATCCAAGAATAAAGGGTTTGGGGGCGAAGGTACGAGGTGGGAAGGTGTTAGGCACCCAACTCGCCCGTATTATGACGGCCTCTACTAACTCAAGTTTGCTTAATAATTTAAAGACATAATTCCCATGCAAAACCGGATTAACAACCTAGACTTAGACTATTAATTGGTTCATCATAAGCATCACAACATTTATTTTTAACCCTTATTTAGACATGTATTTGATTGACAAGTTGAGCAGCACAACGACTATACAGACAGTATTTAGGAAGCGATAAAAACGTGACCTAGCATGATATCTACATTATGACTACTAGAAAATAAATAAATAAGCAGTTAATTTAATTTGAGCCCTCAGGAATTTGTACCTGAACTGTAGGCTATATTTGACAAGAATAGTAAAAATAGATCTCAAGTTTTAGAAGAAAGAGGGAGAAGCTCGGGTGTACTCAACTGAGAATAGAGGTTGCCAACTGTAGGCTGTATGTTTTGAACTGAGGGTGAAGGGTTGTTTATATAGGCGTGGAGAAGTAGGGTTGCACGGTCGAATTTGAGCTGAAAAATGAGACGGGCTTGAAAAATAAGCCGGGCCCGAAGGGAAGTCAGCGCCGCTAGCGGCCTTGGGAAATTGGTCAGAGCCACTAGCGGCCCTGGGACTTTCCCCAGGGTCGCTGACGACTGTCAGCAACCAGCTGGATGACGTCATCCAGCCCATTTTCATTTTCCCGGAGGATTTTAAATATTTCGAAAAACATGAAAAGACCGTTTTACCCCTAAACGGTAAAAGACGGTTTTACCCTAAATCGCAACTTAGCGACCGGGAGTCGGATTTGAGGCATGAGACGTGTCGTTGGAAAGCTCTTGAACGGGGCTTCTGAATGGAATGGAATGAAGGAGTGTTTGGAGGGAAAAACCTGAGACCTTATCTTAACTATTAAAGTAAAATAGCAGTTCAAGCTTAAAAATTACTCCTTTCATAATCGGGCTTTTGCGGAGAAATCTGAAGACACTTTTTTGGCGTCTACAGCTGCGCAAGTTTGGCAATCAGTTCTGAAGTGGATGGGATTGAGAAGGGGTCAGTTAAACTTCAAGCAGGAGATAAGGTGGTTTGATAGGAAATGCAGAGGGAGAAAACTACTTAGCAAATTTAGAAGAGCGGTCTTTGTAGCCTCTATATATGAAATCTGGGGTGAGAGAAACCAGAAGGTTTTTTGTAATAGGAGCAGAACTGTTGATGAGATTGTTAGGGCAATTTAAGTAGGGGTGAGTTTTCGCTTTCTTCGCTGATATGGGGAGAAAGCAGTAGATTTATTAAGCAACCTTTAATAGTGATGATCACTTGAGTGGTGCGCCTCTTAGAACTAGGTTGTAAGCTTTATTCCCAAGGGTGCTATTTTGGCATACATTTGGCAAATGGAATATAATTGACCATTTTCCAAAAAAAATAATTAATAATAATAATAGTAACTCCCATATCCTAATTCAACTAAAAGTACATAACAATGTTTCCCGAGGAAATTAACAATTCTTCCTTCTAACGTGCTCACTCCAACGCTTATTCATCAAAACGACATGTAAAACGTATAAGGAGAGAAACAAGGGAAAACAAAGAAGAAAATCAGCAAAAGTTGGTAACTCTACTCTACCCCGTAAAATTCATTTGCAAACCTTTACCTAGATTTTCCAAAATATTTTTTTTAAATTCATTTCACAAGCAGAAAGCACCAAACCAAGCACACGCACACGAATCATATATTTATTTATTAATCTTTAAGCCATCTTGTTTAGAGGAAAGAACGACAAGACAAAATTCCACCAATGGAGAAGGGATTTCAACCTTTCCATAAAATAAATATTTCCACCAACTGGTCAGCAAAGGTCTAAATGTGCACACTCCAGTCTAAAACTTTTACGGTATAAATGGATGACAATGGAGCCAAATTTTTTTGAATATCCTCTTGAGTAGTTTGTTTTTTATTCGAATAGAAGAAGAAAAGAAGTGAAGCACAAAGTAAAGATTAATTAGCAATAGCTTTACAAGCTCAAAACCGAAAGAACAAAGAAGAAGATGAACTAGCTAGACTTGTTACCTCAAATACTTAAACTTGTTCTTGGATTACTAGTTCTCTAATGGCTTTGAATATTTCTTAGAGTTCTCAAGAATGAAGAAAGAAGAATTTAAATGATGTGAATTATTGTTGTTGTTATGTAACTGGTTGGGAAGAGAAAAAGAGAGAAATGATTTTGCGTGAAAGGCAATAATAACTTGTAAGTTTAGATCAATTTTTGGAGAAGAGAAAAATTTCAACAAAAATGGATTTAGGCTAGATTAGATTCCTTGATTGAACATGACAAGTGGGCATGACTAAATTCATAAATTACTACTCCATTTCCGTTTTCTTTTCCTTGATCACCAAGCATAAACAAGGAGAAAAATCTTGATTTCTCAAGAGAATTGTATTGGATAATAATGTGGAATTTTGGTGGGTTGTTGATGTTGTTGGGCTCGGGTTTAGGGAGAGAAAGAAATTGGGATTCGGTCCCCACAAAACCGAGCACAAGTCCACAAAATCGAGACTCAAATTAATACACTAACTTGACCCAAAACAAATAAATAACACCCATTGGGTATAACATGCATAATTAAGATAATCAAGTGTCCTTAGCCAGTAAGAAGCAATCATTAGCATTAAACAAGTTTAATTAGCAACTAGATAAGTTTAAACATTTTTGAATATTATACTATACAAAATTCAACTTAAAACTTAATACATAATAAAAATAGTAACTTCCAAATCTTAATCCAACTAATAAAGCATAAACAATATTCTCGATGAAAAATAACAATTCTTCCTTCTAGCGTCCTCACTCCAACGCTTATTCAACAAACCCACCTGTAAAATATATAAAAGAAACAAGAGAAAACAAAGAAGAAAATCAGTAAAATTCATTAATCATTTAACCATCTTGTTTAGAGGGAAGAACCACAAGACAAAATTCTACCAATGAAGAAGGGATTTCAATCTGTCTATGCCATAATAAGTTATTTCCACCAACTGGCTAGCAAAAGTCAAGTGTGCACACTCCTTTGTAAAACCTCTATGGTTTAAAAGGACGACATTAGAGTGCCACAATATGTCTGTAACCTAGTCTACATTATGGAAACCATTATAACCAAACTCATGGGATCAATACCCTAAGAATCAAAATAAGTACATAGCTTGTGCAAACCACATTCTCACAAGATATAAAAGTATCCACCATATCCATGTCTAACCTTTAGGGGATCCTACCTAAAGGTCTCTTAACCCTCACCATAACTTTAATTATCATGATCATACCAACAACAATAATTCACATCACTTAGATCATACAAAATTCAATAACAATCCAATTTCAATGTACTCATATCCCATATGAACTAATCACAAGGTTCTATTCATCATTCACCCTATAAAATCCAATATCAATATAAATGTAATCGATTATAAGTCAATATTCCATAACTCAGCCAAACTATGCTTCCCATATAATTATCTCACACAATTAATCCATCATATGTAATCTTTAAATATGATTACCATAAAACTTAATCTTTAAATATGTAATCTTTAACTCATTATAAACTAATTTACCATAAAACCATCTTAAATAATAAATCCATGATCATGGAACATAATTCAATTTCAACTTAGTCCATCCAATCATACTCATATATATAACTTATCATATACTCAAACTTTTCAAGGGATTGAGTAAAATTATAAACGCATAATTATCTTAATTCCTACGCTCCAACAAGTTAAAGCTAGCTCCAACTAATCTAGTCGGTGACCTAGACTCCTAACATTCACAGCCAGATAATATAAGTTTACAACTTGGATTTTTTGTTCAGAACTACCTTGTTTGGGGTGGGTTTTGTGACTTACTACCTTAAAAGTTTTTTTTTGTGGGGAACTACCTTAGAAAGCCAAAAACCTTGTTGACCAGTACCTTTGACCATATTTTTGGGTATATTTTTCTGAAATCCCGAAAATGCCCTCACGTGAGGCGCACGTGAGAGCACTTAAATGAACCCCCCTTTTTTATTCAGTTTTAAGCCCTTTAAACCTTGTTGCCTATCTCCATTGTAAGCCCTTTAAACCTTATTAATTTTTTTTTCTTTCCCTACCATTTATTCAGCATCCTTACCCTCTTTCCCATCTTCACCATCATCGTCATCTTCCCATTTATAAGTCTCATCCTGAAGCTCAAATGCAACTACCCATTTACCCAGCTCACCCGTTTTACCCATTTGAACAAGCAGTTCAAAGTATTAGCAAATTAGCATGTGACTTATTTCAAACCAAATTATTATAAAGATCAGGACCTTTTTCCCATGAATTCCCCCTCAAGCTAAAAACATCAGTAGCAATACTAGTTGTGGCTTCTGGTCTCGGTGGTTCCAAATCCAAAGCCAGAATCTTGTAATAATTGGAAACAGAATCATAGCCAAACCCCAAATAATGAGCTCTTAATCCACTAATTGGTTGGTAAAAACGGGTTGATGGGTTAAAAATTACAGAAAGATCCTCAAGACAGAGAAAGCCATTGGAAACGGGTATAAATACGAGACAGAGAAAGCCATTGCAAATGCCCACCACTATTTGGATAATTATGATTTGACAGGGTTAGGAAGATGGGAAAGAATGAAGACGATGATGATGGTATAAAAAAATGGTGAAGAACAGAAGGAACGGTAAAAAGGGGGAAAGAAAATAAAAAGAGGAAAAAAAAATTAGGCCTGAAATTATAGGAATACACCATAAATACACAAAAACATAATATTTTAGTTAAATATTGGATTTTTTGTTCAGAAGAACTACCTCCATTGAAGGACCACTACCTTACAAAGGGGGGGTTTCATTTAAGTGCTCTCACGTGCGCCTCACGTGAGGGCATTTTCGGGATTTCAGAAAAATATACCCGAAAATATGGTCAAAGGTACTGGTCAACAAGGTTTTTGGCTTTCTAAGGTAGTTCCCCACAAAAAAAAAACTTTTAAGGTAGTAAGTCACAAAACCCGCCCCAAACAAGGTAGTTCTGAACAAAAAATCCTTACAACTTATAACCCAAAGTATAAAACTCTTACAAAAGTTTAAGCCTATTTAATTCGTGTGATGTGTCCAAATGCCGAGTCCTTACCTATATAAAAAGAGTCTAAGGGGTGTCAATGAATTTGCGGAAATAGTCGTTAAAGCCAATGACGACTCTAGCTGGGCTTCTTATTTTGAAGGCAGCTGGGCCTTTGGGCTTTAAAACTTAAATCAGACTTTTGACATTGTAACCGTTCATTTACGCCCTCTGTTTCCTTTTCAGTGTTCTGATTCTAGCCTCCTAACTCTCCCATCTTCTAGAATCCTCCATCGAACCCAAAAAATATTGGAGGTACCCAACATGCTGAATGTTCAAAAGAATTAGCGGCAAACTAAGAGACTTCTCTCTCAGGTTAGCTTTTTTTGTTTTTAATCTTATTTTTTTGTTAATATAATTTCAATTCATAGATTTTCAGGATTTCCTCACCCCAAAGCAAAATCTGAGTACTTGATTTTGTGGTTGATACTGTTGATTGATAGATTCGTATAAATAGTCAAGATCATTTACAATTTCTGTTGCATATTTATTTTTTAGGTCTTCCTTGATTTATCATCAACCATCAAGGTATCAGATCTTACGGAATGATTTTTCTTTCGTTATTTGATTTTTCCCACTCTCCTCTGGTATCTTGTTTCTATTTAATTCAATTGTTTTTTCTAATTTTTCGTAGTAAATTTCACTGGAATTTATTTTTAAATTTGTGTGGCAAGTGCATGTAAATTGATCAATACTGGTATTCTTAAAAGCTCTTTTATCCCTAACTTCATTAATCTTTGCAAGTTGAGTACTTAATACTTTGTAATGGATAATTTTGTTAGGTTTTTGGATTTGTGAATTGGGAATGTTTTGTTTGTTGTATAATTATGTTCAATTATCTGTTTGAGCTAATGAGAGGATTTTGGATTGGTGATTGAAGTCTTACTTGTTCTGGATCTGGGTTTTTGAATTGATATAGTGATGCATGCGTTCATTATTTAATGATTTATTCATTCAATGTTCCTCGTTGTAAAGATTTGATCTGTGAATTGTTATGTTATCTTATCTTACACAAATTAAACAGATGAGGAGAAAAATTTGTGGGTGGGTTTGTATTATTTGAATGCATGATGAATTACATGCCTTAATCTGCTTGTAATAATGTTAATTGCATATTGGGTTTTGCTTATTTTTGATTAATGGTGGATTAGTTTTCGTGTAACTCATAAAGAAGTGGTTGTATTTTTCTTCTTGTTTTAGCAGATTCGAGGTGACCCCGATGATGACAACTGCACCAGCAGCTGGAAAATGGTTGAGAGGTATAGTACAAGCTGTTACGTTCCTTCTGGGGATAGTTTGGTGATTATGGGTATATCAAAAAAGGGGATGTCATTCCACTCGAAAGGGCCCTCACATTATTATCTCTAATGACACCTAGACTTCAGTAATGTTGATCTTTCTCTTTGATTATTTTGAATACTACTTGTTTAGGTTCATTGGATTATTTTCCCATTGCCAAAGTTGCATCTTTATTTGCTTTTTTGGGTGATTTGTTTGTAGTTAAATGACTTCTTACCGACTTAGCTAAGCTGCTTTTTACTATTGCTACTAGCTTGTGTCGATACACTAGCCCGACAAAGTCAGTACATTAACATTGTAATACAACACAATCAGAGTGGCATTTTCAAAGGTAACTTAGCCCATTAACTATTCAGCAACATAGCATCAGATTAGAGATGCAAATGCTCAGGCTCATGAACTGGCCTCAATTAGGATGCAAATGTGAAGTGGGGGAATTTGAAGGGCACAAAATGTGGGAGTTGGAGTTGCACATAAATATGAATTTTATTTCATTGATAGTTATTTTGTAATGTGAATAGATCTTATTATGCAACTGTTTATCTTGCACATATCAAATAGAATGATTTATACACGTGCAACGCACGTGCCGTTTTACTAGTTTAGTGAAAACCAACAAGAGGTATTATCCAATGATACAAACCTTTAAAACAAGACTTTTAACCTACGTAAAACAAATCAATTTGAGACCAAATTAAATCTGAAATTTTATCTCCACCAATAAAAATTAAAACCAACCAACTCCCGTCTCCCATACTCCCTGCTAGTACTCACGACATAACCCCAATTCGCCGACAACACCATGATCATCATGATCATAGACATTAGCACCACCTTCCACCAATATTTTTTTTTGTAAGCAAGGAACTTCCCACACCATACTCTAGTAGCAAGACAGAACGTAAAGAATTTATAGATCAGTAAAAGTACTCCTGAACCAAATCCATTCAACAGAAATTAGTAATTGATCCGAAAATAACTACAATCACGATATTTTCACCAAAAACCAATCTGAAAATACTCTTTTTTTTTTCTTTCTAAATAAAAATAATCAATATACAAATTCTAAACGTACCTAAATGTTAAATCTATTTAACTAACATGATCAACCATAAGGTTAGGTCAATAGATCTCCAATAAAAAAAATTAATAAACAACAGGGACATTTTCTCTCTCTAGACTCGATTCTCTCTTGGCGATCGTTAGTGGCTGCTAATGTAAGCCGTCACCATGGTGGTGGGAACTCGAGGTCCGGGGTATAGAGGACGGAACTTTGGCAATCGCGGTGGTAGGCACGACCAGGATAAATCAATTGATGACGCAGATGTGATTAACCCTCGAATTTCAAGGGAAACCCCCGATGCTTCAAGAGTGGCGAGGAATTTGAACCTCGAACTTCAAAACCTGAGTGCAAAACAAATTGATGGGGTTATCAAAATTCTCACCTCGGTGATAAGCCCATTGGATGCTGGTACCCAAACAAAGGTGCATGAAGAACTCAAGTCGGTGCTGCGCAGTAGGCAAAAGGGCTCTGGTGATCAATCATGGGCGGACTTGACGGATGTTAAAATTCCGGAACCAAGTAAGTCATCTTCTCCATGGGATCAATTTGATATTTCTAAATTGAGTTCTGTTGGGTTTAAACTGAAATATGTAGCTCCAATTGAAAATCAGGGAGTTAAAATATGTAAAATTGACCTAGATGATATTCAGAAGGAAGTTGATTATTATTGGAGTTCTTCTGTAGCATGCTTTATTATGGTGCAAAACCCCCATTTCAGATCATGAATGGGTTTATTAGACGCATATGGAAAAACTATGGAGTTGATAAGGTGGTCATGATGAAGAGTGGTCTCACTTTACTGCATTTTGAAACTGATATTGGGAGAGCTGAAGTCCTAGAGGCTGGGGTATTTCATTTTGACAGCAAACCCTTAATTGTGAGACCCTAGGGAGAGGATCTCGAATCTATCTGTGAGGATGTGCACTCTGTGCCCATTTGGGTCAAATTGCACAATCTTAATGTCAGGTACTGGAGTCCTATAGGGATCAGTAAAATTTGTAGTTTAATTGGGCAACCAATTATGGTGGATAAAAATACTGAAATGAAAATGGGTGTTGATTATGTGAGAGCTCTTGTGGATGTGAAAATCAAAGGGCCATTTCCAGAAGAAGTAGTGTATGAAAATGCAATGGGCAGGCTTATTACTCAAGCTGTTGAGTATGAGTGGAAACCTGCAAAATGCTCTTATTGTCAATTACTTGGGCATGAAGAGGCAAAATGTAGAAAGAAGCTACCAAAGAATCAGTGGCAGCCAAAGCAATCAATTCAGGTTGTGAAAGATAATCCTACAGGGGTTGAAGTTGTACATGTGCAGCTAGAAAAGCCTACTAGCACCCCAGTAGCAAGCAAGGAGGGAGAATGGCAAACAGTTCAGTCAGCAGCTGCTAAAAAGAAAATAAGAGAGGGTGAAGCTAGTGTGAGTACTGGGAACCAATTTGATGCTCTGAATGAGGTGCACCAGAGGGATTTCTGGATTTTATGAATGTGCAACATGATCAAGGGCCAAGCCCAGATGGTCATGGATAGAATTCTCTCCTGGAATGTGCGTGGCCTTAATTGGCCAAATAAGCAAAAAGAGGTATCCCTCTTTTGCAGCAGGAATAATTTTGGATTTTGTTGTCTTGTTGAAACAAAAATAAAAATAAAAAAATGTGTAGAAAGTTGTGCTCGGGTTTGTGCTGGCTGGGATAGTTTCATGGATCATAGCAGTCATCACTTGGGGAGGATCTGGCTTTTTTGGAGACCTGATGTCTTTCAGGTTCAAATTCAATTTGTATCTGCACAACTAGCCCACTGCATAATCACTCATAAAGTAACAGGTAACAGTTTTGCTGCCTCTTGCAACTATGCATTTAATGTCAGCTCTCAAAGGACTGTGTTATGGAATGATTTGAGGAGGATACATGGGAATATCAATGTACCTTGGCTCTTAATGGGTGATTTCAACTGTATGCTTGATGTTGAAGAAAAATTAGGGGGTGTTCTTCTAATCTATGCAGACATAAGGGATTTTAAGGAATTTGTGGAGGATTGTCAACTACAAGATCTCAGATGGAATGGATGTAAGTACACATGGAGTAATAAGCAGCAAGATGGTAACAGGTCTTGGTCCAAGCTAGATAGAATGCTTGTGAATGGTCTGTGGATTCAGGAATATGTAGACTCTGAAGTATTATTTGTTGAGACCTAAAATAAAGCCTAAACCCAAAGGCCCGGAAGTGCCAAGCAACCAAGTCAATCCAGCCCATGGGGCTTTCCCCAGCATAGGCCCATCGTACGAGCTGGACATCGATAGCCACTCCCAAGAGGGCACGTGTCGTCCCAGTGGCAATTCCAAGGGAAAACTTCACACTATAAATACCAATCTCGAGGTATGTGAAAAGACAACTAGTCTTAACTAATCATTACTGGCACTACACCCAAGACTGACTTAAGCTTCGGAGCGGGGATCCCGGAACCCCCCCGGGCTAGTTGACGTTCTTGTGTGTGCAGGTACCGAAGCCGTCACCCAAGAAAAGGAAATCCAACGCCCGATTAGAAGTACTCCCGACACAGGAAAAAACCCCACAACATTATTCATGGTGGAGGGGGTATCTGATCACTCTCCAGCAGCATTATCTTTTGGTTCTCAGATTAAAAGAAGTTCACAACCATTCAAGTTTTTTGATATGTGGGTGGATGACCCTCAATTTCATAATTTAGTTACACAGGCTTGGAGGACTGAAATTGCAGGGTGTAAAATGTTTCAAATCACCAAGAAAATGAAGTTGTTGAAAAGCTCATTGAAGAAACTGCACAGACATATTATGGGACATCTTGAGCAAGCAACAGATGCACCGTGCCCAGGAAAATGTTCACAAATCACCTACTGATAGCATGTTACAGCACACAGAGAGGGAGGCTAGGAAGAAATTTTATGATGTGAATATTGCTGTTGAGAAGCTCTTGAAACAAAAGAGTAAAGTGGACTGGAAAAAGCTTGGTGACTCTAACACAGCTTATTTTCATGCTGTAATTAAACAAAGGAGACATAAGGGGAGAATTTCAGCTGTCACAGATTCTGATGGGAACAGGACAACTGAGCATGAGAAAATAGTGGCTTATTTTGTGGACTACTTTGCTGATATGCTTGGTAATTCAGTTCCTAGAAGACATATTGAAGAAAATGTTGTTTGCAATGGCCCTGTGTTAAATGTTGCCCAGTAACTGCAACTTATTGCACCCTTCACTAGTGAGGAAATTAGAAAAGCTTTTTCCTCTATTCCTAATATGAAGAGTCATCCACTGGGGGATTTTATAAAGCTGCTTGGCACATAATTGGAGATGATATCATAGCTGCCACTCAAGATTTCTTCACAACTGGGAAGCTCTTGAAAAGCATTAATTCTACTGCTATTGCATTGGTCCCTAAAACTGAAGGTGCTAGTACTGCAGTTGAGTTCAGACCAATAGCCTGTTGCAATGTACTCTACAAGGGTATTTCTAAACTTTTATGTTCTAGACTGAAGGGAATTCTCCCTTTAATTGTGAATGAAAATCAGGGTGCATTTGTATCTGGGAGATCAATAGCTCACAATGTATTGATTAGTCAGGATATTATCAGACTGTATGGCAGAAAAACACATCCCAGAGATGTTGATGAAGATTGATTTGCGAAAGGCATATGACACTGTTAACAGGAGATTTATGATGGAAATTCTCGCTGAGTTTGATTTCCTAGTAAGTTCTACACATGGGTTCAAGCATGTATGATGTCTACCAGCTTCTCTGTAATCATCAATGGTGAGTTGTGTGGCTATTTTAAGGGTGGGAGAGGCTTGAGGCAGGGTGATCCCATTTCACCTCTGCTATTTGTCTTAACTATGGAGTATTTGACCAGGAAGATACAGAAGGAAGCAGATTCCAGTAATTTTCAATTTCATCCACAATGCAGGCCACTCAAGCTAGCCAGCCTTTTCTTTGCAGATGACCTACAACTGTTTTGCAAAGGTAACACTAACTCTGTGTCCATCTTGCAACAGTGCCTTGTCCATTTTGCTGAGATGTCTGGTTTATGTGTAAACTCACTAATATCTTGTATTTACACTGCTGGAATTGATAAAGAGATTGAAGAGAGAATTGTCAATCTGACTGGTTTTGTGAGAGGTAGCTTCCCAATGAAATATTTAGGGCCCCCATTATCTCCCACAAAATAAAAGAAAACTGATTGTCAAGTGTTATTAGATAAAATTGCTGCAACGATAAAATGTTGGACTAGTAGACATTTGTCATATGCTGGGAGATGTCAGTTGGTAAATTCTGTGTTATTCTCATTACAAGTATACTGGGCATCTATGTTTATTCTACCACAGCATATTGTCAACAAGGTGGAGCAACTGTGTAGACAGTTCTTAAGGGATCAGGATGTGAAGAAGACTCCTCTGGTGGCCTGGGAAAATGTCTATAAATCCAAAGCAGCTGGGGGTCTCAATATCAAGAGTTATAGGGAATGGAACACTGCAGCTATCGGGAAGCATATCTGGGCAGTAGCTTCGAAACAGGACATCCTATGGGTGAAATGGGTCCATGCAATTTATATGAAACAACAACACTTTTGGGATTACAGGGCCAAAGGAGGGAATAGCTGTTTGATGAGTGCGTAAATTGAGCTATTATTCATATGATAAACGCACTCATTTGATTGGTTTCATGGTAATTATATCATTTCTTTGTGAGATATTATGATTATTGTGATAAAGATGACTGCTTGGGGTATGTTTGTGTTTTGATGTGTTTTTACGATATTTTGAGACCCCGAGGCTTGGTAGAGACTTTGGAGATGATTTGGAGTCGCAATCGTCAAAGAAGAAGTCGAGGAAGATGCCTTAGAGAAAGCCAAGCGAGAAGAGAAGTGCAAAAATGAAGTTTAAGGCAAAATTGCATTTGCATGACCTTGCGAGTTTGAAGGCTAGACCTTGCATGACAATGCAAGTAAGTCAGTAAGCTTAAGAAGGGTTGCACGACCATGCAACTTTCCTTCGCATTTTCTGCACGACCATGCGAACTGCCATTTTCACGAGAACTCATTCGTGACCTTTGCCATTCCATTAGCTTTTAATCCAAACCCGACTACACTCATTTTGGGGGGTTATAAAAGGGGAGAGAACTCATCTCTTCCATCATCTCTTAGTACCCTCATCTATCTCTCTGATAGTTTTACAAACACTTTTATGCTTTTTTAGATTAGAATCAAACTCTAGTTTATTTTTGCAATTTGGAGATTGAAGTTGTTCTTTTCAAACTTTGTTCAAGTTCTTGATATCTATCAATGAAGCACTTTTGGGTATTTCTTATCCTTACTTTCTTTTCCCATATCTCTATTTCATTTAGATTAATTTCACTTTAGTTTATGATTGTTCTTGAATTGTTGTTCATTCATGTTTAATTTAGTTTTCTTTGTTTGCTTATTGTTCTTGAATAGTATGAGTAGATAATTTCCCTTTATCTGGGATTGATGTAACTTGATTGAATTGCTTGATGTTTAATTAGATAATTGAAAACTAGCATGTCGTTGGAGTGTTTCACAATGATTGATTGTTTGCTTATTGTTTATCCTTGGTGATCAATTTAAATTCGAGAGAAGAATCTTGATCGCCCGAACTCAATCTTTCATCAAGTTTGCTTAACCACGAGAGTAGGTTAGAATTACTTGGGGCTTTTTGGATAGAATTATGTTCTTCATGTTCTTGATATTTGCTTGACTCCATGAAAATAGGTAGTCGAGTTTTATATTGAGTTTCGCCTTTGATTCTTCGAGAGAAGGCTTTAGGTTCTTTGTCCGTCCTTGCAACATTCGACATGACATGCTAGTTGAAGTTTATTTATCCGCCATCAAGTAGTTTAATTGAGTGAAATCAACCCTAGGTTCTTTAATCTTGCTATTTTCTCATCATTGTTACCGATTTAGTTCTTTGCTAAAATCACCAAAAATCCGCTTTTAATTGCTTAGCTTGTTAAATTTAAGAAATCCTAGTATTTGGAATCGAAAGCTCCCTGTGGATACGATATTTTATTACGACGATATACCCGTGCATTTGCGGGCCTATCAAGTTTTTGGCGCCGTTGCCGGGGAGCTAGGCGTTATTCCAATATTGGGCGGTTTCTTAGATAGACTAGACTAAGCACGTGTGTGTGTGTTACTTGTGTGTTTTCTATTATTCTTGCTTTTGCATTTGATCCTCTTTTCTAGTGTTTGTGGTGCATGACCAGGAATCAAGGGTCAGACAACCTCTTACCTTTGGACCCCGAGATCGAAAGAACATCATGTTCCGCTAGAAAGAGAGCACGAAAACGCCTACAGGAAGAGTTGAGAAAGCAACGTGAGCTTGAACTAGAACATGATAAATTTCAATAATTGGGCCTTAACAAGTGAGCACACACACAAGATAAGTGAGGTTCCAACCCAAAACCAATTGGCAATGGGTGGAGTAACCCACTTCCTTATATGTATGCTCAAGATCCTTTAATCTTTCCATGTGGGACATTAACCCACTTCAATACCCCACCTCACGCAAAGACCCATCATGGGCTGAAGCGTGGACCAATCAAAGCCTACTATGGGCCAGTCACACGCGCGTGGGCCAACAAGGGGGTCATAAAGGCAGGACCAAACCTGGCTCTGATACCATATTAGTTTATGGAAGAAAATACACAACTTTTCTGAATGTATGAAATTGTTTACATCATATCCTATTTATAGAAAATACATATTATGAAGAGGCACCTTGAATAATTGGGCCTTAACAAGTGAGCACACACACAAGATAAGTGAGGTTCCAACCCAAAACCAATTGGCAATGGGTGGAGTAACCCACTTCCTTATATGTATGCTCAAGACCCTTTAATCTTTCCATGTGGGACATTAACCCACTTCAATACCCCACCTCACGCAAAGACCCATCATGGGCTGAAGCGTGGACCAATCAAAGCCTACTATGGGCCAGTCACACGCGCGTGGGCCAACAAGGGGGTCATAAAGGCAGGACCAAGCCCGCTCTGATACCATGATAAATTTATCAGAACAAGCTACCATGGGGGATGATCTTAGATCCCACCGTTAGTAACATCGGTTCGAGTATCACGAGGCCGGTTATTGCGGCCAACAATTTTGAGATCAAAACCTCTTTCATCTCCTTCATCAAAGAGGACCAATTCCATGGCCTCAATGGTGAAGACCCCAACGATCACATTGCTCTATTCTTAGAGAAATGTGACACCTTGAAGATGAATGGGGTTAGTGATGATGCACTTCGCCTCCGCTTATTCCCATTTTCCTTAGCGGGGAAGGCGAAGCAATGGTTGAATAGCTAAGAGACCAACTCATTCACTACATGGGAGGCTTTGTCCAATACCTTCTTGATTCGGTACTTTCCATCGGATTTGGCCAATAAGTTGAGAAATGACATCCATGCTTTCCATAGCGATGGAGAGTCATTGTATGAAGCTTGGGAGAGATTCAAGGACTTGCAAAGAAAGTGTCATCCTCATGGCATTGAACCTTAGCTTCTAATTCAAACATTCTATAGTGGTTTGAATCCCACTATGAGAATGTCATCGACGCCGCTGCCGGTGGCTCTATCATGACCTTGCGACCAAATGCAGCCAAAACCTTACTTGAGAATATGGCCTCTAACAACTATCAATGGTCTTCCGATAGGCCAAGTAGTAAGAGGAGTAGTGGAAAAATTGATCTTGATGCGGTGACACTTTTGACAAGCAAGCTAGATGCTCTTTCTCACCAAGTCCAACAAATGCAACCGAGTAGCTCTCAAGGGCAAGTGTACATGGGCAATGATCCTCAAAAGTTGACAATTGAACAAGCCAATGCCTTCCATAACTTCAACCCTCGTCCTCCCAATGACCCTTATTCCCAAACTTACAATCCGGGTTGGAGAAATCATCCAAACTTCTCCTACCGAAACACGAGTCCTTTTCCTCCACAAAATCCACCACAAAACAACCATCCTCCACAAAATACCTTCTCTCCACAAAATTCCTCCACTCAACCTCTAGGTTTTCAACCTAGACCTCCATTCCATAATCTGTCACCACAACTCCCAAAGTCCAACCTTGAAAGTCTCATGGAAACTTTCGTGAGTACCCAAATGAAACAACATGAGGCCACTCAAGAGTCTATTCGGCAATTGACCTCAAAATGTGATTCATTGGCCACTCACAATAGAATGCTTGAGAATCAAATTTCTCAACTAGCTAGCCCTTCTAGTAGACCTCCGGGTCAACTTCCAGGCAAGTCCGAGACGAATCCCAAGGGGCATGTGAATGCTATTTTTGTGAACAATGGGGAGAAAGTGGAGAACCTTCACATGGTGAAAAATAGGAGTGACGGGAGCAATAGAGAAGAAGGTGATAAAGGGGTGAATGTTGTGAGGCCTTGTGAGGATGGAGGAAAGGAGAAGAGTGAGGTGCAAACTCTGAGGCAAAAGGAACCCAATGCTTTTCATATTGAGCCATACAAGCCACCGGTTCCTTATCCTCAACGGTTAGTGAATTCCACTTTGTTGAAAAAGTATGGCAAGTTTCTAGAGCTACTTAAGAAACTCCACATCAATATCCCATTCCTTGAGGTGATTTCGGAGATGCCTTCTTATGGGAAATTCTTGAAGGAGATACTTTCCAATAAACGCAAGCATGATGAGAGTGAAACGGTGTCTTTAACGAAGGAATGTAGTGCAATTCTCCAAAACAAGTCACCTTCAAAGCTTAAGGATCTCGGTTCAATCTCTATCCCTTGTGTTATCGGTACAATGAACTTTGATAAGGCTTTGTGTGATCTTGGTGCAAGTGTGAGTTTATTGCCATTATCTATTTGCAAGAAGCTTGGCTTGGGTGACTTGAAACCCACCTCCATGTCATTGCAACTTGCCGATCGGTCGGTCAATATCCGGTAGGAGTCTTGGAAAATGTACCTCTTCAAGTGGGTAAATTCTTCATTCCTACGGATTTTTTTGTCTTAGATATGGAGGAAGATTCTAGAATCCCCGTTATCCTTGGAAGACCATTTCTTGCTACCGCCGGTGCGGTAATTGATGTTAAAGGTGAAACTATTTGCTTGAATAATGGTGACGAGAAGGTCAAGTTTGGTTTCTCTAACAATGTGATGAAGCCTTCTCTTGAGAATTCTTGTTGTATGATTGATGCAATTGATCACCCTTTGCAAAAGAGCTCGAATGATCTCCTTGTCGAATCCCTTGAATGTGGTGATCTTTCAATGTTTCAAGATGAAGATACCATATTAGGTGATCATGATCATGAGTTTCCTAAAAGAGATGCACACAAGCCTAAGGAAAAGACAAATGTGAAGAAGAAATCAACTCCAAGGGTGAGACAGAGGTTGATTGACAAGGCTAAGGAGATTATCATGGAACGGCGACCTAAGGCCATTATCCAACTAAAAGGGAATAAGTCCGAGGTCTATGGCCACAAAAGTGATCATGGTCACAACATTGCCATTTTTGTGATCCATCCGGGATAAGTTCAATGCAAGTGTCGAGCTCACGACCTTAAAAGAGCGCTTTTTAGGAGACAACCCAAATTTTACAGTTTTGTTTTGTTTTAATTTTACTTTCTCTAAAAAAATAAATAAATTTAGAATACTGAAGAAGGAGAAAAAAAAACAAGAGAAATTAGATGATTATATTTGTCTACTAATTTCTTTGCTTTGTTTTACTTTGTAGGTACTAAACTGATGAGTTGTACTGAAGGAAAAGAAGCAGCTCAAGCCTCAATGCATTCGAGGCACTGTGCTCCTGACCGTCCAAGAATTCAGGCGAGACACCGCCTGACCGGGTGCAGCCGCACCTCGCTTCTGTCTCTTCCGCCTGCCCGGGTGGAATCCTAGCCACCACGAAGCCCGATCAGGCGTCGTCAGCTCGCCCAGCTACCCCGTAGCTCGCCCCACCACCACCGCATGATCGGGCAAATCTGTGCTCTCCACCGCACCCGACCGTGTACCCTCCTCACACCTCTCTGTCTCGCCTGCCTGATCGGGCGGAATTACAACTACCATCCGCCTGACCGGGCTCTGTTCTGGTTCACTCAAGGATCTTCACCCTTTTCTCTCTCCTCACAAATTTCTCAAACCCCAAACCCGTCTCTCACCCTTCGCCTCCCTCTTCTCTCGCCTCCTCTGTTACTCTCTCTCTCTCTCAGTCACCATCACCACCACAAATTCCCGACACCAACCACCACCGTGTGCTCCACCCGAAACCCACCGCCTGACCGGTCCGCCCGCTGCCTTCCATTCGCGCCGCCCTCGTCTGTTGGTTGTTCTTAGTCGATTTCTGGCGCTCTGTGTTTCTGAGGCTCGTTTTCCGGGCGTTTTTACGGGAGTTTCATCTCAACTCCGTTGCTTCGTGATTCTACTTGGTGAATAAGAGGTATTTCAGTTCCAATTTCGGCCACAGTCTATTATTGTGATCCTGAGATTGACAAAATTGAGGTATTTTTGATGAACTGGAATTTGATTACGAGTGACTTGTGGAATTTTTCTTTGCTGAGGCTCTCTTCGGTGATCAAAGTGGTATTGATTGGTGTGCATTTACTTGGATTTCTTTGCCATTGAACTGATCAATTGGGAATTTCGGATATGGTATTTTATGATGACTGGGCAATTGAAAATTTTCAGCTTGGGGCTTTTGAGATTTGTGAGGTTAAAATTGTCACTTGTGTTGGGTTGATTGGGATTTGTGGTTGGTTTGTTGTCGTACTCCCGATGTTTGGGTGGCTTGTGCCTTGGGGTGATCACTGTGCTATGTGTACCCTATTTACCTTGATCCTCTTCCCTCCCCGTACGGGGGAGACTACGTGAGTTTTCTCTCTTCCCTTCCCCTCTATATTGTTGTCTTTTCTCACATTGGGGACAATGTTCGTTTCAAGCTTGGGGGAGGTGATTTTGATGATGTTTTGTGAAATGTGAATTGCATTGCATATAGTTTTTGTTTTATTTTTATTTTGCATTTTTAGATTAGTTTTCATTTGTTTTTATTTCTTTCTTCCTTTTTTTTTTGTGTTTGTTTTGCATATAGTTTAGGTTTTAATTTCGCATGCATAAAAAAAATCCAAAAAAAAGAAAAAAGAAAAAGAAAAAAAAAATGTGTGAGATGTGATCCTTCGATGAAGATTCGTGGTTTATTGTGAAAATCGAAAGGATTGACTCTTGTTCTTGTGCAATGTGATTGAACCTAAGTTTTACATAGCATGATTGTTGTTGCGATTCATGGTTTGTGGCATGTATGATGATGACTCTTGAATGTTGCATAGCTGAGTTGGATAGACCAAATTGACCCGTGAGTTTTGAGCTTTGAAGATCGTGCATCACTACGGTCTATTGTGTTTTTCATGTGTGAAACTCCCTCTTAGTCATTACTCACCTTGGGGAGAGGCTTCTCAACCTCTCCGAAGAGAATTCATTTCTCTTTTCTCCATCGAGTCCGCACTTGACATTGATTGAACGAGTATGATTGAGGCATTCTTTGAATTTATAGCTCACTTAGCCAAATAAGCCTACCTTGGCAATTTATCCCCTTGTGAACCACTTTGAGCTTTGCCTATTCTTTGCTTTCACCCGCATTACAAGCCTTTTGACCGGAAAAAACATGTTTACCCTTTCGTCATGAGACTTGTGGAGTAGGGATTAGCTTTGGAGTTTATGATACATTTCACAATGTGTAACTCCGTGGTTTGTGTAAGATTTTGAAAGAATGGTTGAAATTCAAAGTTTGGTTCCGAAAAAAAAATAAAAAGAAAAAGAAAAAAAAGGAAAAAAATGAAATGAAATGAAAAAAAAAAAAAACAGAGTAAAAAGGTTGAACTCTTGAAAGGTGTGCTTGAATAAGGAGTGTTTCAATTGAATTTGGTGATATTGGTTAGATGTTTCTTTTTGTTAGTCGGAGTTCCGAATTGTTTACCTTCATGCATGAGGTGAATTAATGATTTTTGCTCCACTAGTTTCATGACGTCCTTAGCCAACTATCCGAATGAATTTGTCATACCCTTCACCCTTAAGCCTACGTTACAACCTATGAAAGTCCTCTTGACTCGTCTATATCAATTGTCCTTAGTAGAGGAGATGTGAGACGATAGGTGAGCATATGGTAAACCATGACTTTTGAGATGAGTATTGAGAGAAACCCACTTTGATTCTCAATTTTAAACACTTGAGTGTGAGTGTCCACTTACCTAAAGTGGGGGTCCTTCTACTTTGCTATGCTACATTCGAGAGTGGGTCTTGTGGTAAGATTGGATGTTTTGGATCGCTATTACATGATGTGCTATGTGAATTCGAGAGGCTATGTCACTATTGTTCTTGACTTGGGTTTATTCTTTTGGCTTTGATGTTGCTTTTGAAACTTGGTCTGAGAAGGTGATCTCTTGTTCTTTGTTTCCCGATTCCCTTGTCTTGACGTGTTTTGCTTGGGGACAAGCAAAGACTTAAGCTTGGGGGAGTTTGATGAATGCGTAAATTGAGCTATTATTCATATGATAAACGCACTCATTTGATTGGTTTCATGGTAATTAAATGATTTCTTTGTGAGATTTTATGATTATTGTGGTAAAGATGACTGCTTGGGGTATGTTTGTGTTTTGATGTGTTTTTAGGACATTTTGAGACCCCGAGGCTTGGTAGAGACTTTGGAGATGATTTGGAGTCGCAATCGTCAAAGAAGAAGTCGAGGAAGATGCCTTAGAGAAAGCCAAGCGAGAAGAGAAGTGCAAAAATGAAGTTTAAGGCAAAATTGCACTTGCATGACCGTGCGAGTTTGAAGGCTAGACCTTGCATGACCATGCAAGTAAGTCAGTGAGCTTAAGAAGGGTTGCACGACCATGCAACTTTCCTTCACATTTTCTGCACGACCATGCGAACTGCCATTTTCATGAGAACTCATTCGTGACCTTTGCCATTCTATTAGCTTTTAATCCAAACCTGACTACACTCATTTTGGGGGTTATAAAAGGGGAGAGAACTCATCTCTTCCATCATCTCTTAGTACCCTCATCTATCTCTCTGATAGTTTTACAAACACTTTTATGCTTTTTTAGATTAGAATCAAACTCTAGTTTATTATTGCGATTTGGAGATCGAAGTTGTTTTCTTTAAGCTTTGTTCAAGTTCTTGATATCTATCAATTGAGGCACTTTTTGGTATTTCTTATCCCAACTTTCTTTTCCCATATCTCTATTTCATTTAGATTAATTTCACTTTAGTTTATGATTGTTCTTGAATTGTTGTTCATTCATGATTAATTTAGTTTTCTTTGTTTGCTTATTGTTCTTAAATAGTATGAGTAGCTAATTCTCCTTTATCTAGGGTTGATGTAACTTGATTCAATTGCTTGATGTTTAATTAGATAATTGGAAACTAGCATGTCGTTGGAGTGTTGCATAATGATTGATTGTTTGCTTATTGTTTATCCTTGGTGATCAATTTAAATTCGAGAGAAGAATCTTGATCGCCCGAACTCAATCTTTCATCAAGTTTGCCTAACCACGAGAGTAGGTTAGAATTACTTGGGGCTTTTTGGATAGAATTATGTTCTTCATGTTCCTTATATTTGCTTGACTCCATGAGAATAGGTAGTCGAGTTTTTTATTGAGTTTCGCCTTTGATTCTTCGAGAGAAGGTTTTACGTTCTTTGTCCGTCCTTGCAACATTCGACATGACATGCTAGTTGAAGTTTATTTATCCGCCATCAAGTAGTTTAATTGAGTGAAATCAACCCGAGGTTCTTTGATCTTGCTATTTTCTCATCATTGTTACCGATTTAGTTCTTTCCTAAAATCACCAAAAATCCGCTTTTAATTGCTTAGCTTGTTAAATTTAAGAAATCCTAGTATTTGGAATCGAAAGCTCCCTGTGGATACGATATTTTATTACGACGATATGCCCGTGCACTTGCGGGCCTATCACTGGTACTGGCAGAAAATGAATAAGATTAAACGGAAGTTCACAGGTGGCTATGTGCAGGATACAGATTGGGGTCAACATCAATTAGGGAGGTATACTATTGGCAGTGGATACAAATGGTTGAGAGGGACTAGCACAAAACTGGCATCAACTAGAGAGATTTGGTGTAGAACCTTAGTGCCTAGACATGCCTTCATATTAGGGCTAGCTGCACTGGGGAGGCTGCTAACCAAATATAGACTGGTAAGGTTCTAGATACAAGGAGTTGATCCAAGTTGTTGTCTATGTGAGACTGCTGATGAAAGCATTGATCATCTGTTCTGTGGGTGCTCTTTCACGCAAGAGATACTCAAGATGGTGTTTGATTGGTTGGGAATTCAGTGCCAGCAAGTTAGCCTGCAGGGGATCCTGAGGTGGATAGGCAGAGCAAAATGGCCTAGAATTTAGAAACATGCCGCATGCGCAGCAGTGGCAGCTGTGATTTATTGTGTCTGGATGGAAACAAATAAGAGGATACATCAAGAAGCCAAGATGCAAATGGAGCAGATTTTTAGCTTAATTAAATTCTTAATTTGTAATAGAATTCTGTATGTGTTTGCAAAAAAGAACTCTGTAATAGTCAGTAGGTTTATCACTAAAACGATTGCTTGAGCTTTAACTTAGATTTCTCATGTAGAGGAATGCTAAGGAATAGGTTGTATTGGTGTTTTTTGGTTGTTTGTTTGGTAATAAAATATACTCAATTTGTTACCAAAAAAAAAAAAAAGATTAGGTCAATAGTCTATCAATAATCTAGTAGTAGAGATCCATATTTATGCAAGAGTAATACAACATAAACGTAAAAGATGCAAACTTTAATACATAAGGACCAATAAACTTACTTTGATTAAAGAGAACAAATGA
The DNA here is from genome assembly GCA_038025085.1 of Tetragonia tetragonoides. Lineage (NCBI taxonomy): Eukaryota > Viridiplantae > Streptophyta > Magnoliopsida > Caryophyllales > Aizoaceae > Tetragonia > Tetragonia tetragonoides. The sequence continues at coordinate 32,727,348 of CM076151.1, read as the reverse complement.
AACCTTTACTTTGAACCAACACCCAAACTGAAGTAAAAGGCCAAGACTTGAAAACAACAGAAGATCGCCCATTCTCTTCTTTTTTTTTTGTACGTGGAACTGAAATAGAGTTAGGCCCTGTTCTTTTCTTCGTTTCTATGTTGCATTCTGCACCACACCGCAATTTCCGTTCCGTTCCTCACCGCACCGTATTTTCGTTCCGTTCTGCACCACACAAGTTATATTTATTATTCCATTCCGTCCTGCACTGCAATTTCTATTCCGTTGCGCACTGTGCTGCAATTTTCGTTCCGTTTCATTCCTCACCGTCCAGCACCATTCCGTTGAAGAGAACAATGAGCTTATCTGCTAATTTTCTTCTTCTTTTCTTTAAATACTAATAACTTAGACAGGGGAGAGCGAGACGTTTAAAACAAAAATAGGCCACACCCCCCTTTTCTTTCTTTTTTGTTTTGTTCAGCTGACCAGTCCTTTTTTCGTGTTTTTTTTTTTTTTTTTTCTTGCGAAACCGAAAATAAAGCACAATAACTTTAATAACAAATAATCAATACCAAAATTCTCTGTAATCAACTCAAAATATATATGAAAAATTGAATAAAAGTTTTTGCAGCAAAGAAATGAATTTTTATTTTTAATTAAAAAATTGGGATATTACACTAGCACCACTATTCCAGAAATTTGGTGATGGGTCAGATGGCAGCATTGTAGCATTGTAGCAGAGCACAAGACACCAGCACCTAAGCACATTTCTATGCAATGTTAAACATATTTTAAATTTAATGCATTCAAATTAATTTCATTCCTTAGTTTCTGTTTCTACTCATTTAAAATTTAATTCTAGTTTGCAATTAGTTAAAACTTGATTATAAAAAACGTTACTTCTACAAGATCGAGTAAAATAAGAATTTAAATTTTGAAAAAAGAGAAAACACATACGGTTTGTAACTTAGTTCATTACAATAGTGTTCATTTCAGGAGTGTTTTCTAGAGAGAGAAAGAGAGAGGCTCTAAGCTTCTCTCTCTAGAAAACCCTGAAAAATATCATAGCTTCCATCTCTAAGCCTCTGCCGCCTCAAGCCAAATTTCATCTACTTTTCTTCTATCAGCTTCTTTTTTTGTCGCTGATCAGCTCTTCTATCAACTCTTTAACCTTAGAAAATCCATCCATCATGGCATTACCACCTCCCCAAAAGAAGAAAAATGAACCCTAAAATTTCTTGTTGGCTTAGCCGCCACCTTTAAAAATTACAAAGGCTCAGTCGCCCAATTTCGTCCAAGAAAATAGAGATAATAGATCATTTCCGAGTTCCAAGATATGTTTGGACTTGTTTATGTTGTTGATTTGTAGATCTACTCTTCCTCCCGCTGTCTTTTTTGTTTACAAGCCGATTCATGTCGGGCTTGCTGACGGTCGGAGTTTGTAAGGGTGGTTGTTGTTGGTGTGAGGTGGTGAGTGGTGGTTTTGCTGCTTGTGGTATAACCGCTAGTGGTGGTGCTTTTGGTAGCCTTCACTGTCATCATTTGTTGGTTTGCACGTCACTAAAGTCTTTGGTAGGGCAAATGTTATGTCAACAACAAAATTGAAGAATTTGAAGCTGAATTTGAAGTTGCCCTTTTGGGCTGGTTGGTTGTTAAATTGTTGTATTGTTTCTATTTTTCGAGTCATTGTACTCATGACCTAATATGGTCGGTTGTCTTGCCTTTTCCAAAAAAAAAAAAAAATACAATTTGTAACTTTTATTTGGCATGCAAAGTTGCAAACCCTTAATATTTATGGTTATAATATATAGTGCACACCCTAATTTCAAATCCTGGATTCGCCTCTAACCACCTTGTATACTTTTGAAAGAGTAGAGACTAGATATTATCATAGTGGTTGAAAGGAGTTTGCTCAAATATGTCAAAACATGAACTTTACAACCATCAAATCAAAGGGTTTTAAATACACGTGACTTAACAGACGATCGAGCAACTCCAAATAATATATACAGTTATTACTGTATTAATAAAGTAGATGAGCGTGAATAGATTTTGTGCCGTAGCTACATACTGTATTACTTCTCTTTGTTGAAAAATAATTTTTAGGTTAAATACGCTCGATTGTAAATGTAAAACTTACACCATTTACTCATAAGTGAATTCATTACTCCTATTTTCACTGTCTGAACTTATAATTTTGACAAGTATGCTCAGTAGTTGCCAAAAATAGTTTCGGAACCTCTACATCAAAAAACTCAAAATTGAAACAATAGGGTTGCTCTCAAATATTTTTAATTTAGTTCTTTGACACCATATTACACATGGATCACCAGATAATGGGATCGATACTATCGTGAGTAATGTTTACAACGCTTACGTTACCCTCATTATTAAAAACAATAACATATCATTTGTACCTCAAACACAATCGAGCCAAACGTCGACTAGTACGTCGATCGACACATCCGCCAAAGCCTCACAAGCTAATGAATCACCGTCTGAACCAACGTTCATAAACTTGAATTATACCTCGTAGAACTGAGGTTTGAATCTCAACAAGAACCGGAACCATCCAAAAAAAGAAAACGAATGAGAAGAGGGTGAGGTGGGTTCCGACGAGGCTACCTCACCCGGTGGATCCAAAAATCTAACTCAAAACATTTGTTTGCAGCCCTTGACCATCTACCACAGATGGTGGCTTGTTGAGCCATTTCTTGTCGGTGACTCGGTAGGTGTGAGGGAGGAGTTAAGGGAGTTCGACTTGATGATCAAGAGTACTAGGTGTGGCAAGTTAATTATTTTGAATTGTTAGTAGAAAACAAGCAGAACCAAAGAAAAAAAAGGGAGAAGAGAGAAAGCTTATGTTTTGAGTGACAGAATGTTACGATTAGGAAAGGCTTCAAATAGAGTTGAAATTATTTCCTAGGAACAAATGTGAGAGATGGAAGATGTACTCTATGTTTCTATGTCTGTACATGTCACATGTGTAGCTATACGTTTTTATGTCTCAAAGTGAAAAAAAATGAGTAATCTATTTGAGTTGGATCTTTGACCCATTGTATATAAAGACTTCTTTGATTATGGATCCATCAAACGACGTAAATATTGAGTCTTTTGGTACGATGGGTTGTCTATATACTGCGGGTATAACCTCATTCGCAGAACTCTTATCCATAATGCAGAATTGGGCGAGTTAGTTATGAAACATTTCTTATAAACCTAGATGATTGTATTTAGAGAGTATGCATACTTAGGAACATACAATGTACTTTGGGGAGTCTTCTATACTCCGAGACTGGATCCCATTTTCTATTATGTACAAGACTATTGATCCTATTGAGTCAGCTGTGGTTAATTATGCATATCACGTTTACTTCTCTCTAATGGCTTGGCTAATGAAAATAATAAATAATGAGATTTACTATTATGGTTTGCTTGTGATGAAAGCATGATAGGTTAGGTTTTGAAAAACATGTTGTTATTTACTTATAAATTATGATTACTTTGTTTGATCGAGCATGTTTGCTTAATGATGAAGAGTAAAATGAATTGTGTGGTTATAAATTACTCAGTTTAGCTGATTAAATGTTTTTATTGTTATGTGTGTGTCTTGCCCATTTTCTTTCTTGGTGTGCCTATAATGAAAAAATGCGAAATTTGTTTGCATATGGGAGTAGATTGACTGATTTTAGTCGATCTATTTTTTGTTGGGAGCTTCATGTAAAGAAGATAAAGAAGAAGATTGTAAATCTTTCTAATAACTTTTAAGTTCTCGTTCGAGAGATTATTATGTATTATTTGGTTATTTTTATAGTATGAATAAAGTAGATAAGTGTGAATAGATTTGTTTATGTAGCTTGAGGTGCATCACTGGGTTACATTACTATTTTGTACAGTAATTTTTAGGCTGTAAATACGCTCGATTGTAAATGTAAAACTTACACCATTCACTCATAAGTGAATACATTCTTCCTACTTTCACTTTCTATTCTGATCTAATTCCAACACGTTATCAGCACCAATTTGCTTCCGAGTTACCAAACACAAAACAAAGGTAACCAATTCTACAACTTACATATTTGATAAGTATGCTCTGTAGTTGCAGAAATTAGTTTCGGAACCTCTACATCAGAAAACTCAAATTTGAAATAATAAAGTTTCACTCAAACACTTTTACGTTAATTTTAACACCAAGTTAGACAAGGATCACCAAAGTAATCGGATCAAATTCATCGTGAATGGTGTCTACAACACCTACTTTACCCTCATTATTGAAAACAATAACATACTTTTGTACCCGCAACACAACCGAACTAGACGTAGACTAGTACGTCGACCAACACCTCTGTCGAAGCCTTATAGGCTAATGAACCGCCACCAAAACCAGCGTTCATAAACTTGAACGACACCCGTAGAGCCAAGGCTCGTACCTCGGCAAGAGTTGGGTCATCCAACAAAAGAAAACGAGAACAGGAAGAGGGTAAGAGGAGCTCCGACAAGGCTATCTCACCGGTTGGACCCAAAAGCCCGAAAAAGTGATTGGTCACCATGGTCGAACGCTTCGAAACAGACCACCACACCTGGCTACCACGAGTCGGCAAAACTAGCTCGTAACAAATACCACTGTACGCCTCCATCCGGCCACTGTGGCTAGTGACTCGAGTCATCCTGACAAGCTGCTCAACTAGTAGAAGAAATAGCTAGAGTACAGACTGGAGTGCGTAATAGATCATGAATTGCCTGATTTTAGTCGATCTATTATTTGTTGGGAGCTTCATGGAAAGAAGACGAAGAATAAGATTGGAAATCTTCTAATAACTTTTAAATACTCGTTCGAGAGATTATTATGTATTATTTGGTTATTGTTACAGTATAAAGAAAGTAGATAAGTGTGAATGGACTTGTTTGCGTAGCTTGAGGTACATTAATGTGTCACAGTACTATTTTGTACGGTAATTTTTAGGCTATAAATACGTTCGATTGTAAATGTAAAACTTACACCATTCACTCATAAGTGAATACATTCCTGCTACTTTCACTTTCTATTTTGATCTAATTCCAACACGTTATCAGCACCAATTTGCTTCCGAGTTACCAAACACAAAACAAAGGTAACCAATTCAACAACTTACATTTTTGCTAAGTATGCTCTCTAGTTGCAGAGATTTAGTTTCAAAACCTCTACATCAGAAAACTCAAATTTGAAATAATAAAGTTTCACTCAAACACTTATACGTTAAGTTTAACACCAAGTTAGACAAGTAATTTGATCAATTTCGTCGTAAATGGTGTCTACAACACCTATTTTACCCTCATTATTGAAAATAATAACATACCTTTTGTACCCGAAACACAACCAACCCAGACGTAGACTAGTACGTCGAACGACACCTATGCCGAAGCCTCACAAGCTAATGAACCGCCACCCAAACCAGCGTTCATGAACTTGAACGACACCCGTACAGCCAAGGCTCGTACCTCGGCAAGAATTGGGTCCGTCCAACAAAAGAAAACGAGAATGGGAAGAGGGTAAGGGCCTAAGGGGGGCTCCGACAAGGCTATCTCACCGGCTGGACCCCGAAACCCAAAAAAGTGATTGGCCACCATGGTCGAACGGTTCGAAATGGACCACCACAGCCGGCTACCCCGAGTCGGCAAAACAAGCCCATAACAAAGACCACCGCAAGCGTCCATCCGGCCACCATGGCTAGTGATTCGAGTAATCCTGGCCCAGCTGCTCAACTAGTAGAAGAAATAGCTAGAGTACAGACTGGAGTGCGTAATAGATCATGAATTATCAAAGCATGCAAGAGTACCATGTGAAAGAGCATGAAGTGACAAAGGAGAAATGAAATGAGATGGTTTCTTTCAAAGGGGAGCTGAATATTTGTGTCTGATTTAATAAAACGGGGGAGTAGATAAAAATCTCTGGCAAGATATTTGAGTTTGTGTGGTGTGGTGTGCTGTGGGCAAGTTATGTTAGTTACTTTTGAAACTAAAATATTTGACTTTGAATCATTGATGATTGGAGAAGGAAAAATGACAAAAAGCTTGAATTTCGAGCAAGTTTTTATCATTTTTGTGTTATTATTAGTTTATCTTTTATCATCTTTGCCTTTTGAATGCATCCTACTACTAGGGGTGAGCGCAATCGGGTATCCACCGGATATTGCATTACCTGTAATTGGAATTGGATCCACCGGTTCCAATTTTCTAGGAATTGAAATTGGAATTGGTTACACCGGTTCCTAATTCCTACGAATTGGAATTGGATCCACCGGTTCCTGGGTACTATAAGAACCCTCGCCTTTCCGGCGCCTATCCCGCGAATCGGTTTTAGTTGGAATTAATGGTTCTTAAATAATATGTCACATGCGATTCAAATTAATTATAAGGAACAACAATTTGCAAATAAGAAGCCGCCACCAATTTTTAAGGAAACAATTGAAAACCATCAAAAAGTGCACCCAATTCCTATTGGGAATTGACTCATGCCCATGGGGACTAAATATTGAGTTCGGGGATGTAGGTACGAAATAAATAAAACGAATCTCATCTAAATCGCCCGTATAAACGGCCTCTACTAAACTTATCCATGTCAAATATTTATTTATGCTATATGGTTCCATGCAAATCCGATCGTCCAAGATCCTAAATTAACTAGCCGAGTTAAGAACAACCAAATTACCTATGTTATCACTTTGCACAATTTATATCCAATTTACATGCATACTATCAATAAGTATAAACGAGATATAAAGCAGTGAATAACGCTCCAACCTACCATTTTTGCTAAACGCGCCAAGTATTGTATATGCACATCAATAAAACCGTTAGTAACTTCAAACGAATGATAATGATATAAAGACAATGACTTTATGCTAAAATAAACCTAAGAGGCTACTATATGCATGCAAAAAACTACAAAAAGACGCAAACTTGCATAAACTAATAAAAAGATGCTAACTTTATATGAGCTAAACATGCATAATTATGTACAAAACCTAAAGCATGCAAATTTATTCAACCATAATCAAAAGCTAAATAAAACATGATTAATAACTGTAAACAAGAGATTTTTAATGAAGAATTAGGCCCTCAGGATGGTTAACCTGGACGTTCTATTCGAACGGGACTAGTAGAATTGGGATTGCTCTTCGATCTTGGGTGCTAGGCTAGGTGTAATGCTTGCTTGGATCTTCAGGTTTCTGAATTCTCTTTGACTTGGGGAAATATGTGCTCTCAATGCTCTCAAAATTATGAACTGACCGACCTCTACAAAAGAGGGTGAAAAGAAGTATTTATAGAGTTAGGGGACGAATTTAGGGGCTTAGGGCAAGAATCCCGGCGCCAAAACTCGGCCCAGCCAAAAAAGCGGTTCAGCGGCCACACGGAGGGCAGCTGGGGCCAGCGGCTGCCGCTGGGGCAGCGGCTGGCCTAATGGCCCCCGCTGTCATGCGTTGGCCGCCAAGCAGCTTGCGATGGCCGCCGGGCCTGACGGCGCGCGCGTGACTAGGGCTTTTTGACTTTATGTGCTCAGTAAATTAAGAAATTGCCCTTGGACTGACCTAGGGGATCGGGATTGAGTGGTTTTGACCCAAATCTTTGAGACGCGATATCTCTTGATCCGGGAACCTGATTGAGGCAAGGTCAAAGGCGTTGGAATCCTTATAACAAGGGCTATCCAAAGACTGAGGTTTCAAGGAATTTGTTCTAGATTTCCGAGCAATATCCTTTTCTACTTACGTCCATATTAATCCATTACCATCATCATCGGGCGTTGCGGTGTCAGGGGATGAGAACCGATTAGGGTGTCTACAGAAGTCCCCACTTTGGCCGAGCTTGTAAAAGCGAAGGTCAAAGTATTTGCTAAAAATTCCTGCAATATTTGTTTGTTTTGAAAATGCTTTATGTTAGAAAGAAGGAAAGGAAAAGATAGACTCCTGACCGCCTGTGGTCAGGGTTACCTGCTTTGCGGGGGCTGACGCGATGCTAATTTTAGTAGCTTCGTCATCGAAGAGCGTTGCGTTGCTCTGCTTTGCGGGTGCCAACGTGACGCTAATTTTGATAGCCTCAACGTCAAAGAGAGTTGTGTTGCTCTGCTTCAAGGGTGTCAACGTGACGCTAATTTTAATAGCCTCAACGTCAAAGAGTGTTATGTTGCTCTGCTTCAATTGTTGCCTGTGTTTAGGAAAATTTTGCCTGCAAAATAGAATAAGGTGCATGTGCCTGCAAAAGGTTAGAGATAAGGCTCGCGCCTGCAAAAATAGATAATACCGGGTCCCTGGGATAGGAAACCAAGTTGTGGGGGCAAAAGAGTCATTTTGGGTGACATGTTCAAATCTCCCGGGCTTCCAACGGTCGAGAAATGCAATCCCGCGAGGAATTTGAACTCGTGGGCCCGCCCCGAGACGGGCGTTTGAAAAATTAGGTTGGGCGGCCATGCGCAGGGCCGCCGAGCGCTGGGGGCATTTACAGGCCCGCTCAGCGGCGTCGACTGCCGTGCGGAAGCTGATAGAGGGGCCGCCCGGCCGGGCGGCTCAGCCACCGAGCCGATTCAGAGGCGAAAACGGGGCTTCTTTATGTGAGGGAGCCGAATTTTGGGTCATTCTTCCCCAAAATTTCGAGACTCTCTCTCTCTACCTCCATTGTTGCCCAATCTTCATTTCTTGCTCAAATTTGCTTCTTTTGCTTGCATTTGCTTGGGTTTGCATAATCTTTGCATAATTTGAACTTTATTTGTGATTTCTCACAAATTTGGGGTGAATTTGAGAGTGGGTTTTTAAAACCCTTGGAGAGAGAAAATCCCAATTCTCCATTTTTTCTTGTTTGCTCATACTTGCTTTGCTCATAATTCTTCATGGCTCCTAAATTGGTGAAGAAGAGGTGTAGAAGGGCCGAGGTTCGGGAAGAGGTTGAAGAAATTGATATCTTCTCCAAAGCTTTTCCCTCCCATGTCAAACCTTCCAAGAGGAAGCCCAGTGTGGCTTTTCCTCAAGATAGGTATACACGGTCAGATAGGATGCCCGACATCGTTTGGGATCGGTCAGAGTTGCTCTTTCCACGTTTGTGGTAAGCCTCAAACCTTGAATTCATAGTTTTATGCATTAAATTTTAGTTTATATGCTTTGCCTTGAGTAGAATTTGTGTAGAGTTTGTATGCAATTGTCAAGTTTGTAGCGCATGTGATCTTGGGCGGCTTGAACGAATTTAGAAACATGCTTAGGATTGAACAATTTATTGAAATGTGAACCTAAGAGGTTGCAAATTGATCATAGGAACCTGACGGGAATTTGAAGCCCCATGGTAATTATGGTTCTTCGGTGAAGCTTTTTAAGATTTTACCCAAAGAGGTGCAAAGTGCAGTTTTGGGTGCGGGGTTTGGACCTTTTTTGAAAGCGGCGGACTCGGTGGAGCGAGTCAAGAGATGTATTGTCCGCTTGTCTTTGGAGCGTTTTTGGGATACTACCAACACGTTCCATTTCCCTAATGGGGAGACGATGATCACGCCTTCGGAGTTTGCTATGCTGACTGGGGTACCTTGCGTGGGTACGCCCATTGTGTATGACGTGTCCATTTGGAAACGTAAGACTGAGATGGTGGAGTTGTTCGGCCCTTGGGAGAACACCTGGGGTCACCATTATCGTCCCTATAGCGAGCTCTACGCTGCTTTGACTGATGCGAGGTACAAGAGAAATACCTCGGTGGAGCAGAAGGCGAGGATGTCCATCGCCTATCTCCTTGCCACCACCATTTTTGGTGACAAGGGAGAGCGCATTCATGCTATTTACCTCCCTAGCTTGTTTGATAGGGAGAGGGTGAGAGAGTACAATTAGGGGTTGTCGGGCTATGCCAACCTCTTGAGGTGCATGCGGTTTTCTTGCCGCGTGAATGACGAGGGATACAAGCAGTCGACTCTTCCTCCTGTGAGCTTGTGCGGTTTTTGGAAGGCCTTGCAGGAGCGTTTTGTTTTTGTATCCATTTGGTGATTTGCATGATTTAAGTGTATGGTGCTTAATTTCATGTTTCGATGTAGCCTTGGTTCTTTGAGCATTTCCCGGACATGGCGCCTACGGGCTGGGAGTCGAATTTCCCGATTTGCAGGGCATGGCGTCACAGGGGCCCTGCGCCTTTCCAGACTCTTCAGCAGTATAGGGAGGCCCTCCTGCGCCTAGACTGGCACAAGGTAACGCAATTTTGCTTTTTGTTGCATGGATTGTATTTCTGGTTGTGGAAATATCTTATGTCGCATGTTTGTGTAGATTGACTACTTCCCATGGGCGAACTACAATGGGTTGGCTTCGGATGCCGTCCTTGCATCTAGGGCGATGGACCGCCAGAGGATCCTGATTGCGGGTCCGTTCTCTTTCGAGTGGTATTTGGGAGAGCGGATCTTTCGTCAGGTTTATCATGATGTGGTGGGACCGAGGATTCCTTTGGATCCTCCCTCGACCATGTTTTTGGTGAGGTGCTTGTCTCGCGAGCAGGTTGCGGAGGCCATGGTGGATTCGGATGCTATGCGGTATTTGAGGGAGCCTGCGGAGGACCTTGCGGGGCACTACGAGCAGTTCCGTCGTGATTGCCTCATGCCTTCATTTGTGGGCTTGAAGGTAAAAAAAACTTTGCATTTGATATTCTATGCCTTTCTTGTTTTGTTGGTTGCTAACCTACCTTGCTTCATAGGAGCCTCGGGTCGATGCCATTGACGTGGATGTCCCGGATATGCGGGTCCGAGGTCGGGATTATGGCGGGAAAGAGTGTTGGGGAGAGGTCCCGATGACGGAGGACCTTGATGAGGACATCCAGGGCCTTCCTCTTCCAGTTGGGCATCCAGGGGTAAATTCGTAATTTTACCTGTTGCATGTGATTTTTACCGCTTTCATGCTTGTATTGACTTTTTCTTTGTGCAGCTTGACCGTGAGCAGACCGGGAAGGTCTTCAAGATGATGCATGCCATGAAGTCCTGGATATCTCGAGCTCTTTCGAAGGGCACTTGCTCAAGAGCTGACTTGGATAAGGTGAGCTTAACTTTGCATCTTCAAAGTTGTGTGCTTTGAGAAATGTATCTTATATGTTTGGTGGGTTGCAAGTTGAGTATCGTCGACCCCTTCCTCGTCGGTCACGACAGGTGGTTATGTCTGATGATGAGGTCGTGAGCTCTCCTGAGCGTAGCCCGTCTCGCGAGAGGAGCCCTCGAAGGGAGAGTCCTAGGAGAGAGAGGGAGCCTGTGCATCGGACAGATCGTCCTGGTGGGAGTAGGATGACTCAGTTTGTGGAGCCTACTCCTATGCCTATGCCGATGTATCCTTCTTACCCTGGATATGCGGGGTATGCTCCGTATGGCGGTCTTTACTACCAGCCCCCTGTCCCTGCTCCTATGATGCCTACCATTTGAGTTATGTTGGAGAGGGGTGCTCGTATCGGGAGCCTGCCCGTCACTCTTCCTTGACCCTGGCCAGTTGGCGGCGTCGATCTTTGGTAATGAGCCACGGAGGTCGGAGGATCACTTTGAGGTGCTCCGCACGGATGCTGATGCGGGTGATGATTTTTATGATAATGTATTTGTATGAAATACATTTTTGAACATTTGTGTTGAACAAACATTCGGACTTTGCTTTGTAATATATTGTCGTTTTATTTGTCCCTGCATATAATCAGGCTAATGCAAATGCACAGGTAGTCAAGCAGAGTAATAGCAATGTAGCAAAAACTGGTACAGCGAAAAAGTTAAAATTGGGTGTACCCTATCCCCCCTAAAAAAAATGAAAAAAAGAAAGGGGTGCAAAAAAAATGAAATAAATAAATAGAAAAAGGGAGTAATAAAAAATAAAAGATGATAATCATCCAGAAAGAAATAAGGAAACTGTGGGGTTCCCATAAATAATTAAGGAAATAAGAGACAAATAGTAATAATAGAAGAAATAGGAAACTGAGCCAAATTGGAGTTCAAAACGGTTAAGAAAAGTGTCCAAAACAGGGTAGAAGAGGGCTGCCTCGAAAAAGGGGCTCGGCGGCCGAAGGAAGGCACTCAGTGGCTGACGCGAAGGAGCGGGGGTCAAAAGAGGGGCCGCCAGACTCAGCGCCTGGGCCGCAGAGGCTGGGCGGCTAGGCCGCTGGGCCTTGGCTGCCATATCGTGGCCGCCGAGCCTTTGGCCGCTATCCTATGGGCCGCTGAAGCTTTTTTTTTCGATGGATTGCCATATTTTCGTCTTTTTTCGTGCGAGCCCTATATAAGCCTTGGTTTAGTCCGATTTTGGGACATCATCTTCATAATTCCATAGCAATAGAGAGCTTTTTAGAGAGAGAAACCCCCAATTAATTTAGATTTCAGTCATGACAAGTTTTGAGGTTAAGTTTGATAAGTGGTTGCAATCTATGACCCCTGAAGAGAGGATGAGACTCGTGCCTTTTCACTTGAATGCTCTCTTCCACCTGAAGCAAGTTCATGTTGTTTGGAACCTTCTCGAGGCTGCGGTTGAATTTTGGGATCACAAACTCCATGTTTTTAGATTCGGGTATAATGAATTGTGTCCTCTTCCCAAAGAATTTGCCGCCATACTTGGGTTCCCTCATGATCAAGCTCCTGCAACTCTATGGCTCGGGGCCAACCTTGAAGGCTACTATAAAAGGTATCTTGGTTTATCCCCAACACAAGCCTCTTCCGTGGCTAGGACCAGTGAGCTAGACCTCAATGGTGTGATTGATATCTTTTTTCCCAAGGTAAGGGATGATCATAATGAGACATATTATAGGCGTGCTTTTATCTTATGTCTCTTACATAGGTACCTCTTTGTTGGTGGAGGTAATAATGCTAAAACTTGTATGCTTAGAATTGTTGAACAAATTCAAAACGATTTTACCCCTATGTCTCTTGCTCTTGGTGAAACCCTAATGTGCTTGGACCGCAAGAAACAAGAACCATCGCATGGTGGATGGACGGGAAGCCCTCTTCTCCTTCAAGTGAGTGCCTGACTAATTGCTTTGGATATTTTTATAAAGTTTGAATCTTTAATGGATACCTAACTTTATTATTTTTTGTGTTTGTGTTTACTTTTGTAGATATCGCTTTTGGAGCATATGTGCTTCATTGAGAGGTCGGCTAATGCGCTTAAATATCAACCAAAGCAGTTTCCTGCCCGCCGAAGGCTTTATTATGAATCCACCATTGATGAATGACGTGGATACCTTAAAGCTTGCTCTTTGCTAAGATGGACTCTCAAGTGGTGGGGCCTAAAATCTGCAATCGGATGTAGCAAGGAGACGGGATATTATCAAATCCTTGGTCTGCAAAATTTGACTTACATATTTCCTAGCCGTGTCATGCGGCAATATGGGAAATGCCAGATTATCCCACGGAAGGATAGTGTTGCGCCTGCTACCCGGGTTTTGACTATTAGTATGGTAGATCTTGGGAGTGTGCATGGGACCGTCGCCCAAAGTGGACCATTCCTCACATCAAGTCCCCAACGGCCATATCTTCAGCTTATGAAGCTTGGATGGATTGTAAGACTACGGAAGGCCGTCGTGCATGTAGGAAATCCGAACAAGACGATCTTAAGGCCCAATCGGTCAAGGCTAGCTTAAGGCTTTCTAACCCTACTAATCCCAAAGGGAAGGGTAAACAAAAGGGAGTCAAGCATGTGAAAAGTGTTCTTAATCCGAAGGCCAAGAAAGCTTTAGCCAAGATCACTACTAAGCCGGAGGAGAAGCCCCAAGTTCCGGCCAATGATCATGAAGCCTCTTCAAGTGTTCCTCTAATGGAGGTTGAAAAAGAAGAAGAGCCCGTGGTTCGAGAGAGATGGGCTCCCAAGGAACGTGAAGTGGAAGGCCCAAAGGTTGATGAACCCATGGAGGATGTCGTCCCTACTACCGAAGCTACAGAGTAGTCTATTAGGAGATACTCTTTTGGAACATGTCTTAGCTTAGGATTGCCTTTTATTTGCTTTAAATTCAATAAGGGTGATGTGCCCCTTTTTTAAGATTTAGTTAATTTGTTTTTATTATTTAGGAATTGCCAAGTCTTGTAATGGACTTTATTATTATTTATGGAGACATGCTTATTTTAATATTGCAACCTTGTGTTTATTATGTGCACAATTTTTAACAACTTTTGAATGCAAATTTGATGAAGGGGCCGGGCCCAATTGTAATTGGGTTGTCCTACGTATTTTTTTAGGGGAATCAGGCCACTCGTAGTTCTTATCAGGTTTTTTTTTTTTTTTTTTTTTTTTTTTTTTTTTTTTTTTTTTGGGATTAGTTAGCCTTGTGTGGGCCTCTCGAAAGTGCTATATTGGGTGTCTTGCCTAACCATGGAACCTCTTTAATTGATCCATATCCATTGACTAAATTCAATTCCGTCTAAATCTGCCAACCTTGCAGCGCCACCTGTTAAGATCTTTGTGATGATAAACGGGCTTGACAAGTTGGGTCGAAATTTGCCTCTTGGGTCAGTGACATTGGCCCTTACCTCCTTAAGTACTAAGTCTCCAACCTTAAGGTCCCTCATTTTGAGCCTTTGGTTGAAGTGCCTAGTTAGTCTTTTTTGATAGACTCTTACATTGTGCAAAGCTTGCAACCTTTTCTCATCTAGCAGGACTAATTGGTCATAGCGGGCTTGGACCCAATCCACCTCTGGAATTTGACTTTCTAGAACGATCCTTAGAGATGGGACCTCTAGTTCAATTTGCAATACGGCCTCCATTCCGTAAACCAAGGAGTATGGCGTTGCTCCCGTTGATGCGGCGAACTGATGTTCTGTAACCCCAAAGTGCGAATGGCAACTTGTCTGGCCAGTCGAGGTAATATTCTGACATTCTTTCAATGATTTTCTTGATATTCTTGTTAGCTGTCTCTACTGCGCCGTTTGTTTGCGGTCTGTAGTGAGACGACTTTTGATGCTGGATTTTAAACTGGGCTAACAGCTCAATCACTTCTTTCATGAGTGATCCATTATCACTGATGATTTCTTGGGGAACCCCATATCTGGCTATTATGTTATTCTTAATGAACTTAACCACATGCTTTGCTTTGAGCGTTGCATATGATTGCACTTTAACCCATTTAGTAAAATAGTCGATTACGACTAGGATATATTCGTGGTCTCCTTTTCCTGTTGGGGTTATTTTACCGATGATGTTGATTCCCCAGGCCGAGAAAGGCCAAGGTGAGGTAAAGGTATATAATGGGCTTGGTGGTAGATGTTGTAGATTTGCATGGGTCTGGCATTGCATGCATCTTTTGACAAATTCACAACAGTCCTTTTCCATTGTTGTCCAATAATACCCAAGCCTTATTATTTTCCTGGATAGCATCATATCGTTCATGTGCGGTCCACATACTCCTGCATGTACCTCCCTTAAGACCTTATGGGCCATTTCGATACCTAGGAATAGGAGGTTGACTCCGTTTGGGCTTTTCTTGTATATTTGACCTTGTACTTCTAAGAATTGGGCCGCGAGCCTTCTGAGTGCTTTCTGGGCTCTAGGGCTAGAATCAGGAGGGTAGAGCTGGTAAACAAGCAGATTCCTTATGTCAGTGTACCATTCGTCTTCTTCTTCGTAGAACACTTCCAAAGTGTCACAATATGAAGGCTCGGATCTTCTTTGTACATAGATGGGCATCATCCGGATGGTTTCAGGTATATTGATCATGCTTGCTAATTTAGCCAAGGCATCTGTAAACTGATTATCTTCTCGTGGAAGGTATGTAAAGTGTATTTGATTGAAATACATTATGATCCTATCTAAGTATTCCTGGTAGAGTGTCAGGGATTCACTTTTAACCTTCCATACTTTGGAAATTTGGTTAATTATGAGTGACGAGTCCCCATAGACTCAGAGTGTTGTTTTGATGCCAAGGCTTATGGCGGATTGCAGTCTTATTATGCAAGCTTCATAGTCGGCGCCATTATTTGTAACCTCATGGTCCAATTTGACTAAAATAGGTGTATGTGCACCTTCGGGGGACACTATTAGTACTCCTACCCCGAAACCCTTTTGGTTGGATGCTCCATCGAAGTATACTTGCCAAGTTTCGGTATCTAAGGTCATAACCCCTTCGTCCGGAAAGTGATATTCATCCTTGTGATCCGGTTCATTTATGGCTTGGTCGGCTAGGTATACCGAGATAGCATGCCCTTTTATGGCCTTTTGGTGTTCGAATTTAAGGTCGAATTCCGAGAGAAGAACAGTCCACCTCGCTATCCGGCCGTTCAGTATGGGTTTTTCGAATATGTATTTCAAAGGATTTTCTCTCGATCTTATGTGGATCGTGTGCTGGAGCATGAAATGTCGTAGGTTTTTAGTAGTTGCTACCAAATTTAAGCATGTCTTTTCTAGGGATGAATAGCGGGTTTCGTATTCCAGAAAATTCTTGCTCACATAGCATATAGCTTTCTCTTCCTTATCTACTTCTTGGGCTAGCATGACCCCATTGACGTTTCTGTGACTGTAAGGTAGAGGATTAGAGGCATGCCTGGAATGGGCGGTACTAGAACAGGTGGTTCGGATAGATAGGCCTTAATTCTGTCAAAGGCCTTTTGGCATTGCTCATCCCATTCTGTCTTTACCTCTTTTTTGAGTTTCTTGAATATGGGCTCGCATGTGATAGTTAATTTGGAAATGAACCTGCTAATGTACTGGATTCTCCCTAAAAAGCTTTTTATTTCTTTCTCTGTCTTTGGAGGTGGCATGTCTATTATGGCTTTGATCTTGGATGGATCAATTTCTATTCCTCTGGTGCTTATGACAAATCCTAGAAGTTTGCCGGATGTGACTCCGAATGCGCACTTTTTGGGATTAAGCCTCATATTGTACTTCCTAAGCCTATCAAAGAACTTTTGAAGTGAGGGTGCATTGCCTTATCTGTCTTTAGACTTTATGATCGTATCATCTACATACACTTCAGCCTCTTTATGCATCATATCGTGGAGTAAGGTTGTAGCGGTTCTTTGGTATGTGGCCCCCGCATTCTTGAGCCCGAATGGCATTACTGTGTACCAATAAGTGCCCCACTGTGTGATGAAAGTGGTTTTCTCTTCGTCTTCTTTGGCCATTAGGACCTGGTTATATCCTACGTACCCGTCCATAAATGATAGAAGGGCGTGTCCGGAGGTGTTATCTACTAAGATGTCTATGTGAGGTAAGGGAAAGTCGTCTTTCGGACTTGCTTTGTTCAAGTCCCTAAAATCTACACACATTCGGAGCCGTCCGTCCTTTTTTGGGACTGGGACGATGTTGACTACCCAATCATGGTAATTGGCCACTCTTATGAAGCCTGCCTCTAGTTGTTTCTGGACTTCTTATTTGATCTTAAGAGCACACTTTGGCTTCATTCTTCTTCACTTTTGTTTGACTGGTTTGCAGTCGTGGAATGGTATGCTGAGCAATTTTGCGGTTTATGCCTGGCATGTCCTTATAGGACCAGGCGAAAACATCCGTATAATTCTTTAGGAGTGTTATGAATTGTTCGCGTTCATTAGATGTTAAAGACAAGCCTATTTGCACGTGGCGAGGCTCATCATTAGTTGCAATGTTTATCGTCTCCGTTTCTTCGACTATTGAAATCTTTTGCTCATGTTCGATTAGTGCTTTAATAACTTCCTTTGGCAATTCTGTTATATCTTCTGAATTATTAGCAGTGAGGCAATCCGAGTAAGTAAAATCGACGCTCATAATATTAATAGAAGCGGACAATACATCAATGAGGTCATCACTAAGGACCTTAGTAATAGTAGGAATAGACTGGGGTGGACTACCCGACGCTTCTAGGATAACAGACTCGAACTCGGAATAAGACTCGGAATCAGAAATGGGCCCTCCTCTAGGACCGTTGCGGATTGTGAACTTGTACTTGGCTCCCTTGACTGGAGTCCACTTCGTCTCGTGCTTCCAGGTGGTGCGGTCGGGCCCGATTGGGGCGATCACCTTGGACGGGTCGAAACCTTCATTAAAAAGCAAAGTAAGGGAAAGTTTGGTAGTTGTCTCGTCGTACTGACGACGGTCTTCGCCAAATAAGTGCCCAAAGTCATTGGGTGCCATGTCATTAGCTCAATCTTTAGTGGATTGGTCCTCATTAGGAGGTATGGGTGTGTCTTCACTCATGGTGAAGCAGTCTTGGAATGCCTCAAAGCCTGGTATTAGGATCCCGTTAATTGTGTATGGTTCAGGGAATCCATAGTAAGGATATGAGTCGCCTTCCTGAAGAAATTGCCCATTGAGGGTGAGGGGGTAAGGATCCACGCTGTGTGGAACAGGTTTGTTTGCCGCACGGGCTCTTTTCTTAGCCATCTCCTTGGATATGTAGGCTCTAACTTCTTGCCTTGTGGGCCTGTAGCCCAGCCCAAATAGATCATTTGTGATCTTGGTGTTCCAGCAGGTTTGAGCTACCTTGGGATGAGGGCCCAAAGTGGTGCCTGGAAAGTGGTCTTGCTTTATGAGTAAAGCATTCACATTAAGTGTGGGCTCTATTGTATCTATGAAGGCTATCTTCTCAAAGCCCCATAACTCCTCGTCTTGCTCATTATACTCTATCTTTAGGACTGGAGCTATCTCAATCTGGGCTACCATAGTATCGGCGCAGACTTTCAAGATGGATCCTGCCAAGGATAGCTTTACCTTTTGATGCAGGGTTGAGGCTACAGCATTTAGCCCGTGTAACCAAGGCCTTCCTAAGAGTAGGTTGAAGGTGGCTGGAATGTCAATTACATGGAACTAGACCATTTTCTCGATGGGCCCAATATTGATATTCATGGAGAAGGTACCCAATACGTTCCTCTTGGAATTGTCGTAAGCCCTTAGCCCTTGTGCGGAATGCGCGAGATTGTTGCAGTCTATTTTGAGGTGTTCAGCAGTCCTCAAGGGGCATACATTTACAGCAGAGCCATTGTCAACTAAAGTCATAGGGACTTGTCATTGTTGACAGATTATAGTAAGATAAAGGGCTTTGTTGTGGTGAATACCCTCAGGCGGAAGGTCTTTGTCAGAAAAAGTGATGGGCGTGGATGACTTTCCTTGGACCAGGAGGTTGACTACCTCTTCAGGAGTGGCATTTGGAGAAATGGTAGTTGCATTCAAGGCCTCCAGCACGGCCCTTCTATGAGTGATAGAAGTGGTCAACAGTTGCCAAATGGATATATCAGCTTTTGTTCTTTGTAGCTGCTTGAGGATGTTGGTCCCATCGTCCTCTTTTGCCATTTCTCTTTGGGTCGAATCCCTATTGGGGATGGCTACAGGCTCTACGGGTTGGATTTGAGATGGATCCATATAGATGTTTTTGGGCCTGAATTGGCGTCCTGATCTTGTGAGGTAGTTTAGGGCTTTATCGTCCTCTTCTTTCTCATCATCGAAGATATCGTACCAGGCTTTGCTATTAGCTATGTCATGGACTTGAGGAGTCAACACATCTTCCGGATCAGTATATGACCCATTATCTTCCTCATCGCTATCCCAAAGGCCGCAGACGTCCATCGTGGACCTTGGGCTTGGGTATGGTGATATGGCATGTCCAATAGGTGTGATCAGATAAGATGGATCAAACCCTTCTTCTATGTCAATGGAAAAAGAATTCCCGAGGGGATTATTATTGTTGATGGGTGGTGGTGCATCTTTGGGTAATGGTATTGTGCCATTATCAAACAAATCCTGAATTTTATCTTTGAGAGTGTAACACATTTCAGTGTCGTGCCCGCGCCCCCTATGGTACTTGCAGAAGGCAGATTCATTCCAATATGGTGATCTTTTCTCTATAGGTGGATTGGGAGTAGGCCCAATCGGATGTAGATAGTCTCTTTTGATCAACTTGTCTAGAGCTTTGACATAAGTCATTCCGAGGGGAGTGTACCTTCTTGGACGCCTATCAGCTAGGCGTTCACTTCATTTTCTCTACTTGTGAGGCATGGTTGGCATTAGTGTATTTCTTATCCTTATATCCACTTGTGTTGTTATTGTAAGTGACCTTGTTCTTCCCTCTTTGGAGTTGATCATCTTCAATGGCCATGTCTACTTCAGTTAATTGGGCATAGGTGGTTATGGGTTGAAACTTCATGTGTTCGCGGTACTCAGATGCCAAATTTTGGACTAGCATTCTGATTTGATCCCTTTCAAATGGGCGATCAATCATCTCAGCTACTTTAGTCCTCCATCTTCTCACGAAATTGGTGAACCCTTCTTTATCACCTAGCTTGGTGATGTCCAACTCTCTTAATGTCATGGGTGGCAAGACATTGTCAGCATATCTCTGGAGGAACAATGTGGATAGATCTTCCCATTTTTCCAACTTTTGGGTGGGCAACTTGAAGAACCAGGCCCTTACAGCAGGATCTAAGGTTTGGGGAAAGAGGTGAACATACAGCTCTTGTTCAATGCCTCTAAGGCCCAATGCAGTAGTAAAAGCTCTAATGTGATCTTGTGGATCGTCGGTTCCTTTGAAAGTGGGAACTTCAGGCATGGAAAACTTAGTGGGCAATTTTCCCTTGATGTGGGGAGCATAGCCTTCAGAATTGATGATCATGTCGTTGAAGACACGACTCTTGCCTAGGACAGATTCAAGCCTGTTCAGCTTGTCTTGAAGTTCTTGGACCTCTTTAGTGGAGGGTTCGGCCTTTTCCTCATCGGGCTTGGGCTTATCATCATCTTTAGTAGGGGGATCCAACTTGGCGACACGGGCTTCCATATCAGTGAATCTAGCATTCATGGCGACCATTTGGGCTAAAAGGTCATCCATCTTTTGATCAGCGGTTCTCTCAGCGTCTCCAGACATGGCGGACTTAGGTGAATCGGGTGGTGAGACTTGAGGTGACAGTGGTGGTGTGCGAAGGTAATCGAGCCAAATGAAGGCCCACGAACTGTGCTTGTGGTGAAGGTTCGAAC
Source organism: Tetragonia tetragonoides (assembly GCA_038025085.1). Taxonomy (NCBI): domain Eukaryota; kingdom Viridiplantae; phylum Streptophyta; class Magnoliopsida; order Caryophyllales; family Aizoaceae; genus Tetragonia; species Tetragonia tetragonoides. The sequence goes on along the minus strand of CM076151.1, from coordinate 32,706,502 downwards.
GACAACTTGCGAACTAACCTCTTGCTGGACTCGTCTCTCTCCCACTTCCTAGGACCGGGATCTTTACTTCTACCAATTCTGGACATAAAAAGGCCCGTTTAAGAAAATAGAAAATAAATGAAAACCTCCACAGAATAAAAAAAGTTTTATTTTAAAACAAATGTGGGAAAAGAATCTAGCACTAATCCTCAACATGGTGATCTTTTGGGAAAGACGCGATTTTATGTAAATAGCATATTCTAGTCAATGATCTTTCGACTTTATTAGAATAACAAATACTCTTGACTTGCATATGGGATGAAATTCCCTAATTTAAGGAAAAAAGAAATACTATTGACTTGCGTATGGAATGAAATTTGACTCTTTTTTTTATTTGGTGAAAGATCATTGACGGGAATATATTATTTGCATGCAATCTAATTCTTATGGAAAGGAACGTCTTCCTAAGATGGTCCCTAGCATCGTCGGAGTCATACAGGGATTCTACTTCCTAAAAAAGAAAAGATCCTAGACTCTATTTGTAAACCTGACAAAACGTACAAGCAAACAAAAGGGAAACCTTCCCTAACCAAGACTCAATAAAAGAATCCTAAGGGGGGATCTAGTCCTAATATCTTATGGAAACTAATCACATAGCAAGGAAACAATTAATAATAATATGGCAAGTAAACCAATTAGCACCTTGATATGGACTATGGGACATAATGCAATAGTTGATACAATCTATGGTTGGATAGGGTAACCCATGACAGGATGCGTTTTGTCATCTATGGGGTGCATAGTAAGACTAGACGTACCGTTTTACACATCTCGAATGGAAACATGTAAATGCCATGGGGTGGAACACGACTATGTGCAAAGGTAATTCGGACCGAGTGGGTCACTGGCCTAAGTAATAGACAATGTTCCAAAGTGTAAAACCTGTTTATGGAGTGGTGATGTCTTTCGACATCTTGCGATGATAATGCATGCAGTATGAATGATATGGATGCAAAAGCAAAGAAAATAAACACATACGGTAATTGAACCAAATAGCTAAAAATAAATTATTAACATGGATAACTGTTCGAATTACATCCTCTTATTAAATCCCCAGTGAAGTCGCCACTGTAAGAACCCTCGCCTTTCCGGCGCCTATCCCGCGAATCGGTTTTAGTTGAAATTAATGGTTCTTAAATAATATGTCACATGCGATTCAAATGAATTATAAGGAACAACAATTTGCAAATAAGAAGCTGCCACCAATTTTTAGGGAAACAATTGGAAATTAAACCATCAAAAAGTGCACCCAATTCCTATTGGGAATTGACTCATGCCCATGGGAACTAAATATTGAGTTCGGGGATGTAGGTACGAAATAAATAAAATGAATCTCATCTAAATCGCCCGTATAAACGGCCTCTACTAAGCTTATCCATGTCAAATATTTATTTATGCTATATGGTTTCATGCAAATCCGGTCGTCCAAGATCCTAGCGAGTTAAGAACAACCAAATTACCTATGTTATCACATTGCACAATTTATATCCAATTTACATGCATACTATCAATAAGTATAAACGAGATATAAAGCATTAAATTAACGCTCCAACATACCAACTTTGCTAAACGCGCCAAGTATTGTATGTGCACATCAATAAAACCGTTAGTAACTTCAAACGAATGATAATGATATAAAGACAATGACTTTATGCTAAAATAAACCTAAGAGGCTACTATATGCATGCAAAAAACTACAAAAAGATGCAAACTTGCATAAACTAATAAAAAGATGCTAACTTTATATGAGCTAAACATGCATAATTATGTACAAAACCCAAAGCATGCAAATTTATTCAACCATAATCAAAAGCTAAATAAAACATGATTAATAAACAGTAAACAACAGATTTAATGAAGAATTAGGCCCTCAGGATGGTTAACCTGGATGTTCTATTCGAATGAGACTAGTAGAATTGGGATTTCTCTTCGATCTTGGGTGCTAGGCTAGGTGTAATGCTTGCTTGGATCTTCAGATTTCTGAATTCTCTTTGATTTGGGGAAATATGTGCTCTCAAAATTATGAACTGACCAACCTCTGTTAAAGAGGGTGAAAAGGAGTATTTATAGAGTTAGGGGACGAATTTAGGGGCTTAGGGCAAGAAGCTCGGCGCCAAAACTCGGCCCAGCCAAAAAAGCGGTTCAGCGGCCACACGGAGGGCAACTGGGGACAGCGGCCGCCGCTGGGGCCAGCGGGTTGCCTAATGGCCCCCGCTGTCACGCGTTGGCCGCCGAGCAGCTTGCGATGGCCGCCGGGCCTAACGGCGCTCGCGTGACTAGGGTTTTTTGACTTTTTGTGCTCAGTAAATTACAAAATTGAGCGGTTTTGACCCAAATATTTGAGACGCGATATCTCTTGATCTGGGAACCTGATTGAGGCAAGGTCAAAGGCGTTGGAATCCTTATAACAAGGGCTATCCAAAGATTGAGGTTTCAAGGAATTTGGTCTAGATTTCTGAGCAATGTCCTTTTCTACTTACGTCCATGTTAATCCATTACCATCATCATCGGGCGTTGCGGTGTCAGGGGATGAGAACCGATTAGGATGTCTACAGGTACCCACCGGCTCCATCTCAAAATCCAAATTTGTATTTTTTAGAGCCCAAATAATTTTTAGACTAAATAACAAAAAACAGCTTAGTTAGAATAATACAGACATTATTCATTTGACGAAAATATCAAGCTAAGGGAAAACAACACATGCAATAATATTACAAAGTGTCTCTGCATGCATTATGCATATAGATGAAAAGAGAAAATGGAAGGACATCAAATATATCGGAATAGAACTAATATAATACTGATTGTACTGAGGAGGGGTGTTTGGCGGAGGTGGTGAACACATACAGAACACAGATTGATGAGATTATAGTCACCAAAACCAGATGACACCTTCTTGACTTATATCTTCAGTTGAAATTGGTTTACACCGGGTATCTAATCGGTTCCGATTCCTAAAAGTCGGGAATCGGAATTGAAATTGGTTGACACCGATTTCTATTTTTGGGAACTGAAATTGGAATTGGTTGACCGATTTCGGTTCCAAACCGATTCCAGTTCCAACACTGGATACCCGAATTTTCTGCTCACCCCTACCTACTACTTTCATACTCAATTTCACATGAGTCAATGTTAGTTGACTATAATATTTTTATCCTTTTAAAACAAGTATAGTTTGCAGTACACTATTCATGTTATATTTAACATTTTTTTATTAATGGTTAACTTATAAAAGCAAATAATATAGAAGGTAATGTTTATTAATTAGTAAGTAAACGTGAAAGATAATTTGTTGTTAATTAATTATATATTTACTTTTGTACCATCGGATTTTTTAACCCTTGACTAATGACTAAGTGTCAAGAGTCTTGGACCACTACGGCTTTATTTTCATGGTGATACCTTATCATTTTAAAGTTCTATTATAATGTCCATTTTCTTTTTATAATTGATTAACTTTGATAAACTCCTTATCATTGGAATGCAAAATATAAACAAAAGAGAATTCGCATGCCTCGACCTAGTTGGTCAAAGGTTTCTGCAGTGGAAGGAAAATGCCTTAACTCATCCGGAAGTTAAATCCCTCAACAAAACTACCTTGAAAAGATAATGATGTCACCAAACAAGAAAAGGCGCAAGCTCTTGTCTTCTTAAGACACCACCCGAATGACAATCTGACTCTCAAATACCTTATGGTAAAAGAAAATGTACATGAGTTGTCGGAAAAACTTGAGACCATATATGGGAATCTAATGACATTTTTACTCTGAAAGGCTCTGCACAAGTGGATTAATATAAGATTTCATGATTTCACATCAATCAATGATTACAATTCTGTTGTTTTCCACGTAACTACCCAATTGGTCGGAGTTATGTGGAGCAAATAAAAATCAATGAAAAAGAAAAGGTGAAAAAGACATACATATGCCACTATGCATCCTGCAAATATTGTGTTGCAGCAATAATATCGAGCAAGTAAATTTACAAAATACTCATATTTAATATCTAGTTTACTTGTTGTAGAGAAAAATGATGAGTTGCTTATAAACAGTTATAAAATGAGACATATCGGTTCCACCGCTTTCCTAGAGCCAAATGCAATTATTAGAGGTAGACATGGTCGTGGTCGTGGCCATGGTTGTGGACGAGGCCGCGGTAGAGGCCGCTAGCAAAATAATGGTGGAGGTAACAATATTGCTGAAACAGCACAAAGAGGTGGTGGTAGACCTCACCAGTTCAGAGGAAATAAAAGAGCCAGGCCCCAAGACACGTACTAGTAAGAAATGTGGAAACATTGGTCACTGGGCTCGTGATTGTCGTACATCCAAACATTTTGTGGATTTGTACCAGGCATCACTAGCCGACAAAGAGAAAAATGTGGAGGCAAACTTTATTGAAGACGTCATCCCATTAGATGTCTCGGACTTCTTCATGGATAATATTGAAATGAAAATGCAGTTATCACTAATGAAAATGCATTTATCACTAATAGAAGTTTATCCTTGTTTTCTTAGTTGAGCCAGTATTGTACTTTGTTATTATTAATTTCGTGTCTGTATTTTCGTTTAAGTACTTTGATGTATTTCCCTTATGTAGTTTTGATGATTTTCAAGAATAAAATCAGTTATTAAGAATATTGTGACGAATATTTATTTCTTTTTGAAGATACGGAATTTGATCAAATGAGTTAAGCTCTTTAGCTCAAAGGCACTTTAAGAATTGTTCTTTTTTTTTTTTCTTTTCTAATTCACTTCTTTACTCATAGCATATTGTAAGACTTTAGAGCTAAGCTAGCTATTTTATCATAACCCTAATAAACTTCTAAAGTTACTCAACTTAGTTAACAAGTCAATATAATTCCTTAATTTACATTATCTGAAGTATTAAATACTTAAATCAGCTCACACATTTATTAAAGACAATAACCTGCATCTTGACTATACACAACATGATTTTTAGCACTAAAACTAAAATCATCCGAACATCAACCATCGACCTGAGTCATTACTGAATACACTTGAAACTTTATGCACTAACTTCACTTAGTACCACATGATAAGCATAACTTGGTCTATATAGCGCTACGTCAAGCTTATGCATTTGCAGTAGTCAGCAAAACTAAATTTTACATAGTCTCACAATTTATTCAACCATGGCATATAAACTAGTTTATAAATAAACTTTTTTTATTTTTTTTATTTTCTTTAAGATGGTAAGATCGGGTCTCCACCTAGCCCAGTCCATCTCGAACTGGACCAAAACTATGTGTACATATATAGGACAGAGGACAGAGAGACCCACGGTGATGGTCCTGGAGGATGGAGTGGCATTTTGGGTTGGCTCACACGCAGCCGATGTTTCCGTTGTTGCTACTACTACCGTTTGCGGCTCAACAACTCGGAATAAAGGAGTGAAATGTGTGGTGGTGGCCTGGTGGTGATGCGTAGTGATGGTGGGGATGCGTCTGACGCTGTCGATGATAGTGATACGTGATGGAGCTAGGCAAAAATGGGAGAGCTGGGTTCTTTATGACTTTGAAAAACAAGAAAGCAAAAGCAACTTGTACAAAGAACAGAGGAACAAGGTCGGTTAAGTGGGGTTGGATTTCCTTCCCTTATGGTTTTTCTTTGATTTGTTATGAAAGTTGACTTAGCTTAGCGGGCTTAAAATGCTTAAGCATGTATATAGGGTATGTTCGGCTGTACTTAGATGTAGTTGTAGTCTTAGCTATTTTATTAGTGGTTAACTGTTGAACTAGCTATTAGCTGTCATAAGCAGTGTGTAACTATTAGTTATTTACTTGGTTGAATGTTCGGTAAAGTTAGCGGTTTGGTTATCTGATTGAGATAAAATGACGTAAAAGGGTATATTATTTTAATTATTTATTAAAAATAAAGGGACAAAATAGGGATCAAATGCCCAATTAATTCCAACAGCTAGCCTTTGGAATTGAAAGGCTAAGGGCCCGTTCGGGGTGGTTGTGAGTTGCAAGTTTCTGGTTTTCAAAATTTTTTATCTACTTATAGAAATTATGTTTGGAGCTGAAATTTTTTCCCATTATAGTTGTCTACTCTATTTTTGAAACTGACAACTGAAAACTGGAAACCAAAAATTGTGGTTTCCAAAATCTGGTTTTTGGTTTTCAAAAAAACTGAAAACTGAAAACCACCCCAAACAGGCCCTAATTTTATTAGCTTTTGTTTTACACTACTCTAACCACTAACAACAACTACTAAATGCTATTTACCGAACACAACAAATAAAGATAGATAGTAATTTGACTAGTTCAAACCACTAACAGCTACCCAAAAACTAATTGTCAAACACACCCATAAACTTAGCTTAAGTTTAGCATTATCTACCCAACAAATCAAATCTCATTTCTATTTATTAGTCTGTACTCTATAGACATGCTACTACACTATTTCACTTACACATGACTACATAATCATCAAATTAATTATAATAGCACCAATAATTATAAAATAGCATCTAGTAAAAGTAACATATAACAATTAGTCTGAGATTCTGCCCTCTCTCTAGAATGCTCTCAGGTTTTCCATAGCCATTGCCACCACCCATCGCCACCGCTTATGTCCACCTCAAGCCCAGGTCTCTAGCCTCTCAATTCAGTATTTCTCTTTCTAGCCCACTAGTATACTTCCATCCCTTTTTAGCCCTTTGGATTTGGCCTTTCTCTGAAGCCAATCCATAGCACCGACATAGCTTTTCATAGTCATTTGTGCCTAGCTATTCACCTACTCTATTGTAAATCTGTGCATGCATGCCGATTTTGACCCGGTCCTCGTCTGATTTGCATACCACCCTTTCTTAGTGGTTGATATTCAGGCTATCCACCAGCCCCACCGCTTGTGGTGGTGGAGGTTGGTGGTCCTGGCCTTGGGAAATTGGAGACTCATGTTGCATGTGGGTTTAATGCCTTCTTGAAGGGGTTTTGCTCTTGGTCTTCTCCGATCTAAACATCGCCGACACTAGTGGAGCTCTCCTGTTGCTCGTAGAGCTGTTCATCTGGTCCAGAACTGGACCGGACCAGACCGAATTTTGTAAAAAAAAATGTGCGCCGAGCCGACCTGACCATTTAAATTTTAATTGCAAAAATCGGTTCGGACCGGACCGGTCCAAAAGCCGGTCCGGTATTGGTCGGCCCGGTCCAAAAAACCGATCCAGCCCATTTGGTGAACAGCCCTAGTTGCTCGTGATGCCGTGGTCCACTCTACTTTGTTCAAGTCCCATGGATTTTGGTTGAAATAGTGGAGTTTGCTTTTGTTTCGATAGTTAATTTTTTTTTCATTTTGTTAATCATTTAAGTTTTTCGCACGATAAAATGGTCATGGTGGTGGGAATGAGTTCCGAAAAGGGAATTGCATGTTAACTTTAGATCACCATGGGGCATTGGATTCAACATACAAATAATCTGTTGTAAGTTATTTATCGTTTTGTTTTTTTTTACTATTCTTTATTGCATAAAGTAGCAAATATTTTATCCAATTGTTCCGAATGTCTTGCTACATATATTTGTTGACCTCAAGAAGGAGGAGGGCTTGATGGTATTAAAAATAATCAATAATCAATTGGTGAACAAAGTCTTTTAACCTTTGCGTAAAGTATGATAGGGTTTTTTCTAATTCTAATGGATTGCATAGAGTTTAACAAAATTGCAGGCTCAAAAGCAACTCTAAACCACCAATATAAACGAATTTGACAAGTTTCAAGACACGTACTAGTACAAACACAAGCGTCTAAATATACAATGCAATGCCAAGAAAAAGAAAAAGAAGAAAATAAAAACCTAACCCTAACACTCGATATATTGCCCCTCATATCAATTAAAAAAGAAATAAATGAAGTTGTTGGATGATGAATAAAAAAAAAAAAAAAAAAAACGACTGAGGGGATAACATTTTTTTTACAAAAAATTTGGGCTCCTTTTATTTACTTAAAAGAAAGAAAATATAAATAAAAATGTCGGCCACTTCTTTTTTTTCACTCGATTTTTGTTAGCTTGGTTTTTTTGGCCGATAAAAAAAACAAAATTGAAATGGGAAGGGGATATGGAAAAATAAAAAGATTCAAGACTGATTTTTTTTAGTTTTTTTTTTTTTGTTGAAAATAAAATCTCCTAATATTTTGTTTTGTCTATGACTTCGACGCTCTATGAAATTATATCATCGAGGATCCGACTGATCATTGAAGATTGATTTCTCTCACTATTTTTGTGCGTTTAGGAACTACCTAAAAATAAAAGAAAAAAATAATTCCTAGCACATAGGTACATGCTGGTATATAGTCACAACATTCATGCATTCAGGCAAGCATTACAATGACGTAGTTATAGGTAAAGCATGCGATCAGACGAGCATTACATCGGCACATGCACAACAAGCAAGGGGATGCAAAATGTGGGTTTGAGGGTTTTGGCTCCTGTGCGGTCACCTTAACAGACTACAATCTCCGTCTGACGTATGACCGACACATCAATTGTAATCTTTTTCACCAATAAGAGCTGGTGAGTCGTGGGTGAGAAAGTGGTATATTAGCTGTATATCTCCTTTATGATATATTAGTTGTCTAAAAGGTGCAGCTTTTACTTATTCCGGGTAGAAATGGGTAGATAATCATGCCGAAACACATGTAAATGATACAACTGATGCAATATATATGGAACATGTCATCAATTAATTAAGCAAATTTGAATTTTGAGTCTCACCCTCTTAAATAATCCCCAGTTGAGTCGTTAATGTTAGGACCCTGTCGCCTTACGATCCTTAAAGAATTGTATTGGAAATTGAATCAAGGAATGAACTAAGTAAGTTCAAGCAAGGAACCGTCAAGTTAAAAAGCACTTTGAAAAGACATTGAATTGAAGAAAAATCATTAAAGAGTACAAAATTCTGCTACCGGCGCATTACAAACGGGACAACCAAAGGCATTGCCCAATAGTTGGAAAATTGATCAAATTAGGCTTTTAGAAAGATTCTCGCTCATATAGATCAAACGAGTACACAAGAATGAGGGTCCGGGGTGCGAAGGTACGAATTGGGAAGGTCTTAGGCACCCAACTCTCTCGTTTAAATCACGGCGCTTTTTTTTTTTTTTTTTGAAAACTAAGCATCTTTTTATTCATTAAGAGATCTCTCCGAACAAGAGAATAAGAACAACAAGCATTGCCTCAAAACGCCATTTAGGCAAGGCAAATGCTACATGGACGAAAGAACACCAAGATAACAATACATTACAACCAAGCAAGAAAATCAATCTCTCTGAACAGTCCTTGTTTCGCCAAACTGTCAGCAACTCCATTGACACTTCTACGCCTATGCACTATCTTCAATTTAGGCCACCAATTCTTAATCCTTCTTATGAAATTAAGATCGAAACGAACTTCCCATGGCCCTCCTTCATTCTCATTACACCATCTGATTGTATTGGCCGAGTCTGATTCCACTGTGACATCAAAATACATCAGTCATTCCTTTGACAACGTTTCTTTAATTGCTTTTGAGATGACAGAGGTACTAAAACAACTCCATGAATGAGCAAAAACTTCCACATGATTTATTTCATTGAGTGCCGCCCTGCAAGAGAAAATACACCTAAAATTTTCCTTCCAATCTCTAAAGACCCCCACCTGGCTCCTTTCCCATATTTACTTGAAGCATCGACATTCCATTTCACACAACCAAACTGTGGGGCTTCCCATTTGCTTAATATATTGGTGACATAATTCGCACACAAATCCAATTAACAACATAGATTAGCCTATTAATTGGCTAATCACAAGAATCACAATATTTATCATTTACCCATATTTAGATATGCATTCGATTGACAAGTGGAGTAGCACAACGGTAGAACATGCATTGAACATATTTACAGACAATATTTGTGAAGCAATAAAGAGCATAATTAGCATGATTTCTACATTTTAACAACTAGAAAATAAATTGGAAAGTAAGAAAATTGATTTGAGTCCTCAAAAGTTTAGTACCTGAACCATAGTAAAAAAAGATCTCAAGCAAAGAAGGGGGGCGGGGGTTCAGTGTCAATTTTCCTGAGAATATACGAAATAACTGTGTGTTTTAAATGAAGGGGATGAAGGGTCGTATTTATAGTAGATGAAGTAGGGTTGTACGGGCAAAAAGATAAGGTTTTGGCACTTAGCACCGAAGAAAACAGTTGGAAAAGATTAGAGGACCGCTGGCGGCCCTAGTGAGGACTTCATCCAGGGCCACTGGCAGCCCTGAAGCCATGTTTCGGCCAAGGGTCTAACATGAATTAGGTTTATACTTCGTTTGGAGAGCTGCATGACGATATTGTGACAACAATCAGTCTTTTAGATAATTTAACGATTTAAATTAACACCTGAGGCTACTTCAGATTATAGACTGAGGATGTAAAATGACAGATTTACCCTTTATGCGATGAAAAGACGTTTTACCCTCGATTATCCCGACAATGGCATCTTTGTAACCGAGGGTCGGAATGAGGCTCAAAAGGTATAGTTGGAAAGCTCTTGAGTGAGGCTATTGAACGGAATGGAGATGGAGGGGTTATTTGGAAGACTTTGAGATCATATTTACTAGTGAAAGCAAAATAGCGCGCAGGTATATGTAAAGCTACTCATTTCATCACCGGATTTTGTCTTTTTCTAAATACCCCGAAAAAGGGTAAAATTCAAACCCTTGTGTATACAGTTTATACAAATTTATTGGTCCCAAAATCGGTCATGTTATAGTATCCAAACAGTTCCGCTGCCCATGTATGCAGAAGATCCTTGATTTGATGCATATCATGTCTTTTTGGTGGATAAAGCTGCTTGTACCCTTGTATGAAATCTCTGAATCAATGGGTTTTTTTTTATCCCATCTTTAGCGCAAAACATTCTAATGCTATGTTGGATAGAACCGAATCTGGAAACCCCCGACCCCTGGCTGGATAAAGGTGAAAATGGATGGTTTCTCTTTGGGAAAACCAGGGGCTGCCGGTTATGGAGGGATAATAAGAGATATTGATGTCGATATACTCGAGGTATGCTCAGTTGGTGTGGCGTTGCCGACTCCAATTACGCTGAACTGATGGATATCTATCATGAGCTTACAATGATTAAACAGAAGTCAATTTAGGCACAATCCCAAATTCAGATCGAGCATGAATCAAAAAATGTTGTAAGTTGGATAATACACAAGAGTACGAGGCCATGAAAATGGTAGAATATTTTGATAGAGATTGATAACACTATTGATAATTAGCTAACTTCAAGATCAATCAAGCAATTAGAGAGCAAAACAAGAGGTAGATATCTTGGCGAATAAGGGTCTGTTCTCCCCAAGTTATTTCTGTTTATTTCTGCAAACTAAAAGTTAAATAAAGCTAAACAAAGTTCAACAAAGTTAGACCAAACCAATTTACAAACTAGTTATAAAAAACACTTGAATCAACAAGATTCAACGAAAATAAACAAAGTTCAACGAAGTTCAACAAAAATAAATTTTCAATAATAATTATAAAAGTTTTTCAGTTGGGGAGAACAGACCCTAAGGGAGTAGAGTAGATAGATCTAATGCATTAAATATCTGATTGTAAAGTCAGCTCATTTTCTGGTCCTATCCTATATATATATATATATATATATATATATATATATATATATAATTTTGGGTAAGAGCGCCGGTTATGTAACATGTGTCACGTTCGTTGTGGTTATTTACTATTCTTTTATTTTTCCTTTTTATTTTATTATTATGATATTTAAGTTCAACGTATTAATGTAATAATAAAATTATTATTTAATGCTTGACCATTTTTTAAACACTATTTTCGGTCATCAATTTTATTAAGCTTTATATTTACATTTTTTGGGCCATCAATTTTATTTAGCTTTATATTTATGATTATGACTTATGAGAGTACCTAATGTCACCATTTCAATTGAGTTTTATAATTGTGGGTATAATAATAAGTATATATCTGTCTAATATTATAGGGATAAGCGCGTGTAATGTAACAATGGGCACACACTCACACATAGAGTCATTACTTTTATTAAGTAGTTATATATTTGTGGGTATTACATGGCAGGTGATATTTGTGTTGACTAAAATTTTCGGGGACAAGCATTGATTATGTGACAATGAACATGTGACTAATATTTATTTGTCTGATACCATGTAGATAAGCGCATGTTATACGACAATGATCACATGTAACGTCATCATTTCAGGTTATATAATTGTGGATATTACGGAATAGGTGCTATTTAACGGTTAGTTGCCTATCAATATCATTTTGCCGTTCTAAAAAAACCCCCAAAAACCAGAATTAATCCTTTGATCTAGTTCTGATTCCGAAACACCGGTTTCAAAATGGTTCCACTTTCAATAGTGGATACACCATAATAATTAGGGGTGTCAAAAAAAACCGTAACCGAAAAACCGAACCGTAAAACCGAAAAACCGCACCGAAAATTCGGTTAACCGAACCTATTTTTTTGTTTAAAGCAGTTCGGTTAACTGAACCGAATATTTTTCAATTTCTCGGTTCGGTTTAGGTTCACGATTTTGGAGATTTCGGTTAACCGAAAAACCGAAAATTATTTTTTAATCTTTTTTTATTAATATTTTATAATGTTTTTATTAAAAACTTTAAATATAAAGTTGGTATGTAATATTTAATAACTAAGAATTCATGCTTTTTACATCTCTTTATTATTTTGACTATATCTAATCGAATCTACATTGTAAATTTAGCTTCTATTTTTTTTAAGTATATTTAAAAGTAGCTAAAAACACTATAAAAATGATATACGTACAATTTTCGGTTAACCTTATAACTGAACCGGAAAATTCGGTTAACTGAAAGTCGGCCAACCTGTATTTTTGGTTACGGTTACAGTTCACGAAATTGGCGAACCGAAATATCGGTTAACCGAACCGAGTGAACCTTTCGATTCGGTCATGAACCCCCTACGATAGTGATTAATAGTGGCATGTTGTGTAAAAACTCTGATTTTGAAATTTCAAGTTCCCACAATGTCCGAAAACGCAATCAGCAAGAGAGCACAGTCACAGTTCATACCCAACTCTCTCTCTCTCTCTCTCTCTCTCTCTCAATCAGGTCCTTTTCATAGCTAATAAATCGATCACCATCATCATCTTCCTAAATACACCTCAAGAAACATAAACCCTAGTTTCATCTCATCAGATTAAAATGCCTGTGACTTACTGTGGCGTTTTCTCGTTTCTTTGGCGATCAATTCAATCCATGGGTTGCTTCTTTGATTGCTTCGGAATTCACCATCAGAATTCTCACCATCGCCCTCATCTCCTTCCCAATAACGTATGATTTCTTTCGTATTTTTATTCTTCTGCGTTTGTTCAATTTTCGCCATTATTATTATTTTGTTGTTGTTGCTGTTGATGATGTTGTACAAATTTCTTCAAGCTTTGTAATTTCTTGAAATTTAATTGTTCTAATTTTGTAATTTCTTTCAATTTTAATGGTTTGATTTTGTAATTTCTTTGGGTTCTATTGTTCTGATGTTGTTTCATTTCCGTCATTTTTTTTTCTCCAGAAATCATAATAAGAAATTTAAGCAATGAGTTGCTTGTGATGATGATGATGTTGTTTAAATTTCTTTCAGCTTTGTGATTTCTTGAGCTTTTACAGTTCTCATTTTGTAATTTTCTTTCGATTTTATTGTTCTGATTTTTGTTTGATCTTTTTATGCTTCAACTTCTTTGTCTCTTAATATTTTTATTGGGTTTTGGGTTGGCTGTTGAGTCGTTGCTGCATACTATGAGTCATTTGGGCAATTTTTGAAGTTTAATCACAGTGCCATTCATCAATTTGCTGTCAAAAATAAAAATGAAAAAAACTACAGTGCCATTAATTGAATGCTCTTCTGGTTCTTGGTCAGGAAGAGGAGTCAGAAAAGATTCGTCTTTCATCACTGTTTGCGGCTGAAGGTATGTATATGTGTGTTTATATTTTGGTGCTATATTTTAGAAATTATATTGGTTGTTTTATGTTAAATTGTTAATGTCAATATTTTGTTACAGAGAGGGAAGAGCGTGTTGTGAAAGACCGGGAGAAGCTTGTCCGGAGGGTGGGTCGATCTGATTCTGAAATCGATGAAGGGCTTATCGAAGAAGTATGTCCTATTGCTCTTGATTCTTATATGCTCAAATGTTCAATGCAATGACTATGGTCTTGCTTTTCATGGGCTAATCATATTGCACTTAGGAATGCTTAAAGAATTTCTCTCTGCATTTTTGAATTTTTATTTTATCATATTTTTGATAGGATAGGTCCATTCTGGTATAGATTTATGAACATGACTTTTTATGGCTTAGGATGGAAAAAGATTTAGTCATGAACTTATGAATGGAAGCAGTCATATGTTGTAAATCAATACTTGATTATAGAAAAATCTTACAGTTGGAACTTTCATACAAATTGTGCAGCAATGGTTGTGGTGAATTACCCCCTGGAATTCCCTCTAAAGCTTGTTAAATAATTTTGATGGATTCCGCCATTTCACCAAGTTTTCCGAAATTATGTTTATATACTGATCTGATATTTACCAGCTTCGTTTGTGCTTTATGCATGATTCATTTGATGAATGTCAAGCTTATTTCGTTATCCATGTTCGGTACTGCATATCTGGATTTGATGATTGATGAAGTCAGTTATGTTGACATTGTTGTGTCATTGCTGAACGACTGTGTCTTTCCTCTGGTTTGTTGTCACTGTTGTTGCATGGAAATGGTAGTTTAGATGACACGGTTCTAGCTATAATCAATATCTGACCTTGCCATTAGCATAGGGGTGAGGTTCTTCTTTATATTGAAAAATATTTACTATGATTATTTTGTGAACTAGGTCAAACTCCTTAAAGCATGTGGCACCCTACTAGAGACACCTGCTGAAATCCGAAAAGCAGTTAATTTTGCTGAAAAGTTGGAGTCATCTGATATACCAAGTCTCACTGGGGTAGAGTCTTCACCAGAGACTCCAGCTGACGTCCGACAGGCAGAACTTCTTGCCGAAAAATCAGAGAGATTGGACTCACAAGGACCTCGTTTTGTCCTAGATTCCTCACCTGAGACTCCTGAAGAAACCCAGAAAGCAGAACGTACTGCTGATTGTCTGGAGAAATCAGATTTACGAAGAGCTCATAGTGTGATGAAATCTTCTCCTAATCCTACACCGAGGAAGATAACTGATGACATGCAAACACCTGGAACTGTATTTGCAACGAATATGAGAAGTCTAAGAAAAGGGAATGCTCGAATTCGGTCCCAGTATGTTTACACAGTCTTGAACCCAATTGAGAACTTGTGTCTACAAGAGGAGTAGAAGGAAGAGAATCCTGTTCTGAATGAGCAATCAGATCTGGAGGGAGAATAAGTCAATTTTCTGGAGTGGTCAAACTTGCATGTCATGAGTTACATTACCATTTGCATGTTCTCAGACCTCAGTCCTACGTTCCCCAACTTATATAGCTTCTCATTGGTGACATTCATGATCTCTAGAAAGCCCATCACTGGGACGCCGATAGTGTTTGAAGCAGTGGAAGGGGACGATACTGCATCATCTGAGCTGCAGTCATTAAATTGCTCAAATCCGTGGTGTCTTTCTGATGTGTTGCTGATCAAGAATTGCAACAGGATGTAGAGCGAATTTCATAAAGCAGCACTTCCAATGTGCTTTACAGAGTTAATCACAAACTTTATATACTTTCATGACTGACGTTTTGCAATGTAGGTAGTCTTAAACTCTCTCAGTGATATTTAATTTGCGATTCTCTAATAGTTTAGTGAACATTAAATTCCAGATAACGCATTGTAATTTCCACCAGTAGTTTAGATTGTCCGTTCTTTACCGTGTAGATGTACAATATGTGGTATGATCATATAATCTTCACCATTAAGAAGTGTTTATTGTATGTCCATTCGAGTAGTTATTTAGAACTTAAATTTGTACTTATTCACAAGAATTCCTAATCCTCCTTCCCTCCATGGAATCACCAAGATTCCCTCCCAATTAATGCCCAATTTAATTTCAAAGTTTGACCCCAATTTCATTGCGTTGAGCTTGCTTAAGTTTAAAACCCTAGATTGGTGCTAGTGTTTCAAATCAATGAAGATGTAGATTTTTTTTAATTGCATATTATTCTCAGAACATCCCATTTATGTCTATTACAGTAGTACATATCCTTGCAGGTTTCAGCAATCTGTAAGGTTATTAAAAAAAATCGTTGTTTCCATATGATTGTGAATTGAGCTTCTAGATCAAAGTTTCTCGGTCTTTTTCCGAGGTCGATTGTGAGAGTTTGGGTGAAGTCGTTGGGTTGTGTTTGCAAAAGCTTCGATTGGTTGTTTATGGTTTTATAGAGACTAGAGAGTATCTTTCTTCTCTTTTTAAACTATAAACTATTCATTTTGGTTCATGCACCACCCTCTATTATCTAAATTTCTCAATTTGATGCAATTAGAAAGTGAAGAAGATGATGATAAAGAATTTGTTGTTGTTTTTGGTGGAAGATGGTTTGGTTCGGTTTATCTTTTAGTTCCTCTTTGTTGATTGCTTTTTTTTATAGAGACTGTTTGCCACCTTGGATGTGTTATTAGTTGACAACAGTGAAGCTAGTAGTTGTCTTGGCGGTGGAGGTACGCAGTTTATACTTCCGATCTGCCATGACTTGGTTCCTTAGCAGGATTGAAGAAGACGCCACTGAAGACTAGAACATGGAACTTCTTTCAGATTTTGATTTTTTAGGTCTTTTATTTTTGATGGTTGTTTGTCACTTGTTACTGTTCACTATGAGTCATTGTACTCTTAGTCATTTATCGTCAGCTTTCATGCCTTTTCAAAAAAAAAAAAAAAAAAAAAAAACAGTAATGGCTTATTAGGTAATAAATGACTCGTGAGTATGTCTAGCGCATGTATCTATAAACGTTTTGTAGTGGCCTTTGTTTCTCATCCGAACCAAAAAATTAAAAATAAAAATGAATATGTATCTACCAACGTTTATGAGTTTTTTAGGTAATAAATAATCGTTGTTCACTAGACTTCTCACCGGAAACAACAAAAGATCAAAAATCACACTATTTTGGATTTTTGATACTATGGAAACAATGGGTATGTATTATGTTTGGCAAAACCAAGAAGATTTTAGTGGCAAGTAGGAACTCTAATCCTTTTGAGGCATACATTCTCTTCATCCTAGCCAAAATACCATATAGACTATAGAGTGTTAGTTATGCGTTGCTTCTCTTTTTGCCTTCCTTACCTTTCAATTCTTAATTTTTTGTTTTCTTTGGAATTTCCAATCTTCAAAATAATTAGAAAACACATCCAAGAACACCTTTTTTTTTTTGGTGCACCTAAGGTAGAGAATACTCTTTTTTTGTTTTTTTTCCATAACAACTTGTTTCTTAGTTTATTGGTATATGCCATGCCAAACATGTTGTAAAACAACAAAACACCTTCTAAAGTTGATACATTTTGAAGAAAAAACCCCGTCAATCTCCCATGAAATGGCTCTAATTCTTCCATCTTGATTAGCAAACTAAACATACATAATTTCAAACCAATACGACTCATTACTTACAGACAAATATGAAAGATAAACAGAACAATCAAACCAAACAGAAAACAAATATAAACAGAAAACAATAAACCTAGACACAAAACAAAGATAAACAGAAAACAATAAACCCAAAGACAAAGCAAAGATAAACAGAAAACAATAAACCCAGACACAACACAAAGATAAACAAAAAACAATCAACCCAGACACACAAAAAAGATAAACAGAACAATCAAACCAGATATAAAACAAAGATAAACAGAACAATAAAACCACACATAAAACAAATATAATTATAAAACAATCAACCCAGACACAAAAGAAAGAAAAAAATGAAAACAATCAACCAACACATCCTTATAATCAATCTATTACTAATCATATATCATACCAAATTGAACAAAACCAATCTTAATAACATATCCAATTCTCTTGTACAAGTAACAATTTCATTACCTTAACCAATGCAATTAAATGCTCCTCTGAAATCGTACATTTTGTTTCCTTCAAATCCTCCCATATCCTCTTCAGACTTAAGAAATTTTGGGTTCCTTTAAGTCCTCGAATTCAACTCCCGTTCAGTTTAGGGTTCGCCAACTTCGAGTCCAATGTGTAATTTGCCTCCTACAATTTAACATTCACCAAGGATTTATGACTACCCAGATTTACACCCAATTTTGGGTTGTTCCTTTCACTCAATTTCGTAGATGACAACAGATTTAATTGCGATTTGGGGATCGACAAAGATAATGAACATGAGATTTTGGGGGTCTTTTTGCAGGCTTCAAACTTTATAGGTGATGTAAGAATTTGAGAATCGATTTTCGTTTGGGGATGGAGTTCAATCACGATTTCGGGATGGAGAAACTTGACGTTTCCAAATTTTGGGGTTCTAACATTTGGGGATGATTTTGATTTTCGGGGTTTGGGAATGATATTGATTTGGAGAGGAACATATTTTTTTTGGGGGTTTGGGGATGAATTTGAATTGGCGAGGAACAATTTTGCTCGATTTGGGCGATTATGGCCGTTTCCGTTTTTGCTGTTTTCGTTTTTGCTCTTTTGAATTACAAGCTTTATCACGTGACCCTTACTCACTTGTCACTATGTTGTAGAAATCACTTATGCCACCTCATTATGTTGTAGTAAATCACTTATGCCACCTCATCAGCAAGACATGTTTTAAGTGTGTTGGACCAAGACATAAATTATTAACCTTCGTATAAATGAACCATTTAGCCTCCCCGCTCACCAAATGCCACTAAGGCCCACCTTGCCAAGTCACCCAAAATTTAGCAATAGTTAAATGTTACTCTCGTGTCATGTTTCATTGTACATGCTAATCCCTCTCTCTTATTTTTCTTTCTCTCTCATTCCTCCGCCCGCTCTCTCTCCTCCACTCATCCCTCTCCGGATTAGGTTCCTCCATGATATCGAGATTAGGTAACAATTTATAAAATTCAGGAGAAAAAAAAGAAGGAATAATACAAGTTTAGGGCAAGGGGAAGCTAACATCACCCGAAATCATTCCATCTTAATCCAGCCACTTCATTCAAACACTCTCCCTGCCTCTCTCTCTCTCACCCTCAGTTCATCAAAGCTCATGCCTTTCTTGTCACCAAAAAATAAATAAAGCTCCTCCCTTTCTCCGTTCATTTACATTCCCAGCACAAGTGAAGATTTGGAAACCAATTTCGTTACCCCTAGTCCTTGCATAAATATGTAAGCACAATTAGTTCTTTTTATTTTATGCGCTTAATTGTTGTATGTCTTAGAATTTGTGAAGTATAGCATCAGTAACCAAGAAAAAAAAAGAACCCACGTTTTTCTTTTCATTCTTTTCTACTTCATTTTTTTAGTTTCTAAATCACTCCATTTTTTTAACACCCAGAAAACAGAATTAGTGATTTAGAAAGAAAATTATTTCTCTGTCTCTGTTTCTCATAGAAACAGAGTTGCTCTCTTTCTCCCTCACCATAATTCCACCATGGTTGTTCTTGATTGTAAGCTGACTGCAAAAGTCACCACAAATGTGGGTTCTTTCAACATTAGCTTGTTTACTGACAATGCCCCTCTCACATGTAAAAACTTTATAAAGTTAGCCAAGTAACAGTTTAGAGTTCTTGAATCTTTATGAAGTTTTATAGTTTTCTGTTTGTTTGTTTTTGGTTCTAATGTTTTGTTTTTGATATATTGGAAAGATTGGGATACTTTAATGGTTGTATTTTCCACAAAATTGTCAAAAACGAAATTGCCCAAACTGGAACTGGTAATGGTGGGAGTTCTTTTTATGGGTAAGAAATCAATATATGGTTTAATTATAGTTCTTTAATGGGTTTTTTTTTTTTTTTTGTTTTTTCACTTTTTTAACCATTGTTCTCTCTCTCAAATTCAAGTTTGCTTTTTGGTGAGAGCGTGAGATACATTCACCATGAAAAAGGTTTCCCTCATGACAAAATGGGGATGGTGGGAATGGGTTGCAACAAGGGCATTGCTTCTCAGTTTTACATCACTATGGGTGCTGTGAAATCAACAGATAAGCATTTCACTGTAAGTTTTTTTTTTTTGTTTTTTTAATCTTTTTTGTTTCTTGCCAATTTCTCATTGCATAAAGTAGGGTTTAGATGAAGTTTTATAGTATCTAATTGTGCCCTATGTGTGGTTACAGATCTTTGGTAAAGTCGAGGAGGGTGAAGGCTTAATGGTATTAAAGATCATCAATAATCAAATTGTTAATGATGCCTTTCAACCCCTGCATAAATTGTGGTAAAGATTTGTTTATTCTAATTTAGAGTTTGGTTAGATTGTTGTATAATGATAATGATACTGTAACTTTTTGTATTTTGTTTGATCTTTAGGATCAAAGATGTGAAATTACTTGATGATGATCCTTTTGAAGACCCACCATTGCTATGCCACATGTTCAATAAACTTGAGGTACTTTATAATTTATTGTAAGTAACCAGTGAAATATAAAATTGCTAAATTAATTTTTTCTTTTTTGACCCTAGACTTTAAGTGTGGGCAACTGTATCAAACTGTGCAATCTAGAGGAAACAACAGATGCTGGAGAAGTGTTTGAAGCCTTATGCAAATGGCGATTAGTGAGGTATTATGCCACTAACTTATTAATGTGCTACTAGGAAATAATGAATAGAAGTTCTATCTAGGCTACTAAGCTTCTCCTGATTAACTAGCAGCAACCTAGTTCTAGTGACAAACATTGTTTGCGGGACTACACGAGTATCACTACTCACTAGTATTAGCATGAGTAAAACGGATTGTGTTCTTTTCATGCCATGTAGAATAGACCACAGGAGCTAAAGCAGCTGCAATTAAGTTCTTCCTGAATTTGGAGCATTTCGTCCTGTCAATCCAATTGAAAATCCCCTGTATACTAGGAGCTGTAGTAGTACAACCCTGCCAATTGTTGATCTGATACAAGATGTTTTCGTATCTCTGCTGCTTTACCTCCTCTGGTCTATTCTATTTGGCGTAAAAGGAACACAATCTGTTTAGCTCATGCTGTTACTAGTGATACTCGTGTATTCCAGCAAACAATGTTTGTAACTAGAACTAGGTTGCTGCTAGTTAATCAGGAGAAGCTTAGTAGCCTAGATAGAACTTTTAGTCAGAGTCTACTGTAATGTTTTACTTTTATTGCTGTAACTAGTGGTTCTATCCTTGGTGAGTAGTTTACCATTAACAGCTAGCCAGAACATGAAACCATGCCTAGGCATGCTAATAGGACTCCAAATCAAATTTTCATGTCTGCACTTTTGAAGGTCCCCCAATAAGAAATTATACCCTGAAGATGTGGAGTAGGATCCATTAGTTGCTGCTTTCCAAATCTGACCATCATAACCATCTGCTAGTCTGCTCTTGAAATTATTAAGTGTGACGCAGTACCAACTGCTGTCTGTTTTGGGCACATACCCCCCATATATCTTCACCCTTCAGGTAGACATCATTAATCATTTAATCCAACGAACCCACAAGCTATCCTGTTTTTTAGCAAGTGCCTAGATGTGCTTGCCATTCAAGGCTGTATTAAGCAAATTACAGTTTTTCAGATTGGGAGCACCATTTTTCCTTGGCTTGCACAATAAATCGCAAGCAACGAGACTTGGTTTTCTTTATCATCATTGGAACCCCATAAAAATTGCCTACACATCAATTCAATTCAAGCATACAGCTCAACAAAATTTATTTACTTGACAGGGTACGCATTGCTCGAGCCCCCACAGGTCGGAGCAAACGATTCGGTTTTGTGGAGTTTAAAAGCCCGGAGGACTGTGAGTTTGTTCTCAAGGAGATGGTACACCTATTAGGTTGGAACCACGTAATGACTTCTGGTCCAGACAATAGTTGCATTTTGTTATGTTAGTTTTACACGATTTTACTTGTATAAAATTTGTACATATCTCTTTTGGTATTTTCTGACCTATTGCGCTGAAAGGTACAATGGATGATCAAGTATCAGTTCTATCTTATAGGGCTTCCTGCATCATTGTGTGCATTATGAACATTTTATTAGCCTCTTGACAGCAAAGGATGTCCATGTGAAATGTGATAATCTTGTATGAGCTCTTCACAAGTTCCTTATTATTACTTTTTTTTTTCATAAATTAGGAGCTCTATTGACATTTCATCTTTTCTACATATCATGTTCATGTATATCGCTCAGTGAAAACCAAACCTGGTTTGTATAACAAATGAGACGCAAAACCTTAGTGCAATGACCTTGTTTCCCTATAGCTTTAAGTCAATCTTATCAGACCACTGAAAGATGTCGGAATATACACGGTCCCTCCCAGTTCCTTTAACCTGCTGCCACCCTAATAATATCCTCAACCAACATGAGCATCTGTCACCATAACCTTTATTGAGGTGTTATGCTACACTGCACTGTCTCTTATCTCATCCTACAGATTGTTCACCCAGTTCGATCCACCGAGCAGCCAATCAACTAACAAGGGTGCGAGATGGCTGCTTTCCCTTCCTAAACGACGATGTTTAGACCTTTGCTTGGCCAAGTTTCAGCCTTTGAAGATGTATTGTAAGATTAATAAGTGGAAGCTGCATAGTTGTATATCTTGTGGCAATGTGACATGTCTTTGTATTGCTCTGTATGTATCACTATTCACCTATTGTCCCCGATTTGTATTATAAGTTGGATGATGAAAGTCTAGACATAACAAATCTGTGTGATGTCACATGTCCAAATTTGCATTTCATGATTAGTCCATGAAGACTGCTGCTATTACAACTATACATTTGTTCTTGAAAAGGGGGGAAATGCTATGCGGAAATAAGGAGCCATGACTGCCAATGTATCAATTTGAAAGCGAATGTAGCAATCTGCAGCGGTGCTCATCCTGTAAACATATGCTCTTTCAGTGGAAATTCCAACTCCATACAAAGAGAATCTCCATTCTGGGGCATAGTTTCTAATGGATTTGACCAATATTTATAAGTGTTGTATTTTGGATCATCCAGATCATCAGCAATCCCATACGAAGAATGAGCATCACCACGTTTCATCATCTTCAGAGCCACATAACGAAGCAGATCCAATATTGATCCAGCTGTGTAAACTTTATATCTGCAACAGGTTTTTTTTTGTTGTTGTTGAACCTTTTATTGCTCAATCAAAGAACTCCAGAAGATTACAGCCCTTAAGCAACAAAAACCTCAGACGTACTTTACTCAAGGTTGTCTAAGGAGAAAACCAATTAAAACTCTAGGAAAATTTACACCCACACATCTAAAACCACGCCTGGAATTTCTCAAATCTGGACAGCCCTTGCTTTGCTGGTCCGTCAGCCACTGCGTTTGATCTACGACCCCTATGAACCACCTTGATCTACGGCCACCAATTTAGTATTCTTCGAACAAAGTTGAGAGCAAATCTAACATCCCAGGGACCTCCTGCCATGCTGCCACCCCATTGCACCACTTAACAGGATTTGAAGAGTCTCATTCTATAGTTATTGTCAAATGCAAGAGCATTCCCTACTCAATGTCAACTGCAGAGCATGAGTGCATGATAAATGGCTACTACCTCAGGCTGGTTGATCTCACCATACGGGATGTTGCTCGAAAACATGCAGCGGAAATTCTTATCCCAATCACGAAGTACACCACCCATGGCTCCCTTGCCATCTTTACAAGACGCATCCACATTCCACATTAAATTTCCCTGCGATGGAACCTCGCACACTTCTACAGATTCATTGCCTTCCTTGTACCCTGACTTTTTAAACATAAGGGGTTGCAAGAGACCTCTTGTAGAGAGTAAGGGAAAGAATCGTCCCATCCCTTAATCCACCATGCTAATCGCAATAAGACCAATTGAAACAACTCCTCAACTCTACACCTTTTATCTTCAAAAATTATGGAATGATTTCTTTCTTTCCAAATAAACCAAGCTAGAACAAAGACAAATGTTATCCAGATTTTCAGACAATGGTTACCTGAGCTGACATCACATTATTGATCAAAAAAGTGCATCATGTTTGAGGGAGTGCACCATTTGTAGCCCCAACGGTCCAGCGAACAAGACCACAACATACGAGCAAAATTGCAATGAATTAATAAATGCTCTGTGCTTTCCATCTCTACATCACATTAATAAGGTTATGGCCTTTAGTTGCACCCCAGAATTCAATTCTCTCAATCTTCGATGACTGAGCTCCAGCCTCCAGCAGCTTCTTTTCCATAGTGCATTCCTTTTCCTGATAGATCCGGGCTTATTACTTATATGTATATATGATTAGATTATCCTTTACCCCTATCAACTATATATATGTCTCTCTTGGAACAGATAGCACAAAACGCATGTTTTCTTCCAGAGCATACTCTTTAGACTGGTCAACCTGACCCATCGTGCACCAGATTTTAGAAACCACAAGATATATAATTGGACGAAGGAACATCTCCTGTTTGCCTGATGAATTCTGGTTGGTCCGCAGCTTTCTCAGCCTGACGCTTCTTCCTGACTTCAGCTGCTGCTCTTTTTTTTTCCGACCTCTTCTTGCAATGGCACTCCGGTTCAACATCTTCGCTTGAGAATGGGTTTTCAATTACTCGACTTTTGCCTGTTCATTGTAGTTGCCGTGAGCAGACACAGAGTAAAACTTAGAACTAAGGGTATATGATGTATTGAGCAATCATGATAACACATAATAATTTATAACCCTTCAGTTTAATAAGATTTTAGTTCCTCATAGCTGAAAAAGTTTTCTCATCAGTAGAAGCTGATGCGGAAGCATGCGGATCAAAAGAAGCTCACGAATAAGATACCATGGTCACTAGTCAACTTCTTGCTAGCATTGGTACCATTGGCTACATGGGCGCTTTTAAGGATAATCCTCGCTGTTCTAAGGGTTATACCATAATTACTTTGCTTAATTAGTCCTTAATTACGTTTGTAATAATGCTTAGACGTAGCTCTAATTTCTCCATTTTGTTTTGTTAAATATGCGTACTAATTAGACCGTTCAAAAGGAGTTTGTTCCTTGGCTTAGTAGTTGATAAAAATAGCTTGAAAATAGCATGAAGTGGGCAGTCAGCAACAAATGAAGATAAAAGGTACAACAGCACCCACTAGTGGATTCGTACAAAGGAGGCGCTCCAAATTGTACTATCCGAGCACACTTGTGAGCTGGCGCCAGGACCACAAAAATGGCTCCTTTTGAGAGCCTTATCTCATTGTGCCACTTTAGCTTGTTTCTAGAATGATCCTCTAGGGTTTTCAGCTTATAAATAGTATCCTTATCCTTGTAAGAAGGCAGATTGGATGAATGAAAACACAGATAGAGCTCTGCCTCTGTTCACAAGCTATGCTTGGGTATTTACGCTTCTACTAATTCTTTCTTAGTGCTTAATTGCTTGGGAGAGATTAGCAAGGGTGGGGATCCTCTTAGGCGACTAAACTTGTGCTTAATTGCTGGGTTTTGGAGTTAAGAGTTAATTGCTTTATTTATCTAAACACAAAAAGAAGTCACTCTGTTTCAATCCGACGAGCTTGCTGTTTGTTTCGTATCAATTTGGTATCAGAGCTTTGGTTATTAAGCTCGTTTCTTCTGGGATTCTTGTTATTTGGTATGTTATCTTTCTTCTGGTGGTGGTTTCAAGTGGAAAGGAGGAGTTTTGGACCTTCAAACAACTCATTATATTTCATCGCTCTCGCTGGACGAGCGACTGGAGCAGTCTTGGGATTTCTCTTATATCTGAAGTTCTAGAGGTAAAGTTTGTGACTTTCTTAGTTCTTTGGATTACTAAGACCCAGATATACAAAACTCTCTTGGTGGAATTTTGATTTTGTCTTAGAAAATCGTGAGATAATTCATGTTATTGGGCTCTGTTTTATGTGCGTTTGAGCTGGGCGATAGTGTTGCTGTATTTGGGTATTCTGAGTTGCTCGAGTTTACTCATCTATGTGGCTTGTACCTACGAGTTGGCTCAGTCAGAAGCTTGAATAGCTGAACTGGGCGAGTTGAACCCGTTCAAAAAAATCTGGGTTTATTCTGGTTGCTCTTTGTGCTCAAAAATTGTCCCGAGAGGCAGCGATTCTTCTTCGATGGCAACTATTCTGAAATTCCGGGCAAAGCTTTGAAAATTCTGAGGTAAAATTCTTGTTTTACTTGTTGATAATTGTACAAGTATTTACTGGGGTTTGGATCTGCTTTGGTGTGTGATTTATTGAGTTGATTTGCTGCGATTGTTGCTGCAATTGTGACTCTGTCCTTGTGCGAAGTTTGCTGGTTATGTTTGCTGCGTTATTGTTATTTTAATTCCGAAATTGTTACTGGAAATTTTGGTTTGGTTTGTTGACTGCATGAATGAGCTTATAGCTGTGGATTTTAGTTCTTTAAAAGGACATTTGTATTGGATTGTTTGCTGCAAAACTGCAAAAGGTTGTGCGAAATTTAGAGGCAATTTGGTAACTGGTTATTTGTGGTTTTATGACCTGTTGCTTACTGCGTGTACCTGCTGCGTTATTGAGCTGTTGTGGAGTACTTTGGCTCCTTGTTCTTGGGTTTGTTATTTATTGCATTTGAGCTACTGGTTTTCTGCATTTGTGTATTGATGCTGGAGTTGTATGGGTGGCTGTGAGCTGGTGGGAATGTGAAGGATTGAAGTGAACCTATTGTTTGTGTTATTGAGTATTTTGAGCTGTGGTGCTGTAATTTGCTACGGTTTGGTGAAATCAGTCCACCAAGAACCCTTTTAGCCCAAACACAATTCCTAGCTACAAAGGAAACCAAGCACCACAAGAATGAGCTCCTACCGTTCCAAGCGTAATCGGAAAGGGTATACATTTGACTTTCCTAACTTTGATGGAAGGTCTAGCACGTTTTTAGAGTGGCTTGAAGCCATGGACAAATGGTTTGATCTCCTTGACTACTCGGACCTTGAAAAGGTCAAAGTAGTGGCCTCTACCTTTACAAGGTATGCTACCCTTTGGTGGGAGAATTTGAAAATTCAAAGAAAAAGGATGGGGCAAGGAAAAATTCAAACATGGAGTAAGTTGCGAAGAAAGCTCAAGGACGTGTTCTTATTGAAGCTCACTTCATGAACATATACCTATCCATGTAAGCTTGCGCAAGAAGTTAGCATGACACCATCTAAAATTGAATACTTTGAAGAAAAAGGAAAGCAAAAGAGATGTTTGAAATGTTGCGGTTGGGGACATGTGTATACAGAATGTTCTAACAAGAGGACAGTGTGTTATCAAGAATGGCAAGAGGTTACCGAGATAGAATCTGTTGTGCCTCAAGATGACCATGCAAGTTCAAAAACGAGAAAGCAAAGATGTTCCCATTGTCGTGATCTTGGTCACTTTCATGTCGCTTGTCCTAACAAGAATGATATGCAATCTGAATTTTCAGAACATGAACTCGAGTCCCGTGACAGCTCCATTGCAAATGAAGACGGTAAAGTTGCAGGCCCCATTGCCGAACGAGAAGCAACTGAGTGTAGCCTTTTAAAGGATAAATGTGTTGTACTGCTGCCTATTGAAATTCCAGCAGCTCCCCTGGCTGTTACAAGATCTTTTTCTACTGTTGAAACGGAAGACGAGAAGCCCCCAACATTCTGTTCAAACAGAAGCTTATGTACTACTGTAAACAACAATTTTCTGCAGTAAACATCAACTTTTCTGCTGTAAACAGCAACTTTGCTGCTATAAACAGCTTATGTTCTGCTGTAAACAACAACTTTTCAGCTGTAAACAACTTGTGTTTTGCTGTAAACAGCAACTTGCAACACAATTACAAACAAGGAGAAGAGAGCATAATGTATGTTCTAAAAGAGACATTCCACGACCCCATGCTTGAGAGCGTTTTGCGGCGGCTATCTTCTACCCGTTCCGAAACTATCAAAATGCTGAATCTATATTTGTTTGACGGTGTAACTCAAGGGTACAAATCTAAATGGAAAGAGTTCACGCACTTTGCTAGGGTGGGAATTGGCACAAACCCATGTTTGTTCTTTGAAGCAAAATTTCAGCAAGCTTTAAGTGATGTCACAAAATCTATCGGGGTATGGATCCGAGGTAGTGTTCGGGGTGGTAAATTTAACAACTACTTCTTTGAACTACAATGGAAGTTTTCTTACTTCCAGGACATGAGGACAAGTCCTAAAAAAAGAAAGGGAGTTTGATGCGGAAGCATGCGGATCAAAAGAAGCTCAAGAATAAGATACCATGGTCGCTAGTCAACTTCTTGCTAGCATTGGTACCATTGGCTACATGGGCGCTCTTAAGGATAATCCTCGTTGTTCTAAGGGTTATACCATAATTACTTTGCTTAATTAGTCCTTAATTACGCTTGTAATAATGCTTAGACGTAGCTCTAATTTCT
Source organism: Tetragonia tetragonoides (assembly GCA_038025085.1). Lineage (NCBI taxonomy): Eukaryota > Viridiplantae > Streptophyta > Magnoliopsida > Caryophyllales > Aizoaceae > Tetragonia > Tetragonia tetragonoides. The sequence continues at coordinate 32,677,981 of CM076151.1, read as the reverse complement.
GCATTTTGTTTTGTTAAATATGCGTACTAATTAGACCGTACAAAAGGAGTTTGTTTCTTGGCTTAGTAGTTGATAAAAATAGCTTGAAAATAGCATGGAGTGGGCAGCAAGGCAGCAGCAAATGAAGATAAAAGGTACAACAGCACCCACTAGTGGATTCGTGCAAAGGAGGCGCTCCAAATTGTACTATCCGAGCACACTTGTGAGCTGGCGCCACGGCTACAAAAATGGATCCTTTTGAGAGCCTTATCTCATTGTGCCACCTTAGCTTGTTTCTAGAATGATCCTCTAGGGTTTTCAGCTTATAAATAGTATCCTTATCCTTGTAAGAAGGCAGATTGGATGAATGAAAACACAAGATAGAATTCTGCCTCTGTTCACAAGCTATGCTTGGGTATTTACGCTTCTACTAATTCTTTCTTAGTGCTTAATTGCTTGGGAGAGATTAGCAAGGGTGGGGATCCTCTTAGGCGATTAAATTTGTACTTAATTGCTGGGTTTTGGAGTTAAGAGTTAATTGCTTTCTTTATCTAAACACAAAAACACAAAAAGAAGTCACTTTGTTTCATTCCAACAAGCTTGCTGTTTGTTTCGTATCAATTTGGTATCAAAGCTTTGGTTATTAAGCTCGTTTCTTCTGGGATTCTTATTATTTGTTATGTTATCTTTCTTCTCATGGTGGTTTCAAGTGGAAAGGAGGAGTTTTGGACCTTCAAACAACTCATTATATTTCATCGCTCTCGCTGGACGAGCAACTGGAGCAGTCTTGGGATTTCTCTTATATCTGAAGTTCTAGAGGTAAAGTTTGTGACTTTCTTAGTTCTTTGGATTCCTAAGACATTTATCTACAAAACTCTCTTGGTAGAATTTTGATTTTATCTTAGAAAGTGGTGAGATAATTCATGCTATTTTGCTCTGTTTTCTATGCGTTTGAGCTGAAGCTAGTTGTTTGCTGTTGGGTTTCCTGAATACTTGGTTGCACTGAGTTTGTGATTATTGGGTTATTCGTTGAGAATTTCGGATCGGGTTGTTTGTTGTGCGAAATCGTGAGTAAATCTGATTTGCGCTGAAATTGTGGTATATTTATTTTACTGGGTTTTGTTCTTTGTTCTTTGTTTTGTTATTTACTGCATTTGAGCTACTGGTTTTCTGCATTTGTGTATTGATGCTAGAGTTGTATGGGTGGTTGTGAGCTGGTGGGAATGTGAAGGATTGAATTGAACCTATTGTTTGTGTTATTGAGTATTTTGAGCTGTGGTGTTGTAATTTGCTACGGTTTGGTGAAATCAGTCCACAAAGAACCCTTTTAGCCCAAAGACAATTCCTAGCTACAAAGGAAACCAAGCACCACAAGAATGAGCTCCTACCGTTCCAAGCTTAATCCGAAAGGGTATACATTTGACTTTCCTAACTTTGATGGAAGGTCTAGTATGTTTTTACAGTGGCTTGAATCCATGGACAAATGGTTTTATCTCCTTGACTACTCGGACCTTTAAAAGGTCAAAGTAGTAGCCTCTACCTTTACAGGGTATGGTACCCTTTGGTGGAAGAATTTGAAAACTCAAAGAAAAGGGATGGGTAAAGACAAAATTCGGACTTGGAGTAAGTTGCAAAGATTGCTCAAGGATGAGTTCTTCTTGAAGCTCACTTCACGAATATATACCTATCCATGTAAGTTTGTGCAAGAAGCTAGCATGACACCGTGTAAAATTGAATGCCTTGAAGAAAAAGGGAAGCAAAAGAGATGTTTGAAATATTGCGGTTGGGGACATGTCTATATGGAATGTTCTAACAAGAGGACAGTGAGTTTTCAAGAATGGCAAGAGGTTACCGAGATAGAATCTGTTGTGCCTCAAGATGACCATGCGAGTTCAAAAACGAGAAAGCAAAGATGTTTCCATTGTCGTGATCTTGGTCACTTTCATGCCGCTTGTCCACAAGAATGCTATGCAATCTGAATTTATAGAACATGAACTCGAGTCCCATGACAGCTCATTGCAAATGAAGATGGTAAAGTTGCAAGCCCCATTGCCGAACGAGAAGCAACTGAGTGTAGCCTTTTAAAGGATAAATGTGTTTGATGCTGCCTATTGATGATGCGTTAGCATCAGGTCATCAAGTTACTGGCGTGAGCATTAATGCATTTATCATGGCATTTGGGACTCTCTCACGTTTGAATGGTGATAACTCTGGTCCTAGAGGTCTTAGTGTCCTTTTGGCCACTTAATCTAGGTTATGTCCGTACAAGATTAGTCCGTACAAATAAGCATTTGTGATTAGTGTTAATTATAGTGCACCCTGCATGTAATTAGCGTAATTAACAAATGTAATTAGTTGTTATTTGAATTCCCTAAGTAGTTGCTGAGTAAGTCGAGCCTAAGAGCACATGGGGCAGGTAACGATGAAGAATGAGGCTCCTTACAGCTCACCCACGTTTGTCCTTATGCAAAGACAAACAACAGCTGTCAAGTGGTCCAAAACGGAAGGAAATGCACTCCAAATTGTACTGCACGTATTTGGCTCATTTCTGGGCAAAATACTGAAGTTTCAAATTGCTTGGGCACTACTCTTGGACAGCTCACCCTTTCTAGAGTATTCCTAGGTTATTAGGGCACATTTGTGACCCCTATAAATATGTAAGAACAGCTGATGTAAAAGGCACTTGTTTATGAATGAAAATACACGGCTGCTGCCTTCTTACAAATCTTGCGTTCTTTACAATAATCTTAGGGTTATTTGGTGAGCAAGTAGTATTCTTTATCCATAGCTTGGTGGTTTAATCCTTTATAGCTTTGGTGGTGATACTCATTATCCTTTCTTCTCTTAATCCTCTGTTTTTGTTTACAAATTGCTAAGGTTGTAATTGCAAACGTATCATTTGGTATCAGAGCACAGGTTTAACCTTAGCACCATTTTCTCTCATCAAAGTTCTCTCCATTCTTGTCTTAATCATGTCCAAAGTTCCAATCTTTGAGTCACAAAAGAACCCATTTACAGCCCAAATACAATTCTTAACTTAAACACAACCAAACTCATAAACAGCTATGGATGATGAACAAATACCCAGAAATTTAACTCTTGAGCAAGCTAAAGAGCTTAGGAGAGAAAGGGAGATGCGTGAGGTTAGGGAACAACTTAACAACCTCACTCAACAAATGACTGATTTTCTCAACATTGGTAGAGGTAGACATCGTGGTCGAGGTGATGATGATGGTTCTGTTAGTCCAAGGAGAAAAGATGAGCAATGGGGTGATTTAAAGTTTGAACCCCCTGATTTTGATGGTGGTACAAACCCAGATGACTATTTGGAGTGGGAGCAACAAATGGGTAGATTGTTTGATACCAAGGGGTATAGTGAGGAAAAGAGTTTCAAAGTTGCTGTTTTGAAGCTCAAGAAGTATGCTTCTTTGTGGTATGAAAGCATGAAACTACAAAGAGAGCGTGAGGGTAAATCTAGGGTGCGTTCATGGCCCAAGCTTAAGAAAATCATGCACAAACGCTTTGTGCCCCCTTACTATACTCAAGATCTCTACCTCAAGCTCACAAATTTCAGTCAAGGAACTCTAAGTGTAGCAGATTACATTAGAGATTTCGAGCAACTTCAAATCAGAACCGGCATTGTAGAGGATCCACAACTCTCAATTGCGCGTTTTATTTTTGGTTTAGACACCAATGTTGGTAATAGAGTTGAAGTACAGCCTTTTTGGTCCCTAGATGATGTATACAAGTTGGCTTTGAAGATTGAAAAGCAAGAGAAAGCCAAGAAACCAGCAGCAAAGCCCTCATTTAGGAGTTTTACTCCTCGGATAGAAAGTTCTTCTAAAGGGAGCGAAAATGACAAAAGGATTCCTAGAGATCCTAAGGCCAACAAGGATTCTCCTAGACCATCTCTCTCTAGGAAATGCTTCAAGTGTCAAGGCTATGGACACTTTCAAGCTGAGTGCCCGAACAAGAGAGTGTTATCTCTCCGTGAGTATGATGAACTTAGGCAATTGGATGACGAGAAGGAGCAGATTGAAGAGCAATTTTTTGACGATGATTTGGACATTGAACCTGACCAAGGCTCACCTCTCTTGGTGGTTCAAAGGGTCCTTCATGCTAGAGAGGCAGAGGAGACACTATCTCAAAGGGAGAAGATATTTCAAACCACGTGCACCGTGAAAGAAAAGCTTTGCACTTTAATCATTGATGGAGGTTCTTGCACCAATGTGGCGTCTACTCTCATGGTGGAAAAGCTTGGATTGGCCACCAAAGAACACCCTCATCCTTATTCCTTTCAATGGTTAGAGAAGGGAAGCAAAGCCAAGGTAACAAAACAAGTCACAATCCCTTTTTCGATTGGAAAAGTATACAATGATGAGATTTTGTGTGATGTGATCCCCATGGATGCTTGTCATTTGCTGTTAGGTAGACCTTGGTTATATGATAGAAGAGTAATGCATGATGACTTTAGAAATGTTTACTCTTTTGAGGTTCATGGAAAGAAAATTAATTTGCAACCTGCAAAATTGTCTTTATGTGGGGGAATGCAAGTTGGGGAGGGTTCTTCTGTTTGTAACTCATCAAAGCATGCTATGATTGTTAAAGGTGTTGATTTAGAGTACGAAATGGTGCATGAAAATGTTGTTTATATGCTGGTGTTTCTTGGGGAGAATGAGAACATTAATGGAAAGCCTTTACATGCGTTAATGCAACCTTTGCTTGAGAAGTATGTAGACGTGTTCCCATCTGATTTGCCCCCTGGTTTGCCACCCATTAGGGGCATAGAGCATCAAATAGACTTTGTTCCAGGAGCCTCACTGCCTAACAAAGCAGCTTATAGGTGTAATCCCCAAGAGACTAAGGAGTTACAACGTCAAGTAGAGGAGTTACTTGATAGGGGATACATTAGAGAGAGCATGAGTCCTTGTAGTGTACCAGCTCTCCTTGTGCCAAAAAAGGATGGAAGCATGAGAATGTGTGTTGATAGCCGTTCAATTAACAACATTACAATTAAGTATAGATATCCAATTCCTCGCTTGGATGATATGCTTGATGAGCTGTTTGGTTCTTGTGTATTCTCTAAAGTGGATTTGAGGAGTGGTTACCATCAAATTAGAATGAAGGATGGGGATGAATGGAAGACAGCCTTCAAGACAAAAGGAGGTCTTTATGAATGGCTTGTAATGCCATTTGGGTTGTCCAATGCTCCTAGCACATTCACGCGTCTTATGAATGAGGTATTGCGTTCCTTTATTGGTAAATTTGTTGTTGTGTATTTTGATGATATTCTCATATACTCTAAGAGTGATTCTGAGCATGTGCAACACCTAACACGCGTTTTTGAGGCCTTAAGGCAACACAAGCTGTTTGCTAAGCTTGAGAAGTGTGATTTCTTTGTCCCTAGTGTCACGTTTCTTTGTTACATTGTGTCCAAGGATGGTATAGCTGTTGATCCCAGCAAGGTTGAGGCGATTAAGACATGGCCTACTCCTACTAGCATCATGCAAGTAAGGAGCTTCCATGGGCTGACTTCTTTTTATAGAAGATTCATCAAGCAATTCAACTCTCTTTTAGCACCACTTACGGATTGTATGAAGAAAGGTGTCTTTGAGTGGACTCCCATGGCTCAAAATGCTTTTGAGGCCATCAAGGAAAGGCTTAGCTCAGCCCCTATACTAGCTTTGCCTAACTTTGATCAACCATTTGAAGTGGAATGTGATGCTTGTGGAACCGGTATTGGAGCTGTTTTGGTGCAAAATAAGCATCCTATTGCTTATTTCAGTGAGAAGTTGAATGGTTCAAGAGGGAATTACAGCACTTATGACAAAGAGTTCTATGCCATTGTGAGGGTTCTTGATCATTGGGATCATTACTTAAAACCAAGGCAATTCATTTTGCATTCTGATCATGAAGCGTTGAAGTATATTAATGGGCAGCACAAGCTGAGTTCAAGACATGCTAAATGGGTGGAATTTCTTCACTCTTTCTCCTTTGTATCTAAGTACAAAACTGGTGCAAGCAATGTGGTAGCTGATGCTTTGTTAAGGCGACATTCTATGTTGTCTATCCTCGAGGCTAAGGTTTTAGGCTTCTCTTTCATAAGGAAACTTTACAAAGATGATCCAGATTTCTCTCCCATGTTTGATGGCAGCAAGGAGATGGAAAAAGGCCCTTTTCACATGCATAAAGGGTTCCTTTTCAAGCACAACAGATTGTGTATCCCTAAGGGCTCAATCCGAGACCTACTTATAAGGGAAGCTCACTTAGGAGGATTGGCTGGCCACTTTGGCATTGTGAAGACTCTTGAGGTCTTAAGTGAGCACTTTTATTGGCCACGAATGCAAGGAGATGTCCAATCCATAATAACGAGGTGTGCCTCTTGTCAACAATCTAAGTCCCATTTTCACCAGGGCTTGTACAAGCCTCTTCCTACTCCCACTTGTCCATGGCATGATCTAAGCATGGATTTCATAGTGGCACTTCCTCGTACACCAAGAGGCAAGGATGCCGTGATGGTTGTTGTCGACAGATTCTCAAAAATGGCTCACTTTGTTCCTTGCAACAAAACAAGTGATGCCTCACATATTGCTGAGTTGTTCTTCAAAGAGATCATTCGCCTTCATGGGGTTCCAAGGTCCATTCTCGGATAAGGACTCTAAATTTCTGAGTTACTTTTGGAAACATTGTGGAAATTATTGGGTACCAAGATCTTGTTCAGCACTGCCTATCATCCCCAAACCGATGGGCAAACCGAAGTGACCAATATAACCCTTAGAACAGGTAGGATTATCCTTAAGAGCCTCTAGATAACCAATGGTGCTAATGCTTGCAAAGAGTTGATTAGCATCCATGCTTTCTTCCTTGTGCTCAGTTGAGTTGCTTGTTACACTCATATCATTCTCCCCTTCTTGGTTTGGACTTGTCCTCAAGTCGCCCAAGTACTCATCTTCCAAGTATGGCATAAGATCTCCAACATTGAAAGTACTAGAAACACTTGAATCTCCTGATAGCTCAACCTTGTAGGCATTGTCTCCAATTCGTTCAAGCACCTTGAATGGACCATCGGCCCTAGGCATGAGCTTCTTCTTGTCTCGTTGTGTCCTAGGAAGAGTCATAATGAAATCCATGCCCAAATCTTCCCAAGGACCATTAGGAACCAGGAGAGGCGTGTAATGGCCTTTATGAAATTGAGCCTTGGCTTGTTGGCAAGAAGAGAAACGAGCCACAAGCGCTTGAACATCACCAAGCATGCACGACCAATAGAAATGCTCACATAAGATCTCATAAATCTTGGTGTAGCCAAAATGACCAGCTAGACCACCTCCATGTGCCTCCTTGATCAACAAGTCCATTATTGAGTTCTTAGGGACACAAAGCTTGTTGTTCTTAAATAAGAACCCTTCTTGCATGGTGTATTGCTTCTTAGGATCAGGGGCCTCTCATTTGACAATAGGATCAAAGAAATCATCCTCTAGGTAGAGGTCTTTGATGAAAGAAAAACCAAGTACCCGAGCCTCCAAGATAGAGAGCATAGAGTACCTTCTTGATAAGGCATCGACCACTACAGTAGTCTTACCTTCCTTGTGTTTGGACACAAAGGAGAATGATTGCAAGAACTCTACCCACTTGGCATACCACGGATTGAGCTTAAGTTGGCCATTGATGTACTTCAAGGCCTCATGATCAGAATAGAGCATAAATTGTTTGGGCTTGAGGTAGTGCGCCCAATGATCAATAGCATGAACAAGAGCATAGAATTCTTTGTCATAGGTGCTGTAATTGAGCTTTGAACCACTCAGTTTCTCACTAAAGAAAGCAATCGGCCTCTTCTCTTGAATCAAAACAGCCCCAATACCAATTCCACTTGCATCACACTCAAGTTCATCACAATAAGACTCAAACAAAGGTTTCACCAACATAGGAACATCATAACCAACCAAGGACTCTCCTTCTTCAACAACAAGCAAAGCACACACAATAACATTATCACACAACTCCTTTTCAACATTGGACATACTCATGAACAAGCCGTTTTCATGCTTAACAGTTTTACCAAAAATATCACATGGCAACAAAGGAGCTAAAATGATCTTTTTACCCCTTAAGAATAAAGAGTGAGTATTAGCTCTCCCATTATGCCATACATGCCTATCAAACATCCATGGTCTCCCCAACAAAATATGGCAAGCATCCATAGGAATCACATCACAAAGCACATCATCTTTATATGTAGTACCAATGGAAAAAGGAATAGAAACTTGTCGAGTTACCTTGACTTCATTTCCCTTGTTAAGCCATTAAAGCTTGCAAGGGCTAGGGTGCTTAGAGGTAGGCAAGCCAAGCTTATCTACAAGGAGTGTAGAAACGGCATTTGCACAACTACCCCCATCAATGATGAGTTGACAAACTTTCCCTTGTATAGTGCAACGAGTATGGAAGATGTTTTTCCTTTGAGCTCGATCTTTAGGAATCTCCTCGACATGGAGGACTCTCCTCGTGACTAGAAGTTCACCTCTATCCGCCTCCACATACTCTTCATAATAATCGTAGTGAGGATCACTCAATTGTTCACCCTCGGACTCAATATCCCTGGGTATTTCTTCGGCCTCCTTGGCTGTCAAGGCCTTCTTGTTAGGACATTCCGCCTTGTAATGGCCAAACCCATGGTACTTGTAGCATCTTTTCTCCATAGAGGGAGGCTTGGTCGCCTCGGGCTTCTTTTCTTGCTTGATATTAGTGTCTTTAGTGCCACTTGTACTACCGTTAGAATAGGTAGTTGGGGTCTTAGGAAAGAGCTTGGGGTAAGACCTCTTATCCTTTTGTTGCTTGTCCACATTGAGAGACAACTTGATGGCATCATCTAAGGTCCACAATTGCTGTAGCTCGACCCTCTCCCTAATGCTAGGGTTTAGGCCATGAACAAACCGTGCTATAGTGTGTTCGTGAGCTTCAATAACACCGGTAGACATCATAAGCTTCTCAAACTCTTGGACATATTCTTTCACCTCCATAGCCCCTTGAGATAGTTGAGTGAGTTGGAGGTATAGGTCTTGCTTGTAGCTTTCGGGCACAAACCTCCTTGTCAACAAGGTTTTGAGCTTACTCCATGTCTTGTCCTTGCTTTTGCCCTCTCTTGCTCGTTGTTGCTGCATATTGTCGAGCCAAAGAGAAGCATACTTCTTCATCTTAAGGGATGCCACCTTGTAGCATTTCTCATTATCATAGCCCTTGACTTCAAAAAGCCTCTCAATGTTGCGTAGCCACTCAAGGAAGTCACTAGAGTCAAGAGTACCCTCAAAGTCCGAAACCTCCAGCTTGAGGTCCCTCAAATCATCCTTGTGTCCCCTTCTTCTCCGAGGAGAACGAGAGCGAGAGCCCTCACTAGACTCGCCATGGGATGAGCTAGAGTCTCCACTCTCATCGGGAGGACCACCTCTATTGTGAAAAGGATTCCCTCCTTCTTCTTGTCTCTCCATAAATGCAAGGACACGATCGAACTTATCCTCAAGAGCCGTAAGGCGTCCCGAGAGTTGAGCTTGTTCGAAAGTCATGCCCCTTTGAAAACCTCCGGCCATTTAGTAGCTAGGATCTTTGTGGTGTTGCCACAATAATATATGACTTAGGGTTTTGTTTTGTGGCTGGCTTAGACAGAAAATAGAAGGTATTGTATTTTGGGAAGCAAATCACAAATGAGCCCCTAAGATTTCAATACGTTCGATGTAAACGTTTAGAGAAATGAGGGTGTGATCTTCTTGCTTCAATAGAACAAGAGAGAGAGATATAGAAATATAGACTAAGAAGAGAAAGGTTAAGACAAGAAGATTACAAGCTTATATCACCCAAATAATCACAACATAACCAGCAAATAACTTTCCAACAACAAACAACTAGCTTCAGCTCAAACGCATATAAAACAGAGCCAAATGACATGAATTATTTCACGACTTTCTAAGACAAAATCAAAATTCCACCAAGAGAGTTTTGTAGATCTATGTCTTAGGAATCCAAAGAACTAAGAAAGTCACAAACTTTACCTCTAGAACTTCAGATATAAAAGAAATCCCAATACTGCTCCAGTCGCTCGTCCAGCGAGAGCGATAAAATATAATGCGCTGTTTGAAGGTCCAAAACTCCTCCTTTCCACTTGAAACCACCACGAGAAGAAAGATAACAGACCAAATAACAAGAATCCCAGAAGAAACGAGCTTAATAACCAAAGCTCTGATACCAAATTGATGCGAAAGAAACAGCAAGCTCGTTGGAATGAAACAGAGTAACTTCTTTTGTATTTTTTGTGTTTAGATAAATAAAGCAATTAACTCTTAACTCCAAAACCCAGCAATTAAGCACAAGTTTAGTCGTCTAAGAGGATCCCCACCCTTGCTAATCTCTCCCAAGCAATTAAGCACTAAAAAAGAATTAGCAGAAGCGTAAATACCCAAGCATAGCTTGTGAACAGAGGCAGAGCTCTATCTTGTGTTTTCATTCAGCAAATCTGCCTTCTTACAAGGATAAGGATACTATTTATAAGCTGAAAACCCTAGAGGATCATTCTAGAAACAAGCTAAGGTGGCACAATGAGATAAGGCTCTCAAAAGGAGCCGTTTTTGTGGTCCTGGCGCTAGCTCACAAGTGTACTCAGATAGTACAATTTGGAACGCCTCCTTGTACAAATCCACTAGTTGGTGCTGTTGTACCTTTTATCTTCATTTGCTGTTGCCTTGATGTCCACTCTATGCTATTTTCAAGCTATTTTTATCAACTACTAAGCCAAGGAACAAACTCCTTTTGTACAGCCTAATTAGTACGCATATTTAACAAAACAAAATGCAGAAATTAGAGCTACGCCTAAGCATTATTACAAGCGTAATTAAGGACTAATTAAGCAAAGTAATTAAGATATAACCCTTAGAACAACTAGGATTATCCTTAAGAGCGTCCATGTAGCCAATGGTACCAATGTTAGCAAGAAGTTGACTAGTGGCCATGGTATCTTCTTTTTGAGCTACATGCTCCCGCATCAAACACCCAGGGCTATTTAGGACTTGCCCTCAAGTCCTAGAAGTAGAAAAACTTCCATTGTAGCTCAAAGAAGTAGTTGTTGAATTTACCACCCCGAACACTACCTCGGATCCATACCCCGATAGATATCGTGACATCACTTAAAGCTTGCTGAATTTTTGCTTCAAAGATCAAAGATGGGTTTGAGCCAATTCCCACCTTAGCAAGCGCGTGAACTCTTTCCATTTAGATTTGTGCCCTTGAGTTACGCCCTCAAACAAATATAGATTCAGCATTTTGATAGTTTCGGAATGGGTAGAAGATAGCCACCGCAAAACGCTCTCAAGCATGGGGTCGTGGAATGTCTCTTTTAGAACATACATGATGCTCTCTTCTCCTTGTTTGTAACTGCGCTGCAAGTTGCTGTTTACAGCAAAACACAAGTTGTGTAGAACTGAGAAGTTGCTGTTTACAACAGAACATAAGCTGTTTACAGCAGAAAAGTTGCTTTTTACAGCAAAAAATTTGCTGTTTACTGCAGAAAAATTGTTGTTTATAGGAGAACATAAGCTTCTTTTTGAACAGAATGTTGGGGGCTTCTCGTCTTCCGTTTCAGCAGTAGAAAAAGATCTTGTAACAGCTAGGGGAGCTGCTGGAATTTCAATAGGCAGCAGCACAACACATTTATCCTTTAAAAGGCTACACTCAGTTGCTTCTCGTTCGGCAATGGAGCTGTCACGGGACTCGAGTTCATGTTCTGAAAATTCAGATTGCATAGCATTCTTGTTAGGACAAGCAGCATGAAAGTGACCAAGATCACAACAATGGAAACGTCTTTGCTTTCTCGTTTTTGAACTTGCACGGTCATCTTGAGGCACAACAGATTCTATCTCGGTAACCTCTTGCCATTCTTGAAGACTCACTGTCCTCTTGTTAGAACATTCCGTATACACATGTCCCCAACCGCAACATTTCAAACATCTATTCAACAACCTCTTTACTGGAATCCCGTCTCCATGGAAAGGACTTAAATAAAGATCGCTAAAGGCACTTTCAATGGTTTTAGTTTCAGCGGGTTTTTGCTCAATACTAAATGGAGAGAAAGGCATATGTGAAGTAAAATCGGGTAAGAATTCCCTTTTGAGCTCTCTCCGCAACTTACTCCAACTTCTGATTTTGTCTTTCCTCATCCGTTTTCTTTGAGCCTTCAACTTCTCCCACCAATCTAAAGCATAACCTCTAAAGGTAGAGGCCACTAGCGTGATCTTTTCACGGTCCGAATAGTCAAAGTGATCAAACCGTTGCTCTATGGTCTCAAACCACTCAATCAACTTTATGGATGTGAGTAATCCATCAAACTTTGGGATAAGATCAGGCTTGTATAAATAGGATCTTATTTTGTGGTGCTTGGTTTACTTTGTAGCTAGGAAATTGGTTCATGCAAAAAATGTTCTTTTGTGGACTTTGTTTGTGGAGATATTGGGAAATAAAAGCCAAATGAATACTCAAATGATTTCCAAACAAAACTATCCAATAGTCCAACAACAAATTGCAGGTTCAACAAAGATCCATAGGAGAACAACGCAAACCACTCACGACAGCTAACTTCAAACACAACACTTCCAGTTTTTGTTCGTACACAAACAGCCCAACAAATTTCAATATTTCTCACACAAATGATCGATTAAATCAGAAATCCGCCAAGACATTTTGTAGTATAGTGTTTTGGGAATACATAGAAGCAGGAAAGACATAAACTAGATCTCCACATAATAATTTATAACCCTTCAGTTTAATAAGATTTTAGTTCCTCATAGCTGAAAAAGTTTTCTCATCAGTAGAAGCACAATTGCATAGTAGCATAAATACATACCTATATTCTCCTCAACACTTCTTTCAGTTTCGCTTTCCGTTGACATTGCCGGCCCGTACTAGGATTTTGATGTAAGGCGTGATAATGCTCATAAGTCGGAAGCAAAAGTAGATGCCTGCACAATACAACAACAATGAAATTAGCGCGATTGACTTTATTCATAAATCATAATGACATAGCAAACCATGTCATAACATGGAATACTTTGATTGACATAATGAGAATTGAGAAGATGAACCAGAAAAGGTTTTTGGGTGCTAAACAACGTGATTAAGTGAGAATGAAAGAGGACTTGATAGCATTTATCTTATACATTAGTTTCCTAAAAAAAAAATTACATCTTTACTCAGTCAAAAGTTTCCTACTATCATTCTACTTCTTTATTTGTTTTTTAGAAGAATTCTACTTCCTTTTAAGAAACGTGATTATCCCTTTCCTGTTTTTCTTTTCCTCTCTAATCTACGATAAGGTTTCTTATTTAAAAAAAAAAAACTTGTTATAAATAGATCCTAGGGCTTTATTAATATGTTGGTTCTGTGCTCTTGTTCTTTCCAAGGCTTCCTAATTTCTTCTTCTCTAACCGCCCTAGAGAAATAATTTGTCATCAGTCATGGATGAGTTGTTTACATCAATAGAATCTAAGAGAAAAATACTACAATCATCATCATCATCATCATCATCATCGTCATCAAATTTGAAGCAGGGTGTTGTATCAAGAAAAATATCGAGAACAAGAATAGATGTCCATCTGACATATGATGAGTTGATTGAGATTTTGGTAAGACTTCCCCCGGTTTCAGTTAATTGTTGTAAGTTTGTTTGTAAGCATTGGCTTTCTCTTATATCTGACCCTCTTTTCGCCGAATACTATACGCAATACCGCTCAAACATGGACCAACCATGCCATGATAGTTTCCTCCTTTTCCATTTATTTGAGGGCGATAATGATACTATTGGCAGAATCAAGGGCTTTTCATTGAAGAATGATGACAATGATGACGAGGAGGATATTTCTACACTGAGTCGTCGTAAAGTCTTCAGCTTGTCGTTGGATTACATCCCGGTTCTTCAAAGACCCCGTTGGGATCAAGAGAGTGAGTTTGTGCGCTCTTATAAATTAGCTGGTGTGTGGAGAGACTTACTGTTATTAGATATATGGTTTGGTTATCTAACTGGTCGTCGTCTTATCATAATATGTAACCCAATTACAAAACAATGGTTGCGACTTCCTGCAATAAAACCTATCCCATATTGCAATGAGTCTACCGAGCGTGGCCCTATAGGCTTTACATGCTACCCTGTCCAAGCAGGAGGATTCAGTAGCAGGGTTGGGTTCACAGTCGTACACGCTTGGCAGTACCTTAAATCTGATGGAAGTCGCGGTTTTTGTATACAGGTATATGTTTCAGGAGGTGATAATAGTGCCGATGATGATAATGAACATGGTTGGAGCGTATATTGTGTGCCTTGGCCCCTAGATTTCAAGTGGCCAAGATTTGCTCTAGGAATGGTGTCCTGCAATGGAGTATTCTATTGGAACGGACGGACTTGCATTGTTGTATATGATCCTAAAAATAACCCCAACCAATGTAATTATATCAACATACCAGAAGAGCTCATTGACAAAAGATATTACCTGACAGTGGCAGGCGCTAGTCAGGAAGCACAGAAAAGTCTCAGAATATGCAGCGACGTTTTGTATGATGAAGCCTTTTCGGTTTGGGAACTTGTGGACTACAAGGAGCACAAATGGTCGTTAAAATTTAAGAGAAGACTCCCAGGTAGGGATGTAAATGGATCGGATTCGGATCGGGTAGAGCATCATCCGCTCCATCCGCGAAATCCATCTAATCAATCCGCTCCATCCGTCATCGGTGAACCATCCAATCCATATCCAATCCGTCCGTCATCCGCGGATTAGTGGATGGATCGGGTGTTTAACGGTTTATAGACTAAAAACAATAAATAGACCAAACTATAATAAAACTATTAGTAGTCAAACAAAATTTCAACTCATATACGATTGTTTTACCTTGTAACAATAAAAATAACACAATTTAGTTTAAATAATAACAATACAAATTAGAAAACAAGTAAAATTAAACTAAGATGTAAATGTAACATAGGTTTGATATCTTTTTTATATAATTATTTACACTTTTATATCTAAACGGGTGATGGATGGATTCGCGGATCGGGTTAGCGGATGACAAATCTCATCCATCATCCGCTCCATCCGCCATCTGATCCATCCGTCATCCGCTCCATCATCCATTTAATCGGGTTTTAATCCATATATTCGGTTCGGATGGAGCGGGTATCCGCGGATCATGAATCCATTTACATCCCTACTCCCAGGAGTTAATGACCATCGGTATGAATCATTTAGCCAAACCAATGCAGACAAGGTCCATTTCACATATCATTGTGATATGCTCACTACGACAATTGGTTTGCTAGACATGAAGGAAGATTCATTTCAGGATATTTTCAAGTGGCCTTCTGGAAGTGATCTGCAAGAAGTTGGGCCATTTGTTCTAAGATCATGGCCCTCCTCCTTTTAGGGCTGCAAGCCTGCAACAAGAAAAATATAGAACAGTAATCATCAATTAAGATAACAGTCTGTGCTAAGAAATTGTTCACTTTTATTTTAAACATTTGTTCTGTTTCTAATTTTGCTCAAAGTTATGTTTTGTAGTTTATGGATCCTGCTTGTGGGTGAAAAATGAAAATATAAAGTACTTACAAAAAAATCAATCACCTGGAAGAAAAAGAAAAAAAAACAATAAAAAAACGAGGAAGCTCTGAAATCAGTAACAGAAGTGTTTTTCCACAGGGGACTTGATCTGAAGTTTCTGGTATTGTGGTAATTTTTTTGTTGGTAATCTTCTGGTATTGTGGTTAATCCAAACAAATCTAAATTTTTCTTTGGTGGGTTACAGTTGATGACAACCATGCTATTCTGTCTTACACAGCAAATGGGGTTTCAGAATTCACTTGCAGACCTGTACTCTCTTTCCTAGTCTTGCTTGCTTTGACTTTGTAGTGTTTAGCTGCTTTCTGGGTTAGGCAGTTTAACTTGCAAATGATTTCGCAGACCTGTACATGATGCAGTTGCTTGCTGCTTCTCTGTTTCTTTATAAGTGTAGTATGAGAATATTGACATTGTGCTGTACTGACTATATTTGGGAGCAATGCAATCAACCTATTATTACTGTCCCAGGAAAATTTTAAAAGATAAAAAATATTTTTCGACGACAGCATCTGCAACAAAATGCACAGGCGAAGCCCATGGATGCTGACCTCTCAGTAGCTATTTCCATAGTCTCTTTCCTGTCAAAAAGCCTTCGGTAAGAATTAAACAGTCAGATTTTGCAATGAATCAAGGCTATGTATAAACGTTCTTTGTTTATATATACGAACATTATGCCAAAATTGAATACAATATCATTTTGTACATGACCTAAAAAAGGATCTAATAAGAATACTTCCCAACTGATTTGGTATTGGTACAACTATTTGTGCTTGGTATACAAAAATATGTACAAACTCATGCAGAAGTATCAGTGTGTATAATAAACAAATCACGTATAGAAAGCCTGGAGATCATGAGAGAACATCGGATGTTTGAGCCTCACGAGCAACCTTGATAAACACATCCTCCAAAGTGGTGTCTGCAACACCCCATGCTTGGACTGGAAACCTCTTCTTTGCGTTTTCAACTGCCTTGAATACATGAGAAATCCGGGTCTCATGCTTTGGGATCTCAAACTTCTGGGTTCCTGATATATGGTATACTTTTTGGGCATTCGGAGACAGGCCTCGTACCATCCTCTCCACTTCTGGGTCATGATCTGGAGATGTTGTCATTGTGAATACAAAGGAGCCACCATATCTACCTTTCAGCTGTCATCAACACAAACCAAATAATTGGGTTCTAAATAAGATGACTCATGACATTGCTGGAAAGATTATATTTCATGCAAAAAAACATTGATACTAAACCCTCTCCCTCCGGAAAGGAAGGTAATCTGACCCTAAATCTAAGATGCTGGTTGACACGTTCTGTTTGGAATTGTCAGAGTAATTTTTTAATTAAGCAAAAAGAATACAGCTGAATTAGAGGACAGGGGGTTCTCCAAATGAGACAAGAAACTAGAGAAGTAAACCAAATAAAGGAAGCATGAATGGCTGTAATCAGAGAAGGAAAAATGAACAGAAACGTTTTATGGAATAAAGCCCCTGATTGCAAATCATCCAACTTGATAGGTTGGGATAAAATTTGCCGGCCTAAAAATCTGGGTGGCCTAGGACTTAGGAAAGCTGGAGCAGTAAATAAGGCTATGCAAATGAAATTAATTTGAAAAATAATTAAGGAGCCTGAAAGTAAATGGGTTAAATTAATTAATAGTATGTACCTTAAAAATACCAATATCCTCACTTTTCAGAAAGGGAAGAAAAACTCTTGGCAGTGGTCACACTTGCTAAATGTACAAGATCTCTTCAAAAGTGGAATCCGGTGGCAAGTTGGTAATGGTGAGACAATTAAATTCTGGACGGATATCTGGGTCTCCCAAGTACCACTGATAGAATTATTTTTTGATGAACACTCGGATGACCCTCTATATGATCTATCTGTCACTGTTAATCTCTTTTTTTCAACTGAGGGTGGATGGGATACTAGTCTGCTAGCTAGAATAGTCCCATTAGACACAATTCAAGCCATTCTTGGTATCCCAATCCCTTATAATGATGTTCCGGATAACTTCTATTGGGGATTTTCAAGTAGTGGCAATTTCTCGTGTAAATCGGCCACTTGGATAGCACAAGGGTTAAAAGATAGCTACAAAAAAACTTGTGATTTCAGCTGGATTTGGGATATTAATATTCCCCCTAAAATAAAAATCTTTCTATGGAAATTATGCCTAGATGGGCTGCCTACTAAACATAGACTTCAACAAAGTAAAATTTTTATTCCCCAAGAATGTGTTTTCTGTAATTTCCACTGCGAAGATAAATTTCATCTCTTTTTACTTGTCCTACTTTCCTACAGACTTTGACAGAACTACATATTCTAACTGGTACTAACTTAATAGTTAATGTTGACCCTACTTTGTCTTTTATCAAATGCCTTAACGTTTTCAGAAGTAAACTATCTGAATGGGATTTCACTTTTCTCATAATGACTTGGTGGATGTTCTGGTTTGCACAAAATAAAACACAATTTGATAATCTAAAGACTACTCCGGCACAGATTGCAGTTTCGATTAAAGCTAGTTTCAATGAATGGAAATCTTTATATCACAAAAATTTTGATTTTAATGTTAACGGAGCCTTTCACACGAAGCAAAAAAAGAAGGAACCAAGAAAAGATATTAAATGGTTCCCTCCTAGAAAGAATTACGCAAAGCTAAACTTTGATGGTTCAAAAGTAAATAATTCAGCTGCTGCGGCAGGATTTGTTTTGAGGAAAGAGAATGGTGATGCTATCTTGCTGGGTGCAAGATCCTGTGGTACTAGTTCCATCCTAATGGCTGAGGCTATGGGTTTAAGGGAAGGTGTTCATATGGCCAGAACACTTGGCATAAAGAATATAATTATTGAAGGAGATAATCTAGCACTTATTAAAGCTATTCGAGCTGAATGGCATATTCCATGGGAGATAGAAAATATTATCATAGATACTAAGAAGGATCTTCACTTTTTTGATCGAGTGGAGGTACTGCACTGTTTCCGTGAAGCTAACTCTGTGGCTGATTACTTAGCCCACTTTGGTCACACGTGTGTGACTTTGCGCTCTTGGTCAAATCCTTTTGACCAGTCCATTACCAATCTTTTGGTAAAGGACGCCTTAGGTTGACCCGTGGGTACCCTGAATTTCTTGCCTTTTCAAAAAAAAAAAAAAAAAAAAAAAAAGAGAAGGAAATGTCAAAAAGCTAACAAGCAAAAGACCACCATCAAGAAACAATCTAGGCCCAGGAAAAAACATAGTTCCTTTGCTCTATAAGAAACATACATTCATTTCTCTCCAGCCAAATCATGCACAAAACCACCATAAAGGTACACTTAGTTTTTTCTTGTTCACTCCCCTGGAAGCCAGCATATCACAATTGCTACAATGGAATCGGGACACATCAAACCCCACCCCCCCCCCCCCCCGCCCCTCTTACAAAAACGTTCAGGTCAAAATTCACCAGAAACCTCACAATGTTAAGAATATATATATATTCCCGCCTCTGCACTACTGTAGCATATTACACAAACATAGAGAGGTAATGTGTATTAAGTCCTTGTAATTGCAGGTGATTTAGAGCAATAATCTAACCATAATTGTTGGCAACACTGGCACTTTTTACCTCTGCAACACAATTGTTTAAAGGTTCTTGCAAAGTTGAAAGTGCACGTGTTATTCTACAAATTATTGAAGTTTCTTGCGATATACGAGTATAGAGAAACTGGATATCAGAAACTGAGTAACTCCTAAAGGCCCCACCTGCTCTAGCCCACAAAGAAAATTGTATTGGTAACGCAATGGAGGACAAGATATCCCCACCTGGACATCAGAAATCGAGCAACTCCTAAAGGCCCCACCTGCTCTAGCCCACAAAGAAGCTAAAAAATCACTATCCCAGACAAGCTCAGGTGGACAGAGCACTCCTAGGAAATATCTTGCATTCAATTCCAACCATATACATCATAAAGCTGCAAAAAAAAACCATTACACAATAGTAATTTCTTCTCCTTATTTCTCCTAAAACTCACAAAGCTAACCTGCCGAGGCTCCAAGATAGTAGCCGGGCAAACCGCATGCTCATCCGAAACATCAAAAAGTTTGCACAGGTGGTACAAAAGATGCTACGAAAACAGGATGAGATTAAACCTACCCCACAAGAGAAAGTAGGGTCTCTCCCACCCATCCAACGGCCTCTTAGACACTTGATCAATCATCGGATCCAAAAAAAACCGAGACCTAGGGTTAGCATTTTAAAGAAACCCTAAATAGGAAAGAGGAAGAGCAATCACCAGAAAAATGACTGAGATATTTGCTAGATTATTTAGATGTAATGGTGTTCAGTAGTTAAGGTTGTTGCACTGTTTAATGGTTGCCTGGTTGGATAGGAACAACTATATCCTTTGGGTGCCTTTTCACCGGTTGAATGCCTTTGGGAATTGCATACGAAGATTCCTTATTGCATGACCTGTTGGTGCTTTTAAACTAATCTCCCTAGTGAAGGTACAGCGTAATTGGTCTTTTCTTTTGTAATTATGTAGCTGTTAATAGTTTGAGGACTCCTTGTCCTGCTGAGGTGTACTTCCTGTTCTAATTAACAGAATTCCATTTTATGTAAGAAAATATTATACTCACTATCTTTTTGCAGCCAAAACTCTACCATAGTTGTCTTTCACAATTCTCCAAAAGGCATTGTATTTACTATTTCAACTTTGCTTCTTTGTGATAGCTTGTCAGTTGTACTTTTCTCTATAATAAAAATATGATTTTCTGAATTAGAAGAAAATAGATGTCTACCATCACATGACATTTGGAACACGGCTTTTGCTTCTCCTGCAGCTAGAGTCCTAGAGATATTGGTTGTAGGTAACAAACTGACTTTGGCATAGCTACATAAATAACGATTCATGTCAAGAAGGGGAACTTACCTCTTTTGGGTTTCCAATACACTGTAGGCCACCATCCACAAAAATTCCTATCCGGTCACAAAGAACCTCCGCCTCTTCCATAGAATGAGCTGAAAGAAACAGAGAATTACGTATATGCAGCAAATTACGTATAAACTTGATTGTCTGAAGGAACATTCACAAGTATTAACACAAATGTAGGCCTATAGAGGGACAAAGAACAAAAACTTGTTTTTAAAGCTGCAAAACATGAAAACCATGGTGAGGTTGGCTCCAAAATCAGTACTACTTAAACCATGGAGCCGTGGTTCTTTTCTGCATGGTCCAGCTGCATAAGCGAGTTTTATTTACTTTCCTATACTAATATAATTGTTTGAAGTTTTGAAATTTGGATAACAAAATATGACATTTGATAAGACAGTAGATTTCTTTCAACACACACATAAGAGAATCCAATAGACTTTGCAACACTTTGACAGGGTCTGGTCTTGATACTAAACAGTAATTTACAAGAAAAAATTTAGTGTACCTCCATAGAGCAAAGGCCACCAAGAAGATTAAGGCTTGGTTGCATTGGTTTGGTTCATATTTTAGAGAGTACAATATATGGTAAACATACAATAAGGTAAAACATTCGGGTCTCCAACCAGAGAAGTGAGGTTTCATTTCCAGAGGGGGGGGGGGGGGAGAGAGAGAGAGAGTACTTGTCAGAATAATTGCTCTGTTTTGCTTTGCTTGCTTCACAACATTCCACAGGTTATTCCTTGAAGCAGGGTCTAATCCAGTACTTGGCTCATCCATGTAAACAACCTTCCAAATATACAAAAAAGTAACTCCATAAATAAGAATGTTATAATTCTTACATTCAGCAGAAGGGCAGCCAACAAACTCTGCAGGAGAATACAAGTGAGAGACGCATTGAGGGGGTTTGCAGGCTGAAGAGAATGAAGTTTTGGGTTAAATTTATGCAAGAGAGTATGAATTACTGATGTAAAGACTGACCTTAGGGTCACCAATCAAGGAAATAGCAACACTAAGCCTCCTTTTCATTCCACCACTGTACTTCCCAGCTAGTTTATCGCCAACACCACCATGATATAAGTTGACGCTTTTTAAAGACTCATCCACTGCCTGCAGCAATGTATTGAAAACGAGAATAACAATGACGAACTTTCAGCTGATTTATTTGCTTACATTCATATATCTTTATACCTTCATATTATAGTGACCAGCAGTTCCACATTATCAGTTACAGTGGAAAAATCCTACAACAATGCATCCGCCGACTCTTTAAGATTTAGAATTATCTATAAAGGAAGGCTGGAGCCTTCTCCCACACTCTATAGGCCCGTATGTAGTTTGCATAATGCCGATTCAAAAAATTTAAAACAGACAACTGCTGATCTTTAAGGAGTTGCAAGGGTGCCAAACTCAAATTAAGAAGAAACATTCCATTTTGCAAGGGCTTATTAAGTTCATCCCAATTTTCTGGGGAATAAAATAATAAACACACACACACACACCCATCCCAGTTTTAAGGTCATCATAGAATCGAATTTTTTTCCCCTTTTTGCCAACAATTATCCAATACCAACAACTCCACGAGTTGAGACTCACCTGCAGTAGGGAAGAGCCTTTGAGGTTCTTTAGTCGACCATAAAAGAGCAGGTGCTCTCTTCCTGTGAGCGATTCCCACAGTAGGCTGAAAAACCAACAACGAGGTGGAGAAACGTGTTACTTCACACTTAAAAAATTGGGTAATCGAGAAAGATCCTTGCATATTTCAGCAGGGTTAAGGTATGGATGAAACACACTCATGTTGTGGGCAAACACCCATGCTGGTATATATTTCATCCATTTGAGTACGAATGTCTAAACCCTCGATAGATGCTGCGCCAGAAGTAGGCTCCGTGAGCCCAATCATCTATTAAAATAATAAATAATATTAATTCAAAGTACTAATAAATTAAAGAAAGTGAAGATTACTAATAACTAAGATCAGAAAATATTATATTATTCGTTATACTTTCTACAGAGCAGTAGAGAGTAAATTAAAGAAAGTGAAGATTTCCATGATCAAGATTGATTCACCATGGTTATTGAAGAAAAAATTGACTAATTTGGATTATCTGACCATCATACACTGGCATACAAGTAAGACTACGAAACCAAGTACATTTTCAAATTAGGAAGAAAAGGAGTTCTCACCATGCTGATGAAGGAGGTCTTTCCTGCACCATTTGGACCCAGCATCCCAAAGCACTCACCTCTCGGAACAGCAAGAGACATTCCTTTCACTGCAAGTTTCGGAGGATTCCCATCCCTTCCAGGATAGATCTTTTTGAGATTGTCGCAAATTATAGCATGGCTCGAACTTGATTCCAATAGCAACTGTTCTACCCTCTCCCTCTGTGACAGAAAACAGAAATGTACACATTACACAGTAAAAGAAAAAATCAAACCTTTTTCTGGCTTTCAAGTCATGTCTGCACTGTATAAATCTTATAGAGATTAATTGCATGTACTTCTGAAGTTCTCAACTCAATATATTTAGTAAAATATGCACAACTAACAACTGCGATTATTATCATCTCCGTGCTTCAGCAAGTCGTAGACATCCAACATCAAGAGTCATGATGTGGATCGCAGGGTTAGAAGAGATTTATACGTATAAGAGAGTTTAAGGTCTTTGCAAAAACCAGATT
Source organism: Tetragonia tetragonoides (assembly GCA_038025085.1). Lineage (NCBI taxonomy): Eukaryota > Viridiplantae > Streptophyta > Magnoliopsida > Caryophyllales > Aizoaceae > Tetragonia > Tetragonia tetragonoides. The sequence continues at coordinate 32,654,782 of CM076151.1, read as the reverse complement.
TTTCTTTTCTTTCCTTTTTATATTGTTATATTTACACATGACCATCCAATCCAGTATCTTCCTTGATTTATGTATTGAATACATTTTTGAGAAACTAATAAGCACACTTTCTGTCTCAACTCCAAAGTAAACTTTTTGTTGTTGTGCTCATCTTCAGAAGTAAAATTTATTTTAACACTGAATAGGTCAATGTCTTTTTGTAAATTTGTGTCATGCAAATGGAAAACATTGTCAAGGAAAGTCAAGATAATTTCCAAGAGAGAATGATATAGAAAAGATGTGGGGTATATACGACTTTTCTATTGTTCTAATGAAGTTTCGTAATAAGAAACCCCTTCTGACAGATGGCTAAAGTCGAGGAAATGAAATAATCACCGCCTTGTAGCTCCACTGATGATTAAGTTTTAGTAGGGTAAGGTAAAATAAGTTCTGATGCCTGTATAACATGCTTCTAGAATTCAAAGCCACTTTTAAAGAAGAACCAGGGAAGGGGTCTTTCTCTCTCCTTGAAGGGACGAGAGAGAAAGTATAGCAGTAGCCATCCCTCTACTCAATTATGTCTATCTCCCGCTGGTTTTTTACTCTTTTAGAATACTTTGTGCTTATTCTTGCCTCTTGGAGCCTCCTACGATCTCAATTAGCTCCTCTATTTAGTAATCAGTATTGATGCTGTTCCAACACGTTTTGTGCCCCATTCTCATCAGCCTCTTTGCACTTACGAGTTATGGAAGGAGATGCTCATATTGCTCAGTGAATGAGGACTTTGTTCTTTCTTTTTTTTAGATGCTTCTCATATGCTTCTGTGGTGTAGTGAAGCATGTCTTGGGTTCTCATCACCTTATTCATTCTCCCATCTTGAGGGTATGAGGGAGTTTCATACTTTTGCTCCTCGGCAGCCTTTGTTCTTGTCCCGCTGGAACTGTGCTACTGCATACTGACACAAAGACTAGAGTTTAGGACTTAGGTGCACTACATGGCTACTTGGTAGTCCTTGCTTCTTCAATTTGTTGGTATGGTTGAGGATGCAACTGTTGATGTTGTTTCAGTCTAATTGCTCCGGTTTTCCAAGTGCATGATGCAATAGAAGGGTTGGCTGATAGCATAGAGGCTAGTTTAAGTGTGTGTTTGGCCTAGCTTGTTAGGAGCCTCAGTTTCTCCCCCTAATTTTCCTCACAAACCACCCCCTCTCACCTCCGCCACCTCCTCGCCACCATTCCTAGGAGGCCAAGAAAACAACCCAAGGCCCAAGGAGACCAAGAAGCAGAAGCTTCAAATTCGAACTTGTGCTTTTTGGCCCGTTAGGGGCTGGTTTTAACTTATAAAATATGAAATTGGGGATGAGGCGGCGGCGAAGAGAGTAATTTTTGAGGGAACATTGGGGAGAAGTTGAAGCTCCCAAAAATCTAGGCCAAACATGGTCTTATTCCAGCCTTTTTTTCAAAGATATGGACCCATGCTTGCATGTTGGGGTTCAGAAGCTTGACTCCTTTCTTGGCTTCCATTGGAGGTTCAAGAGGTCTATTGGGGCTGGTAAAATTCCCTCTTGGACATGTTGCTGGGTCAAGTTCGTAGTACTGATCTTCATCTAGCTTGCTTTAGGCTGAAGTAGAATTGTAGGTTGGTGGCGCTGTGATAACAAGCCCAGAAAATTCCTGATCTGTTATTCTGTGTTCCGTTCTTTTTTCCACGATGAGGGTGGTTGCTTTGGTGCCGGAATTGTTTTGGTGCTTATGATTGGAGCAGTTCCCTCGCGTCTTTCAGGGATGTCCTCTTCGAAAGACTTAGTTGGGGTAGGGTGCTGTAATTGGCTTTGCTTTTGCCCAAAGCAGCTGTTGCTTGTATAGGTGTTCAATTACTAACATCCAGCGTATTTGGCAAAAGGCTTATAACCGGAAGCCCGCACCGGCCCATACAGACCCACCCCTAGGCCATTGTATGAGAATTAGTCGCGAGAGGACTCAACAGTCCCACACACTGAGGCAGGTCAGAGGGGGAAGGGGGATGCTTCGAGCAGGTCTCGAACCCCTGACCTTGGGCCATATTGGCAAAGCCCTTAACCCCAATGGTGTTACCAGCGTATTTGGGGTTCCTTGTTTTTAGTTTTCTTTTTGAGGACTTGTCCTCTTAGATTGTAACCGTTCCTATTTCCCAATAATATAAATTTTCTTTTCTAAATTCTCTTGTTAATTTTCCTTTTGTTTCAAGCAATCACAATAATATATTTCTGGAGTGTATCTTACTCCCCCATATTGGGCTAATGCATAGGCTGGGATGAGGCAATTACAGTGCCGAAGCAGGTGTCTGTGGCAATGCTTGTTGCCTTAAGGTCACGCAATACCACCCAGTTCTGATCCCGGATGGGCTGGCCGGCTGAACTTACCGTTAAAAGCAATAAACTCAGAACAACTTATACAGAGGAGAATGCATGAATAGAAGAAACAGACCTCTTGTACGACATCAGCTTTCTCCATGTCAACAAAGACTTTTGATCCTTGCTTCCGCAAGCTAGGTGTCCGTGAAGCAGACAAGGATTTCTTCCGGTTGTTACGTAAGAAGTATAGAGGATTTTTCTTTACACCACTTCCCGATGATGCAACTTGATCAATATAAAATGCAACAGGGAGCACAATCAACCACTCAACGAACATGATAATGAGGACTTCTCTCATCCCATTCATGCTGTCACTCAAGTTATTCCATTTCATACCATCAGTACCCATGTAATCCCCAAGAAAGGAGTACTGACCAAGCTCATATAAACCTCGGAAGAGAGAGAATCCAGGATATAGCTCCATAACAATGATCCACCCTCCTAAGAAAACAATAAGTTGGGGTAATATGAGACCCAAAATTAAAATGCATATGGCAAGAGAACAGAGCAACCAACGTAGAACCTATAACCTTTAAGGAAACAATCAATAGAAGGAACATGTGAAAACAAATAAGAAACCAACCTAACATTGATTCATTGTTTATAGAACCCACTGCTCACCCAAAATAAGAAAAGAAAAAGGATCTTTGTTCAATCACCCGAAAAGCTGGCAACACTTGGAAATCTAACGAAACAATTCAAGGATAGGGGATGACAAGGAAGTGCTCATCATTAAAGTCAAATATGAAAAAGAAATGGGGCAATATTGATGTTGAAGAAAAAGAACTCTTTGCTTCTGGTTGTGTTCAATTCATTGCTTACTATGCTGCTAACAAATACATACTATCAAGAAACAGGATGGAATTAACTCGAGATTTAAAATCACTACTCTGCACAAAATATATGACATCTATTGTGGACTATTAGGATGTAAAATTGAGGAAGGAACATTTTGTTTGTAGGGCTGGCATTGAATGACACGAGTCACACGACAGCATGGCACAAACACGATATAAAATTACTAGAGGTACATGAACATGACACAAACATGTATAACCCAACTCTGACACGGGTTCACCAATTTGTCGTGTAATGTAATAGTCTTACATATAATTTCAATGGAATTTAAGACCAATACAAAACCGACAAGAAACATAACACGAAGACGACATGATACGACCAATTTGACAGCCCTATTTTCATGTGTACATGGTACTAGGTACTAATGTACAATTGCAGATCCTTTCCACTCCATGTTTTATACACCAGTTAAATGGACTTGCACTTCTCTTCTTGAAATAATATGTCATGAACTTTGTAGAGGGGAAGAATGGCAAACTAAAGTATCAATATTTAGGCATATATTCCTGTTAGCAATCTGTCTCCCCTAAATCCTACACATTCACATGGAGACGTGTGCTGGACACCCAAGGAGCCCGTATTTCCATGATTGGTGTGGTTCATTGCAATGAATTGGATGAATCTCATGGTACTTGTGTGAATAGTGTACGCATGTGAAATCTGAGAAGGTAAGCTGCGGGGGATGCAACTATTGGCTCAATGAAATTGCGTTGGGTGCACAAACAAAAGAGGTGCACATAATGATTCTCTGAAAAGGATAGGCAACATGGCTTCAAGGTCAGGGAAAGGTCACCACTGATATGTGGCGGGAGGAGGCACTTGTCTGCAGTATGGGTAAGAGTGTATTAGCTCTCTAGTGACTCCCCATACAGCCGAATTATGGTAAGATGAAAACACAAAGAGAGGTGGGAGGCACAAGGGCGTGCTGTGTGCATCAATCTTGGGTTTGGAAATACATGGGAAACATTTTTAGTGCTTTGTCTGTCCCTAATGGGATCTAGAAACATGGTGAGGAAACTCTTCGGGGTTGTATGAGAAAGGGTATACAAAAGAATCAGGTTCTGGTGTTAACTCTTGATATCATCCTTCCATGTGATATTTTTCACATAGATGATAGATAAAGTGAAGGATTTGGTTTTCTCGGATGGACGAAGGTCAATGGACAGAACCAACATTATTATGTGTACTACGAAATCTTTCTTTTCTTTTTTTCTCAATAGTGATATAAGGGCTTGGTTTCTCATCCTTCGCTCAAGATATGAGCATTTGACAAGCATATGAGCATTTGACAAGCATGGCAGAATCCGCAAGAAATGTAAACACAATCATAAATCTAAGATCAGAATTGTGATCACTTACTTGGAAATGACGTATCTTGTACAAAAAATTGGAATAGAAATCCTCCTAGTAGCCCAGTGCCAAATGTCAGCAAGGCACCTACAGCTGTAAAAGTAGACAACAATAGCATCAGCAAGACAGTACAGATGAATGCTGTAAGGCAATACTGAGCCAGGAGTCAAACCTCTGGCAGTTAAAACACCGGAGAAAAGGGGGGCCACAAGGAAGGCCACTGAGATTTGCAAATTTATATACAAGAAATAGAATACAAATTGGAGACTGTAGTCATTTGTGGTGAAGATTTTAAGTCCTGTGAAGAAAATATACAGCAAATTAGGATATACAGCATGGGTACTCTATCTAAGAAACATAATTACTAATAGAAAGATGATTACCTATAAGTGATCCAAAAACCACCAAAACTGTCATGTAGATAAAAGATATGGCAAGAAAGTAAGCATACGATATCATCCAATATGGCCCGTCACCAAGGCCATGCATTTTCATCATGATTCGTAAATTTTGCTGCTTTTCATAAACCAGAGCTGTCAACACGGTCTGCACCAAATACAAAATATTAAATTCATGTATCTTGACATGAATATCTCGATATGTTTTTGCCAAAACATGACGATGTATTTTTTATGCAAAATAACACAAGGCTTGATGCAAATCATCACAGTATTTTTCTCACAGAACAATATGCTGGCAAAACAAAAACAAAAAAAAACTAACACACCAAGCAAGATATTACTCAAGTATGTCCTCTTAATAGGGAGAGCCGGAGAGGAGAGCAGGGAAGTGGTAAAGTTATGTCCTTCATATGGAAAGTGAAGAGAAGAAGACAGAGAAATAGAAAGATCCGTAAATATTAACAGCCCAAAATGTTAATCGCAAGATAAACCTGGACAGACGTGAACCCCTTCGTTCCTCCCTTCTCTTCACCTACGTTAGCCTATTTCCCAATTCCAGAGACTTAATTCACACTCTTTTGATATGACAATTTTCATTCATATCCCTTTGCATTATGTCACAATCAACACTAACCTATCAACAACAGGTGTAAGTACCAAGACCATAAACCTGAAGTATATTTGGGATGATGGAGGTTCTGTTTGCACTACTCACATCATGTCCTCCTTGGAAACCAATTCAATAATCAGAATTCACTATTATAAGGAGGATTACCTATGGTTTTGATGTTTTAGTGTGGTGGAGTACTTTCAGGTGCATGGTGTGGGATTTGGGAGACGAAAGGAGGAGTTATTGTGGCGTAATGCAATTTTTGCTGGACTTTGGTGTCTTTGAATGGAAAGACGCCCGAACTTTCAATGGCGTGACCGTTTCAGTTAACTTATTTAGCATCTTTATGGGCTAGAGCTGGAGGGGCTTTTCGGGATTATTCCATTACTGAGGTCCAACATAACTGGCTTTCTTTTTGGAGGATATCTTGTCCTCCTTGCTGAATTTTTTGACACTACAAAATTCTATAGTTACCATAGTCTTAGAATATATAGATTGTGGGCGCTGATCTTGATTGCAGCCCATCAAAGTCTGTATGGTTCAGTTATGAAAGTTGATTGATAGTTTTCTGTTCAGCTATTTTTCTTGTGATTGTGTTGGAGTGAACCTGTCATCATAATAATATATATATCTGATTTATAGTGCATTTAAAGAAAAGCCCTCATCTAGCTTCAGTCTTGGACCTGCTCGAGGAGACTTTTGGTGCAAGGGGGAGTGTTTTATTTGCCCATTCACGGTTCTTCAACATTAGCAGGCTCAGTGTTCTTTTCCACTGAAAAACACCCTATTATAACAACAACAATAACAACATCAATTATGTTTTTCTTTTTAATGAGAGCAACAATAATTATGTTTTCCCAAAGCTGGATGGAGAAGCTGAATAGAGCATCGCCTCATTATGTTGGTGGGAAAGAAGTAAGAAGACTAGGTTGCTGTGGCAGTGTGCTTTATTCACCGATTTCTGGTGCTACTCTCGGACCTTTTCAGCCGCTTGACTTTGTTTGGGACCGGATGGTGTACTTGGCTTCAGTTTGGCCAAGGAAGCCCGGGATTTTAAGGGGGTACGTGTAATGTTTTCGTGGTGATTTGTAACTAGTTGCTTTCTAGGATTAGCTTTTGTCTTAGGTTGTAGCGTCTTTTTCTTCATTAATTCAATTTTTCTTTATCTAAAATATAAGAATAATTTAGCTTCAGGGCTCAGGCTTTCAAATTTGTTGAACTGTCCCAGGTTGGAAGTATGCTAAGACGTGACTAGCTACTGTTATTATACTTTCATATATCTTGAGGGTCAAACTCCAAATTTCTTTCATCATATTAGTTCATTGTGTACCAGAACTAATTGCAAAGGAAGTCTAAAAATTCAACATTATGGAACTTTCCAGCAACAATGATGTAATCATGCAAGAGATACTCCCATGATTCTTGAAAGAACACTTGCTCTGCATACTTACAGTAAATAGCGCTATGATGACGTATGTGAAAAACTGCGCACTGAGCAGAGATGCAATATCGACCCTAAGACGAGTTGCAGGTTTGGGCATTTCTTTGACAAACTCAAGAAGCATTTTGGTACTAGGGCCCAGCATAAACTGGAGGAATGCATTAGATACCTGAAATTTTAGAACTAGATTTGTAAGTTTACCATAAACAACACACAATGCACGTAAGTGAACAAATCATCGGGGGAAGATTAGTGCATGAAGCTCCTCCCCGAAGAATAATCAGAACGGGAAGGGGGGGGGGGGGGGGGAACAATTATAAGCAACCTTCACCCGAACCCGACTTATGCAGAGATAGCTGTTTGATTGACTTGAAGGTAATGACCAATTCATCAGGGGACATCAGTGCATGAAGCTTCTATCAAAGACGAATCACTAATTGTGGGCACCAATTGTAAGAAGCCTTAATCCGATTTTAGCTCATCACTTCCAGTTCTGGGTGACAATGGAACAACATTGCCAGTTACCAGTGCACTAAGGCTCAACTTTATTATTGCTTGTGTTATTGAAAGGCCTAACCACTAAACAACAAATATTTTGATGCTGAGTTTTTTTGCCAATTGCCATACCAATTGGTTTAGTTCTGATTTCCTATCAAACTCAGACATTTACTTGCCATGCAGAAAACTTATGTCTAAAGGAAGAGTAGAGCTCATTCACTGAAGGCTCACTTGGGACTAACATCAGAAGAATAACATATTATACTATAATTTTTAATGTTTTAAAACAAGCCAAGGAAAATAATTCCACTATCCCTAGAAGCCGATATCATGAAAGAACTGAAACTGGGCGTCTACTCTGTGCATCACTAAACAATTTAAACAAAAAGAACGTAAGTGTAACCAATGATAGAAGCAGTACACTCCTGTTCACATTCTCTTCCTGTCACAAATAATTTGTCAGGCATAACTTTACTAGCATGTTGTATTTATCTACCAATCTACCTTATTCATATATAAACATTTCAACCTAAATTAAGTTGAAAGGCGTCCTTTCCAAAACTCATCTGTGACGAATTCAAAAGTCACTAGAGTCAAGAGGAACACCGGTTAGAAATACAAAATCCAGCAACATGATATAGGACAACATACAGAGGTCAAGGAGTAGTTGTAATTTGACTAGAGAAAAAGTAGGGAAACAAATAGCTTGCACAAGTAGTCAAAATTTCAGCAAGGACATCAACACAGAAAACCAAAATTTCAATGACCACAGAACCTGAACAAAAGATCAAGCAGTTAATTGAGTTTGGAGCAATTACCATATTCACTGATCGTGGTACGCGTACTATTCCAGGAGCAGAAAATCCAGTGTCGTTCTTATATGTTGCGTTGTACCATACACTCACATTAAACTTGTTTGTGTTTGAGTTGAGGAAATCAAATGCTGTTGAAAATCAATATGATTTGAATAGGAATTTAAAAAGATAAAATACCAAACATTACTTCAGAATTTTTAAGGATTTACCTGCAACAATCTCATTTATCTTCCTCTCTGGATCACCTTTACGGTAACCCTTGTACAGTTCATCATTAATATCAGAAGAACTATTACGCCACAGGCGGAGACCTTGAGCACATGTCAGCTCTGAAATACAAGACAATACATCAATAGCAAATCAGAATAACATGCAAAAGACAAAATTAGAGAGAAGGAGAGAATTATATTAACAGCGGAAAGGCAGCCGTATGAGAAAGTGCAATGCCAAACAATATCATAATTCATAATCACAATTGGATAGGAAAAGAGGATTCAATGATTGACTGAGGTATAATATATATATATATATATATATATATATATATATATATATATATATATATATATATATATATATATATATATATATATATCTATAACTTTTAATGTTTTGGTAAAAATAAGATCAGCCTTCTCACTTCATCAATATTTTAAAAACTAAGGAAATTTCTTGCTGCAGATATGTGGAACAGATTGTTTGTAAGTGAAGGATGAACAATGGATGCATCAAGAAACCACATTCTGAGCACTACAGGTCAAATATGTCAAACACTCAATCTCACTGAAGTGAAATGCTATATTATTCAAAGATTAATTAACAAAGCATCAGAAAGGCTTTTGTCAGAGGAAGGTATAAGACCTCATGACAATTATAGTATAGCATAGTACCTCGCTCCAACGTTGATGATCCAATCTGGAAGGACAAAGGAAACGTCGAGCTTGGCGGGCAGTTAGGCCGAACAAAATACATTGGGAGGCCGGAGGAAAATGCAGGATCAAGAAAATTCTGTGTACCTGGCTTTGAAGCTGATCCCTGATGCAGTTTAATATATGAAGATCTGTTACCTTCTCTCTGAATCTCTGATGGTAAGGAAAGGGAAAGACTAGATCGCAGGACAACTTACCAGGACATCGTTGGCCAAAGTAAACAAAATATCAGAGAAATTCAATGCAGACGTTGGAAACAGGTTTTCAGCCAAGCCTAAAAGATGCGAAAAATCACATAATCAAACAATGTGCCTAAGATATGACTAGAAGTAAAAAGGCAGACACAAAAGAAGACATACTTTGTCCAAGAGACTGATTATTCCCAGTCACCAACATAGTGACAGGACAGGATCCCGTCTTTCTACATGATTGGCTTGGCAAATCTGAAAATGGGAGGGAATTGGTATTGGCTGCACGAAATTCAGGAGCTGGTACTTGAAGCAAAGCAGGCCATTTTGGGGGACTGGGAATCGGACAACTAATAGCTTGATCCGTTGTTGAATATTGAACCCCACAAACATTTGTACCATTGACTTGAGCACAACCACATTTATACTTTTCTTTGTTTAATTCATTGTCAATCACTCTTTGCAAGACAACCAGTAGAACACAAAGTATAAAGGGGAAAGATACGAGAGTGATATTAGAACGTTTATTCCGTCCCTGCAAGCAAAACAAGAAACATCAACAAGTTAAGCTTGTGAACTACGATGTACAACTTTCTCCATTTCCCTGACCAGAAATTAAACCATTTAACATTCGAAGGGTCTACTTGTTACAACAAACAATTTTTTCAGTAATGCAATGCATCAAACTTAAAAGGGTTAATACAATAACATTGGGAAAAGAAATTCACAACAAGATATAAAGTTACAACCAAATACATAAACAGTTTGGTAACAAAAGTGTGATAATAGAATAACAGACACCACTATCTCCACAGCCTCCAATGGCAGGATCCACAAAAGCAATCAGTTTTCATCTTATTATATACTTGATGAATTACCCACATTTAAATCTAAAATTAAAAGAAAATATCACAACAAATTCAAGTTGAGTAGTCCCACTGTACCACTATGATTGCAAATTAATCAATCTCTAAATGACCCTTTCTCTAGGGCAGCTGAAATATCAATTAGCAAACCCCAGAAACAAAAACCCTCCAATACCAAAATAAACATGGTTAACAACATTCAATCATCACTTACATTAAATTTACATGAAAACCCATCAATTTTTTCGCCAACTAAAAAACACCCATCATTTACAAACCCATAAATTTGAAAAAACTAAACCCAATTAAGGTTCAATTTCCAAGCATTCAAAAAGTTCAAAGTTTTAAGAGAGAGAGAAACCTGAAAAGTTAAGTTCTTTCGGAACAAAGCATTGGCCTGGGTCCAAAAGCTAGCATGAGAAGGATTCACCATTACCCTCTCTCTCTCTCTCTCTCCTCTCTCTCTCTCTCTCTCTCTCTCTCTCTCTCTCTCTCTCTGTGACAGTGATCTGAGTTTTGAGCGTTGAAACCTCTGAATTAAACAGCGGAATATTTTTGAGGAATTTTGGCTAATATATACCTCCCCCTTCAATTAGTTATTACTGTTTCCTAGGTAATTTCCCTTTTTTCCTTCTTTTGTTCTCTTTTATTTTTAATTTAATCTTTGTTTTTTCTGAGCCCATGTGTGACCCGAAATCTTGGAAGTTTCGGCGAACTACGCGCCTAATATCTGATATCTTTTTGATGACCAAAATGCCCTTTTACATGTTGTGTAGCTTAACAGATATCATCATGTGAAAAGCCATTATTACCCCTTCTGATTTTTACTTTTCGTTCGTATCTTAAAATTTCTGATGATGAGCTCAAAAATCACAATACAGTAATGCTAAAGTCTGACTATGTTTTGTTGGATAGATGATAAATTGATTGATTATTAGTATGTGCCAAATTGTGAAGAGTTTCTAATTGAATTGAATACATATTATAGTCGATTTTTAAAAATGTTATTAGTAATGTGTAAGGTTTCTTTTTACTATTATTCTATTTTAGCAATACACTATTCAACAAAAAAGATTTTTCGGTTTCCTCTTTGAAAAAATCACAAAAACTTGTTTGAAACGGTTTTATTGTAACTTTTGGCAAGATAATAGTCCCTTTTTAATGAATTAAGGGTCACTACTTATAATTAGTGATCCCAATATTTCTATAGAGTGACCCAATATTTTTGTGAGTTAGGCTCTGTTTGATTCACCTTAATTTTACTTAAATTCAGTTCAGTTCAGTCCAGTTCAGTTTATGTGTAACTTTATTACTCATATAACTTTTCATTTCGAAATAATTTCATGATGAAAATTATGTAATCGGAAAGATCTCAAAACATACTTTCAAATGAGTCCAATATTGAATATGTTATGACGAATTTTAAATGGTTAACGGTCAAGTTCAAAAAATCAATTTAGTTCATTTCAGTTCAGTTCAGATCAGTTCAGATCAGTTTTATCCAAGTGAATCAAACGGAATCTTAGTCTGACACAAGATTTAATGATGGTTTTAAAAATTATTTTGATACTTAGACAACACATGATATAGAGAGGTAGGAGAAGCTCCTCGAGATGAACTCTCAATGATAATCTGACTCAAATTTTCCAAGGGGGAATTCGTTCGAAAGAATCTTCTGACAAATATGCTCATATTTAGACATATAATTTGCTACACTATTTCCTTTTCGAAGGACGTGCTCTACAATAACCGTGTTTAGTGTTGCTAAAAATTGTCTTCTATCTATGATGAGTAAATAAATTTTCTATAAAATAATTATCTCCCACGTAAGACTTGAATGACAAGAAAAATAATAATAACAATCCCATTATTCAAACCTATGGTCATCCAATACTAAGGCTCTGTTTGATTCACCTTAATTTTACTTAATTTCAGTTCAGTTCAGTCCATTTCATGCGTAACTTTAGCACTCATATAACTTTTTATTCCGAAATAATTTCATGATGATTATTATGCCATTGAAAAGATCTCAAAGCATACTTTCAAATGAGTCCAATATTGACTATGTTTGGACAAATTTTAAATGGTTAACGGTCAAATTTAAAAAATCAATTCAGTTCAGTTCAGATCAGTTTTATTCAGTTGAATCAAATGGAGCCTAAATGTGAACAAGGGAAGCTTCATGATGGCTTGATTAGCCGATACAAGATCGTAAGCTTCGTTAAGTGTAATTGACTGGTTTGATATCACCAATCAAAGTATTAAACAATTGACTAATACTTAAGAAAAGGTGTGTACTCATAAACAACAATTAAGGGAAGAACGAACTGGTTTGAAGTCATAAATCAACCATATTATGCAAAAAAAAATTTAAGAATTATGAAAATTTGCTTCCCCACGGATCTTTGGAAGCACGACATGCATGTAAGCATGTTGACATGTTACAATAATGATATTTTTTATACTTTCTACATAGGATAAATGAACAAAAAGAGGAAATTTTTTTTTATTCTGGTAGCATGACTTTTTTGATAATATATATGAGGTAGTGTATTTTTAAATATTCACTACACTTTATGAAATCCAATGGCTAGCAGACACGTTAATAATCTGAATCGCTCATAAGTCTCTAACTTGCATATCGCCAAAAAAAAAATAGGAAGAATGTACTTGTACTATCTAGAGAAAACATATTGAGAAGTTGTGATGCTCTCAAATTCTTTTGCCTCGATCTCCTTAATGGATGGCTAGATCTCCTATGTCATTTTGTCTATTTAAATTTATTTAATTCAAAATTTAATTGGAAGTAGATCCCACCCTCCATTTCGCAAATGAAAACCTCTATTTATTTTAGAAAACGAAGACAATCCCAACTCCGCCATGAGATAGAAACCCTAACGGCAACCAAGATTGAGTGATGTTACAAGCCCACCTATCAATACCATCCCATATCATTAGCAGAATATACCTATAATCAAATTAGCACCGAAAAAAAGATTCATAGTCAAATACTCCCTTCGTCCCAAGTTTATCTTTACCGTGGATTTTTCACGATCTCCAAGACACTACTTAGACCTTGAATATTTATGATTTCATAATTATAGAACTTATAATAAGATGATATTTTGAAAATACTATTTAAAATAAATCTAGCAATACTATTTTCACATAGTAAAACTTTGTAATTTTTCATAAATAATTGACCTTAAAAAGTCCACCGTAAAGATAAACTTGGGACAAATAAAGTAGCACTTATACCAACACCATTATTTGCTTCCACTTTGCGCTAAAAATACCTATTTGTTTATTTATTTATTTATTTTATGGTTTCTTAACTATGAACTATCCGTTGTGGAAGGATTCCAAAGCAACCGCACTATCCCATTTAAGAGTGCTTCTCATCACATTCATTGGCATAGCCCTATTTCCCACAAACATCCTCTTCATAGTTAAGCAAAAACATCCTCTTCATAGTTTTTTGACAATCCCCCCCAAACAACATACTCTAATAGCATTCCTTTTCAGCTGGATGGGATACGATCCAGTTCCATGCTCTATCGCCAAACAATTACCCCCATTACCTCTCACAAGACTACACCATAGGGTGGAAGATGGGAGTGATCAGTTGTACGATCCAGTTCCAGAACCGTACGCGGTTTTGCCCCTTTGAATCTTTGAGTAGACATCTCGTCAACAAACCCTAATAGATACAAAATTAAAGAATACACAGCCACATATTGGAACACTCTCATCAATACAAGAATGCAGACCTTCTGTTTCTGTTGTGCAATAGACCAGAAAACAGTCATTGCATGTTGTCATTGACCACCTGTTCTTGCATGATTTTAACATAATAAGAGGGAAAAAATCAATGATTGGTTGACATTCTTAAGAATTGAAGGAGTACAATGGCTTGGTACCTTGCTCATGAAAAATGTTACACAATCCTAATTAAATGGTCCTAGTGTTCTGCACCAATTTTACCCTGTATTTTGTATACATCAATTATACATGAATTTACAATTACCTGCAAAAACAAGAAACAATGTTCAGGCTACCTGGCTTGATTTTCACAAATACCTGGAAATACAACAAATAAAAGAAATCACATTCAAAGTCGCTAGCTGCCCACAAAAGGTAAAACAATAGGAATCAATAGATGCTTCAATGGTTAGGAGTATCGTCTCGTAACCATGACGTTGAGGGTACGATTCCTACCTCTGTTACCCCCCCCCCCCCAAAATAAAAAATGACAAAGAAAACAAACGGTAAACAACCGCATAGCTTGTCTCAACAATGCTTCATGAAAACGAGCAATTAGTGAAACAAATTTCGAACATTCAGCAAATTTGGACTTTTTAACCAAGTGCAACACGAAAAACAAACAGATAGTATCCTACTATTCAGTATCCGTCAAGGAAAATATCAATAGTCAAAACAGATTATCAAAACACTGTTTAAGTCAACAAACAAGTTTAAACCATAAAAGCTAATATGACATTTTTGAAAAAAGGGAAATTAAAAAACAAATAATATCGTCCAATGGTAAAGGTGCTTAAACCTAAAGTACCATTATCACCTAAGCCACCTCTGAGGTTGCCAATGGCAAAGCTACAATAGGTCATTCGCGCACAATATTGTTTATCTTCTTCCCCTCCTTCCTGCAACCAAATCTTTTGCAAATTCCTGTATATCTTTCAAGCATTTCCTCACAATCACGGCAGCAAGGTCCCCAAACACCTTCATTCGACCAGGGATGGAACCCTCCATAGACAAAACCCCAAACATGGTGGCGAAGGTAATGTTAAGGGTCAGGACACACGGAAGAGGAGAAATATGGCACTCTATTTTTAGATAAGAAAATCTTTATTAAAGAATAAATTGGAATATTACAAAGCTAGAGGACTTTTTTAGATAAAGAAAATTTTATTAATCAAATCAATAAAGAATACAAAAGAGAGGATAAGGTATCCTCAAATGCAAACAGAATGCAAACAAAAACTATAAATCACGCCATTGGCGCTGTACAAGAGTAATCGGCACGCCCTTAAAGGCGCCTGCCGCCTTAGCCCAAAGTGAAGCTAAGTAAACCACATGGTCCCAAACATAATCTATATCTATCCCAACGTCACGAAACACTCTCGAGTTCCTCTCCAGCCAAATGCACCACAAAATGGCCATGCACATACATCTCCAAAACATCCTTCCCTCACTACTTCTCCTCATTGCTGCGAATCGTAGTTGTAGAAAATCCCCTACCCTAGCAGGACAGACAAAGCTCTCCCCATCCAACAATCTATTCCATAATGACCTAGCAAAGTCACACAGAACAAATAGATGCAGGCTATCCTCCCCATCATGACGGCACATCACACAAAAACCCGGTAACATTGACCAGCCAGGCCTCCGACGTTGCACCATATCATAGGTATTCACCCTACCTAGCACCAAAGTCCACACGAAAGCACGAACCTTCAAAGGAACCTTAGACTTCCAAATAAAGTTGGCTAAAGGGAATTGTGGGAACTGTGAGGGAAGGCTAAGCTGATGAAGGAAAGACTTGCAAGTGAAAACCCCAGAAGGGTCCCCAAGCCAAGTCCGAGAATCGTCCGTCGGGACGAGAGAGGTAGAGTGGAGGACACTTAAGAGAGAGACAAGTTCCTCCATCTCTCTATCATGCGGAGACCGCCGCAAATGTAAGTCCCAGGACCCACCCGTGAATGAAAAGAAGGCAGACACGGGCGCCCCATGAAGGGTAGATAACCGAGAAACCCGAGGATACATGGAGGAAAAAGGAACGTTACCTTTCCACACATCCTCCCAGAACCGAACCCGATTACCATTACCCACATTGTACCTGACCAGTGGAAAGAAAAAAGGCGATACCTGTGAAATGAATCTCCAAGGGCAGGCGTGGGAGACGGAAGAGCCGGCATGGGCGTCCCACACATTGTAACAATCCACAAGTCAGCCCACACACGTTGCACATTGAGAAATATGGCACCCTATCACCGTGAGATGATTTTATCTTCTATATACAACAATGTTTGTTCTTCGATTTTATGGAGTATAATTTCTTATAATTTTAAGGATGACAATTGACAACACAATGTTGCATCAGCACCAACACTTAGTGCAAATTTAAAATAAACGACAATAATAGTTTTCTTTTTTTTTTTCTTTTTTTGATAGGAAATGGCGATAATAGTTTTATATAGCTTTTGATATAAAAAAATTTCGTGGAAGTAAATAGCTACAGGGCAAGAGGGCAATGAGTCCTCAAAAATTATCATATTCAGTGAGCGAGCAGGCCGAGCACGATACGAAGTATTTAGCACGGAGCTTTTTACACGACATATTTAGTACTGTTATATATTATGAGAAAAAATGATACCGATAATCCGAACGACAGGTCATCAAATTAAGATAATCCCGACCATATATATTACCAAGAATAATCATAACTTTAGCTATGTTTAACAAAAATACACTCCCTCCCCTACAGGAGCCGCGATAATTGTCATATATAGTTAGCTAGCACGATACAAAGTATCTTGCACTTAGCTTTCTACTGATGACATAATTAGTACTTTTATATATTATTAGAAAATTTAATACCAATAATCCGAGCTATGGCCGTTCCACATAAATCATTACGAACAATCACAAGTTTAACTCTGTCCAACCAAAGATGCACATCCTCCCCCACTGGAACTCTTAGGGTGTGTTTACTTTCCTTGTTCCAGAATATTTTTCTTAGAAAACATGAGAGAGGAGAAAACATGTTCCAAAGTACTAATTACTCCACCCTTTTCTAAGAAAACACGGTTTTCTTGTTTTCTCAATTTACAAAGGATTTTTGCAAAATTGGAGAACATCAAATTGATGTTTTCTAACTTTTATTCATCTTATTTTCCAAACACTCAGATCCCATCCCATCCCATTCACTATCACCCTTCACTGCCATGGATGGCATGCCACCGAGAACCACTGCAAGTGGTGGCTATCAGTCACTGGCAATCGGCGGTGGAGGATGAGAACCCCACCACTAGATAAAGTCGCCTGTTACCGTGAATGGTGGTCGTCGGTCACGGGTCAACAGCTAGGGGGAGCGAAAATCTCATAGTCGACGTTGCCCATTGCCGGTGACCATGATGGTGGTGGTTGGGAAGCCAAAATCTTGTACATCGGTGGCCAAAATCTCTGACCGTAAGGCACACCGTCAAGTGGCAGCCGGGTGGGTTTCTTTCTGTTGGAAGGGAGAGAGTCAAGAGAGAGATGCGAAGGGTCGGGGTCGGGGTTGAGGTGGTGGTCGGCACCTGGGTTGGGGTTGGGGCGGTGATCTTGACAGTTGCAGATGTATGATGACGGGGATGAGGGCTGAATGTGAAGGTTGAGAGGATGAGGAAAACAATGGGGATTTGGAACACGTTTTCAGCTCCTTTTTACTCCTAAGAAAATGTTTTCTTAAATCTAGAAAATGAAAACGGAAATTTTTTAGTGCAAGTAAACAGCCCCTTAATGTTTCGCAAGAAGCTTTATTTCCTCACCAAAGGCCCTGTTTTTGAAAGGGGTGCATTTCAAGAGCGCTTCCTTTGACAATAATATGGCTTCCTGTGAAATTTTCATATTTCGTCTATGGGATGGTGTGCCCTTTTGTTAGACAAAGCTAACATTGGAAGTGTTCATGTTAATTTATATGGTTGGGATTATTTCTGTTTGACAACCAGAGTTCAGATTAGTGGTGTTATATTTTCCCTTACGTAAGAAAAATTCAATTTCAATTATTAACTACTACTAATCTTACCTAGTTTTTATGAAAAGCTCCTCTTCTGTCGTAAAGCGTCCCTTTGACAATGTCTCTTGTATCTCAAGTTGAGTGAATGGTAAACATCCAATACCCTGGCAGCAACATCAGAATTTGAGTGTTAAATAATTTTTGTGACTTATTAGATAACAAAGGATCTAACGTATATTAGTTATACTAGAAGCTATGAGCTAGGGGAAAAGAGTGTTTCCTTGCCAAAAAAAAAAAGAAGATATTGAGTACCTTATTCAGCAATTATTCACAATGTTTTTATTGTTGAACCATTTGTTGGAGCATTCAGAACTTGTTGCAGGAAACGTGCTGCAAGACGCTGAGCAATACTACCAACAACACGACCCCCAAGATCACGTGCTTCCCCTTGTTGAAGAATCTGCAGATATTGAAAAAGTTTATTCGGATACATCATAAGGAACAGGCGAACAACAAGACTCCGGAAAATGCACGCACAAGGTTGAGCTTTTAGTATACTTTTGTGAGTTGTATGTGTCTCTACTACTGATGTAAGTAGGTGTGTCTTTTGATTTGCGGTCTGCTGTAAGGAGGTCTAGTTAGACCTGGGTCTGTATCTTTTTTTTTTAGATAAGAGAAAATTTTATTAATCAAATAGTGAAAGAATACAATGGGGAGGATAACGTATCCTCAAACAACAAAAATAAAAGTATCTACAAATCACGCCAATGGCGTTGAATGACTGTGAGTGGCACCCCCTTGAAGGCACCATGTGAGTGGCACCCCCTTGAAGGCACCAGCCGCCTTCGCCCAAAGGGAGGCCAAATAAACTATATTTTCCAAACCAAATCAATACTCTTTCCCGCATTAGAGAATACCCTCGAATTCCTCTCTAACCAAGTGCACCCAAGGATAGCTAAACAGGCACACCGCCACAAAGCCCTCCCTCCTTCCCCCTCCGCATAGCAGAAAAACAAAAAAGATGTTAATAAAATGGTGATTAATAAAACGTTAATTACCAAAACAAAAAAAAGCCGCACGCAATGCTATTTATACTCGATAGGCTACAACCTGCAAGTCATCATACATTTTAATGACTGATCTGGTTGGAGCAAAAAAAGGCTCACTATTTTTTGGCTTTGGAATAATGTAATAAATCAACATGGCTTGCCAAACTATGTGGACTTCTTTTATTGTGAAGTTATAGATGACCATTGACGTCGGATCAAGGATCAATCGAAACAGCCTCTCTGTTTCCACAAGGGTAAGGCAGCACACAACCAATCCCCCCTTACCCCGCTTGGGTGGGAGCCTCTTTGGAGGCACTGGGGTTTGTTGATGATGTATCTTGATGGAACTCATATTATGTCGTATATAACAACTACAACACTGCGCAGTACTCCAAAGTACTAAGGCCGTTTAAATAAAGTTATCCACATTAGATAATCTCAAATATTACATTCGGACAAGACGGTAGCCACAATTCTAGGCATCTGTTTGTACATTACGAGGTTGCAGGTAATTTGGCGCACAGGTACTAAGGCCATCTAAATAACTCTAATCCATACTACATCTCAAATTACTGTCGGGCAAGACTTTGTCCACAAATTTAAGGTTCTTTTTTTTTTTTTTTTTAAGTGAATCCACAAATTTAAGGTTCTAGTTTAACGATGTGGCATTGGTTGTTTAGTGGGAGGCGGAAGGCTTGGTTTGTGCAAAGTCCCATACTGGACATATGCCTATAAGAGTTTTTGGGCAGGAAGCAGCAAAAAAGTATCTGGAGGTGTGCTTCTAATTGACAGTGGTCATAGGGTTAGTAAGGAATTGGAAGAATGACCACATCTTTAATGATCTAAGGGAGTTAACCTCCTGTGGCATAGCATTGTGTTCTTGGGAATCCTCAAGTGCTTCCAGCTTTGGCATAGGGTTCTTTCCCCACTTACTCTAATATTAATATTCAGCATGCATATAAGTTTTTTCTTTCTTTTGGAGGATGTCTTGTCCTATAGCTGAGATGTTCTATTTCCATCATCAAAAAAAAACAAAGAAATCATATGTACAGAAAAAACCTTTCGGAACACTCTCTACTAGGCGACTAGTTAGGGGTAAGGCCGCGTACATATGGACCTCCCCAGACCCTGCCCTCGGTGGGACATTTGCTGGGTTGTTGTTGTATATGTACAGAAAAAACCTAACATAGGAAAAGCAACTAAGAACAAATCTGAAATAACTAACCCTGAGGGGGTCGCTCAGCTGGTAAGACCTCTGAGAAGTATTCCAGAGGTCCCAGGTTCGAGTCCCCTCAGGGACTCTGGACGCTTTCCTAGTCGTTAACTTCAGGGCCAATGGGATTAGTCAAGCAAAGCTTGGAGTCCCATGTTATCTAAAAAAAACAAATCTGAAATAAGTCACATTTGGATCCTGAAGCTGCACAATCAAAGCTGGAGAGCATCAATTTCTAATTTGATCCGTTATAACAAGCCACACCAATAGCATTCACTGAGAAATCTTCTATTTTTTTGAGATTTGGGATACAATTATATTAAAGAGAGAACACAAAATATAGGAACATCCTCGATGAAAGGAACCCAAGAGAATAAGCCTGTAAATTGACCATGCTTATTCATAAAACGTTCCCTTAAGCTGCAATCGTCATAGACTATACCAGATTTTAGTTCTCTAGCACAGAATTACCCTTTCCTTTGATGTTTTACGATTTATTAATTACCCTTTCTTTTTCTTAGAATAAGTCTGAGTACCAAGGGTAATTTCCTATCCCATGGGGTCATCGAGCTTAATTCCCATTGCCTCAAAAGGTGTTTGTCCATGCGCGTCCGCCTCCTTGCCATGAGTGACATCATGACTGCACAGCGAAGGATTGCTAAATCGGACTCTGGCTATTAATAGACAGTTAGACGCAGCATGCTGAGAAGGCCCAACCTGTGTTGAAGACTCCACCAACCTTTCCCACTCCTGGGCGATGCTTTATCATGGCACCAACTGAGTGGACTGTTGTTGGGCCAGCTCTTGGACAAGAAGCAATAGCCTCATCCCATTGAAAAAAGCAGTGTTACAAATCCACAGTGGGGGTATTGAACACATGAGAGACCCACCTCACTTTTATTGGCTCTTCTGTTGTCGTTCTTTAAAAGCCAAAATCATCTCCACAGTAAGAACTATCATCCCAATCCAACTTAAATCCTCTTCTTCAACGACTCCATTACAAAAACCATGTTCAAACCCATTCCCCGGGGCCAGCATCAACTAGGTGTCATCTCTACTCGCACTGGAATTAACTGACCTATTAGCAGTTAGCACTATCTCCTAAGCAATTTTGAACACATTTCCAACCACAAGAGAAGTACCAATTGACACAGTCACACACCAATGCTCCTCTAACCCAACAACTACAAGAGACGTCATCCGTCTCCCACATCCATCTGCTCCTCTAGATAGCCCACCCAGCACCCTGCCCAGACTGCCCCTATACAGTGTATAGTTGAGCTGCTTTCCGTCCTCTCCATGGAAACCGATAAGGTGAGTGTTCTTTAGCTTCTTTTGTCATACACTCCCATTTCCCAAATACAGGTACAACTTGCCCTGTAGGACCTGAGTAGACAGGGCTGAGATGAGATCCCCACTTAACGATTGTTCCCTAATGTTTCTTCCTTTTTTTTTATAGATAAGAAGAAATAAACTGAAATGTGAGCTTCAACCCCATGACAATTTGCAGCAGCTTTCAAAAGCAAGGGAGTAGTAACTGCCCCGCGACAAGCAAATAAAATATTAGAACCTGACTGAGTTTTAAGTGCCACATAAGTTGACATTTGAACCAGGCTGAATGGGAGTTGCTCGACTCGAATCAGCAGGCATATCACAAGCCTCAAGCACCTCCTCCCTGTTCTGCTGAAACCGCTGCTGGTCACCTAGGCCATCAGGCCAGGCAGCCCGCAGCCAAGGTCGACCACATTTGGAAGTAGGAACTTCTGTGGCCCTCAATTCCCTTGCTACCAGATCTTTGAGATCCGTGGCTGCCCGACCGTGGTGGAGTTGTCACCAGTGACCCCTCCACAGCCACACTGGATTGAAGATTGTCCATGTTCTCCCCCTAGAAGAGAGACCCACGTCGAAAAAAACAAAGAAAAAGAGTCTTTGGTATTGGATTGAATCTGGACCCAACGAATGAGTATTATTGATCTGTATCCTAGCATTTGTGTATTGTGTGGGACATTTATCAATTCACAAAATTTTATTTTCAAAATATAGCATACTTTGATGTTCTTTTGAGTGAGACATGATCAAATATCGAAGAATCCCATAAATTTAAGCATGAGAACATTGTCGAGAACTTGATGTCGTGAATTGGGAAGCTAAAAGAGTAATTCAAGAAAAATTGCTAGACCTTTCTTGTCCAACCAACCTATCACTACGTAGAAAAACTAAGTGAAAGACGATGATCCAGCTATGAAAAGCCCCATGATTGAGAACACTGCTTCTGTCGTGCGTGAATGTAAAGAGGTTCAAGTTCTTGTCTTTAGATTATATAGAGGAAACAAAACAAGAATTTATCAATAAAGAGTTCCGCAAAGTTACGATAGAGTTGGAAACTAAAATAGATCAAGAGAAGCAGTAGACTATTACTAAATTAGTAAATTATGCTCTTTGGGCAGATTTTTTTTACATATGCTCGTGGATGTTTTGAGGACTCTCCTTTCAAAGCTTCCTTGTTCTCACTTCACACCCTACATGTCGATGACACCTAGCTCTAGCTTTAAAGCCTTATTGATACAGGGCCATTGCTTCTTATTTCCTGTTAAACTTGAGGTCCAGTTAAGACATATGACATACAGTTCGCATTAATACCGCACCCTAATAAAAAAAATGACAACATTGCCCTTCTTTTAATTTGATTATGTTCACTTATACTTCGTAATTAATTTGACGTGAATTTAAATATTTTTTTTCTTGAAAAGCCTGGAAGCTGCACCCAAAACAGATTCCAAAATTAGCTTTACGCCTAAAATACGCGCAGGAATGTAAACTCTGCGCCTCACTCGTGCGCAGTTCTGTAATACTTGCGCCACAATCAGGTGCAACTTTGTAATACTAGCGCTTCAATCAGGCGCAACTATATGTGCTCTTAGTAATGATATTATGTAAATTGACAGGTGCATCACATCATAGTTGCTGATGTCAACTTTTGATTCCTAGATAGTACTCGTAGTTCTTTGTTGTTGGGAATTCATTTTAATTGGCAGGAGGTGCACCACTAATTAAGATTGATACAAGGATTCAACCTATTATTATATTTTCTCTTTATTGGCCACTTTTTCCACAGATCAGAAGGGTGTCGGAGAAGCAAATTTTGACAGTATCCACACTAATTTTTTGATAAAGAAAAGTTTTATTTCAATTGAAGAAAGTAAGCATTACAACCAAGAGGACAAGTAGTCCTCAAAAGAAAAGGCTAAAAGAAACTACTTTACAGATCGCCCCAGTGACGTTGTAAGTCAGTGAGAGGCACCCCTCTAAAAGCCCCCCAAGCCTTGGCCCAGAGAGAGGCCAAATACACTGCCCGATCCCAAACAAAGGCAGGAGGCTTACGGACCCCGTCAAACGTTCGGGAGTTACGTTCCAACCAAACACACCAAAAGATAGCAAAGAACGCACATCTCCACAACATCTTGTTCTCCTTACCCTTACCTAGGCCAAGAGTTCGAGCCTGGATGAGCTGAGTGATAGCGGTGGGACAAATGAAAGATTCCCCCTCCATGGTGAACAACCTTCTCCAAAGAGATTGAGTGAAACGACAATGCAAGAAAAGGTGTAGACAAGTCTCGCAAGCCTCATTACAAAGCACACACACATCGGGGGACAAGGACCAGCTTGGCCTCCTCCGTTGAACCATATCATGAGTGTTCACCTTACCTAATGCCATAGTTCACACAAAGGCGCGCACTTTAAGGGGAGCTTTCGACTTCCATATGAAATTGGCCAAAGGGAAGGGGGGATTGTGTGAAGGGAGGCTAAGAGTGTGAAGGAAGGATTTGCAAGAGAAAACCCCGGAGGGGTCTCTAATCCAAAGTGGAATCAAAATGAATGGTATCCAGAACACTGCAAAGAAGTCAGTCCCACGCACCGGTGCTGGCAGAATAGAAAGCAGCGACCGGTGTGTCGTGGAGAATGGACAAATGGAAAACCCGAGGGAATTTGGAAGAGAACGAGGAGTCCCCATTCCACACATCCTCCCAAAACCTTACTCGATGTCCATTCCCCAATCTAAATCTGACCAGAGGGAGAAAGAAAGAAGATACCTGCGAAATGAATTTCCAAGGGCAAGCGTGGGAGATGGAGGAACCGGCATGAGCATCCCATCCGTTCTGTAAAAGACCGTACTTGCTCCTGATAACTCGGTGCCATAGGGAGTCGGGTTCCAAAGAAAAACGCCATAACCACTTCCCCACTAGCGAAATGTTTTTGGACACCAAATGCCCAAACCCTAGTCCACCCTCAACCTTGGGCCTACACACAAGATCCCAACTGACAAGGTGATCCCTTTTACCCCCACCAGCTCCAGACCATAAGAAATCACGCATCAATCTCTCAAGATTTTGAGCCACACTGACCGGGATCCTGAACAGAGAAAGGTAGTAAAGGGGAATGCTAGACAAACAAGATTGGAGTATAGTAATCCTCCCACCTAGAGAAAAATACACCCCCTTCCACCCTTCTAAACGTTTAGGGACCCTAGACACAACTGGCTCCCGCCCGGGGATTTCCCCCAAGGGGGACACCAAGGTAGGTGAGGGGCCACTGTTGGATCTGACAACCACCAAACTCGCAAGAGGGTCCAAGACAGAGCTATCAATGATCACCCCCGACAAACTACACTTAGAAAAATTGATTCTCATGCCAGACACAACCTCACAACCTCAAAGATCTGAAGGATAGTAAACACATTCTTGAAGCACTCTAACTCGGCGGAAACAAATAGGATCGTGTCGTCGGCAAACTGAAGGTGAGAAACGGCCACCTCGTCCCCGCCCACTCTAAAACAATCAACAATCCCTCTATCGACACCCACGTCCATCATCCTACCCAAAACATCGACAACCAAGGTGAAGAGAAAAGGAGAGAGAGGGTCCCCTTGCCTAAGGCCACGGGAGGAAGTGAACCACTCTTTAGGGGCCCCATTGACCAGAACAGAAAATCTAGCGTTAGAGAGGCAACCCCTAATCCATCTACGCCACCTCCCCCCAAAACCCTTCCTATCTAAAACTCTATCCAAAAAGCCCCAGCTCACTCTATCATAGGCCTTTTCAAAGTCCAGCTTTAAGACCACCCCTTCAAACTTAGAGCGGCGAGCATCATCCACTACTTCGTTCGCAATCAATGCCGCATCCAAGATCTGACGACCCTCAACAAAGGCACTCTGCGCCATCGAGATGGTTCCAGCAAGGACGCTACTAAGTCTAATAATAGAAAGGACCTTAGCCTAAATCTTATAAATGCTGGTGGTCAGGCTAATGGGTCTATAATCCTTGACCTTAGTCGACCGATCCTTCTTAGGGATCAGAGATATGAAGTTGGAGTTCAAGCTCTTACACAACACCCCAATAGCGTGAAATTCAGTAAACACCCCTAGCAACTCATCCTTCACAATATCCCAACAATCCTGGAAAAAGATCATCGTGAAACCGTCTGGCCAGGGGATTTCTCCCAACTCAAAGGGTCTCTCCAGCCACTCTCTGCTATGAAGCGGGATAGGAGCCCACTCCACCCCTTCTAACATGGGTCTGTTTGGCTCCTCCTCCGACAAAAGCTCCCTAAAAAACTCGGTAATCTCTCCACTAATCCTATCCATGTCAGTGACAACTTCACCGGCACTCGTTTCTATTTCCTTGATGAAATTCCTTCTCCGCCTACCATTGACAACCTTAAAAAACAACCTAGAGTTAGAATCCCCATTCTTGGACCACTTACCCTTCATCTTTTGTTGTTGGCTCTGTCTCTCCCTCATGAGCACCTCCTCTAGATTATTCTTCAACTCAAGGCTCCTCCTATGCAGATCATCATCCTGCCCACACTCACTTAATTCCCGATCAACCTCCAAAAGCTCCTTTAGGAGGTCATTCTTTTTAGTTCTAACATCCCCAAACACTTCCTTGTTCCACTCCTTAAGCTTCTGTTTATCAAACTTCAACTTGCTCATTAAACAGTGGCCTTTCCAACCCTCAACCTCACACTCCGACCACCAATCCGCAATCCGAGTCCTAAAGTCCTTATGACTAGTCCACATATTTTCAAAACGAAAAGGAGTAGGGCCCCACTTAACAGGGGTGGAATGGAGAAGTATAGGAAAGTGGTCAGAGCATGGCCTAGAAAGAATCTCCTGGACAAGGGTCGAAAACTCGTCCTCAAACTCGTTGGTACACAAGAAACGGTCGATGCGAGAGGAGGCATTGCGGCGCCCGCTCACGCTCCAACTGAGCGTTAGACAAGGGAAGGTCACGAAGGGCTGTCTCCCTAATGAGAGAGTTGAAGTGGGCCATGCTAGAGCTAGAAGCCCGCATACCAAGCCTCTCGTCAGTGCGACGAACTGCATTAAAATCCCCACCAAGGACCCAATTAGGAGAACACAAGCCCGCTAGAGCAGCCAGTTCCTCCCAGAGAGAAAACCGTTCCGCAACGGGACAAGGGCATAAATAGCTATGTTGCTCGGACTCTTCATTTCACCTCAAGTACCCGTGTCGGATTCTTGACACTCCGACATGGGTATGGACACTTGACACTTCATTTTAGGCTAAAAAATCTCGAAATTTACAGAAATGGCCGAGTCCGACACCTAGACACGTACCGGTGTCCGACCCTTGTACCCGAGTCTGAGTAACGTAGATAAATAGAAGAAACCCACCAGTCGCCCAGCCCCTTAACTCTCAAAAGAACTGACACAGAGAAAGCACCTACCTGAATCTCAACCAAAGAAGAAAAACGAGTATCCCCCCGACGCTCCAACTGAGGGAAGACTCACCGAGTCCTTAAAACCTGACTCCCATATGCTACGAACCAAAAAAGAATCAACCTTGGCCAGTTTGGTCTCCTGTAACAAGATGACGTCAGGCGAAACCTTATTAACAACCTCCCTCACAAGACACCGCTTGGAACCCCTACCCAAACCGTTGACATTCCAACAAAGGAGCTTCATTGACTACTACTACGACCCCTGGTCCTACTACCAGAACCCTCCCCGTAGTTAACAGAAGACTGAAGACGTCTCAACTCCCTAGACCCGACCCCTGTAGACCTCCTAGAACTCCCCTTTTTCGGCCTACGAGAGTACACCATAGGCAACACACGCACACCAAAATTCTCTCCTGAGGAGGGGCTCACAAGTTTAAACCCCAAGTTAACAAGAAGAGATTGTGGGTCTCGGTCGTCCCTCTCACCCGCTAGTGGTTCAATAAAAACAACCTTACCCTCAGAACCAAAATCCTCAAGGCACGCAGAAGCACCCGGAGTTTCCAGGACCAGAACTGAATCGGACTGAGAGCTCTCACCAGCAACCTCTTCTCCTTGACTTGCACCTGGAGACACAAAAACAGGTATAATGTGGTCAGCAAGAGAGTTAGCAGGTGCAATTTGGTCTGTAGTATCAACAAGTGAAGGGGGTGGTAGAGGGGAAGAAGTGTCATCTCCCTTCGTAGTGCAACCCCAAGGGCCCATAGCATTAGGTATAGTGATGTCCGAAGCAGTCCTATCGTCTTTAAACAAACAAGATCCCCCAGGATTGAGCAAAAAACCTTCGTGTCTCCGCAACACCCACATCCTCCTCCTGCCTTAAACTATCTAAAAGAAGCCCCTCATCATTGTCAAAGAGGCTGAGTAAATCATCATCCTCCATATCAAACTCGGAGCATGTCGAATCCTCGGATTCGCTGGCTGGGGAATAGCTAAACCCAAATCTTTCCGAAGCTTCTCTTGAAGAGCCACCAAAGAAATCCCTTGAGCATAAGAGTCCCCTTGTAACCTGCTCCCTGCTCCGATAAGCCAGTTTCCAAAACCACGAATATGATCAAGAACCTGCACCGCCTTGTGCTTAGGAAGAGGAGTAGGTAAACTAGTTTCGGAGCCGAACAAAATGGTCTGCCCACTAGGTAAACGACTCTCCCCGCCACTACCTTCCGCTGTACATTCACGACTCATCACCTGAGCTACCTCACTAGAAGATCCAGACCCGACGGGCCCTTTAGACGACAATCTACTGCCTGCCGATAACACCGGGGTATTGATCCGGGCAGTCCTCACAGCTCTAGAGTCTCTGGTGGTCTTCATAGTATGAATCGTGACCTCCGGCGAGGGTCCCAGCAGGCCCTGGTGAGAGTGCTGACCAATAGGCCGTTTTCCAGCCGAGAGAAGAGGACGGAAGGACCCGCCGCAACCACCATTAGGACGGCCGGAATTTTCCGTCGCCTCTGGTGTGTGGTTGGGGGAATTCCTTTCCCTCTCACTATAATACAATATTGGAATGGTAGGGTGGCAGTACAAATTGTTGTCACTTGGCCTCATCCACCTCTTGGTAGCGCATAATTGACAGTCATTGTAGTTAGCCGATCAGAGAAGCAAGAAACGAGTTAAGGGAAACTCAGTGCTCTCGAGTTTTGTGGATGTTTAGTATTGTTTCAGTTTTTTTAAATTTAGGGGTATTTCCGTCGCCTGTGGTGTGTGGTTGGGGGAATTCCTTTCCCTCTCACTATAATACAATATTGGAATGGTAGGTTGGCAGTACAAATTGTTGTCACTTGGCCTCATCCACCTCTTGGTAGCGCATAATTGACAGTCATTGTAGTTAGCCGATCAGAGAAGCAAGAAACGAGTTAAGGGAAACTCAGTGCTCTCGAGTTTTGTGGATGTTTAGTATTGTTTCAGTTTTTTTAAATTTAGGGGTATTTTAGGAACTTAATTTTTTAGTGTGCAGTATTGTTTAAGTTAGGGTGCGGTATTTAGCACCACCAATGGCATATACTTATTAATTTTTGGGAATAA
Organism: Tetragonia tetragonoides; assembly: GCA_038025085.1. Taxonomy (NCBI): domain Eukaryota; kingdom Viridiplantae; phylum Streptophyta; class Magnoliopsida; order Caryophyllales; family Aizoaceae; genus Tetragonia; species Tetragonia tetragonoides. The sequence continues at coordinate 32,625,632 of CM076151.1, read as the reverse complement.
ATTTTAATGTATTGGTTTTCCTCCCCATTGTATTCTTTCACTTTTTGATTAATAAAATTTTCTCTTATCTAAAAATAATAATTTTTGGGAATAACTGTATCTATGATATATTCTTATTTTCATATATGTTTTCGAGATATTTTTGTCAGGATAATAAGTCTTAGAATATTAGCTTTATTATGATTAGGGAAGTAGTAATGTAGTATTACATCTGATGTGCCAAGTGCCTTTCACTAATTCGAATAGTATGATTTTTTTATTCTACAAGCAAGCGTTTAGGATATAAATTCTTCTCAAATGTTATGTTATTTTTCAGAATTTGGAGACTTCTAAATGGAACAGAATTGAATTTTGGGATGCTTGACTTTGTTGCGGGGTTCTTCGTTGATGCTTTGATGGTGAAAAAGATTGTAATTTGGAGGGGCGGGGGGGCATGTTGTTTGTGTCTATACATGCACGGGTTTTCTTTTTTGTCCAAAGCTTAATTAGTAATACATAATTATTATAGATAACGGGAGGCACTTCACTCAGAAAAGCAATTATATTGTGTGCTTTTCATACTACAAATTCTGAATATAAGATTTACATATTTATCAAGTGTAAAAGGAAGAAAATTTAAACAAAATTAATAACTAGTTACCATAGTAAGATTTTACCTGTAATATGGGCTGTAAAATGGAAGCATCGAAGCTGTTTGAGGACTGTAGAAGCGCCCAAACCCATAGTACCTGTCCTCTAAGTTCCATCATGCTTTGCTGTTCAAGACTACTTATGAAGAAAGGTCCAGAAGGATTGGCATTGTTCACCAGAGTTCTCATAAAATCAGGTAAAGAACTGTACGTGTCAATGACGGAACCCAGCATTAGTGCTTCAGTAACCCGGACAGTTTCCCTTATAACTAATACCCTAAGTTCTTCACCATCTGGCCCTAATAATAACTTCAGAACGGGTTGTAAAGCATCTTTCGCCGAGAAATCCTTGTCCTTCCTCCCCTGAACAAGTAGGTTTTCAAGCCTATTCCACCTGCAATCAACCACCAGTAAAGGTTACATATCTTATTTCTGCACTTAATTACAAAAAAAAAGTATATAAAAATAAATAAATTAAAACAACACAAAACAGAAACAAAACACTAAACAAACACAGACTAAGTAAGAAGAATCAGTTCCAACCTGAACTTTCCGTCCTTAAAGAGTAACTCAATAAGAGCATCTCTTAGATACGGATTTGGATCAGTAAGAAGCCTCTTAGCAAAGTAAGGATAAGAAGCAGCCAGAACTTTAAATTTTGGGTCCGCATTGAGCGCTAAACCTTCTAGAACAGTGAGTGACCTCAGTATCAGCGCATAATATGCTGGGACTGCATGGAATGGAAACACAAGAACAGAATGATCTTAATCAGATTAAAGAGCCTAAAACTCAATAGACAGGGCACAAGACTCATGTCATGGGGTTGCATGGTCTTATTGATTGTCCTCCAGATTGTCTAACTTGTTTTACAGTCAACTTAAAACCAGGAAGAAACTCACCGTTGAATGGATATTGATAGAAAACAGCCCCTAGACCATCTACAAGGGTTTTGAAATTGAGTTCACTAACAGTTGCATCAAGTGCATCATCAAAGAAGTTCCGTAGTTCAGGCACAATGGGGGAAACATCAACATCAGGTGACAAAAAATCAAGAGCGTAATAATCTTGAGCCATCGCTTCATAATCACGGTTAACCATGTGGACAACATGACCGATAATAGCAAACCTTGCGTCCTCTGGTGTTTCACTCATCATTCCAAAGTCAATGAATGCTAGCTTTCCTTCTGGGGTAGCCAGAAGATTGCCCGGATGTGGATCCGCATGAAAATATCCATACTCAAGTAATTGTCGGAGGCTACATTGGATGCCTATGTTGACCAGATCCAATACCTTCAACCCTCGTCTTTCAATTGCTACTTGTTCACTCAACTTGACACCATCAACCCACTCCATTGTTAACACTTTGTTACTAGTATAGTCCCAAAATATATCAGGAACAAGAACATCTTCCTTGTCAGCGTACAACTTCTTAAATCTTCTGGCATTTTTTCCCTCCTGCACATACCTGTCAAAATTAACATTCAAACCCAAAGAAAATATATATAGCCTAATCATACAATAAACATGCTAGCAGATAAAGTAACAATTTTGTTTGTTTTTTTTTTTTTTTGTTTTCTTCAAAAACCATCTCGGATACCCATAGTTCAAAACAAATTAAACCTAGAAAATAATCCTGAAAGAGTAAGCAACAGAGAATTACAAATTAATTTACTTTTTGACACAAAATCTACAATTACTAGATTTACTACAGAATACAGATAAGACAATGTGAACATGTTGGCATCTGAGGAAAGCTGCTGCCTTTTACATGTTAAGGCAGGTTAACACTGTGCAGTTATCTATGCCACGGAAGCAACCTAATTATGATTTGATGTATAAACCTTCAACAGAAAAAGACGCCCTACCTGAACATAATTAAGCTCTTGATAAACTCTTCTGGCAAACTCATCAACTAGAGCAACAATGTCACTTGTGATTATGTCAACATATTTATTAATAAATAACGCTAGTCCTCTTATCAGGTAAAAATCAAGTCCTATGGCCTCTTCAATACCAGGTCTCTGGACCTTCACAGCAACAATCTGGCCAGAATACTTCAATTGACCTTTATAAACCTGGCCCAAACTAGCAGCTGCAATTGGATATGGAGAAATGAATGAGTAAACGGCTTCAAGTTGGACCCTGAGCTCTTTCTCAATGCATGTGAATGCCTCCTCGTTCGAAAACGTAGGCAAAGAGTCCTATTCAAAAACAAGAAATTCATAAGAAATCCAAATTTGTAAAGTAAACCAAGACAATAACCAACAGGTGCAAACAAACAGTTCATATAGCTAGCTGACCTAGAAAATATCCACATAGCATGTTACTTTTATTGCTTATTTGGTAATGCAGCCTACCAAACAAACATAGTATGTTGCTTATCTGGTAATGCTAGCCTACCAAACAGCAGGGAGTCTCTCTCTTTCATTTTAGTAGCTTCAAACAATCCTTCTTCAAATGTTTATCTTATAAAACCCTGCTATAACTGAGAAAATAAATCATAAATAGGGAAAAATTTGAGTGAAGTTAAAAATTAAGGACATTAATATTGGATCAAGATCACAACTTTATAAATATGCTACGGATTCCTCTGCAGTGAAAATCACTCCCGTAACCATATGTGATGGAAGTCCTATATTTGAGCACAAGGCTTTTAGATACCTATACGTAACTTAGTCTCGGCCCTTCGAAAAGTTAATATATGTTGGAAGGAAAACTTCTAGGATTCTTCTAGGGTTGACATTTGTCTCATTTTGGGTCCCAAGTATTTGCTTATATTATGTAGAGGCAGTGTTCACCGATGATAAACTAATGAGTTTTTCAGAATTATGTTCTCTCCATTCTCTTCTTTTACCCCTTCCTTCAACATGTTCCATCTCCTCCACCCTCTCTTTCCCTTTGCCCTATAATTTTTCCCTCTCAATCCCCTCTGTCCTTCGCTCCGCATCATCCAGAGGTTTTCGTGAAAACAAATAAAGATGAACAAGTCAATTTATGTCATATTTATTTTCATTCTAGAACTATCAAAATCAACCACTCCACAGCCAGGTTTAATCTTATTTACTACCCCAGAGATTGGCATGCAATAAAGTGGGGGTTTACAAGCTAAAATACCTGAAGCTCCGCAAGTTCCTCGAGATACTCAGGTGGACATAAGTCAGGCCTCGTAGACAAGCCCTGACCAATTTTGACGAATGTTGGTCCCAAACCGGTGAAAACTTTCCTCAGCTCAGCTGCTCGCAAACGTTTGTTCTGATTGAGCTGGCCATTCAATTGATCGAGCCACAATTTGAAAGCAAATGAGCCCAACCCAAGTAATATTTCGAACGTCCTACGCAACACCTATAATGGGTGGTCACTAACATGATCCATGCAGTTGATCATCCCAAAGTAATTAAGGATAACCAAGAAATGAAATAACGCGAAAAGGGAGGGTAGAAAGAGCTCTGTCTACCATGATAGGGCGTGAGCCGTATTTGGTAGCAAGCATCTCCGGAGTGTAGATAGAAGCAGTGGCAGCTCGGGCCATAGCCCTCGCCTCAGCTTGCATATCGTCGGCACGACTCCTAGTATTGGTAACACCGATCAAGGAGTTTGCTCCTGCTCCTGCAGCACCAGCAGCAGATTGTATTGCGTCAATGTTGCTCCTGCCAGTCTTCTCACTGACTGAAGGCACACTGCGTGTATTAGCCTCCACTAAAGCTGAAAGTGTTAATGCTCTCGATGTCCGCCTTTGCTGACTGCATCTGTAAGAATCCTTCATCCTTGTAAAGTTAATGACTGATAAATGAATTGGATGGTAACTGACACTCAAGGAATGGGACATAGACAGCACCCCAGCAGATGCAGGCTGATGAGCGGTAGTAGCCATGAAAGGTTTTGATATTACCAACTCAATCTTTTGAGTTTTGACCACCTATGTCAACAATAAGAATGTGTTATTATCTTTTGCTTCTCGTAATAAGTAGAAAAACAATTTAACAATGAAAAGGTTCTTTCCTTACCCACAAGGGGAACAATGCCTGTGATTCTTCAACACTATTTCTGCACAAGTACAAATAAAAATTGTCTTCAGCTTTTGGGGAACCTGACTTGGTCCATTCTTCTTCAAGTAGCAGGTACACAAATACATTAAGATGCTGATTACTTGTAGTGTAACATATTAAAATTAAAAATAAAATAAAATAAAAAGGAGCAGAGCAACTCCTCAATATTACCACACTAATGAGTACAATTGGCACAAGGTTAGCAGCTTGGCATAGTTTGATATCCAAACCTCGAAATAATAGTAGCAGGTAGAGCTTATTGTCATATTGATACATGTAGATATAGATTTGGATAGTTAGTGTAAGCCAGTTTACATGACTACTACCAATTTTCACTTAAGGTAAAAATACCGTACTAAATTTATCCGTTCTATAAAATGATCTTAATTTTCACTTAAGATAAGAACATACACAATCTGGCCAAGTTGTTTACCAAACAGACCTGAACAAAATTTTAACAAAATGAATCATATCCATTTTTATTTTCGTTTTTGACATTAAATTAATCACATACAGAGTTAACGATAGATCTCACAAACAAAGACTCTTTGCTAGTTGTGCTCGTCAGGTTAAGACTACATAAATTTGAAGATTCTACCTGACACGGGAATTAACTAGGTTGGGGATTTTAGAATATTAACAAATCATTCCTGAATATAATAAATCAGAAAGATTAACTTTAAATAATTATGCAACTCAGGAATCATCACTACCCATAAATGTAAAGGATCCTTCACTGAGTTGCAAGATTGCATACGTTGATTGCTATAGAAAATCGAAAACATCCTAGTTCTTGTCACATGCCAATGTAGCAACTTGAAACTTGTTAAGGTATTGTCGCAATGGGTATAACGTCTAACACTTTCAGTAAAAGATATTGGATAATTTCATCCAAAGATCAACCTCCAACCCAGTTTGTGGATAATTTCGCTAATGTGTAGTACTACTAATTATAAGTACAACATTTATCACTTGCATATCTCCCTGCAGTTTCTTCTAAGAATTCACACCATTCAAAAATGAGACATCTATTTTGCACAAGAAGTTAACATTGCTGCACACCCACAAAGTTCTAACCGAAAAAATGTTGTCAGTCAAATAACTACCCATGTCATTTGGAAGTTGTAACTATGATGTTCAACAATAAAAGTAAATGCTTTTGAGCCTAGAATCCCTATATTAAACTGGCAGTCTTGTGAATTGTCCAAAGTTACATTCTTGACCAGAAAACAAAAATCACATTATACAAAATCATTTTGCACAACTAATGCGAGAAACCCAAAATTCAACAAAGAAAGCACCACATAAAAAAACCCAAAAAGGAAAACAGAAACAGATGAAGATCAAGTGATCAATTCAGTAAGGGAATGAAAACCCCACAACAACCAATCAAGCCCACATCAAAAATCACCAACAAAATCGAATAAAGAACCCAATTTTTACTCCACAAAAATTCAAATGTCATGTAAAAAGCACTGCTATCTAAAATTGGGATGAAGAGAGAGAAATGGGGGTACCTGTGGAGATTGAAGCAATTGAGCAAGTGGAGTGAGCTGTGAAAGGAGCCTTGAGGGAGATGCCAGAGTGGGCTGAGACGTGAGACTAGTGAGGACTAGAAGTAGGTGAGGCACAGAATCAGCCATCAAGCAACTGGTTTTGTGGTTTAGGATTCTTGTTTATACGTGCACTAATTTAATATCTTTGCTTGTTTTTAGCATGACTTTTTGATAAAACGGGCACAAATTATCAAACATAACTACATAAGTTTATCGGATTTTAGTTAGGTAGCTAGTTGGGCTCCACGTCAATCAACTTCCTTGACCATGAAAATAGTGGTGGAACCAGAAATATGGCAAATGGTGGCAAAATTTTACCTATAGTCTGAATTTGACACGACTCGATGAAAAAAACCCAATCCAAATTCGACTAAAGATGATCCGACTTAAAATCTGATAGATATGGATAATGAGTATGATTTGATCCAATTATAATCAGAATCCGATTAATGTCGCCTCATCATCAATTAATAGCTTAAAATTAAAAAGTAAATTAGTTACGTTCACATTAGGAAAAACCAAACATATACCGTTAAGATAATAATTAATTTTATTATCATCCCAAATTACCTAAATCGTAAATAAAAATAACATTGTGATGCAATTTAATCTGAATCTGATGGATATCCGACCCGATTAGATGAAGAAAAAAAACGACTTGAATCCGACAAAAAAAACTCCGCTCCGAATCTGAATCCGATTAGTGGTGGATCGGATTCAGATCCTGGGAAATCCGATTGGAATCCGATCCATTCTCATCCCTAGGTGTATGAGGGGTGAGCGTAACCGGGTACTCATCGGGTATTGCACTACCCGGAATTGGAATTATATTCACCGGTTCTTATTCTTAGTAATTGGAATTGGTTGTATCGAATTCTAATTCTCAGGAATTAAAATTGGATCCACCGGTATCCACAAGTTCCTGGGACTCAAATCCGTAATTTACTAATTTCTATATCAAATAATCATATATGTTAATAATAAAAAACATCAATTATAATATACACTAACAAATACTAGTTTCCAAGGATACAACTAGTTTGAAATCAAATATAACAATCAAAATACTTAACATTGTAAATCAAAATTTAATTAACATATACTACAATTTAGTCACTAATTTACAAATACAATCATTAACTAATTAAAGTTACAAATACACATTTTTAAATCACTAACTGTAAGACCCCCAAATTTCCACCAATATAAAACAAGAGTTTGCAGCGGAAAATACTGGAAATTCAAAAATATCACTGTCGTACTTAGTATAATATTAAATACAAGGCAAACAAAAACGAAAATGTTTAAATATCCCAAAATAAAATAGTAACTATGTAATTAAATAATAACTATCTTTCGACTACTTACTCAAAACCATTCACCTTAAACAATAAAAAAAAATTCATTAATTTCCAAGCAAAAGGAATTAAATAAAAATTACAACAACTGTTGGAATTAGCTCATAATAGAAAGTGAAATAGGAGAAATGTACTCACTTATGAGTGAATGGTGTAAGTTTTACAATTACGATCGAGCACAATTATAGCCTAAAAATTATTGTACAAAACACTAATGTAATAGACTATGTCAAGCTACCTCAAGCTACGCAAACAAAAAAATTCATTCACACTCATTTACTTTATTCATACTGTAACACTAGATCTCCCTTGAATGGATTCTTCTAGAGGTGACCAGTGGGCCGGGCTTGGCCCAGGCACGTAATGGACCAGCACTAGTGTGGGCCTACACGTGCCTTGCCAAAGGAGGCCCAGGCCCATGACCGTAACAGGCCCTGATCAACCTAGTGCGTGTATGGGCTCAAGTTAGAAGAAAATGTTATTCAGACCTGGACCAACCCATATGAACAAGCCCGCAACTGGCCCGTGAGAGGCACGGTTCAGAACCGGCCCACTTTAGTATTTGAAACTTAATTTCCTGCACAATTTGTCTTGAAATGCAGGCCTAGTAGTCCAAATCTAATACTTTACGTAATAGACTTGTTGTTAAAAGATAATAGATATGCAAGCCCACTAGAGTATATGATGATGACAGCTATTATAAAGGAAATTGACCCATTGAAATTTGCACCTAGCTACTCCATACATTATTATTAGTTGTATACGTAAGTTTCTTTCTCTCAATGCCCACCTGCAACTTGTCTCTCTCAAGTTTCACTCGCTTTCTCTCACTTCCACTTTTTCTCACCCGACTGACCAGAGCCAAGCCCGGCACTGAACCAACAGCCGGTCCAACCCCGGGTCACCCCTAGCCAGGACCGTCAGCATGGACCGGCACTGACCGGCTCTTGGTGGTGCGTTTCTGTCCCTCTTCCTTACTGGCACCGGCCTGCCGAAAAACAGGGCCAGGACCGGCATGGCCCGGCCCGTGGCCAGGTCTAGATTCTTCTAAGGGGAAAATGTTACCTTGCTTCTTGTGTTACATTATATGCGCACTACCTAGCTCGTTAAAAACCTTGCCAGGAAAAATCCAGTGGGATAAAATCCTGGTCAAAGGTAAAAAGAGTGTAGTGCTTGTTATGCATATAATGCTCCCTTAAATTTAGGATATGTCACAACGACGACGCATCCCAATCCCATGTACGTACAAGCTGCTCAATTTCTTAGGTGGCACTGTCTTTGTGAACAAGTCTGTAGGGATGTCGTAGGACTTGATCTGCTGAATGTTTATCGTTCCTTGCTTCTCTAAATCGTTGGTGGAGAAGAATTTCGGGTCTATGTGTTTTGTTCTATCTCTTTTAATATAGTCATCCTTGATTTGAGTGATACATGCAGTATTATCTTTGTAAATGACCGTTGGATATTGTGGATCGTTCTGAAACTGCTTTCCCATAGAATGTATTGTATCATGGACCGCAGCCATGCACATTCTCTTGCTGCTTCATAAAGAGCAAATAATTCATCTTGATTTAATGAAGTGGCTGCTAATGTTTATGTAACACCACGAATTTCCGTCCAATTTAAAACCATTCAAAATCACGAGTTGCAACGGAAATACACCGGAAATCCGAAGTGTTACCACCGTATTTAATGTTCAAATCCAATACAAGGCTAGAAAGAAAAACAAGTGCTAGAAACCTCAACGCAACATACTAGATAATTAAATATTAACTATCTTCCAACTAACTTAAAACAATTAGTCCAAATGAAATAAATTTATTAAACTTATTAATTCTCATGCAAGAGAATTAATCTCATTACAATAAGTAAAAATCCCAATAATAGAAGTTCCAAACTAAACAAATAAATAAATATTTTTAGAAGATATACAATCTTCTTAGTACGCCTTCTCTAGCTCAACTCCTCGAGCTATAATCTGTCAATCTACTCCCCCATATAGACAAATTCCATATAGGTTCATCATAGGCCCACCATTGAAGAGAAATGGACAACAAACACAAGTAAAAAGAAAAACAACTAATCAGTGATGCTGAGTAATTCATAACCACATAATCCATCTCAATCTCCAATATTAAGTCCTCATGCTTAATCAAATAAACTATTCATGCTTTAAGAAATAAAGACAACATGCTTTAAAAAAATAGAGACACAATAATCACCAAATAATAAATCTCATTATTTATTATTATCCATTAGCCAAGTTCATTAGAGAGAAGAGAATCGCATGAATTGTCAAACCAACCGTAGTCGATTCAATAGGATCTTAGTCCCGTGCACAGTGGTAAAAGAGGGATCAACCGTCTCGGATTATAGATGACTCCCGAAGTACTTCTAGATGTTCCTAAGTATGCATACCCTCTCTCAACCCTTAGGTTTACAAGAAGAACTGTTCCAGATAACCACTCGCCCAATTACTCAGTATGGATACAAGATTTCCAAAACATTGAGGCCATAACCAATGGAACCACTCAACGCTACAAGTGACAAATTCCCATTCGCATCCTTCGGTGGATCCATTACCAAAGAAGTCTTAACTCTCAATTCAATTTAATAAGGTGATCACATAACAAGTAATACACGTAGTCTTGGCACTCAAGTAACATAATAAGGTTACAAATTTCCGATCGCATATTACATGAATGGCATCTTGGCCCCAATTCAAAACCACCTAATCAATAGTCAAAGTTCATATCAACTTATTGAAGTAACATGCTTCTAACATGAATCCACATGCTTACTAACATGATACAAAATAGCAATTTCGAGCTATATCCAATTGAACAATTATTAAATAACCAATAAATCAACATGCATCTCCTCACATGAATATTAACCAAGTAGACAATGCTACACAAGTGAATTTCCAACATTATACATGCATTCACTATTATATAATTCTGTACGAATCATCACAAGGAAATAAAGATCAATTATCCCTTATCAAATATTCATAAGTCCAAATATGAATTCACATTCCTAATTCAATACTAGACAATGAATACAAATCCCAAACGATATGAATTATGACAAAGAGATTACATAATTCATAGAGACATGAATTACCTTTCAAATAGGCAATCACGACAATCAAATAACGTAAGCTCCTTACGTTCAAGCGCGGTCAACGGGTCCTAACAAATCCACAATGTAACAATAGTCAATACCTTGACTTCTAACACTTTATTAAACTTTAAAGATGATTTAGTACCCTTAATTTAATTAATTAAGTTGCTGGAAATTTCAGTCACTCATGCATGCTCAAAGTTTCCAAAAACTAAATTTGCATAATCAAAATAGGAAACTTTCCAAAACCCTAAACAAGTCAACTAGTCAAAGTAAGTCAACACCAAAACAACACCACCATCACCACCACCAGCGGCCCCCACCACCAGCAGACCCGCTGGTGGCTGGTCGCCGGCGGCAGCCACGGCAGGCGACCGCGACAGCCGTGCCCACGGTTCTCTTTCTTTTTTTTCTTTTTTTTAAATCCAATTCACAAAACCCTAATCTAATTAAATCTACCCTTATTTCCAGATTTAATTAAATTACAAAGATCCAACCTTTTTCATTCACACTTATTCAATTCAATAAAAACCACAAACCAAACCCTAATCATGATCCTATCATGCAAAATTAAATAGAATCTAACAAACCCTAGATAAAACTAAATTAGGGTTTATCATACAAAAACTAGGGTTCATGAAAACATACTCGAATTGAATAAAAAAGCTTTTAATAATTAAAGGAAATCAATTTAGAATACTTACTTGAAAATTCAAAGGACTAAAACTGAGCAAGATGGATTGTGAAAAGTGATGAACTTTCTCCTTCTTTTTGCTCTTGAGTTTCGGTTGTGTGAGGTGAAGAGAGAGAGAACGTGTGTTTTTTTTGTTTGGTAAAAAATCAGTTATGTGAGGAAGCTGAGTGTATTTAGGAGCCCCAATACACTTCTTCCTTAACTAAACTTATTATTTCCTAAAAACTCTCCTAGCTTCCCTCCACTTACCAAATATTTAGGAAACCAAATTTTGAAAAATAAAAACTGGTTTGATACCCCATATTTTCGGCTCTTGGCCGAAAATAATGGCCCAGTTTGGGTCTTAATTATTTTCGGCCAATCCGACTTAATTAAGCCCAATTTCCTTTCTTTTTATTTTTGGCCCAATTAATTTAATTAGGTCCAAAACTAAAACCCAATATTAATTAGGAACTCAATACATTTATGAGCCCAATTAATTATTTTAAATATGAAATTACATTTTTTAAGTAATTATTATTCTAAAATGAATAAAAATTACGGGGTATTACAGTTTGCTGGGTTGATTTTCATGAAATCACAACGCCAATTAGAGTGAACACATATCTAGTTTGAGGTTTTGCCTTGGCGGGATCTGATAAGTATCTTGCGTCAGCATATCCAATGAGAGTAGGATTTGCATTCTTGGTATAGAATGACCCCAAGTCAATTGTCCACAAAGATAATGAAACATATGCTTAACTCCATTTCAGTGCCTCTTTGTTGGTGCATTACTGTGTCTTGCTAGTAAGTAACTGTGAATGTAATATCTGGCCTTGTATTGTTGGCTAGGTACATAAGACACCAATTGCGCTTAAATATGGTACTTCGAGTTTCGGGACATCTTCCTTCCCCTCTCGTGGTCGAAAGGGATCATTAGAGATCGTATCACCATTGGAGAACTTAATGAGTGTGCTTTATCCATGTAGAATAGTTTCAAAACCTTCTCGGTGTAAGTTGATCGATGGATGAAAATTCCATCCTTCAAATGTTTAATCTGTAAACCAAGAAAAAATTTGGTTCTTCTCATGTCCATCATTTCAAATTCCTTCATCAAATATCTAGACGTTTTTTCAGTTTCACTAGGAGTTCAATAATATTTAAATCATCGACATAAACTGCTATTATGGCAAGTCCGAGGCTAGATCTTTTGATAAATGCACGTGGGGCAATTTGATCATTCTTATAACCTTCCTTTAGGAGGTATTCACTGAGATGGTTATACCACATCCTGCCAGACTGTTTCAGACCAAATAGTGTTTTACTCAATCTTATTGAGTGCATATCTTGATTTCTTGGACCATGGTTTGTAGGCAGTTTGAGTCCTTCACGGACTTTCATATAAATATATGTGTCAAGTTACCCATACAAGTATGTTGTCACGATATCCATTAGGCACATCTGTAATCCTTGAGAAATAGTCAGACTGATTAGGAATCACAACGTTGTTGCATCCACAATGAAAGAATACGTCTCACAATAATCAAGCCCTGACTTTTGAGAAATATCTTGAGTTACAAGTCTCGCCTTTTTCACAATTTCATTTTTCTCAACGATCATTTCTTTTTCGTATGAATACCCATTTATATTCGACGGGCTTTTTTCCTTTTGGGGTTCGGACTATAGGCCCAAATACTTATTGTTTCTCAAGTGACTTTTATTTTGTTTGCATGGCCTCTTTCCACTTTGGCCAATCACTTTTTTGATGACATTAATCGACTGATTTTGGTTTGATGTCATCCTCATTTATAATCATTTCTGTTTCAATGGTGTATACAAATGCATCATCAATCTTAGTATTATTTATGTTCTATTTCGTTTTAGTATAGAGATGATTAATTGAGATTTCATAATTGTCTTTAGTTTCTTGCTCATGAATGGTGAGAAATAATTCTCAATACTAGTCTCATTTCAGGATTGACAACATTGCCTGCATTTTGCATTTGTTCAGTTTCTTCCTTAGAATGTTGAGCATTCTAGGCATCCATATTTTTCAACCTTTTTGATTTTCTCGGTTTTAAATCTTTGGAGCCAACTTGTTTACCAAGTTTTTGTTTTATAGTAAACTCTTGTGTAAGGTGTTTATCAGAATTTTCCAGTAAGGATCTCAATCCTTGGAGGAGCATTCATTGCAGGACATGTGACTTCCTCACTTTCTTTGTACCCGTGAATTCGTCATGCAATTGATTTGCAACATTTTGTACATGTGATTTTCTGAACTTCTTATTCACATACACTTGAACGTCGATCAAGCTAGATAAAATAACGTTGTTGCATTCCAAGTTATTTCATTCGTACTTCGGCTCACATTATCCTTTTCACTTCCTAAGGTTGGGAATACAGACTCGTCAAAATGACAATCAATGAACCGTGTTGTGAACAAATCACCAGTACCAGTTCGACAAATTTAATAATTGAGGGGATTTCATAGCCAGTATAAATCCTCAACCTTCTTTGTGGGCCCATTTTGGTACGATTTGATGGTTCTATTGGAACATAAGCTGCACAACCAAATATTTTCAGATGTGCAACGTTTGGCTCTTTTCGAGTTACCAATTGCATGGGAGAAAATTGATGATATGTTGTCGTTCTTAACCGAATTAATTCATCTACATGCAAAATAGCATGTCCCCATACGAAGAATGATTACTTTGATTTCATCAATAATGGTCTAGCGATTAACTGTGAACATGGGCTACTGGGTGTTCTACCTCAATCCTGATTGACATACAATAATCATTGAATGTTTGAGACGTAAACTCATCTGCATTGTCGAGCCTGATCAGGGAAATTGGACTCTTAGCCTAATTATTTGTGCCAACAACTTGGCAAATGCGACATTTCTAGTTGATAATAGGCTCACATGCGACCAACTTGTTGATGCATCTATTAACACCATGAATATCGAAATGGTCCACATGGCGGGTATATCGGCTCGCATTTATCACCTTGGATTCTTTCTAAGAATGCAGGAGACTCACTTCCAACTTACTTTTGGAAGGCCTCATGATCAATTTTCCAATTGGACAAGAAGCACAAGGATGTTCGCCAAATCGTTGTACCCGAACATTTTTCAACGGGTGACCATATGAATTTTTAGTGATTTTTATCATCATACTTGTGCCTGGATGATTCAAACGGTCATGCCACAGAAAATAGATTGTCTGTTTGTCCACCGTTTGGTTAGATACCATATTTAATTCAATGGGACTGTTACATGTATAATATAGTCCAAAGGAGTATGCTGACATTTTCTTATTAATGCATTTATTTCCGTCTTTTTCTGATCTAAGGCACATATACTGCTTTTCTTTTTCAGTCATGGTTTCCATGTGATACCCATTCTAGTGCAAATCATTAAAACTTGACAAGTTTCGTCGAGACATACTTGAAAAAAATGCGTCATTTATTTCAATTTTTGTCCTATTTGAAAGTACAACACACGCTTTACCTGAGCGTTCAATTATCTTCGCAACACCGCTGATGGTTTAAATATTTGCTTTAACCGATCTCAGTGCATAAAGTTTCAAGTGTATTCAGTAATGACTCAGGTTGATGGTTGATGTTCGGATGGTTTTAGTTTTAGTGCTAGAAATCATGTTGTGTATAGTCAAGATGCAGGATATTGTCTTTAATAAATGTGTGAGCTGATTTAAGTATTCAGTACTTCAGATAATGTAAATTAAGGAATTATATAGACTTGTTAACTAAGTTGAGTAACTTTAGAAGTTTATTAGGGTTATGATAAAATAGCTAGCTTAGCTCTAAAGTCTTACAATATGCTATGAGTAAAGAAGTGAATTAGAAAAGAAAAAAAAAGAACAATTTTTAAAGTGCCTTTGAGCTAAGAGCTTAAGATGAGCAATAATTAGCAAGTACATAAATTGAACTAGACGTTCAATTATGAGAAGTACTAATGATGCTAAAGTACAAGAAGCATTTATGTTTGTATATAGCAAGAATGGATGTGTTATGTTGCTAGAAACTAGCTATGAAATATGTGAGCAAGTATATGACATGTTGTGCTAGTATCATAGAATACAAAAGATATAAGCTAAGCTATTTAAGCTACTAATAACGTAAAGTGGAAGATGGCTCTGGGTAGTAGGAATCTATGGGTACTCCAAATGTGTTATATGGGAGACGTCCCTAGAGCTTAGCTGCAGTCCACAGTTGTGACCTAGCCCCTAGTTGTATCTATGACCCCCAGTTGTGGTCAGCAGCTGTAGCACACTTGGCCCCCAGTGGTGACTTGACCCCTAGTTGTGGTCAAGGGTTTAAACGCCTCCGAGTTGCAGCGGCCCTAGGAAGTAGGGTTGTTCATAAGAATCCGTATCTGAACATCCGATCCGAAAATCCGAATATCCAATCCGAAAATATCCGAAAAGCGGATATCCGAAATTTCGGATACGGGTTCGGATATCAATATTGAAAATTTCGGATATCCGAAATATCCGAAAATTCGTAATTTCGGATATTTTTCGGATATTTCGGATACAGATATCCGAAACTATCCGAAAAATATCCAATTTTTTTGGAGTTTATGGATAAATTTCGGATTCGGATATCCGAAATATCCAAAAATATCCAGAAAAATACCAAATTAAAGTAGTAACAAAATAAATTTTTTGGATATTTCGGATTCGGATATCAAAATTCACTATGCGAAATTTCAGATATCCGATTTTCGGATATCCGAAATTTCAGATATTCGATTTTCGGATATCCGAAATTTCAGATATTCGGTTATGAAGAGCCCTACTAGGAACCTTTCCCTTATTCCCAGCTAAGTAATACAAGATTAATAATAAAAGTTATCTTAAGCTATCAAGATAACCTAAAGGTTATATGAAGTGAATATTGATAAGTACTTATGTTTTGGCTGAAGGTGTTATCCTTAGTGCAAAAGCTTTGGTAATTATAGATGCAGATAAAGTACATTAAAGTGTTTGTAGGATCTAGCTACTTGATTGATCAAACTGAAGCATGTTTATACGTTGAAACTTGATTTGAATTTAGAATGAGCTTTACGTACTAGATCTGAGTTACCAGCTCTGCTGACATTGCATAATCTCACTTTTTGCATATTGAAGTTTATGTTTATACAAATGCCAGTGAGGAACGTTTCAGATTAGAAGTTTGCAAGAAAATAGTATTTTGTTATTTTATTAAGCTAATGAAGTTGTAATAGTTAGACCACCTAGAATAATTTGGATTATTATTGGTTTTCAGTTAAGGAGCCTTACACTCATTCGTATGAGTGAGTGTAGCGGAAGCTCCCTGAATTATTAGAGTCGTTCGCTTGGTTGATTGGGTTTGGTTTTATATTTTTGTTAAGCAGGTTTTTATAAGCCTTATTAGGTTGGGTAGTGTACTTACAAAAGGAACTCTGCCGGACTTTTGGCTGGAGTTTGTTTATTTTTATTTATTTATTTTAGTAGAAAATTCGGGAGGTTACATAAATCTTCTAGGGTTTCAACATTACTTTGATCTTTGATTAAATCTGCATGATAGGGAAGACTACATTTATCTCTCTCTCTCTCTCTCTCTCTCTCTCTTCTAATTTGTGTGACTAGTGTCATGCTCATCTATAATGGAGTACAATTTATATGAAATCTCAATGATAAAAATTGATAAGTTAATGGAGCAATGATATTTCAAAGGAAACCATAGATACCGGAGAACTAAAAGAGATACATTATGCACACTAATATAAACTTGAATTCAAAATAAAAGAGGAAATGAATTAGAAATACATTATCAGAGGCTTGGTAGTTATAATTTTTTATGCACCTAATTTGGTTATTGCGTCGATGACGTTGTGTAACACTTTGGCCCAACTGGACCGCTTGTTCCACAAAGAATTATTTTCATGGCTGAGAACTGAACCACTATAAGGCTTTCTAGCATACTTTATCCTCACTTGCATGTCCCTGAAATACTTCCTATAAGCCAACCACGCTGAACTATAGAGTTTCTTAGAGTTGAGCGTTTTGAAAAAGGAGATGCATCATGTTCACATGAGTTGTATTACCAAATCATTTAAGCTCGTCTCAACCATGAATTCTAGGGGTATTACAAGTTCAGATGGAGTTGAAGTCGACGAGGTTTCATCATATTGATTTTGTAGTGAAGGGTTTGTTTATGGAAGTTGCTTAGCAATTAATGGTTTTTCTATGGGTAACCTGAAAGTCATCCCATGCATCTATTATGGGAGCTCCTAAAATTCCTATAGGATAATGAGGGTCCTCCTTGGATGGTGATAGGTGTCTTCAACCAGATTTTGTTTGACACTAAGAAAGATGATGAGACTGCTAGAAAGCAATATTCAATGGAGAAATTTACAGAGGAGTTGGATTTCTGTGAACATAAGGATGTTTGGTATGTAGTTGTCATTTTGTAACTCCAAGAATAGGCAACCCCAACCATGTAATGTTACAGAACGATTGGATAAGGTGGTGGCTGAAAATTGAGTAGTGATGATTGGGAGGTTTTTAGGGTTAAATTTCTGGAATTTGGTAGTGACGGTGATGGTGGTTTGATAATGGTGGAAGAAAGAAAATGCAAAAAAGGCCACAATCAAAGGAGTGATGGACAATGGCAAAATGGTTATATAAAACCTCAGTTAGCTTTGTTAGTATGTTTTCCATTGATAGGTAATCTTGGGAAATTAAATGATTTTGTGATATTAGGTAGTTGTTTACAAAAATTCTTTCATAAGTATTTGACAAAAAGTTGAACACAAAAGGTAGTTTTTGACAAAAAGTTCATTCTATAACTATAAAAATTATTATAATGTGATATTTTAAAAATATTGTTGAAAAATAAATCTAGTAATAGAAGGAGTAAAAAACACTCCCGAACTTCAAAATTTTCCTGGAGAGTTGAGAGGCTTCATATTAGGTCGAGCTTGTTGGAACTCACAACACATACCCAATATATCTATATATACTTAACAATTAACATAAACAAAATGTCTCTTATGAGTCCGCTTCAAGGTGAGGTCCCCTCTATAATCAAGCACGACATCAGCATGACATCATACTTGTTTGAACCACCTTACCTTGAGGCCGTCTCAAATGAATTTATGTGTAACATTAAGACACAGTTTAGCCTTGCTACGTGACACGATTTTTCGGTGATCTATCATGTGTCATCATATCATTTCATTGAATTCATTTTCATGTGGACGTTAGAAAAAAGACTGCAAAAAATTGAACCTTAACTTCAACATTATCAAACTAAATATCACCGAATTGTGCTTCCAAGTTCATTTGTAAATATTACGTATACAAACGATAATAAAACCCCATTGTCAATAAACACAAAAGATTTACAATTTTTTGGCTTAAAATATGGCTAAAGCGAAATGACTAGTAAATTATTAGTTTTGCTAACGACAGTCCTTAAGGTTGTCAATAGGAGTGATTAATAAAGGTATCTTATAGATCAGAGCTAGTCTTCAAAAATCAATTACTCCACTAAATGCTTACTTTTTATCTTACCAACATTTTTCTTTTCTTCTCACAAAAAAATTCAATAAAAACTCAATAATGAAAGTCAGTATCTCTCCTCCATTAATGTTGCCCAATGTCACCACAGGCCAAAGCCTCATACTCAGGCTCTTATTTTTCATTTTCCAACACTACTTCCCGTCGGCTACTGGAAAAAACAAAAATCCCCAAAAACATGGGGAAATAGGGGATATGATTTTAATTTGACATCCCTTTTAATATGCATTCTCACATGGGTAGTCACAACAACACTAGGAATTATCCAGAGAATTCCAATCAAATCCATGATAGCCGACCCATCATCTTCTTTTAATAAAACTATCGTAGCCATTATAAAAATCACAAAAAAATCGATTTGAACCCACCTCGAAAAGTAACTGTTGAAATTTTACTTAAAAAATTGAGTTGAGAAATTTCTGGGAATGTCTCAGTTGATTTCTTAGCAATCAACAAGGAGATGTAGGAAGGGAGATACAAGGCGGCAGAGGAAAGGGATGACGGTGATAGACCTTAGCGGTAACAGCTGTGGATGGTCACAGATCTAGACTTTGGTGGATGACTGGCAATGGTGGTGGATGCACGACGGTGGTGCACAAGAGGCGCGACGGTGGTGGACGAGGAGGAGGGAAATAAAGACGATGGTGCATTGACTGTAGAGAGAGGAGAGAGAGAAAGGAAGGAGAGAGAATTCTGGGGAAATAAAATGAAAAACGTGGGAGATGAAAATTGATAAGTCTGAGAGGAGATGATAGGGGAAAATAGGTATAAGATTTGGTTACGGTGTGAACATAATTAAAATATGAGTTTCTTTTTTAGTTTTTCTTAATTGTCTTTTAAGAATATTATTAATGCTTAACAACAACCCTAAGGGTTCTCATTAGCATTTGTCCTTTTGAGTAGAAAATGATAAGGTTTGGTAAAATAGAAAGTTAGCATCAAAAAATATATATATATATAGTAGGGATCTGGTGAGAAGGGTACCTTCAGTGAGATGGTGAGAAGTGATCGTGGCCGTCCAATCACAATAATCTAACGGCCCACGATAAACGCGTATCACTAATGGCACAAATTTTCTCAACATTTACCTGTATCACATTCTCTCACCTACTGGAGGGACCATATAGAACCCTCTCTCCTTCTCTCCTTCCTTCATCACCACCTGGCCTTCTTTCTTTATCTTTCTCCACCCCATTAATGTTTCACTGTGAATTGACATTGATGCCACATGAAGAAGCTTGCAATCAAGATGGGCTCAATCGCCCTCTAGAAGCAACCGTGAAGTCTATCGGGGCATCGTTATCGATAAGCAAAATGAAGGTGAACAAATTCTTTGATTGTTTTTCTAGGGTTTGAAAAATTCTTTGCGATTTGTGCTTTGGTACTCAAAATCATACTTACACCATAGTTGAAATTGTTAATCCTTCTTATGCGAATCGTTTCATTTCTATTTTTTTTTCTTTTTCTGATTCTGATGGTTTTCCTGTCATTGTTTTTTATTTCAATAAAGGAGTTTGTGACTTTGATTATGGATCATGAAGTTGCGTCCGCTTTGATGATACACAACTCCAAGCATGATAATGAGGTGCATTTCACCTTTTCTCATCCTTGATCTCAATTTTCACGAGTAAAGTCCTGATTTTGTTTAATTCATTGAATAGAAACATGTCATTGAAACATCACATCTATTAAGGGTCACTTTATAAGCCTTCATGGGTCACTCGAAGAGTAGTGAGTTTATTAATGAAGCAAAAATAAGGGTCACTTTATCTTATAAAATGAGTCACTTCATAAAGTAAAGGGGGTCACTTTATCTTATAAAATGGGTCACTTCATAGAATAAAGGGGGTAATTTTTACCTGATTGAATTTGAGGCAAGGTTGAAATTGCATGCTGATCTGAAATTGCAAACCGAAGTCTAAAACAACAGGTGAATACAATAAGATGTCATGCTTTAGTTGCTTAGGTAGCATTAGAACTTATGTTTCTATTGATTTCAAAAACAGTCCAACGATTTTGGTGTTTGACACTATATGTGGTATCTTGTTTTGATAATGGTTAGCTGATGGGTCTGCCTTGTTCATGGAGCTTGTGGTTTTGATGTGGGCTTTGTATTGAAGAATTGAGGGTTTTTTTTTTGTTTTTTTTTTTTATGTTGTGAATTGTTGATTTGTGGCAGTAGAGATTGGATATGAGATAGTGTGGTGGTGGTGGTGATTATGGCCATGGTGTTTTGAATTGATGGACATTGTTGCTTTCTATTCCTTATTGTGTTTGTGAAATATATTGACAGTAACACAACCTAGGGTCACTCCTATGAAAGTTTAGTGTCACTTTCAAGATCGAGAACTTAAGATGACTTTTCAAACTATAGGACATACTTTGGGTGCTGTTGGATTGGGCATGATACCTTACTAGTAAAAGAACGTGGACCCTTGCCGGAACCAAACACCATCTATAATCCTCTATAGTGTGATAATCCTCTACAGTGTGTTGTAGTTGGGTCTCCCTTAAAGAGATGCACGTCATCAACCGTGAGCTACTCAGATGGTTTTCAAATGTGTAATTTGTATTCCAAATGTGTTTCAAATGTAAAAATGTAACTGCTGAAATCCATCCGTGTATATTATTTTGCTCATTGAAATCCAACAATGTATATACATCTGAGAAGTAGCCACATAAAAGAAATAGAATGTGAATTACTACTCATCGTGAGAAGTAGCCACATCGAAATCCAATAGTTGACAGCATATTCTTTGTTTTCTTGGTGTTAATAGCCTATTAGCTCAATTGGTAGAGCAATGTGCTTTGCACTATGAATGTAGGTTCGAATCCTACATAGGCTACTACTTACAATTGGAGTCACTTTCGGTTGTGTGAGGGCTCACTTAAAGGATTGTGAAAGAAAAAATCTGTCAATATTTACAAACTAAAAATCAGAAGTAAGGCTATCACTTTAAAAATAGAGAGAGGTCACTTGAGTCACTAACATACTAAAATTGATAGTAAATTGCAATATTAATTAGGGGTCACATTTAAAACATAGCGAGGTCACTTATAAGACCATAGTGGGTCATCATAGGACAGTGAAAGAGCAATGTCGGTAAAATGCAATATAATTGTGGGGTCATTGACTCACTTCTAAGACAATGCAAGGTGTCTTTTAAGACAGTGCAAGAACAATAAAATATCAACAAACTAAATATTAAAGGTGAACAACAAAAAGAAATTGACGGGTCAATTGAAAAAGGGTGATGGATCACTTCTAACACTTTGGAGGGTCATTTGTAGGCATACACTAAGTGAGTTACTGATTGTTGAGCACAGGGAGAGGAGAGGGGTCACGTCTTTCTACCCATAATAATCCAACAAAACAAGTCTATGTGGGATTTGAACCCACATCTTTTGTGCATTGCACAAATGCTCTACCATTGAGCTAATAGACTAAAATCAACCACCAAATGAGTTCTAAGACTACCTCCAGAAGACAAGTCCTTTGGCAGAAATGCATTACTAAAGCGAAGCCCAATCATTTTAGCTTTTTTAAAATCATGTTGGCTGCTTTTCCTGCTTTTCCTGCAGATTTCTTCAGCGGTAAAAATATTAGAGAAACTTAAAAAGAAAAAAATGCAATATGAGCGACCAAAATACAGGGGTCACTTTGAAAGGATACAAGGATCATTTTTAAAACTAAAATGGGTCACTTGTAGAATCACCCAATACTAACAAACTAACATCTAAACTGAACATAAAATACAGGAACAGGAAAGAAAATATATAGATTGATGAACCTTACTTTGTGCAAAGACTATGGTTGAAAAGGAGTAGTGCAAAGTGGTGCCTGCTTGATGTAAGGGAGGGCCTCGAAAATCATCGTTGACTCGATGTTCAAGAGCCCAAATAAAATAGGAAATAAACACAAAGAAGCAAAGAGTTGTGACTCACATATCCCAAGTCAGTGACTTGAGAAACATCCATGCCTTCTTAATATTGCGCTGTTTGATTGGAGTTACCATTGTTAGACTAGACTCTGTGTAATTCTGCCACCGTGTCATAATTCTGTAAAACAAAAACAAAATCAAGAGCAAGCCAATACTTCCATTCTAGTTAGCAAAATCTGATAAGAGGTCAGTGTCGAAGAGAACTTCATGGATACGATCTGTATCTGGCACTGGCACAATTGTCAAAATGTCAATGGTAACTACTCACTAGCACAACAATTATCCTTGATATGCAACCTAAATTGTGAGAGATGCAGACATTACCAACCTGTATGAAAAAGCAAGTAACAAATCTCTCAAATCAACCACCTTTCAATTGAAAAATATTAGGAATAAATGCGACTATCAACCCATCAAAATGAGACTGATCGGGACACCGGACACCAATAATCAAATCAATACCTACGTAAATTAAACCAATAAACTAATTTCAAATGCATGAAGCCATCAACTCTGATCTTTGGCATGAGCCGTGTCATCTATATAGCCCTCTATCTCTGCAATCCAAATAGATCTAGGCTAGTTTCTTTCGCTAAGGGTGGAAGACCATGCTAAGTAAGATACGTACAAATGATCTTCTTATAAGAATGCACACATGCGTCACTTATACTGAACACAGGGGTCACTTGTACTGAACACAAGGGTCACTTGTACTGAACACAAGGGTTACTTATACTAAACAGAGGGTCACTCGATCTTGTATGAACTACGAAGTTACATTAAACAAACACAAATGAAAACTTCAGGTAATCACACAAATATCACAATGAAATCTATCCCTTAAACCTAAAAGATAATACTAGTCAATTATTTATTAGACCATTTATCAAATGCATTCAACAAGTCTAAAAACAATTTACTTTAACAACAAGAACAACCTGCATTTTCAATACTAGGCACAAAACATAAGACTAATAACAATGGTAACTTGTTCCAAAAACAAGGGTCACTTAATCAATGAAACACTACAGACCAGCATACTCAGAGTAATTTGCTTACATATGAAGGTTGTGCTTGAATTATTGTTAGTGCGTCTAACAACATAGTGATCCCAGTTCAATATTAGTTGTATACATATACTTACTCGAGGGAAAAGCTTCTCGGGAGCTGGAAATTCATATTCATCAGTGCCTACATAAGGCACATTTAGATCACGAACATGCATTATGCTTAGGCGTTATGACAAGGCCCTGCACCTTCGCCACAAAAGGGGTCACTTTTTTGCTTAGAAGGGGTCACTTTTTAGTCAAACACGAGTGACTTCCTAAAGGGATCAGGAGCATAGAATCTGGACGGAGCCAATCAATACTTCCAACTTCAACCTTTAACATTTACAGAAGCCCAATAAAAGGGGAAGGGAAGACAAGAAAAGAGCACCACGTATAGAGCCCTACATATTGAGGTAGATTAATTTGCCGACTGTTCTGAAAGAATTGGAGCAAGAATGGAAGCAACAGAAACTAAAGCAACATAAGAAATTAAAAACGAAACAGAAGGGGAAAAAAGGGAAATTCAGATATCAGATATCAAATAGTTGTTTTTTGCCTTCCTATATTCAAATCAAGGCAAATTCAGATACCAAAACTCAACATTTTGTTAACTGGAATCAAAATTTCGCAAAAGTGACCAAACGACAAAATCGAAAAAAAAATAGTTCGAAATTTCAATTGCAAAACGGAGATGTAAACTAGTAAAACATCAAAATGGACTAAGATGAGTGAAAATTCACCAACAAAGCAGAAGAGATGAGTAGAAATTTCAAGACAACCTAGAAATTGAACATAGACAGCAAAAAACTCTAGAAATCAACGTAAACAATGGAAAAAAAACCCTAGAAATCGAATATAGAAACAAAAGAAATCTAAGAAACTAGAAACTTTGATCAAAACATACCTAGAAATCGAAAATCTGAACAAAATCACAACTGTTGATAACCTCAATCTCTCTCCTTCAACATCGATCTCTTATTTGAAGCTCTTCTTCTCCCTCTCGCGTAGTCTCCTCTACTCTCTG
This sequence comes from Tetragonia tetragonoides, assembly GCA_038025085.1. Classification (NCBI taxonomy): domain Eukaryota; kingdom Viridiplantae; phylum Streptophyta; class Magnoliopsida; order Caryophyllales; family Aizoaceae; genus Tetragonia; species Tetragonia tetragonoides. The sequence continues at coordinate 32,600,662 of CM076151.1, read as the reverse complement.
TTCTCTCTCTGAGCTCTTGAAAAAGGAGGGAGACTATTAAGAAAACCACGACTTATAATATTTCAGTTTTATTACAATTTTGCCACCGACCAGTTCAATTCTCACGTGCAATCACGACCACTGGATTAGAGCAATCAACGGCTGATATGACTTCTCACCATCTCATTGTAGCTTGCCATCTCACCTGAACTCTATTCTATATATATATATATATATATATATCGGTCCCGTTAACGAGTTACCCGGGTAACTTATTAAGAGGGATATTTTTGATATTTTATGCTTAACTTTGTCATTAACTACATCAAAAACTTAACCGAAACAGTAATTAGTGCCCCACTTCGCACTAGATAATCAATGCCCCAATTCCCCCTACCAGTCAAAACAGAAACACCCCCCTCAACCCACCATTTAACCTTCTGTAGTTCTATCTCTCTCCTCCCATGGCTTCCCATATCTTCCTTACTCTTCAACTTAACATACTTTCATGGAATTCCATAGATTTGTTTTGCATCAAACGCACAAATTTGATCTGTGAAATGGAGTAGTGGCTTTCCATGAGTCCTATGGTTAACCATTGCCCCAAATTCAATTTGTTTCGAATTTGATTATGTGCCTGTCGATTTGATCTTTCAGTGACGAAATGTGTCCATGGGCCATCAAGATCGCCATCATGGCATCATCCCCTCTGTGTCTATCTTGATGGGCCCTCTGCTCGCCGGTGACGCCCAACACCATCGTCAACACATCGCCCCATAAAATTCTTCGTCTTGCTAGTAGGTTCGCCGGTGACCTCTGTTTCTCTCTCCTCGCATAGATCTGCTACTCCCACCACCCAGCCCATGGCCACGGTGGCCTCCACCACCACACCCTCCCTTAGTCCCTCACACAAAGATCACCAATATGCAAACAATAAATCGAAAATGAAAGCACAAGAAAATTGGTATCAATTTTGGGGCACTGGTTAACCATAGCACCCATGGAAGCATTTTAACTCATTTTGCTGATTATATATATATCGGAACTTGTATGGTGGTTACCAGGCAACTTGTAGCCACCACAAGTATGATTGGGAGCCGTCGATCTTCATCTTGGTCAACTGAACAAAAATTGGAAAATGAATTACGGAAATTACAATAATAATTATGACCAATTTACTGTAAATAGCGAAAATAAAATAGAAACAATCCTATGTTCCACATCATTACGCTTATCATGCACCATCATCATTCTTGTGTGGTTAACGATCAAAACAAAATTCATTCATCTGCCATTGAAATAGGAATACGAACCAGTTAAAAGAATTTATGTAATTCATTCGTAGAAAAACATTCATCATATTGCTACAATTTTAGGTTAATCATATTCCCAATTTGAGATTAAACATTCATCATATTGCTACAATATTCATCGTCAATCAAATAATGAACTCAATTAGAGCACCAAAAACAACATTCAATTCTGGTTACAATTTTTAAAATTAGTTAAGGCTTAATTATTGCTCATCATGTGTATTTATCCATGGTGGCTGCTTGTTCTTTTGTATAGGTACATATTCATGGCTGCTTGTTGTTGATTTATTTTGTTTTAATTTCGAAAAATTATTTTTTGCTATTCTGCTAATATACATATTCACGTTGCTTCAAGCCATCTCTAATGGCTGCTGTCACCATAGCCTCCGTTGCAGGCGGCGTGGAGGCATGTTTTCAGTGGTTCGATTCAATTTCTGTAACGGGTATATGGATCCCTAAATTAGTATAATTTAGTGGAGTCCTATTGTGTCATTCGGGTACAGATCAAAATTTTGGCGGAGCCCTAGACCCGCATCTATTGTACACGCGCGCGTCACACTTAAACAACCATAAAACTTAACATACAAGCCCTAGGATGTTCTGTGGTTATACGAAATTACTAACCCATAACTGATAACTATATTGGTCGTAGTTGTTATGTGACTTTATTATTTTGTAACTTGTATTATAATCCGCCACAACTGTCACAACTTTAAATGTGAAAAAGATGAATGTTGATGTGGTAGATGGTCTGATATTAATATTTAAGGTATATTGAAATCGTCATGCCTAGTTGATAGTAGGGCTATAAGTCATTACAAACATATTGTGTTACTAACGGTTATAAAAGATAATCTCATTATAAATATTGAGTCAATGCAGTCAACATTGTGACCCTGCAGTCATTGGTCAGACCAACTCTTTGAGAAATTCCCAATACGAATGCATTGTATATCCTTGGAACTTAACATCCCCTTTCCTATTTATATGTAAACCTACCCCAATATATTCAATGCATACTATAACCCAAATTCTCGTCTATACTGAATGTTGTTTATTATCTGAACATGTCTAACATACACGAGAAGCAACTTAAGTCCCAAAAGATCCTCCGAATATCCACAATAAGAGTAAGGCACAGATGAGTGGGCTGACCAGTTCTGAAGATAGGAAAAAGAGAATGGAGGACCTACTAAGGGAGTGGAGGGTGCAGAACCGAAGATTTCGCTTACTGGAAGTGGAAATGGACATCCTACAGTATGAAATAGTGAATGCTCAAACTCAGATTGATAAAGTTGAAGCAGGGATTTCACATAGTCCATGAACTACTTTTTTGTTTTTTCTGGTAACATGAACTACTTTAATATCATTGTAATAATGAGGATAATATTAATCAGTTGCTTATTCATTAGTTGTTTCTGTATTTTACCATATGCAACAGATGAACCAATATCATTTTTAAAAGTTGTTTTAACTTTCTAATGTATTAGTTGTAGTTATATAAATTCAGAATCTGCAAGATTTGGCCAACAAAGAAATCCATATATTGGCGTATTGCGTTTGAAATGATTGGTGGTTCAATATATTTTTTTTTTCAACAATCTTTTTTATAAAGAGGGGTTCCCAACTTTAACCCCTCTTTATCTTGCTCAATATTAAGAAAATGGTTATTAAAATTTAAACAACCAGTTGCAATAAATATGGATTTGTTTTTATTGTAACCGTTAATTACAAGGTTTTCACATTTTAGGAATTGCAAAATAGGAAACAAAATTATGATATGAGAGCAAAAATCGGAACTTGACATAAATTTTGATTCAGGCCCGCATTTAACGTTTATGCCAATAATATTTTACAAAAGAGTTGCGACATATTGGGGATATCTTTACGGATAACCGTATATTATATTAGTTACATATTATATGCAACAAAGGAAAGACATTGGTATATTTAAGTAGTTGCGATCGTCTAATGATCGTCTAATAAATTAGTCCTAGCTATGTATATTTTGATTATATATGATCTGATCACGAAAATCCTTAGATTGACGCCCTACTTTTGAAATGAACTATTGTTTTAGAGGGTTCCCATATTTAACCCTTCTCTATCTTTCAAAAACGGTCAAGAATATTTAAATAAACAGTTGTTATTTAAAAGGTATACTTACCTATTGCAACTGGTCAATTCATTAGTTATAGTGATATAAAATTTGATTCTTTATGATAATGTTTCCCATATTTAACCCCTCTCTTTTCTGATTTATATTCCTTCAATGATTCTTTCTTAAAATGTGATCTCATTTGAATTAAGTATGAAAATTTATGAGCCTATATATAAGTTTGTATTTTATACTTGTATCCTATAACACAATTACTTACTTTGTATTAATAAATCGGTTCTATTAGGATGACGAATTTTGTAGACATGGCTGGTGTAGACGACTTATTGCTGTTTCATATCATTCCCAAGATGGAATGTGACAGCAAGTGTAATTTTGCTTTGTGCTGCAACCATTTTAATGCTCTTGCCCACGAGGCCGCACAACGTCGAGTTTTAACGTGGGAGCACGAATATTGGTTCCATCAATGCGAGGAACTTATTGCTAGGGACATCTTATGTCACAATGATCTTTTTTTTCATTTGATGATTTCTAGTTCCATTAATGGGAGGAGCCCATACGGGGGGTCAGAAAGGGTGGTGGGAGCTTTGATTTTCAATACTAAGTAAGTAATGAAGAATTGTAGCGGATTCTCGAATGAGTTGTAACTATTCATTTTTTATTTAAGGTAACAGTGTTGCTTGTTTCAAACTTTACGTTTGGTTCTGAAGATTGAAAGTTATTGTTATTGATTTTTTTTTTTTGTTATAAAAAAATTGAAAATTGAAACTTAATTTCATTTTAAAAACAATTCAATGTGACTGTATTGCAACATAATTGTAAATAAGAAGTAATTGTTTTTTATTTTGTTGACAAGAGTTAAAATAAGAAGTAATTTGGTTGCATATTGGAAGTTGGATTATTTCTCTGAAATTGTATTTCGAATGGCACACCTATTTATTGCGTTTTCATTTTTTTTAATTAAGTTCTGTATTTCCAATGGCACAACTTTAATTTTATTTTGACCGCGCATATTTTCAACTTCCAATTCATGAATATTGTGACTATCTACAATATTGGTAACGGCTATACGGTCTTCCTATTATAGTAAATTGTGCATGAAATTATGATCTACTAACCAACCTACCCACGTCCATTGTCTTACCAACGTGGTCACGTCCCCTCATCTTCTTTCCCCCTTACCCACGCACCCTTTTAGTATAAAATAACTTCCACATCTCAATCATTCTTCCTTACTTACACTAGTCCCTTATTCTTTGATTAATAACCACCCAGTCATGGATTTCAATGGAGAATTGTTTGAAATATATTCATGGCTGCCCGTTAAATCCCTACACAAGCTATCAGTCGTAGCTAAACCATGTTTAGAATATCTCCATGAGCCTAAATTCATCAAGCAACATTGCATAAACTCGATGAATAAGAACCATGTGTCCTTCTTCATGGAGGAGAATGCTTTTCAATCAACAAGAGTAACAAATACCCAACTTGTTGCCACACCTGGGAACACAGAGTCTGTTGGTGTTCCACGTAGCTCTATGGAGTGGCTGAAGAATAAGGGTCGCATTTTGGGGGCTGCTAATGGGCTACTTCTTTGCCGGACCGTTGACCGCAGACAGCCAAGGGAAATGTTTTTATGCAATCCAATAACAAAAACATGGTTGCCCATCGCGTTGAATGATGATTTAGCTAATAGTTGTGTGGATCTAAATGCTATTCTTCTGTGCAACAAAGGTACTGATGTATTTCCTTTGGATTTTACAATATTACTATTTGAAAATGAAAACACCAACTGGGCGGCTGTAAACATTGCACGTGTGCATGTTTTAGACCAAGATGGTAATTGGGTAATTGTGAAAGAGAATGTTTGCATGGGAGGTCGTAGTTTGAACTTTGATAATCCTGTGTATTGCAACGACAACGGTTTGTACTTACTGTCCGACTCTGGAAACTATTTGAGAGCTCAATGTCCTTATTTCTGGCCCTGCATTTTTTGTTACCATGTTTCAACGGGGAGTTCTAGAATGCTTGAATTGCCCGAAGCATCTCTGGACAACGACATATGGGAGGCAAAGTTGGGCCTATTTGGATGACAATGGAGGGGAAGTGGCAATGGGTGTTTTGACACCATTTGCTTTGTCAAAGCAACAGGCCCGGTGATTAAGATTTGGGCTCTCATCAAAGATTCCCAAGTTTCAGAACATTGGTGCCTACTGACCAATGTGCATATCGGGCGTGATTTAGGCATTTCATGCAAGCAATATTCATTAAAAACAGAAACAAGAAATATGTAATAAGGGAATTTTATAATAAACATAAGTTCAAGAGTAGAATTACAATAGTTTGCAAACAACACTTTAATATACAATTCATAAAGATCAAAATAAACTAACAAAGAAATACAATTCATAGCCACCAGTAATCCACGGTCGTCATCGGGCGTGCTTCTGTTGTAGTGTCCTTGCGGCAAGGGCGAAGAGTACAAGAGTAGGGTATGAAGCGTACCAAGTCGCCTGTATTTATGATTTGGCATATCCTCTCTTCCTTTTCCACATCATCGCCCTCCAAACAATAGGAGTAAACATTGCGAGCGATTGAAAAGACCAATTGTTTTCCAAGAACCATAAAATCGATGGTGTCAGGGAGTGGTTCGTTTATGCCCACATGATGACCAATGTCTACATTGGTCAGACGTGACCATGATTTCCCATTTTGGTCCTCTATGAGAACCCAAATCATAACGATCGATGTTGCTAACTTGACAAGGCAGAGAGAGTCAAAACAACCGTTCCCACTTCCAATCAAGTTCCATCCAAAAATTCCGATCTTTGCATCCCAAATGTTTTCTAGAGCTTCTTCAGGTAATGCCATCATCCTTGATGTACCAATGGAAACATTGTAACAAAATATGTATGGCCAATAATGCTTTGACTGTTCAGTTAAATATTTTTCAGAGTCGGACAACAGATATAGGACGTTATCATTGCAATAAACAGGTTTATAGAAGTCTAACCTTCGAGAACCCATGTCAATGTCCTCCTCCTTAACTACCCAATTACCCTCTTCATCTAAAGAATGGACCTTGGCAGTGTCTATCCACTTAGACTTATAGGGATTATATTCAAATAATAAAAGCGTAAAATCCAATGGAAATTTTTTATATTCATTACCTATCCTGCCGCACAACAGAACAACATTCACAAGACGATGTTGATACCTTTCAGCCATCTCCACGTTTGGCAATGCGATGGGCAGCCATGTTCTCATTAGAGAATTACATATAATTAGTTCAGTGTAACCCCTGTCATTGGTGGCCCTGCAAAGAACAAGCCCATTTGCAGCCCCAAACATTTGCCCCTTGCTCTTCAACCATTCAAGGGAACTAGGTGGAATACCAACGTAGGAGGCATTTCCAGGTAGGATCACGAGTTCGGTACCAGAGAATCTGTCTTGCCTAACGACAACTTCTTCCATGAAAAATGATACGTCATTCTTCTTCATTGAGTTCTTGCAGTGTTGCTCAATGAAATCAGGAGCATTTAGATAATCTAAACAAGGTTTGGCTATCATTGATAGCCTAAGAAGGGCTTTGGCAGGGAGCCATGAAAATATCTCGTACAACTCTCCATTCAAATCCATGGATAAATGATGTTGGTTTGTTTTTCCTAGTGGATGAGGAAGTTATTATATAGAGCAGCGAAATTAAAATGTGGGGGACGTGGCATTGATTCAGTATTTTTCATTGTTTTGATAAACAAGGGATGAGGCGAAGCGATGCAAATTATTTGGTTTTGTGGTAACACCAGGTAACTGTATTGTTTGTAAAAAGAAAAAGAGAAGAAAATGGTTTAAAATTATTTGGTATTGTTTGGAATACCAACGTAGTAACTCTATGCATTGATGACCAAAAATGGGAACAAGTTAACTTATTATGGCTAGTCATTTGCGAAACATATGCATATCATTGTGTACTATAGTAATTAAAAACATAAATTATGAACCCAAAAGAAATCCAAAAGATTTGAGTCAATCCCCTAATTGTAAAAATACCGCGACATTAAGAATAGTAGAAATCATTTTAAGATCAAAATTTGTTAACTATTTAACTATTCTCTACTTTTCTTTTTACTATTTTCACACATTTTGCATTTCCCTGAATCCAATAAGGCAGCTCCGTTTGTGGTGGTTTCTGGCCCACATAACCAAACCTCGTAAAAAAATAAGGAGAGTTGTGCTCTATGATATCCTTAATCAAGAAGTTCCCCCGTCTTTTCTTGTGATAAAAGCTAGGAACTCTTTTTGAGCGTTCAAATGCTTTGCCGTCTTTGACAAGAAAGAACCAGTGCTTGCAAGTGAACGAAACGTTCCTCTTACTGGCATAGTCAAGTTTGGGGAAGATATGGTAATGAAGTACATCTTCAATGCCCGGATATCTGTCTACTAGTGGGATATTGATATCTTCCACATTGAGCCTCATCTTCTTGGCTGGCTTTTCCATCTGAACAACAATGGATCTATTAAATAAGATAACAAAGATTGTTACTATAGAAGCAAAAGATTCATGAAAGACCAATGATACCTGAGCTTGGGGGTGATGGAAATGAGTTATAAGATTGAACACTTGTTATGAAATTATTATAGAGAGGAATAGTAAGTCCTTTTGTAACTTATTATTGTTTGACCTAAAAACTTGCGTATATATATAGCATTTATTTATTTTTTTAATTTTAATTCTTAAATATTGCTTGAATCCCTATCAAGTAACATATCTGTTTATTTTGGGAGGTCGTATATTTAATCTGGCAGAAAATATTGCCTTCCTTAAATATCGCAAGGATATGCATAATGTTGGGAGTTTGACACTTTTAAACTTCTAATTAAGACTACGTCTTATTATTTACTTAGTTGTAACTTTTAAAATTTTAAATATGCCGTAACTATTTTGTTTTCTGTTTCTGACTGTTGACCCCAAAAAAACGCAGAATTCGGTTTTATTTGTTGCTTATATAAAAGGAATAATTCATTTGTGTATCAGATATTTATTTTCCCTTTATTTCAAAACTGCCACATCCCTCCACCTATAATCAACGTCCCCCTCTCACACACGTCCCTTAAAATATGGAACAACATTTTCACCAAAAAAATAAAATAAAAATGGAGCGAAATACAGTTATGCAAATTAAATAATAATCCTTTCCTTTTTGAATCCGATACTACATCAGAACCTTAAAACCTTGATTTTTTTGGTTGAATCCTATATTTTATTTTTAGAAGACAGAATATTAAATCATTCAATCGATATCTTTTTATTTTCTGAAAGGCATTTACTCCATATCTTATTTATCATATTTACTGCAATAATCCTGGTCGAAAGAATAAAATCAATATTTTGCTTCTTACATAAAATAAAAAGGAATATTTTCCATATGCTTCTAAACCTAGCTCTGGTATTTATTTGATTCCATCCCCATCTATAAATACGTCCCATATATCAAATTGTAATCAATTATCGGGAATTCACTGAAAGCCTCAAACTGCTTAGAGACTTAGAGTCGTGCCTTTTGAGCAACACAGGTATGACTTATGAGCTGTGCCCATATTGATTTGGTTCAGTATTATAGTACATGTTATGATTCATAGATGGCTTGTTAATAATAGTTATATGATTTCCTTAATTAAATAGATCCATTATTTGTTTTGATTTAGGATGGATTGTCGAGCAAAGAAAATGAAGGTGCAACCCTGATGCATATCTTGACAGGCCTGGTATGGACGACATACTGCAATTCCATATTATTCCAAAGCTGGACTACGTCACCAAGCAGCAATTTTCTCTTACTTCCAAGCATTGCAATCAACTCTCCCAGGATGCAGAAGTATTTAGATTTTTTTGGTGTCGTACAAGAATTATTGTCGTAAATGGGATGATTTTATTGCTAAAGACATCTTAGAGCACAATGGGCTTTATCTGGGTCTAACGAGAGGTTTTGTTGGGCAGAGACCCGCAGATTGTACCCCATATTGGGGTGAAAAGGGCTGGTGGCACGAGTAGTTTAACATTTTTAAGTTGGTCTCCAAATTGTAACCTCTCTTTTCTTAGGTGATAATATTTTGATTCGCAATAATCTATGCTACTTTTGGATCTTGGATCACCTACAAAATCACTGATACGACTGGATCATTAGTAACAACTGCTAAAGTGCTAAAAGGGAGAATCAACAAACTTCCTGTTATAATATTCAGATTCCAAAATGTAACCCTTTTTTAAAACTTGATATCCAAAGAGATAAAAAAAAACAAAATATAACCCTTATTTCTAAATGTAAATTGATCTAACCGTGGGTTTCCATGAAAAAAGTTATGACCAATGAAAGTTGGTCAAAAGTTATGACCAACGAGGATTGGTCAAGGTTATGCCCAATGAGGATTGGCCAAAAGTTATGACCAATGAGGATTGGTCTAATTGAAAATCATAAGACTGAATAATCAATAGTCATGACAGGGAAAGTTTAATCATTTCCGTTATGACATAAAGCTATAATTGTCTAATTTACGGCTAGAACATTTATTATCTGACGCTAGTCCCACATTTAATCTCCTTATATACCTACTACTAACCTATAGTACAGATATGGCGGATTAGTAATAACATAATTTACGAACACAATGCTGACACGTGGCATTAATTAACTGCTAATTCCACGTGGTATCAATTTAATTGGCGCACGGCCTATAACTGCTATTAACTTCCCAGGTTGCAGAATAATCTAACTTCCCACCCCCTCTATATATTTGGGTTTGGAACTATAGTTATCCACCCATTCAAAATCATCTGTTTTCTCTCTTTCCTATATTTCATTTGCATCTACTCTAACTTCCCACTCCCTCTATAACTATAAACTGTTTTCTATTTCTTTCCTATCTTTCATTTGATCTCCATGGCCTCGTCTAATGCCAGTTTCTGCCCTCGCGCTGATTACGAATTACAGCCTCATGAGGCTCTTAGCCTAGGATTTCCACCTACAAATTCTGTAATGTACATGAAGGAAGCATATGAAAAAAAGAATCCTATCATCATTACTTGCACTCAGCCTGCCCCTTTTGCCAAACCTGACCTTAACGTGAACAAGATTGTGTTTTTCATAGAAGACAATCTATGCAAGAGAGAACCTATTACCAACTCCATTTCAAGGAGGTTAATCACACACCCAGAGGATGTTCCTGAACCTTTTGTCAGCCTGCAATATTTGGATAATGGTCATCGCATTCCAGCGTATATCCCTCACCTCTCGGATCTTGAGAGGCATGACTATCCTATCAGCACTGTGGCATACTATGCCTGGAAGATGGAACAAGATGATAGCGTGGATTCTTCAACCCTTATTCCTGATGGTGTGGTAGACATCCTCGATCCGCCTTCAGTTATCCCTCAAGTGGTTGTTGACCCTCTGATATTGAACACTTATCAACCCATTCGCATTCTGATGGGGAGTAATACTAATGGGTTGAAGGTGATTCAGACAGGCGGACTTGCCAAGCAACTAAGGCTTTTTGCCACTTGGAAAAAGAATGCCACGGGTAGGGGTAGAACAGCAGCGATTGAGATGGAATGGCCAGAGAAATACCTGTATGACCACGAATTTCGATGCGTAGTGGTGGAGGGGGAGGGACTGAAGCCTAACAAATGGAAAGAATGCCCTAGAATTTCTAAGTCCACAAATATTGTGGTGTGGAATTGCAGGGGGATTACCAGAATATCTTTTAAAACCAATCTTGATCCCATCGTCTCCACCTACCGGCCTGATGTTTTCATCCTCCTCGAAACAAGGGCCAGTGGGAAGAACACTTTGGACGTTCTGAGTATATGCCGCTTCGATAGGTACTTTCTTGTCGAACCTGTCGGTTTAACTGGGGGTATTGTAATTCTCTGGTATTCGCGCAGAATTGAAATACATTCCAGGGAGCGTGATGATAGGCAAAGTTTTCATGGGGATATTCAGGTTATAAATTACGCTTTAATTTATTTATTCTTTCTAATTCAGTCAGGAATGTTGTGTTTTAATTTAAAACAATTTCTATTGTTCAATTGTAGGGGCAATCAACAACTGACATTGGGGAAGTCTGAATTGTTGCGGAGGAAAGAAGTCTCTAATGTGAAGCAACTCTATCGCAGGATATGAATTATTTGTGTGTTTTTTACGTATTGTTTAAGTAGTCAAGTTGATTTTAGATGGTTTAAAGTTTGGTAGTCTATCTGTACTGTATTTCTTATGTTGTTATTAAACCCGAACTAAACTTGTGGTTTGTTGTAGCTATTTATGAAATCTGATTTCGTTGTTTTATAATTATTGATAATGTAACATTTTCAGTTATAACTATTAATATGATAGCTAGAACTAATTTCTTTTACATTATAGGCTGCTTTTTACTTGAAACCCTAACAAACCACTAATTCACAAATACAAAAAAATTAATACAATCCAGTAAACCAAACATCAAATAAGCATGATAAAGCTATTCCAATTCCAATAACCACAGAATTCCAATTCCATCAACTTGCATTATGCAATTTCATCCCTTTAGTGCAATTACCACAAAATTAATGAAAATGAAGAAGCCAATTATTTTCATCCCGTAGTAAACGAAGTCCTCAACTTTTCTCTTCAACTCTTCAACACTCTGCTTCAATTCCACAAAGCTATTCATCACGCCTTGAACATCTGCCTTCCAATTATTCCCTTCACCTTCATTGCTTATTGTTTCGTTGCCTCTAAATACTTCAAGTGGGTATGATAATACATGCGAATTATTCAACCACTTGAACAGATCACAATTCTCACATCGAAAATATGGGCAATTACGATTTTTCACAGATTCAAAAATTCTTAAATCAGCCTTTCGAGGAACTTTGCAATTGCACCATTGGTTTCTTAGTTTGAGTGTGTTTGGGGGTGCAGATGAAGAACCACGAGAAGAAGCCGCCATGCGTGTGGGTAAATGTGAGAGTGGGCGTAGGATACAAATGGGGGTTGATTTTAAAGGGAATGTGATAGTGGGCGTGAGCGACTAATGGGCTGGCTTGTTTTTATAGGGAAATGGATCAATGTTTTACAGACTTTTCATATTCCATATTAGGAAAATTCAATGAAGTTGACATTGTTTCCAAACCAAATTGTCATAAGAAATCTTTAAGTTGTACTATCCTTTTTATTTTTCTACTGTGATTATTCACTTTTCCGAAACAATTTATACTTCCAATGCTACACCGCCCATCAATTATTCTCATTCAAAGTCAAATCACGTTCCCATAAAACCTATAAAGTACTACTTAAACACACTTCATATCTATATTTTGCTCTAAACCTAAACCTAAACCTAAACCCAAAGATAACCCCAACCAATTCCTACCCTTAATTTTTCTTCAGTGCGCCGTCCTTTCGCCCGTCATGGCATTTGATGGGGAATTGTATGAAATTCTTTCATGGCTTCCTACTAAGCTTCTTCACAAGATAGCAACTGTGGCTAAACCTTGTTTAGATTTCCTCCGTCAGCCTAAATTTATCGAGAAATAGTGCATAAACTCTATGTCAAAGGGCGTTGTTTCTTTCTTCATGGAGGAAGATTCTTTTCTGTTCACCAGAACCACAAGTACTGAACTGGTAGGCCTACCTGGGCACGCTCACTCGGTGGGTGTTCCACAAACGTCAATCGATTGGCTGAAGGTTAATAGGCGCATTTTGGGGACTACGAACGGCTTACTTATTTGCCGGACCACTCACTTCACCAAGCCCATTGAGATATTTATTTGCAATCCTGTGACCAAAACTTGGCTCCCTATAGCACTACCAAACACAATGGGAATAAGGTACGCAGATGTAAATTTTGTTCTTTTGATGGGCAGAAATGTTAATGGTTCTAAGGAGACAAAGAAGTTCCCAACAGATTATACTATTTTGCTCTTCAAAAATAAAACCGTTAACTCGGATTGGCTGTCATTCACGGACGTGCATGCTTTAGATGAAGAAGGAAATTGGGTAATAAAAGGAGAAAATATTGATATGGGTCGGCGAGATTTAAGGTTTGAAAGCCATGTGTATTACGAGGATAACTGTCTATATTTCGTGTCCGATTTTGGATATTATTTTACATCTGAGTCTCCATATTTTTGGCCCTACATCATGTCTTATGATGTCTACCAAGGGACTACGAGCATGATAGAGCTGCCCGAGACTGCTCAACGCAATATATGGAATGCCAGTGTGGGTATATTTGGATGGCGATTGAGTGGAAGCAGACAGGGCTACTTTGACTCTATTTGCCTAGTCATATCAACATGTTCTAATATTAAAATATGGCTTAAACGATATCAGCACATCCAAGTCATGGAGCCAACTAACCAACCTTAGTATTGTGCAGGATTTGGGTATTAAGGAAAAAATATCACACAAAATTAGTTCCCTGATCATAGATAAGAAATTGGTTTTTGCTAGCGACAACCATGTTTACTGTTATTCGTTGGAGGGCACTGATCATGGCAATTTAAGAAGGATATGCCAAAATATTTGTGGATCACGAAATAGGTTACGATTCATACCATACTCAAGCACTCTTCGCCCATGCCGGAAGGACTCCTCAACTTTACCGCTTTGCATGAACTAGTGTTGATGAGAAGTTTTTATTTTCATGTTGATTTAGTTTGTTTTCATCTTAACATCTCTGGTTAAAGATTAGGATGTTTACGACTTATTCAATAAATAAATGTTTGTTGCCAAGTCTCTTCCCTTTACTCACCTGTATAGATATTATCTAAATATTCTGAAATATTGTGACCAAAATTAATTATGGTTTATGTTACATTCAGTTACGTTGCATCAGAAACTCAAAACTTTAATGGCAAGGTCCATGCATGGGCCATGACATAGGTCCAGCGTGTCAATGATTAGGCCGTTGCGCCTGATAGAGCTAAGGTTTCATTATGATTTATTAAAACTTGCAACCAACCAAAAAGTTGGTCGTCACTCATTATGGTTGTATTTCGGTTTGGCTGGCTGTCAGACCCGCCACGACAATGTCCATGGGAGGACTTCGCCTATGTCATGGGCCATGACATAAGTCCAGCATGACAATGATTAGGCCATTGCGCCTAACAGGAGCCTAAGGTTTTGGTATGATTTATTAACCATAGTTTATGTCAAATTCAGTCATTATTAATCTCAAACTCAAACCCTGTTTTGGCAGAAACAAGAAATATGTAATAAGGGAATTTAGTCATTATGTTAAATTCAGTCATTATTAATCTCAAACTCAAACCCAGTGTTGGCATGCATTACTATTTGTTGCCAAGACTCATCCACATACCCTATTTATCCAAACAGGCTACCAAACATATAGTTGATCGTGACTGAACATGAATGTATGTTAGGCTGGATGGCTGTCAGACCAGCAATGACAATGTACATGGGAGTACTTCGCATATGTCATGGGCCATGACATAGGTCCAGCTTGTCAATGATTAGGGTGTTGCGCCTAACAGGAACTTAAGATACATTGTGACCAACTAATAGTATAATTATTCCTAATGCTTTTAATAATTTTCAGAATATAAAAGAGAATTTAAATGTCGCAATCGAAAAATGTTATGATACATTGTGACCAACTTAAAATCGTGTGTAACACTGGAAAAGATAACTATAGTTAATCCATTGTAAATGCGCAACTGATAAGATTATTGTCCAAAACATTGAAACACACTTGCTAACATTCGTACTGCCAAGTTTGAAAATTATTGAACCAAAACATAAAGTGTATGTCTTCCAATAGGGGGATCTCATTCCACAATATCAGTGAAGCAGTGCCTCTTACATTTACCAGTCATGGGTTGGATCCCAATCAACAACATGCGGATCATCTTCCAGATCGCGAACAACGGGACCATACGCATCTTCATCGACCTGTAAAATGTTAAGGTATTATCGTAAATTGATGAATATCCAGTCCAAATATGTTATAAACAACATGATCTTACCTCGACTTCCCTATATGTGTCTCCTGGAGTGTACGTGTATGGCATATGTCCCATAAGACGATCAGTTATCGACTGTGACACAGGGTGCTTTGTCACCTTTGTTGCACTGGCTGGTGTTGCTGCAGGTGTTTGTTGACTTTGCTGCCCCTCCCCTTCTACGACCTTGTTTGTTGATATTCCCTCGACTGCAGTCTCCTCTGGACATGTCTTGTAGGTATGACCCGGATTTTGACAGTTGCTACAAAGTTTTGCTTTTCCCCTTCGCCGATCCTCTACCACTTAAGAATTGAGGATCGGCAATGCCAAACAATTTCTTCTCAGCTTCAGTCAGTCTTGCCTTGGCATTTATTTCATTTATCAACAGTAAAGATTTTGCAAAAGTGTCTTTCATGTTATTGTAGCCCTGTAAGCACTTTGTACCCTCATGTGCTAGTTTTGTGCCCATTTACATTAAAAATGCAAACCTGGCTATGGCCACAAATTCATCAACAACTTCATTTGACGTAAAATCTCCATTTGACGTTCCCATGTTCTCCTTGGCACCGACAGTCCACCTTCTGATTACATAACCCGTAGGTATTTTTGTCAGATGCTCATATTTCATGACAGCAAACATGTGGCGGCATGGATATCCCACTGTGTCAAGTTTCATGCAGCAACAATGCATTAACTCAAGTTTTTCATGGTATATCACAATGTATGCCCGATCCTTCTGGCCAGACTTTACCAACTGGTAGTACTTTGGACCATTTGGTGACTCACCTTGTTCCCGATGACAACGTACCTATCCTCATATTCCATCTCTCTTGACAATATTTCATAAGAATTCCTTGTGTAAACCTCTGCTGCAAATCTCTTCACGCCCAAAATTGGTTCTTTGATGACTGGATCGGTATGAATGGAGATGTACTCCTGCTTGCCTTCGTTGAATCGAAGGGCCTTCAGCACTTGATCATACAAATCAACAAATTTGTACAGATAGATTCTAGAGTTTACGTAGAGTTTCACATGCTTATGAAATGACTTGCATCGTTGAGTGCTTCTCATACCTGCGTAAGTGCAAACAAATTCAAAATAGCAACTATAGCGAAATGTGAAAAACACTATAACCAATTATTGAAACATCCACATAAATATTGATTTATAAATGCAATTACACAATTTCCAATGTATTACCTGCGTAGAAATTACCACGCATAAATGCTTCCGCCCATTTTTCCTTGTCTTTGTACAGGTCGGTGGCCCATTTACATTCCCCTACGTCATGAAATGATACTAGCTCCGCCCACCCCTCCTCAAAGGAATCCTTTGTTCTATATTTATCAACACAATTCATGAAACCGGTCGCAAATGAAATGCCACCATTTGCCTTTACATTCCGCATGAGGTGCCACAAGCATAGTCTATGCTTTGCATGGGGTAGGGCAATCCTAATTGCATTAGCCATTGCCTTATCTCCATCAGTTATAACAGTTTCGGGCGTTGCCCCATCCCCTGCCTCTTTCAATTTTTCCAATACCCAAACAAAAGTCTCTTCTTTCTCATTCGACACCAGCGCGCAGCCAAATGGAACAGTCATTCTATGATGATTGACCCCAACAAGCATGACAAAGGGTTTGTTGTGGGCATTGCATTTGTAAGTCGTATCGAAAGCAAGAACATGCCCAAATGTCTTATAGTCAATCCGTGATATCCCATCGCACCAAAACAACTTGTCTAACCTGTTTTCCGTGTCACGTGAATGAGCGATGAAATATGATGGATCTTGTTGAGACTTGCCTGAAACATATGCCATCACAGTTTTAGCATCCCCATCTACAACTAGTTCCTTGTCTATTTTCTTGACAAGATTATCAACATCTTCTTTCAAATATCCTACGCCTTTATGTGACCCAGCTTTGTGAACAACACTTCGCATAATGGTAGCGGTAGGGACACCCGATTGGCGCAAGTGGGAAATACATATCCTGTTAGCTTCTGGAATTTGTCTATGGGACCTACAGTCATGAAGAAATTTGGCTTGTTAAATATTTCAATGAGACATAGCAAATAAAATAATCTTATATATATAAAGTAACAAACATAATTATTTGCACAAACCTATCATATGGCACATGTTGGGGTTCAAGAAGTGCATGGTTGTGCTCCGCGTTGAACTTCACCACAATCCATTTTCCAGTTTCCTTAATGTTTTTGAACCGTATCTCAGCTGGGCAATCGCATCTGGTAAGTTGCTTCGGTTTGCGTCCCCCAGCAGGCCTTGAAAGGTTCCTTTTACTACGCAAACCTTCTCGATTGCATAGCAACGTTCTTGATGTGATATGACCATCCTCCCTACTCTTCCTTCCCCCCTTTCTCCTAATACCAAACCATTTGACCTTACCATAAATTCTTTAGAACTCATAACATAGTTCTTCTGATCCGAAAGTTAACTTCCGCATGTCATCCGTATCAAAATCCTTTAGTTCTTTACCAAGGGCTGTCCATGTGGCCTCATCAAAGTAATTGTCAAGTGTCTTAACAGTACTCTCGTCCAAATCTTCCTCTTCACTGGAAGAATCATTGGAAGAATTTTTCTCTGTCATATTCGCATCCATTGTATCCTGTTCAGAATTCATAACTGCAACGGATTATCAAAACAGTCAGGACTAGATGAAATAAATTACAAAACAACGAAACGAAAGCTATAACTAATAAGTTCCTTTACTATTCCATATTTGATCATAAAACTACTATAATAATTATGTATTGTATCCAATTTGTGGTTTTCTTCACATGCTGATTCGATAACTATCCAATTTCAAATCTAGTTTTTCACAAACTACTATAGTCATTATGTAAATCATCCTTTAGTTTTTGATCTAATCAAGACAATTTTGAAAGAGACATGAACCCCTTTATTTATTTATTTTCGAATACATGGAAACAATATTTGTTTTCTAAATCAAGTAAAAACTAATCTTACTTATAACCAAGTAACCAACCATGAGCACTAAATCTAACTCCTACATTGTATTCATCAAAAATTCAATAGACATTATAATGTAACTAGCCTGCGAAATAAATAGATTGATGCACCAAAATATAATATCTAATACAAAAAAAAAATAAAAATAAAAAGACTAATCAGACTCTCTATGATCTTAAACGAGATTAATGAGGAAGAGAAAACGAGATTAATGCGCATACCTTGTTGCCTCTCAATGATGTGTAACTGTTTGATTATGAGAAATTGTAACTTGCTATAAGAGAGCTTCTGTTGTTTTAGAAAATTAGAGGTTTTTTTTTTGAACGGAGAAAATTAGGGTTTTTGAAAATCAATGGAAACTGGTTTATTTAAGTGAAATGTTTTAACACGGCCCATCCATCAAAAATAGAAAAAAGCCCACAAGAGTTTTTTTCCGTTTATTTGTTGTGTTTTTTACAATAAGCCCACCAATATATGGAAAAATTTGCTTTAAAAGGAGAATACTAGGGGTTTTTTTGGAAATATTTAAATTTATTTTATATTTACTTCCTTTTATTGATGAAGTTGAATAGTCATTTTAAAAAATCAAAATTTCCATTGGTTCTCAAAACCGCCTTTACTCCCTCCAGCGCTCCTCTCAAAACTCATTTCCTCCATTGGTTCTGAAGTTCAAGACGCTCTCAAGCTCTCAAGCTCTCAAGCTTTGGTACTCTCTCTCTCTCTCCTTAATCTGTCTCATCCTCTTCCTCATTAATCTCTTTTTTCTCTTCCTCCTTACTCTCACTTTTTCACAATATCTGTGCTTAATCTGTCTACGATTTAGGTATTGTAGGTTTAGGTATTATTTGATTGTCCTCGCAATTAGCTTATTGACTAACCTCGACTTGAGTTTCTATGTGGGATTAATGAACCAACTTGTAAAATTTCCAACTAACTGAACTTCGATTTGGTCGGACCAATTGTTTCATTTACATGTATGTGGACTAGTTCAATTTAAAGAATTGTTTCATTTGCATGTGCGTTGATTACTTCAATATAGGGAATTATGTGATTTCCATGTGTGTGGGTTAGTTCAATTTTGATTTACAAGTGTGTGGGTTTGTTCAAATTTTATTTGCATGTGTAATTTTTCGTTTGAGACCGTTTTGATTTGCAAATTGATCCTCTATAGGTCTGTCAAGTTCTTTTCAAACTTCATTTAGGATGATGCCTCCGAAGAGAAAACACCCAAGGTATGCTTGATTGTTGTTGATATTTGATTTCTAATTTGGTATATGGATAAGTGTTTTGATTTTTATATAAGACATGAATTTTTTGTGGCATCAGTGAAAAAACCCTTCACAACAAAAAGGCTCATCTGTCTCTATTAGGAACTGCATCAGATTAGCAGGTATAATCTTCTGACTTGTCCATATATATTAAATTATGTAATTAATTGCAATTATAAAGCTGCTAATTTAGTATTTGTTGAACTTATTTAGGATAACTGGTATGCGCCATGTAGTTTGGATCACCTCTATGAAGTGATAAAATGCTGTACAAGGTGTGACAAAAAGAGGAAAATATTGGAGGAATTTGGTTTTGGATGTTTGTTTCAGTACAAATGTAAGAATATTAGAAGGAGCATGTGTTCCTGGATCATAAAGAAGTTTGACCCTAAAACAAACTGTTTAACCATTTCTGGTAGGTAGACTATTTTGAAGCCCAAGCATGTTGAACATCTGTTGGGTTTTAAAAATGATGGCATTGATATTGAGGAGTATTATAATGAAAGTGATTTGGATGATGTGAATGTTGATGTGGGTGATTTGAGTATCGAGTATGATGATCTGGATGCAAAATCTATGAAGAACATGCTTCAAACCACTTCTCCTTAGGATCCTAATTTCAAGAGGATTCTAGTGTTATTTTTGATGACAGCTTTCTTTGCCCCCACCCCTGACAATAAGCCCAAGAAGTAATGGCTGGCCCTCCTAAGGGACATGACGAGTATCCCTCGTCTGAATTGGGGGAAGTTTATTTTTGACAACGCTGTTGCTGCAATTAAAGTACACAATGAGAAGCGCATCAACATAATGAGAGGCTGCATCTTATTTTTCCAAGTGAGTTTTATTTGCTTACAACTATTGACCAGCATTAAAGGGTTCATATGAAGATGTATTCATTTTAATTTTTGTTTGTTACTGGTTTGGATTATCTATAGGTTTTATTCTGTGAATAATCGACTCAAGTTCATCACGACGATTGTTGGAGAAGTGGAGTGCAAAGAATAAAGGATTGGGATGACGACAATGTAAAATTGCTCCACGGCTTTATAAAACAGAATTTGGGAGGCTATGGTGCCTCGAAGGTGATGTTATGTAACTTTGAATTTGAGGTTCCAAATAACACAAGTTATCTGACTTTTACTGAATTTAGTTGCTTTTTGTTGTGATTGATCAGTTGATGTTCAAAGTAGATGATTACAAGAAAAGCATAATAGGAAAGGTTCTCAATGATGCAAAGACGAGATTGGATAACGTGGAGAAGAAGTTAGAACTGATGCACGACGACATTGTTGGGATAAAAAATGATATGGCTACGGGATTGAAAGAGGTTACAGATTCAATTGAGTTATTGAAGAACAACATTATTTCTTTGGCATCAAAAATTCATATTTCCGACAACGATTCAGGAAGTGATTATGATGGGGTTAGTGGTGAATCTAAAGGTGGCGACGAGGACGAGGACGAGGACAAGGACTTGATGAATGTGCAACAAGTGAATGATGAGTCAGAAAATGATGAGTCAGAAACTGATGAGTCAGAAAATGTTGTGAATATCAATGATGGATCCACATTAGTACCTGAGCCAGTACTTGAGGCTCAAACTACTACAGATAAGAACAATACTGATGCATCCACATCAGTAACTAACCCGGTAGTTGAGGATGGAGCAAATGCGGACACGAACAAGAATGATGGATCCACAAAAGCATCTGACCCGGTACAACAGGCTGCAACTAATACGAACAAGAACAAGACTGATTCATCATTTATAGTTGAGGATGAAACTCATTTGGATGATGAAGAGAAAACTGAATCTGAGGTTCCAAATAAGATCAGTCCAAAGAAGGAAAAGGCTCCACCCCAAAATTTGCCTAAACCACCAGCAAAGAAGAGGGGTAGGCCAGCAAAGAAAAAAGTAGATGATCACACTACTCAACCTGCTGAGGTTCAAAATCACTCTAACCTTTTATTTAATTTAAAAAATTTCACTTAGTTTCTCTATCATGAATTATGTTTCTTTGTATAGGTTGGAGCTGGGATGGCTACTCAACCTGTCGAGGTTTACAATGACTTTAACCTTTTGTTTAATTTACTACTTTTCATTGAGTTTCTGTATCATGATTGATGTTTCTTTGTATAGATTGATGAGGATACCATAGAACAACCTCCTTCAGCACCAAAGATTCCAACCCCCATCTCCAACATCAGAGACTTGTTGGATTCAATTCCTGATCAACATAAGCATCTGTGTGAGTTTGTTTTCGATGAAAGCAAGGACATGAGGTGTGTCATATAAGATCTGTTATGAAGTTTCATATTAGAGTTACTAACATTTGTATTAGGAATGACTCTTGTTTACAATATGCAGTCAAGAGTTGTATTGTAACCAGTACTATGCGGCAAACAGGAATGACTTGAGGACCTATATCCTGGGCTGTCATTGAATGAAGCGGTAAGTTTGAAATGATTATCATTTGATTAATTAAGCATCAGTTCATTGTTTAATCAAAATTTTAATGTATGGGATGATATAATTAACAATTACGGTATCTTTTCATGCTCTTAGTCCATTGACTTGGTTGGGATAGAAAATGCATTATCTGATAAGGACATATTGTAT
The DNA here is from genome assembly GCA_038025085.1 of Tetragonia tetragonoides. Lineage (NCBI taxonomy): Eukaryota > Viridiplantae > Streptophyta > Magnoliopsida > Caryophyllales > Aizoaceae > Tetragonia > Tetragonia tetragonoides. Next base: position 32,578,370 of record CM076151.1, on the reverse strand, counting down.
GTTCCAGAAGAATCGGTGAGTATTCTCCCTTCTATAATAATTATGTTTCATTCAAAGTTCATGCAATATTTGTGTGACACTTCTTGTTGTTTGCATAACTCAACTTTTACAGAGAGTCTTGAAAATCCCCAAGAAATTATTGCCTGCCGATCTTAATGCATTGAAAAAGGTATCAGCTATCTAAATGATGTAAAATCTGTAAATATATAGTTGGTTTTCATTTAATGAAAAGTCATACCTTGCTTTCCATACAGATTTTCATTCCAATGCATACAAAGCATCTCGATCATTGGTGTTTGGTTGAGATCGAATTTGAGGGAATGATAACTAAATTCTATGACTCCTTGCCGAAACGATTGAATAGGCAGTGCAGTGAATCTGCCAAGGCTTTGGTAAATAATTGCTTCATTGAGTTTTCATGTTACATTTTCTTTAGCATGACATGTCAACATCTATGCCATTTATCAGGTTCAAAGAGTACACAAAGCGCTAGAAAAAGAGAGAAAAAAATGCAAGAAATTGGAAGGAATTATTGAATTTCCAATCAATTTATTAGATCTACCCAAGCAGGAAAACGGGTAGGACTGAATATGCCAATCAAGTACTTTTCCATTAACAAGTTGGATATTAAACATCCTTACCTTTCCCATATTGGCCAGGTACGACTGTGGAATGTTTGTAATCAAATTTCTTGAAGCACAAACTGAAGAGCAATTGTTGATCCATCATATTACGAGGTACAAAACTGAGGAAATTTAATTTTGTTGCTACATTGTATATTCTTATCATTACAAGTATTCAAATTGAAATTTACTATCACAGGATATCAAGGAGCATCGTCTGTTGACTTGTGCGCGTCTCATTGCAAGTGATGAAAACAAAATCAAAGATGCAATCCTCCGTGAAGCATTGCCAGATGAAAATTTGGATGTGTAGATTTTTGTGATGTACAGTGGCTGGATTATTTTGAGAAAGTGTACTAAAAACTTAGAAAGCTTTTAGTGGTGGATTCTGTGAAGTTCCATCATTTTGATAAGAAACTTTATGAACGATTGTGGTGTAAGATTATGCATGTTGGTGTAAGATGATGCATGTATTAATGTACTCGCAGTTGTATTGCTACTGAACAAACATTAACATCTAGTCAGACTCAATGTATTAATTTTTATGGTTCTAATTATTTGGCCTTGATTATTGCCATTAATTTGTTTGCACAATACCATATTAACCATGATCAAGTTCTATACTGGAACCTTAGGAGTCTGCTATGTCAGCACATTTAAAACCACTTCCAAGTTTGCACAATATCATAGCAGTTTATTTTTAATGTTTTAACCAAGGCCCAGAGAACGGTAATAACTGAATATAGCATAAACTATGCTCAATCTTTCATACTGGAACATTAGGCGCCTGACAGGCGCCTAATCATTGACACGCTAGGTCCTCACATGGGCGAAATCATTGTCATGACGACATGGGCGAAATCCTCACACGGACATTGTCATGGCGGGTCAGCCCAACATATAATCATTTTCAGTAATGACCAACTTTGTGGTTGGTTACCAGTATTATGAATCCGACATAGAATATCAATGCAGTTAATTAAAGGGGATGAATACATGTCAATACAAGGTTTGAGTTTGGGATTAATAATAATTGAATATATAAAAACCCATGACTGATGTTTCATACTGAAGCCTGAGGCACCTGTTAGGCGCAACGGCCTAATCATTGACCTCCTGGACCTATGTCATGACCCATGACATAGATAAAGATAGGCAAAATCCTCCCATGGACATTGTCATGGCGGGTCTGATAGCCAGCCAACAAAACATACAAACACTTTTAATCTTATGTTTGGTTGCAAGTGTAGATGAATCGGACATAGAAAATTAAAGGAGGTAAGTAAAGGGTACTCTGTAAAACGCGATGCTCGATCATAAAAAATCTTATCAAATTCCTATCTTTATTAAATCGCATAAACCTCAGCAAAACTATTAATAATAATAGTAATTAGACACCCAACTAAAAATAATAATAGTAATTAGACTTCAAACTAATAATAGTAATAGTAATTAGACTGCTAAGTTATCCAAGTTTTCAACACGATCAATGGCTTCAATAAACTCTGTCGCTTTATTGTACTTGCTTCTCACTAGCCGCACAATATACTTCAGCCTTTCAACTCGCATTTGCTCCGTCTAACCAATGCAGAAACAAAAGAGATAAATAAACTTCGCAAAGAATGGGAAAAATGGAAAAGTTTTCCTGTTAACTCATAACATAATCCTTTACTTACAGTGTAAAAAATATTTTCCCACTGATTCTTAGGGGCTTCACAGTACTTCAGAGTATACATTCCACAGTCATTGCTGTAAAGTAATCGAACCGAATATGAAAATGTTCATGTTTTACTTAAATTATTTAAAACAACGGAAATTACCAGTTATCTTGCTTCTTTGTATCGGAAACATAGATAGGGAACTTAGACCATTGACTAAAGGTTCCAAGTTCAGGATGATCCTTGTAACACTCAATTGCCTTTGTTACCTGATCATGGCAGTGATTTGGTTACATTAGCATCATCTGCGTGTCAGTTAGAATGATATATAAATAGTGTAAAAACGCAATAATAACTTACCACTTCGTAAACTAGGTCAACTCGTCGATCCTTTGATTTATTAGAATGTAAAAGTCAGTAATGATATCCCAGTTGAATCAATAATCAATTGTCATAAATGACTTTACAATAAATAATTCTTTACTTACCACATCTTCAGCTATGGCATCTCCTACATCATTCACTATCAATGAGTCCAACAAGTACATTGTTTTATCAGGTATATCGATCACGGTCACAAACCAGTGACCTGCAAGCCCATCATGAATCGGGATATAGACCTACAAATATTTCATATTTAGTCGAAAATTTCATTGCATATGAAATTGTAAACTAATTTTGTACTACGAATTCAAAACAACAAACCTGCTAAGCTTTGCCACAACCGTCATATAGGAAATGCTTAACAACCCCACTACAGTATCCAGGTATCCCTTTATCCGCATTTGGGCTTCCAGTTGTAGGATAAGTTTTTGTGACAAACCGCTGAATGTAACATATATGTCTGGAAATGATTACAAATTGCAAACTACAGGAATCATATACGTACAATTTTTTCACTTCATTAAATACCTAGAACTGTGCAGGCAAATACAATATTTTGCATTCTTGCTCCATTGCTCTCAGTCGCAAATCATATAATGCTAAGTCAAGACACTATAATGAAACATAATTGTTATTTTATGTGGAACATAATACCTGAATGTAAAATAGATGACGATTTAATCAACGAGTCATACCCAATCAGATATCCACATGTCTGGAAAGAATCTCAAAGAAACACCCAAAGCAAGACCCTCACAATACCCAATAGGTTCGTACAAGCAAATGATATTCTTATGCTGCGACCGATATATGAATGAGACTATCCGAGCTTCGTCTTCTGTCAGATTGTTTAAGTATCTTTCATATAAATTGGTTGGTCCTACCGTTAAATGATCAATCTACAATACAAAAACATTATCGATGGAATTATTTAATGTGAGTTATATAATTGTTCCTAACTATAACAATTTTCATGCCATATTTTATACCTTGTTATGTCGACGTGTGGGGGTGGGCTTTGGTGTTGAGATATCTTCTAGTACTTCCAATTCATCCCCCTTATCAACCTGGATATTGGAATTCAAACCAAACTAATAAAATGAGTTCAAATAGATTGGACAAACCTATCAATTTCATTTAATTATATTAAATAACACTAGAACAAACCATATTATTTGTCTTCCTTGAAGCTCGCTTTGCAGGAGTCAATTTACCAGCAGATGGAGTACTTGCAGCACTCTTAGAAGCCTTTGGCCGAACTGGTTTCTTTATGCTATACTTTGGCTTTTGAATTCTTTTGGGGGATTCTCGAATTGTAATGGGATTGTCTCTAATGGAAGCTAATCCATTATTGTTAAACAAACTCTTTTCAAAATCAAAATTTAACAAATCTTTGGGAATATTAAAGCCACCATTGCCAACAACCTTTTCAACCTCAACACCCTTAACACCATCATTATTTTGATCACAATTCAAATTTAATTTCCTTTTGCTAGTTTTTTCAGCAGGACTCATAAAATCTTCAGTTAGATGGTTTACAAATGGAGAAGTTGAAAGGCAATGTGACGGAGTATCATTTTTGTTTGTGGCATTGCCTTTACGACCTTCTAGTATGTCTAATATCTTGAAGAGACTATCCTCTATAGTATTAAATTTACTATGAGCAAAGAATTTGAAAAATTCAAAATTAGTAGCAAACTTCTGAATAGATTCAGCGCAATCACACGTGTGTTGACCGTGGTAATTCATCTGCAACATTTATTTTCGAGAGTCAAACCTTGTAACTTGAAGACAATGAACGATAAAATTTACAATTTTGATTAAAGTCAAACCATGCAACAATTTATTTTTACTTACATTGATATTGGCTTTTCCGTTTCCGAAGTGCTTTTGATCCATAACTTGCAAACCAATATCTCTGGTACTTGGCTGTCACTATCTTGATGAACGTGATGTTAATGTGGTAGAGAACGTGAGTTTAAGAAGGGTTATAGGTATTTTTTTAAACTTTCTATATATAATGATGGTTTCACAAGGTAATAATATCTCTTAACCCTAGTAATTTCCGGAAATTATTTTATTCACTAATACTAAATGGTTCTAACTATAGCAACAACTTTTCCTGAGAAGCTATAATCTTGACCCAAAAGATATGATAAATTACATCAATGACTGTAACTGAATATAACTTTCTTTCTTTTTTACGCAAGTAACGGGGATAAATAAAAGGGAAAGGATTCTAAGCTAAGAGTTGTGACTGTAACAATATTCTGTTTGATCGAAATATTATCTTCAGCAACATTTTAGGAAACATTTAGTAACAAATGGTAACTAATATAACTGAGATCACGTATATGTTAGCAATAAGCCTGAACCAGAGAAGTTCAAATAGGGGTTGAATATGGTCAGTCATCTCCACGTTTTCCGCCAAATTAGGACTATTTCCCTCTTTTTACTCCATTTCCACGTTTAATTTTTCGCTGAATTAGGATTATTTTCCTCTTTCTAATCCATCATGGTTAAGAGGATTAAATTAAAAGCAATAGTAAAGAATAGTTTACATAAAATAAAAATAATGTTAATTAGAACTCAAAATTAATGTTCATAATAATAACCAAAATACTTGTCACCATTGACACATCAAAGAAGCTGAAACACAACAAATAAAATTATTTATCTACCCGACACAATTCCGCCAAGAAAGTTTTTAACCAATTTTTTTTTTTTTTTTGAAAATGATATAAAGAGATTTGAATATCAAACTATTATCATTCCTAAAGCCCTTCTCCCATGCAGAACGGTGTAATTTGTATCGGCTTTTTGAACGAGTGAAATCTACGGATTCATGGGCGATATTACTCAAGTTCTTGCAAACCATAGCAAAGTTCTTCTTGCTAGGACCTTCAACTTTAGGAAAGATATGGAACATGAGGATATTCTCCATACTCTCGCCCCTGACTGAAATGGATCAGGATAGCCTTCAACACAATGCTTCAAATTCTTCAAATCTCTCTCCATCTTAACTTACTAATATCGCACATCAAAACCAAAAAAAAAAAAAAAAAAAAAAAAAAAAAAAACTTACAGCAATTAATTACTCTTAATAATCGTCAAATATAGAGAAGTAAACTACTTTTGGAATAAAAAGAGGACACGTACCTGGATTCTTGAAGAACTTCAATATATATGGCGGTTAATGATGGAAAGGTTTCGTAAAGAGAGAAAACAGAAGTATGAAAACAAAAGGGTGGTGATGTGCCAAATAAAAATCACATCGCTAATTGTATTGTAATAAGAGTACTATATATGAAAAAAAAAATTAATACGCTTTTTTCACCAATCTACTAGGAGATGATCCATTCCATAAATACGCTTTCTTCAACAACTTACTAGGAGATGATCCATCCATTCCAAAAAGACGCTTCGTTAGAAAAAATTATTCAATAATAATAATAACAACATTATTATTATTATTATTATTATTATTATTATTATTATTATTATTATTATTATTATTATTATTATTATTATTATTATTATTATTATTATTATTATTATTATTATTATTATTATTATTATTATTATTATTATGTACTCATACTATCTAAACTATGATGCATCATACTTTGGTAGGGTATATGCCCAAGCTACTATAACCGGAACACGTACACATACTATATAAACTATAATGCCTCATACTTGGTAGGGTGTATGCCCTAACTAGTAAAGCCGGAACACGTACTCATACTATCTAAACTATGATGCCTTGTACTTTGTAGGGTGTATGCCCTAACTACTAAAGCCGGAACACGTACTCATACTATCTAAACTATGATGCCTCGTACTTTGTAGGGTGTATGCCCTAACTACTAAAGCCGGAACACGTACTCATACTATCTAAACTATGATGCCTCGTACTTTGTAGGGTGTATGCCCTAACTACTAAAGGCGGAACACGTACTCATACTATCTAAACTATGATGCCTCGTACTTTGTAGGGTGTATGCCCTAACTACTAAAGCCGGAACACGTACATGTACTCATACTATCTAAACTATGATGCATCATACTTTGGTAGGGTATATGCCCAAGCTACTATAACCGGAACACGTACACATACTATATAAACTATAATGCCTCATACTTTGTAGGGTGTATGCCCTAACTAGTAAAGCCGGAACACGTACTCATACTATCTAAACTATGATGCCTTGTACTTTGTAGGGTGTATGCCCTAACTACTAAAGCCGGAACACGTACTCATACTATCTAAACTATGATGCCTCGTACTTTGTAGGGTGTATGCCCTAACTACTAAAGCCGGAACACGTACTCATACTATCTAAACTATGATGCCTCGTACTTTGTAAGGTATATGCCCTAACTACTAAAAGCGGAACACGTACTCATACTATCTAAACTATGATGCCTCGTACTTTGTAGGGTGTATGTCCTAACTACTAAAGCCGGAACACGTACATGTACTCATACTATCTAAACTATGATGCATCATACTTTGGTAGGGTATATGCCCAAGCTACTATAACCGGAACACGTACACATACTATATAAACTATAATGCCTCATACTTTGTAGGGTGTATGCCCTAACTAGTAAAGCCGGAACACGTACTCATACTATCTAAACTATGATGCCTTGTACTTTGTAGGGTGTATGCCCTAACTACTAAAGCCGGAACACGTACTCATACTATCTAAACTATGATGCCTCGTACTTTGTAGGGTGTATGCCCTAACTACTAAAGCCGGAACACGTACTCATACTATCTAAACTATGATGCCTCGTACTTTGTAGGGTGTATGCCCTAACTACTAAAGCCGGAACACATACTCATACTATCTAAACTATGATGACTCGTACTTTGTAGGGTGTATTCCCTAACTACTAAAGCCGGAACACGTACTCATACTATCTAAACTATGATGACTCGTACTTTGGTGGGGTATACGCCCTAACTGCTATAGCCGAAATACTTACTCATACTATCTAAACTATGACGCCTCATACTTTGGTAGGGTATATGCCCTAACTACTAAAGTCGGAACACGTACTCATACTATCTAAACTATAATGCTTCATACTTTGTATAGTACTCATACTATTGTATAGGATATATAATGCCTCATACTTTGTACGTAGGGTATATGCCCTAACTACTAAGGTTGGAATACGTACTCACACTATCTAAACTATATATGATGCCTCATAAGTTTGGTGGGGTATATTCCCTAACTACTATAGCCGGAACACGTACTCATACTATCTAAACTAAAACCTCATAGTGGAAATGGTATATATCCTAATATATCATACATCTTTAACAATAATAGATTGCATTCTATTTTAATCCGTTACAGTTAATATATACATTGGCTATAGCTATTCCTATACGTCCTCATTAAGATAGGTTATTGTTTTCAAATAATTGAATGTCTAAACAGGCGCCATTTTTTTCGGCAAATTTTCCTTTTTTCAGCCAAATATTTTTAAACGTATATGAGGGCGCCAGTGTTTGCGCCATTCTTTCCAAATCTCGAGCCAATGTGTTTGAAATTAAATTAGGGCGCCAGTTTTTCCAGTGAACCATTTAATTGTACGTTGGGCCTGGCCTTTTCTTTCACAATTTTTGTGAGTAGTTATTTCAAGCTCAAGCCAATCTGTTTTAATTAGAACCAATCTTTGGGCCCATCGTGTTAGGCATTCTAAAACATGTTTGATTTCACTAAGGCCCAAGACATGTGTGTGCAAGCCCATACAGAACAAAATTAAATAATTTTTTTGCTAGTGAATATAGAATAAAATTCATTAAATCCATATAAATGGACCATATTGTATTTTTAAATTATTGCATGTATGTATTCCTATTAAAAAAAACAATGTATACGATAATGATTAATCCCATGTCGTTCGTAATGTGAATTTGAACTATGAACGTGCATCTTTCATTAGCATACGCTAATCATATGAAATATCTCCAATCAACTCATATCAAGTAATCTATTAACTATTCCAAATAATAACCCTAAATGCAACTCAATACCTCTTTGTCTACTTCTCCACTATGAAGCTTAACTAATGCAACTATGATACCAACAAGGGTGGTGGTGTAGTGGTTTTCCTAACTTGTTCCGAAGTGGTTTGGTAAGACAATGTCATGTGTTAAAATCCATATCCACCTATGATGTACCGGGGGGTGTGTCGATCGCCATCCACATACACCCTTTTATTGACAAGCAAAATAATGCAACTATGATATCAATACCTCAACCTAACGTTATATCATGGTAACTCCGCAATCTAAAGCATACCCTCAACCTATATCTTAGAGTTTCAACACCATTACGTCATATCATGGTAATTCCACAATTTAAACATTATAATACTAGTATGCATGATAATTCATCCAAATATATCCTAAAACTTATACGGATATGTCCAATCATAATTCCCATCATTTGTAAAGGTCCATATTGACTATATTGTTTGTGTGTGTTCTAGCAATTAATAGTAACAAATATATTTCATTAAAATATACTTAGAAATTTACTCACAAATCTACAAATATTATATTGGATTAGTTAGTTTTACAAATTTAACATTTTTTTACGAATTTACAAATAATGAATTCGATTAGTTACGACTAGTTTATTTAATGGCTTTACGCAGTTATTAAAACCACCAAGGCAACAGTCGGTTTACATTTAAATAAATGGCGCATTTTTTGAAATTCAAATTTTTTGAAATTGAATGGGAGCTTTTTTTCTATTGGTCCAAATGGATGGGAGATTTCTAAAAACACATTAAATACAAAAATAAAACTTTCCGGTTTTGTCAAACAAATATATATACAGAATATTTATTAATTCCATTTGTCTATGACCTAAATTGATTCCCCTTTTCTCTCAAAAAACTGTCCATCTTCTCCCAAGATCAACGCGTAGTATCGCGTACTTTCTTTGCCAAATCAAATTTGGGCGATAATTTGAACTCGTTCTCGGTAAGATCTTCTTTTTGGTCTTCAATTTCATGTTAATTTCACTTCAATTTTGTTCTTTTGCAATGGAACTGCTACTTGTTATTGTTGTCTTCAATTTTGAAACTTAATTCGTGCAATATATTGGTTTGGGTTCAAGTTACTTGTCACTTATTCGAATTATAGTTTCATGTAATTGCATGTTAATGGGTTGATGTTCAATTTCAATCTAATTTTATTGAGAAGCTTCTTGGTTAGGGTTTGTAATGAATGGTTTGATTTTCAAGTTCAATCTCATTTTATTGAGAAGCTTGTTAGTTTGGGACTTATGGTTTGTTTCTTGTCCGATTAAATGTATGATTTTTTTCGTGTCCTGTTTTTATGTTTTCTGTTTTTGTTTTTTTTAGATTCCCTATCATCCGCTGGTTATATCTTCCTATAATTTGACAAATAGTATAGGGATGGATGTGCTGTGGATAAAATCTTCATATACCTGATGAGTATGAAATGACTGTTTTTTAGTTTACAATTCAATGGTTTTATTCAGTTAATGTACTTTAGTACTGTACTCTGGTATGTGGTTTTAATTACTTGTATTGTCCTTGTAGTTTCAAAATGACGCCAAAAAAAAAAAGACAAGAAAGCAAAAACACAACACAAGTGAATCCTCAAATCACACCAAGAAGAGGAAACTTAGATCTCATGGGGATGATGATCCGGAAGAAGGTAATGATAATGCTCTTCCTGTAAAGCAAGTGAAAGATTCAACTTATCTTGATAAATTTTTGAAAATGTTTGCAAGTAGGGATATATGTAATGGTAGGCATATTAATTTTGAATCGTTCGCTGAAGATGGATTGGAATGTGTGTCATCTTGGTTTGAAGACCAAGGTTGGATACCGTTAATGACCAGTGTCACTAATGTTTACCCGAATCTGGTTAGGCAGTTTTACACACATTTCGACACTTCGAATAAGGATGATGGTGTGATTAAAACTTGGGTGAAAAATAAGGACATAGTAATTGATGCAAAGTTATTATCTTGCATTCTAAAGATTCCAAATGATGGTGTGTTTGATTTTCCTGGTAAAAAGTGGAGCAAGCACCCTCTTTTTGATAGACACGCTTGCATACGATTTCTGTTGGATGATGAAGATCTTCTAGATAGGGAGGACAAGCCATCCATGGATGCACTTGACTGGGATGTGCGATTACTTCAGCTTATTCTTAGTAAGACCTTCATTCCCAGGGATGGTAATAAGAATTCCCTAACATATCTTGATGTCTTTGACATGTACTGTGTTAAGAATAAGATAAAAGTGAACATGCCTCTCATAATGATTCATTACATGTTCTCTGCCCAACATCAACGTAAGATAGCTCTCCCATTTGGTATGTGACTGACCTATGTATTTGAGCATTTTGGACTTGATTTTTCCATTGAGCCTGTTCTCCTCGTTGAGGACCTAAAAGGTCAGTCTGGGACTGTAATTGATATTAGGACTCTGACCAAAGATATGAAATATAAAAAGAATGAGGAAGGTCAGTGGGTCAAAATCAAATCAAAGAACACAGCTGCAAAAAATGTGAGATTGGATGGTAGTGATGATGATTATGTGGGAATGGTACCACCTTTGGAAGATAATGTTAATAGACAACCAGTTCTAGATGATCGTCTGATCAGGACTTTGTTGTACAACAACCAGCTATTGCAATTGACATTGCAACATGTGTTTAAAGATCAGCTTCCCGATACTGTATTGGAAGGCAATTGATTACGTCAAAGAAAGGTTGGGAAATAACCCTGGAATTAACACTGCTGAGAAGTCTCCGTTGAGTAGTTCAAGTAGTTCAAATAGGTCAGTTAGGTCACGTAGTGAAAGTAGTGACGAAAATGTGTTCGATGTTCCTACCAAGGCCAAAGCAAAACCAAAGGTTAGACATCAACATGTCAAGCTGTCTTGAACTACTTTTTGATCAGTTATGTGTAATTATCTATATTTATTTGTTTATCTATATTTCATGTGTAGCTAATCATTCTGAAGAACAAGATTGACTGACATGTTGGTGAAGCATAATGGGAGATTGTGCTCAAAGATAATGGATGCAATTAGTTTAGCTATATCTAAACTTTTCGAAGGAAGCAACTGAATTTTTTTTGTAATATACACTTTCATTTTGCTGCTGCCGGTCTTTGACGGCAAATTTTTGGGATAACAATATTGTAACTGAACTACCAATTGCTCATTACTCTAGTCTTAATCCTTGGTATATGATAACTAATAAATCTGTTAATTACAATGATTAAGTTAAGTTCCCTTGTGACCGATTTCAACATTAGCTACAATGCATTTAGTTCCGGTTACTAAATTGTATTAATATAATATGAAGTTTTATTACGTAAAGAATAATCCAAACTATTAACTTTATTAGTTACAATGTATAGTCCTTGCTCCATTTAGATATCCCCTTGTTCCAACGTAACATCCATTTCAACTAATTCTGCACTGTTTAGTTACGATAATATAGTATGATACTTATAATGATGGAGTCAAGGTAGTATTATGGCTGATTTTCACATTAGCTAGAGGTATTTAATTCTGCTCAGATGATTGTATCAATAAACAATGGTGAAATTACAAAGGAAAATAATATATCGCAACTATTAACGTTATTAGTTACGGTATTTAATCCTTATGCGCAATATCCCCTGAGCAATCCTCAGTTAGTTGCGAACTAATAAATCTGTTAATTACAATGATCAAGTTAGGTTCCCTTGTGACCGATTTCAACATTAGCTACAATGCATTTAGTTCCGGTTACTAAATTGTATTAATATAATATGAAAGTTTTATTACGTAAACAATAATCGAAACTATTAACGTTATTAGTTACAATGTATAGTCCTTGCTCCATCTACATATCCCCTTCTTCCAACGTAACATCCATTTCAACTAATTTTGCACTGTTCAGTTACGATAATATAGTATGATACTTACAATGATGGAGTCAAGGTAGCATTATGGCTGATTTCCACATTAGCTAGAGGTATTTAATTCTGGTCAGATGATTGTATCAATAAACAATGGTGAAATTAAAAGGAAAATAATATATTGCAACTATTAACGTTATTAGTTACAGTATTTAATCCTTATGAGCAATATTCCCTGAGCAATCCTCAGTCAGTTGCGAACTAATAAATCTGTTAATTACCTTGATCAAGTTAGGTTCACCTGTGACCACTTTCAACATTAGCTACAATGCATTTAGTTCCGGTTACTAAATTGTATTAATATAATATGAAGTTTTATTACGTAAAAAAGAATCGCAACTATTAACGTTATTAGTTACAATGTATAGTCCTTGCTCCATCTACATATCCCCTTCTTCCAACGAAAAATCCATTTCAACTAATTCTGCACTGTTCAGTTACGATAATATAGAATGATACTTACAACGATAGAGTCAAGGACCAACTATGATGGATTTCTACATTAGCTAGAGGTATTTAATTCCGCTCAGATGATTGTATCAATAAAATATGGTTGAATTACAAGGAAAATAATACATCGCAACTATTAACATTATTAGTTACAGTATTGAATCCTTGCTCCATATACATATCCCCTTATGAGCAATATCCCCTGAGCAATGTGATTTTCGATATACCTTATTTCCCTCAGTCAGTTGCAAATCTGAGTTGTACTTAGTCACAACTATATATTCCATAAACTAGTTGTAACTCTTTTAACAGTTAGTCACAATAACTACTACTTTGTTTTACTTAAATTGTTAAACATTTTACTTGTTTTGCATCTACGGAGCTGACCCACTTAAGCCCTAGGCGCGTGTACTGCATTTGCTGGTCGCCCACTATTCAATTTTTGAACCCTACCCGATTAACATTCACATTCACACTCATACCTTCCCTGCCCGAATAACTCAAATCAATTCCTCTATCTCACTCAACAATGGCTGTCTACCGCCATTGGAGAAGGCTCTACCTCACTCAACCATGGCCATGGAGAAAAACGACATTGATGAAGCATCTACCTCATGCATATACAAACAGCCAATTCTATCATTAGTATAGATAACTTCAACATAAAAATTCGAAATACATGATAAGCAAGAACAATTTCCGGCCATGGAGTAGCCATATTATGAAAATTTGAAATCCAATTAAGTTCTAAAACGATGGTTCACCTTAGTTTATTATACAAATCATTGAATTTTTCTTTTAACAGTTTTTCCAGCCATGAAAATGGTGGTCTCAATGTTCATGATGCTTCCAGCCATGAAAATGGTGGTCTCAATGTTCATGTAACTCATCTTAATATTCCCAGCCATGAAAATGTTGGTCTCAATGTTCATATAAGTACTTGTTATTCTTTCATTAAAAACCGTTGATGACAACTTATGATGGTGGTGCATAGTAGTGTATTGTAGGAAGATATGCATTAGATACTAAGTGGCCACTTTTTAAAATTAATTTCGCATATTAGAAAAATAATATTAGGCTATTTTATTGAATTTCAGAAATTAATTATGGGCATTTTTTTGGTCAAAGCAATCAACGGTGGAGATGAAGATCGTCGGCTCCCAATCATACTTATGGTGGTTACATTTGCCAGGTAGCCACTATACAAATGGTCATATATATATAGAATAGAGTTCAGATGAGAAGGCAAGCTACAGTGAGATGCTGAGAAGTCATCTGGTCCGTTCAATCGGGCCCATCCAACGGCCTACATATATCGCGTGTCATTAATTTTATCGTATTTTATTTCTGCCAGCTTTAAGTCGAGATAGAGTTTGGTCAAAATTTTCTCTCTCCTCCCTGCTTCTCCTTGTGCAAATTAACGGTTCATCGTATATTCTCACTCCTCCATCTTTGTACTGAAACAAGACCTTATTTCTCCTTTGCGTTATTAAACTCTCCCTCCAATGTTCCACCTAGGTAATGCAAATTTGTAGTGAACTGGAATTGCAGATCCGATCTCCTTCAATTACCAAACACGGAATTGAAACTTTGGCGAGCAAACTCAGGTTTGAGCACTTGGAGATGCAAATTTGGGGCGAGAATTTGATTCGCACATTGGTATGCCATCAAATTTTAATGTTGTTTCTGATTTTGATACCATTTTTTATGTTAATTATTATTCTATCAAAATTTAAAGTACTTTATATTGTGCGATTCATTTAGGTTTAGGGTTCATGACTTTAGAGTATGAGATTCATCTAGGTTTAAGATTTTGACTTTATTTGTTGTAGTCTATTTGATATTGGTAATATGAAAGATCGAAGGACATATGAGTTGAAAGATTTATTATTGTACATAACTTTGAATTAGTGGTAGTTATTGAGAGCATAAAAGAAAAAAAAAAGAAGAAAAACTGGGATAATTATAACCTAACAGAGGGTCTCTTTTATGAGAATTTAGGGTCACTTTTATTGTAACTAAAGATCACTTTTAGAACTATACAAGAGATTTTAAGTGTTGCAATTGCATTAGACATGAACCATACCTAGTCAAACAACATGAAGAATCCTGATAATCTGATTTAAGAGTCCATAACTTTAAATCCTCAACTTCTATTAAGGGTCATTTGGTAAGCCTTCATGGGTCACTTAAAGTGTATATCATGCCTATAATTCTTTTTTTTTCTCTTCAAATTATTTAGCCAAATAGTTATGCACACAGAAACAAAGAATCTGATGCTAAATGCAAAGTAAGAAAAAGCACCAAACAATCAAAGCATAGGATTGCGACACTGCTTGAGGTAAGTCGATACAAACACCTACTTGTATGTGCAAATGAAGGTCACTTTTTAGTTAAAGAGGGGTCACTTTTTAGTTAACAGAGGGGTCATTTTTTAGTTAACAAAGGGGTCACTTTAAGTTATGAATCTTGTTAGTTCAAAAAATACAATGCTGAAATTGCATATTGGCTGAAGTCACTTGATAGTTTGACATATCTTTCTTTTGCCCATGTGTGTTTTCTCAATAAAACTTTCCTGGATGTCATTAGAATTAAAGTATGGAAGTTGAATAATAGTGTATTAATTTTGGATTACTCTGCCCATCATCCTTCTTCATAGAATTTCTTACCACTTCATTAATGCTTCTCTATGTATTGTGTTAGCTTGTGTTGAGACTGTTATGCTGAGTTTCGTAATCAGATACACGCTTCCTTGTTTTCATCATTGACTCCAAGTGGTGTAAATCTTCAAAGAAGTTGCTAATCAGGTGCACGTCTCCTTCTTCTCATCATTGATTCCAAGTTAATCAAACATGTCATCTCTGTCTTAAAATTTTGTTTTCTTTCATTGTTGATAGTATTTGTTCTGATATCAGCCTTTTGCTCCCATTTTCTTCATGATCCCTAGTATTGATTGGATTTTGATGTTATAATTAGCCAAAAATAAGGGTCACTTTATGTTATGAAATAGGTAACTTTATAGAATGAAGGGGGTCACTCAGCATGATGGCATCTCATTTGTTGGTTGTCTAGTGGAGCAGCAACAGAGCATTTGAGAGTAGATGCAGCAACAAACCTGCTGATGCAGCAACAACCAAACAATTGACAACAGGAAAAAGAAACACTGAATTTGATAGTAGATCGTCAATAATTTAAGGCCACTTGTATGAGTATTTAGGGTCACTTTAAACAGAAATTAAGATACCTTTTAAAGTGACCCTTTGTTTTCAAATTAAGATACTTAACTCTCAGTCACTTTTATTACTTGTTGGGTATATTTTCTCTATCTCGTGGTGCTAACTGTCTAGTTTTATTGAAGTCCTTAGCAGCATTCACATATGTCATTTGTTTATGTGATTCATGCTTTATTGTTTAGTTTTATTGAAGTCCTTCGGCCAACCTGTGATGCTTCATTGTTAAATTTTGTTCAGAGGTGCTTAGTAACATGCTATGTTGTTCAATTATTGCTTGCATAATGGAAATATATATATAGGATGTAAAGAATAAAACACTAATATCTTGTGAGATACATAAGCCCGTATTGGTATGGACATGGAAGCCTGTTAGCTCAAATGGTAGAGCAATGTGCTTTGCATAATGAATGTAGGTTCGAATCCTACATAGGCTACTACTACTTGATAATTGTGGTCACTTTCCGTTGTGTGAGAGATTATTTATAGGATGGTGAAAGAAAAGTAAGTATCAATATCTACAAACTAAAAATTAAAAGTAAACCTCAATAATATTGTGGTGGTACTTTATAAATAGAGAAGGGTCAGTTTTAATACCGCGGAGGGTCATTTTTAATACTATGCAGGGTCACTTATACAAAACTGGAAGAACAATGTCGACATCAATAAACTAACAATTCAAAGTAAACCTCAATATCAGTAAACTAAAAAAATAAAAGGTAAGTTAACACTAAACCTCAATAAAAATGAGGGGTCACTTTAAAAACAAAGGAGAGTCACTTATTGGACAACCGAGGGTCACTTATAAGACCGTGAAAGGTCACTTATAAGACCAATAAGAGAGAATGGTATATCTTGCATTAACATTTCCTATACCAAGTCATACACAACAAAGATTAATCATGCATAAAAACTATAAAAGTTTCTCCTTAAACTAAGGATTGGTGATTTATACAGCCTATGTGGGAGTCGATCCCACATCTTTTGTGCAATCGCACAATGCTCTTCCATTGAGCTAATAGGCTTTAAGAAAAAAAAATTAAAAAAACATGACTTTCCCTATATATGACCCTTTCCTGTTTTGAAACATCACTTTTCAGGTATGTATGAATGCCCCATGAGTCAAGATGTCAAGTTATCTGGAAACAAAGGATGTAGTATACTGCTTTGCCAAGCTACACTAGATAGCATGTGTATAGCAACAGCACTTCTACACCAGCAGCCAACTTAATTTCCATCAAATTATTCAAACGATCACACTAATAATAAAACAAGGAATAATGTCATTCTTTTTTTTTTTTTTTTGAAGGGACATGTCAGTATCAATAAACAAAAAGGCTAGAAGCAAATTTGTAAAACATTGATGTGGTCACTTTAACAGGAGAGAGGGGTCACTTATAAAATTTCTTTGACTACTCCCAGAACATAGTAGAAGAGCAAGAGTCTCAGATGGCCATTTCAAATGACAGATACCTCTGGGAATGCTTATTTGTCAATTGGAATAGACTAGGCTGATTTAATCCTAGGTAATTAGTTATCCTCCTCTATGCAAGGGAAGCAACAAAACATTGCAAATTTTCTTCACTTCTAGCAGACACTAAACAAAATAAATTATTATGGGAAAGAAGCATTGATCCAGAACATGTCAGCTAAAACAAGCCCATGGAATGCTTATAAGGACACATGATCAACTGAACACCTGAAGGCTGAAGCACAATAACCTCACTTGCAAGACACACATTGCAATTAGAGTCACAATGAGACCCATTGCCCAGGTACACTAGATATAAGTTGAATAAGTGCTCTACCAATGATGAACATATGCACATTTCTTCGAATCATCCAAATTATGAAACCCAACACCATCAAATACAGAATAAAGAAAACGTAAAGTGCACGAGAATGGTAGGCAAACTTCTGAGGAAAAACTCAAAGAACTCCAGAAGCTGGGCATATTTCCTAGATCACACACCCTCCCAACATAACCAAAACTTTCTTTTAACATAACAAAAGTCTTTCCATGCTACAAGGAAGCCTCTGAATTGGGCAAAAATTGACAAGTAGTAATCCAAAGCCCAGATTTGCCTCCCCTAATTGAACAGTGTCTTTCAAGCTAAATGATTGTGACAACAAATAAATAAAAAAAACTATCACAAATGGTCACTTTTTGATGTATAAAGGGTCACTTTTCGATGTATAAAGGGTCATTTTTTCTTTGTATAAGGGGTCACTTTGAGTAGCTAACCTAAATTTTTACATTAAAATGTATGCCAACAGTTGGAAATTCATGATTTTCAGTGCCTTCTCTTCAGTGCCTTCATAAGGCACATTTAGATCACAAATAGGCATTATGTTTAGGCGTTACGGCAAGGCTGTTGAGTTGGTTTTGCCACAAAAGGGGTCACTCCTAGACATGCTTAGGCATTAAGAGAGAGAGAGAGAGAGAGAGAGAGAGAGAGAGAGAGAGAGAGAGAGAGAGAGAGAGAGAGAGAGAGAGAGAGAGAGAGAGAGAGAGAGGTCACTTCTACCTCTAAGCAAGGTCACTTAATGAACATAGTAGCAACAAAATTAATATCAACAAATTAAAAGTAAATGAGATGAACAACCCAATTTATTACCAAAATCAAGATAGAAAAAAGGAGTGAACAAGAGGGGTCACTATTACAAACACTAATGTACCTAATAGAGTTCATGACACTACAGGAGTTAATTTAGTTCAAAATTTAATTTGAACAAAAACCTAGCTCCCAATTTCAATCGCAAAAACAAGAGTAGATATCAACTAATATAACAAATACATGAACTAGAACCGTAGAAAATCAAAGATAACCTAGAAATCAAACATAAACATCGAAAAAAACCACCTAGCTAGAAATCGAACAAAGTACATATTATAGACAACGAAAAAACCCTAGAAATCGACATAGACAATGAAAAAGAACACCTAGAAATTGAAGATGGACAAAACTTAAACCCTAGAAATCGGACAAAGCACAAAATTTGAGTGATACTTGCCTAGAAATCGAACAAAGTACAAAATTTGAGTGATACTTACCTAGAAATCGAAAGCCAAACTGCAATTGTGAGCTCAATCTCTCTAGAATCGACATCTCAATTAATCTCTTCTCTCTTGCGTAGTCTCTGCCTTCACTGTCTCCAGCCATGAAAATAAAACAAGCCCAAAGACTGGAAGAGAGAACGAGAAATTAACCCAGTAAGTAAAAAGAAAGTTGCGACTTATTACCAAAATGCCATTAATGATGTAATTCGAACCCTTAGATCTGCGTGATTGAACGGACCAGATGACTTCTCAGCATCTCACTGTAGCTTGCCTTCTCATCTGAACTATATATATAGTCCAGTTCTGGTGTGAACCAATCCCTTAGTGCGAACTATGCGAACAAACAATCACAGCCGTTCATCTCGTTTTATGCAGCTAATAACAAAATCACGTCCCTTCATCTCTGCTATACACTTAAGAACAAAAACCACGCTTCTCTTCACGCACGCTCACTCTCTCTCCTCCCAAAAGTGACTCTGTCTCTCTCACTGAAACGATCTGGTCACACCCAACAACGCGACTCCATTAACAACAAGCTTCCATTTTCGTCCAGTTAGTCTCCTCTTGGAGTCCAACGGTTTCGTGCTTCAAATTTTACTGAATCGGTAAATTTCTATTCCAGGTTCATCTTTCTCTCTCTTCCCTCAAGTTGTAATTTTTATGAATTAGGGTTTTGCTGCAATTTCATTTAGTTCCAGGTCAAATTCTGCAATTTCATTTAGTTGCAGGTCAAAATCAGTGGCTTTCATTCATAATTTGATCCCTAGTGCCCTATTGTTTGAAGTAGGATTGTTGTGGATGGAATTAGTTTCTCTATAATTTTTTTTTATTGTATTTCCCTGCTTGAAGGCTTATTTGAATATTGTTGTGGATGGAATTAGACACCAAATTAGCAATTTCTGAATTTGCTAATTCATTGGATTGCATTTTGCGTTTGTCATTCCTGCCTACGTTTGATCAATGAAGTGGACCTTTTTTTTTGCAAATTTGGTATATAATAAGCGGTATTTTGGGCATATATTCATTCAGATATGCTTGTAAAAGTATCAAATATGACAGTATGAGAATGAAATCGACATTCGAGTGTTGGATCATGCTACTTTCATATTTTTTTCTTTCATTTTTACAAGCCCTATTTCTTAATTTAGTTGTCAAATATAAGTGAGGGGTGGCTTCATGAGTGAACATGGGGGTCTATGGTGGAGTTCATGGGTGGCTTCTCTTTCACTATGGGTGTGGCTCCCCTTTTATTGTGGGGTGGCTCCCCCGTCTTAGCCATCCTGATCTTATATCTTATTATAACAGTCACCCCCGTAAGTGATACAGATCACATAATATTCCACTTGCAAGCACGTGACAGGCACAAGGGATAACAGCTACTATGTGATGAGTCATTAAGTTTGTTACTCATTTGTCTTATTTGAGCTGGGTTGTTACACTAGATTCAGTGTACTAGCAATAGCCCTTTTATTCCCTTTTATTTCTGTTTTATTTTAATTCCCTAAATCCAGCCTATATATATCAGATGCTGTAAAGAGATGAGTAATCAGAAATATCAACACTCATTCTCTCTCTAATTTCTTTCTTATTCAAGCCATCAATTTAGTTTAGCAACCATTTCTCTAAATATTGGTCGTTCTGCTAATTGATTTAGAAATCCTCGGATTCTTTGCAATCCCTGGGTTTGCTGCATCATTGGTATCAAAGCTCAGATCCTCTTGACTGTGGGAATTGATCAACATGACTGGAGCTTCAACCACTCGTCACCAGTTATCAGTGCATGAGATGGAAGAAGCAGTAGCCAAGAAATTTCTTGAATCCAATGCACACATAACTGCAAAACTCACAGCTGATTTATCAGCTCAGTTTGATTCAAAGTTGGAGACCCTGGCTGATGATTTTAAGAAGATGATCTTGGAGGCTCTTAAGCAGGAGAGAGAAAGCAGTAGTGAGACCAGACTTGAGGTTCCTACACCACCACCACCTGAGCCACCTCATGGTAAGATTCATGATACCTCCTCTCATATGATGAACCATGGTCATAGTAATGGCATGCTATCTACTAGGTTGTCAAAAATAGAATTTCCTAAGTTTGATGGGACTATGTTGAAGGAATGGTTGTATAAGTGTGAGCAGTTCTTTTGCCTTGGATAATACACCCCCAGAAACTAAAGTCAGATTGGCCTCTATTCATTTGGAGGGAAGGGCATTACAATGGCATCATATTTATATGCAGGGTAAATACAAATGTTTCCCTAGCTGGCCACAATATATTACTGATATTTCTGTGAGATTTGGAGAAATGTATGATGACCCAATGTCTGAATTAGTTAGCCTGGAACAAAGGGGTTCAGTTCAGAATTATCTTGATGATTTTGAGGCTATATTGGCTAGATTGGTACTCCCTACTGAGCATGCTCTTAGCATTTTCTTATCTGGGTTGGTCCCTTCAGTGCAATTACATGTGAGAATGTTTGCACCCAAAACCTTACAGCAAGCAGCCCAGCTAGCCAAACTCCATGAAGCATCTGCAGCTTCAAGCCAAAACCACACCAAATACCCTTTTTCCACCAGAAATACCACAAAACAAGCTTATACCCAGCCATTTTCACAAACAAAAAATACCTTCACAAATTTCCTAGCACCACAGAAAAGTCCTATTCCCAACCAACAACACCAAAATATCCAACCACAAAACCAATCATTGAAAAACCACTTAGAAGGCTCACCTCTGCAGAAATTGAAGAGAAGCAATCCAAGGGATTGTGCTTCTTGTGTGATGAACCTTATACCCCTGAGCACTATAAGCTCAAACACAGGAGAGCTCAGTTGTTTATTATGGATTCTAATGTTGAGGAGGAAGATGGTGATAATTCAGAGGAGCTAGGGGAGGAGGATAACAGTGCTACAGAAGCGGATATACCTCAAATATCAATGCATGCCATTGCAGGATCAACTAATTATCAGACCCTCAGAGTCACAGGGACATACCAAAAGAAACCTATCTATATCCTTATAGATAGTGGGAGCACCCACAATTTTGTGGATGACCAACTAGCCACAAGATTAGGCTTTAAACTGGAGCCTACAAGACCTTTGTCTGTGTCTGTGGCAGATGGGAGCCAACTGATCACAAGGGCTGAGTGTAAAGGCCTTCAGTGGCAGCTGTAGAATACCACCTTCAAGGCTGATTTTATGGTGTTGCCTCTGGGATGTTGTGACATGGTATTGGGAATTCAATGGTTGCAGACAATGGGGAAGATTTTATGTGACTTTAAGGAGCTATATATGGAGTTTTACTACCAGGGCCATAAGCGTGTCTTGAGAGGATCCATGGCACCCTCAGTCAAGGCTCTGAAGGGAAAGCACTTGAGCAAGACACTAATGCAGGGACCTCAGCTAGCTCTACTGCACCTTACAGACCCAGAACCCATGATGATCAGTTCCTTTGCCCTGCAGACTCAAGATGAAGCTCCTATTCCCAGTGAGATTAGGGAGTTACTGGAAGAATACACTGATCTGTTTGAGGAACCCCAAGGTCTGCCACCCCCTAGGCCTGGCTTTGATCACAGGATACCAGTGCTAGAGGGGTCACAACCTATAAACAAAAGGCCTTATAGGTACCCTGCCTTTCAGAAATCAATCATTGAGAAGCTAGTGCAGGAAATTGATGCAAAAAGGTGTTATACAAGCTAGCATCAGTCCCTATTCAGTTCCAGTGGTGTTAGTCGCGAAAAAGGATGGCAGTTGGCGCATGTGTGTGGATTATAGGGATCTTAATAAACAAACTGTGAAGAACAAATTTCCTATTCCTATGGTAGAGGATCTAATGGATGAGCTAGGCAAGGCAGAAATCTTCACCAAGTTAGACCTAAGATCAGGTTATCACCAGTTGAAAATGCACAGAGATGATGTGTACAAGACAGCCTTCAAAACTCATGCTGGGCACTATGAATTCCTTGTTATGCCTTTTGGCCTAACCAATGCACCCTCTTCATTCCAGCACTTGATGAATGAGATATTCAGACCATACCTTAGGCAATATGTCTTGGTCTTTTTTGATGACATTTGATTTATAGTCAGAATTTGCAGCAACATTTAGAGCATCTGAGGAAAGTCTTTACAGTGCTCAGAAGGTCCACTCTTTTCCTGAAAAAGAGTAAATGTGCTTTTGGGGTTCAACAGGTGGAGTACTTGGGGCATATACTCTCTAAGGGAGGAATTGCAACTGATCCTAGCAAGCTAAAAGCAGTAGCTGCTTGGCCCTTGCCCAAGACACTGAAGCAATTAAGGGGATTCTTGGGACTAGCAGGTTACTACAGAAGATTTGTGAGGAATTTTGGAAATATAGCTAAACCTTTGACAGAGATGACCAAGAAAGACAGTTTTACATTGAGTGAAAGATCAACTGCAGCATTTGAACAGCTCAAGCATGCCTTGGTAACAGCTCCAGTGCTTGCTCTGCCAAATTTTGATAAAGTGTTTGTCATTGAATCAGATGCCTCTGGAATAGGGTTGGGTGCAGTACTGATGCAGGAGCATCACCCCTTGGCATTTATCAGCAAAACACTGAGTGCAAAGCAACAAGCAATGTCAGTGTATGAAAGGGAATTATTAGCAATTATTTTTGCAGTGAAGAAATGGGAACAATATCTTATAGGCAGGCATTTTATTATCAGAACTGATCCAAAAAGTCTGAAATTCCTTTTGGATCAGCAACTAACAACACCCTTGCAGCAGACTTGGCTAGCCAAACTCATGGCTTTTGATTATGAGATACAGTATAAGAAGGGACCTGAGAACTTAGCAGCTGATGCTTTGTCTAGAGTCCAAGGTTCTGAAGTGCTATGCCTAGCCTTACAGGCAATATCTCCTGACCTATTTACTGAAATTAAGAAGAGCTGGGACACTGATGTTAGTGCTCAAAATATTATCACTGAGTTGACTGCAAATCCAGACTCTCACCCTCACTATTCCTGGAAAAATGGAGAATTAAGGAGAAAAGGAAAGCTAGTCCTAGGAAGTGACATGGTTTTGAAGAAGCAGGTCCTAAATTGGATGCATAATTCACCTTTGGGTGGGCATTCAGGGAGGGATGCTACTGTGCAGAGAGTTAAATCCCTATTCTTTTGGAAAGGGATGAGGAGAGAAATTCAGGCTTATATAAGGGAGTGTGATGTGTGCCAAAGGTGCAAGTATGATCCTTCAGCCTATCCAGGCCTTATTCAACCACTACCTATCCCAGCAGCTCCCTGGACTGACATTAGCATGGACTTCATAGAAGGGCTACCCTATTCCCATGGAAAGACTGTTATTTGGGTAGTGGTGGACAGGTTCACAAAGTACAGCCACTTCATTGCTGTATCTCACCCCTATACAGCCCTGACTATAGCTCAACATTTCATGGATCACATCTACAAGTTGCATGGGTTCCCTGAAAATATGGTGTCAGATAGGGACACTACCTTCATGAGTGATTTTTGGAAAGAGCTGTTCATCATCCAAGGGGTAGACCTTAACTTCTCATCAGCATATCACCCCCAGTTAGATGGCCAGACTGAAGTTGTGAACAGGTGCCTAGAGACATATCTAAGATGCATGTGCAGTGACAGCCCTGCAAGCTGGAGCAAGTACTTGGCTCTGGCTGAATGGTGGTATAACACCAACTTTCACACTTCCCTGGGCAGAACACCTTTTGGGACCTTGTATGGGTATGCTCCCCCTCTTCACTTGCCTTACTTGCCTGGAGAGTCTGATAATGATGCTGTTAATAGATCATTACTAGACAAGGAGGATATGATCAAACTGGTTAAGTGGCATCTAGAGAGAGCACAGAACAAAATGGTTCAAGCAGTCAACAAGCACAGGAGTGATAGGCAATTTGAGATTGGGGATTGGGTTTATTTGAAGCTTCAACCCTATAGGCAGAGCTCAGTGGTAAGAAGGTCTAATGAAAAGCTAGCCCCAAGGTTCTATGGGCCTTACCAAGTGCTTGACAAGATTGGTCAGGTTGCCTATAAGTTACAGCTCCCAGCACATGCTCAAATACATGGCACCTTCCATGTCTCTCAACTGAAGAAATGTCATGATCCTAGGCAGAGTGCAGCTGAGCTTCCAGCTTTCATGAAGGATCCTGCATATGTTCCAGAACCTGAAGCAATCCTGGAAAGGAAGTTGGTAAAGAGGGGAAGACAAGCAGCAACCAAAGTCTTGGTCAAATGGAAGAACCAACCTGAAGAAGCAAGTACCTGGGAATTTTATTATGAGTTACTGAAGAAGTTTCCAAATTTCAGTCCTTGAGGACAAGGACTCTTTGAAGGGGAAGGATGTGATACAGATCACAGAATATTCCATTTGCAAGCACGACAAGCACAAGGGATAACAGCTACTATGTGATGAGTCATTAAGTTTGTTACTCATTTGTCTTATTTGAGCTGGGTTGTTACGCTAGATTCAGTGTACTAGCGATAGCCCTTTTTTATTCCCTTTTATTTCTGTTTTATTTTAATTCCCTAAATCCAGCCTATATATATCAGATGCTGTAAAGAGATGAGTAATCAGAAATATCAACACTCATTCTCTCTCTAATTTCTTTCTTCTTATTCAAGCCATCAATTTAGTTTAGCAACCATTTCTCTAAATATTGGTTGTTCTGCTAATTGATTTAGAAATTCTCGGATTCTTTGCAATCCCTGGGTTTGCTGCATCAGTAAGCAACACTGATGAGTTTATACGATCTTATAACAGAGTCTCCCCGATATAATATTATCTTATAACAGAGCCACCCAAATCATATATCACAACAACAAAAAGAAAGCTCAGCAAGTAGGCTGCGGGGAGACTTGTTTTTTACTTGGAGTCACCCCCTACTTCATCTGGAGCCACCCCTCTAATTTACCTGGAGCCATCCCCCTACTTCACATGGAGCCACCCCTCAAATGTACCTATAGCCACCACCTACTGGAGCCACCCCCCTACTTAGCCTGGAGTCACCCCTCTAATTTACCTGAAGCCATCCTAAGTAGCCACTAAAATTTCACATTGAGCCACCCCACAAATTAACTAGAGCCACCCCATAACTCATCTTGAGCCACCCTAACTTTACAAATTAGCTCACCCTCCCTCAAATGCAGAATATAATTATTCTATACTAAATGTGCCAAAATCTAGTTCAGATAATTCGTAGAGCGAGGGGATACAGAAATGAGAAATGTATCAAGATCTTGTCGGATTGGTGGTGGAGATCGGAAACAAGACTTTCTAGGTGTCGTTATACCAAAACACTAACACCAGCAAAGAGTGAGAGAGGGCGACCTTTACCTTCCAAATAAAAAAAAAATGATGTGCAAACAAAACTAGCAAACTACCAATGCGAGATGCCACATACAACAAAGGTACATATTGCTCGATCAAACTCCTATTCCTACAAGCAAAAAGATTTCATAAATAATGATACAAAAGCTAAATGGTCACAGAATTGCTCTGCACCTACTCGTATAACATGAATGTTGCTCTCAGAATCCTTACACCACTTACAATAGAACGCTGCTACCTATACCCAAGCAATAAAGGGGCAACAAGTCTGATGCATTCGTTCTTTTGCATATTATCCGTCCATATTCCACTGTAACTTGTAGCCTTTTTGTTATCAAAGTGATGTAAGTCTGATGCACTTTGATTTGATTCAAGCTTAACTTGGACAGAAAAGCCACCAATAGTTGTTGTTGTTTCAGTTATCCGAATTTGACTGTCTGAGTGACTTCTTAATAGAAACCTGCAGTAGGATCATCATTATCCTTTTGTTGGCAATTATGTCAGACGACATAGCTTTTCGTTTCCGTTCTTCTCTATAAAATCTCAGAATTCATTGACTTAGTAGATGCAATCTTTGTGCTCTTTGCTTTCTTAGCTAAAACCTAGTTAAAGCTTCAGATTACCACATTGATAATGGTATTGATTTGAAATTCCACCTTATTAGTAATGTTTTTGAGGTGAATCAGCTTCTTTGTATTCAGTAGTTCAGTTTTCATGGAGCCTTAGAACAAATTTAGGATTGCTATATATGTTCAGTGACAATGAGTCAGCTAGATACATACTCTTGGCAATATATGATCTGTTGTGTGTTGCTGTGTGTTGCAATAAATAGGCTAATGTTGTGCCTTGCTGCTGTTGTCTTCTAGTTGCTGCTATCTTTTGCTGTTGTTGGGCAGACAACTAAGAGTCATGGGCAGCGATGTAGGTGATTCAAGCAGCAACAGGACACCTCCTATTATGTAGATAAAAGGTAAATTTAATGGTGATTTGTTTGCTGAACAGGATTGCACAGGATATTGGTCTATGGTGAGGGGGAAGATGGGTTTTTGTAAGCAGTGAAAACACAGGTAAAACAAACCAAAATTATCAATAACAAACTAAATTGCATTCCAATTTACAATTACAGGAAGCCTAACTAATTGCATTCCAATTTATTGGAAGTGCTATCAATCATCTAGAAAATTAGGATGCTCTTCAATGGCTATAAGATTTCCTTGGACAAGCTCTATTGAGTCCTAGCCAAAGAATATGGTTAACTATGTTATAGGACATGCTTAACTTTTATACATGATAGGGTTGACTTTTTTTGTAGGATTGGGTTAACTTGTAGAATTGACTATTATATATGACTAATCGAATGCGTTTTTGTGGATTAGAGACTTGCTTCAAATAAAATTATCTGAATTTGTTAATGATAGGGTTTAATGGGAAAAAAGGGGTGGCTCCAACAAATAATAGGGGTGGCTCTCACATAATACAACAGTGGCTCTCATAGAGTATAGGGGTGGCTCCAACAAATAATAGGGGTGACAAATTGTGTGTGGCTCTCACTTAATTGTGTGTGGCTCCAACAATAGTGGCTATCACTTACTTGTGTGTGGTTTTGTTGTAGAGGTTTAGTTGAAGATACTTGCATGGCAAATTATGAACATCCCTGTATCTGTATCCTTGGCCTAATTGTTACCTCATGCACATGTATATTGTCATCAACAGGAAGCAAACTATACCCAACAGAATTCTGTGTGCTAGTTTAGCTAGATAATATCTCTTGAGGACTGGAACAACAGAGACAATAATGCAGAACCACAATATTACTTTTGTTTTTGAATAACTTCTATAGCAATGGGTGTCTCTGGTTAAACCTTGTTGAGACTCTTATTATTACTTTTTCGTGGCTCTGGTTATTTTGTTTGGGTGGCTCAATTTATGTTTTTTAGGGAGGCTCTACTGCTCTGGTTAATATAAGGTATATTAAGCTAAAATCCTTGTTTTGTTCCACACTGTTCATTTTGAAACACATCATATTGCCTTAATTTATCAGTATAGTGTAAAGAATAAAGTGCCTTAATTTATCTTATTACTTACATAAATTCATATGCACCCTGATGACGTGGGGCTTGTTTTTGTGTTCTTCATTTTGGTGGGCTTCCTTCTGTTATTCTAATCATATAACTCTAATCCTAAAAGATGGGTACGTAACTCGTTTAGATAAAATGATGAGGACATTGGAAATAGGGGGTGGGGAACTGGAAAGGGGGATTATTGTCTTTCATACAAGGGGTGTCTCTCTCATTGCTTTGGTTCAGTTTAGCATGAGTCAATTTACATTGAGAACAATTTAGCTCCAAAATTTAATAGTTTCTGCATTTAGATTATACAGGGGCTACCTATATAGCTACTAAGGGGTGAACAGGAAGTCCCCAAAGTCCTAGTCTTCCTGATACAGACTCCGGAAACAATATAGGAAACTTAACGGGGAGATGAGACATAAACATAAAGAAGTTGCACGGTGGCAGTTTTAGGGTAGGCAACTCAAAGATAGTAGAAACACAGAGCACATATCATTTTCTCTTACTAGTGTGTAATATACTGAAGCATTCGTTGTGTTGTATCGGAGTAGGCAACTCAAAGATAGTAGTAATACACAGCACCCATCATTTTCTTTTGCTTGTTCTTTTTTTATTTTTGTGTGTGTGTGTGTGTGATATGCAATGATGATCACTTATGATGACTTAGCCCTACGCAACACATCTCTTCATGTACTCGATCTCTGATTACTTAGCTTGTTTATGTGCAGCTGATCTTGTTTGAACTCGAGAAGAGTCTCTCGGTGTTGGCTGCAAAGAGAAATTCTCGTGGAGTCTGAGGCTGGTGAAGGGGGAGACTCTTCATAGAAGGTGAGCTCCCTTTCCCGTTGATACTACTATAAGACAGGTTCATTCTTGAGTTTATGTCTAGTATGACGACAATTTATGTTTTAGGGCGGCTCTCGTTACCGCTTGAGATATACCATTATTAATTAAAATGAGCCAAATTTATATTATCTCATGTAATAATATAGGTTACTCATAGAATATAGGTTGGCTCTCATAGAATGTAGGGGTGACTCTCACTTAATAAAGGGGTGGCTCTCGCTTAATAGAAGGGTGGCTACTAAGTTTGCATTTTCTTTTTAAGCTTTAGCTGTAGTGTTAAGTGTGGATCACTCTTGCAAAATGAGATTTTTTTCCCAGAAGAGGGTGGACTTTGGTTAATGATAGGGGTAACTTTAATTAATAATGGGGTCAAATATTGTTAATAGGAAGCCTACACTTCTCTACTTCATAGTTTGCAGCATATCTAATGAATGGAATATTTTTGATGCTCGGACAAAACATAATTCAGAGACATATGACATATCTTTGTAGCTTATTTCACAAATGAGCTGTTGTTGCTGAAGGATGTATCATGGAAATTGGTGCGCTTTACAGTTTTTGATAGTGTTTGTAGTTCATTGAGTTCCCTTTCCAATTGTTGAGCCACCCTCAGTATGAGAGAGCCACCCAGACAATTAACTGGGAGCCAACCCACAAGAACTGTTAGAGCCACCCCATATTAATTTATGGCAGCCACCCCCACTTCGTTTTATTGAAGCACAAGTTTGTCACCTGTCTCACAAGGACAACAGCGATTGACAAGATTCCGTCCCTTGCCAAGTAGGTTACCTATAGTGGCCAGCTTGCTCAGAAATGCCAGCTGCAAGATAGAGCTATGTGCCTATGTCTAAGCATCTACTCTCTCAGAATTCTCTATTTCAGAATTCTCAGTGTTTTTGTGTTCAGTTTTACATAGATTTTGTTCAATCTTTCGAAATAATTCTCAGATTGCGGGTTTAGATTTGGTATATATGACATCAGTGTTGCAAGCCTATTAGCTCAAATGGTAGAGCAATTGTGCTTTTGCACAAAGACGTGGTTTCAAATCCCACATAGGTTAATTAATAGAGATTATGTTTTGTATACTTTTATAGAGAATAAAGATAACTTTTTATTGAGACTTGGGTTAACTTTGTTTGGAAACAGGGTTAACTTTTTTTCATAATGGGTAAAAAAATGAGTATACACACAACTATGATGAACCCACACACATAAACCAAACTGCATTGAACAACTAGCACTTGCTCTCATGACATAATATAGCAGCAGTAGACAGCAGCAACATAAGATAGCAGCAACAACACAAAACAGAACGGAAGCAGTACAGAAGAACAGAACATAGAACAACATCATTAGAAGCATTAGTCTATGTAGGATTTGAACCTACACCATTTGTGCAATTGCACAAACGCTCTACCAATTGAGCTAATAGACTATTGTGAGGCCACCCCTATGCACTGTATGGAGCCATCCATATGCACTATATGGAGCCACCCATATGCACTACATGGAGCCACCCATATGCACTATATGGAGTAACCCACACCCAATACATGGAGCCACCTCGACACAAATTAAGCAATTAATTTATCAATGCGAGGTGGAAAAGAAAAACAACCAGCCTACACATATCATCCATCAAGTCAACACCCTCCCCCATAAAAAAGCCATAAACTTGATATTCAATAAACACATGGCCTGAACCTCCTAGGCACTTTCACATTTGATTCAACCAACCCAATCCAATCCAATCCCTGTGGTATGCGAAGATCACATCGCATACCCTACAATCCGGCAAGACATATTATATAAAACATTTGCAAATAACAGACACGTTTGTGAAGTACAAGGGATTATAGCCTTACCACAACTTGTTTGGCTTTTCGTCCATTGGTAGTGGCTGAGTTGACAGTCCTTCTGAATTTCTGAATTTCAGCAGTAGGCAATAACATTAACAGAAAATAAGGCTCAGTCAGCTTGGTCTCTAACCAACATTTCAAAGACAACCCAGGATCAACATAAAAATCCTAAGGTCTAGACAACTGACAAATCACACGTGGGTTCTTCCACTATCTCAATCACCGTCTCCCTAGTCCACTTCCCTTCGCAACTTCTTAGATTTCTCTTTTCTGCTAGTTCACTACAGAATTCTGCTCTTTTGGAGCAATTGGAGGCCTCTTGTGCCTTTTCTGTTCCTCTGACCATCGCTTTATTGAATTTTGAACTGCAAAAATCACCTAGAATTCAGAAAACACCTTCAAATTTGAAACAGAAAACAAAGAAGATAGCAACCATGTACAAACATAGACAGAAATTAACACAAGAAGACCCAAAAAACTATGTCATATTTTGGGCGACATCTTTTGTTACTTTGAGGTGGCTCCGGCTGTTACTTTGGGGTGGCTCCTGTATTACTTTGGGGTGGCTGCTGTATGACGCTCCATGTTCATGGCAATTGCAACTACTTGAAATATTGTTTTACGGCAATTGAAACTAGTACTTGAAATATTGTTTTTCGTCTTTGAATAACTTCTGTAGCAGTAAAAGGGTGGTTGTGGTTCATATTTTGGGGTGGCTCTGGTTCATATTCTGGGGTGGCTCTCGTTCATATTTTGGGGTGGCTGTATTACATATAACACTTATTGTTGGGGATCTAGAGACCATTTATTTGTTATCACTACAGCTAGTAGAAGAGTCCCCCAAAACCCCATTTAGGAGATGGAAAAAGAAAAGAGAAGCAAAACAATGTTGAAAACCAAACTGTGGCAGTAGAACTACTTGGTCTATAACTTCTGCAACTTTCCATTCTGCGATCTGGAGAAAAGAATGAGATGACAAACAATAGAAGTGATCCAAGAACAGAAAACTAAACTCAATAGTCAAACCTAGTGATCCAAGAACAGAAAATGTAAACTCAAGAGCAAATTTAATCTTGGGGTGACGCTGGTTCATATTTCGGGGTGGCTCATGCTGTTATTTTGGGGTGGCTTTAGCTGTATTTTGGGGTGGCTCATGCTGTTACTTTGGGGTGGCTCCATTATTACTTAGGGGATGGCGTTGCATGTTTATCGGAATTCCAACTACTAGTAGTATAAACCTAGTAATCCAGAAACAGAAAAACTAAACTCAAGCTTATACGTAATTACTTCAACATTTCAACCCCAATATTTTGAACTGAAGTCATCTCATGAAAAGCCTACCCCAAAAACATACTGTTATCATTATTGAAATTAACCCAACACATTAACACAAAATGAGAACAACCCATCACCACAAAATCCATTAACAATAAAGCCAGATAATATCAGACACGCAAAAGGCAAGAATTTGTTCAGAACTTAGCCTACATATATTGGGAACTCACCAGATCTATGCGACAGCTAAACCCATTCACCCCACCCAGAAAACCTGTATGGAGCAACAATATGAAATCATGTTCTAAACATCCTAAACCAAAACAACTTTAGAAGAGAACTCCCCAACCGTGGGTCACATTGAGCATTCGCACACACAGATTAAGCAATAATGTGCTTCACAAGTTGCTGGAAAAGATTCAGAAAACCAATATACGATATTACCACAAGGATACCCAGATTACCACAGCCAAACAGAATTTCACATGAAAACTCACCAACTAAAGAAACAATGTAGCAAGTAAAGACTGACCTGAAGGCCATTGCAGAGGAGAGTGATACCATCGGCCATTATCATGCCACCATAATGATCTTAAGACATGTCCAAGAATTACACAGTCTGATAAATGGATAATATTCAGTGTCCTAAGTTTCTTTTCTTTAAGCCATAAAAAGAAATACACGACAGATCCAAAAAATTAAAAAAGAAATAAAAAACAACGCAAGTGGACAGAGACATACAACAAGAAATAAAGAAACAAGACACGCCTTTATATCTGTTGCACAGCTCCTCCAATTCCAAATGCCTAGAATCAGTGAAGTATGTGATTTAGTTTGAGGCTGATTATAGAATACATCAAGGCTCCTTCAAGGTCCTGAAGCGCAACTTTCTTACTACATAACAAAAAGAAATCTTATTCCAAAAAACGGAATGTTAAAACTTCCACCTAATTTACGATAATGCCACCGCATCACAATACACATCCCTTTTTCATCAACCGGTGTCTATTCAGTGATGTTGTTTCCATCTTTAGTGGTAGTGTTCACTTCATCTTGTACTCCATTTCCTACAGTACCACATTTGCACGCTACTTAGTTGAATTCTTTCTCTTTTTTATTATTATTATTGAAATGACTTTAGTTAGAGGTCACTTAACATGTATTTATAAAGTAAGTGTACCCAATATTCAACCAAATCACTCCAAGTTTAGATCAACTCACCACTTCCCAAATTCACCTACTTAGATTCCCTTAGTCGCTTACCAGTGGAGAGCCACTTTCCCAACCTAATTAAAAAGTTCAAATCTAAATTTGAATCTCATGTCAGCAAAATATCCCAAGCAAAACAACAATAACATATAGCAACCAAGAAGCAAGCCAAAGTCTCAATGCATGTAAGGAAACAAAGCTCTATTATGAGATTACGTGATCCAGAAATGTCATGAGAAAAATGAAGTAAGCACATCACCAGCTCACAATTGAAAATTAGAGAATTGTACCAGTACATTCTATAATCTAATCACCAAATATGGGCATCTAAATTGATAGAACATCATTCCCTTGTAGCCACATTCTCCAGGAATCGTAAGTACACACACATATAATCATTAAAAACCAATCCACGCTAGCAATGAGGCTACGAGCAGTAGCAACATTTTAATTCCCCAAAAATTTTGAAAATCACTAACAAAAGCTTCAAAAATACCTTCTTGTTCTCATCCTGTAGTCATTGGACACAATCATTTGATTTCTTCTTCATTTTCAACAAGAAATCGAACATTGAAATTCCAAATGAAAAATCTAGGGTTTAAAAGGTAAAAAAATCTACAAAAGTGGTAGATAAATCAATATTCAACCCAAAATTACACCCACAGAATACTTAAAAAACTAAATTTCAATAACAATAATGAGTCTCATAAAAATTCATACCTTGCAAAGCTTGCCTTGTAATTTGAAACAGTCTTTGAATTAAATTATAATTTAAATTGGATTCGCGATTTGCCTCAATTTAGGGTTCTTGGAATATAGTTTGGGGAGAGAAAAAGAGGAGAGATAAGAGGAGAGTGAAGATGAGTACACGGTTTGAGAACGAACGAGTAAAGCAGAGCCCTATAGCATTGTTTTTTTCTTTTCTTTTTGGGGCGGAGGAAACTTCAATTTTATTACGAGAAGGCCACCGCGTTGCTGCTTACAAGATCTCAGCCCTTGATTTAGTGATCGGACGGTTGAGGTCTTAAGTTCGTACTGTTCGCAGTTACATGGGGGTTCACACCTGAACCTAATCCTATATATATATATATATATATATATATATATATATATATATATATATATATATATATATATATATATATATTGAATTGCTATTTACCGTCCAAAATTACTCACCACCGCCCTTGGAAAATACAAATTTACCCTTCACTCTCACTCACTCCTCACCACCACCTCTCTTCCTCACTCTCCTCACCACCACCTCTCTTCCTCACTCTCCTCACGCACCACCACCACCACTCACGGCACCACCACCACCACTCACGGCACTCACTCCTCACTCTCTTCCTCACTCTCCTCACCACCACCTCTCTTCCTCACTCTCCTCACGCACCACCACCACCACTCACGGCAAAACCACCACCACACCATCACAACGGAAATGTCAGTGGCTAGCGGCAGCGGTAGAGGCGGCGAGCATCGCGGCGGGGTGGTAAGTTTTCGAATTTTTTTTTCGAGTTCGAAGGGTCGGGCGTCTGCCCTTTCCGCCTGCCCCATGGGATAGGCGAGATCGGCAGACGCCTCGCCCATGGGTGGGCGTCTGCCGATCTCGCCTACCCATGGGGCAGGCGCCAGTTGCAGACGGCTCACCCATGGGTGAGTGAGATCGGCAGACGCCCACCCATGGTAGAGGTGCCACTTTCAGACGCCGCACCCATAGGTGAGGCGTCTATAGCAGACGCCCGAGACAAAAAAAAAAAAAAAAAATTGTTATTATTATTATTATTATTATTATTATTATTATTATTATTATTATTATTATTATTATTATTATTAATATTAGTGTTATTATTATTATTATTGTTATTGTAATTGTTATTGTTGTTATTATTATTGTTATTATTATTATTAATATTATTATTGTTATTATTATTTGTTATTACAATTATTATTAGTTGTCAATTATTATTTTAATTGTTTATTACTGATTATTGTTTAATTAAAAATGTGAAATGATAGAGGAGAGGAGGAGCCGGTAAATCGATGCCGAGGTTAGTCAGTGAACTATCTGGTTCAGGACCGCGTCACACGAGGACGCGCGGGATTGATGCCTCTGTACGGAGACAGAGAGAGGCAGTTCGGATGAGGGAGATGACTGACCGTCACTTATATGAGGCTGAGCAACACGATTACGGATCTAACGAGTTCTACTTCGGGGATCATTCCATGGACGAGGATCAGATTGGCGTCGAATCATCCTCAGATTGGCGCGTGGTGAAGGGCAGAGGCGGTAAGTTTGTTAGTACTGGGTCGTCTAGTAGTAGCAAACGATCTAGAGCGGAGGACGACAGTACGTGGCTTGTTACAGGGAAAGTGGTCGGTGGACCGGCGGATGATAGCGTCATACCGAGCTTCCTGGGCCACGTAGCGTCTCGTATATGGAGGGGGGAAGAGACGAGGGGTCTGTTGAAGTGTCAGAACCGATTCAGTGTCTGTCAGCTGCTGAGTGAGTGGCGAGCGGAGATGTCGGCCGAGGTGAGGGCGCAGATCGAGGGGACTGGGTTATCACACCTGACAGACATTATGTTCAGACATATCGACTTCCCCCTGATATCTGCATTCGTTGAAAGGTGGCAGCCGGATACGAACTCGTTCCACATGTCGTTCGGAGAGATGACCATCATGTTGCACGATGTATGGCATATTCTTCGGATTCCTGTAGAGGGAGAGCTCGTTTCCAGTGACGGACGGGATGGGCAGCTGCAGGCGACGGCCATGGAGGTTCTCGGGGTCACCCTAGATGAACTGATGCATAGCCATTGGCAGGGCGGCGGGGTCCTCACGGAGTCGGTTTTTGAACTTTGCCGAGAGGAAGACCGAATGGAGGACATCCAGGCGGTAGGTTGGATGTGGTTACTTATTGGATCCACCTTGTTTGTCGACTAGAGTGGTAACCGTATTAGACCCTCCTGCGTGATGGAGGTGAGGGACGGTGTCGGAACGGCGCATCAGTTCTCTTGGGGATCTGCTGCCCTCGCCTTCCTATATCGTCAGCTCGGTATAGCTAGTCGGGGGGATTCTCAGGGCATCTGCGGATGCCTAACTCTCCTCCAGGCATGGATATACGAGTACTTTTCCTGCTTCCGACCTCATCGGGAGCGGATGGTTGTCGAGGACGGCGAGGCTCCCCGTGCGTGCGTATGGAGTGCCCAGGCTGAGGGCAAGGACGTGGTTCGACTGCACTCCTTACGTAGACGCTTGGATCAGCTGCGAGCGTCAGAGGTACGTCATTTGCTATGTTTGCTATGTTTGCATTATTTCGTCGTTTGCTATGTTTTTTTTACTTCATCGTAACTTGAACATTTCTACGTAGGTGGTGTGGCTGCCGTACGGTTCTGACCCGGATGCATCTGTACCGAGGACTGTATTCATGGGGTGGCTACGGTATCGGGATATTATTGAACCGTACATGCCTGGTCGTTGTTTACGACAAATCGGGTACGTACAGAGTATCCCTTTCCCGATCACTAGGCCAGAGAGAGCGATCAGGTCATGGACCAGTCGTTTGTACAAGGTTGTCTACCCCGTACGAGTATCATCGGATGCCTGGCGTATGTTCCCGGGAGGTTACATTCTTGGTCTCCATGGGTTTCAGGCATCCACGTCATATCCCACAGCATGTACGGATGACTACCTCGAGTGGTACTACCGTCACTCCCACCCTCTGCTGACACCACCTGAAGATGCAGCACCTGGATCTGTGATTCCTCCACGATCCAACAGCGATTATGTAAGTGATTAACTAAAAATATATATTTTTTTACGTATTACATATCTCTGAACTCATACTCATTGTTACTTTTTTGCAGTGGGTGAATCGTCTAGCCGTCGCATTTGAGTCTTTCATTACTTTGCTTCCTCCGGAGCAAGCGGAAGGTCCTCGATCGGTTATGGAGGAGTATATGAGAGATTGGCATGCTGCAAATGATGTATTACTTATATGACCCTAGACGAATTTGTTATATTTTTATGTTGGAGTTTCATTGTTATTGTTATTTGTGTTATTGTATTTTGTTGTTTCTTATTTACCTTTTTTGTTTTATTGTAATTTGTTGTTTTATTTACCTCCAATAATCACGAAAAAATATAACATGCAAAATATAACAATCACACAAAAATGTGACAATGATATAAGTAGAAAAATATAACAATCACGCAAAACATTCAATTACGTCGACCTCGCTAAACGATCCCAATGTGCTCTTCGCCTAACATACATTTGCTCCCAACCAGCGACACTATCAGAACGGGAAGTAAACCATGCTGCGCATATCGAAGGAACAGGGAAATCTGAGGCTAAATCCAGACGGATATAATGCGTGTACGAATCACCTAAATGACCTATGACAATTTCCCTACTTGGACGTGTAGCAGTCGAAGGTGCTTGCAACGGTAGCACAGTGGAACAAGCATATAACCCCCTTCCGCTGCCATATCCGAATAACATAATCGCTGCATTGAAGAGGTTGGCAATCGGGAACAAATCCTCAAGTACTATCATCCAGTGATCATCGTGACACGCACCTCCGTCCCACATAATACGGCGGTAACCAGCGTCGACCCCGTCAACGTATATGTTTTCGTACAATGCTCGGTTAGCTAAGAGTTCGTTTGCAATGCAAACTCTCTTCAATCGCCATTGCTCTTAGTCTCCAAAAACGTAGTCCGCAATGACACGGAAACCACAATTACCATCCCCAAGCACATCGAGATATCCTTCAATGAAAGGTATGATGATTCCCGGAATTTTGTTAACATGATAGAATTCAGTGATATCTATTCCGTGTCCAGCTGCAAGACAATATAATAGAAAGTCATTAATAGTACTTATCAAAAAGTAATTAACAACATTATGTACATGTTAATAAATTATGGGTTTTCATACCAGTACTCCGCACGACGTTACTCGATAAGGATGAGCTACGACCACGCCCGCGGCTCGAACTGGATGACCTAGGTCAAAATTGCTGTTGGGTGTACATCATTTCCAATAAGCATCCTCAACTTATCTAAGACCCACGCATAGCTTGCCTGAGTCTCATCCTTCATAATGGCATAAGCTATGAGGAAGTTCTTATTGCTTGGAGTCATCCCCACTATCTCAAGAAACGGCATCTTATACTTGTTTGTTTTGTACGTGGAATCTAAGCCAATCAACCAAGGAAAAGACCGAAGTAACTGAATTGATGTAGGGTGTGTCATGAACACGTGAGTTACCTCATTAGTAGCTGGGTCGGCTCTTGTCCAATGTACGTACTTATTCTCCACAGCTAAATGTTGAAACTGACCAATGACATCTCTCTCTTCAAAATCAAGTTTCCTTATACGATCTCTGTAGTTGTACACATGCCGTCTAGTTGCATTGTCGCCGGGAAATTTTTCCTTAATAGCGGCCAAGATAGCACATGGCTTTGTTTGTGCCGAAGTCATGTCACGAACGAGTTGCTTTGACCCAGGACTAAGACCACTCATCTGACGATATCCCTCAGGAAACACAGCAAAGTCGTGGTTGTGCGTACCCCTAATCCCAGGCAATGTGACAATCATCCAACTACTGGACCCATACACTTGCTCAGCTCTTAACTGGAACGTACATTTACAAGCCTTTGTTATCGTATTCTTCCGAGCAGCAGTATCTAAGTCTCTTAATTCCCCTCTGTAGCGTTCACCTCGATTGCATCTTAACAATTTTACACTTCCATTGTTCTTGTGTGACAAAATTATCAACTCAAACCCGATAGTAAGGGCAATTTGTTTTGCCCAATTAATTGCATCTCTATCACTATCAAATAACTCATCAGTGACGAAATGCGTACTGTAATCAACACCATCACCACCGAACCGCTCCAAAGGAACCTAACGAAAACAACGAAAACAATGTTAGCTTAATCTTAAATTCAAACGTCTATCAAAACCGACTGAACCAAGGGACAGGCGTCTGAAATTTTCGCCTGGACCATGGATGGGCGGAAATCACGGACGCCGATGCCATGGATGGGCGTAAATAACAGACGCCTGATCCATGGTGTGGCGTCCGTGATTTACGCCCATCCATGGCATCGGCGTCCACGATCTCCGCCCATCCATGGTTCAGGCGGAAATTTCAGACGCCTGTTCCATGGACGAGTCGTAAATCACGGACGCCCGTTCAAAAAATGCGGCAAAAAAATTAACCTCGGCCACCGTCGACGGCACTTCTTGGTCGCCGGAAGACATTTGCGGTCGTTCCTTGCTTGCCGGTGAGAGAATGTTGGTGAATGTGGGTGGGTGTGAGAGTGGGTGGGTGTGGGAGAGTTAGAGAGGGAGAGGGAGAGTGGGAGAAAGGGTGAAAATGTGAGAGGGGCAATATTGTAAATTCCAAGGGCGGTGGTGAGTAATTTTATGGCGGTATATAGTAACACCCTATATATAATGTAAAATTGAGTTCTCACCAAGCATTAAATAGGTAATAAATAGTCATAAATGCATGGGTGATTAAAAAGAAATTAAAAATAGTTTTATTTTATTTTAATAAAAAATAAGTAACATAAGTATTATATTTATTATGGGAAAAAGTTATATTATACATTTACTAAAAATATAATTTATTTGCTAAATTATTTTTTTTGTTGATAAAAATATTATTATTATTCTTTGCTACTCCTATTATTCAACTTTTACATAATAATATGATTAAAAAATTATTAAATTTCTTCTAATAACAGATTATGCATGATAAACAAGAACCCGTGTATCGCACGGGCACGAAATCTAGTTAAATGGAATAATTGATTTTTGAAGACCGATACTATAAGATACCTCTATTAATTACTCCTATTGAGTAGAAAAAGATAAGGGTATTTTGCTAAGATAGAAAGTTAGCATTTAATGGAATAATTGATTTTGAAGACTGATACAATAAAATACCTAATACCTCTATTAATGGGGATTGCTAAACGTAAATACCCAATTACTAAACGTAAATTCTCTTTTCCCGAAACGCCCCCAAACTCCCTTACCCTTCTCCCTCCCCTTTCTCTCTCTACCTCCTTCTTTGAGGGTTGGCTAATATACATTTTTCGTTCATTTTGTCGACAACTTTGGCCTTTGAGTTTCAAAGGGGAAACAGATCCGATCCCCATGAACCCATCTGATTTCTAATTCTTCTAGATTGCCTTTTATTTTCATGCCCATATCTAGAATGTTTAGACTGTTGTTTAATGGCAAAAGAAAGTGACCATTTGGAGTTGGTTTGCAGTTCGAATGGGCATGGCAATAGCCAACGGAATATGCTATTTCTCGCTCGACAATTGCTCGTTCATCGCCTGCTCGCTCAGCATCCACCCCACTAGCGCCCTCACCTTCTTGCTCAATAGTCAGTATCGTCTTACCCATCATCTGAGACCCAAGCAAAGGCCATTTTCACTCGCCACTTGCCAGAAAACCTACGCAACCAATACTCCATAGTAAATCAATTAAGTACTCCAAGAAAATAAAAAAGTTCAAATTCAATTCTTGACATGAAGATAGTTCAAAGTATACCAGAGATTAGATTAGAAAGAGACTAGGTTAGAGGGTGTTGCCTTTAAAAAGAAAAGGGTGTTTTGGGAAAAAATTGTGACAAAAATATTTACGTTTAGTAATTTCAAATTTACGTTAAGCAGTTCCACTATTAATTACTCCTATTGACGACCCTAAGGGTGTCGTTAGCAAAACCGTTAAACAATCTACATTTTCATTGATTTAAAACACTAGCACCAATCTAGGGTTTC
The DNA here is from genome assembly GCA_038025085.1 of Tetragonia tetragonoides. Taxonomy (NCBI): domain Eukaryota; kingdom Viridiplantae; phylum Streptophyta; class Magnoliopsida; order Caryophyllales; family Aizoaceae; genus Tetragonia; species Tetragonia tetragonoides. Next base: position 32,536,592 of record CM076151.1, on the reverse strand, counting down.
AAACTCAAGCAAGCTTACCACAATGAATTTGGGGCCAAACTTTGAAATTGGGCATTAATTGGGAGGGAGTTTTGGGGATTCCATGGAGGGGAGGTGTTGGGATATATTTACTTGTAACTTAAAATTTAAAATAAATGAAATTCTTGTGAAGAAATTTACTGAGTAGGGGCTCAGGAGAACAATGGGGTTGGGACTAGTGCTGTAGATTCTTACGTTTCTTTTCTTTTTCGCTCTCTTGTACACTTATCTAATAAATCATTATCTTTGTACTCAATATGACTTTATAAATTCAGGAGGTGTTCTTTTCTAAAGCCTCTATCAAAACAAATAAGTACTATTTTAATTTCTAAATAACTACTTGCATGGACATACAATAAATTCTTCTTAATGGCAAAGATTATTTGGTCATACACATACAGTACATCTACATTCTATACAGAAACGAAAGGACTATCTAAACTACTGGTAGAAATTAGAATGCGTTATCTGGAATTTAATGTTCACTAACACTATTAGATTGTAGATTGTAGAATGTGTCAATAACTCTGAAAAGCACACAAGATGTATCCTTAAATCCAATTGTAAAAGTCCACCATATTGGAAGTGCTGCTTTATGAAATCCGCTTTACATCCTGTTGCAACTCTTGATCAGCAACACATCAGAAAGACACCACAGATTTTGAGCAATTTAATGATTGCAGCTCAGATGTTGCAGTATCGTCCCCTTCCACTTCTTCAAACACTATTGGCGTCCCAGTGATGGGCTTCCTAGAGATCGTGATTGTCACCAATGAGAAGCTATATAAGGTGGGGAATGTTGGATTGAGAAAATGCAAATGGTAGAGAAACTCATAACATGCAAGTTTGACCACTCCAGAAACTTGACTTATTGAGCCTTCCAGCACCATAGCAGGATAAACAATATCACAAAGGTCTGACAATGTCTAAACTCTCACGCACTTTGGCACAAAGATGGCACAACCATGATTAAATGTTGCAATATTAAAACAAGAGAACTGTTCCCCAATTCCCTGTAGCAACCTAAGACATCTTGGGGATATTATGGGTCTAATGCAAGAAATGTGAGAAATGCAAGCAACACCCCTAGGGGCAGCAGTTGACACTGGCTTACCGGTGGGGGGCTAATGTTTCCTCTGACAGTGCCTTTTCCAGCCTCTCCTCGAATGGAGTGGCATGCCAGCGGACCTTTTGATCCTAAAAATAACAAGTAATTAGAGAAGTTCAATATACAAAATAGAGGATGAAAGTACTTAGTGTGAAAATTAAACCTCCTTGTATTTCGTCGTTGAATTTGGAATTCCGTTACCATCCCACCACTTTGGTGAGATATTTGAAGTTTGATCTTGTTCATTCCAGAGAGTAGGAACGAATCCAATAATAGGCCTGTCCCCAACAGTTTTTCCTATATTAGGCTTCCTGCTGGTAGCAGGTTCCAGGTTATGACAATCAGCATCATCGCTTGGTCGTGGTGGTTTCAGCCAAGAAGATAAACTGAAGTCTCCTAGATTATCCTTTTTGACCGAGGTTTCGCCTGAGCGCACTGCTGAGTAAGGAGTGGCAATTTCATGATCTCCCTCAAGATTTGATTGCTCATACAGAACAGGATTCTCTTCCTTCGACTCCTCCTGTAGACACAAGTTCTCAATTGGGTTCAATACTGTGTAAACATACTGAGACCGAATTCGAGCATTCCCTTTTGTTAGACTTCTCATATTCGTTGCAAATACAGTTCCAGGTGTTTGCATGTCATCAGTTATCTTCCTCGGTGTAGGATTAGGAGAAGATTTCATCACGCAATGAGCTCTTCGTAAATCTGATTTCTCCAGACAATCTGCAGTATGTTCTGATTTCTGGGTTTCTTCAGGAGCCTCAGGTGAGGAATCTAGGACAAAAGGAGGTCCTTGTGAGTCCAATCTCTCTGATTTTTCAGCAAGAAGTTCTGCCTGTCGGACGTCAGTACGAGTCTCTGGTGAAGACTCTACCCCAGTGAAACTTTGTATATCAGATGACTCCAACTTTTCAGCAAAATTAACTGCTTTTCGGATTCCAGCAGGTGTCTCTGGTAGGGTGCCACATGCTTTAAGGAGTTTGGCCTAGTTCACAAAAATAATCATAGTAAATATTTTTCAAGATGATGAGAACCTCACCCCTATGCTACTGGCAAGGTCAGTTATTGATTATAGCTAGAACCTATCTAAACTACCATTTCCATGCAACAACAATGACAACACCCAGAGGAAAGACACACAGTCGTTCAGCAATGACAGAACAATGTCAACATAACTGACTTCATCAATCGTCAAATCCAGATATGCAGTACGGAACATGGATAACGAAATAAGCTTCACATTCATGCAAATGAATCATGCATAAAGCACATACGAAGCTGGTAAATATCAGATCAGTATATAAACATAATTTCGGAAAAATTGGTGAAATGGCGGAATCCATCAAAATTATTCAACAAGCTTTAGAGGGAATTCCAGGGGGTAATTCACAACAATCATTGCTGCACAATTTGTATGAAAGTTCCAATTGTAAGATTTTCTAAAATCGAGTATTGATTTACATCATATGACTGCTTCCATTCAAAATAATCGGAAGTTGGTGCTGCTCTTTTCCTACAAGATACTGCAGCATCATTAGTTCATGACGAAATCTTTTTCCATCCTAAGCCATTAAAAGTCATGTTCATAAATCTTTACCAGAATGGACCTATCCTATCAAAAATATGATGAAATAAAATTCAAGAATTCGGAGAGAAATTCTTTTAAGCATTCCTAAGTGCAATATGATAAGCCCATGAAAAGCATGCAAGACCATAGTCATTGCATTGAACATTTGAACATATAAGAATCAAGAGCAATAGGACATACTTGTTCGATAAGCCCTTCATCAATTTCAGATCTACCCACCCTCCGGACAAGGTTCTCCCGGTCTTTCACAACACGCTCTTCCCTCCCTGTAACATAATATTGACATTAACAATTTAACATAAAGCAACCAATATAATTTCTAAAATATAGCACCAAAATACAAACACACATATACATACCATCAGCCTCAAACAGTGATGAAAGACGAATCTTTTCTGACTCCTCTTCCTGACCAAGAACCAGAAGAGCATTCAATTAATGGCACTATAGTTTATCTAATATTTACTTTTGACAGCAAATTGATGAATGGCACTGTGATTAAACTTCAAAAATTGCCCAAATGACTCATAGTATGCAGCAACCACTCAATAGCCAACCCAAACACCCAATAAAAACATTAAGAGATAAAGAAGTTGAAACGTACAAAGATCAAACAAAAATCAGAACAATAAAATCGAAAGAAATTTACAAAATGAGAACTGTAAAAGCTCAAGAAATCACAAAGCTGAAAGAAATTTAAACAACATCATCATCATCATCACAAGCAACTCATTGCTTAAATTTCTTATTATGATTTCTGGAGGAAAAAAATGACGGAAATGAAACAACATCAGAACAATAGAACCCAAAGAAATTACAAAATCAAATCATTAAAATTGATAGAAATTACAAAACCAGAACAGGTAAATTTTAAGAAATTACAAAGCTTGAAGAAATTTGAACAACATCATCAACAGCAACAACAATGGCGAAAATTGAACAAACTCAGAAGAATAAAAATACGAAAGAAATAATACATTATTGGGAAGGAGATGAGGGCGATGGTGACAATTCTCATGGTGAATTCTGAAGCAATCAAAGAAGCAACCCATGGATTGAATTGATCGCCAAAGAAACGAGAAAACGTCGCAGTAAGTCACAGGCATTTTAATCTGATGAGATGAAATTAGGGTTTATGTTTCTTGAGGTGTATTTAGGAAGATGATACTGATCGATTTATTAGCTATGAAAAGGACCTGATTAAGAGAGTGAGAGAGAGAGTGTGTGGGTATGAACTGTGAGTGTGCTCTCTTGCTGATTACGTTTTCGGACAGTGTGGGAACTTGGAAAGGAATGAGACGTACGTTCCCTCTGATTTTGAAATTTGAACATTGGTGAAACATTTACACAACATGCCACTATTAGTAGGGTGAGCAGAAATATTGTGTATCCACTATTGAAAGTGGAACCATTTTGAAACCGAATTAGAATTAGATTAAGGCCCATTATGTTGGGTCTAAAGTAAAGGTATGAAATCACTTAATTCATTTTTCATGTTTGGTAGGCTATATTTGGGCTTGGAACTCAAATTCCTCCGGATTCAAGTTCCCCCAAAACTAACACCACTTCAATCTCCCCATTTTCTAGTGGTATCAAAATAGTACCTCCCTTATCATTATTCATTAACAAAACAAATAAAAATAAATTTGACAAAATAAAAACTAAATCCCAATCAAACTAAAATAGAAGTCCCCTTTCTCTCTCCTCACAAGCCATGCTCCACCACAGCTCAAGTCTCCGACCACCGTCCTCAGCCGGACCTCCGGCCACCACAACCACCTTACCTACCCACTCTCCCTTCCCTCTCTCCATTTTTTCTCTCCTCTCCACCACAACGACCGAGATCTGACCACCATGGCACCACCAAGCCTTAGATGGTGGGCATGGGGAAATGGCTCCGGGGGAATGGTTGGGTGCCTTCATTTCTTTTTTTATTGTATTAAAAGTCTATGTTTGAAGGATAATACTTTTTAACCAAAAAATAATTGAAAAATATAGTTTATTTGATTCCATACCTTCACTAAACCAAATAACTTATATGAAGTATGGAGTCCTCATTCCATACCTAGAGGTTTTAAGTTCCATACCCAATTCATTCCACTTCTTTGAACCAAATAGGCACTAAAGGATTCAATTCTGGTTTTGGGGTTTTTTTTTCTTTTTAGAATGGCAAAATTATATTAATAGGCAACTAAGTTTTAAATAATTAACATACAAATTGATGACCCTTAGAGCCCACTACCGTAAATTTCCTAAGAGTTAAAAGAATAGCTCCTTACACAAAAAAATAAGAAGTATAGGACCAAAAAATGAGTTGACTTTAAAATCAGATATTTAATCCATTACATATATCTACTCCTTTATTCGCCAATATATCTACCTCTTGATTTTGCTCTCTAATTACTTGATTGATCTTGAAGTTAGCTAAAGTATCAATAGTGTTATCAATCTCTATCAAAATATTCTACCATTTCCATGGCCTCGTACTCTTGTGTATTATCCAACTTACAACATTTTCGATTCATGCTCGATCTGAATTTAGGATTGTGCCTAATTTGGCTTCTGTTTAATCATTGTAAGCTCATGATACATATCCATCAGTTCAGCGTGATTGGAGTTTGCAACGCCCACACCAATTGAGCAGACCTCGAATATATCGGAATCAATATCTCTTATTATCCCTCCACAATCGGCAGTCCCTGGTTTTCCCAAAGAGAAACCATCCATTTTCACCTTTATCCAGCCAGGGGTAGGGGGTTTCCAGAATCGGTTCTATCCAACATAGCATTAGAATGTTTTGCGCTAAAGATGGGATAAAAAAACCCATTGATTCAGAGATTTCATACAAGGATACAAGCATTTTTTATCCACCAAAAAGACATGATATGCATCAAAACAAGGATCTTCTGCATACATGGGCACCGAAACTGTTTGGATACTATAACACGACCGATTTTGAGACTAATAAATTTGTATAAAACTGTAAACACAAGGGTTTGAATTTTACCCTTTTTTGGGGTGTTTAGGAAAAGAGAAAAGTCGCCACCAAATTTTAAGAAAAACAATTTGAAAAGTAATAAAAATAATCCAAATCGAAAGTTTAGACAGATTCCAACCTAGGTTAAATGCACCCGAATCCCGAGTGGGTTATAAGTTGACCTTAATGACTAAATATGAGTTCGAAGATGTGGTTACGAGTTGGGAATGTGTTAGGCACCTGTAGACGTCGAAAAAGTGTCGCCATATTTCTCCGCTAAAGGCCGATGATGAAATGAGTAACTTGACATATACATGCGTGCTATTTTGCTTTCATAAGTAAATATGATCTCAAAGTCTTCCAAACAGCCCCTCTATCTCTATTGCGTTCAATAGCCTCACTCAAGAGCTTTTCCACGATACCATTTGAGCCTCATTAGGACCCCCGGTTACAAGGACGCCATTGTCAGGATAATCGAGGGTAAAACGTCTTTTCATCGCATAAAGTAAATCTGTCATTTCACATCCTCAGTCTATAATCTGAAGTAGCCTCAGGTGTTAATTTAATTCGTTAAATTATCTAAAAGATCGATTGTTGTCATGATTCTGTCGTGCAGCTCTCCAAACGGAGTATAAACCTAATTCATATTAGACCTTCGGCCGCAACATGGCTTCAGGGCTGCCAGCGGCCCAGCGGTCCTCTAATCTTTTCCAATTGTTTTCTTTGGTGCTAAGTGCCAAAATCTTATCTTTTTGCTCGTACAACCCTACTCCATCTGTGATACCCCAATATTTTCAATAATTATTATATTGAATTATAAATGATTTATAAATAGTTTCGAAAATTAAATCGTATATTCATTGCAAGATTCGATTTATTCAGTTAAAGCCATAATAATATTAATTATTATTATGGGACTTTCATAAATTGCATTTATTAATTTTGAGGAGTTTAATTAAAATGTTTATATAAGAATAAGAATTATTCATATAGTTTTAATTAGTTTTAATTAATATTAATTAGCTTTTAAATCAGAAAATTATTAAATAAGTTTCTAAACCTAGTAGTCTTTGACTTGGGTTGACTGAAGGCCTATATAAGGAAAAGGTGAGACAGTTGATCAGATTTGCAAACTGAGCCAAAACCCTCAAGCATTCTCTCTTCTCTCTCTCTCTCTCTCTCTCTCTCTCTCTCTCTCTCTCTCTCTCTCTCTCTCTCTCTCTCTCTTTCCCTCTCCCGCAGCGGCGACTCTCTCTCTCTCACTCCTCCCTGCTACGGCCAACCACCGGCCACCCCTCACCGCCGGTAACCCCTTCTCTCTCCTCTCTCTCTTTGTCTTTCTTTTTCTTCCTCTCTTTCTCTTCTCGTTCGCGACTCCCCTCCCCCTTGTTTCGCTGTCGCGCCGTTGCGGGCCACCACGGCACCACCAGACCGTGCCTAGTTGGTCGCCGGTGATGGCCCAGGTCCCGAGATCGAGCCCCCGTGCTCTCTCTCTCTCTCTCTCTCTCTCTCTCTCTCTCTCTCCTCCTCGCCGGAGCACCGGCGACCACCACCACCGGCCATGGTGCCCAGTGGGTGCTGGTGGTGGTGATGGGTCAGGTTATGGGTCCCATGCATGGGTACCCGTTACCTAGACCTAATTTTGAAGTTAGGGTTTCGTTTTTATATTTTTCGTAATTATTAATTCGATTTTAAGTATTTTTGATTTAATGTTTTTATTTTTCTGCACTCATTCGGATTTGGAATTTGGATTTTCAAAAGCCTAGATTGGTTGAACTAAATCAAGGAATTTAATAAAAATACCAGATCAATATTTCGTTACTCTTTGTAATTTCGTATTTAATTAATACTGATTCGGTAATTATTTTTTAATTAGGACCTAACAAGCAAGCGTGATTATCGTCGATTGGTTGGAGCATACTTACTGTTGGTAGCGTATTAGTGGTAAGCGCTCATGCCTACCTTCTTCCAAAGCCCCATCAAAACTATTTTGATGTGTTATGTGCTAATTGGGAATTTGTTGTGAATTTAATATGCAAAGCATGATTAAATTATATCATCGTTATTATGAGATTTCTTAAGCACGTTTATTGCTGTAATATGAATTATAATTAGCATGTTGATGTTATCATATTATGGGAATTAATTAGTCCATATAATAATTATTAGACAATTATTGAATGGTGAACTATTAGTATTATTATGCTATTAATTATATGCTAATTTGTATGGGTATTATTGAGTGCTAGTGAGCACCTATCTATTATTGATTGAATGTCTTGGATAATTTGTGAACTTTTGGATATCATATTACCTTGCCGAAGTGTTGCCGAAATTTGGCTAGACATTACTTGTCATCATTATTGAATTATCGTTGCTATTGAATTAAAGCATGTTTAATTCTCATCGTATTGAATTATCATTATCGTCGTTATTTACTATTCACTGTCTAGAGCATGAAATGAATTAGTAAGTCATGGTCTCGTAGTACCACTTATGTCAACCAATGCAAATTATGTGAATTGAATTAAATGAGAGTAAGACTCCTAATGGATCCCTAGGAGTAGTCGAGCAATCGGGATTGCACCTAATGGTGTAGCTCAAGGGATGAGTGATTCCCAAGTTACTTATGGACACCTCACAGTGTGTCTGGGACGGATCATTCTCCATTTATTAAGTCCTCTAGGCTCGTGTAATTGTACTAGAGGTAGTGTGCACACTAGAGTCATTAAGTCCATGGCGTGATTGTATCTTCGATAAACAGTATGGGTAATCGCTGTTTTATTCGCACTCTTACATCTCTAATCAAGACGGATTGTCTATGTCGTATTTTGTATGATCACTATACAAGAATTGTATGTAAAAGAATGTCGATATGCGTATGCTTGATTATCTGCTTATGTGTGTATGCAAATGAATTTCAATGATTCTTCTAAAACCTCAGGTAAGGTTTGCAAAATGTTTTTATAGGGTAGGGATGACGTTTATTCAGTTTATCTGATTTTTGTTTCTCTTCTTTTCTTTCTTTTCTTCTGTATTTTTGTTTCCGTCACGGAAATCAAAGTGCAAGTTTAGTAGATTGAGGACGTACAGCTTGGAAGGTTAGAGTTGGCGTCGGTTGTTAGAACTATTTCTTTTAGTTTAGATCGTTGGGATTTTTATTGGTTTTAGCCCTTGAAGGCAAGTTGTAATAATTTGGCTTAATGGTTTTAGCTCACTATATAGACAACTCTGATATTAATTATTTTAGATTGATTAGTTCCTTAGAAGCTCCTTTTGATTCCTAGTCTTTCTTTCTGCTTAGCATTTACTCCAGCTAAGTGAAGTGCTTAACTTAACGTCCTCATCTCCAGCAGGACCACGCCACTCTTCTGCAGCGAGGGCTTCTTCAGCGAGTAGACCATCCATTGCTCGTTCTCCTCTTCTTTTGGTGGTGACTGGGCCTCCTGTTGATGAGGCGCCCGGACCTTCTATCCCGTACATTCCGGAGATGTTCTCTCCTGTTAATTTCCAGCCTTCCTTTGATAGGTTGCCTGCTGCCCTCGGCTGGAGATTGGGCGAACGCCCCTGGGTGAGATATGTCATATGCTGGGCCTTCTCATCAGGATGCCGCTTTGGATTTTGCTAGCCAGGCCACAACGAGCTTATTTGCCTCGGGGTTTCCGGCAGGTACCCCTATGCGGGCTCCAACGTATGATGGACGGGACATGAGGCCCGAGAACAGTAGGCCCATATATAGTTCTTCTTTCCCTTATTCGACCGGAAACTACGATTGAGGGTCGTCTGTTGATGATGAGGCCGACAATGATGATTCCAGTTGAACGATGTTGGGCCGCTTTGTAAACATTGGTTTTTGAATTTCGAACTCCTGTTTTGGGTGTAACACACACATTTTGTTTTTGATATGCATGAACATGTTATGATGACTCAATTATGCCCGTTTGATCTACTTTATGCAATGTGTTGTGCAGTAGAACAAAGCTACAAATTTAGGGGATAGTAAAAGAAAAAAAAAAAAAAAAAAAATGCAAGTAAAACGCAAAATTTTACACATATTATACCCCCTAAAAAAATAGGAAATAAAAAAAATGAAAAAGATAAATCTAAGAGAGTCTCGGGCTTTGCGATTCCGCGCGGGTGCTAAAAACTGGACTGAAATCGAGTCGTCTGGATCAGAAAATATGAACTGCAGCAAAAAGAAATTCGGACTGGGCCAGGGTCTAGGCCGTTAGCGGCGCTGGGCTGTGCCGCTACAGGGGCTGGACTGGGCCGCCAGCGACGCTAGACTGGGCCGCCAGCGGCGCTCGGCTGGGCGGCTAGTGGCGCTGCTCAGTCCTGCTGACAGCCCCTTTTTGTGGATTTTTTGCTTTTTCGGCCCGCGTTCTTGTCTATAAATAGGATATTCGGGGTGCTTGATGTTGTACCACCTATTTTTTACATCCCTTTAGCTCTCCAACTTCTCCAATTTTCTTCCATGGTGAAATCCTTTGAAGATCTGTTCGATGCTTGGTGTAAAAATCTGACCGTAGAAGAAAAACTTGAACTAGCTCCGTTTCATGTTTCTACCCTGCTAAACTTAAAACCAACCAAAATACTGTGGCCCCTTCTTCGATCTGCCTTGAATTACTGGGATCCCGACTTCATGTTTTCAGGTTTGGTAATTCTGAATTATGCCCTTTGGTTGAGGAATTTGCTGCGATCACTAATATTCCTGATGTTCTTCCCCTAGCTGTGCCTTATGTGAGAGATGGTTTTAGGGATCTATACAGAAAATCCTTGGGTTTGTCATCTGCAGAGGCTAAAAACATGGTGTTGGGTGCTGATGTGGACTTGGTTCAATTTTGCGAAAAATTTGCTATTTCCTCTGATAAAGGTGCCATATTCAGACATTATCGTCGACAGGCTTTCGTACTGTGCTTGTTAAACCACCTGTTGTTTCTTAATGCAGAATCTTCCAACATGGGTAGAGCCTCGTTGCTGCGAGTAGTTAATCAAATGGTTGAAGGCCATTCTCCCTTACATCTGGTCATAGGAGAAACCTTTATTGGGCTTGACAGGTTGAAAACGTCTCCTAACCAAGCTTTTTCGGCTGCTTCAAATCTGGTTATGCGAGCATCTGAGGTTGATAGAGTCGCCGGATAATCTGATTATTCGTGTTCCTCGGACTTGGTCAAAGAAGACTTATACTGCTGCTAGCTTTTTGGTAAGGAAAAGGCTATATTCTTAAAAGTCCCTTGCTGAATGGGATGCCTTTTTCAAGGCGGGACCTATCTTTCGTTGGCATGTGCCTTGGTGGAGCTTGACTTCTTTAGTGGCTTGTGATGACTTAATCCTCCATACTATTATACTAGGTTTGTACATGACTACTTCTTCTTTCCCTGTAGTGTCATGAGGCAATATGGTTTGAGACAGGTGATTCCTAGCTCGTCAGGAGACTACGAGACCAAACGTCGTAGCCTTAACCACTGAATTTGCTGCAGAGTGGGGAAAGTATTGGCGTAGTCGGCATCGTTGGGCTGTACCTCGGATGATTGTCCCAACCCAGGTTTCTGAAACCTCTCTGAACTGGCTGTCCTGCAGTGATGGGGAAGCGAGACGAGTCCTTCGTCATGATGAGTGGGACCAACTAAAGCCTAGGTATGACTCACAGACAGGAGACAAGAAAAGGAAGGAAACGTCTCGTGTGGGAGACTACCATGTACTGAAGAGAGGCAAGCCCCAAGCTCAAGGAAGCGATCACAGGTCGTCCTCAAGCCAGGGTCCTTCAAAGAAGAACTATTCAACGACGCCTTCTAAAGGGAAGAAGGATTAAAGTAGTTTTCTAGGAAAGCAAGTCTAGTTTTCAAAAGAAAATAATTATAGGAATTTGTTTAGCTTAAACCCTCATAGTTGCATTATTTCCTTAGGATGTTTTAATTCTTGCAATGTAAGCTTATTCGTTCAATTTGAATAAAGATTATCCTTTTTGAATGAGTTGAATGGAATTTATTGATTGATTTTGGTCGGGCCCCTTTGAAAGGGTTACCTACGTATACAATGTCGAATCAGGCCAGCGTAGTTCGTTCAATTAGTGTTCGTCTTTTTTTTTTTTATTTAAGTTTTCGATTTTTTTTTTTAAGGTTTTTTTTTTAGACGTAACACTTCTTCAATTGATCCATGTTGGTGAGCTGGCTGAACTCGATGCCATCAATATCCATGAGTCTAACGGCGCCTCCTGATAAGATGTCTTTGATGATGAATGGTCCGGACCAATTTGGTCGAAACTTGCCTCTAGGGTCGGTTACTGGGGCTCGTAGTTCTTTCCAAATCAAGTCCCCTTCCTTTAAGTTTCGAGGTCGAACCTTTGTGTTGTGCTCTCGCCATGCGTTGTTGATACATGTGGGAATGGTCTAGGGCCCGTAGTCGTCTCTCATCTGTGAACATGAGCTCTTCGTAGCGAGCTTGTAACCATTGGGTTTCGGGGATATCTCCTTTTAAGGCTATGCGCATGGATGGTAGTTGGACTTCTATGGGTAAAACTGCTTCCATTCCATAGACTAAGGAGTAAGGTGTTGCTCCCATAGAGGATCTTATGGATGTCCTATACCCCCAAAGGGCAAATGAGAGTTTGATGGGCCAATTTTTGTAGTTCTCTATCATCTTTTCGATGATAGTCTTGAGGTTTTTGTTGGCGGCCTCTACTGCGCTATTGGTTTTGGGACGGTAAGGGGATGATTTGTGGTGCTGGATTTTGTAGCTTTTAAGGAGGGTGGCTGTTTCGGCTTTGAAATGGAATCCGTGGTCACTTATGATTTCATGTGGAACACTATATCGGCAAATGATGTTGTTCCTTATGAATTTGGACACTTGTTTGGAGGTAAGGATGGCATAGGACTGGGCTTCAACCCACTTGGTAAAATAGTCTATGGCTACTAGGATGTATTCATGTCCTCCCGAGCCCTTCGGGGTGATCTTTCCAATGATGTCTATTCCCCATGCAGAAAATGGCCAATGAGAGGTGAAGTTGTGAAGCATCGAGGGTGGCATATGCTGTAGGTTGGCATATATTTGACACTTCTTACATTTCTTGACAGTCGTTACAATCCTTTTTCATAGTAGTCCAGTAATATCCAAGTCGTAGGACCTTTTGGAGAGCATTCGACCATTCATGTGTGGTCCACACACCCCATTGTGTACCTCGTTCATGATCTCTGCAGCTTTTTCGGCGTTCACACATCTGAGGTTTATTCCATTGTGGGATTTCTTATACAGAACCCCCTTGTATTTTATGTATGTGCCGCTAAGAGACGGATGGCCCGTTGAGCTCTTAGTGGGGCATCCTGAGGGTATATTCCTTTGGTGATGTAGTTGTAGACGTCTTGGTACCAAGGGTCTTCTTCGATTGGAGCCAAGATCATCTCTGCGTCGAGGTTATTGCAAAAGGCTGGCTCGCTTCTTTTTCTTGGGGAGTGGCATCGTTGAGGGAGTTCAGCTACTCAAATTCCTGTAAAAGTGAAAACCTGTATTCTTGCTTTGCGAAGTCCACTTACATTACTCAAATTGATTAGTTAATGATTTGTGCAACTTTGTATTCATCGGATTTGTCAATAGTTAAACAAAGAGAGAAATGAGCAAGAGGAGTTTTTATTGATTTGCAAGAATAGATAAACACACATGACTTTAGAGAAGAGGGTCTCTAATACCCGTAAAAAAAAAGAGACTAGACTTAGAAGGAAAATGGAAGGGGAACACCCCCTGTTCCAGACTCAACCTAAAGATTTAGTTCAGACCCTAACTCGACAGGACTTAAAGACTCAGATTCGATTCCTCTAGCTCTTGCAGGTAACCAATCAGTTCCAGGGCTCTTCTTCTTCCTTTAAAGGCGGTGGTACTTCCCCGCTATCTATGATCTTTTGTATGTCATCCTTCAGGCGAACGCATTCATCTGTGTAGTGGCCGAAAACCTGGTGATAGCGACAGTAGAGGTCTGGTTCTCTATGCACTTCCTGAAGATCGTCAGGAGGGATTGTAGCTTTAAGGTCTCCTCTCCATATGAGGGTATTCATGACATTGCCAATGGGGACGTTTAGCTGGGTATACTCCTTTTGATTAAAGCGGCGCCACCCCTTCCTGGCCCACGAGCTGTGACCACATGGTCCCTCGATCAATGAAAGTGGTGATTACCCTCTTTAGACGCTTGCATTGGTTGTTGTGGTGCCCATTAGCTTCACAGTATTTGCATCGAAGATAGGGGTTTCCATCCCTGGGAAGAATGCGAGGGGTAGGCCTCCTTGGATGAGCATATCCATACTTGACCATTTTGCTGAACATTTCATCTTGTTGGAAGCAAGCTTCTCCTTTGGCCAGAATAATGTTAGATTCTGTGGATCGTTCAAACGAAGCGATTTTCTCTTTCATTTGCCGAATTGCATTGTGGTGATGTGCCACATAGATGGACATTCCCTCGATGGTTTCCTTTACTTCTTCAAACTCATCGGGTTTCCCTATTTCTTCAGAAGGGTAGGTCTCGAATTCCCTGGAACTTTCTGAGTTGCGCGATTTAGTATCTTCTTCTATGAGAGCTACTTCTTCAGGGGAGAATGCCCATAGGTCAATATCTTCACTATCATGCTATATCTTCAAGACAGGAGTCTTATCAATGGTCGCCTTGACGGGGTTGGCTTCGATTTCCACAATTTCGCCTTCCAACATCATTTTGACTTTCTGGTGCAAGGTAGAGGCTACAGCGTTTAAACCGTGAAGCCAAGGTCGTCCCAACAACAAGTTGAAAGTAGCTGGAATATCCATTATATAAAGCTGGACCATTTTTTCTATAGCCCTAGAGGTGATGTTCATAGTTATGGTGCCCAACACCTTTCGACTGGAGTTGTCATACGCGCGCAAGCCTTGCGCTGAGTGAGCCAAATTGTTGATGTCGATGCCCAGTTTTGCTGCGGTCCTCAATGGGCATACATTTACGGCCGAGCCGTTGTCCACTAGGGTCATGGGTACATACTTGCCCATGGCGAATACAGTCAAGTACAAAGCATTATTGTGTGAAGACCCTTCTGGTGGTAGTTCGTTGTCCGAAAAAGTGATAGATGGCCTAGTTTTATCCCCTACCAAGAAATTGACCAGTTTGTCAGGCCTCATATCAGGCGATACCGAAACCTTTGACAAGGCTTCCAAAATGGCCTGACGATGTTCATAGGATGAGGCTAGAAGTTGCCAAATGGAGATGTCGGCCTTTATTCTCTTGAGTTGTCCTGTGATGGGAGATTATTTCTCCTTTGCGGAGATTTCTTCCACTTCCTCCTCAGCTGGAGGCGAGATCCTGTCATTATAGATGTTTGGTGGCCTATAATGACGACCGAAGCGCGTCAAGTGGGCCACTCCTACGGGTGATCTGGTTTGGATCTCCCACACGTCTTCCTCGTCACTGTCCCATATTCCAGCAATTTCAAGTCCCAAGGCATCTTCGACACTTAGATGTAAAATGGCACCCAAAGGGTTGTTCGAGTTGCTGGGTGCTTGACCAGGTTTTGGTAAGGGTATGGTACCGTTCTCAATTCTATCTTGGATAGCATGTTTAAGGGCCCAGCAGTTATCGGTGTCGTGCCCTTTTCCTTGATGATACTTGCAGTATTCCCCTTCTTTCCAGTTACGATTCTTGACAGGTGGTTCCGGAGTTGGTCGAATGGGTTGCAGCAGATTATTTTTAATCATTCTTTCAAGAGCGTGTAATAGAGTCATTCCAAGAGGGGTGAATTCCCTTGGCGTCCTTCTCTCAGCAAAGGTGTTCACAGCAGCTACCTCGTCAACTTGAGCACCAGAAGAGATTCCAGCAGTCGCCCTCTTGTCTCTCCCATAAGTGAAAGGCTTAGGGGTGACTTGGTCTTTATTTTTGTTGATGTCGTCTTCAATAAGGATACCAACGTCATATAGACATTGATATGAGTCAATGGCCTACTGAAGATGGCCCTTATAAGCTGGTTGTAAATTCTTAATGAAATGCCTGATCTGTTCAGTCTCAGAGGGCCTTTCCACCATCTCAGCTATCTTGGACTTCCATCGACGGAGGAATTTAGTGAATCCCTCATTCCTCTCTTGGGTGGTAATTTCGAGCTCCCTCAAAGTAATGAGAGAGTAGCGTTGTCCTTGTATCGAGCCAAGAAGACCGTGGTAAAATCAGACCAAGTTGGGTAGCTCTCCAAGTCTAGGGAATAGAACCAACGTCGAGCATGTGTATCGAGGGTCTGGGGAAACAGATGGGCATAGAGCTTCTTGTTGATTCCTCTCAGAGCCATAGCAGTAGTGAAGGATTTCAGGTGATCCTGTGGGTTGTCGACTCCCGTGAAAGTGGGTACTTCAGGCATAGAGAACTTGGTTGGAAGCTTACCCTTGATTTTAGTGTCAAACTTTCCCACATTGGCACTATAGTTGGAAACCAAGCCACTCTTCTTGAGCACGGAGGTGATCTTAGCCAGCATAGCATCTGACCCTTCCTCCTCAGAATCGGAATCAGAAGGGACCCTTTCTTCTTCTTCTCTCTTTCTTTCTATATCTTCCACTTTGAGTCAAACCTTTTCCAACTCACTCATGAGGTCATCAAATCTTTCATCCATGGTCTTAGGCATTGTGAAGATGGGAGGGGTGATTGGTGTGGAGAAGAAGGTATGTAGTGATGGTGAATTTATCGATGGTGAAGCTGTTTGTGGTGGAGGTAAACGAGAACCGGGTGGTGTAGACGGTTGTAGACGAACCAACCTTGCCGAAGGCCGAGCCCAACTTTTCTCAAGATTCCCTTTCTTCTTTGGACCCCCTATTCTGAATAGGAAGCACGGAGCGCTTAGTAACAAAGAACATGAGACTCTCATCTAATGAAAAATTGACCCACATATAGAAAACACATTGTCCTAGAAGAAAAGTCCTTATGCCTAAATGCCCAAATATTTCCCTAATATCCAAGAAAAATAAAGTCGATGAACGAAAATAAGAAAAATAGAAAAAGATGGTTATTCTAATTTTATTTTCCTAGACTCAAGGAAGTGAAAATGGGATAAAATAAAATAAAAAAGGAAATTTCGGTCCTTTCTTTTTCTTTTATATATTTTTTTATTTTTTGGCATTTTTTTTTGCTTCGCCTTTTTTTTTTTTTTAAATTTTTGATGATTTTTTTGTTTGACCGAATCTGAATTACATCAAAAGAAAAAAGGAAAATACAGAAATAAAAATAAAAAAAAAAAAGAAAGGGGGAATTGGAAGACTGACCCTCTAGAAATTGTTCGTGACTTTCAGAATAAATCATTGGAAAAATGATGAGTGTCCATTGAATTTGAATTCTCGCACCATCTTTGGGCACTAGGAACTAGCTAAAATAAAAGAAAAGACTCCTAGCACGTAGGTACATGTTGGCGCATAATCACGTAATTCATGCATTCAAGCAAGCATTATAACAACGTAGTTTACAGGCAAACATGTCATCAGATGGGCATTACAACGACACATGCACAACAAGCAAGCGGATGCATAAATGTGGGTTAAAGGCTTTTAGCTCCTGTGAGGTTACCACAACAAATTACAATTTCCATTCGGCGGATGGTTGACACATCGATTGTAATTCTTTTCATCAACAAAGGATTGATAAGTCATGGGTGAGGAAGCGTCGATTCGCACGATAGGACAACTGTATATTCCTTTAGATATACGTGTTGTCTACGAGTTGCGACACAAACTTCCTCGAGAGTTGATAAGGGTCAAAAGGTTGTGCCAAGGCACATGCAAATGATGCAAATGATGCAAAATAATATGGAACATGTTATTTAAACAATTAAGCAAACTTGATTTTCGAGTCTCACCCTCTTAAATAAGTCCCCAGTGAAGTCCCCACTGTAAGGACCCGGGATTTTCATACCAATCCTATTGTTTCTCCCCGGAGTGCGTCCTTATAGAAAATTTGTCAGTTGGGGGCTTAGATAAGTTCAAGGGACCATCGAGTTAGAAAAGCTTTTGAAAAGACTTGAATTGAATAAAAACCATGAAAGATGTCACGAATCTGCTATTGGCGTTTTATCGAAGGGACAAACCGAAGGGACAAACCGAAGGGACAACCCAATAGCGCAAAAAGTGAACTAATCATGTTTTTAGAAAGACTCCCGCTTATATAAAACATATAAGTACCCAAGAATAATAGGTTCGGGAGCGAAGGTACGAGGTAGGAAGGTGTTAGGCACCCAACTCGCCCGTATTATGACGGCCTCTACTAACTCAAGTTTGCTTAATAATTTAAAGACATAATTCTCATGCAAAACCGGATTAACAACCTAGACTTAGACTATTAATTGGTTCATCACAGGCAACAAAACATTTATTTTAACCCTTATTTAGACATGCATTCGATTGACAAGTTGAGCAGCACAACGACTATACAGACAGTATTTAGGAAGCAATAAAAACATTATTCTAGCATGATATCTACATTATGACTATTTAGAAAATAAACAAATAAGCAAACAATTTAATTTGAGCCCTCAGGAATTTGTACAACTGTAGGCTATATTTGACAAGAATAGTAAAAATAGATCTCAAGTTTTTAAAAGAAAGAGAGGGAAGCTCAGGAGTTGAGAAGGTTGCCAACTGTAGGCTGTGTGTTTTGAACTGAGGGTGGAGGGTTGTTTATATAGGCGTGGAAAAGTAGGGTTGTACGGTCGAAGTTGAGCTGAAAAATGAGACGGGCTTGAAAAATGAGCCGGGCCCGAAGGAACTGGCTAGCGCCGCTAGCGGCCCTGGGACATCCTCCAGGGCCGCTGACGGCTGTCAGCAGCCAGCTGGATGACGTCATAATGACGTCATCCAACCTGTCTTTATTTTCCGGGGAATTTTTAATGATCCAAAAAATATGAAAAGGCTGTTTTGCCCTTGAATGGTAAAAGACGATTTTACCCCTAAATCGCAACTTGGCGACCGGGGGTCGGAATGAGGCATGAGACGTAGTGTTGGAAAGCTCTTGAACGGGGCTTTTGAATGGAATGAAATAAAGGAGTGCTTGGAGGAAAACCTGAGACCTCATTTTAACTATTAAAGCAAAATAGCAGTTCAAGCTTAAAAAATTACTCCTTTCATCATCGGGCTTTTGCGGAGAAATCGGAAAACGCTTTTTTGGCGTCTACAACAGCATCATTAAGTGAGAATTGAAATAAAAATAGAGTAAAGAAAGGTTCCATTCACAAGCTGAAGCAACTGCAAAATTGTCGGTCTTATACCAATAAAAATATAAAAGTAAGGATTAGGGCTAGGATTACCTCTAATCGAGAAATGAATAAACACAAACTGTTGGTCGATAACTTCTCAAGGATCGTCAATTTAATCTCAAAAATTCATTCACCCGGAGATGTAATCAAAATCTAAAATCCAAATCTTACGCCTGTTTTTTTCCCTTCCCTATTTCCCCTGCAGAACAATCCAGGCATGAATAACTATCTTTAATACAGGAAGTTAATAAAACAAGACAAGAAGATATGTATGAGTACATGAAGCTAAACTGCTACATGGAAATGACGGGGAGAAGATGTTGACAATTTACTCTAGAAGAGGAAGGCATAAACCACAACAAGCTAAACCTTATAAATGTCAAAATAAATAGAACATACCACAACACTGACCCTAATTCCTAACTGATATTGCATAGATCAACAAGCAGTACAAAATAAGAAAAATGAGATAAATCATTCTGCATAAACCTATAAAAGTAGTAGTACGATCAGCAAAAGAAAAGTATAGAGTGTTTAATTTTTCATCCTATGAAAGATGCTTGTACTGGTCAGTAAAACATTGATAATGAACTCGATCCAAGTTCTGTTAAGAGAACGTGTGAAGCACTTATTGCTGCATGAGTAGCTTCTGCAACAGTTTAACAGTGTCAAAATTTCACGCAACTAAACATTGGAATAGCTCACAAATTCTTTCTTCTGAAAGTTTCTGTTCATGGGGGGAAAATAGCATCACTTGATAATAACTAGGTGAAGGAACTAATGTATACTAATCCTACTACAGCTACACAAATTAATTAGGACGAGTGACGTTATATTGTCTCTATGATGCAATTTTGGCATTAGCCTGTTGTATAGAGCGTATAGGGGCTGTGCGAGTCTATACCAGCTGCGTCTAGTGTGTAAAATTATCTCTTTTGGTATCAATACTATAATTATTTACCCATAAAGAACAACAGGTTATAACGTTTTCTCAATCAAGTATAAGAGCCCTGATTGGGACCTCTTTCAATGTTTATTTTAAGGTAATGGTTCAAAGGACTTAAGAGAAAAGGATAATGGAGAGAAACTGAGCTATATCACATGTAGATTAAACAAAAGACAGTCAACAACTTCATGGTTTGGAACTTTATAAATGAATTCACCAACATACCACAGGTTCATTAAGATTATGCAGAAAATTTCGGTGTTGCACAGATTGCTATGACTGATCACTACACAAGTAGTCACAACATTTTCTCTTGTCCTCAAGTTTCAAATCTTTTTTAAATGCAAGTCTTCACATGAGAGCATTAAACAAAAATAACTCAAAAAGCCAAGAGACCACACAACCACAAGTCTTTTGCAGCTATGAAGGAGTAAACAACACCAACAACCATAGTTAAACAGAACCAGCACTAGCAACCTGTACTACACATCAGAAAGCAACAACATAGACCAACTCCAAACATCCAAATCAGTTGCAATTCTGCAACCCAGCATTGCAATATTTAAGCTTAGAACTAAAGCACAATATCCCCAAACAGCAACTGAAACCAACTTTATGCGCTTTGAGAATCAACCATTTAAGAAGTTGGAAACATCTGAAAGAAACCCAAAATACCTAACTTTCTTACTCGAAATTAACTACAAATCCTATATAGTTGACTAGTTTGAGTTCATTTCATTTAAGCTAATTTCTTCTGAAATGCATGCTAAAACTAAGGATAACAATAAGAAGACAATGACCCCGAATTCGGTAAGTAAACAAACATAACACCAAAATATAAGTTTAGATTCAGTTTGCACGTACAATCATGTGTGTTCAGACTAGAAAACCTACTGTAAGTTGTGTAAAAATAATCACATTGATAAACAAAATAACTTAGTAGACATACCCAGGCCAGTTGATCCAAGTGATTGCAATTCAATCCCATTCACTAGTTTAATCAAAGTTAAACAAAGTCTGTTTGGCAACACCTACAGCTCCTATTGTTTGGCTTGTTTCTGACCAACATAACATTCCATATATTATTCTTATTTCCAACCACACTAAAATATAAGTAATGCATTATATTCCAATGAAGGGAACAACTGACCTGTTAGGATCAAATCACCACAAAGTTGTACAACACTAGTGTATTTAGGTACTGTAATCAGTTACAACTATATTTGCAGCAAGTTATTGTTCTTGTATCTTACTAGTCACACATCTTATTTAGCTAGTGAACAAGCATTTAAATTCATACGGCTAGACACATTAACATAGTAATTGCAGGCTTAGCATAATTCAGAACACTATTTTGAACTCTCAACGAATGTTTTGCTCTGAAACATTGTATAAGCTATATAGATAACAGTCAAAGATTTTTACTCACACACATATCACAATGGGGGGAGGGGGGAGTAAACTGAACATAGATACACAAATGAAAATAAAAACAGCTCTAACTTTAGTTATTTTATAGATAAAGAAAGAGCAAATTCAAAGCTCATACTATTGCTTAAAGCATATTAGAACATCAATAAAATTAGACCTAATCCAAAAAACACAAGGCACATCAAACTCAGGTTTTATATTTCCCCCCCCCCTCCCCCCCCAAAAAAAAGGATCCACAACATTGAGATTTTACTTCTAAAAATTACACATGTAGAAGAAGACAAAATAATTAATAGAGTAAGGAGAGTTTATCAGCCTACCAAGAGAAACAGACAGAGAGAGAAACAAAGAATGTGATGTTCAACAACATTACCTTCCCAAGATGAACGAAAACCTAGACGGAAACCGAGCAGTACCCATTCCTTTGGCGGCTGAAAATGGCAAAAAAAAAATAACTGAGCTTGACTGAAATTCACAATCAATAACGGAAAAATCAAAATCAATTTTACAATAAAGGAGCACAATTCAGCAACAATCTTGAGGTATTTAGCATAATTTTCAGTAAATTAAACAGAAAATTGAGATACAACCTCGAATTCAAAGGTTTGTTAGCATGAAAATGTTTAGATCTTCTGCCATTTGGGAGACAATGAGCGATTTAGGAACCAATATGAAACCCTAAGGGAGGAGAGATAACAGAAAAGAGAGAGGGGGGCGTTAGTTTGTGGAGATTGAGGGAATGAGGGGGCTTCTCCCTTTTTAGTTTTTCCTTTTTTTTTAAGAATTCGTGAAAAGAAAATAAGCATGTAGTGGTACTGTGCGCTTAGAGCATGGCTATCCATGTTCATAGAGCAAGTTCATGAGAAAGAGAGAGAGTGGTGAACAAACAAAATGCCCACTATCCATGTTCATCATAAGTTCATGAGGAGAGAGAGTGATGAACATGAGCCAAAATGTTCACCAAATGACCTCTCCATGAACTTGGTGGTGAACGTTCACCAGATGGAGACCACAATTTTTTTATTTTTTTTTTGCTTCAAAACACTTCAAAACACAGTGTTTTGGCACAAAATACTCCAAAACACGAAACAAGCCAGGATTGGGGGGTCTGGCCTGACACGCGCGTCAGGGCGTCAGCCCTGGCGTGCCACGTGTCAGGTCTGCGTTGGCTGTTCTTTTTTTTTTTGAAAACTTCAAATGCCCATAAAAAATTAAAAAAAAATCAGAAAAAAAAAATACCAACAGTCTTATTTTTTTATGCTCTACAAAATAAGACCCATTTTCATATATTTTGGCACAAATTTACTTTAAATTCATTTTGTTGTGTGAGAGATGAGAGAGAGAGATGAACAAGTAGAGGAGGGTTCATGGATAAAGTTGCAGTTTGGTGAAGTTCATAGCTTGAGTTCATGGTGAGGTGAGGAGTGAGAAAGTAGGAGACAGAGTGGTGAACAAACATAAATGAGTTCATGGATAGTCATGCGCTCTTTCAACGAAACTCGAATTTTTCGGGAGCCCCGCCTAATAAATCACGATTTCAAGCGGAAAATGACCCAAATCATTTTCCACACACATAAAGCGTGGCAAACCTCCGCTTTTTATTTTTAGGTACGTGACACTTTGCTAAGCGTGGAGAAAAAAGTGTCTCCTATTTGAAAATTTTTTGTAGTACATGAAATTCCTACGTGGAAATGGAATTCAATTTCAATGGACTTTGTCATGGGTTTACCATTGACATAGAAGAAGAACAACGCCATTTGGGTCGCTATAGATCGTTTGACAAAAGTTGCAAGATTCATCCCAATGAATGACTCTTGGCAAATGGAGAAGCTAACGGATGCTTACGTCAAGGAAGTCATGAGACTTCATGGTGTTCCAGAAGATATCGTTTCAGATAGGGATTTGAGGTTTCTATCACACTTTTGGCAGAAATTGCAAGAAGCTTTTGGAAGCAAATTGAAGTTCAGTACTGCTTTTCATCCTGCGATTAATGGTCAGACGGAAAGAACGATTCAGACATTGGAGGATATGCTACGAGCATGTGCTCTCCAGTATCAAGGCTCGTGGGATACACATATTCCGTTGATCGAGTTTTCTTACAAGAATAGTTATCATGCAAGCATTGATCAAGCGCCATATGAAGCATTGTATGGTAGGAAGTGTAGATCGCCAGTTTGTTGGAACGATATTAGTGAAACTGCAGTTTTGGGTCCTGAGATGATCAAGCAGACCGTCGATGTGGTCAAAGTTATTCAAGCGAAGATGTGTAGTGCTCAAGATCGCCAGAAATCGTACGCTGATAGAGGTCGTAGACATGAAGAGTTTGAGGTGGGAAGCAAGGTACTTTTACGAGTATCTCCTACCAAAGGTGTCATGCGTTTTGGTCGAAAGGGGAAATTGAGTCCTCCTTACATTGGTCCTAACGAGATCCTGGAAAGGATTGGTGAGGTTGCTTATCGACTAGTTTTACCTGTGGAACTTGCAAAAGTCCATAGTGTGTTTCATGTCTCTCAATTGAAGTGATACGTACATGATCGAACTCATGTCGTTCAACCTGAAGCGATCGATCTCGATGAAAGTTTGACTTATGAAGAGCGTCCTATCAAGATAGTGGACCGCAAAGAGCGCTCAACTCGAACAAAGACTATTCCTATCGTCAAAGTCATTTGGTCTCGACAAGGTTAAGAGGAAGCAACATGGGAAGCTGAATCCATGATGCGCGAGAAGTATCTAGACCTCTTCCTAGAAGGTACTAGTCCCACTTGAGTTTCGGGACGGAACTCCTTTTAAGGAGGGTAGAATGTCACACCTCGAAATTTCGTTTTGTTTATCGCTGTGCACGAATTGCATGGTCAAGCATTGCATAGTGCATGCTAGTCAACTTAGAATCACGATCGTACTTGCTCATCTTGCATATGTTTGTGTCCTAGAAATCGTTTTATACCTTCATATGGGTAAACTCGTTTTGTTTTTGGAAGTGATTACTTCATGTCTCAACTTTCGGGACGAAACTTCTTTTAAGGAGGGTAGAATGTGATACCCCAATATTTTCCATAATTATTATATTAAATTATAAATGATTTATAAATAGTTTCGGAAATCAAATCGTATATTCATTTAAAGATTCGATTTATTCAATTAAAGCCATAGTAATATTAATGATTATTATGGGACTTTCATAAATTGCATTTATTAATTTTGAGGAGTTTAATTAAAATATTTTATATATGAATAAGAATTATTCATATAGTTTTAATTAGCTTTTTAAATCAGAAAATTATTAAATAAATTCCTAAACCTAGTAGTCTTTGACTTGGATTGACCGAGGGCCTATATAAGGAAAATGTGAGACAGTTGATTAGTTTTGCAAATTGAGCCAAAACCCTCAAGCATTCTCTCTCCCCTCTCTCACCGACCTCTCTCTCTCTTCCCTCTCCCTCACCGGCGACTCTCTCTCTCTCATTCCTCCCTGCCACCGGCCACCCTTCACCGTCGGTAACCCCTTCTCTCTCCTCTCTCTCTTTCTCTTTCTTTTTCTTCCTCTCTTTCTCTTCGCGTTCGCGACTCCCCTCCCCCATGTTTCGCCATTGCGGGCCACCACGGCACCACCAGGCCGTGCCTGGGTGGTCGCCGGTGATGGCCCAGGTCCCGAGACTGAGCCCCCGTGCTCTCTCTCTTTCTCTCTTGCGTTCTCTCTTTTCTCTCTCTCTCTTCGCATGTTCTCTCTCTCTCCTCCTCGCCGGAGCATCGGCGACCACCACCACCGGCCATGGTGGCCAGTGGGTGGTAGTGGTGGTGATGGGTTAGGTTATGGGCCCCATGCATGGGTACCCATGACCTAGACCTATTTTTGAAGTTAGGGTTCCGTTTTTATATTTTTCATAATTATTAATTCGATTTTCAGTATTTTAGATTTAATGTTTTTATTTTTCTAAACTCATTCAGAATCGGAATTCGGATTTTCAAAAGGCTAGATTGGTTGAAATAAACCAAGGAATTTAATAAAAATAATAGATCAATATTGTGTTACTGTTTGTAATTTCGTATCTAATTAATTACTGATTCGATAATTGTTTTTCAATTAGGACTTAACGAGCAAGCGTGATTATCGTCGATTGGTTGGAGCATACTTAATGTTGGTAGCTTATTAGTGGTAAGCGCTCATGCCTACCTTCTTCCAAAGCCCCATCAAAACTATTTTGATGTATTATGTGCTAATTGAGAATTTATTGTGAATTTAATATGCAAAGCATGATTAAATTATACCGTTGTTATTATGAGATTTCTTAAGCATGTTTACTGCTGTAAATATAAATTATAATTAGGATGTTGATGTCATCATGTTTTTGGAATTAGTTAGTCCATATAATAATTATTAAATAATTATTGAATGGTCAATTATTAGTATTATTATACTATTAATTATATGCTAATTGGTATGGGTATTATTGAGTGCTAGTGAGCACCTATCTATTATTGATTGAATGTCTTGGATGATTTGTGAATTTTACCCTGCCGAAGTGTTGCCGAAATTTGGCTATTACTTGTCATCATTATTGAATTATCGTTGCTATTGAATTAAAGCATGTTTAATTCTCATCGTATTGAATTATCATTATCGTTGTTATTTACTATTCATTGTCTAGAGCAAGAAATGAATTAGTAAGTCGTGGTCTCATAGTACCACTTATGTCAACCAATGCAAATTATGTGAATTAAATTAAATGAGAGTAAGACTCCTAATGGATCCCTAGGAGTAGTCGAGCAATAGGGATTGCACCTGATGGTGTAGTTCAAGGGATGGTTGATTCCCAAGTTACTTATGGACACCTCACTGTGTAATTGGGACGGATCATTCCCCATTTATTAAGTCCTCTAGGCTCGTGTAATTGTACTAGAGGTAGTGTGCACACAGAGTCATTAAGTCCATGGCGTGATTGTATCTTCGATAAACAGTATGGGTAATCGCTATTTTATTCGCTCTCTTACATCTCTCTAATCAAGACGGGTTGTCTATGTCGTATTTCGTATGATCACTATACAAGAATTGTATGTAAAAGAATGTCGATATGCGTATGCTTGACTATCTGCTTATGTGCGTATGCAAATTAATTTCAATGATTCTTCTAAAACCTCAGGTGAGGTTTGCGAAATGTTTTCATAGGTTACGGATGACGTTTATTCAGTTAATTTGATTTTTGTTTCTCTTCTGTTTCTTTCTTTTCTTCTGTATTTTTGTTTCCGTCACGGAAACCAAAGTGCAAGTTTTGTTGATTGAGGACGTACAGCTTGGAAGGTTAGAGTTGGCGTCGGTTGTTAGAACTATTTCTTTCAGTTTAGATCGTTGGGATTTTTATTGGTTTTAGCCCTTGAAGGCAAGTTGTAATAAATTTGGTTTAATGGTTTTAGCTCACTATATAGACAACTCTGATATTAACTGTTTTAGATTTATTAGTTCCTTAGAACCTCCTTTTGATGCTTAGTCTTTCTTTCTGCTTAGCATTTTACTCCTTAGTGATAAATGTTGCAGTGACAAACCCTTGGGTTCATGACGGTTTAGTGGTGTCGAGTCGTGCACAGTGACGTCGATAGTTCTCGGGAAATCGTTGCGAATTCTGGGGTGTTACACCATCCGCTATAAATATGACCATTCACCCCCTTCATTTAAAACACACAGTCATTTCGTATATTCTCAGGAGTATTGACAATGAACCCTCCCCCCCCCCCTTCTTTGCTTGAGATCTTGCTTTGCTATGGTTCAGGTACTAAACTTTTGAGGGCTCAAATCTTTTCTTACTTTCCAATTTATTTTCTAGTTGTTAAAATGTAGAAATCATTCTAATCATGCTCGTTATTACTTCACAAATATTGTCTGTAATTCTATTCATTGCATGTTTTGTTGTTGTGCTACTCAATCTGTCAATCGAATGCATATCTAAATATGGGTAAATGATAAATATTATGATTCTTGTGATTAGCCAATTAATAGTCTAATCTATGTTGTTAATTGGATTTGTGTGCGAATTATGTCACCAATATAAAGCAAATGGGAAGCCCCACAGTTTGGTTGTGTGAAATGGAATGACGATGCTTCAAGTAAAGATGGGAGAGGAGCCATTGAGGGGGTCTTAAGAGACTGGAAGGAAAATTTTAGGTGTATTTTCTCTTGCAGGGCAGCCCTTAATGAAATAAATCATGTGAAAGTTTTTTGGCCATCTTAAAAGTAATTAGAGAAACATTGCGAAAGGAATGACTGATGTATTTTGATGTCACAGTGGACTCAGACTTGCAATGCAATTAGATGGTGTAATGAGAATGAAGGAGGGTCATGGGAAGTTCGCTTCTATCTTAATTTCATTAGAAGGATTAAGAATTGGTGGCTGAATGAAATGATTTGACGTTAGGCTAACTTCACTCGCCCTAGACTCGTATTACTGATTTCACTTTTTATTTTTTTGTTTCACGAAATTTTGGCTGAGTAGTGACTTCATGTAGTCGCATTTGGTGAGCAATGAGGCTTAAATGGGGAATGATTTGAATTTTGTTATAAAAATACTTCATTTCCGGTTTCGGGCATCCACCAAATTGGATACTCGATATTGCAATTGCTTATACCGGTATCCAATCGAAAAGCCAGGAACTAGGATTGAATTGAGTAAATACAAAATTTATTTTTGTCACGCCTCGATTACGATCCCTATTTGACCAATTACGTAGCAATTTCAATTCTGATATTGAATACTTAGTATTTTTGCTAAACCAGACAATTATTTGAAAGGCTTAAAATATTTAATTTCACTCAGAACTAAGGGCTCGTTTACTTGCTTGCAATCAAATGTAATGCAATGCAATCATTTTATAGAGTATATGTGGGGTGAAAATGGAAGGAGTGGGAGGAGAGGGATGGGGAAAAGTGGGGTTGATTGCATGATTCAATGTAATCACAATTGCTCAACTTTTCCCATGTAATGATGATTACTTTGAATTGTGTAATCAATCTCACTTTTCTCATCTCCTTCATCTCCTCTTCTTCCCCCTCCTCACATTTACCCTTAAAAATTATTTCATTGCATTGCATTTGATTGCAAGCAAGTAAACACCACATAAGTGTTGGACTTCTATTCAGAATTCTAATCATATGATGTTGCTTGTCCAATTTTATTTATGATTTTTGAAAAATTTGCATAAATGAATTTTGAGTTTTCAAGTTATTGATTGTTACAAAGGAAGGATTCGATTGTTACTCATTGGAGTATTAAGAATAAACTTGTGTTCGTCCATATGCACTTGATATTTCTTTGAAATAAAATATTCTTCATTTTACCTTTATTTTCTTTACTTTGTAAGATTATATTCTGCCGATTTTGAGTGTACAATACTTTGGTATATAATTTTGGAAAATAATAACAACAAAGAAAAGAAGAACAACACAAACCATTATGTATAGATGACATTCATTGGCTTATGACTTCACAAGAACTATTGAAACTAGATGCAGTCGTCAATTCTCCCGACAGAGTTTTGTATTATCTAGTATTGTGTCATGGCCTCATTTGCTACGGTTATAGGATAACTATTAAAGAGGCAGTCTCATTTGGTGCTTTCGTGACGCGCACGTAACACTCCTGTTTCAAGTAAAAATAAAACTCATTTTCTTCTTCCTCTGATTTTGTTGCATTATGTCTTCCTCTATTCTTCGATTCTCTTTTTCACAATTGACGCTAGACTGATATTACAAATCTGGTGATCAAAGGAAAATCAATGGTGGTTAAAGGAATTGGGTATGGAGGTCTTTCAATGACAAAGGATTAAGATGACTAGAAAATTAAGTTGATGAACAGACTATCAACCATCGACGATAAAGAGAGAGAAACAAAACGAGATGAGGGGAAACATAAGATGCTCTAATGATGAAGAAAGAGAATTCTAATTGAAATGGGATAAAAAAATTAGGGTTTTCATTCAAAGAGGGAGAAATGTCATCTATCTTCTCTCTAAATTCTTTGAGTTGAGTCTTGTAGGGTTTCTAAATTACTTTATTCGTTGATTAAATTAGCATGATAGGAAAGACTACATGGTTCTCTCTCTCTCTCTCTCTCTCTCTCTCTCTCTCTCTCTCTCTCTCTCTCTCTCTCTCTCTCTCTCTCTCTCTCTCTCTCTCTCTCTCTCTCTCTCTCTCTCTCTCTCTCTCTCTCTCTCCTTCAAATGAAACAATAGATACATTAGACCACAATGATAAAAAATAATATTTCAATGGGAAAAGTGATACTTTAAACGAAACAAAAGATATTGGAGAACTAAAAAGAGATACATTATTTGCACTAATATAATTTTGATTAGAAATAGGAAATAAAAGAAGAAATAAATTATCAGAGGTTTGGTAGTTGTTATTGTGATGCACTTAATTTGTTGGCTGATTGGAGGGTTTAGCTATGTTGTGGGTCCATGACGTTGTGTAACACGCCTATCCCACTAGAGCGTTGGTGCCACCAAGAATCGCTTCCATAGCTGAGAACTGAAGCACTATAAGTCTTTCCAGCATGCTTTGTCCTCACTCTCATGGCCCTGAAAAATTTTCAGGAGGCACCCATCCTAGTAGGGGTGTTCATATTTCGGATACCAAAATTTGATATCAGAACCCGTATCCGAAATTTCGGATATCCGTTTTTTGGATACCTGAAATTTCGGATTTGGATAGTCGGATATTCGCTATCCGAAATATATTTGTGTTTTTTTATTTTTTATCCTATTTTATGCCTAATATTTTGAAAATGTGAGCCAAATATTTTGGATATTCGGATAGTTTCGGATAATTTTCGGATATTTTTGGATAATTTTGAGTTTTTCGGATATCCAAAAATTTTTGAAAATGGTATTCGTACCCGTATCCAAAATTTCGGATATCCGTTTTTCTGGTATCCAAAATTTCGAATATCCGCTTTTTCGGATAACTTCAGTTTGAGTTTTCGGATCGGATGCTCGGGTTCGGATATTTTTGAACAACCCTACATCCTAGTACTACTCCCAACCAAGCACACTAACTGTGGAGTTTCCTAGAGTTGGGCGCCCGAAAAAGGAGCTGCATATTGATATGAGTAACACTATCAAACTAGTTAAAGTCGTCTCAACCATGAAATCTAGGTGTATTACACGTTGAGATGGAGTTCATGTCAAAGAGTATTCATCATATCGATTTTCTAGTGAAGGGTTTGTTTACAGAAGTTGCGTAGCAATTAATATATTTTAACGGGTGGTTTGAAAATCATCTAACGCATATACCATGGAAGCTCCTAAAACCCCTACAGAAAATTGAGGGTCCTCCATGGATTGGGACTTCAACCAGATTCTGTTGACACGAAGAAAGGTGATGAACATGGTAGGAAACAATATTCAATGGTGTTATACTGAAGGATAGACTTAAGAGGGTGGGTGAATTGAGTGCTAGGGAGTTATTCAAATTTTTCGCGGATTATCAATTTAAGCACAATCTGTTAACCTATTAGTTACTACGTTGTTAATAGCAAAGTAATAAGTAAAGAGACACAAATTTTTACGTGGAAACCTTCTTGAGCTCAACGAAAAAGTAAAACCATGACCGTGGAGATTTTCCAAACTCCACTAAGAGCCGTAAACTAAACTTAATAAAATAGACCCTAATCTACCGTTGAGCCGTATATCCTGAATTCAACCTCGAACTCAAGAACCGAACTACCTACTATGGCAGGCGTATTATAAACAAATAAATCTTACCAATATGCTTCTCAATAAGCAAAACTCGTACAATCAAACTGTATGATAAACCGTGCTCAAGTATAAAGAGGAATTCCTAGGTAACAGTGAAGGTAACTCGTGCAATAACAACCAGGACTCCTCAATAAAATCACGTAAATAAGTATCAATCGCTTTAATGCTCTGTGATCCCGTTAGTTATAAAGTCTGCAACCTTTGGCTTATATAGGCAAACTAAATCACCTAGAAACCAATTATGATTAAAACACAAGAGCTTGTTTTCCAAACAAGATAGACTTTCCACAAAACAAACAATCCTAATCCTACTAGACTTCTTATAAAAAAAAAATTCTAAAA
This sequence comes from Tetragonia tetragonoides, assembly GCA_038025085.1. NCBI lineage: Eukaryota > Viridiplantae > Streptophyta > Magnoliopsida > Caryophyllales > Aizoaceae > Tetragonia > Tetragonia tetragonoides. Next base: position 32,505,206 of record CM076151.1, on the reverse strand, counting down.
TAAAACTCTTTTATTTAATAATTGAGTACTAAAAAGATAATTTCTGAAAACAATTTTAATTAAGTTTATTTTATAAAGAAAAACTATTTAAAATTGTTTTCATAAATATACGTATAAGACTTACGCACTCAAGAATACCTGGTAACTCATACATTGTTACTTTATTTATTACCAACTGTACCTTTGATTCCAACCTCAATGATTCAAGTACGTATTCTCTTACATGAAGTCTAATAAAAACAATAAAGCTCCAATTTTCAACTTCATGCCATGTTATTCTTGAATCAATCTTCATTGCATCAAAATTAAGATTATCAAATCACTATGTTCTTCATTCCGTTCTTGTTCTGTTCTTGATTCCTTGTAAACAAAACTTAGCTAGACAACGTTAGCTTGATAAGTGTCAATTATTTATCATCATCAAAATCATCATATCTCAACAAATTCCCCATTTTTTGATGATGACTGGAATTTGATGCTTATCCAATCATTAAGCATAAAACAACGAGACCCAACAGTTCACGGAATCAACTTATAACCAGAAGATATTAATCAAGCATTTAGGATCATTATATAACAAAGTACGTAATAAAAAAATAATATAAGTAAGAAACTAGGAACTCAAACTAAACATAGCTAGATATGACCATATAAGCTTCACAACTCTTTCCCCTTTTGGCATCATCGAAAAGCAAAATCTGCATAGTGAAATGGAATGCAAATAACACCCACATATTAAGCCAAGCAAGACACAAACATTCCACCAAGGGTTTAAGCACCTGCAAAAGTAAACCACGTGATCAACTAGCTCAAACAAGCAATATAATGATATTAGCCATTCAAACCGGTCAAAGACTAAGTTATAAATGTTATAAGCTCAAATGTAAACCACCTGGATAGATGAAGTGTGAGTTGAAAATAGGCTAAAAGACTCTGGGAACAAGAAGAAAACTGGTTGGGAACAAGGAACATATGATTGCGGGTTCCCTCTCTCCTTTTCGTCTTGAAATTCGAATTCCCTTATTGAACCTTACAAAAATTCCAGCATCTATATCAAGTTCATTGCACTTTCTTCTTCTACCTCCATACCGTCCCTTTTTCTTATGTCTTCAATAGAATCATCAAAACCATCCATAAAATCACACAAAAAAAAAACTTTCTACTAACCTTCTTATGAAATAGGTAACCTTCAATTAGTTTCATAGAGCTATTCACCTATAGTAAGTGAATTCAGCAATTCCTTACATACTCAAGCAATTGTAAAAGAAAGTTATCTTTTTGAAGAAAACATATTTGTCATAGTATAAAATTTTCGATTTTGGTGTTCTCATCTAATTCCCCCGATGTTAATGCATATTGAATCATCATCACAACCATCTTCATGTTAACTCACCATTCATTATTCACAACTCACTTTCACCTTTTCTCCTTTCCAATACATGAATCACCTTTCCACCACTATCGCAACTTCAACTCATCTTCTTTTTACTATTAAAACAACCTTCAAAGGAAGAGACAAACAACAGAAGAGAGAGAGAGAGAGGTGTGTTTAATGTGGAAGGATAAAGATTGTGTTTGGGCTAAGTTGGGTGAGTGGGATAATTGGAAAAACATATGAAGTAACCAGGTTTTGTGGAACCGTCTTATAGATATATTCCAAAATAGAGTAGCTAGGGTTGTGAAAAAGCATAAGACGACTTTTTTTAGGTACTAGGTAACTGGTGGTAGGTAGCAAGTGGTGTAATAGTGGTAATACATAAGAGCTCGTACCTTGTTACTCTGTTTTAACGTCTGAAGCGTAAGGGTAATATCATATATCTTTTGTGAGTCATTACTTACACTTGGGGCAAGTGGTTATGCCAGTTACGACAAGCAAGTTGCTTGTGACCTACAAAAAGCTTAGATATGCCCATGGTATATTCACACACAAAAAAATACACTTATTTGCAAGTTTTCACATAAACTAGCTAATCATTGGGGTATGAATGATGAACCTTTAGGTTAATCCAATTATGTCTAACTCAAATTTTAATATCTCAGATTGTTCTCTGATAAAAGGCTCTGTAAAGAATTCAATCAATTTGATCATTAGTGTAATTAAAAGTCAATAATACCTCAAGATTGTTTATTATAGTTCATCACAAGATAAGAAACTATAAATGAGCACAAAAATTTTGAAGTCAAGATAGAATTTAAAGTACCTCGTCAATACCACTTACAGATGACGTCGTTGGTGCGAACCACGACGTTTCCATGCTTTTGTACAGATTAGATTTAATAGGATTTAACATCTCGACCTCAGGAAACTTCTGAGGTAACAGGGGTTGGGAACAAGCTCAGCAGTGTTTTCCACCCGTTTCAGTGCGTCATCGCTTGTTACCCCGTCTGCTTCTCGTTATTCCCCCTCAACAACTGCATCTTGGAGCTCAGCAACTTTCTCCTTCATATTCTCATTATTCATTGCTTTCTCATCTAGATATGAGCGTACTAGCCCAATCTCCAAATCATTATTTTGATTATCCTGCAAAACTCATCAAATGTTCTCGACACAAAGAAAATTATATATGGAGTGTATGAGAGACTTACCTGCCTTACCTACATAAAGTTATTTAACCTATATTATTGTCTCTAAACATCACACTTCCACCAACGAAGGTGTTGAGTGGGAGAATGATTTTAATCTATCTCATGTTATAAACATGGAACAACCGCTATTGAGGTACCACGGGTCATTACCCCGCACTCGTGCATGCAAAATATAACTAGGGTTTAGTGTTAGGAACCCATATCTGATTGGGTCCCTTTCTCACAAATTTAACATTCAAATCAGATTCTTAACCCATATTTGCGTAATATTTTTGGCATAGCCATTGTTACTCTTTCGAGCATAACCATTATTACTCTCACAGGTTTTTTGTCTCTTGGAGCATTCTACTCTCACGTGACCTGTTTTACCACAATACATGCAAATTTTCCATTCTAGTAGGTTCACATACTTGCTTTTAGGATCATAACATACCCACGTCTTTTATATCCCAAACCTTACTTATTTCTGTTTCTGTAACTCTGGAACCATTTAGAAAAAGTTCCCTGATTGTCAGCTACAGAGCTACTAGCTATTGGTTGGTAACTTTGGAACCATTTAGCACAAGTTCCCTGGTTGATACCTGCAGACATACTTATTACCTCATTGGATTTGAACTTTTTGCAAAGATTAACCTTTTTTTATTTCCTGCAATATTTAAATTTATTAAAACTCAGTTTTATCTCTTTGCAATCCGTTGAATCACATAAGTTGGTAGTTCGACTAGTATCAATTTCACTTTGCAATTTATTTAGCTTATTAGTCAAGATCTTATTTTCATTTTCAAGCTTGTAGACGGTTTCTGTCAATTTAAAGATTTCATTTTTGAAAGTTTTTATTTCTCTTTTCTAGATCAATTTTCAAACTTGTTAAATCCTTCAAATCTTTCTTTAATGAAACAAAACCATTATCAAGTTGAACCTTTTCATCACGAAGATCCATGCAATCACTATGCAAATAGTCAAAATATTCATGAATTGTTTCTTCATGAGCAGATGCATTTTTTTTAAGAGTTTCAAGGTTTACCTCTTCATCCTCATCATTGTGGGTCGTCAAGCAACGAAAAGTTTTAGCGTTTGAGTTATTTGTTGGTTCCTCATCTGACTCCGAGTCACCAAATGCAACAACCATTGCTTGATTTCCCTTTTGAAACTTTTTGTCCCTATTTGTTTGTGGTCCAATGGGTTGTTCCTCAACTTGATTTTCATCATTCAGAAACAGACAATCTTTGATGAAGTGACCTACACTTCTGCAGTTATGACATAGATTGTCAGTCTTATTTGAGGAGGAGGATTTACCTTTAAATTGATTTTCCGTTTTGGCCGTAAATTTTGTCTCGCGATAAAGCTTTGCAATATTTTTCACAAACGAGACAAATTCTTCATGCTCTGAACCGGATTCTTCATCTTCATTGGCTTTGACGGCCAAGCTCTAATCTTTTCTTCTAACAAATTCTTACCTTGACTTTCAAGTTGCATCTCATATATCAATGAGGATCCCGTTAGCTCTTCCATGCTGAACGTGCTAAAGTCCTTATTTTCTTGAATAACAATTACCTTTGGCATCCAATGTTCCACATGTAACACTCGAAGCACTTCCGAATCTGTTCCTGACAAGAAATATTTCTACCAAGAGATTTTAATTCGTTAACGATACTAGTAGAACGAGTCATCATATCTTGAATAGGTTTTTTTGGTTTCATAGAGAATAATTAGTACTTAGTTAGTCATAAATCAATTTTTGACTCTTTTACTTGATTTGTTCCCTCATGAGTTACCTGTAATAGTTCCCACATCAGTTTGGCAATTTTGCAACCCATAACACGATTGTGTACTTGGGTTCTAAGACCACAATGAATGAGTCTCGTGATATTAGCATTATGTTCAAGGTTTTTCCAATCTTGTGCATCATATTCAGAAAATTCCTTTGGAACAACCTCGTTCTTTTCATTGATTTTTGTGGGCTTTTAGTTTTCATACTCAATGACTCTCCAAATCTGGTAGTTTGTGGATTTAATGAATATTTCCATTCGATTCTTCCAAACACCAAAGTGCTTACTTCAAACAAAGGAGGTCAATTGGTAGAGTAACCTTCCACGAGCTTTCCGTAGTTCATTGAATCCATCCTTGTATCTACTCTCCAGAGATTAACCTGTACTCAAGAGAACCTGCTCTAATATTAATTGTTATACTCAATGATAGACTCAAAAGGGAGTGAATTGAGTCTTAGAGAGCTATTCTAATTTTTCGCGGATTATAATTTAAGCAAAATATGTTAACCTATTAATTACTACGTTGTTAATAGCAAAGCAATAAATAAAGAGACACAAATTTTTACGTGGGAACCTTCTTGAACACAACCAGGAAGTAAAACCACGAGCCTGGGGGATTTCCAAACTCCACTGAAAGTCGTAAACCAAACTCAATACAATATACCCTACCCTAATATACCATTGAGTCGTATATCCTGAATTCAACCCCGAATTCAAGAACCAAACCGTCTACTATGGAAGTCGTATTCTAAACAAATAAATCTTACCAATATGCTTCTCAATAAGCTAAAGTGCACAATCAAATCTTATGAGAAACCATGCTCAAGTATCAAGAGGAATTTCAACGTAACAGTGAAGGTAACTCGTGCAATAACAACCAAGACTTCTCAATGAAATCACGTAAATAATTATCAATCTCTTTAATGCTCTGTGATTCCGTCAGTTATATAGTCTGCAACCTTTGGCTAGGCAAACAAAATCACCTAGAAACCAATTAGGATTTACAATACAAGAGTTTATTTTCCAAACAAGATAGACTTTACATAAAACAAACAATCCTAATCCAACTAGACTTCTTATAAAAAAGATTTTCTAAAATAAAACTCTTTTATTTAGTAATTGAATACTAAAAAGGTAATTCTGAAAACAATTTTTGCCAAGTTATTTTATAAAGAATTTTTTTTTATAATCGTTTTCATAAATACATGTATAAAACATACGTACTCAAGATACTTGGTAACTCACACACTGTTACTTCATTTGTTACCAACTGTACCTTCGATTCTAACCTCAATGACTCAAGCACGACTTCTCTTACATGAATTCTAATAAAGATAATAAAGCTCCAACTTCTTACATCATGTCATGTTGTTCTTGAATCAATTTTCATTGCATCAACATTAAGATTATCAAATCATAACGTTCTTGATTCCGTTCTTGTTTTGTTCTTGATTTCTTGTAAATAAAACTTAGCTAGACAACGTTAGTTTGATAAGTGTCAATTATTTATCATCATCAAAATCATCATATCTCAACAAATGGGCAAATTTAGAGGGGTTAGATTTCTGTGAACTTGAGGATGTTGGGCATTTGGTTTATCGTTTCACTTGGAAGAATAGACAACCTCGATTATCGTGTGATGTTATAGAGCGATTAGAAAGGGTGGTGGCTGACATGACGTGGATGAACTTATTTTTTTCTTTCACTCTATAACCTTCAGATTTAGGCAGTGTGATCACAAGGCAGTGAAATTGATGGAGCTAGGTTAGTCGAACGTGAAGCATAGGAGGAAAAAATATTTGAAATTTGAAGACATTAGGACAATGTCTTTAGGTTCATGTGAGTATGTTTTTATGATGCATGAGATGCATTCAGTTCTCTTGTTAATGTGGATGAAGTTATTTTCAAAATTATGCATTATACTGATGCACTTATTCGCCGGTACTATGACGAGTTTGGTCAAGTCCAATTTTTTTTTTGTAAGGTAAGAAGAAGATAGAGTGACAGTTTTACATAAAATTATTCAAATTAAGGATGAGTTGGAAAAAAGGAGAAGTTTGTCAAATAGGGTTAATGACCTTATTTTAAATAAAGAAATTTTGCGTCGGAGGTCAAGAATTATAAACTTGGTAGAATATGATTGCAACTACGAAATATTTTCACCAAAAGGCTTCTTCTTATAGGAGGAAAAATAATATTTGGAAAACTATAGAGAGTGACGGTGTGTGGATGGATGGAGAAAATGATGGATGTAGACTATTTTAGAGATTTATTTTCTAACTCTAACCCCCATAATTTTGATGAAGCTCTTGTAGGCACTAAGCAAAAAAATTTGAGGGCCTATAAATACGGAGCTCATAAGGTCTTTTGACCCCGATGAGGCTTTTTATGCTTTTAGACAAATGCACCCTTACAAGGCTTCTAATCCAGATTATTTGAAGTTAATTTTTCTTTTCCAAAAATATTGGTATATTGTAGACCAAGACATATATGTAATTTTGTGATTTTCTTTTCTAGTGGTAATATTATTTTCCTACTAGTATTTTGATTCCTAAGAAGAGAACTTAATTTTATGGCGGGTCTTAGACCTATTAGCCTTTAATATGTATCAAGCCCTAAAAACTTGCCGATAAAACAAAAAGGTCTATACTAACTTATATAGATTTAGGTTTAAATTTGTCCTCTCTCACATTATTGGTACTAATCAAAGTCCATTTACTCCTGACAACTTGATGACTAACAATATCTTGCTTGGCCCTCAGATACCCATGTGAACAAATTCAATGTCAGATTTGCCTCGAAACTCGAAACCTATGGTAATTCTCTCTGTAACCCAATAAATAAAAGGTGTCAGTATCCCACCACTACTTCGTCGACCTAGAATCTCGGCAACCATGGTTTCAATTTACTCCATATTAAATTACAAAATACCTAATTGTAGGTTTTCTCAAAATTATATACTGGAATCCCCTCATTAAATTATTAATTAATAACTGTTATTGTATCTTCCTGTCTCTCTCTCTTGAATCTCAATTTCTCCTTAATTTTATAGAGGTTTTTTCATAATCATATGCTGGTGGTTTTTTAGGAAATGAAGTGTATGATTGGACTTCTCGATTATATCTCTTTGGTGGTTGTAGTTGTTTTTAGATTGTAGAATCCAAAATGTGGATGCCTAGAGGGTTTTTCATTTATCTAATTTAAAAAATTAGATATTGCTTCGGAGCAATGTTTTTAAAAGCGCACTAGACAACCCAATCAAACTTGTTTAATCGGGAATTGGGGGCCATGCAATCTTAAAAATCACAATGAACCCGTCAAAACTGTTGCAAACCCGCTAAAAATTGGGATGACCGAGACTGAACCGGCTCAAGCAATCATCAATAGCTTTTGACTAAAAAAAATCATTATTTTGGATCATTTGATATCAGCGACCAATAGGTACTAGCACTATCCACCACATGCTTAGAAATTACGTAGTCCTTCATTTGCTTTTATGATGATTCGTGAAGGTGAATTACACAAATATTCGATGTGGGATGCCATAAACTTTTTATTGAACACTTAAGACCTTGTCTCCTCTCTAATTCTCTATCTCTTTTACGTTGTAATTCTTTGTGTTTTTGTTCTTCCTTTTCTTTTTCGCTCAAAGCCGCCTTTTATACTGTAAATTTTTTTAATTAAGGTCTTTAGATTTGTGTTATATATTTGTTTTATTTCCTTGTTATATTTATACTTTTATGATACATGAGTGTTTTTGTTACTTCCACATATAAATGTATTTTTAATATTAAAATTTAATGTTTAATTACGACGATATCCAATTTTTAATATTATCTAGTTGCGCGCCGGTTAGATACCCGGTCCGGTTTTCAAAACATTGACTTGGAGAGTGTTGGGAACCTTGGAGGATATGGGTTAGAGGGAAAGACCCGTATCATTTTGTAGGCTTCTTAAGTAACAAACATCTTGACGACATTGAAAAATATCACCTAAGTGAAATAAACTCAAAAGTTCATGGTATATAAATGAGAATATTCAAAATTTATAAGACTTAAAAAATATAACTCCAAAGTCCAAGCCTCATAGCACCCAAATGAAATTTTTTGTTCTTTTTCTCTTTTCGTTTGATTTTATGATTTGGGTTTATTTATATTATTTTGTAAAAATTCAAGCAACGTCTTCGAAGCCGAAGAAAATTTTGTGATTGTAAATAAAATTGAGAATCTTGATCCACAAAATTAATAAATGAAGCAATGGTTGTCATCCCCACTTATTCCTACTCTTCGCGTTGACTATTATGATGTGCCACACATTGTTGTGCATTCTTATTTCTTATCCTTTAATATCACCTATTCATTATTTCTCTCAAATCTCAACCATCCATCCACTTGACTGGTAACTTGTTGCAAAGTTTGGAAAGCTTTGTTTCCCAATTAAAAAGAAAAAGGCAAGGAAAATTTTTATTTTCTTTTTAAAAAAAAAGAAATCTTTTGCCCCTTTTTGTATCTCGCTTTCCTACTCTCACTTTTCACTCACTCTCCCTTTTCATGACAAAGAAATGAGTGAACAATTGAAGTAAAAGTTTGAAATATTGGACCAGATTAGGATTCAAAATTGAAATATTGGGACTTTGAAATTAGTGAAGTAAAATCGTATATGTTGTAATAATGAATAAAAATGAATAAGTTCTATTTTTTTAGCCAAGTTTAAAAGTTGATCATTGGTGTACTAATTAAACATTATTGTCCGCGAATATGTTTGTGAGTACATTAAATAAAATGAAAATTTACGAACTTGTAGCATAAATAAATAATTGGTGAGCTAGTTAAGTATTTGGTCCGCGAATGTGTTTGTGAGTACATTAAATAAAATAAAAATTGGCGAACTTTTGACATATACAGATAATTGGTGTGATACCCCAATATTTTCTATAATTATAATATTGATTTACAATTCATTTTATAAATAGTTTTGGAGATTTAAATCGTATATTTATATAACACGATTCGATTTATTCAATTTAAGCCATAATAATATTAATTATTATTATTATGGGAATTTCGCGATTTATAATTATCAAATTTGGGAAATTTAATTAAATTATTTTGTGTATGAATAAGGTTTATTCATATTGTTTTAATTAGTTTCAATTAACATTTAAATCAGAAAATTACTCCTAAACCTAGTGGGATTGACTTTGGTTGACAGGAAACCTATATTAGCAAAAAAATGGGCAATTCCATCAGTTTACAAAACTGAACTCTCTCTCACGACACACACACTCTCTCTCCTCCTCCTCTCAACTACTGACCTCCTCCCTCCCCTTGCTCGGCTGCTCATCGCCAGAAAACACCAGGGCCACGACCAAGGTGAGTCGTCCCTCTTTCTCTCTCTTCCTTCTCTCTCTTTCTCTCTTTTTCTTCCTCGCGATAACTCTCACTCTCTCGCCTCTGTTCTGATCACCGGCGGCCTGGCGCCACCGCCGCTGCCTAGCCGAGCGGTCGACCGACGTGGGCTGGCCCACCGGTCGTTCCCTCGCCCCTTCTCTCTCTTTCAGTCGCTCTCTCTCTCTCTCTCTCGTTCTTTCTCTCTCTTTCTCTCATTCACTTTCTCGTTCTCTCTCCGTCGTGGCTCCCGCGAGCCACCAGCGCCACACCGACCAAGGGTGGTCAGTGGATGGTGATGGTGCTGATGGTCTGACCATGGGTCCCCTTGTGGGTGACCATGGTCGAGACTTGCACAATAAGTTAGGGTTTCGAATTGTATTCTCGTTTTTAATTATTTTCGTATTTTTAGTATTTTTTTATTATTAATTTTATTTTTCTGCACTTATTTGGAATCGGAATCCGGATTTTCTAAAGACTAGGTTGATTGAAATAAATCAAGGAATTTAAAAAACAATTTAAATTAATATTTGCATCAGTTTATTGCAAAACACTGGAACAATGTCAAGAAACCACAAGTGCTGGTACATAGCAGGGGCTGGTACTTCATAAGGGTTGAGACACTTGAGGACAGGGATACATTTTTAAGGGGTTGACCTTGAACTATTAAGGGTAGGGTAAAGCTTTTCTCCTGAAGCCCTGGTCTTCTTCTTTTTGTATTGAGAAAGAAGACATCAAGAAAGTTCCTGTGTGGGTGACTTTCCCTAATCTTGATATACAGTTTTGGTCAGTTAGAGGGTTGAGCAAATTAACTAGCAAGATTGGTGTATCAATGTTTGCTGATTGGTGTACTGCTACTAAGGAGAAGATTTCCTATGCTAGGTGCCTTATTGAAATTGATGTCTCTAGGGATTTATTAAAGAAAGTTCCCATTCGTACCCCCTTTTGGTGTTAATTTGTCACAAGAGGTCCACTATGAGTGGGTGCCCTTTTACTGCAAGACATGCCACCAACTTGGATATTTGGAAGCTAGATGTTACAAGAAGAGAAGGGAGGATAAGAGGGGAGATAGGGTGCAGAAGGAGTTAGAGGCTCCAGAGCTAGGTGGGAATCCTACTGAAGTTGTTCCTAATTCCTCTACTCTGGGGGTGGGTACAGGGTCTGAGATACAGCATATGGCACCACATGTAGAACCTGAGGTTGTTCTTGTGAATGATGAAGTATCTGGTGAGAAAGGTGATGTTGAAGATGGTGTTGAGGATGAGGGATTTCAACATGTCTCTGCTAAGCATACATCCCACTCAAAACCTATCTCCCCTGTGAGTGGTATTAATGTTTCTCCTACCAGATTTCAGTTGCTTGACAGTCAGTTGTGTGAAACTGAGAATGAGAACAGTAGTGCAGTAAAGTCCACAGAGATGGCCATGGAGGGAGATGGGGGTGGGGGGCAACCTTCTAGCCTTCAATGATTATCTCTTCGTGGAATATTAGAGGCTTGAATGAGCCTCAAAAACAGAATGAGGTGAAGAACTTCATGAGAAAATGGAAACTGGATATGATTGGAATTCTGGAGACTCATGTGAAAAAGGGGAATATGAATAGAATAATGAAGAGATTGGGGAGAGATTGGCATGGTGCTTTTAACTATGGCCATCACCCTAATGGTAGAATATGGGTTTTGTGGAAAGCTAATAATGTGGGGGTCCAAATTTTGGACACCACTGATCAAGTCATTTTCTGTCTGGTGGATGATCTTGCAACCCAAAATAAATACTATGTGACCTTTGTTTACGCTAGTAATTCTGGTAATAAGAGGAGAGAGCTATGGAGCTCTCTAATTCAGTGGGGACATCTGATTCAAGGTCCATGGGCTGTAATGGGAGATTTTAATGTTGTTAAGGCTCTTAAGGAGAGAATAAGCCATGTTGACCAAAAAACTTTCTGAAATTGCTGAGTTTATTGATTGCCTTGATGCCATTGGTCTTTCTGATTTACCTGCTACTGGTGTTCAATTCACCTGGTCTAATAAGCAACCAGCTACTACACGAGTATATTGCAAACTTGATCGGGTTATGTGTAATCCCAATTGGCTGTTGAGTAATGTCAATGTTATTGTTGATTTCCTACCTGCTGGTGTTTCAGACCATGCCCCTACTATGCTGAAAATTGGGGATATGCAATATAAAAAGAGAGCTTTTAAGTTCTTACAGAGCTGGATCCTTGATGAACAATTTATACCTCTTGTCCAGAAGGTTTGGGAGATGCCTATTCAAGGGTGCCTAATGTATAAAATTGTGAATAAACTCAAGTTGTTGAAGAAGGAACTCAAGGTGCTCCATACTCAGAAATTTAGCCACATTGAGAAAAGGGTTCATGATTGTTTTGTGAAGCTTACTGAGGCACAGATGCAGCTGCAAACTTTCCCATTTGATGATGACCTTATCCAGAAAGAGAAAGACATGCTGCAACAATATACTAGGCTGAGGAAAGCTGAATTCCTCTCAACTGCACAGCAAGCAAAAATAAATGATATCCAGGTCACTAATGAGTCTACACATTATTTTCATGCTATGATGCGTGAGAAGAAGAACTATTCCAGGATTGTCGCGGTCAAGGATATGAATGGGGTTGTACAGCATTCTGACAATGATGTTTGTAATGCCTTCATTGTATTCTACCAACAACTTTTAGGGACTGAAGTCTCTGTACAGGAGTTTGATGCTTCACTTCTGGAACCTGGTGCACTCTTGACACCACAAATTTGTCAAGATCTGATCAGACTTGTTAGTGCTGAGGAAGTAAAGCTTGCCATTTTCTCTATCCCCAACATGAAAGCTCCGGGGCCCGATGGCTCTGCAAGCTTCTTTAAGGCAGCTTGGAGTGTTATTCGAGAGGATATTTGTGCTGCAGTTCGTGACTTCTTCGTGTTTGGTAAAATTCTCAAGCAAATCAATGCTACTCTCATCTCTCTTATCCCTAAATGTGATGTTCCAGAATCTGTTAGTGATTTTAGACCTATCTCATGTTATAATGTCATATACAAAGCTATCACAAAAATCATCACTGAGAGAATGAAACCTGTCCTTGCTTGCTTGATTGGCCCTGAACAAAATGCATTTGTAAGTGGCAGAAGTATTCATAATAACATCTTCATGGGACATGAGCTGGTTAAGCAGTATGATAGGAAAGACATATCCCCTCGGGCAATGGTGAAAGTGGATATCAAAAAAGCATATGATAGTCTTAGTTGGAGGTTCTTGGAGAGTGCTCTAGTTACTTTGGTTCCCCCCCCCCCTATTTGTTAAATGGGTCTCTCTGTGTGTAAATTCTTCTAGCTTCTCCATATGCTTTCATGGTGAATTTGTCGGTTTTTTCCCTGGTAAGAGGGGGGTACGCCAAGGTGATCCTATGTCCCCAAGTTTATTTGTCCTTTGCATGGAGATATGCTCAAGAATGTTGAGGAAAGCTGTACATTTGGCAGGATATAGCTTTCATCCTAAACGCGTCAAAATGAAGTTGAACCACTTGATATTTGCTGATGATTTGCTTATATTTTGTCGTGGTGATGTTCCCTCTATTGAGGATGTGGTCAATACACTTCAGAGGTTTGCAGATATCTCTGGTTTACAACCTAACCCCCAGAAGACTTCTATATATTTTGGAGGGGTTAGGGAGGAGATAAAGCAAGAGGTGCTTGTTAGGACAAGGTTTGTTGAAGGCTTGTTCCCTTTTCGCTACCTTGGTGTTCCTTTAACCACAAAGAGGTTGTCTGTTGCTGTTTGTCAACCCCTCATTGACAAGGTCTCTTCTAAGCTCAAACATTGGGCCAACAGATTTTTGAGCTATGCTGAAAAAGCTCAACCGCTGAACTCTGTGATATTTGGTCTGGATTCGTACTGGTGTAGTGCTTTCCTTCTCCCTAAAACAGTTATAGAGCACATTGAAAAAATGTGCAGACAGTTCTATTGGGGGCATAAGGGGGCAGGTGGGGTGTTTATGAGTTGGCAGAGTATTTGTAGACCACATAGGGAGGGTGGTATGAATATCAAGGAGATCCTTTCATGGAACAAAGCTCTTCAAGTAAAGTGGATGCACCATCTGATTTGCAATGGGTTCTTCTTTATGGAAAACTTGGGTTACATGTTATCACTTGCAAACTGATAACTTTTGGCAAGTCCAAAGTAAAAATTGTGATAGTTGGTTATGGAGAAAGTTCTTGGCTATGCGTGATGAGTTCCTCACCAAGTGTGGATCCCTGCAGCGAGCACTTGCCGTGATCAATGATTGGAACAAGGGGAAGTTTAACATGGCAGCTGCATACAATTTCTTCAGAGCTTCAGGGAGAGTCAGCAAGGGGTATAAGACTATATGGGAGAGCATGTCTATGCCAAGGCATTGTGTTATTGCCCAAATGGCGTCTAGTAACTGTTTTGCCACTATTGATAACTTGTGCAAGAGGGGTTGGTTTATGGTGAATAGATGTATTCTATGCAGAAAGGATGCTGAAAATATTAAGCACCTCATGTTTGATTGTGAGTATTCTCAACAGGTATGGGGTGCTATTCTCTCCTAGATTGGGATTAATAGGCGGCCCCTGGGATTGAAAATTGAGATTAAATGGTTCTCAAAATATGTTAAAGGCAAGCAGCAAAGACAGAGAATGAAGTGTGCAGTTCTTGTGGCCACTGTATACTTTCTCTGGGCTGAGAGGAACCAGAGAATATTCAGGGGTCATGATCAAACCCCTGCATCCATTGTTAGGCGAATCCAATACTATGTATATGTGCGATGCTCAGCTTATTGTATGACAGAGTATATAGATGTTGATAAGTGATTCGATTAACTAGATAGGGCAACAAGGAGATTGGTTGTCTTAGGTGTTCAGATTGAGTTACTACACTGGTTTGTAATTGGGGTGCCACCTTGGTACACCCCAGAATCTGCATATGGTACAATTTATTCTCTCGAGGGTACCATATTGGTATCCCTTGGATGATGAAAATGAAATTCTTACCATTTTCCAAAAAAAATTTAAATTAATATTTTGCTACTATTTAGATTTTCGTATTTACTGATTATGTCTCGGTAATTGTATTTAATTAGGACCTAATGGACAAGCGTGATCGGATCATGATTTTGAAGCTTACCTACTCTTAAGTGAGCATTTGTTAGGTAAGTGATTGTGCCTACCTCCTTCCAAAACTCATAATAAAAAGGTTTTGACTTGTTATGTGCTAATTGCCTAATTGTTGTGAATTTAATATGCGAAGCATGATTAAATTATATCGTCGTTTATTATGAGAATTAGAATTATATTCTTCGCTGTAATTATGAATTATAATGAGCATGTTGAGTTTATAAAGTTTCTTTAATTAATTAGTTCATATGTTAATTATTGACTAAGTATGGTGATGTTGGATTTTTAATATTATTATGATATAATATACGTGCTAAATGGAATGAGATATTATTGAGTGCTAATGAACACCTATTATATTTGTTGGATGTATTTGTTGAATGTGAATTTTGGATATCGTGTTTTACTGTTGAAGTGCTGCCGAAATTTCATCAGACATATATCGAGCATGATTATTCTTGTTATGCATAAATGTCAAGATGGTTTGTCTGTTTGTGTTCGAATGATCACTTAAGCAAGAATTACATGTAATTGAATATTGAGTATGTGTGTGCTTGAATGTATGACTACTTGTGCATACAAATGAATTTCAATGATTCTTCTAAAACCCATGTAAGGTTTACGAAAGTGTTTATACTGGGTATGGACGACGTTTATTTAGTTCATTTGATTTTTGTTTTGTTTTGTTTCTTCTCTTTTCTTCTGTACCTTGTTTCCGTCACGGAAACCAAAGTGCAGGTGTTGCTGAGTGGGAACGTGTAGCCTTGGAGATTAATTGTGGGCTGGTTCTCTAGATTTATTATTCTTTGGATTATGTGATTTTTGGTTTGTGCTCTAGAAAGCAAAGTTGTAATAATACTTTAATGGACTTAAGTTCACTTGATAGACAACTCTGATATTAATGTTTAGTTTGTTTAGTTGCTTCCTTTGATACCTAACTTTTCAATCTGCTTAGCATTTATTCCTTAGCCGATAAATGTTGCAGTAAAAACTCCCCAGGTTTGGGACGGTTCAGTGATGTCGAGTCATGCATAATGACGTTGATAGTTCCCAGGAAATCGTTGTAAATTCGGGGGTGTTACAAATGGTATCAGAGCCCTAGATTTAAAATGTTGCATAGGTTTAATAGATGAATTAATAAAGATTAGTTTCATTTTGGGGAAAATAAAAAGAATTAAAACCGTTGAGCGTAGTAGTCCTAGAAGTTAGGAATTACTTGAAATCACCTTGTTTATGATTTAAATGTCCTTATTGTTTAATTGCCCTTTTGTAAATGACAATTACTCGTTTGACCGCGATGAAGTCGACTAAGGGTAGGAAACCGCGAGCGATAATTATTGCACCCAAGCATGAGGCGGAATATGTGCATGCCTTCGACAACGAGCCAATGCACGACGAGCATGTCGAGGCCACAGCCCTGCCCGAGGTGCACGACCCTCGCGCGCACGAGGTGGACCAACCTGCCGCGAATGGTGATCACAATGGTGACGTGTCAATTGACATCAACCATGACTTGGAAGCTAATGAGGATCCTGAGTATAAAGAGGAACCTACTGAGTCCGAACCGGAGAATGGCGATGCTCTTGCTGACGAGCCGAACGTTGAGCCTAACTCTGTTGATCTCGAGATGTGATTCGAGTATGGAGCTGGAGTCCCTGATGCACCTAGCATGCCAGATTTAGAGGATAAGGTGATGCAAGCGCCAACAATTCTGTACCTCCTTCGCCTCCTATTGATGTGTCTCCTCCTGTGGAGCGGTTCATTGCCACTGATGCCGAGGTAGATGACATTCGTGCCTACATCCACCGTGCGTACACTGTGATCGAGCATTACGAATATGGGAACCGTACGAGGATACACCAAGGTTTTTGGGTAGAACTCTTACTTGCTGGCTTACCCAACATGCATCCTTGGAGAGGCCTCAAGGAGAAGTATGACGATGTGGTACTAAAGAGTGACTACATCAACGACGAGAAGTATGGCAAAGGCAAACGATGGGCGCTATGTTTCAAGGGTGTTGGCAATGAGCTATGCTTGTCTGAGTTCGAGTGGAAGGTTAACCATGTCCTAGTGCCTGCTCCGAAGGACATCTGTGAGAGCTGCTAGTCGAAAAAGTGCAAGCTTGTGGATAACTTTAGAAGGAACTTCATGCCTCAGAAGTTTAGAGACTATGCGCATCCTTACACGCCATGTAGGGAGGTGAAGCCAAGGAGGAAAGATGATTATGATACGCCTCCTGGATCGAAGCAAAACCCCGTCGATGTTTAGTAGTTTAATTGACTAGGGTTAGTGGTTTGTTTTAGAAGCATTATTTCATTATTGTGATGGCCTGCGTGGTCAAGATTGATGTGGTGTAATGTAGTTGCTTAAGCAACAAATATTTATGACTGTTATTTATTTTGCAATCTATTTTATTGCAAAACTATTTCATTTGATTATATAAATGACGTTGTGATTTGCTTACATTATTGTCGTTATCACATGTTTGCATGGTTGATTAAAAACATGAATGCTACCTCATATCGTCGTGATATGATGGGAAATCCATCTCGAATTTATGGCAAAATTTCCGTTGAGCATTATCAAATCATTTGTGAGCCAAAAGCTAAAGCATATGAATATGATTACGTGTGATTGTTTATTGCCCTACTAAAATAATATGGAGCCTTAATATGTGAATTATGAATGTCATTGTTTATTCATGTGAGACCAATGTGTCTAAAGTGTATTACATCCTATCAAACTATTATGCATGAGAACTGAGAAGATAAAGCAAGTATGTTGCTTAGACCTACAATGTAAGGTCAATCATCGAAACTTATATGCTAATTGCTAAATGTCAAGAGAAAGGTTTCAATTACAACCTATATCTCTCAATTATACTTTAACGGGTTGAGATGTGCAAATTCACTACAAGAAAAACCGTTTTTAACAACGACACAAGTCGTTGCAAAAAATATCATGTCGTTGCGAAAAATATTTTTTGCAACGACTTTTATCGTTGCAGAGTCGTTGCGTGTCTAGGCGTTACAAAAGAATAACACAACGACTTTTGTATTCAAAAGTTTGATTTGAAACTTGTTTGCATTTGCAAACATCATTAGTATAGTTTCATACTCATATACGAATGCAAACAAGGTAGTCCGAGCTGTCTTTCTTCCCCATATCCATATTTATTGACTTGTAAGGCACATGCGAACTCGATTGATCCCCCCTGATTCGTCGACATCCCTTCACTGTCCTGTTCTTGGCAAATAAAGTATACCCAACAATTAGCATAGCAAAATATGGCAAATAAGAAGCGTATTGTAACTGACTTTGATACTTTGTTGGTACTACGGTCGACTACAATAATTATGGTCTACTATTTTATGTAGGCATGCCTTGTTGCTTGCCTACATGTTTTAGTAGTTGATCACTATTCTATTGGTGTACTATTTAAAAACGAGACATGCCTTGTTGCTTGCCTACATGCTTCAATAGTCGACCACTATTCTATTGGTGTATTATTAAAAAACGAGGCATGCCTTGTTGCTTGCCTACATGCTTCACAAGGGTAGAGATAGGGAAGACCAATGTGTGTCATGATATCCCCTATCATCTTGAAAACCAATAAATACTTTATTTACATGACAATATTATATCACCTGATTTGCTTTGTAGGTTTTCTTGCATTTGTGTGAAGCTTCACCTGTTACCTTGAGGTTTTGTGTTCGAGATGAATTGGCAACACCTTTTTTCTCTCCTTTTTTTCCTCATTTTTTTCTCTCATTCTTTTCCTTTCCTCCTTTTTTATTTTTTTTATTATTATTCCCATTCTTAGTTTTGAACTTATTTTTTTTGTTTACTTCTTACTTTTTCCATTAAAATAAGTCACAAATATATTGTCGGTCCATAATATTTAACTAGTACACCAATTTAGCTTACTAACAAACATACTGGTGGACCATTGTTTAACTTTTACACATATTATTTAAGTTGCAAGCTTTTCATTTTCATTTTACGTTATCTACTCCAAAGATTTAGTCAATACCTCATAATGGCTAGTACATAAGTTTTACAACATACCTGAAGATAAATACATCACTTCTTCTAGTGTTTACATTGATCCCCATTAAAATTAGTCGACTAGTAATTTTTTGATCGAAAAATATACACATTTTGCATTTCCAGACATTTTAAGTCTGGATAACCGGTTGTTGTCTTCATTATCAATGTGATTGGCTCACACACCAAAAAATCGACCTACAAGATACTGCACAACATATAAGAATCGCCCATACTCTTTACTTATTTGACAATTAACAATATGTTTCACACCCAACTACGCAACGCAAACAACATAAACACTTTTACTCCATGTATTAATCGTGGTGCACATGACATGTGAATTGTGATGTGATACTTCTCTTCCGATGAAAAATGAAAGCACCATTTTCCAATTAATAAAATTAAACCTTTCAGACCCAACCAAAAATGCTAATAAACTCTTTATGATTGACCGAATATACCTATATTAGTATATTATAGTTTTCAAATCCTTATTTTCCTAATTTTAACGTTACCCATTTGTGTGGCCTGCGAAATCTGCTAGGATCCTGGGAGAGAAACACACTTCCGTCTTCTTCCATTTTAGCTATAGCTCTCCATTTCCTTTTCACCCAAAATCAATTTCCCAATTTTTTTCTTTCAATTCTGGGAAAAATTGTCATTTTACCATCCACCCACCACCAGTTTTTCATATTCTAGATCGTTCTCTTTCCTTAAAAACCCATTATTTTGCTGTGCCTAACTTACATGCCAAGCTGCTTAATCTTGCTGATAACTGTAAGTTGGTGCTACCAAATTTCTTACAAACTCAATTCTGCTAGAAATTCTTGTTTGATGGTAGAATTTTTCGGATTTTGTGTTTTTGATGTACAATTTATTGGACTTTATCCTAACTCAGTGGCTTCTTTTTTTTTTTTCCTGCTTACTGCTTTGAATGTGAATTTTGGTTCTGTAGTTGGTGAGATAAATGCTTGATTATGTTATCTGTATTTTGGGTTCTTTTTTCAGTAATAAATAATTAGGTATGAAGTGTAATCGTTGATGCAAGGCAATCACTGTATACTGGGTTGATCTAATTTGATTACCCAACTACCCAAGTGACATGGTGATGGTGTATGCCTTTGACCCTTGAATGGTTTTGCTGAGAACAGCTGCTGTAATGGATCATGGATACCCAGTTTATGGTGCTCTTGTTGGTTCTCTGCCAATAATGAATTGCTAATTTGTTTGGGCAAAATTTGAAATTTGATCCCCTCAAGAAACCATTTTCATTCTTGTGTGTATGGTGATTTATTTATTTTAATTATTTGTTACTGTTGGTTTTGTGTGTGTGTGTGTTTGTGTTTGTGTTTGTGTGTGTGTCCCTTGTGCTTTTGTATATGTTTTGTGGAAATATCTAATATCTAATATCTGGTTTTTGTTTTTAATTTGTTGTGGATTTTGTGTTGGCAGGATTGTGAAATTTGAAGGTGTAAACAGTTGAATCTCAACATGGCAACTGGAATACTTCAAGCTCCAGTTTGGCATGTAAAGAACAATGATTCTCAGTTGGGATCTCGGATAAACTTGGATTTTGTGAAGATGTCAAATCTCAAGAGGGGGAAGTCTTCAACAAATAAGTTCTCTTCCATTAAGAATTCAAACCCAGGTTCTGATATTGCTGAACTTCAGCCTGCATCAGAAGGGAGCAGTCTACTGGGTAAAGTTTTCTCATTGTTGAATACTATATGAAATCTTTTACTTCACAAATTGAGTTCTACTTGTGTTGGCACTTGGATAAACAAACATGATTTCATAGATAGATGTCACCAGTACAAGATGCATTTATGCATATTGAAACATATTATCCACTTCCAGACCCCGCTCTTGGCGGGACCTTTACTATGTTGTTGTTGTTGTTGTTGTGAAACAAATTATCCACTTGAACTTCAGACAAATCCAGCTAATTGTAGTGGAATCAGTTCTACATATGAGCAGAATCAATAATTCATGCTGTGGAATGATTCCATAGCCTGGAATGGAAATAAGAACAGTAACTGTGAAGCTGTGGTTGGAGTGGGGTGCATCCAAGGAAGTAATGCATATAATTCAAAAGTTGTTTCCCATTAGAAAGTTCCCCTTTCTCTTTCGTCTGATCATCACTAATCTGTCAACTACATGTTCTACTATTACAATTTCTGCTGTCACGTTGTGGTAACTAAATGAGATCGATATCTTCTCCTCTACACTGTTTTAGCTGGTGTGTCTTAATTTATTGTGCTGTAGAAAATTCCCCTTTCTCTTTTGTTTGATCATCACTAATCTGACAACTATGTGTTCTTCTATTGTAATTTCTGTTGTCGCTGTTGTGATAACTAATGAGATCAATATCTTCTCCTCTACACTGTTTTAGCTGGTGTATCTTAATTTATTGTGCAGTACCTCGGCAAAAGTATTGTGAGTTTCTACACAAAACTGTGAGGAGAAAAACTTGCACTGTGACCGTGGGAAATGTGGCCATTGGTAGTGACCACCCTATCAGGATACAGACAATGACAACAACTGATACTAAAGACGTGGCTGCAACAGTTGAACAGGTTACCTAATGCTTTGCCCCTTTTGCTCAGTACTTCCTTCACTACGGCCATGAAGCCATGAAAATGTTATCTGCTATCTTGTTTGCCACATAGGTTGTGTTGCTCACTCTCACTAAACATGTGAGGGGCCCACTAACTACATGACGGCTGGCAATAAATAAAATTCATTGACCCATGTCCACTGTAAGAAATTGTACCCAACCTACAAGGCGAATCCCAGCATGAATATAGTATCCTTATTGTATGAAAGCAGACTTCACCTTTTTTTTTTTGTAGAAAACATGGATATTTAAGCTTTGCTTGACTAATCTCATGGGCTCTAAAGTTAACGACCAGGAAAACCTCCAGTGGCCCTAAGGGGACTCGAACTAGGGACCTCCAGAATAGATCTCAAACGTCTTACAAAATGAGTTACCCCCTCAAGGTTATGAAAGCAGACATCTCATTTTCACCCAGATATACTAATGGAAGGACTAATTATAGAAGCCGGCATCACAATTTGTCCTTCCATTCATATATCTGGGTGAAAATGATCCTGTTTGAGTATGTATTAGTTTTTGGGACCTCTCTGTCTGAAAAAAGATAAATAGGAACAAGAAGATGAATAGTATAGTCGCCAAGATAATAGGGATTTCTCACCTACCTAAGTTTACAATCTGTCTAATCAATGTACTTGATTATTTACAGTATACTTCTCCTCCGCCAACTATGTGAAATATATGTAAATGAATAAATTTGTGCTTGACATTTGAGAAAAGTAATGCTATGCGCTCAAACGGTCGTAGCTTGTGGTTTAGAGCCTATTTGTTGCTATGACCTAGGCAATTTGCTGATAATTAGAGCTTTAGTCTTAAAAAAGAAAACCTTTTCTTTAATGTAGATATTATACTTCATGCATGAGCTCTGTACATGCATGATATACTTGCTGTTCTCTCAGAAGCAATGTTTTTCTCCAGGCTAACCAACTTAATAAATCTGATCGAGGATGTCTGTATGTCTTAAATCCAATTTGTACGTAAAATGCTGAATTTTAAGGTGCAATTTCAATGACGAAGCCTCCACGTGTGATACTTCTAAAAATCTATTGCTGTAAAGTCTGTTTACTGATAAAGGGGGTTCATCCTTTGATTATCAATCTATGTTGCTCGACCGAACTAAATATCACAGTGCCCACTGCCCATACCCATCTTGGACTCGGCAAGATTTTGAAAATTCTGCATGATTGGATTAAAATGAAGTTTTTAGTGTCCATACAAATGTCCGAGTGTCGAGTCTCTGATACGGTACTCTGGCGAAATGAAGAGTCCGAGCAACATAGTTATCAACATGAGCAGGATAAATTCTCATATTTCATGCATAATTACTCCTATCACTGCAAGAAAAACATTTATCGGACTTGAGCACCCACACACTGATGGCCTATTTCAGATGCTGCATTCGTAGTATGGTAGAATTTGCCTTTGGTTTCTCTAAAGTGGTCTCTTTTCCCTCCGTAATTGGTAGGTCATGAAAATTGCTGACAGCGGAGCAGATATTGTGCGAATAACAGTGCAGGGAAAGAGAGAGGCAGATGCGTGTTTTGAAATTAAGAACACTCTTGTTCAGAAAAAGTATGCTTATTTTCAAAATTCCTTCCTGGTTGTCATTTTTTTTTTCAACTCTACTTTTCCATAGGCTTAATCATCTCTGTTTCTTTTTTTGTATAGCTAATGTTGTTTGGGAATTTTCTTATGAACTTTTTTTTTTTTTTTGGCTCATGCAGCTACAATATTCCTCTGGTGGCAGATATTCATTTTGCACCTTCTGTTGCAATGCGGGTAGCTGAATGCTTTGAAAAAATTCGTGTGAATCCTGGGAACTTCGGTATCTGTTCAGCACTGATTCTGTAAGCTTAATCATGTATGTATCTCCATTCTGGATTTATGAAGATGCTTTGTTGCAGCTGACAGGAGGGCCCAGTTTGAGACACTAGAGTATACAGAAGACGACTATCAAAAGGAACTTGAACACATTGAAGGGGTAAATTGCCACCCTCCCTCACTGCTTCAGTGTTTCTCATACCTTGTTTAACCAAATTCCATCTTCCCTCCATTAATCTGCTCCTCTTCCAACCTCTCTTCTCTTTGTGTCTTGTCAAGATACTTTTATTTTATTTTTGGAAGATTTAAGTGTTCCCTCTCAATCTCCCTTTTCCATCTCCTTGATTCATCATGCCTAGTTATTTCTCTTTCTTGCTCAAATTGATGAGCAGAGGATGGCGGGAACGCATACCTTTTCTTACAGGGTTAAGTGAGAACTCATAAATCTTAATAAATTCGAAACTTTAGAGAAGAATAGCAGAGCAATTGTAAGAGATGAACCAACTGCTCCGCTAGTTATTCTATTGTAACCAGTAATTAATAATTATCATATCCTTAATTGACTCTTGTGTCATATCCTAAAGCCCTTTTGCTTTGCCATTTATGTTCATCAATTGATGCTTTAAATTATACATGAATTGGCAAGGCAAGGAGGTTATATTTATTGGAGAAAGAAAGATATGCCAGGTTCTTTCAATTTTCCATTTGAGCTTGACAGAATCAATAAGAATAATATTGACTGCTAATTTTGACAGATTGAAGATCAGAAAGAGGAGGTTGAGGGTGGGATTTTACTGGGGGATTAGTTTACTGATTAGGGGGAAGACACCTAGGAGACAGAATTCAGATTTCAGTTCCTGAGGAAGAGAGAGAGGGAAAGGTGGCTGTAAGGTCTGAGGTGAGATACAGGCTGCCACATACTATTGTTTTTTTTTTTGTGACACAAAAATATTTTACTAATGGCACTTTACCACCGCCTAGGTAAGTTGTTTAAAGTAACTTCACCTAGATGATGACATATAGCAGCAATGGTTGCATTGTATTTTTTCCTGTAAAAAGATCAAGAAGCATTACATAACTTCGGGGCTAGGTAAGTTCAGGTAGTGGGATATTGAAACTCCCAAGGAAGTTTTACTTCATCGATGTTAACTAGAAACTGGGAACCAGAAAAGCACAAACAATCCTGGGAATACCTACGTCGCACATCACTTATTCCAACTGAAACCCCTTAATGGCTCACTGATATGGAAAATCTAGGATTCCAAAGCTGACTGGTCCATTGGAAGCTGGAATTCAAGAACATATGAACACCTCTCTGATGTTTGAACAATGCATCATACTTGCATTCTTCTTAGGAATTTCGTCTGGAAGTGTTGATTCTTTTGGCTCTTCTAATTTCTTACATATGCCTTAACTGAACATGATGATTGTTAAAGGATGTGATGTAACAGAATACTTTGTCTCAGTCTTTCTCTCTTGGTATCACAACAGGTTTTTACTCCATTGGTGGAGAAATGCAAAAAGTATGGTAGAGCGATGCGAATTGGGACAAATCATGGAAGTCTTTCAGATCGCATAATGAGCTATTATGGTGATTCTCCGCGTGGAATGGTAAGCAGTCGTGCTTTATGCTATAACAGTAGGTTCTAAGGTAGCCTTGATTCCCATTGAAGTTAAATTAATTTATGACTTTGAAGTCCGCTTCTTACTCCTTCCAAATTTATATATCCAACTTCCATCTGTGACCTTGGAACAGGTCGAGTCTGCGTTTGAGTTTGCAAGAATATGCCGGAAGTTGGACTACCATAATTTTGTCTTCTCCATGAAAGCGAGCAATCCAGTCGTGATGGTCGAAGCTTATCGTTTATTGGTAGCGGAAATGTATTTGCAAGGGTGGGATTATCCGTTGCACTTGGGAGTCACAGAAGCTGGTGAAGGGGAAGATGGACGAATGAAATCTGCAATTGGGATTGGGACCCTTCTTCAGGTACACCTATGATTATGCTTGTATATAATCCCACATAAGATGTCTCGTTTATCAGGGGTATGGATGTATGGTTGCACCATATTTACCTCTTTTGGCCGTGCCCTCTGCAGAACCCAATGGTTTGCAATTCCTGAGTTTAATGCAATATCTAATATATTAGTTTTTTTAATTGAAGATAAAAACAATAAATTATGTAATCGAGTTAATGTGTTAATTTGTCGATTTGTAATGGAGTCAAAAGATTCACTACTTCTGGCTTTGGCGAATGATGGGCTATCAAAATGGCTCATCAAATTGTTTGCACTTATTTATTGTGAAGCTGATGGACGGGACTCTTCAGATCAAGGGTCAAACTAAAATAGCCTCTCTGTTTCTAGAGGGGTAAGGCTGCGTACACTTAACCCCCAATTCCCTGCTTGGGTGAGAGCCTCTTTGGAGGCTCTAGGATGGGGGCAATGATGATGATGATGTTTAAGTTATTATGCTTAGTATTGCCAATTCAATTCATGGGAATTAGTAGGTCAGATAATTAGGATCTGAAGATTTTTCACCGGATACATCAAATGTGTTAGGTTTTGAATACTTGGTTTTCTTATGGAATAAGCGTTTTTGATGATGTTGCCAATTCAATTCATGGGAATTAGTAGGTCAGATAATTGGGATCTGAAGATAATTCACGGATACATCAAATGTGTTAAGTTTTGTTTACTTTGTTTTCTTATGGAGGAAGCGTTTTTGATGCATACATTATGTGTTATTGTGCTAACCCTGAAGTTTAAGATTGTAAGAATGAGATTTCCTTCATATTCGTGATTTCTATATGTTTTTGGCAGTCTGATATCTATTATTTTTCTATGGTAATTATTGGTAACAACTCTAACACTAAAATTGGTAAATAGGATGGTTTGGGAGATACAATCAGGGTCTCCCTAACTGAACCTCCAGAGGAGGAGATAGATCCCTGCAGACGGCTGGCCAACCTTGGCAGTAGAGCAGCTGAACTTCAGCAAGGAGTGGTATGAGTCACTGCTATTTTGTCATTGGTTTGATGTTAAAACAGTAAAACTTACTATGTTTACAGTAATTCTACTCGTGGCTGTAATTATTTGGTCCAGGCACCATTTGAAGAAAAGCATAGACGTTATTTTGATTTTCAACGCAGAACTGGTCAATTACCAATTCAGAAAGAGGTTACTTTCGATTTCTAACAATGCTTCCTTTTGTAAGCTGTGGATGCTACTGCCCCGTTTTTGAACCTAAAAGTTATCTTTTGTCAACCACAGAATGAGGAAGTGGACTATAGAGGGGTCCTACACCGTGATGGTTCTGTTCTCATGACTGTTACCCTGGACAAGTTGAAGGTGAAATTCTAGTTCAATTTTTCTTGTTATTATTTAAATAAGTTTCCATGTCCATGTATCAAAAAGGAGTCTAGGATAGTTGTATCTCTTATTAACCCTGAATGGATAGCTCACCTGGTAAGACCTCTAAGGTTTGTTCCAGAGGTCCCAGGTTTGAGTCTCCACAGGGCCACTAGAGGTTTTCCTGGTCGTGATCTTCAGGGCCCATGGGATAAGTTGGGCAAAGCTCAGATACCCATGTTTATCTAAAAAAGTTGTATATCCTCTTATCATATGATTTAATACTATAGGTAAAAACCAGATAGTTGTATGATGGTATCTAAGCCATACTTTCCCCGGCTGTTCTTTGAATTTCCTGATTGGATTTTACTATAATCAAATATCATATGCGAAAGATCCGGAATCTTTTGTATTGTTGGACTCACTTTCAAATTGCATGTATTACCTATTATTTCATCTCTGTTGGTGTAAATGTCCAATAAAGATGTTTACATATCTCTTCTCACCTTAATTCTTTTGTCTTTAGCTGTAAATTTGTCACGAGTCCCTACATGATGATGAAAAGTGTTAGGATACAGCTGCATGATATTCCATTACTCTGGCTTCTGGAAGAAACTTACTTTGTTCCAGATGTTTGTGTTTCATTTCTGGGAAGCATGTTAATAGCTGATGAGCAGAATATTTACATCTTCATTTCTCTCTTTCTACCTTGAATCCTTGATTTGATTGTGCTCCGTCACAAACTAAATTCGCAGACACCTGAAGTCCTCTACAAGTCACTGGCAGCTAAGCTTATTGTTGGCATGCCTTTTAAGGTATGTTGCTATTCAAATCAAAGATCAATCACTCAACCATAAAGATTTTCTCAATTAACTCAATGCTACATCTCCAAGGTGTATTAGATATTTCCTGACAAAATCCTGTCATTTTAGGATCTGGCTACTGTAGACTCCATTGTACTGAGGGAGCTTCCACCAGTTGATGACGCTGATGCTGTAAGACATCTCTTCCCTCCCCCCCCCCACCGAAATCATTGTATTTAATTAGTTCAAGCATTTTTCATCTACGTATCTTTATGTTCTTTTCTTTGCTTCCATCGCCAGCGGCTAGCTCTCAAGAGGCTAATAGATATAGGTATGGGTGTCATAACCCCTTTGTCTGAGCAACTGACAAAGCCGTTGCCCAATGCAATTGTTTTGGTGAACCTCAAGGAGTTGTCAACCGGTGCATACAAGCTTTTACCAGAAGGTAGCTTGCGCAATTTCTGTGGTGACACATATGATATGTAGGGAAGTAACTCATTTAACAAGATCATGTCTTGCAGGGAACCGCTTGGCAGTATCTGTGCGAGGTGATGAACCCTATGAAGCGCTAGAGATCCTCAAAGATATAGATGCTACAATGCTATTGCATGACCTGCCTTATACTGAAGAGAAAAACAGCAGAGTGCATGCAGGACGAAGGTACTATCAGTATTAAATTTTCGTAAAGGCTCATTGCACTACCATTAAACAAGTTTAGGTATTCGTTGCATTTGGCATAGATACTCTAGAATGAATGCAATGTTAACAGTATAATACTACAAATCAGAAGATGACAATAATAACTAATAAGTTACTTATTCGTAGTGACTGCTGAGATGTTTGAATCATTATTTTGCCTTTTCTTAATAATTAAGCATTCTTTCATTAATTCAACTTAAAGACGAAGTAATTACAAAGAATGCCACAAGAGCTAGACCTTAGTATCATTCAATACAAAACCCCCACCTTCTAGGAAGGGTTTGGTAGAGTATTAAAATTATCTATCAAGGTGAAGCCAAACAAAACAGAATTAAAAGATTACAATCAAAACCAAATTAAAACCACACCCTCCCTAAGAAGACCTTGTTTAGCCAAGCCATCCGCAATCACATTTGCACTTCTCACCTTATGAACAATGGTGAATCTTGAACATCTTGCCAAAAAACTCTGAATCATTATTTTGCCTTAATGTTCAAGCGTGTGTCTTATATAACTATATCAATGATAAGCTTTTATCCATCTAAGCAAAAAGTTTGTATCCAATCTAGTATCATAGAGCTTGATAAAGAAAACGCACGATAGTGCGAAAAACTAAATTATCACAACAATGTATTTACAACACTATTTATATGTACACAGGACACCGTTGTTGATGCACAATACCATTATAGCTTCTGCTTGTTTCTTAATGTTATAGTGTTGGCATAAAATTACTTCTTGAAGTATTCCTAGGCAACTAATGATCTGAAGCTGTCCGCCTATCCCGTTAGAAACATGACTGGATCTTCAGTAACCCAAAAATGCAATTAGGAAGTATAAGATATCAGGCATAAAAGCATTTGACGGAAACAACAATAATCCATTTGAATAGGACTTAGACTGAGTAACTATGGGTTCCAAACCATGCTATAGGCAGGAGCTTCTTGAAGGCCTGCAAGAGTAGGTTTAGTAAAATGTTTTTGTTACAATAAACTTCTTACTATGCTCTCCCTTGAATATTTCCTTCCATCTAAAACTTAATGATGCATGAAATACTACACAAGGTTATATGAGTATATGATCTTGTATCCACTCTTGTGAAGGATACTTTGTGAATAGCTTGTAATAGGTTATGTATTTCCCCCTTTTGATATGATGTCTCTGTTTGAAGTTCCAATGACTTGTAGATACATACGGGTGGTGAGTCATGTTACGTACTAGCCATTGCATTAGCATCAAACTAGGTCACTGAGGCTTGTCAACGATGCCTAATGGATGGCATAGGCAGTACTGAAATGTAGCATGCCTAGCATCAAGTATGAGGGCCCTCTACTAAATCTTTCTATTTTTCTCATGGAAGGGTTGTTGGAAGGGTTGATTGGCTATGTTGGTTTTGTTATTTCACATTGTAAATAAATGCTGGCTTGCTTTGAGGACTCTCATCATGTGAAATCTTTTGCATTATGTTGCGCATTATGCATTTTTTGCCCCTTCCTGAATAAATTGCAAAATGTGACGATGCCGTATTACAGTTGAAAGTGTTAGTTGGAAGGGTTGATTGGTCTATGTTGTTTTTGTTCTCTTTTTTTTTTTCAATGTAAACAAACCCTGGCTGGCTTTGAGGACTCTCATCATTTGAAACCTTTTGCATAATGCGGCGCATTATGTATTTTTTTGTCCCTTTCTGAATAGATTGTAAAATGTGACGATGATGTATCCCCCCCCCCCCTCCACCTTCCCCCTTTCTCATTTCACTCATTAGTTCTGATTTTGTTTTTCATGATTGCATGAACTGCAGACTCTTTGAGTACCTATCAGATAATGCTTTGAACTTTCCTGTAATTCACCATATCCGGTTCCCCTCCGGAATTCACAGGTATTTTAAAGCACACGATGCTCTTTAATTAAGAGACCATGTATAAAGTTTGCACCTAACAGTGTTTCTCATCTTCTCTTTATCCTTTTTCTATGTACTTTCCTTTTCAATCAGGGATGACTTAGTGATTCGTGCTGGTACCTATGCTGGAGCCCTTCTTGTCGATGGGTTAGGAGATGGTGTCCTTTTGGAAGCTGCTGACCAGGAGTTTGATTTCCTGAGAAATACTTCTTTTAACTTGCTTCAGGGTTGCAGAATGCGGAATACCAAAACGGTACTGTCTCAAAACAAAAATGGTTGTTTTTCTGTCACATCGTATAATAGATGAAAATTTTTTACACGACCTGCTGCTATACACATTGTCCAGGAATACGTATCATGCCCATCTTGTGGAAGGACATTGTTTGACCTCCAAGAAATAAGTGCACAAATACGAGAGAAGACATCACACTTGCCTGGTGTTTCTGTAATAACCTAAACTTATTATCGAGTTCTCTTTGTATGACTTTCCTTTGAAAACTTCAAGTGGAGAAGATTTGTTCTTACGAGTTTTTGTCTGTTCTCCCTTCGCAGATTGCTATAATGGGTTGCATTGTGAATGGCCCTGGGGAAATGGCTGATGCAGACTTCGGTTATGTCGGCGGTGCTCCTGGAAAAATTGACTTATATGTAGGCAAGGTGTGTCTTCTTTCTATCACCTTGGAAAAAAGTCTTTTTTTTTTTGTTTGGCTGTTGAGGAGTTCAATGTGGAAATTGGAAGGGTAAGGTGCTGCACATCATATAGTAATTAAGTGTAACTCACATTTCAAGATCTTGGTAATTTATAACTTCAAACCTAGAATATATGCCTCACCTTTTCAGAAAATGAAGGTGACTTCCCAATCTTCTGGATTTTGAGAAATTGCTTTGAGCGAGGGAGTGGAAATTTGATAAAAGTTATTGTTATGAACTACCATCAACCAACTCCAGACCATCAACCCATTGCATAAACCACTCCTATATTTGGGAGTGTTACAACTTTTCAATATGCAACCTTACACTTGCAATCACAAAGAGATTAAAAGAAGTTTTAGTTTGCAGAAGCCATATATAATAGCTCTTCTACAAACTGTAGGTTTATTTTTTTTCGGTAATCCTACTAACAGTGGAGATTAGTAAACTAATTTATGCATCCAGGTTCGAGTCCCCTCAGGGCTACTGGAGGTTTTACTGATCGTTAACTTCAGGGCCCATGGGATTAATCAAGCAAAGTTTAGATACCCATGTTATCTAAAAAACAAAAGTTAACTAATTTATGCATAGTTAAGTCAAGGGTCATAGGAGGTTTACGTACAGAGTTGAGTCTCCCCAAAACCCATGGTGGAAGGAAGTCTCATGTTCTGTGTTGTTATCTTATTCATAATGAAAGGTTATTTGAATTTTTTTACATCTCGTAGCTCATCAGTTACAACTAAACAACTCTGAAGAAGCCTTCAGCAACACTTAATTTTGTGATTTTTCATTGGAAACAAGGGAATTCTGTCACCTGGTGCTGTACTCCATAGATGTTCAGGCATACGACTTGTGGTTATATTTCCATTAATAGCCAGGAATCTGACCAAAACGTTTTTTACACCACTTCTTGCAGACGGTGGTGAAGCGAGGAATTGCAATGGAGCATGCTACAGATGCATTAATCGATCTAATTAAAGAACATGGACGGTGGGTAGACCCTCCAGTAGAAGAATAGACTACCCGTGTATGCAAGAAGAATTTTGTAGATCCTTCATCTTGAAGCACAAAGATAATGTATAAGCAAAGTAAAAGCAATGTTAGATAGGGTACTTCGGCCATATCCTGCGAGGTTCCAGGTATTGATGCCTATGTATCATCCATGTACAGACTACATTATTTACAATGAGAAATATAATTTATTATTGATGATGATACAACTGCCCTAACGAAAAAATAAAAGAACTCCTACTCAGAATTCTCTTTGGTACTATGTGAAACCCACTCCGATTTCTGTTACTCCTCTTTCCTCTGAAATGCCTTGATTTTGTGAAGTTGCGATGTTTTTATTAAAAAGAGGAGGCTGTACAATGTTAGTCACTATTTAATTCTTTGCTCCATGCACTGCACATTGCACAAGTTACCATTTTCTAGTTAGACAGGTTCTAGTATTATTCTGGGAAGTGAGGTACCCGGGTCTGAGGGTGTGTTGTTTTTCACTCACTCAGTAATTGGTTCAGTGCAATTCAGTAAGAGTTCAGTTGAGTTGAGTTGAGTTCACCGATCTACTTTTTCTAATTCAGTTCAGTGGAAAATAACACTCAAATATCTGTAAGGGTTCTATCTCTTTGCTTTCTTTCTTTTAGTGCTAAGGAGTAAAATATAGTATTAATCTTCTTTTTTTATTTTTATTTTTATTTTTTTTTATTGCTATCCCTTTCTTGTATCCTTACAGAAAACTAGACGAAAATATATTAACAATGATTCCTGGAAGGACCTCACAAGCTGTTTAACTTGCCATAACAAAAGAATAGTCAGGAACAGCACCACTCTGAATCCATCATGCCACAAGCCGATGGACTCTAAACCTCACTAAACACCCAAGCTATATTCAGTGGAACTCCAACCTATGGAAACCACTTCACAACTGAGTTGAAAGAAATGACAGCAGGATGATCCTGAACAAAAACCATACATATCTCACTAAAGATCAACCTCCAACAATAATTTAACTACCGCTAAACATCTCAGGGTTTTCAACATCTGCTGGGCGATGATTGGCCAGACCTGGCCATGGTGATGGAGAAGAATTTTCTTGTTGGCTATTTGGTATGCTCGCTTGTGCGCCTTGCTGCGGACGTGACCGAGTATTCCGTCTCCTCCATCGAAGGAATTCGACGAGAATTGAACTAGCACTCATGGCAATGCCATATCCAACAAATGTTGCTAGAAGAATTGATATAATTGCTTGTAAATGGACCTGAAAGGCATTAAGAACACATCTAATGAGTTTCATTTGATACTTGGTATTTAGACCGACGAGAATTTATTCATAAGGCAACCTCTTACCACTGAGTAGAATACATGCGCAAAGATGACAACCAGGATGAATTGCGCGGATGCGTAAATCCAAACAAATCTTTTTGACACTGAAATTTCCCATCAGTAAATTAGCTTTAGAAGAAGGGCATAAGGAAATCATATACTACAGTATAAAGTCTATAACAGCACAATAGATACCAGAAAAGAATGAGATTAAGCTACTTTAGTACCCCTAAAAAAACACTAGTCCACTTAATATATGCCACAAGATCGTTGTCAAACAATCGTGTACTCTGCATATTTTTGCTTACTTTGAGAAACTTTTTCCATTCCTTTGCAGACATTATTTTCCAAGTTACAAAATGAACATAATAATGTCATATGAATCAGAAGATGCGATCAATCAACATATGTACCATCATTTATCATTACATACATAATATATGTTGTGATGCTAAGAACGAAATCCTTTTGAGTATCTTTGCAAGCTTACCCATGGTTGACGACGTCATTGCTGAAAGTAGACCCAGTACGCAAGAAAATGGAAGAGAGAGAGCAATTGCTCCTGTACCCATTTTCGCAACCTAAATAGGAACATCAATAATAACTGAGAATCTATTACCACACAACTTATCTGAACCTATAAATTGATATCTCACCAGAAGCTGCTCCAAGAAACAGAAATATGCTAACATGCTGACAATGACGAGCACAGGCACTTCTTGCCAAGCCCTACAAAAATAAATTCAAAGGCTTATATACGCTGTAGCTAACAGACAGTATCTCTTGTTTGTAAAGTCATCATCCATTACTTAGATCCCAAAATTAAACACTGTTATGCCTAAATAAAAAAAGAAAAATTTGGTGACATACAGGGACAATTAATTAGGAGCTATGTTGCTCGGATTCGGCTAAGTGTCGGAGTGTCCAGTACCCATACCCATGTCGGACTCGGCCATTTATGAAAATTTTGAATAATTTTTGCTGAAAATGGAGTGTCCAATGTCCATACCCATGTCGGAGTGTACAGTGTCTGACACGGGTACTCGAGGAGAAATGAAGAGTCCGAGCAACATAGATTAGGAGGACATTTCTCAAATTAAATTTTTACTCCTTAAGACTTGTCTGTACAAAATAGTATTTCAAGTCACCATATAATTGATACCCTATTGTTCTGGATACTATGTTTTAGAGATCCAGAAGTTGGATAACAAAGTGGTTTGCTGCAGAACAAGAATGTTGCACGACATGTTTTAGAGCGTATAGCAGATTCAGAAGATGAAATAATGTATCACAGATTCACACAAGCTCCCCACTTAAATTAGATTGTTAATAGACAATACTGATTTGCTTCAGTAGTGGAAAGATGCTGTTAGTATCCTTGCCTATGTTGACAGTAAATGAAAAGAGAGCAAAAACGAAGGCGCTGTGGTTGGTAAGAGAACAAGTGCAGTGGCTTATGGCTTACCTGAAATCATTCATAAGCGTCGTTTGGGCTCTATTTGTTCCAGCATTTCCTCCTCGAGTACTATGGAAGCGTAAAAGAGTGACTGGTAGATTTTGAACCTCTTGCTTGCATACATCACAAGTCTTGTTCCCTTTGATACTAAACCATTTCAAAGCACATTCTTGGTGTGCTAGAGCCAGTTCACCTTTACAGCAGCATTCCATCTTCAGGGTTTCTCCGCCTTCACATAATTCAACCAAGCATATTCTACAAACAGCCTCCTCCTCAGGTATATCTTCGCCATCATCTTCTGTGTTTTCTGGAAACAGGGAAGAATTAAGACAGGAACCCACTACACAATTGAAGATAGACAAAAAAAATTCTATTTGGATAGTCAAATAAGTATTCAGTACAGTATGTTACAGTATGCACCAGATTTTACAGTGAAGAAAATAAAACTCGATTTCCCAAATTTTTGGGCCTCTAAGTATGTATAACAAAGTCTTCCTTCTCAGCAAACACATCATAGTTTTCAAATCTTTTCAAAAATAAAAGATATAAAAATTGTGACGCTACACAGGCGTTTAATCAAGACATTAGAGAAATATTTGATAGGTGAAGTTTATGCAAGCCTAAGTGTCGTTTAGCAGCTGAAACTCTGCAAGGAATATGAACACAGCCACCAGAAGTGAAACACATTCTTGCAAAGCTGTATTAATACATCCCTGAACTCTAAATGTATCAAAATATATTAATTATAACTTTACTCTCACAACGCTACTTTCATTGAACTATATCCTCTCTCTGAAGGGGTAACGCTTTCAAGCTCTGGGGTAAAAGTTTAGAAATACATAGTTTGGAATAGATGATTTTGTAACTTTAGCTTTGACTCATGCCCAGGTCATTAACAACAGAGATTGGTTGCCACTTTCCAGAGTCATAAACTTGTTAAGAAATGTAAGAGGGCAACAAATATTCCTTCTATTCAAGAAGTTGATTTCTTTATGACATCACCCAACAGTGACACTTCTTGGTCACACAGTATAAAGAATGTCCAGTAAGAGTACCAGTATCAGCTGGCACAATTGTATTTGCAGTTGTAAGATCCCCAGCTTTCACCCGTGGTGAAGGAATTACACGAACATAGGAGTCCATTCTCCTTAAGTGCAGCTCTTTATTGAGGGGAGCCGAAAATGAACGAGATATGTGCAATTTAGCTTCATGTATTGGATCTTCCTTTGCCTGTGATATGAGGCAGATTATAGGTTAGCAATTGCTTGGCGTAATGGCAGTATCCCAATATTCGGAAAACAAGATCTGAGGAAAACAACATACAGGGCCACAAAAGTGAAGTTCATATTTGATATGAGAAATAGGCAAGACCTTTATTTTCCTTTCTTATAAGACACACAACTGCAAGCAATAATAGTTACTTCCTCTCCATTAACGTACTTCATTGTGTCAAGATTCAAGGGTCAAAAGGAAACAGTCTCTCTATCAGACTCTGTTCTTACAGGGGTAAGGTTGCGTACAACCGACCCCCCTTACCCTGTCTAGGCAAGACTGCAAGAGTCTCTTTGGAGGCACAGGGGTAATGTTAATGTTTAATGTTAATGTTAATGTTAATGTTAATGTATGTAAAGTACTTAATTTCAGGACAGACTATTTAGAGTCGAGAATGAAAGAATTCATGCATTTCAACTTCACAAGGAAAAACTTCAAATGGAGGAATCATCAGGTAGACACAAGGGAACTATATGATAGTTCTTACAGCTTCCGTCGTGAATTTCATTCCATGAAGGAGCACAGTAGTCATAACTTTGTAAAGGTAGCAGCAGTGTTTGATTTTACTAGTGCTTCTCAAGATGCAAGTTGCTAATGAGGAGAAGGACTTACGCCAACTCAGAGTCATGCCTGCTTTAGGCATCTGTATTCTGATCCATTAATTTCCAACTGCTAACGGGGCATGCAACAGTTACCATTGCACCAAGTCATAACAGTACAAACTATTGTATCGTCTGATAACAAAGTATCAACTATCAAATCAAGGCCAATGACATATGTACCTAAGTGGCTAGGGCACTGCCTACCAAAGGTACACTCAGAATTAATTATTAGATCCCACACAAATCCTTGTGAAGAAAGCGTGTGGCCTTGTTATTGTCCTCGGTGTTGCTATGATGTTCAGTAGGGAGGGGCTTGGGAGAAATTAATTTTCATGCCCATAAATGATAAACTGTTGTGCAGAAAAATCCAGATTATTGTTTGGAAACTTACTTGAGAATGGAGCCAACCACCAGTGCTTACAAAGTGAACTGCTTCTGGGTTCATGTCTGAGGTAACTGGAAGAGATGATGTCCTGTTTATCCTTGGAGTGAAAATCTTTGTTAGTGATGATGACCTTGGTGTGGTACATGGAGGTTCGCCAACTGTACACGCAAGTTTCTCAACATCTGAAGAGCTCCGATGAATAAAGCTGAATTTTGGTATAAGATTTTTGAAAGGTGAACGCCCTCTGGCAGACGAAGGACCAGGAGACTCGTATTGTTTTACAACATCAGAGGAAGTGGGTGTCAAAAGAAAATTTACTCTCTTTGGAGTGGATATCTGTGTAGGAGGCATCTTAATTTTAACAGAATCTTGAGAGACATCAATTTTTCTTGAAGGAATCTCAAGAGATAGATTTTGTTTTCTCCAGTTGTTTGAATGCCTGGTGTC
Source organism: Tetragonia tetragonoides (assembly GCA_038025085.1). Classification (NCBI taxonomy): domain Eukaryota; kingdom Viridiplantae; phylum Streptophyta; class Magnoliopsida; order Caryophyllales; family Aizoaceae; genus Tetragonia; species Tetragonia tetragonoides. Next base: position 32,467,918 of record CM076151.1, on the reverse strand, counting down.
TTCAGTTCCTCTGCAGGAAGTCTCAACCTGAGAGAGCACAATTCAATACGAACACGAACTGTGTTACTACTTACTGTGACCATAGCATACATGTAGTTATCTTTTCCTTATTACAGTTGCAAGTGCAACTATTTGTTACTTTGTTATCATCTCTATATTATACCATTTCTTGCTTAAAAAAGGCAACATATATTACTTAGATACAATGTACTAGCAATAAGGATAATTGGAACACATGAATAAGGAGCTTAGACACAATTTACTGAATCAACAGAGAAATGACATGAACAACGAACTTGGATAGATGTCTTGGAACCAAAAAAAAAAAAAACAATTACCACCAAAATGATCACCTTCAAGTGGATAGTTAAAACAAAAGGAGCCAAATATTTAATAGTGTCATTCGAATTAGAAAAAAAGGAAGTGACTATGAAACGCAGTCACAAAATGCTTCTAGGAAGTTTTCAGGGAGAAAAAAAGGAGATTAAAGACAGACACTTTTTTCGCAAAATAGCCTCATTGACACAGTGAATTGCACTGCATTTGAGTGATTTGACACACAGGATTAACTAGGAAAGATCACAGACATACAACATTGAGAATTCTTACATAATTTTTCTATTCAAGTGATTAAAGTCAGATTCTTTTGACAGATAATCCTCATCTCTTTCCTTGCCAATGATTAAAACCAAAAAAGGGAATTGCTTTTTGAACTAGATATATTACAGCAAATAAAGTGGATTTAAAGTGTTCAATTGCATCTTTTACAGGAAAGAGAGCCAAAAGCATGACCACTCACATTATCAATAAGCTAGTTACCATATTTCATAATCAACCAAAGTTTCATGCTAAGGAATTCAAATACATATATGATATATGTAAGCTATAAACCATCATAAGTTGCTGATTTTGTAAGTAATAGGCACTAGAACTCAGGATAGGACATTTACAAGTTTCCAAAATCCTCTTCTTGTTCACCTAACTAAAACAATCATCACAACTACTGAACTAGTGTAGCTAATAAATAATTTTTTTAATAATTTATATATATATTTTTTATTTTGGATAAAATTGAGAAGTAACTTTTCAATCAAAAAGTAAAACAAAAAATATTAAAATAAAAAATAAAAACCCAAAAGGAATAAGAAGTGCCATGTACTACTATACTTCATGTTGTATAAAGTTTCAGACAAACAAGAAAAAGACATGAGCACCCACTACAAACACTCAAATTGGATAGTACCATGATTTTTATCATAGGATTTAATTGTTGTCATATATGAATAAGTTCACGAGAAAAATGAAAAGGCTAACCAATTGTGTAACAGAAACACTGTAAGTAACTGAATAACAAAAGACAAAAACAAAAAGAAAATTAAAAGTGGGATTCAGAGGTAGAAGATGAAAGGTTTACCTTTTGATCACCATAGATGGACTTCTCCTCAATTTCCATTTATTTCATGTATAATTATTAACAAATATATGTGCAAAATCAAAAACCCAGATGTAAAAAGAAATTAATAAACCAAAAAAAAATGATGGGAGATTTGAGCTCTATATAAGATCACCGTAGAAGCAGAGCAACTGGGTATATTCCCAACAGAAGAAAGAGAAACTAGAGAGAGAGAGAGAGAATAAGGGAGGATTATGAAATGATTAAATGAAGGTGGGGAACAAGATATGAAGAAAATAAAGGGGGGAAATAAAAGTGAGAAAGAGAGATGTCATTTATGGCAAAAGGGGAGAGGTGGTGCTTATGGTGCTGGTAGGAAGAATACTTTTAGGAGAGAGAAACCTGCTTGCTTGCTGTGGTGGCCTACTGCCCCAACTGTGCTACCACTTTGACAGTGTGCTTCGGTTTAGCTATAGCTAATTAAGTAATTAGCTACTACTTCCCCGCCATTTGGAGGAAAAAATTAAAGTAGGAGTTGGCAAGAAATTCGGGTACCCAGTATTGAATTGAAACCATTTGAAATTGGTCTAATTAATTTCAATTTAAATTCTCAAAAACATGAATCGATATCAAATAAAATTTCAATTTCAATTCCTAACTTTTGAAAATCGGAACCGGTTGGATATGCGGTGAATTCAGTAACCTAAAAATGTCACGGGTGAATTGACATGAAATACGGGTATCAAAACCCAGAAAATTCCAAATTATATAAACAATAATGGATGTATCATAAAGTGATACAACTAAAACCACATAGATGCACGACTCAGACTAAAATCGATCATGCTTGGTGAATTTGCATTTATTTCTTTATTTTTTTGGTAAAATAGAACTTTGAATAGACTCACCACTTATATTGATTATTTTGATTTTGAAAATTACTAAATTTGATTTTTATTATGGACATGAAACTCAGGAATTAGTGGTTACCCGATGGATCCAATTTCAATTTCTAAGTATTACTCACCGGTGCAACTGCAACTAATTCCAATTCTGATTCTGATTCATAAGAATTAGGAACTGGTGGATTCAATTTCAATGTCGGGCAGTGCAATACCCGGTGGTCGGGTATCAGGTTGCTACCACCCATTAAAAAAAAAGGATTTGGTTGGTTTGAAAAACTTCAAATTGAAATATACCATTAAGGTCGTGGTCAAGTGGCCGTCCAAAACTTACTCTCAAGTGGTTTAGTAAGGCAAGGTTATAAGTTCGATTCTCTATCTATGCCTTGTAATTGTTGTCTTTAAGAAACTCTATTTGTCCCTTAATGGTACTATATTGACTGAGACAACACATGCGCTGGTTGTTCAGTTACAGTGTGATCTTTCCCTTATTGGACTTTACCCCAATCAGTAAAAATCACAGGAAGGACAATGCTCAATCAATTAGAAATCAGTAGCAGCACCTTACCCATTAGTAAGAATTTGTGGCCAAGCTTACCCATTAGTGGAGATCAGTGGAAAAAAGAACGCATCTCATCTCACATAATTAGTGGCAATACATTATTGAATTAGTGGGAGTTAGGGTGTGTTCTTTTCCACTTATTTGATCTTACCCAATAAGTGAAAATGAGTGACATGACCTTACTTAATCAGTGAGAATCAGTAACAGAACCTTACCCAATCAGTGAAAATCAGTGGCAGGACCTTACCCAATCAGTGGAAGAACACACACCATTACACACAAAATTGGTGGCAGGACCCTACTAAATCAATGAAAATCAGTGGCATGACCTTACCGAATTAGTGGAAAACAGTGGCAGAGCCTTACCCAATCAGTGAGAATCGGTGGGAATAAGTGGAAAAGAACACACCCTCAATGGCATGTGCTTACCCAATTAGTAAAAATCAACGGTTGGACCTTACCCTCAATCAGAAGAAATCGGTTGCATGAACTTTCTCAATCCGTGGGAATAATTGGCAGGACTTTATCTAATTAGTGAGAATCGATGGAAATCAGTAGAAAAGAACACACCCCTAATCTAATATATTTATTGTTGGAATATGACATAGCAGAAGGTGCCTCGATCGTCAATCACTCACACACACTTCAAGTCTTCAAAATTACATAAATCAATCAAAATTTTATAAAAAGCATGTCTTCATGTATGTCTTCACCCCGTTGGCTGTTAAAATTGGTATAACTTATGTGATCATCATCTTTCCACCCCTTCCTAATTTTGGGGATTAAGATCACACGCAAGTCATAGTCACGCCAATATCATTGTATTGTAATCTTCCGTGTCATAAACAAAGGGACAAGGACACGCGTCAATCTTTTTTGCTTTTTTCTTGGTGTGATCGAAAAGAAAACATTTTAAAGTGGCTACCTAATACCAGTGCAATGGGATAGGATTGATACATAAATGTTTGTTAACTTAAAAGTTGAATGTAATAAAATGGTTAGTGTAGTGAGAATTAACACATGGACACAACTCTGTTTTTCATTTGCCAAAATGTTGACATTATCATATCATGGAGATAGACTTGCTTCGGATGACACTTCCAGTCAAACTTGTTCAGACTTTTCTTTTTATAAAAGGTAAGGAGTGGCGTTCATCCAACCAAACTCATGTCCGACCCAGAAATTTAGCATATCTTGAATTAGGCTAGAATTGGGTGTACAAATTGCCCGCTCACTCCAAACCCAGCCACCCCGCAAATCAGTTGGGCCAAGGCCTAATTATTACTACTCCCATATTTTCATCAACCATATAAAAATATATGAGTCTCAAGATTTAAACTTGGGACCTCCAAATCATATATATATATATATATATATATATATATATATATATATATATATATATATATATATATATATATATATATATATATATATATATATATATATATATATATATATATATATATATATATATATATATATATATCAATTACTTGTGGGTACGCCACGTAGGACGCCAACTAGGAGACTCATGTTGGTGTGGTGATGCCACGTAAACGCCACATGTGCAAGCATGTACATAGCTTACAAGTGTCATCCCGCCATAAATGCCGCATCATTACTTAGTTTTAATAAAATTTATTACTATATTATTTCAAATAACAAACTAAAATAACTTTTATCAGGTATCTTTAAAAATTATAAATCTTACATTAATAGATTTGATTTGAAAAATGCTTCGAAATAAGATGCATATGTGCTATATTTCTAATAAAGCTTAGTTTTTTGGAGGAGAAGTTTGAAGAGGTAAACTACGTAGGATGATCATATTTGTATCACTTTCATTAAAGAAACAACGCGCGTGTCCTTTTTCGTATGGGTTGTCATGTGGACGGTCACTTCGTGTGAGAATATCACGTGGACACCACATATGAGAATCATATTTGTGCGGGACACGTAGGACGCTAACTAATGATGGGTGTCATATTAATTAAGATGAATGTATATAGTATTTTTTATATGCATTGTATGGTTATTATTTATTATAGTTTTAATTTATTTGTTTATTAGTACTAAAATTTTATCTAATTAGTGGTTGGAAAAATTCAAAATGTAAAAAAAATATTACTTCAAAATGTTAAATATTATCCAATACAATCTTTTATAAACAAAATATATTAAAAAACTAAGATTTAGTGTTAGGAATAATACTGGGACATTAATTTTGACGTTATTAAACCATGTCAATTTATATTGCAAATGCATATTTAATGCATAAATAATTCAAGAGTCACATATAAAAGGAGTTCGATTTGTGTGGGCATGACACGTAGAGGCCCAAATTCATGTAACGATGACACATAAGTTGCCACATAAGCTAAGCTTTCCACATAGCCTAACAACTCATTATCCAAGTGTTACTTATTAATGCCTCATCATTAGTTGGCTTCAATCTTTATTATATATTTATTAGCATATTTTTATATTACGAAATAAATATAATTTTAGTTACGTATGAAAAAAATTATAAATCTTACTTCAATGGATTGTATTTGAAAAAAAATAATTCAAAATGAGATAGTCTTTTCTGTGCAGTGATAATAACATGTAAACGCCACATAAGACATGTAGACGCTACGTGTACACAACTTTGTCACATAGATTAACAAATATCATCCAAGTGTCACATGATCATCCAAGTTCAATTCGTGTGGGTACGACATAGAGGACGCCACGTAGAGGTCCAAATTCGTGTGACGATGACACCTAAGCTCCCACATAAGCCGAGATTGCCCATAGTCTAACAACTGATCATCCAAGTGTCACTCGTTAATGCCTCATCATTAGATGGCTTCATTACATATTTATTTACATATATTTATATTACAAAATAAAATAATTTTAGTTATGCAAGTCAAAACATTATAAATCTTACTTCAATGGACTGAATTTGAAAAAGTCTCAAAATCAGATATATATGTGCTATACAAGTTGGATCCCTTCTATGCGGTGATAACATGTACACACCATATAAGAGGGAATGTTAGTGTGAAAACGACACGTAGTTGCTACAGGTGCACAACTTTTCCACATATTAACAAATATCATCTAAGTCCCACATGATCATCATTACTCGACTTTATTATATGATTTATTTGCATATTATTTGAAACTACAAAAAACATGTTTTTAGTTACGTACGAAACTCTAAAATAGTCAAATGTAAAATTAGTTGTATCATATAAAACAAGAATGAGTATAACCTAAAAAGTTATCTTCATTTTCGAGAGATATTAACGAGTCCGTGCGAAGCACGGAGATAAAACTAGTTAGAAGGTAAAAACATAATCATTGAGACAAATGTCTCTAGTTCCTCAAGACTTCTCATCATATCATAGTTTTCGTCTTCTCTAAAAACTGAAGGAGTGAGAGGAGAAGGTTGGTCCGTCGATTGACAATTTTGCATACATTTGCACACCCAATGTAGAGGGAGTACGCTTTACGTGGATCACTGACTTTAGTTGAACACAAAGTGTTCCACCAAATATATTCTTCTAATTATAATAATTATCGTTCTACTTGCAATGTATATTCGCGTAAATCCTAACAGTTTCCCAATATAATATCTAAGCCTTATTTTCTCTCTCTAAACCTAGCTTCCTTTTCTCTATTTCTAAACCCTAGCCGTCATCATAAAAGTATTTTTCAGGACGAGATTGGTTGTTTTGACCATTCTCGACCTGTAATCATTGTTTTTATTTTTTTTCTTTGTTTGCTTTAGTTTTGATGATTTTGTTTAGTTTTAATAAGTTCCTCTCTTCGTTTGTGGGAGTAGTTCTACCCCTTTTTATGGGTTTTCTTTTATCTCTTCTATTGAAAGAGTTTTATGGTTTTGCGGGAATGAAGATTCGGAATGCCGTACAGATTTCTACTTCAACGAAGCTTTACCAACCGTCGAGATCTCTGTTAGAAAAGATGTTATTTCATCGAGTATTATACATGGTTCGATTTCTACCATGGTTCTGGAGCCGGGCATCAGAAGCAAAATTTGTGAGTTGAAGTAGGAATTTTGTATTGTTATTTTAGATCTTTCATTGGTTAGAAAACTTAGGAATGATTTTTGTTATATATGCCGCTATTAGGCTATCAATCAATGATAATTTCCCCCTCCCCGTTTCCAACGCTAAAAAAATGCATAACATCCTATCAAAATTAAGAGTATAATCTCAATCATTTAACATTTTACCTTTCATTAGCAATGTATCCTACCTTTCATTTGTAATGTCTTAACATATACTTAGAGCTTACAATTGGCACGATTGTATCAGAAAAGAGTCTGGATCCTCTCCATTTATCCAAGTAAATAGAAGTCTCTATTTACTAAATCGAGAGACAGATTTACTTCCCTGTATTTCTAAACATAAAAAAACAACTTGCCAAAATATGATATAACCCTCCATTAAGTAAATAAAGATATTCAATTAGCAACAAAAAAAGAAGTAAATAAAGTTCTTCATTTAGTTGTGTAAATGGAGAGGAACTTTGTCCAGTAGACAAGCACTCCTAATGGTACGCTTAGAGTAATATTATTATTTTTTTTGGTGAGAAAGGAAGGCGTTTAAACGCCCAAACTAAAACAAAAAATTAAGCAATAATCATCCTAGGTTTTGCAAAACCAACAAGGTCTGCAAAGGGTACATGCATCATACTAGGGATGGGGGCATTAAAATCTCGAAAAATATCCGGAATAGTGAAGCTATAGTTGGCAGGCCAATCCGCAGCTGCGTTAACTTCCCGATAAACATGTTGAATCCTGATCCTCCAATGAGTCTTGTGGATTAGCTCCTTACATTGCTCCACGACAAAGTAATAAGGGCTAAACCTCGGGGAAGGGTCCCTGAGCATGTCATGAGCGACCTCAGAGTCAGTCTCGACAATCAATTGAGGAATTTGGAGATGTTTGGCAATGCGTAACCCATGGAATATAGCCATGAGCTCCGTCATGAGAGAAGTATGAAAGCCTAATTTGGCCGTGAATGCGAGGATATACGCTCCATTGTTTGCAAGTAGCAGTCCACCACCACCTGCCATCCCAGGGTTACCTTTAGTTGCGCCATCTGTATTTAGTTTAGTCCACCCAACTGGAGGAGTATCCCAAATGTAAACCTCCTCACGTTGACGCTTCTTGTTTGTTAGACTGGCCATTCGTTTTGACTCCGCTTCGAGGTACTCAAATCCTCGTGCTTTTGCAAAGGAACCTCGGTGAAGTGGGATGTCTGCAGGATCCCCGAGTGCTCGGGTATTCCTCCAGCGCCAAAGCCACCAAGACGTTGTTGCAAAGATCGTGGCCCATTGATCATTTTGTTGAATATTGCTAAATATCCAATCTTGCAAGGAGCAATTAAAGAAGCTAGGTTGCAACTGAGAGGGTACAAGTTCATACCATACCTCATTTGCTGTTGTACAATCACGTAGGATGTGCAGCCCAGATTCCTCAAAGTGTCCACAAAAGTGGCAGGAGGCATCAGACCCAATATTATGCCTTACTCTGTTTGCATTTGACAGCAGGCTGTCATGTACGGCCAGCCATAGGAAGTTTCGTACACGTTGTGAAGCCGTGATCTTCCAAACCCACTTCCAACGCTCGTCTTTGGGACCATCTTCGCCATGGTGAATGATATCAGGAGCAAATTTAACTGAGAAGTACCCAGAGCTCGTGCCTCCCCACGAGAGGCGATCATGGGCATTTTGAGAATTAATAACCCTGTGCGCATCGATGAGGTTGAGCGAATCAGGTGGTAATAATTTGTGTGAAAATTCATCCCATCTCCATTGCTCCCCATCCCAATATTCAGCCACAGTTTTGCACGCTTCATCATCTGTAAGAGGTTGGGGAATATCCTGCTCCAAAGGTTTGTTACTCGCCTAAGCATGTAGCCAAAAGAATGTTTGATTTCCTTCCCCAATCACCGATCGTGTTCCAGCGTTGAGGGTAGGGGCTACCTCCGTCATCCCCTTCCATGCATTCGACATAGTTCGTTGGGGTGTGAACATGTCGATGTCACACCTTCCCAAGCAATACTTGCTTCGTACAACCCTCGACCACAAGCTTTCTGGTTCAGTTAGAGTTCTCCATCCAAGTTTTGTGAGAAAAGCGGCATTTGTTTGTCTCATAGATCTTAGCCCTAATCCTCCCGATGTTTTAGGGTTAGTGACTGTCTTCTAGTTAATAAGATGCATACGCTTCTTATCTTCTGTGCTTCCCCAAAAGCCCGCGTTTTCTTGTCAATCTCATCACACACGGACCTTGGCAACAGTGCTGTCTGCATGGAATAAGAGGCCACGTTAGAGATGGCTGACTGGGCCAATGTAACACGCCCCGCCATCGAGAGGTACTTGTGTTTCCAGCCCGCTAGTTTTGTATTGATGCGGTCAAGAACATGCTGGTAAGTGCGCCTAGAAGAGCGGCCTTGGCCCGTGGGCACTCTTAGAGTAATATTGAGGAACACCAACAACCAACAAGGCCAAAGAGTAGACCTGACAAATGGGTTGTTTGGATCGGGTTCGATTCCGATCATTTCGGTTCGGATTATTTTCGGGTTAATTATATTTTTATGGATTCGGGTCGGGTTTGGTTTTAGTTTGTTCAGGCTGCTTCAGGTTTGATTCAGTTACGGGTCAAATACATTCTGATCGGGTATGGATTCGGGTTTTTGATTCTTTTCGGGTTCGGATTCAAGTCGGGTTTATATTATTGTAAATTTTAGCAATAAACATGGAATATTATGATGTATTTATGATTTTCCTTTCGAAAATAATAAAAGGACGTTTGAAAAGAGTAAAATATTCTTATCATACTATGTTAAGGACACAAATAAGCAAAAAGTGAAAGTTTTAAACTTGCAAATTTTCGAATTCGGTTCGGGTTTGGATCGGATTCGATTCGGGTATTATTTCTTAGGTCGCATCCAGATCGGTTAATTTCGGGTCATTCGAATCAGATCGGTTTCGAGTTGGGTTAGGTTTGGGTCGGATTAATTTTCGATTTCGGTTCAACTTTGGATTTACTATTCGGGTCAAAATTGGGTATCGGATCAGGTATTTCGTGTCGGGTTATCGGAATCGGGTCTGCTTTTTTGCCAGGTCTACCAAAGACTAGTCCGATCCCTGCTCTTTCTGTGGTCTAGAAGAATGAGATACTTCTTCGTCTTACTATGTGAGCCATTTAAAATTAAAACATGTCGTACAATAGAAGGAAATTTTAGGGACCTAGGAATTGCAACTTCAGGTGATCACATGAATATCAATATTAAAATTAGGATTCTTTTCATTTACCCAAATAAATAGAGGCTTTAAATTCTATTCTTGCAAGTTACTTCTTTATATTTAAACATGTAGACAAGTAAATATGACCCTCCATTCTTATATTTAAAAATATAGATAAGCAAAATTGACTCTCCATTTAGTAAATAGAGAGGATTCACTACCTATCAATATATGTCTCATATTCTCATTCTATTTCTAGTACCAACCTGCTTGCAAAACACCACTGGGGCTTGCAGCCTGAGCAAAAGATGGGAGTTGAACGTTACTTTCATTACCCTTAACTTCGAATTAAGAGTGATATTTGTTGGTGTACTACTATACCCCCTCCCTTTTGTATTTTTTTTGGCTCTACAAAAAGAGGGTACAAGGTGAATGGTGACTGAGGCACCCATCACTACATCATGTTCAATAGCGAATATATCAGACTAGTTGAACAACCAATGCAAGGCATGGGAGGAATGAGATTTTGAACCCATGACCTTGCCTTACTAAACCACTTGGAAGTAAGTTTGAAACCATTAAACCACCACCTTTATTAGTACCCCTCTTCCTTTTGTAATGTGAATGGATTTAAAAGGCTGACTTCCTTGCTTATTTAAATAAATAAATAATTTAATAAATAAATTAGGGACTTATAATCTTGTACCATTTCGTTTCGTCTATCGTTACATGGAAAGGAGACTTCACCTAGGCATGACATAAGCCAACAAAAAATGTAAAGAATAATGGTGGTCAAAATTAGGGACATGTATTGTTGGTAAGGGAAAAAAAACAAACAAACACCATCTCATATTGACACTATAAAGTAAACTCTAACTTCAATAAATTAAGGGGATTGCTAAATGTAAATACTCAAATTACTAAACGCAAATTTATTTTTTCTTAAGGGTACTGTTATTGTCAGATCCTAAAACACTAATACCAGATTCACTATTTTTTATAGTGACAATTTAGCCCTTCATGATAAAAGACAACCCACATTACACACTCTCTCTCTTCCATATATAGTTTTGTACAGTTACTTTCCAACTTATTAAATATTTAGAAAGTTCTATCATAATAATATCAGTAGAAATGTCTTGCCAAATATACAAAATGTTAGATCCATCAGAGAAATCCCATGATCATGGAAAGTTGCTGATTATTTTCTTGATCCCAATTAACGATAGTACGCCAATTTGATTTTCAATTAGATTGATGACGTTCCGAAGCATGTTTCCCATCTTTGGATAAGTTTTAGACGCTAATTAAACATGATTCACCAAAGCATGAACTAGCCTCAAACTCAATAATATTCAGTGGATGGCCAGAATTTTTACATGCCAAGTGCTATGCTCGGTTTGGATTATGATATTTATATTCTTAGCTTGTCCAATAATACATTCTTAGCTCCATACATTGATTTCCCAATATATTCATGGTGGAACAATGGCTATTGACCGACTTTTTGATGAAAATCCCCGTGAATAACTTGATAGTGTTAGTACTCCTATATTTGGTGCAAGAATAATATGTTGATGTTATTATGATATTATTACTTCCCAAGATGGATAGTACATAGCATGTAAAGAAAAGAAAGTGTACAAAGTATTGTATATTGAAGGGGAGTAATTTAAGTTGCCTTTTTATAACGAAGGGTTAAATTGGCAAACATGAAAAAAGTGAATCTGGCATTAGTATTTTAAAATCTGGTAATAACAGCGATCCTCTCGTAATACCCCTCTCATAACACAATCCCTAATTTACCACACTTTCCTCCCTCCCTCCTCCTCTCTCCGTCTTCTCCCTTTCTTCTCTTTATCACGACTATGACACTGTGCTAGTGAAGTTTTTGTATCTCAGTACTTTGTATTCCCCAATTCAATCAATTCAACTCGTCATCTATAATCTATCATCTATCATCATCATCATCATCTGCCATCATCCATCACCATCTGGCGCCTCGACGACGGGGGGAGGTTGCGGGTATTGAGTAATGATGGCTGAGCGAGCTTTTCATTTTTCATCAATTTTTTTTGGTTTTTGGTTAGGATTAAATTATACTAATATTGTAAATCCGAAGGATTTTTGTCATTCTTGGTGTACATTATAACTATCATCTAACTTTAAGTTTACCCATAAATCTGAGAATAAAAATTAAAAAATAAAATCACCCATGATGATCCGGAAAGATGATAGGCATAATGTAGAGAGGATGAAGAAAGAGAGAGTTAGGTTTCTAATAAAGAGTATTTCAGGAAATATTGTAACAAAAAGATTTGCGTTGAGTAATTTTGAATTTACGTTAAGCAGTTTTGTAAATTAATATTAGATAATTATGCACATATTCTAAAAAATTGTCTTCCAATCTTTTAAAAAAACAAACAATAAAAAGACGCTATTCTTTAGAGATTGAGAAAGAGATTAAAAAAATAAATTCCAATTTCAGAAAAAAAAAAATCCAAAAAGGTGCTATTCTTCGAAGATTGAGAAAGAGATTGAATAAACATGTGTGTATTAAAAGAATGAAAGAAGGAAAAACAAAATAAAACTAAACATGTAAACGGCTTAGAACAAAAGTGGCCCAAAAATAAAAAGTTGTCAAAAGAAAATTTATAAGGCATTTTTATTGTGCGATTACTATTACATTTTGATAATCTAATATTACTTTGAATTAAAAGTTGTTATTTTATCTTAAATATTTATTGTCTTCGAAAAAATTTATTTTAATCAATTTTGTTATTTGCTCATCAAAAAAGAGGGTGGAAGTGAATGGCGATCAAGGTACCCCCTGCTACGTCATGTTCGGACTCTCATGTTCAATGACAAACATATCAGACTAGCTGAATAACCAGCGCAAACATTGACCCATTAATTTAATATAAAACAATCTTACACAAAACTGATTTTTGAGAACTAAGTATATGTTTGGGTGGTACCGTTTCCAATACCTTATTGTCGTGATTTTTTTAACATCGTTGCCGCAGAAAAGGGTTGGTTCTTTTCTTTTCTTATCAATTTGGCATCCCCTAACCTTCATTTAAACATTTTTGTTTTTGGCTTGACAAACCTTCATTTTAACAAATTTTGTGTAAGACCAACTTCCAAAAAAATGGGGTCACTATTTAGTAATGTAAGGATCATTTATGGTGAATAGTGACCCTTATTTCATTGAAAAATAATTCCATCTTACCAAAAAATACAAAAAGACTGTCTTTAAAATTTTTTGTGTCATTCATACTAACCAAAAATTATTCCCCGTTTAAAACAAAAATATACAAAACAGAAAATTTAGCATCCTCACGTTTGTGCAGCCAATGGGTTACTTTGTTAGGAATTGGGAGTTGAAACAATGATGATATATGATAGAAAATGTCAAATCCAATCCTAGTCTGATAACACCATTAACTTCTATCCAGCCCCCACCTCCCAAGACTTTATAGTGTTGCAGATATAAATCCTTTCTTTCTTTACCCATCATTTGCACTTGGATAACATATCATCAACTGTTGCTGTTGCCTTTATGGGAATTAGTTTCTCATTCCGCAACTGTATTTTGGTAAATGAAGCATGTCAAAATTTACACCATGCCCTTGGTTGCTCAGTAGATCGAGGGTTCATTACAAAAGTTTGAAGGTCAAACCGTCTCATGCACGAGAGAGTCTCATATAAATTGTAGTGTTTATAGAATAAGAATTTTATACACATGTAACACATCGTAGATATTTTTTGTTTGATCTTGACCTGTGGTAGATCTCCAACATAAATCTATCAAACACATACAATTACAAAAAAATCTACCCAACACTCACAATTGCGAATTAGGAAACTAAACTTTAAACTTACAATAAGGAAACCAAAATAATATGGTGCTTGGACAACAAATAACTCTTTCTACACATATTGCATCACACATTAACCTCCTTTATATATAGTTTTTGAGTTAGTAACAACCACACAATTTCTTGTATTGTGTTTTTCTTTTTGACATTTTAACATAAACGGGACGGAATCCATCACATCAATATCATAACCAATATATATGGATTAGGGCTAGTGTTAGTCCCTACAGAAAATATACCAATGCAATATCAGAAGAAAACGTACCGGGTACGAACAAGTCGAGTTTTACTATGTTCGTGCTCGACCTGTTTCTTAAACGAGCTTCATCTTGGGGCACGTACTCAACTCGTTTATCATTGAGCGAGTTTTAAACTAGCTTTGATCAAATTTTGACCGAGTCATTAACGAGTTGCTCGCGAGTACACTAACTTTGAAGGCAATTTAACCCCCATAACTACTGAACGAGCCAAGTACGGGAGGAGTGCTCATACTCGACTCGTTTGAAACAAGACTTGAATTGGTGCTTGTGCTCAGCTCCTTTAATATCGAGCGAACTTTGACCTTTAATTGAGTATGTTCATGAGCTACTCACGAGTATATCGACCCATTTCCACCTCATGTAAACCTCACCTATCAAAGTAACTACAATTAGATTCTCTATGCAAACCTTTCTCTATGTTGAAGTTTTGTTGCTATCTAAAAAAAAAGTCGAAGTTTTATTCCCCGTGTAGGAAGCATCTTGGCAATATCTGTTGAGCCAACACTAAAGTACGCACCACTAACTAACGAGTGAATCTTCAACATCAACCTTGCAAATGCTACCAAGGATTCATGAGAAGTTGAGAACCTTGATTGGGCCACAGGGGACTGAGGAGAGGGGAATCCCAAGTCTTTCAAAAGCTAGAACATCATCAACAATCAACATCTTTGTTACGATCACTAAGTAGCCAAGATTTTTTTTTTAATTTATTTATTAATTTTTTTTTTTGTTGAGAAATACACCGAGAATAATTGGAATGCTTCATGCTTCCATCCGTAGTTTGTATGAAAGCGTCACTAAATTGTTTCCAAGGGTTGGCAGAGGACAAACAAAGACGAGGTAGTGTTCCTCAACACCACACTTCACTTCAATAAGTTAATCTCGTGTATGAGGCTGCCTCATAAGCGATTGAGCAAGGAAAGAGAGAGAGAGAGGCGCTATCCTTTTCTCGGTTTCTTTCATTGGCTCTAAACAGCCCTTGACTCTAAAGTCCAATTGTTAGTGCTGTTCTTGTACCAAACCAAGAATAGTAGAGTACCCCAACAAAATAAAATAAAAATAGAGCACTTCATAACTGTGATCTGATAGTTTTATGGACATCCATATGAAGAAGCTTTCTCGCATCAGAATACTAATTGTTGATGATTTAGCAAGGGGAGAAAACCTTTCCCTTGGAGGCCCACTCAGGGGATGTATCTTTATTGCTTTCGTCTACTGGCTCTTATTTAGCTTATGTTCCTAGACTAGCTAATATGTTGGCAGACTCTTTTGCGGCTTGGACGACGTTCTCTAATTTTGTGGGAGTTAAATACCCGGAGGACTTCGACCCTAGTTATGGCCTTCAGGTTGTATGTTTAAAAAACTTTGCGTTCTTTTAATACAAACGACCAACCTTTTGATGAGCAAAAAAAACAAAATTAATACTCTTCCAAATTCAAATAATTTCTTGCCTTAAACATAGTACAGGTAGAGTTTGAACCTGTTGGTTTTATTTGAACTAACTATGGCCCAAATCAGTATATACACTAGGCTACTACAGCACGTCACACCTCATGGTAGCAAGTTAGAACTTTAGAAGCAGATATTTCTGGGAAATCCTTTTTTTCCAAAAATTTAAGATGGGACCTTCTGCAAAGAAGGTTATGAAACTGCTAAGTTTTAGCCTCACCCCATCTTAGGGTTTGGATCTTTTTGAATGATTCTGTATTACACTAAATCCATGACCTCTCAGAACATTGTTATTCAGGTCAGCGCACTACGAAAATGAGAACTATCAACCACACTTCTTTTCAACAAGAAAAGGGAAAGCAAATAAGAAAGACAAAACGGATTCTTTGTGAGCATCAAAAATGTGAAGAATAGGCTAGGAGAAGAGAAGTCTATCTATCACCTCTCTAGCAGCATTACCAATTCACAATGTGGAGTGTGAGGAAACAGATCGACCGCCATGGCTTTGACAGGCTGAAAAGGCTCTGACATTGGCATGGATTTTACTCTCTGACGTGCCAGACCAGCGTTACCCATTTTCCTCCATCCGTGGTTTTTGTTCCCTTTCTCAGTTTTTTCTGCTGATGGTGTGCAAAGTTCAATAGCATTTGCCACCAGGGTTTCAGGATTACAGGAAATGTACCTGCAGGAAGCAAAAGTATATAAGAAGTTTGCATTTACAGGAGCGCAGCAGCTGGGAAAATTGTCCCTTCACAAACTGTCCTGCTTTCTTTTTTCTCTTTAACTGGATCCAAAGAACGTCACATACAAATATACGACAGCAATTTTGGATTGAAGAGTAAAATAAAACAGGACAAAAAGAGATACTATGCAGGGGACTTACACAAGTCTCTTTAGACGCGGATGAGTTCTCAGAGCTTTTATGACCTAGTCACACAAGAACTTTCATGAGAAAATATCAGGAATCTACTTCTTCATGCCAATAATGATTAATGGGGGAAATAAACATGAATGAAGATTTTAGGAGTCTGGCATCTGGGCTCAACAAGCACACACATTATGTTTACAAACTTGAACAGAGTACGCAAAGGCCAAGCAAAGTTTCTTGAAAGCTGCAAGAGCATTGGTCAGATATTCCAAGTTCTACCCATCCATATCAATGTTTAGAAGAAACAGAAAAAGCTTTACAAAATGTTTTTGTTGTAAGGATATTGTAAAGATACGTAATTGCTTCAATCGTTTCAGGGCTTTGGTGGTTGAAAATAAAGCCACTATGAGTTAAAAAGTAAATTAAATCATAAAATTTCATCAAACGCATTATCCAGGTATAGTGAGGATGATGTTACTAACAATAGGGTGAAGTCCGGAACGCGGAGGATCAACAATAGCAACAACATTTCTGAATTGCTGCTTTATGTTACTCCCATCTTTGACTGTAGTGCTCTGAATGTTGCTTTGATCATGTGTGCTGTTATTTGAGCCAAGTGCATGATCACCTTCCACGCTCTCTTCATTTAAGAACTTCCCAGAGGATGGTTCATCATCCACAGATGTTTTTTCATTATCTGCTGTCTCATTCTGTTTTTTATCATTATCTGAAGGATTTGAAGCCTCATCTTGCTCCTGAGGCACATCTAAGTATTCTTTCAGTAAAGCCCCCATAACATTCTCAGCCTGATGGGAAAAAACAAGACAAAAAGGTTAATAAAACAGCTTATAATAGCTGGAGGGATATGTTTTCATCTTAAATAGCGTAATCGAACATGACTAGGATTATAATAATAATACTACTGTGAGCATTGTCAGAAGTGCTCTTTTGGACGTAACTTGCTGTCGAAGACATCATCTCACATCTAATTTCAAAGACCTACGCAGTTGGGTGATACTGACATCCATAAATGAGAAAATATGAACGAGATCACACCTTAGAACAGATAAATCTACAGTTTGCAATGCCATTTATCTCAGCGTTCCTTTGTGCATCAGAGACTGCAGAAGCATTCATCTCGATGGCAACTACCTGGAAAAATGTTAAAGTATCTTCCGAGTCAGAGACAGATGAAAATCAGCTACTTCAAATCACATGAAAATTTGAAAGTAAGGAGCCAAAAGGGATCCCAAAGGAAAAGCCCTATGCCATTAGGGTGAAATCTGGTTAAGTAATGCAAGTGCTGATGTGAATTTGGACACAATAAAATGTGTTCGATTGTGAGAAATATTATGCTGTATAATACCCTGCCAAACGGGACTGGTCTCACCCAATATGGTTAGAAGTTAGAACACTACAAGTTGCATCTCAATATGATTTTAAAAGCAAGAAAATAGGAATCAGGAACTAGGATGCATAGTATTACCATACCAACACGGTTGGCTAAGGTGAGGCCAATAGTGCCAGTTCCACAGCATACATCAAACAATAAGGTATCTGGGCCTAAGCCAGCCCAGTCTCCGGCAAGAGAGTACAGCTTCTCTGCAGCAAGAGTATTGACCTAAAAATCAGTGTAGAACACTGCTTAAATCCATAGATCATGAAACAACAATTAGCAGCAGTTAAAGACAGAAACCTGAAAGAAAGCGGTTGGGGATATGGAGAACTGAAGACTGCCAATATAATCATGAATCCTGGTTTGATTGATAGTCTTCACCTCCTCCGCTCCAGATTCAGCTTCTGTCATAGTTATTGGCAATGAGCGCAATGGAGCATCAGCAGGAGCAACATTTGAGATGCCTCTGTGATCCTGCACATGATTGAGCATTTAAGTTTTCAGTAGGAGAGATTAATGACATAAAAAACATTAACGTGATTACAGAATTCTTTTGTAATATACATAAATAAGGAAAAATGATTACTTTAGTGCACATAAATGTAGTGTTGGAAAAATTATTTGAATCTATCAACAAAACATTGAAGGTGGAAGTAACACTAAAGTAAGAGGTACATGTTCTTCCAGCACTACAGTACACATGCACTAAGACATGATGAGAACTTCTTAAACAGTCAGAAGACTCAGAATACAGAAGCAACCAAGAAACAAGGCAAGGACATAATAGATGTGCAATAAAATAAATATTTTTGAAAACTTAAACTAGGGGCATGTCTCAGCTAAAAGCAAGGATTACTTTTTAAGCTTACTTCCGACTCCTGGGGTGCTCCAATCTCACTCCCCGTCTATGTTTAAGTTATCTTCTCTCATCTTTGAAGGGTTGGGAAGTCCGATATATGGCTCCCACAATTTTCAGGAAATGAAACTGACCCACCTAGATCAATTATCCCTATAATTCCTATTGTTTCTTTCTGGACAATCTCTTTCGTTAACAGGAATCTTCAAGGAAATCAAAAGTAGACATAAGCCTGTTACGACAGAGATTTCTCGATAAATACTTTCAATATAAATCAGGAATTCTGAATGGAGAACTACAAAACCCAATTGATAACTGGAAGCCTAATAAGAAAGAATTGCGCGAGCCTCATGAAACCTGTCAATCGAAATATAAAAGTCTTCATAAGTTACTGCACAGAAAGATGCTATTGTTTCTCATAGCCCCAGACATTATCCTTTATTGACAAGTAGAATCACAGCCTTAACTCTTCAGGGTCTTTTGCAGAGAGATTCAAAATTGAGGTTTTCCATAAGAGACAC
This sequence comes from Tetragonia tetragonoides, assembly GCA_038025085.1. Taxonomy (NCBI): domain Eukaryota; kingdom Viridiplantae; phylum Streptophyta; class Magnoliopsida; order Caryophyllales; family Aizoaceae; genus Tetragonia; species Tetragonia tetragonoides. The sequence continues at coordinate 32,448,561 of CM076151.1, read as the reverse complement.
TAGTACGTTCATTCCTCATTTCTTACCATACTGTTCAAGTACATCAAGGCTTGGAATCAATTGTCTTAGTGCAAATGAGATATAGACAATGTCCATTATTAGAAAATGCACTTGATTTAGTTTTCCAAAGAATTTAATATTCAAGAAACACGTAAGATTGCAGTTAGAAACCATGAGTGAGGGACTGAAGCAGGAGATATTTCCTTCTCGATAAATGATCATCATATTTTTCAGACACCAGTGCAGAATTTTCACCAGAAGGCAATGCTTTCTGATATCATGGAAATGAAACATCTAAGAACCTAAACTGCTTTTCACAATTACGTTAGAAACATCGTTTTTGGAATTCCTCACCAGACTCTAATAGAACTTTCCATCCTGCAGAATATCACCTAAACTAATTTCGTGAAATGCTCCAGCTGTCTGTCCCAGAGGGAATCCAAACGCACCATTCAATAACAAATTTACATATAATAGCACCACTTGGTTGGAGGGGAGTTTATATCCTGCACTTTTGCGCAGCATTTGCAGGCACGATATCCTTGTTAGGTTAGGGGCAAGGAGGCTAGACTATAATGGCAGTGTGCTTTTTTTGCCATCCTCTGGTGTATTTGGTTATAGCGGAATGCTAAGATTTTTTCAGAGACATCTAGGCCAGTGAGCTTGTTAGGGATCGTGTGGTGTATTTGGCATCTCTTTGGACCAAAGCGGTTGGGGCTTTTATGGGGGCCGGGTGTCTTACAGACATTCAACATCATAAGGTTGATTTGTATTTAGCTATTAGCTTTCTTCCCCGTTTGGAGGACTCCTAGTCCTCTTTACTTTGTCATTTTCTTACAGTTTTTTAATAAAATACTCAAGTCTAACAAAACATATAATAGCAGCTCCATCGGGGGAACCCTTCTTTCTTGTCAGCCATCAACACCAAGTGATAACCAATAAACCATATCTTCTAAGAATCCTCCTTTTCTTGGCCCTCCCAACCAAGGAAAAAGAAGAAAAGAACATGCTTTATTGGTCAGATGGTCCTCCGATCCTGAACATTCTTTTTCTTTTTCTTTTTTGGTTTAGATAAAGAGAAATTTTATTACAACTGAATCGAAGAAATAATTACTAATAAAGAGGACATGAAGTCCTCAAAGAAATAACTAAACTACAAATAACCCCCAATGACTTTGTATCTCAGTAAGGGGCACCCTACGAAAATCCTCTGAAGCCTTAGCCCAAAGAGAAGCTAATTTCACCACCCAATCCCAAACGAACCCAAGAGGGCTAGAAACCCCATTAATAATCCAAGAGCTCCATTCCAACCAAAGTACCAAACACATAAAAAGCTAGCAAAAAGAGCACACCGCCACGACATCCTATTCTCCTTGCCTCTACCAAGCCCAAAACATCATGATTGTACAAGTTGGATGATTGTGGGAGGGAAAATGAAACACCCCCCTAATAAAGTGAAAATAAACAGCCGACCCCCAAGAAGTTGTGTGAAATGATGGTACAGGAACAAGTGCAAACTCGTCTTGCTAGCAGGGTAATAAACATTGCCAGAAAAACAAATGGCGCCCTGCAATGCTTCATACGAAATTCACTAATTTCACAAACATCTTGACAAAGACTCTGTTTTGCCTGCGTATATATAAATTATCTTAACTTCGTTCAGGCCGTCCCAGTCCACTAAAAGACTTAAGCCTTCAGAAGATGAATCCACAAACTGATCCCTTGTGGTTGGCAAACAGAAAACTGACAAAGTCATAACAAAATCAACATATGCGAGGTCCCCTAATTGCTATAACAGCTCGTAAGAAATAGCCAAAAAAACATTAACCACAACCTATCTCTCCACAAGTCCACAACCATAACTATATCCAACACACTTATGTGCATTTGTATATTCATTTATTCACCTTCCATTCCCCACAAAGCAACACCTTATTAATCATGATTGCATACGAGCCAAATGAGAATGAATACCAGTATACCCCACAGAAGATATAAGACCTGGCTACCTTATACAATGTTTAACCAATCCATTCCTGATTGACCGAATTGGTACAGAAGTTGTAACATAGGAAAACTACAGATAACACGACTTATTTGAATAACCCAGGGACCTACCAATTGAAGAAGTAGAATCTTTGGCAAGCAATAAGCACTTAAATCATACAATTTGAGTGTACCATCTTCTTTCTCATTTGAAAGAAAAGGTGCGGGAAGAAAAAGAAACAATGTAGGGATCCGAATTGCACCTAAATGGAAATGACATGAATAGCCTTTTCAAGACCTAGCATTAAGCGGTGTTACGACAATATACGATTTATATTTAGAGTTCTAAACAAGATTATAATCAGAAGGACAATTTTTGCCTGCCATATTGTGGTCCAACAAATCACCAATGTCAACAGAGGACCTAGAGCTTACATCCACACTTACCCACTCAGCATTAGTCTTTCAACCCCACCCCAACCTCAAAGGAAGAAAAAAACCAAACTATTAGGGGCGTCACTTGCTGGCCCACCTCAACTTAATGAGGCACGTGTCTCAGTTTTCCAAAGACTGGGATTTGGGCCTAACTCTCAGCAGGTGGGATATCGAGAGGAAGGTTGTTTCTCACATACGACCACTGCGGTTGCTGCCGGTCGCCAGAGTCAGCACCAACCGGCGGCCCCTGAGTGGCGGATCACACCGCCGGCGACAGAAAATGCCGGCGGTTCCGGGGGTAGGGTCGCATGGGCCCGGAGGCGCAAGAATCGTGGCCCACCTGTTTTTCGAGCTGGAGGTGGCTGGGGGGTTCTGGGGCCTTCTAATCTTAATCGGCGGGCTCCGGGTACTGGTCCTCCTGCCGGTGCTTGAGAGTGGGAGGGTTGTTTCTATAGGTTCTGGTGCTGGTGCTGGTGCAGTGCAGAGGGGTGGAGGGGGTGTGAGTGCGACTCACGTTTTGTCACCGCCAGAGGCTGCGGTAGCTGTGAACAGTGCTGGACAGGGTAGTGGGGCCCTGGGGAGTGCTGAGTTGGGGCAGACTAGCGGGGGAGGTGTTGCTACGGCTAGTCGGGGTCAACCAGAGGTGGTTTTATCCAGCGAAACTATCGTGGCCGGTGATAAGACAGATGAGAGGGCGTTTGGGGGTCCTGTTTATGCGCCAGTAAGCAGTTTTAGGGCCGAGGAACCAGTTTTAGAGCAGATTATGGGTGTTGGTCAGGTTGCTGAGGTGGCGGAGGAGAGGGTTTTGTCACAAGATGCTGGGGTTGCCGGGGGGTGTTGGGCAGGAGGTTCTTGCTTCTGTTATTCCTGCTAGTTGTCCTCGAGGGGGGGTTTTACAGGATTTGTGCTATGTTGGGTCTTGGCTGGCAGCGGTGGGGGCACGGGTGCAGAGGGCAGCTCATAGGGATGTCCCAGTTGTAGAGGCAGAGGCATGTTTGCGGAGAGACTTAGGTTTTGATCAGACTTTTCATGTTTCTCCCAGGCTCCCTTTTTGGGGGGCGGCATATGATGTTGAGGAGGATGATAATCTGAGCTCTCTTGATGGTGGTGAAGACTTGCTCATAGAAAGTCTTAGGGAGTTTGATGACAAGGAGGTGGAGGGCGTTGAGGGGGTGAATATGTTCAATTTGGAGGAGCGAGATGTGACGGGTCAACAGGTGTCTGGTGTTGTTCATACGCCTAGTACCGGTAGCACTGGGGAGCGTGCCACTGTGGACCTTTTTACTTCCTCTTCCCCATCCCCTCTATATACTCCTCTTTTTGCCACTAACCAGAGAGCTCCTATTAGTTTCTTTGCTGACCAGTTGTTATCTGTTAATGGTTTTTCAGGTGCAAGCAAGGGAACCGAGGATGCCGGGGAGGGTGTACATTCTGTTGTGCTTCCAGACTCGGAAGTGACTGTTACTCCGGTGTGCCAGGGGGACTCGGAGGCCGGGGGAATGGTTGTGACTATCCCACCACTAGCGGGTGAGAGGGACGACCGAGACCCTCAGTCTCTTCTTAATAACCTTGATCTTAGGGTTGTGGGTTCGGCAGGTGAGGCGACGAATGTCCAGGTGTCTCCTTCGGGTTTTAGGTGTAAGCGGAATAGAGTGGGAATAAGGAAACTTAGGGGTCTTCAGACTACCCTTAATTACGGGGAGGGTGGTAGCCGTAGGTGTCGGGGTGCTAGTGGTTTTAGATGAAGATTCTTAGTTGGAATGTTAATAGTTTGGGGAGAGTTGGGAAGCGGGATCTTGTGCGGGAGGTTGTTAGTCGAGCGTCTCCGGATATAGTCATGTTTCAGGAGACGAAGGTTGAGGCAGTAGATTCTTTTTTTGTTTGTAGTCTGTGGGAGGCTGGGTCCAAGGATTGGGCCTTTGTGCCTTCGGTTGGGGCGTCCGGGGGTATTCTTATTGTTTGGGACACCCGTTTTGCGTCGCAGGTAGAGGTTCTTGTTGGTCATTTTACTCTTTCTGTGTTATTGAGAGTTAGTGGGAGGGGTGAGTGGTGGGTGTCCTCTGTGTATGGCCCGTGTGGAGCTGTGGGTCGTGACTCTTTGTGGGAGGAGCTAGCAGTTCTTGCTGGCCTTTGCTCTCCTAGTTGGGTCATTGGGGGTGATTTTAATGTGGTCCGTCATGCGGGGGAGCGGCGAGGGCGAGGGCGAGGGTTGACGGGGGGTATGCGTGATTTTGACTCCTTCATTAGGGAGTTGGCTCTTAGGGACTTGCCCCTTTGTAATGCTCGGTTCACTTGGAGCGTTAGTGGTAGGCGTAATGCGGCTTCCCGCTTAGATCGCTTTCTTGCGACTAACGAGTTTGAGGATGAGTTTCCGTCGTTAGTTCAGGAGGTTTTGCCTCGTTCTTGCTCTGATCATTTTCCCATTACCCTTCACTCTGCTCCTATTAGGTGGGGCCCTACCCCTTTTCGTTTTGAGAACATGTGGACTACCCATGCAGAGTTTGGGGCGAGGGTTCAGGAATGGTGGTCGAGTTGTGAGGTTGAGGGGTGGAGAGGTTTTTGTTTTATGAGTAAGTTGAAGTCTGTCAAAGGTTATTTGAAGGTGTGGAATAAGGAGGTGTTTGGAGATGTGAGGGTGAGGAAGGGGGAGATTCTTAAGGACATTCTGGCTACGATCAAGCTTTGAGTGAGGAGGGTCACGATGATGAGTTGTTAAGGAAGAGTGTTGAGTTGAATAATAGCTTAGAGGATGTGCTACTTAAGGAGAGGCAGAGTCAGCGGCAAAAGATGAAGGGGAGATGGGCTAGAGAGGGAGATGTGAATTCCAGGCTTTTCTTTAAGGTGGTGAACGGTAAGAGGAGGAGAAATTATGTGAAGGAGCTTGAGGGAGCGGATGGTGAGATTGTGTCTGACGTGGATAGGATTAGTGCTGAGATTACTAGTTTTTATAAGGACCTGTTTGCGGAGGATCTGGTAGATAGGCTGATGATTGAGGGGGTGGAGTGGTCCCCTATTGCTTCTCATTTTAGACATTGGTTGGAGCGGCCCTTTGAGTTATAGGAGATTAAAGATGCGGTCTTTGGGATGGATAGAGAGAAATCCCCGGGTCCGGATGGTTTTACCATGGCTTTCTACCAGTTGGGAGGTGATTCAGGAGGACCTTTTGGGAGTTTTTAGTGAGTTTCACGCCACTGGGGTGATTGAGAAAAGTATGAATTCTAATTTTATTACCCTAGTTCCCAAGAAGGATCGTTCCATTAAAGTGAGTTTTGAGGCCAATTAGCCTGATTACTAGTGTGTATAAGATCATTACTAAGGTTTTGTCTATTCGGCTTGAGACTGTTCTTTCGGGGACGATTTCGATGGCTCAGAGTGCTTTTGTGGAGGGTTGCCAGATCCTTGATGCCGCTTTAGTGGCAAATGAGGTGGTGGACGATGCTCGTCGCTCTAGTTTCCAAGGAGTGGTATTTAAGCTGGATTTTGAGAAGGCCTATGATCGAGTTAGCTGGGGGTTTTTGGATCGGGTCATGGATAGGAAAGGGTTCGGGGGGAGGTGGCGTAAGTGGATTAGGGGTTGTCTGTCTAACGCTAGCTTTTCTGTTCTTGTTAACAGGGCGGCTCGTGAGTGGTTCACATCGTCGCGAGGCCTTAGGCAAGGAGATCCCTTATCTCCTTTTCTCTTCACCTTGGTTGTGGACGTTCTTGGTCGGATGTTGGACAGGGGTGTGGAGCGGGGGTTGGTCGAGGGCTTTAGAGTTGGGCGGGAGAGGGTGTCCGTCTCACACCTTCAGTTCGCCGATGACACGATTCTCTTCCTCTCGGCTGAGGTAGAGGGGTTTAAAAGAGTGCTCACTTTGCTACAGGTGTTTGAGTTGGTGTCCGGTATGAAGATTAATCTGTCTAAGTGTAGTTTGGCGAGGATTAATGTGGGGGACAGGGTTCTTGAAACTTTTGCTGGGCTTGTGGGCTGCCAGCACTGGCCACTTACTTATTTGGGGGTACCCTTAGGGGGTAATCCCCGTGCCGTGTCTTTCTGGGAGCCAGTTGTGTCTAGAGTGGCCAGATGGTTGGAAGGGAGTCTATTTTTCCCTGGGGGGAGAATTACTCTTCTTGTCTAGCTAGTATTCCCATCTATCACCTTTCCCTGTTCCGGATTTCGGTTAGTGTTGCCAATAGGATTGAAAGGATTATGAAGAATTTCCTCTGGTCAGGGGCTAACGGGGATAGGAGGGATCACTTGGTTGGTTGGGACCGTGTTTACAGGCCGAAATCAGAGGGGGGGCTGGGTTTTGGTAGATTGGTGTCCAAAAACATTTCGCTAGTGGGTACGTGGTTGTGGCGGTTTCCTCTGGAGTCTGATTCCCTCTGGCACCAAGTAATTAGGAGCAAGTACGGTCTTATGTGCAACGGATGGGACACTCATGCTGGCTCCAACGTCTCTCATGCGTGCCCTTGGAAGTTAAGGGATCACTTGGTTGGTTGGGACCGTGTTTACAGGCCGAAATCAGAGGGGGGGCTGGGTTTTGGTAGATTGGTGTCCAAAAACATTTCGCTAGTGGGTACGTGGTTGTGGCGGTTTCCTCTGGAGTCTGATTCCCTCTGGCACCAAGTAATTAGGAGCAAGTACGGTCTTATGTGCAACGGATGGGACACTCATGCTGGCTCCAACGTCTCTCATGCGTGCCCTTGGAAGTTCATTTCACAGGTATCGTCTCTTTTCTTTCCACTGGCCAGGTACAATGTGGGTAATGGACTACGGGTTCGGTTCTGGGAGGATGTGTGGAGAGGGGATCTTCCTTTCTCTTCCACATATCCCCGGGTTTTTCGGCTGTCCACTTTACACGAGGCCCCTGTGGCTGAGTTTTTCTCAGTTGCGGGTGGTTCTTGGGACTTACATTTACGCCGACCTCTACATGATAGGGAGATGGAGGAGGTTGTTTCCCTCCTGAGTGTTCTTAATTCTACTCTACTCGTCCCTAGGGATGATTCTAGGACTTGGACGGGAGACCCTTCTGGGGTCTTCTCTTCTAAGTCCTTCCTCTACCATGTTAGCCTTCCATCTCAATTTCCCCACTTCCCTTTATCTACTTTTATTTGGAAGTCTAAGGTTCCACTGAAGGTGCGTGCTTTTGTGTGGACTTTGGTGCTAGGTCGGGTGAACACCTATGATATGTTTCAGCGTAAAAGACCTAGTTGGCCCCTTTTACCTGGATTTTGTGTAATGTGTCGGCGTAGTGGGGAGGATTGTCTGCATTTATTTGTGTATTGTGACTTTGCATGGAGTTTATGGGCTAGATTGTTGTGTGGGGAGAGCTTTGTGTGTCCAGCTAAAAAAACTTACAGATACGAGATACGATTTGTGGTGATGAGGAAGAGTAAGGAGGGGAGGTTGTTGTGGCGTTGTGCATGTATGGCGTTACTATGGTGTATTTGGTTGGAGAGAAATGGAGCCTTTAAGGGTGTTCCGTTGACTTTAGTTCAACGCCATTGGCGTGATGTGTAGATAGTTTTGTTTTTATACTGAGGATACCTTATCCTCCATTTCTTTGTATTCTTTATTATTTGATTAATAAAATTTTCTCTTATCTAAAAAAAAAATCCTCATCAGATGGTTTAAATTGCATCCCATAAAGTGTATTTCAAAGTTCGAAAGACTACGTGTTTAAACTAGTAAGAGAATATTGTGGAGTTAATTGCATTTATTTAAGGTCATACTAGTGTTTGGGGCAGATTTACATGGAGATGGAGAACCTCAACAAAATGTAAAGCTTTGCTTCATTCCAATTCTCTATAAAACAACGTAGCATATACAGGTATATATAGCCTAATAGGTGCATTGGAAAATCTAGAAAATTTTCCTAATATAACGAAGAGATGCTTTCCTAACCCTCAAAATGCTAATTTTCAGAGATTCACTATATTAATAAAATAATCCTGACATAAAATAAGAAAATAACACGATGCTTTCAATTATACACATATAATGACATATTCTAAAACTATCGCACCCATAGAGAAGATCTTAATGTAGTATATCAATACAGTATCAAATGTACAGCATGAAAGAGGACAAGTATCTTCTACAATAAAACATTAACAAACTGTGCCAATTTCGTTGGTCTCAGTAATAGTATAACCCCGGAAAGCCCCCGCATTCAATTTTAAAGCTGAATTAAGCTAATGGAGAAGGCTCTGCACAAGTTGGGATCAACTTGAGAATTGAGATGCAATTTGATATGGGATGAATTTATTTTCAGTTTACTGAACTTAATTTAACTCACTTTGGGTATTTGATTAGACTCTGATATCATCACAACTTGTGGTTTCAACTTCCAATTTACGAGCATAATCAAGCTCGGTCTCTTAGATCAAAGTTGCAGGTTCTAGCTCCTTAATTAGTTAATGTCATTTGGGCAAGTCATGGTATATTAACTAGATCCATATAAGCACCTTGATCAAAAGGCAGTTCCACAAACTACCACCATCATGTCCAAATGGTTCCAGCTCCTTTGGTGCCCTCATCATATGGGAATGGAAAATACAACTTGAATTTTCATCATGATGAGTTTCAATGACTATTTACATGCCAAATGAGATAGAATTGGATGTCAACTTAGAGTCTCGACTTCTTCCAGCCAAGTCATTCTCATTTTACTCTTAGTTTTCCTTTGTTACTTTACACTAATACACACTTGATCTCTTTTGTAACCTGATGGACTTCTCTATACTGCAAGTGTTAGAGCACGTAAATATATAAGTGAAACATTGAATTGGAATCCATTTTTTTTCAAGACTAAACTTTTAGAAATCAGAAGCAATTACATACAACACCCCCTCAGGACCTTCATCAACCCAAACTCTAGGCGAGATCGCGATCGAGATCGAGACCAAATGCTCCATCTCATGTGCCGCTTTGATCCCGTCCCATTTTACATGGCTCCAAGCAACTCTACTAAATAACAAAGCTAAATCATGAATCTCCTCTAAAAGAAAACCAATACAAGTATTAAGAAAACCAATAACGGGTCCATCACCCTCTTACGCAAAGAATTAATAAGACTCAAATCATCTCATTCGACCACGGTATTCTCAGCTCGAAACTGCAATGCCATTTGAAGCTCAAATATTGATCGCTAGATTCGCTACGCCACTGCCAGTGACATCTCCCACTCGACAATCACTTGCTTCACCGCTGCTCTCTGTAGTACTCTCTGACCATCACGCATCACCCCCCCCTAACTCAACTCCACCACCTCACAAGTGGCCGCATCAGCATTCACGTTCACAAACCCAGCTATCGTAGATGTCTAGATTCTAGTAAGTTGCCGCAGGCTCTAAAAAAATTTGTTTTCAGCTTTGCGCCTCCCTGTACGAGACCCACAAACTCATAGCATCATCGCCAATTTTACTAACCAGCAACCCCACCACCATGTACAGCATCATTGTGCAGATTCCAGGCCGCCCATGCCACCATCAGCACCTTCTCCAGGTCACTCGACTTCCCCGCCAGCCCTCCCGAAGTCCAGGCCTCAAAATAGATGAGTCCGGATATCAGATCCTCGGATCCTTCCGGTCCTTGGATCCCCGAGGCTTAGAAACATAGGCCATTAGTGTAAGTTGTTTGGTGTGGAGAGTTTTGGGTGTGCCGATCTGTTGTTAAGGATTTCTAGTAAATTCATTTTGTGGGCTCTGGGAGGAAGGAGAAAAAAAACTTCTGTGACATAATGCTCTTTTAGCAGAACTTTGGTATTTAATTGGAGGGGAATGCATGGGTTCTCAATAACACGTCTCACTCTCAACACGCTTTCGGAATTGTGACCAGTGACAGAGTGACATTCTTAGCTTCTTTGTGGTTTTAAAGCGACTACAACCATTAAGAGTAATTCAGTGACAGAGGTCCGGCTAAATTGGGCCAACTTGTAGTTCGCTACTATGTAGAGGACATCTTGTCCTCTTCGTTGTAATTCGGTTTCCAATAATTAACATTATTCTTGAAACTAATCTCATAAAGCCAATTTTTTGTTACACTCAGCCTGCATAACACAGCCACGACGAGGTCAAGTGACTCAGGTGGCAGGCCACATATTTGTATTGATTGATGACGGATTGACAATGTTGCATCAACGATTTTCAACTATATCATTCAGAACTTTATGTACAACACCACTTTTATCCAGCAATCTGTTGTTTTATAATTTTCTTCAAAAAGTTTTGACTAACTTACAGTTCTGTTAGAAAATTTCCTACAAGTTGCCCCCAGTTTCATTCACAAGATAGGAAAATGAATAAAATAGTGTAAGTTTGCAATTACGTAGCAAGTAGCATTTCCACGTAAAGAACTATTAGTTGGTGTTACACTGGCAATAAAGAAGTTAAGAGTGATATTTGGATGGAAACTGAAAATGCTTAAGGTGACAATGACATAGGTGATGAAGGATTAGGGCATGGCATGAAGATAAACCACATAGTTCTCATGCAAATAACAGAAAATAAGCAAGTCACCTGTAGGAGTAATGCAGTTAGAGGCAAAGGAGGACATGTCGAAGTAGCTCCTGTAACAAATGCTTGAGTCATTTTTTTAAGCTCACTATTTATGAGATCATCATCATACCCTTCTGTGGACACCTACACAAAGAAAAAATGCAAAATTTTATGGTGGAATGAAATCTTAAGAAGAATGTCCAGTATACACTGCAATGAAACAGTTATTCAAAGTTCAAAGACATTAAAAAACAATCACCTCTGTCCTCTCGAAAACCAGAATCTAAATTTTATATCAAGGTAGAGGAACAACAAAAAGATATATGCAAACAAACCTGAACCATAACCATGACTTCCGAAATATCAGCCTCAATTTCAACCTCAACACTCTTTTGTGCGTTTCGGCCCTCTCGAACCTATGTAGGAACCACAAAAGGTACTGTCAGTTCATGCAAAAAGTCTCAGGATGTATCTAGTCCAATGTAATGGAAATAAAGATCCAACAAGAGCATAATCACTCGATCCAAATAAGCTATTGAACTTACAGTCAATTGACGCCAGAAACCAGAATTATTAAATCTATTCCAAATTGGTAAAGCTGAATCCTGTAAGAACTCTTGAAAGACCAGAGCATATTTGCATGAAATCTTTGAAACATTTGGGCAGTTAATAGGTTCCTCGACTGCTGTCACACCCTCCCTGCAACAACAGTGATATGAACTTAATAGTCAACCAAAACCAGAATACTACTTTTTAGAAAATCAATTACATCTTACCTGAAATTCCCAAGCATAAAACCCACAGTGGGTTTCCCTTGCACAGAATACCCAACTGAGAACTCACACTTGTTACGATACCCATTTATGATTGGTGACTCAACTATGCCCTCCAGTTTGCACGAAAGACCACCTGACATTTGAAATGGGAAAAGATAGGCTCTTATAAGTCAAGATAACGTACTCCTGGATTTGAATCTAAAGAAATTGGTAGCCAATTTCATGTGAGATACTCTACATATAAGAAAAACTGATCTGGGTACAGATCTATAGCAACTCAAAGCACAAAGACCAACAAAAAACACAGGTAATCCAGCTCCAGACTTCCAGTCCAAAGAAAATTTTCTAATCAATTTATAGGACGACCACCTATTTCTCTAGCTTTGGCAACCCACTCCGGTAGTGGAACCCCCTTTGGACATGCTTTACGCGCATTACGGGTCTGCAATACAAGAAAAAGCCCATCAAGAGCTAACATTTTCAGATCAAAATGCAAAAGAAAAAATATTGGAAAAAGAGGAACATGGAAAGATAGAAAAAGTGCATCTGTGTGAGCGTCTGTTATGTGTAGTTGTGTACAGTCAGAAAAAGCAAGGGCAAACATAACTAACCAGTTTTTTGAGAATTTGGATCAGAGAGTTCTTTTTTTGCTCCAGTTGCTCTGCATATGGCATATGAGCAAGAGGAGTTACAGCATCACGAGCAGACTTTGCCCTTGAACTTGAACAATTGACTTCATCACCATTTTCATTTTCATTTAGACTGAATGGGGGCTCTGCTTCATCAACTGCTACAGATTGTAGATTTTGATACCTCTGCTGAGCTGATTTTATATTGTTGTCATAGGAACGAGGAACAACATCGCCAACCTTTAGCTTCTTGTTGCCAAGAGTTTTTCCTTCTAACACCTGCCACATTCAGATTGAAGCTTACGGATGAACTTAAGTCGGATAAGGCACTGTTCCTGGTGAGTCATATGACAAATTTGAATACCTCTGTTGAACTTTTAACTTGCTCTGCAGCTTCAAAAGTAACGAAACCCACAGACATACCTTTTCTCTTCTTAGCTGATTTGAAAATGATACCCTGGGGAAAATAGAATGGCAGGAAGTAAGATTGTGGTGTCATCCATCGATTAGATCAAATATTATAAAATATACAAACTACACAACTAGCTTGACTGTCAACAAGAATGGTCATAAACAGACAACAATTGTAAGGCAGCATGGAATTTGGGAAAACTTTTAAACATGACGTTCAATACATTATTAAAATTCTTGAAGCTTGACATTAGATAAACATCAATTTCCCTTCAGTGAGGGAGGCTAGATAAGAGCTCTATTTCAGAAATCAGGGCTTGTAAGTTACACAGGGATTTTGATAAGAAGAGGTGAGAAAGGCTCTTGTCGACATTGGCAAGCAGGGGGAAGTTCTGTGGCAAGATGGTTTTGCTCTGACCTTATCTCAAAATGTAGGAACATGGTCAAGGACATTTTGCTTCAGGCCACTTTCAAAGTACCAAAAAACATTTAACTATTGGGCAATTTTAAACTTTGCAAATTAGTGCACCAAATCGAATGGCCTACTACATTGTATTCTGTTGTGCGGTGAAGCGTGGAGTCTTCGGAGTAGTCTGTTTGGTAATTCGGGAAGTCTTGGCTTTGCAGTTAGTCAGTCACTGTCAAGGAATCTTTCAAGTACGCTTTGTGAGTTTTGGGAGGAGGAAGGAAAAGATGTTGCTTTGGCACAATGCTATTTTCGCAATGTTGTGGTGCATCCGGATTCTGGCTAGAGAGAAATGCACAGCTTTTTCTGTCATTGCCTAGTTGACTAACATGTTCTGGGATAGGGTTACCTACTTATGTTCTTTGTAGCCTAAGGCAGGAGGCGTTTTTATGGGATATTCAAATTCACAAATTCAGCGTCATTGGGGCTGATTCGTAATTATTTTCTTCAAGCACTCATAAAATATATTTTATCTTCATCTAAGACAACTATAGTTTACTCTGCTTTTTTTTTTTCTGGTTAATGATAGCCATTCGGTGCCTTTCCCATCAAATATGTAAAGAAGGAGGCTTTACAGCTGAAGAGGTACGGTTTTGCATATTTGACTCCATCCAAACACCTCATAGTAGATGAGAGGCTCAAGACTGTCAGGAGAGGCATTAGAGTCTTGTCGAATGGTTTCAAGGGTTCCACGAGATATATTGGGGTACATTGTCAATTAGACCCATTTAAAAGGCATAAATTGCTGTCTCAAAGAGGATAATTGTAAGTACCATAGTGCCCTACTATGGTCCCTGCCCTTTCTATCTCTTCCTTCCAAATACGGGAGAATATTCCACTCCACTCTCTTCCAATTTTATTCTGTTCAGCTCTTATTTGACATCCAACATGGATAGCTTACTTAGTCCACTCCATTCTTGCTCTCTCTTTTGTGTTTTTTGTTTTTAGAACCTAAGTATCCAAGCTTTGCTTGATATGGGCCCTGAAGTTAACGACCATGAAAAGAGACTCGAACCTGGGACCTCTGGAATAGATCTCAGAGGTCTTACCAGCTACCCCCTCAGGGTTATTCTTTCTCTCTCTTACTCTTATCACCTTTCCTATACCCTAAAGCCTAAACTTTCAAACACAAACTTAAGTCCAACAGCAGGGACATTGCAATACAACTTCTAAGAGTGACAAAATTAGCTTATCGAAAAATAAATCTAAAATGAACTTTCCCAAGTGAAGTCCTGATCCCATGTTACACAATACTCGATCATCCCCACAGTTTGATTCCACTGAAAGCACGTCAGGGAACTCAAGTCAAGATGAACCACAGCCGTACTCTCCAACTATCAAAGAGATCGTTTCTCGGAAATTCCATGATCAGCAACATCTTAGCTGGACATTACTTTTTTGTTCGGTTTCCATTCTAGCAAAACTGTAACTTTAAAAATCCACAAACCAAACTTGGTGTACTACCATCTACATCATGCAAACGAAACAGAGCTACCAACAAGCTTCATAATGAAGCTATGATTTGCTGCACATTCACAACATCTATCCATGAGCTCAGATAATGAAACTTCAAATCTTTAGTTCTACAATGAAATTGTCACCAACTTATAAATCCTGGTGCTTCTAAAATCTAACTGCACTTTCTCCACTATAGCTTGCACCTCTTCGTCAATAATGCCAATAACATGATAATAACAAATTGATAGATTTGATAACAAAAACACTAAACTGCAATGAACATTAAATCACAAGTTCAAATGCAACTAAACATCAAAACATAGGATAACAAATTCAGCTTCATCCCAACAAAAAAAGAGGGTTATCATTCATTTCCATAGATAAATGAATGATAAAGACCATAAGTTAAGAAAAGACAAAGCTTGCACCTTTTTACCCAATGATGCCAATAAAAGACTTGATAATACCAAAGTGATAGCTTTGCTAATGGAAACACTCAAGCTACATTGAAAATCAAATCAGAAGATCAAATGCAACTAAACATAACAATAGGCCAACAAATTCATGTAACCCATTTCACCCAAATAAACAAGAGTTTCATCATTTGCATAGATAAAAACAATAACTTTTAAAACATACTCCATCATCCCATAAACAACACATACTACAATTTAAAAACACCCAAATGACACTAAGAGAAACCCATTTACCTCTTCATTGAGAAAACCCTTCAACTGCTCAGAATCCCACTTCATAGGCAAATGAACCAAACACTTACTAAGCTCAGAATCACCACCAAACTCAGCCAAAACCTCAGTCATCATAACACCACCATTATTATCATCATCATCTTCCTCCCCATCACTCTCTCCCTCATTCTCTTTCCTCTTCAACTTCTTAACCCGCTCCGATGTCGGGTCCCACGACCCATCAGGCCGAGCTCGAAGCTCGGCCTCGGTGTGAGCAAACCTGCAGGCCTCACCGTGGCTACAGTTCGCAGCGTTGCGCCTGAAATAGGAGCAAAGGCTAGTTTTGTGAAGTGGGTGCTCAGAGCTTTTTGGGTCTATTGAATTAACAGACCCATTATTGGTTTCTGGGTCTTTTTCATTTTCGTTGGTGTTGATGTTTTCTCGCTTGCGTTTGAGGCTAGCATCTGATGATTCTTTGTTGGGTTGTTGAGGGGGTGAATTTGGTGAGGGTGATTCGTTGATAGTCGTCATTTGAGAATTGGTTGAAGAAGAAGGGTTTAGGGTCTCCGCCATTGGGGTTTGGGTTTCAGTTGAATGAGATGCCGCCATTTCTATTGTAAGAAGGGTTTAAGGCTTGGCTAAGTTTTAACTCGACACACACTGCACATAAGGGTTTAAAACTCGCTGGATAAGAAACTCAGAGCACGAGCACCAATACGATGCTCGCTGAGCACGAACACAGAAATACTCGACTCGACTCCACTCAGCTCGTTTGCATCCTAATTGCAAACTCACAAAAATCAAACGAGAAAGAAACACAGTCAGACAGCACAGTGGGTTTTTCAATTAATACTTGGGCCGCAAAATCTTGTTTGCGGCGGCCTCAGCGTGAGGCTCGCCAACGTCATGCTTACGTCACCTTTTTGTCGTATTTTCTCTCTCCTTGATATTACATTTTGTGGTATCAACTAGCAAGTAGCAACCCAGCAAAACCAAAGGAAGGGCTTAACATTGGCTTCATTTTGGTCTCTTCAATTTCCATCACACCAACAAAAAAACAAATATGACCATTGGCGTTCTCGCTTTTCAGGGCTCTTTCAATGAACACATCGCAGGTTCTCTCTCACTCTATGTTCTTGTGTTCTTGATAATCAAATTTGTTCCTGTTGAATGATATGAACTTGAATTTCACTGTTTATTTCTTTGTTTACAGCGCTAAGGAGAATTGGAGTAAAAGGGGTGGAAATAAGGAAGCCAGAACAGTTGCAGGATGTATCTGCCCTCATCATTCCTGGTGGAGAAAGTACCACCATGGCCAAACTTGCTGAATTCCACAACATGGTCTTTTTTTCTCTTTCTCAAATTTCACCACTTTTTTCTCAATTGGGTTTTCTTTACTTTGGCTCCATTGCTTGCTATAAGTTTTGTGTTCATGGTCTCTTTATCTTTCTCAAATTTCACACTTTTTCTCAACTGGGGTTTCTTTACTTTGGTTCCATTGCTTGTGGGGTGGTTGTATCTTATTGCTAGAAGTTTTGTGTTCTGTGGATTGTTGGTGCTTTTTAATAATAAAGTCAAAAATTTGCGAACTTGTTTTATTTGGAATTTGGGATGTTAATTTTATGAGTTGATATTGGGATGAGAGTTTTAGAATGTAATAATGATGGTTTTTCATTGGTGTTTCACAGTTTCCTGCCTTGCGTGAGTTTGTTCAGATGGGCAAGCCAGTTTGGGGAACATGTGCAGGGCTCATTTTCTTGGCAGATAAAGCTGTTGGTAAATTTATTTTCTTACTAAAATTTCTATTCATTTCCAGATTGTTAGTTAAGGATTCCACTTGTAATAGTCGGAAGTTTGTTTATACTTCAATCAAATGTGGTAAGTTATGTGGTCTGAGCTTCGAATTTTAAGCAATGAAAGACCACTTTCACTCCCCTCCTTATTGGTGTATTGATGTGTACATGGCAATTTTTGTTGGTAACAATAATATTGATTTTTTTTACCAAACTGATCAACTTTCAGCACAACTAGAGGGAAGGGTCAATCTAGCCCACCTTCTAGGAAGGGTTCTTAACCCAAACTTCCCAATCCTTTAAAACTAAATAGAGGGTAGAACTGAATCAAGATATCTCCTATCCTGCTGAGTACACTTACTAGGCATGGCATTCTCAATTCTATCTTTGATCTCCCATATCAACATCTTACAAAGAGACTCAACTGAACGAGGTTCATTCTGGAATAATTTGTAGTTCCTTTTGATGCGTAAACTAGCTCGTTAAAATCTCTCACTTATATTGAGTCTCTCAAGAACAAAACTTGCGAAATTAAAAGGGATAAATTGGACCTCACCACAAATGAATCCTAAAGGTAAAACCACCAGATTCAATTGATAAAGGGGCCACTCAAACTCACCACTCAAGTTATAAAGGCAAAGCCACCAAACAAGAGATAAAGGGTTTAAGATTTCAGAAATAGAGGCAGCACTCTCAGTTTTTCTCATTCACATAATCTAAGTATTACATTCGATTTCATTACATATTTATAGGCTCAAACATGCAATAAACCCTAATGGAATACCCTAGAAAGAATCCTTGCTGTCCTAATGAGAGAAGGCCTCAAAAAGTGGTCCCAAAACTGGTTGGTACTCAGCTGTAATTCTAGCGCCCAAATGGTCCCCAATAGTACAAATTGGAGCGTGTCCTTTGTACTGTTGCTCATTAATGCGCCTTGGCTCCTCTTGAGCTGGTAGATGTCCTTATCACTTGACCCCCAAGGTTAAATACTCTCCCAAAAGGAGTAGTATATCAGGATCAATGATGTGGCACTTGTTACCTACTCGCTGGCGTTGCACTATTACATTAACAAAGCTAAATGTAATTAAAATCTACTAATGCAAAGTGATTAAACTAAGGACTGATCCTAATGACTTGTACGAACTAATCATTTGTACGGACCAAATGACTTGTACGTAATACAATTGACTTGTACGGACAGAAACTTAATTTATTTATTGAAAGCAATTAAATTGTTGTTGTTTGCTGATTAGAGGTTGCTCAAGAATAGGATGAAGACCTCATTGCTTGTTTTAGAGCCAAACAAGCTGCCAATTCGAGCCAATGAAGAAATGCTCTCCGAAAGGATTGTGAGGCTTTTGTTTTTGGATCATACTCCCCTTCTTTTTTGAGGACTTGCCCTCAAGTCCTGAAAGTATAAAGCTTTCCAATGTAGATCAAAGAAGGACGTGCTGAACTTTCCACCACGAACTCGACCTCTTATCCAAGTTCCAATTGATTTTGCCACATCTTTCCTAGCTTGTTGTTTTTGCAATGAAAAGAACATTATTGTAATTGTCCCAATCCCAACTTTTTGGAAGCCATCACAATCACTCCAATCAGATTTGTTTATTTTAGTAACACCCTTAAACATAATTTGATTTAGTTCGTTCTTCGTTTCAGCAGGAGTTGAAGAGAGAAAGTGTAGGACTTTGTCACCCAAGATGTCTTTGAATGGTTTCTTTAAAATCTCTTTGATGTCTTCATGGTAGTGAACTTGGTTCGAATTTGAGTCGTGTGAGCTGTCAAAAGCTTCACAATAACCTTTGTTACTTCCCACGTTGTTGTTTAAACCAGACAATAGGTGCTCCGTTGCCTTCTCAAGAACAAGCACGTTGATATCATCGTTATGCTGCAAGGGGCTCTTCACAATTGGAACTTGTTCTAGGAGAATAGATGAGTATGTTGGTTGAATAAGGGCTTCACAACTCAGAAATTCATCACTAAGGGGTTGATTTTTTCTTCAAGGGACGCTGAATCAAGAACAATTTCCAAGCTTTCATTTTGTTCCACTTGAGGTAAAGGTTGCTCTTGAAAGGTTTCACCAATCATTTGCCATTCCTCTAGGCTTACAACATCAGCTGTGGGGATTGCATTTTCAGTAGCTTTCATGTTAGCTACTTGCTTAAGATTATACGTATTCAATGATGGTCTTGAAGTGCGTCTTGATAAGAACTCGTCTATGAGCTCTTTCTCCATCTCACTCCAACTTCGAATCTTACCTTTTCCCATCCTTTCCCTTCGAAGATCCAAGAGGGTCCACCAAATTAAAGCATCACAATCAAAAGAACTCGTCACTAACTCTATTTTCTTTTGATTAGAGAACTCCAAGATTGTAAACCATTCGTCGACTTTCTCAAGCCAAGTATAAAACAATTTAGAATAGAGGAACCCACCAAATTTTGGAAAGTCAATCTCTAAGTCATCATCATTATACTTGGTATCATAATGGCGAGACATTTTGTACTGCTAGGTTGTGTTTAGGTTCGGATTGTGTTTGGGCAATGGGGTTCTTTTGTGGGTTGATTTCACCAAAACAGATTGCCAACACATATGAGTATATCTCATCCAATAATTGCACAATCAATTCCAGGTTCAACAAAGATCCATAGGAGAACAATGTCAACCACTCACAGTAGCCCAACTTCAAACACAACAACTCCAGTTTTTTTCCGTACACAAACAGCCCAACAAATCTCAATATTTCTCACAGAAATGCTCGACGGAATCAGAAATCCACCAAAAAGCTTTTGTAGTATAGGGTTTTAGGAATCTAGAGGAGCAAGGAAGACATAAAGACCTCTAAATCATGAGATATAAGCAAAATTCCAACATGCCTCCTAGTCGCAATCCAGCAAGACCAACAAAAAGTCTCAGCATAAAAGAAAGCCAAAGACTCAAACTTTAGACTTCAAACCACTTGGAGAACAAAGATATAACCTCAAATACTATACCAAGCAGAAGTCCCACAATATTCACCACTAATATCAGACCAAAATCAACCAGAATGAAACCAACAACAACACTATCGCCCAGTTCTTGTCCGTACACAATGTATGCATTCAACACAAATTATGACAGCCAAAACCACGACAAAATCAAAGGTCCACAAAGAGAGAAGTGCAGATCTATACCTTAGGAAGCCAACCAAGAAGAAAAGACACAATATTTATCACTAGAACTCCAGATACAAGCGTTTTTGCAAAACAGCTCTCAGACGCTGTCCAGCGAGAGCAACAAAACGTTTGAGCTTGAATGGAGGACCAAAACTCAATCTTTTTCGTTGACTCAACTTGGAGAAGAAAGATAACTTCCCAAAGTTTCAGAATACCAAATCAAACGAGCTAAAAAACCAGAGCTCTGATACCACTTTGATGCATAAACTAGCTCGTTAAAATCTCTCACTTGTATTGAGTCTCTCAAGAACAAAACTTGCGAAATTAAAAGGGATAAATTGGACCTCACCACAAATGAATCCTAAAGGTAAAACCACCAGATACAATTGATAAAGGGGCCACTCAAACTCACCACTCAAGTTATAAAGGCAAAGCCACCAAACAAGAGATAAAGGGTTTAAGATTTCAGAAATAGAGGCAGCACTCTATTAGTTTTTCTCATTCACATAATCTGAGTATTACATTCGATTTCATTACATATTTATAGGCTCAAACATGCAATAAACCCTAATGGAATACCCTAGAAAGAATCCTTGCTGTCCTAATGAGAGAAGGCCTCAAAAAGTGGTCCCAAAACTGTTTGGTACTCAGTTGTAATTCTAGCGCCCAAATGGTCCCCAATAGTACAAATTGGAGCGTGTCCTTTGTACTGCTGGTCATTAATGCGCCTTGGCTCCTCTTGAGCTGGTAGATGTCCTTATCACTTGACCCCCAAGGTTAAATACTCTCCCAAAAGGAGTAGTATATCAGGATTAATGATGTGGCACTTGTTACCTACTCGCTGGCGTTGCACTATTACATTAACAAAGCTAAATGTAATTAAAACCTACTAATGCAAAGTGATTAAACTAAGGACTGATCCTAATGAGTTGTACGAACTAATCATTTGTATGGACCAAATGACTTGTACGGACAGAAATGACTTGTACGTAATACAATTGACTTGTACGGACAGAAACTTAATTTATTTATTGAAAGCAATTAAATTGTTGTTGTTTGCTGATTAGAGGTTGCTCAAGAATAGGATGAAGACCTCATTGCTTGTTTTAGAGCCAAACAAGCTGCCAATTCGAGCCAATGAAGAAATGCTCTCCGAAAGGATTGTGAGGCTTTTGTTTTTGGATCACCTTTCCATCCAAGTGTGGTATATTATCGCTGAGATACATGCAAAGGAAACAAGGGACTTGACTCTACTGTACTTTTTCGTCTTCTTTATCCATGCTTGCCAGCCTCGTAACTCAGTAGGCATAGAGATTATCCGCCATTTTTGAGATATGCTGCCCAATCACATTGAAAAAATGATTGCTGAGCGACGTTGAGCCTCCCCCATACACATTTTGCTTCCTGTAGCTTGGGCAGATCAGTTCGCAGCCATTTGTATCCCTCTGCAACAGTGTATCTCTTTCCTTGTGTCCACTGGTTTGCTGTCAGAAACACATCCCTGAGCTCCAGTAATTTTTAAAGTAGAAGCTATAGTCAGCTTGATCTGACACTGACCAATTACAGCTAATGACTGCATATTGTAGCTAATTTTTGGAGGAAATTTTTAAAAAAATCATGAAACTGAACGTAAGGCCTATGCTTTTCAGGGCAGAAAATTGGTGGCCAGGATCTTGTTGGGGGCCTAGATTGCACGGTCCACAGGAATTTCTTTGGTAGCCAGGTAATGTAATGAAGCTTTCTTTTTCTCGGCTATTCCATTTCTATCCTACATCCACAGAACTGTGTCTAGACTTCACTTTCTTTGCTGCTGTTAGTTTTCAGGATGAAATTGCACTGCCTTTCTACTACATCACTGTTTATTGTTGTTTATACGATGGCCTAATTGGAATGAAAAGAAATTGTGATATATGGTTCTTTTAGTTTAGTGTATATCCTCTCTTAGCGCTTCTGCAATCTTGACTGCTTGCAAATTAGGATGACAAATCTTTGCAATATAGATTGTTGAGTGACTCCCTTGTCATGATCGATGTAATTCATATAATCAGTATTCAGTAATATGTACATGCAGAGATTAAACAATGAGTTTTGTTTTTATCAGCTTGTCTATCATCTTATGTCAATTTGTGTCACTTTAATGATGCAGCTTTAGTCACTAGTTTCTCTTCTGGAATCTAAAGGTTTTAAAAATATTTGTTTAGATTCAAAGCTTCGAAGCAGAGATCTCTGTGACTCAGGTAGCAGATAAAGAAGGTGGACCTCCAAGTTTCCGTGGTGTTTTTATCCGTGCTCCAGCTATTCTTGAGGTTGGGCCAGAAGTTGAAGTTCTGGCAGAAGTTCCACTTCCTTCAGGCAAACTGATTGATGCAGAAATAGCAAATGATAGCCAAGAGGTTGGTGTTTTAACTCTTATGATCTGTCCTGTAGCTTAAATGTGCTAAGTGGTAATGTCTAAATAGTATTTTTTTCAACCTCGAAGGAGTTTTCTTTGGTGTTTCTAACTGTTCTATGCCACTTCTGATTCCCACACCCCCACCTAAATAGAAAAGCGTCGACTTGCTCTGTCCTAAAGAGAAGGGAGGGAGGGTGAAAGGAAGTGTTGGAGACCGCTTTTTATTGGAGGCTGGGGGTTGGATATGGGCTCAGTAACATATTGTTTATCTATTCCACTTTCTATTAGTTTTCTTGTGGACTGTGGTACTATGAGAGAAGCCTTGTAGGCCATTGTGAAAGTTAAAAAATCCTTCGTTTGAAAGAGATGATGTCACACGATATCATATGTTAAACATAGCTGATAAGGCAGTTGTTTCATTGCATCCTGGCAGCCCTGCTGTGGCACATCCTCCATTGTGGTGCGCCTGGTCTAGCATGGTAGTCACCAAGTGGGGGATGGGAGTTCATGGTAGGGTCCAGCTACGGCTTGCTTCTTACCTGTTTCCATGAAAGCAAGTTGTGTTTTCATTGGTGTCAAAACTGTCAGTCTTTCTGTTTTATTGTGCTGATTAACAGAAATAGCTAAGAGTTGAAATCATAGGGTATGCTATGTGTTCCTGAAAATCTCCATCTATCTTTTTTCCCAACGCAGTAAAAAATAACATTTTATCTTGGGATCTGTCGTTTATTTTAAGTCATTGGTCTTATATCTAAAAGCAGGAGGTCTCCAACAGAAAATCCAGTAATGCACGAAGACTTAAAAAAGAAAAGATGGTTAGATAGAGGCTAGAGCACTATATTTTTCTTTTTGTTTTCCTTCCCTAAGAAAATAGGTAAGAATCTTAATGTAAAACGGTGGTTTGGTCACGTGATCTAGAGCATCATTGACAAACAAGAGTTTATCTGATGAGGGTGATGTGTCTTCAATTTGCTGAGCATTCTTAGACCAATGTCTAGTCTTAATTGCCTGAGAATTGCCAGTTCCCCTTGTTAGTAACAAAATGGTCTCTTCTGGGATGGGTTTGATAATCTGTCATTTGACCATATGTACACCTTGTTATTGGAAGAAAGGACGGAGGGGGGGGAGGATGTGATGCGGATTAAAAAGAATGAATTGGTTGATAGGCGAATGGTCTTGAGCGCAAAAGAGCCCCCAGCAAACTACACTTCTCTTCAGAAGAAGGGAAAATACAATTCGCAAAAACCAAAACAGATGCGAAAAGCAAACACCAGTTCTAACTCCGAACATTCAGAGTACGGCTGCAAACCCACTTCGCCGTCAGAGCATCTGCATCAACATTCTTTTTAGTAAAACATGAGAAAAGAGAAGCCCCTAAGCTGAGGAAGGAGTGAAGCAATGAGGGTCGGCTACCACTTTCTGGGCCACAAACTTATCTTTAACTCAAGTGATGGTATTGCAGATCCCTTTAAGATCACTTGATTTTGCTGCAGTAATTACTGCTGTCATTGCAAATCTAATGCATAACGCACACCCTTCAGGTTGGCATGGTTAGATTCCATAATTCCCAAGCCAACTGAAAAGACCCCTAAAAGTTCCTCTTCTCATCTCTAAGAATGGCACCACAGTTTGCAGGGCCCAGTTTTTTGCAAGGCTGACCCATTGTGTTGATCTTGTTCCATCCTGACTATTTCTGAGGGAGGAGCAATCCAGATTGTATCTTATCTGTCTACCTTGTTGTTTGAATTAGCTGGATGACTGTTCAGTGCATTTGAGAATCAGGAGACCAGAGATCTTTCTTTTTTGTGTAAACCAAAACAATGCTTCTTCGATAGCAACTCTTTAGATCTGCAGCTAGCTACTCAATAAATTCTGCCTCAATTCGTTGCTAAGCTCATACCTTATAAACTAGTGAATCTGAGAAGCTGAACTGCCCCAAATGGCATATTTGTAAACATCCTCATGAAGCACCCTGGCTCTAGTCTGCAGTCTGCCGAAAGCTCCACGGCAGCATATGGAACTTTTTTTAGGGTTATATACTGTAGCACTAAATGTTCTTTCAAGATACAAATGAAGTGGAAGGACCTAAATTATTATACGCCCAGAACATTGAAAATTCCCATCAGGACTCATACACCTTAACAAAAATTGGCCTAAATATTTTCTGTTGTGCTTCTAATGCAAAAACTAACCTAAAGATATCCAATAAAATATTTTTTGCCCGACCATGCTGAAGGCGTAGCTCAGCTGGTAAGACCAAGTATGGAACAACAAAAGCCTTCTACATAATAAGTTTGGGACTCTCCGGATGAACCACAAAAGCCTTCTACATAATAAGTATAAAAAAATCCTGAGGGTGTAGCTCAGCTGGTAAGACCAAGTATTCCAGAGGTCCCAGGTTCGAGTCTCCTCAGGGCCACTGGAGTTCGTGGTCGTTAACTTCAGGGCCATGAGATTAGTCAAGCAAAGCTTGGACACCCATGTTATCTAAAAAAAAGTATGAAACCACCTAATTCTCATATTCTATCATCTCCACGCTTGAAACCTCAAGTATTTAGTGGTTGTAGCTTTTCCACACCAGTTGATAAAATTTAGGCCACCTACACTTTTCTGCCAAGGCATCAGAACTAGTTTTGCTTCTGCCATCTCATCAATTCACCAAGTTCTCTCGAAAAAACACGCTTCTTTCTTATTTGTTCAAGGAGCAAAACTTGAATAAGTCCATGTCCAACACTTAAGTCTCCCCATGGTTCTACTAGTATTTAGCAATGGTTTTGATTTGGAGTCATATAGTTCATTTCAGAAAAAACACGTTTCCTTGCTCATTGTCACATCCAATAAATATCATTATTGCGTAGTTTAATTGAAACCTTTTACTATGCAAAAACCACAAAATTAGGTTAGGTCGAGAAAGAATGGATATAAACTAAACGTCAAACATAACCAGCGAAAACGACCATACTACTTCAACTGCTCTTCCTGCATAATTCCTGATTTACTGTTGCCCTAGCCTCTTTGCTGTCTGTATGCATGGTTGAAGAAGCTTTGTTAGATGATCTAGCTCTATATACCAGCAGTCTGTGAGTATAGTGAAAATCATAAGGGAAAGTTTTTCTTGTTTAAATATCCGGTTTTGAACGATCTCGAGTCCCTGCAAGGCCATTGAAGGTTTTCCTGGTCGTTAACTTTAGGGCCCATGGGAATAGTCCATCAAAAAAAGCTTGGATACCCATGTTATCTAAAATAAAGATCATTAGAAGGGTAGGCGCGATGACAAAGGGTCATATACTTAATGTCCTAGTTTGTACATGCAACTTCTTTTTGTTTTTAAATTTTTTTATTATGGCAAGGAGCAAATCCCCTTTATCTCGAGATGGCAGGCTCTTGACACTTCAAATTACGCATCCCGGGCACCACAACATCATCTCCACGCGCCTCACTTTCCCCATCATGAACCCCACACAACTCACGCACACTGCCACCTGCCCCACGCGCTTTACGCCCCCCAACATACTCCTCACGCACTTCATTTCTATGGCCATTCTTTGGTCCCTTTGGTTGGAGAGGAAGTCGAGGATCTTTGCTAGTAGTTGTAAGCCTGCTGACTTGTTTGTGGTAGTGTGTCTTACTTGGCCTTTCTTCAGGCCAAAGCCACGGGGCATTTTAGGGGGTGCCCACAGATGTTTAAGTTTATGATTTGGAGATAGTTTCGCTTTCTGTTTGAGGACTTATCCTCTTATTTTCTACTAATTCTTTTTGGTACAATAAATTAATAAACTCTAAGAAAAAAGGAAACTTGAACTTCAGAAGTAATGGATAATGCGATTATAAAACCACATTAGTATGCCTGAATGTTATGGTCCAAACGAGAAAGCTTTCTGTACGAGAAAAAGTTCAGGATCCTCCCTCGGATTATTATGTGTCCTTTTTTAAATTTATTTAGTTTGTGGTGTGCATCAGTTATGATAATTTTGGGCAATTGATTCAATAGAAAATCTAATTAGTGGGCCTAAGTATAGTAGCATGTTGCTGGCCCTATATGTTTGACAGGATCCTACTTTACAATTTTTGGAGTCTTATATTGAAACTGAAAATATTTTGGGTTCTTTCAGAAGAAAATTTCTATGATGTTTGGAAGGATTCTTGGTTGGGTGAGATTAGTTTTCTTGAAAACTATACTATGTTTGGGATATAAGGGGTTTATTATTATTGTTATTATTATTTTTTTCTTTTCTAAGAAATGCTGACATAGTATGCAGCTATGCACTGCTACTGCTAGTGGGGTCTGCTTTTACTGCCCCTAGAATGCTTCAGTTGATGTTGTAAGCAGTTGTTGAGGCTGCGTCATTGTGTATTCTTGTGCCCTTCCCCTGGAAGTGCCAGGATGTCCGTAGGGGTTTCATGAAGCCTTTATTCCTGGTAGACTTTATGTCTACCTAAATGAGCTACGCCATTCGGGTGTGGGTAAAGGGTGTCATATTCTCCAAAATAAAAATCAATAGGGGTTTCCCATTGGTAGTTGCTTGGTTTCTTTATGCCATGTGCAGATCCATCATCTTGTTTCCTTTATGAAAGATATCTGTCCTCATTTTTCACAAGGAAAGTCATGTCCCCCCTCCCCTCTTTTTCCCAAATCCCCACATAATCTCAGAAAGGGATTTAAAAGAGATGAGATCCGCTGTAGTATAATGGTGTGGTGAATGGTCCAGTACCTCATTAGCAAATAATTTATTTTTCGATATATTTATCATTTAGACATGGAGGCGAACTTGAGTGGATTGCGTGGCAAAATTTTAGAAGCATACCACATCATTTGCCGGAATATTGTACCGGAGCAGATCCGGACTCATTTAACTTACAGTAGGAACTTCTTTCTGTTTTTGATCATTTATTAATGAGCCAATAGATTGCATTGATCTTGCAGAATCTAGAAAATTAGTGACATTTTGGGCTACTGAAAATTTAGGACTGCAAGGGTAGTTTCAAGTTTCAAAATTAAGCCTTTTATCTACGGATTAGACCGGCTTTTTATCTTCCCCTTCTCGGTTTTGGTCTTCCCCTATACCAGTTAACATCTAGCTATAGCTTTCATGAAAATATAGTTGTCAGAACAAGAATATCTTTTATTTTCATAATTTTGCAAAGCCATTTATCTGATGTAATACTGTTGAATTTTCAAGCATTTTGGCCCCTCTTTGGTATTTTCCTGACTGCAGTGCCTCTCATGAAGAACACAGTTGTGCAAACATGCAAGTTGTAAGTGTCATTTGTTTGATGTATTGTTAATGAATATTTCAGGAAAATCCTAAACTTCTAGACAAAGTGATCGTAGCCGTAAAGCAAAGGAATTTGCTAGGAACTGCCTTCCATCCAGAATTGACTGCTGACAGTCGATGGTAAGTGTTGATAATCAGCCTATTGTTGTTTTTCGTTGTATTTATTAAAGGTTATAATTTGTTTGTGTTCATAGGCATTCGTACTTCGTAAAGATGGTAAATGATCTTGGAGAAGGGACCTCGAGTAGTATCATCAAAGCTGGAGATTTAAGTCCATTGCAAGAATCGAAAATTGAACTACCTATATATTTACCTTAGTAAAGAACTTGTTGCTCATTACTGCTTCTGATAGCAGATAGCCCATTAGGTCAATCAAGGGGAAAGAAAATACGTTCATTGTTTCATTTTGGTTCCGCTGATTGTTCACACCAATAGAATTTGGCTTCAATATATTGCCTTTCTGTTATGTGTCTGATCTTTAAGGGCTCCTTTTAGGAATATGGTTTTCAATTTCTGTAATTCTATTTTCCCACAACCCAATAAGATTCTCATCTTAGCGGATTTCATAGGATCATAGTAGCATGTCAGGAAGATATGTGGCTGAGTGTTCCCCAAGATAAAATACACAACTTTAAAAGCGGTTTCGAAAAGTTATTATTGTACTTTGGTATGCCTCATTGTTTGTTTGTTTTTTGTTGAAATCTCGGTAAAATTGTGCATTTTGGGCAAATCTCAATATACCTTAATGAAATAAGTATTTGCCAATAAACAAGCTGAAGTTGCACATCTTTTTGCATTATCATTTATGGCATGTTTGGATGTGGGCATTTGATTTTAAATTTCCCAATTGGCCCAAATCAGGTGTTTGGCTACCCAAAAAAATTCACATTTGTATTTGGGCCAATTCCCAAGTAATTTCGAAAGGCCTTTAAACCTTGTATTTCAAATAGACCCCAAAAGACTATCAATTTGAAATTCAGCCCACCTTAAAACAGAATCCACAATCTCCTCTCTCTCTCTCCTCAACCCCTACTCTTCTGCTCTCTCTCTCTCTCCTCATTCCACTGAACCTTGACTTTCTCTCTCCTCAACCCACTGAACCTCGACTTTCTCTCTCCTCAACCCACTGAATTACGATACTCTCTCTCCTCCCCTTGCCTCCACCACACTATTTCCTCTCTCTCTCCTCCCATTCCAACACAAAGAGCTTTTGGATGCAAATTAAACAATGATGGAAACAAATTCGTGAAGATCTCAAAGATCAAGAATGAAACTTTCTTCTTGGAAATTAAAACTCAACACTTTGAATCTTCAAAGTTGCTAAAATCGCAACATTGACATCGCCAAAGCCTCAAATGCTCTCTGATAGAAAGGAATTTTCAAAGGAGTAGCACATTTCGGAGAAAAAACTTCCCCCTTCGATTTAGCGATCAATTTTAGAACTATCCACAACACTGTAATAGAAAATCGAAGGCTGGATGATGAATTTGGAGGATTCTTAAATTAGGAATTGAACTTATGATATTGACTTTGGGGATATGGAGAAGATTAGGGTTAGGGTTTGAGGAAGAAAGGGCAAAAAACTGAAGCTTGAGTTGAAGGGAAAGAGTATGAGGATTTTTTTAATTTTTTCTTTTTGTATACAATTTATTGAATTAATCTTGATTAGAATTTGATAATAGTTTACATTGATTTATATGCAAATTAGGGAACTGAAATTGTATATTTAACCAAAAAATGGTTGAATTTCAAATTCCACAATTGAAATTCATTGTTTTTCCAAACAAGAAATTTTAATTTCACATTAATGAATTGAAATTCTTTGTTTTCCAAAACACTAGAATTGAATTTGAATTGCAAAAATTCAATTTGCAAAATTGAAATCATGATATTCAAATCAAATATGGGTATCCAAACACACTCTTAGGAACTTTAAAGTAAGAACATACACAGATCTTTTATTCACACTACAAGAAATGAGATTAAAGAGGGCATTTTGAGTGAATCAAAATAGGACATTTTGAATTTGCCTTATTTATCCATATCAAATAGGGCAATTTAGTTTTGCCCTATTTGTTCATATCAAATAGGGCATTTCTAAAAAAATTGCCATCTTGCTTAATTGTGCAATGTCTAATAGGACATTTTCTAAAAAAAAAATTGCCCCCCTAACTACCAAAAATTGTTTTTCATTTACTCTCTCCTCTCTCCAATCACATCCATAAAACTCAAAATAAAATTAAAAAACCTACTGATCAATTGCTTTCAAAAAACCAAAAAACAAAAACTACTGATCAAATGCTTTAAAAAAACGGAAAAAACCTACTGATCAAAAGGTTTCTACAATCAGGGAAAATTGAAAGATCTTGATTGAAAGTTTAGACTTCAGCTAAATGGTAGTTGTTAAAAGCTAAAGCAATACTGGAGCCGTTGAATTAGCGGATGGTAAGATCATGGTACATAGCGAGCGAGTGTGTTTTTAGCGGTAAATTCAACTAGCAGCAAATAAAATAACTAGCACAAGGCTACAAGCAGTCAGAATTTTGTCCCACATCGACCGAATCGAAGGCAATGTGGATTCTAGAGTTCTATAAGTAGGCGCAAGTGTCTCGATGTAATTGTGGTTCGGTTGATACTTACCTTGTTGGCCTATTCAAGGCTGACACTAATCAGCCCGAAAGAGTGAAGCCACGCAAATGATTAGAAATTTATGACGCTAAAACCTTAAATTTAGTTAAACCGAAAACAGTGAGGCAATTAAGTTGGTCTTTATCAAAAAGGGCGTATTTATAGTACAAGGAGGGCAATCAAAAATGTTGTTTTTGTTAGATATCAAATAAGGCATTTTGATTTGCCTTATTTGAAAGAAAACAACAAGGACAATTAAAAATACCCTATTTGTTCCTTGTCAAATAGGGCGATTTTGAAAAAACACCTCAATAACCTAAGACAACGAGACAAATAGGGCATCTTAAGGACATTTAAAAAAACGCCCTTTTAATTTAAAAGGACATTTTTAATCAAATAAATTTTAAAATGCCCTCTTTGAACTGAAATGTTGTAGTGTCAAGCATGCACTTCAGAATGATGCTTGAGCTTCAATCCTTATAAACTGGACTCTATTATGGCGGTGTTCCCACAAATAGCTTCTACAACCAAACTCTTCTTCACTCCTCTACATGGAACACCACCAAATGCATCACTCGATACTCCAATTCTACCACTTCGAGCTCCCACGCAAGCCTGTGTAGCATTTGTAACAAGATAACCAGATTGTTAGTGATAAAAAAAAAAAGCAGAAAAAGGGGTTGCAAATCATTATTTCGAGGATTCGAATTTCTTACCTTTTGCACAATGGGAAGCGCTCTGGAGCTCGTGCAATTACCGTGTGTACAATTTCTGCAATCTCCCTGAGGAGTACCAAAGCTTGCAAACTTTATTGAAGTGATGACATGATATCGAGATGGGCATTCCAGGGAAAACACAAGTCCTAATTTGTTTCCTTTCACAACTATATCGCACATATCTACAGGTGGTGGGTGAGGCTCTGATATGTTTGAGCATAGGCTCCCAATTTCCTAAAACAACACAAGCATGGTATCGCTGCGTTTCATCCATGAACGAGGAACATGGTACCTATATCTAGTCGCATAGATTCCGGGTTTCTGAAACAACGGTGGGCTGGGGACATCAATTATTAGAAGAAATATGAGTGCTATGTGCATCCTCATCATGACTAATAGAGTCTGCAAATTGCACTCAACAAATGACAACATGATACATAATGTGTCCTGTTTTTTGGGACTCAAGGTATGGATGCACGTAGCACTCATCCTTTTGAAGAAACTACCGGGAGCTTACAGTTGTTGAGATGGATTGCCACACGCTCTAAGACATTTAATGTAGTCGTAAGGTCCTCTATAGTCACAAGAATCTGTGCAGCCATGGCTTTTCGGAGCTTAAAGTTGTCCAATAGCGTCCAATGCTTTGTCTGTTCACCCAGGCTTCTCCCTTCCCCATGCTTATCAAGTTCAAATGATGTCTGAATTGGTGTTTGCTTTCAAAATTAGCATGATCTCACATCTACTTAAATTCACAAATTTTAGGACTAAACATACAAGTTCTTGCCTCTTCCTTGGGTGCTGAAATTTCATGAAAATTTCGCAAAGGTTACATTATTCTTACAACTAACAAGTTTATTTATGCATGGCTGCATTAAAGCATGTGTATCTGATCTACCCCTACTCTCGCTCATACAAAAACACAATATGATGTAAATCGAGGAAGTATTTGCAAAATAAAGAATATGCTCTCACCAAAAAAATAAAGAATATGCAAAATATTTATATCCTAATTTTTAAGAATAGGCAAAAAGTTGGCACATCTTGAGAAGGATGTAAGAAAAGTGAATGACTCTGTTAGTTGGCACTTCCTTGAGAATGTTCTTAGAGCTTTTGGCTTCCCTGATAGGTCTACGGATTTGATCATGATTTGTGTGTCCTCGACAACTTATTCTCTGAATATGGTGAGTTGGAACATCGTCACTAGACCTTATACACTAGGTGATATAACCAAAATACCAAGGGTCGAGCTATTAACCCTCGCCCCGACTACCATCGAAGGATTCCAATCTCTCATCATCGACGACAGCAAAGGGATGTTCTCCCATCGTGGATGGGAGCCTCTGATCGAAGTAACCCTTCACCCACTATACAAACATCGCCAACAAACCCGAGAAGACCTGCACCAGCCACCAGTCCAGTACAGACCCAAGAACTACAATCATGCCCTAGCTCGACCAAGAGGGTCGATTCAGACCAAAAGTCGACCCTCGGGTCTCCTGTATGCTCAAACTTGACGCCAGCACCTGTACTGCACGAATATTCCTATGAAGATCCGACTGGTTGCCTTGGCGCCCACGCTCTCTCAGCCCCAAGGACAGAAATGACAACACCAAATATACGAACCCCTACGTGGAATCATCTCAGGGGATCATACCAAAACTCACGTGACCCCTCCCTCTGAGCCGACTTAGAGAGGAGCATACGTATAAGGCTACGTGTCCACTGTTCATTCGACGAAGCTAACCGACTTTTGCCCTATAAATACCTGCGCGGAAATCAAGGCAAAGGTAAGATCATTTTCATTCAGAGAACAAACACATTGTCTGACAGTGAGCTCTGACATTCTATCTCTCAGCTACTCGACGCTCAGTCACATCCTTACGAAAGTACCTCACGTACACATCACCATATACTAACTTAAGCTTTGGAGGGGTCTTCTCGGGTCGACCCCCCGAGTTAGTTCACTGTTGCTTGTCCTGTGCAAGTAGCGGTCGAGGAACCAGGCAAACACCTCCCCCGCTCACGCATCTCAATCCCATCACCTTCCCAGTGTTCGACCCTCATCAAAATCGGGCGAAACATTTGACGCCGTCTGTAGGGAAGGTGCTTGGTTTTGTATGAGTGATCGGCCAGAAACCCCAGATTCAATCGAGCTTCCTGATCTGATAACCACAAAACTACTCGCACCCCCATATCTACATAGGAAACATACCACCAGTAACATGGAAGCCGTCCCAGATCAAGAGAATTCCCAACACTCTGATGGGAATGGAAGTCAAAGTCAGACCTTCGGAAATCCCGATATCCCTGTGACTCGAGGGGAATTACACCAAATGATGGGGGAATTACAAAACGCGATGAAGGAGACTCTAGAGTGCTTGGCAAAAGAAATGAGACCTCCTAGAAACAACGAGAAGGGGGAAACCTCGAGGAAAACGAGCAAGGTTCCCTCAGAAACCAGGCGTCCTCCCCCTCCTCCACGGCCTGAGCCATCTCCATCTCTAACAACTCAATCTATGAGGGACAGCTGGTCCACTCGAAGCACTGGCGGGTCGAAGGAACGAGAAGCTTCTCGAGGGAAACCCTCAAACCATCCGACTAACTCAGATGATCTGAGGAAATTCCTCGAGAGGAAAAGAGCAGAAAAAGAGGTCAGTAAATACGGAA
This sequence comes from Tetragonia tetragonoides, assembly GCA_038025085.1. Taxonomy (NCBI): domain Eukaryota; kingdom Viridiplantae; phylum Streptophyta; class Magnoliopsida; order Caryophyllales; family Aizoaceae; genus Tetragonia; species Tetragonia tetragonoides. Next base: position 32,414,603 of record CM076151.1, on the reverse strand, counting down.
CCGACCATAGGGGTATCATCCTCAAAAGGGAGGAAGCCCGCCGAGCAGAAGAACAACAGCTCCAAGAGCTGTATCAACTCTATGAGAAGGAGAAACAGAAAGGGTCGAGACGTACTCAAGAGGACCTCCGCAATATCATCGAATATCGAGAGGCTGAACGCCAGATTGAAGAACAGAAACTGAAAGAGTTGAATCAGAGATATGAGGACGAATGCAAACGGGATTAGGAACTCCTCACGGGGATAAGTCCACCTCAAAATCACACGATTCTGCAACCATCGACTCTCCACATCCCGAGCCCCACTATCGTTGGGAATGCTGGGGTATCTAATACCTTAGCAAACTTGGGATGTGAGACGCCAGCTGTGGGATTAACCCCATTCAGCGATGAAATCATGGAGGCCCCAATGCCACCCAAACTAAAGCCCATGGCGGACAAATATGAGGTCCCCCAGAACCCACAAGATCATATGATGGCTTACAGGGCAACCATGATGAACCAGACTTTTAAGTGATGCAGCGCTGTGCAGGAACTTCCCCATGACCCCGAAAGGGGTCGCCATTAGATTGTATGCCTCTCTGGCCCCTAAGAGTATCTACTCCTGGGCTCAGATGGAAAAAAGCTTCAAGAGTCGGCACACATCCAGCAGAAAAAGACCACGAAACATCTCTACAAACTGAAGCAAGACAAGAAAGAAAGCTTGAAGGATTATCTCGCCCGATAGAATGCTGAAACCCTCGAAACGGACGATCTGGACGAAAGGCTCGCCAGCGCGGCCTTTGTGTCAGGGTTGATCGAGGGGTCACACTTCAGGTTCCAAATAAGCCTGAAACGAGAAGAAAAAGGATTTCTAACCCTTCCAGAGGTTAGACGATTCACTGTGGCATATGCCAACTCACAAGAACAATCGGGACGATACACCCCACCCAGGCAATGGGAAGACAGACCCAAAGCCCGAGATAAAATCGAGCAAAAGTACTAAAAGTGACAAAGGCAAGTGACCGGCCGAGGCACTCGCTGTGACCAGGGGACCTCCCAAAAGGAGCGATTGGAGGAAAACTGACCCTTCGGATGATCAATGGCCATTCAGCGTTGATCAACAAACCATCTTCAACAAGATGGATAGAAAGCTGCTCGACGTGCCGCCTCCTATTGTTAGGGATCTCTCTGAGAGAAACCCTAAACTTCGATGCGCATATCATGACGATGTGGGCCATACGACCCAGGATTGCCAGAGGCTAGTAAAGAATCTTGAAAAACTAGCTGAGGAAAGAAAGTTAAAGCAATTCCTCAAAAAGAAAAATGTCTACAAAAAGCCCAAAGTCACGACGGTCGTGGAAGATGAAGAGTCGGAGGAGGACGATATTACTAACGTCGTAAAAATGATTTATAGAGGCCTAGGTGGAGGAGGCCCGACTAAAAAGCAACTACAGGATCATTATCGCAGTGCTGAACAAGTAATGGTTGTGGGAGTTCCTCCCGCAGGCAAGATCCCACCGGTAACCTTCGACGAGCGTGATGCCCGGGCACTTCATCATCCTCACGACGACCCGCTGGTCGTAACTCTCAAAATTGTTGGCCTACTTACCGAGCGAGTCCTCATTGATACAGGAAGCTCAGCTGACATAATCACCTACAAGTGCCTCCGACGGTTGGGATACAATGAAGATAAAATCACTCCTGTATCATTTCCTGTTTTTGGATTTGGTGGGCATAAAGTCTACCCCATCGGAACCATAATTCTTCCGGCCCGAATAGGGGAAAAGGGGGCACGACGAAGGCAAATCATCGAATTTTTAGTGGTCGACACAAAGTTGGCCTACAATGCCATCCTGGGCAGGCCTACCCTGGCAGTCATAAACGCGGTGATCCACATGTCCTGGCTAATCATGAAATTTGATCGAGGCAACGGCCTAATAGGACAGGTGGTCAGCTATCAGAAGACCGCCAGAAAATCGTATGTCGATTGTTTGGATAGCAAGAAACAGGAAACTGAAGAGGAAGAAATTCCCTTACCACCTACAAGGTCATTAGCCATAACACAGGAAATAGGGACAGCACTGACTGTTGCTCCCACTCCTGCCGAAATTGTCGCGGCAAAAAAGAAAAGGGTAAGGGAAGGAAAAAGGAAGATAGCTGGATGCATGCTCCTAGAGATGTATCTGGCTGACCATATCGACACCAGGTTCGAACCTGAAAATCGACCTAAACCCTCGGGGGAAACCTCGGAGGTCAGATTAATTGAGTCACAACCAGAAAAAGTGACGTACATCGGGGCAGACCTAGTCGCCCCACAAAGAAGCGACATAATAGGGCTACTCCAGGAGTATTCCGACGTCTTCGCTTTCTCTCCCTCCGATATGCCCCGCATAGATGGTGATCTGATCATCCATAGGCTCGGGGTACAACCCCACTTCAAACCTGTGAAGCAAAAGAAGAGGCAAATGGGTAGAGAAAGAAGCGAAGCCGCAACGGCCGAAGTTCAAAAGCTACTGAAGGCCGGATTTCTCAGAGAATGCCTGTATCCGGAATGGCTAGCCAATGTGGTGCTGGTTAAGAAGCATAATAGAACTTGGCGAATGTGCGTCGACTTTATAGACCTTAACAAGGCATGTCTGAAAGATGATTTCCCGCTACCTCGAATCGACGAGTTGATTGACTCAACATCAGGACATGAGCTTCTCAGCTTCATGGATGCCTTTTCGGGGTATCACCAAGTGAGGCTAGCTGAAGAAGATCAAGAGAAAGCGGCCTTCATCACCGATGACGGGGTATTCTGCTATAATGTGATGCCCTTTGGTCTGAAGAACGCAGGGGCAACCTATCAACGCCTCGTGAAGAGAGTTTTTTCTCCACAATTGGGGAGAAATGTCGAGGCTTACGTAGATGACATGGTCGTAAAAAGCAAGAAAAGCGAAAGTCACTTTTCGGATATGAAGGAAACCTTCGATACCTTGCGTCGACACAATATGAAGCTCAACCCCAAGAAGTGTGTATTCGGGGTCCCAGGGGGAAAACTACTGGGCTTCATGATAAGCCAGCGAGGAATCGACGCCAATCCTGAGAAGATACAGGCTGTAATAGACATGCACCCGCCCAAATGTCTAAAAGAGGTACAGCGACTAACCGGCTGCGCAGCAGCGCTCAGCCGATTCATCTCACGATCAGCGGATCGATGTGCCTCGTTCTTCAAGGCCATCAAAAATAAAGAAAAATTTGAATGGTCGGCAGAGGCACAGGCCGACTTCGAGAAATTGAAAGCATATCTGGCTAAAGCACCTCGAATGGTTAGCCCAGAAATGGGAGAAAAAATATTCATCTATCTGGCAGTCTCAGAAAGGGCAGTTTCAACGGCCCTGGTATGTGAGCGAAACAAAATCCAGCATCCAATCTATTTCGTAAGCCACGTCCTTTTGGACGCGGAAACACGATACCCGGATATTGAAAAATTCGCTTTGGTTCTCATCATAAGCGCAAGGCGGCTGCGACCTTATTTCTGTTCCCATGAAATTACTGTACTCACAGATCAACCATTAAAGGCGGTAGTGCAGAGCCCAAAACGATCTGGAAGACTGAAACCCTGGGCAACTGAGCTAGGTGAATTCTCCATAACATACGAGCCCAGAAAGGCTATAAAAGGCCAAGCACTGGTCGACTTCGCGGTAGAAATGGCATCCATCAACGAACAACCAGTATTGTGGTCAACAAAGTGGGAATTTGCGGTCGACGGCTCGGCCTGCCGTAACGGGAGTGGGGCAGGTCTGGTACTCAAAAATCCCGAAGGAGGTGTGTTCGAATACGCTCTGCGATTCCAGTTCGAAACATCTAACAATGAAGCAGAGTATGAGGCCCTGCTAGCAGGTCTTTAAATGGCTAGAATGGTGGGGGCACAGAGTGTGGCCATTATCATGGACTCCCAGTTGGTCGTATCACAGATCACAGGAGACTTTGAGGCCAGGGAAGATTCCATGAAGGCATACCTCCAGAAATCAAAGGAAGAAATTTTGAAATTCGAAACATTTTCCATCAAGCACGTGCCTAGGTCAGAGAATCAACAGGCCGACGCCCTGGCCAAGTTGGCTAGCTCTGCTATAAATGGGCTCCCACGGTCGATTTTTTGGGAAGTCCTACAGGAGAAAAGCATCACAAAAACTCTTGAAGTAAATTTGCTCGATAGATCAGAGACATGGATGGATCCCATAATCGATTATCTCAGAGACGGGACCCTCCCAGCAGATGAAAAGGAACAATTGAAAGTAAAGAAGCGAGCAAAGTGGTTTGTTCTAGTCGATGGAATATTGTATAAACAAGCCTTCAACCAACCATTACTCAGATGTGTCACCCCCTCGGAGGGGGCAGATATCCTGGATGACCTGAACAGTGGAATGTGTGGCTCACACATTGCAGGAAGAGCATTGGCTCGAAAAGCACTAAGAACATGATACTTTTGGCCGACCATAAGATCCGATGCTGTGAACTTAGTGACCCATTGCAAAAATTGCCAATTGCACTCCATAGTGCAACGACAGCCGGCTATGAACTTGTCCCCCATACTGGAACCACTCCCTTTTCACCTTTGGGGAATGGACATCTTGGGTCCTTTCCCAGAGGCCCCGAGGCAATTCAAGTTCCTGGTCGTAGCCATCGACTATTTCACAAAGTGGATCGAGGCTAAGGCCCTACGGCGTAACGAAGAACGAGACATCAGGAAATTCATCTGGGAGAATGTAATCACCCGCTTTGCAGTTCCTAGGGGGATTATATTCGATAACGGTCCATAGTTTCACAACCCAGGATTGAAGTCATACCTGTCCGACTTAGGCATAAAGGCCCGATTCAGAGCGGTGGCCAGACCCCAGTCGAATGGTCAGGCCGAGGCAGCCAACAAGATCATCCTCAATGGCCTAAAGCGCAAACTTGAAGCAGCCAAAGGGCTCAGGGAGGAAAAATTGTATAAAGTCCTCTGGTCAATCAGAACAACTGCTAAAAATGTCACGGGAGAAACTCCTTTCAGGTTTGTTTATGGATCAGAGGTTGTCCTACCCATAGAACTGTTTACCCCATCTCCTCGAGTAATTTTCTACGATCCCGAAGAAAATGATCGACAATTGAGATTCAACCTCGACTTACTGCCAGAAACAAAAGGAGATACCCTCCTACGAATGGAAATAGCCAAAAATCAGATGATACGACAATTCAACAGGAGGGTAAAAGGGAAACACATGGTGGCAGGAGACCTGGTACTCCGCAAGACAGAGAGTACGGGAAAACATTCGGACAAGGGAAGTTGACTGCTAACTGGGAAGGACCCTATAAAATTACAGGGGTCATCCGGCCAGGCACGTATCGACTGGAAAACATGAGTGGGATCCCACTACCCAGAGCATGGAACCTCAACAATTTGAGGAAATTTCATATCTGACAAACCTGAAACAAAATGGGTTGGCGAATCCCAGGGAAAATCGACCCTAGGGTTCACAAATCCCTTAAAAAATTGTCTATCCTCTTTTAGGGTTCACAATTGTTTCCTAGGGTACACAAATCCCTGCAAAAATTGTCTGCTGAATCAAAGGGCTTCTGGCAACCCTATCCAAATTGTCCAAGTTGTAAAGGGTTAGGTGATCCCTGCAAAAATCAACCTCTGTAACGGGTGAGGACCCTCACAATACCTCTATCAATGACAATCAGGTGGGAACCCTACAATATATTCTACTTACACTTCTCATTAACTTCTTAATCGAGACAAACGAGGTCGATTAACCTGCGAGCTTGGGGGCATACACACGTGTGTTTCAACTCCACAACAAGCTCGCAGATTAATCGATCCCACGATCCTCGAAGATTAGACACGTAACAGGGGGCAAGATATCTGATATTTTGATAACCCTATTCTAAAACTGTTACGACCTAACCATCGAACATCGAGCTAAGTAGGTCCAACGACCCAAAAACGCCTTACACTGGACTAAAGTGATCAATCCTACGATCATTAAGGTCTTACAAGGTCCAAACGGCCTAAAACTTAGTTGCTGGCAAACTGGGCCCACGAAGCCTAAGGCCTTTACATGAGCTTTACGTCTCATGCGCAAGCCACTACTACCTGGAGATTAAGACTTAAGATCTTATAATCCTCCTCAACAAGCCAAACGCCTACAAAAATCGGGCTAGAACAGGTTCAGTTAACCTAAACGTCTTGCAGTACTAAAACATCTTGCAAAATGTAAGGGTCGATTGGCCAAGCCAAGACCTTAGGAGTAGGGATAGCAGTGGGGCGGATACAGGTGGATACCGCCTCGCATCCGCCCCAGTTGGGGCGGGGATGGGGGAGTGCTAGGTGGGGATGGGGCGGGTGTGGTTTTGATAAAGCAAAACCGCCACGGGGATGGGGCGGAGGTGGTTTGCCTTCTTCCCCCAGTGGATACCCATTGGAGCCCCGCCCCACCTTATACCCGCTTACCCGCCCCGCCTCATACATATCTGCCCCGCCTCATACCCACATAAAATTAAAAAATGCAAAATAAAAATATATAAAATCTTATTTTACCAAATATATAAAATTGTCTACTGATATTGCTTATCAAAAAGCTTAAATTTTTCCTTGCAAATTATCTTGGGTGAATTTGATGTAGATCCAGATGTGGACTTCGTTTCTTTTCGGGTGGGTATAAAGCGGATGTAGATATCCTCTCGGTAAATGGAGCGGAGGTGGATACTGGCCGGGTAAGTGGGGTGGGGGTGGGGGTGGATTTGGAATCTCCAACCCGTGGTGGGGATGGGGCGGGTGGCGGAATCGAAATATCCAGGTGGGTATGTGGATGGATCTACCTATATCCACTACCGCCCCGCCCCATTGTCATCCCTACTTAGTAGAGAATGAACGATTCTGAGAATAAAACAGCTATGAAATACAAAAAAGAGCATAGCGAAAGGTCGATTACATTGAGTTGATGGTCGACCCAATATTTACAAGCCTCTGTGGGCCAAAAAGTTACAGACCCCAGTAGGCCACACCAAAAAAAAAAAAAAAAAAAAAAAAAAAAAAAAAAAAAAAAAAAGTTACAGACCCCAAGAGAAGCATATCAAGGGGCAAATCCAGGGGGACCACGCTCGGCGAGATGAAGACTGTGCTCCTGAAAAAGCGAATGTCGACCACTAGCAGTAATAAGAGCAGCCTTATGAAGGACCATATCCTTCTCAAGGGCTTCTACCCGTGCAGTCTCACCAGCAATCTCCTGCTTAATAGCCGTCACCTTCGACTCAACTACCTTCAGCTCGAAGGCCAGCTTCTTCAAGTTATGGTCGGCAACAGCCAGCTTTTCACAAGCCCTGGCGAAATTCGACCGATGATATTTCCGGTCGCATAGAGCTTGAGCAGACCGAGCCTCGAGAGCCTGAGGATCGGCAGGGGCATCAGTAGGAAGAGGGGGGAGAAAACCCTCTCTCCTCTTAGCAAACCTGAGGGCGTCTAAAGCGACGCAAAGGTCACAACTACAACGCTCCAAGTGAGAGCGCTGCTCCAAAGGCACACTGACAATAGCCGACCCACTAGGCCCGGCTGAGCCTCGATCTTAGGGGTAACTGGAACCCCGCCCATAGTAATGGACAGACGAGGGGTAGATCTACCTCCAAGATCAAGCCTACGACTTTTGGAAGATGGACAAGACATGTCACGACGACTGATAAGCTGCTTGGAAAGGCTATATGGAGCTCAAGAAATCTAGAGAGAGAAAGTGAAAACAAGAAATGACGAAGAGAATGACGAAATTTCCAAGCAACCGTGGGGGTATTTATAACCTTTCCAAAAGAAGACGAATCGTTACCTCCAACTGGTGTTTGAGTGAAGAGAAGCCTCAATTCGGAGGGGACACGTGTAATGACCCAATGGGTGGATTCCCCCCAACCGTCTCGTCCACTTAAAATAATTATGGCAATTATGACAATGAAGAGCAACCAACGATTTGGAAAAAAACACCAGACAACGAAACTCCCAGAGTACAGTAAAAAATCGACCCAAACAGTCGCACCCCGAGTGTGGGGGCAGGGTATACTTACCTCGATATATCTTACACTCAAGGTACGACTAGAAAGCGGGCATCAGTGATAAAATTGAAAAAAGAGCAAAATTGAAATTTTTTGAAGTAGCAACCGAAGTCGGAGCAATAATCCTTATATTGATTAAAGGCAAAGATTACATAAGATCGAAGGATGAAACTACATGTTCAAAGTTCATCTACAAAATTCCTAGTCGACATACAAGCTCGACGCAAAAACCTCATGCTGAAAGAAAGAGGTCAAGGAAGAGATAGCCAAGTACAAGACAACCTCCTGACCTACCCCTGGAAGAAAGAGGTCTGGGAGGAGATTGCAAAGTACAAGGCCTACCTAGGACAGAGCCTAAAGGGATGGGGGGGAGAAGCAGGAGGCTGACCCTCCAGTTGGTTCCTCAGAACCCTCACTTCGTCGAGGAGCTCCTCCCTCCGCTCCCGAAGGCCGTTCAGCTCTTCAACCCCTCCAGTGATCCGAGCCGCCAGCTCGGTCCTAGCATCCATGAGGGCATTGTCCCTCTGCTCCCAGCGGCGGATCTTAGCTTGGGTAGCTGCCTCCCTCTCGCAAGCTCCACCAATCTCCCGGTGAAGCTCCTGAAGACGTTTTGCCAGCCGTTCTGCCAGAGGAACCAATCGAGCAGGAGGTTCAGGCTCCCTGACAACAGGAGGGGGAGCCGGAACCTCAGCAGCAAAAGGGGCTCCGCCATCAATCACCCGGCGTTCTACTCGGGACCTCCGAATAGCAGTGATCAGATCCCGAGCCACCGAGCCCAAACTTGATCCAGGAGAGGATTCAGAAGCTGGGGTAGTTGGGGTGTAGGATTCAGAAGAAGTCGAGGCACGACTCTTCCCAGCACCCCCGACCTTAACTTGTTTGCTAGACTCCCCAGGATGGGAAACTGTAGCCTTCCTCTTGGAACCTACCATCTCAAGAGCGGAGCAAAAAGAAAATTTGAGAAAAAATTACTGAAGACTGGAAGAGTATTTCTAGAGAGAGAAAGTAATGCGAGAAAAGTTGGGTGAAAATGAGAAAGTTCACTCAAGTATTTATAGGCAAAAAAGCCATGGGAAACCAAGCGACGCCTCCCTTCAGGAAACACGTGTCATGAAGGTACGGGGTGAACTCGGTTCGCATTCCCAAGAAAAAGGAAATGCTTCGGTTACCTCATCTTCCTCTCGACTCACGAGTAGAAGAATAACAACTGCGTAAACGAGAGTCAAAAACATAGAATCATTTGAACATTCATTCCAAATACAGAAGGCGCCAGCTCATACAATACAACTACACCATAAAATCGAAGCTACTACAATGATTGAAGAGAGCAAAAGTTTAAAGATCTAGAGCTTCGCCTTTATGTTTAATCTCCTGCTCCAAGGCTTGTTGTTTCTGAACCAGAGAGTGATGGACTTTCCTCCCCTCTTCTAGGGCAAGGGTCCTTTCTTCGACCATTTGCTTCGCGGCACGAAGGTCCTTCATGAGCTGATCAACCCTCCAAGCAACCAGGGTCTGCTCCTCCAAAATCGATCTCCTAGCTTCCTCTGCACGATGAATTTCCTACTCCAAAGCTTGCCTACGGGCTTGCCGGGCTTGACAGTCTGGCTCGCCCTTTGTCTCATTTGGATGTTCGGATCGAAGGGGGTCTTTGCCCTCGGGATCCCCCACTTCAGGGATAGGAGTATCAGGGCTAGGGTCGACTTGAGAAGGAAGAGGAGGAGCAGAGTCAGGCCTGCTACCCCCCTCGCCAGGAAGCCTCACGACTAGAGGCTCGACTTCTAAACATTCCAAGACGCCTTGGGACTGAAGCTGCTGAAATACCATCCATATATGAGTACGAAGACGCTCGGACAAGGAATTATCCTCGAAGAGACGAACAAAATCAGAAACCGCCAGCCTAGCCAAGCTGGCCTCACTAAAGTTATCAGGAACTTCCAAGGGCTCTTCGCGAGTCGATTTTGAAGCACCTTTATTAAGTCTCTTGCTAGGTCGACTATTCCGGGGAGCACGTTTCCCCGACCGAAGATGATACGGCCTGGATATTGGCTTGGTATCTACGGAAGATTCATCGCTAGAGCCTGAAGAAATGAATATAGTGGAAGAAGACATCTCTCTAAACAGATTGGGGGCAAAATCAACAAACTAAGAGGATCTATTTATAAACGCAAGGCACGAGCGGTTATTCAAGACAGTTGTCCCCCATGCAGGAGCATCATCATTGAAAGACAATAAATGATCATTTGTTGAAAAGGATGAAGAACAAGCTAAGACAAAAGAAGACTTAAATAAATAGAAAGTCAACATCTTCATTTATCAACCCTCAAAAGCGAAGGGGGCGCAAACAGTTTACAACAGGGGTGACCAACCACCCCAAGTAAAAAACAAATACAAACCCCCATCTAACCCGGGGGTGCAGACCTCAAAAGGCCCTGATCATTCAGCCTCCTCCTCTGCCCGCCTCGCTGCAACGAGGTTCTCCATATCTTCCAAGTCTGCGGCACTGGAAGCCTCGATTCTACTGGCCTCCGCCAGATCGTTGGGATTAGTAGAATCTCGGAGGTTACGGATACGGGCCAAGGAGCTAACCACAGAGGCTCCAACATCGCCTTCTCCATACACTCGGAGCAGGGCTTCCTTCCAGTAACGAGTCTGGCGATCCATAGCCACCTTCAACTCAGCCTGCGCCCAAGCTTCTTTTGTCTTCCAACCTTCAGCATCGACTTTGGCACCCTCGAGGAGGTGGGCGACATGGGCCTTGGCCTTGTTGGCATCCTCCAGTCTCTCCCTTAGCTCCTCGAGGGTTTGCTCCCTCTCACCAAGGAGAGACTTCCCCTTTTGAAGGTCGGTCTTCACCTTCTCCAGTTCGGCCTGAAGCCCCGACAACTCAGCTCGAGCCTCTTCGCGAGCCTTAGCCTCTGCATCGACCCGCCACTCCTGGCACTGGATGACCAGCCGGCACCATTGAGCCTCGTCAGCCCTGATTACCGCGCTCAGAAGAATGTCATCCTGAAGAAAACAAGACAAGTCAATAACGGCCCAATGGATTCGATAAAAAATAGATGAAATAAGGGTCCGTTAAAATACCTTCAGGCAATTCAGGGCCACCCGCTTCAGGAGGGTCGTCACTACATCCATCGACCCCACCTCGGAGATCACCTGCTCCAGGTCCTTCTCATGGAACAAAATAGGAAAGACGGCCTCCGCAATTTTTGACTGCTCATCCAGAGGAGCCCCCAGAATAGCCGACATCTTGAGGGCATGATCCTCGGGACTCTGCCTACTGACCATGTATGTCTGACTCGAAAACTCGTTGCTATCCCTTCGTGTGGATCGAACAGCCCGCATTTCATCGATGCTCCGCAGGCTCGAAGGAGAAAACTCACTCGCCACAACCGAATTGGACGGGCCAACGCTCGACTCTTGGTTCCCAGCAGGAGGGGTAACTAGCCCCCAAGTGGCAACTGCGGGCTGACTTATCAGCTCCGCACCAGGAGTATCCACCTTCTTCTTCTTTAACGGAGATACCCTCTCCTGGGTCACCAAAGCATCGTCACCCGAGCTCTTCTTAGAGCAAAGGTCAACATCCGGCAAGGCCCCAGACGAGGAACCCCCTTCCTCAATCTTGTCTTCGTCCCATTGACCATTGCCCTCTTCTTCTTGGGAGGCTGCAAAAAATAAAGCTGGTTGTCAACATCAGTCATAAGACTATCGAGTATGAGGAATGAGAGAAAGAGAATATTTGTTACCGATCCGAGCTTCCTCTGAGCCTCGACTACGTCTTTGAAACCATCAAGGAAAGCCTTGGAGGTTGTCCCGGCCACCATCTGCTCCCCTTCTGGCATCTCCAACAACTCAACAACGGCGGCCTCTGCAAGATACAAAGAAAAGGTTAGAAAAATCCTCGATGTACGGAAAAACATTCAGAGCAAGGAAACAAAGAGGACAAGACCGTTGTACCATGTGTCATGGTCGACCGGAAACCAATGAAGACCATGAACGCCTCATGAGAGAACCAGGACTTATCGATCTTCCAATAAGGAGGAGCGTTAACCTGTCTACATACTTCCTCGTCCCGATTAGGATGACGGAAGTATTCTACCGTCCGCCATTCATCCGGAGACAGAGAATCCAGAGGCTCGCGATCCGGGCCGAACAACTCACTACCTACCTCCTCCAAGTAGTCCTCCCTCTAAGAAGGACACACTCCATCCCACCTTTGCTCGTTATGCAGAAATAAGAAATTCTCCTTCCAAAAGGTGACGTTGCTCAAGGATCGACACATGGAAAAACCTTTTCTAGGGCTTAGATACCAAGTCCCGTACTTGGTCGATTGCACCTTGAGATACAGGTGACGAAGGACAGCATCGCTCACAGTTAGCCTATGGACATGTGTCGCTGCTGCCAAGCCTACCAGAGATCTCCAGGAATTAGTTTGGAGCTGAAAGTAGTGGACTCCCAAACGACCCACTATCTTTTTAATCAGACGAGGGAGGGAAAACCTTAAACCCTCGTCAAAAACTTTGGTGGAAAAAGGGATGCAGCCAGGAGGAGCAGGATGGCACCCTTCTAACTTACTGGGACAGACGAAAGACATCCCTTGGGGCAGTTGGTATCGCCTGGCTAACGACTCTATGTCCTCAGCCGACCTGCCAGCTAAGAGCAACCGTTTTGAGTGAATGGGGACAGCGTCGGCCTTTTTCCCTGGCTTCGATCCCCCATCCGCAGGATCTTCCTCCGTCTGCTCCTGACCCGGCTCTGCTTCAATATTTACATGATCAGCCTGGTCCACCTCCTCCACAAGGTCGGAGGGTGGAGGTCTCTTCCCCCTATTGGAACGAGACCTCTTCTTCTTCTTTTTCTTCTTCTTCCTCTCCTTTTTCTCCTCTGAAGGAGGAGGAGAGAAAGCCTCATCATCAACAGGATGACCATCTCCAACTCGGATCTCACCGCTCTCTAGCGACCCTTAGGAGACGTCAACCTCTTCATGTCCTAATCCTACAGGCCCGGGCATGCCTCCAGGCGAGCCAGAAGTACTGGCCACCTGATCGACAGATCTGGCCAAACGATCAGACGAAGAATCGGGTATAACATCCGAAGCACTAGCCAAACTTTGCATTTTCCCTGAAGAACTCCTTTCTCTACGCTCCCTACAAAATAAGTAAATGAAGAAGGTCAGGGTGGACAACAAGACTTTGGCAATAACACAAGGAAAAGTAGTCGAGGGACGAAAAAACATACTTCATTATGTGAGGGCAGAAAAGTCGTTCCCCTATCTGCTCAAAGTCACTCAAGGGAGAGGAGCAATTAAGACCCCCTCTACCCAAACGACAGGTCTGTTTAGAACGAGCCCTGGACATCTCGGCCTCGCCTCCCTGCAGGGAAGAGACACGGCGTAAAGGTTTGACCCCGTCTAAAACATGGATCTCTCCCAACGCCACACTCATTTGAAATTCAACACATCCTGCTTAAAGCATCGTGGAATGTCGGGGTCCGACAGAACCCTGGCATACCAAGACTCCTCCGAAACCTGAACGGAACGACCCAATCCGGAAGAAATAATCCATCCGGGCTCGACCACTCAAAGCCCAGACGAAATTCGGAGAAAGGGAACCCCGGCGGAATCGGGGGAACTGGGTCATTCAAAGGATGAGGGCAAGACTCCTCATACGACGTGCCAGGCCCCTAACTAGACGAGCCTCGACCGGAACTATCAGGAAAAGATTCCCAAATCCCTGGTCGAGGTGCCTCAGGCGAGCTGTTAGACCCCGACGATATATCAATGGGTGAAGACATCGACATGGATATAAAACAGATAAATGCAAACAAGAAAAATACCAAAAGAAAAACGGTATACCTTGGGAGAAGACAGAAGATGGATCTACAAGGAGAGATCGAATAAACAGTAACCAATCGACGGAAGATTAGCGAGAAAAATTTCAAAGACCCACTTTCTCTCTCTAAAAAATTCAGACGGCTGGAATAAGGAGCGAAAAGAAGAAGGTGATTCTGGCTATTTATAGGCAAAGAGACCTGGAATGGCACACCACTCGCATGACTGACAGGTGGACGGCCCAACTATGTCCAACGAATATCTATCCCGATGAAAAGGGGGCCCTTCCAAGGAAAGAACAGACCAGGAAGAGAAAGCCCACTGAGCGAAAAACATCGACCAACCACATCTCAGCAGGACTCGACGAAGAGAAACTCTCCTCCTACTAAGATGCGAGGGAAAAATGATATAACCAAAATACTGAGGGTCGAGCTATTGACCCTCGCCCCGACTACCATCGAAGGATTCCAATCTCTCATCATCGACGACAGCAAAGGGATGTTCTCCCATCGTGGATGGGAGACTCTGATCGAAGTAACCCTTCACCCACTATACAAACATCGCCAACAGACCCGAGAAGACCTGCACCAACCACCAGTCCAGTACAGACCCAAGAACTACAATCATGCCCTAGCTCGACCAAGAGGGTCAATTCAGACCAAAAGTCGACCCTCGGGTCTCCTGTATGCTCAACCCTGACGCCAGCACCTGTACTGCACGAATATTCCTACGAAGATCCGACTGGTGGCCTTGGTGCCCACGCTCTCTCAGCCCCAAGGACAGAAATGACGACACCAAATGTAAGAACCTCTACGTGGAATCATCTCAGGGGATCGTACCAAAACTCACGTGACCCCTCCCTCTAAGCCGACTTAGAGAGGAGCATACGTATAGGGCTATGTGTCCACTGTTCATTCGACGAAGCTAACCGACTTTTTCCCTATAAATACCTGTGCGGAAATCAAGGCAAAGGTAAGATCATTTTCATTCAGAGAACAATCACACTGTCTGACAGTGAGCTCTGACATTCCATCTCTCAGCTACTCGACGCTCAGTCACATCCTTACGAAAGTACCTCACGTACACATCACCATATACTAACTTAAGCTTCGAAGGGGTCTTCTCAGGTCGACCCCCCGAGCTAGTTCACTGTTGCTTGTCCTATGCAGGTAGCGGTCGAGGAACCAGGCAAACAGCTCCCCCGCTCACGCATCTCAATCCCATCACCTTCCCAGTGTTCGACCCTCATCAAAATCGGGCGAAACACTAGGTGGACAGGACATTAAGGAGATTTTAAGTTGGAACAAAGCTCGCATATCTAAGGGCCCGTTCGGGGTGGTTTTGTGTTTTGAATATTGAGTCACTAGACCTTGTTTGCTCACTCAAGGTGGACAGATTGGATACATACCTACTACGTTAGCAGGTGTGATCTCTGGTAGGCACCTTTCAGGCTTGGGGACTCTTGGATGTGGGAAGAAATTAGTTGAACTGAAAGAGAGTCTCGTCGAACAATATAGTATTGTACAAGCTGTTAAGGAAACATTGGCTAGCTGGGTTCAGGGAGAAAATTTCAATGTAGGTGTTGCTTACCCATTTTTTAGAGGGGATGCTCCTATTGCCAGATGGTCTTCACACTGTTCAGTCAGTTGGCGAGGGGGGATTGACAGTCCTTAAACATAGGCTAATTGCTGCTGTAGATAATCTGGAAAACGAAGGAGATCGACGTTGATAAAGGATGCAAATTGTGCCAGCTGCGTGCGTGTCGTGCCTAGTCTTTTTTAAAGATATTATCTAACTTTTTGTCATGCCTTGTCGTGCCATGTCAAATGTCGTGTCTGTCCGTGCTCGACCGTGCTTTCAATTCAAAATCAAGACCCGGACCCAGGCCCACGCCCGCTTATTCGTGCCCGTGCTCATGCCGGTGCCTTCTCTGTATCCGTGTTGTCCGTGTAAAAGGTGTCTGATCGTGTCGTGCCTCGTGCTAACCGTGCCCAGTGTCATCTCTATTAATGATCATGACTGATGAAAAGTTATCAAAAATCAAGGGAAAAAGAAAAAAAGAAAGGTTATATAAAAAAAGGGATATTACACGTCGTACCCCGTGGTTTGACGAATTGTTTGTCACGTCCGCATTTTAAATTTTGTATATGTCGTACCCCTATGATTGAATGGTAATGTACATATTATCCAATTTTGACTTTTACGGCCAACTACTCTAGTATTTCAAAATTTCATGACTATTTTGCCCTCCACTCTAAATCATACCAAAGCCTCCATTACTATCCTCAAATCAATCACCACCTCCTCTCTAAAACCCACTTCCTACTACTCGGTGGATTCACCAAACTACCCATCTTCTGCCAATTATTCACTTCTTTCAACAACCTTTTAGCCAACTTCTTCTTAGCAACAATAGAAACAACCTGATTAATTGCCTCTTCATCCAAATAAACCTTAAAACTAATCTCTCATATTTATGTGAGCCATTTGGGAGAAAGGGGGTTTCCCATTGATTTGCAGCTAGTCAGCAACTAAAGGGTGATTGTGGCTCAGTTTTTCGCTTTCTTACTTGATCATTTGCTTGCATTGCCGCCATCTAGAAAATTGGTGGGATGAAAATTGTTTTTGTTGGGTTTTGCTCGTTTCGAAAAAGCAATGCCCATATCATTTGAGAATTTGTGTATCCACGGAAAATGGCTGGTGGTGGCAGTGATGTAAGTTGAATCTTTTTGTGATGGTCGGTGAAAAGGGTGGTGACGATGGTGGGTGGATGGAGTCACCTTTTCCCCCAATTTTTAGGGTTGTTCAATTTGTCTTTTTCTTTTTCAAATAATCAGATTCATGTTTTTTTCTTCCATTTGTCTTGATGCTGACTTGGGTCTCTCTATTGTTTTTCATATACTGTAGCTTTGAATTAAATTAGAAGCAGATAAGGATGAAGACATGGTTAGGCTTGGGGGTCAGAAAATAGACTGGGAAAGAAAGAGAAACGAAGGGGCAAAGCAATAACATGAGATAAACCCAATTTGGTGAATCCACCGAGTGGTAGGAAGTGGGTTTTAGAGAAGAGGTGGTGATTGATTTGCGGGTGGTAAGGGAGGTTTTGGTATGATTTAGGGTGAAGGGTAAAATAGTCATGAAATTTTGAAATAATGGAGTAGTTGACCGTAAAAGTCAAAATTTTATACCATGTACATTAACCTTCAATCACAGGGGTACGACATATACAAAACTTAAAATACGGACGCGGCAGGCAATTCGTCAAATCACAGGGGTACGACGTGTAATATCCCTATAAAAAAAGAAAGAAATGGATCAACGGATAACCGTTTTTTTTTAGTGAAGGATAAGCAGGTTTTGGTAATTGAAAAAAAAACTTAGGTTTTTATTTTGTTATGTCTTAATGATTAGGCTCTCTTCTTTTAACTAGTAATAATGATTGCCATTTAAAAAATGGTAAATGATATTAATGAGTTTATGATGAAACGGCACTTTTAAAATCCAAAAAATTCAAAAGTTGAAACGCATTCGCTCTCTCTCTCTCTCTCTCTCTCTCTCTCTCTCTCTCTCTCTCTCTCTCTCTCTCTCTCCTCCTTGAACAGAATCGCCTCTCGCCCGTACGCATTAGCCCTCTCTCTCTCTCGCCCCAAAGAATTTTCTCTCTCTAGCCTGAACGCAGTCACGCTCTCTCTCTCTCGCCTCAGGTACGATTATTCTTCCGTTGTCGCCGCCCTCTCCTCCTCCCTCTCCCACTCTCTCTCCTCCCCTTTTCTTCTTTCCCACTTCCTCTCGTTTCTTGGTCTTCCCACTGATTGTGTGCTAATGATAAAAATATCATTTGGGTACTGTTGCTTGAAATGATCCTCATTTCAATTAACATTATCCAAAAGATAGTGTGCTGGTTAGCCCTATCAGGTATGATGCATTTGAATGTATATTATTACACTTTTTTTTTTGATATTTTTTGTCTTTATTCTGCTTTTACAGTTCAATTTCCAACGAAATACAACAATTATTTCACAAATGTTAAATCTTCCATCTTTCTTATTTTGATGACTTCTTTTAGTTTCACACACTTCAATTTGCCTCTATTTTCTCCTCTGTTCTGGTGTTTTACTTCTTTTTGTTGTTGTTGTTGGTGGTGGTAATGGTAACATTATTAGGGAGGCAAAATAGATAGAATAATTTTTCGGAAATAACTTTTGTATCTCTATTCGCAGGAGCTAATTTTGTGCAAGCTCTATGTCAGTGATAGTTCATACGTGACAGATGGGACATGCTATCAAGAACAAACACGTGTACATGGTAAATATCGGTTGCCAGAAAACTGGGTAGTGTCTGTTGTCACGATCTGTACGGGTAAGGAAGAGGTTCTGCTTCTAGTCCCAACAGAAGAGCATCGCCTCTTGGGTCAAGGACTTAATAGTTTCGTCCAATGGCCTAAAATTAATGTGATGCTACAATCTGCGGCATCAAAACTTGTACAACCAGTACAACAAGAGTTGTCAATGTTTGATATGACACGAACACGACTCGAAATTTGTGAGATAAACATGAGCATGACACAACACGGACACGAATGAGCCGAATCTGACACGATTACACCAAATTTGTCTCAAAATTTAATTATCATCATTTCATATTAATTTTGTGTACTTTGAGATTTACAGGAAACCAAACATGACACGACCCAACACGACCTATTTGATAGCTTTAAGTATAACCTCTTCCGCATATAACAATGTCGGAGGTTGTTGATTTACCTGAGACGCAGGTAAACAGCCGCACCCAAAGTCAAATGGACAAAATTGAAGAAGTTAGCTTTTTCAAATTTTAAATACACACACACGAGACACAAGGATTGGGGGACCTCTAAAAAAAATAAGAGCAACATTGGGTCCCCTAGCTAAATTCTTTACTACAATTTTATCTTTAGAGGCTAGGTCTAGTCATGCTATATATATATATATATATATATATATATATATATATATATATATATATATATATATATATATATATATATATATATATATATATATATATATATATATATATATAAAGTTACATCATTCTCTCTTCTCCCTTTACTTAATTGTTTCACAACACTTCAAAAAATATCTAGATATTACTAACAATACTATTTTTATCTAAATATCCAGATAATTATTGGTTAATAACAAATAAAAGAGAAAAAATAAAATGTAGTAAAAAAGAGAGATTTATTAATAGAAGGGGAACAAAGGGAATGATGGTTAAAAAGGAAAGAGATAAGACAAATGAGAGAGAACGAGGAGAGAGAGTGTGGGGGATAGGTGGCGGTCAAAAGTCAAAGGGAGGAAGAAGACGAAAAGAAGAAAAGAAAAGGAGAGGGAGGTTAGGTGAGGTGGCGGGTGAGGAAGAAGAGAATGACAGAAAAGGAAAAAGAAAAAAGAGGGGATGAGGGGTCGTAGGAATGGAAAAGAGAATATGAGACATTTGTGTCATATTCTTCAATTTTAATCAAATTGGCTATTAGTATCAACTCTTTTGCCCCGTCCGTTAACAATACATTTTTTATCGATTCAATAGAATAGGTTTTAAGCTTCCTCACTTCCTTGTTTTTACTCTTTTTTATTATTAAAAAAAGAGACACAAACACTTCTATACACGGTCTTTTACCAAGTAAATGGAGAGGATCCATACTCATGACATTATTATTATTATTATTATTATTATTATTATTATTATTATTATTATTATTATTATTATTATTATTATTATTATTATTATTATTATTATTATTATTATTATTATTATGAAAACACTAAAAAGTACAAATTTCAGTTTTCACTCGTTATCAGCTTGATCCAGTTGCTCCTAGTTGCCATCAGTTAACATTTAGACTTTTCAATTGTCATCAGTTGGCCCCAATTGTCCTTAATTGCCCCCAGTTACCAGTTTTCATTTGAAAAGAACATGCCCTTTGTATCTTTCTAGTTTACGTCCATGTTAATTGTTAATCCATTACTATCATCAATGAGTTTTTACACTTTCAATATACTTAAGCCCTATTCTTTTCGATCGTCTTCATGCTGCATTCTGTTCCGTTCCATTCTATTACAATGATGTTTCGTTCCGTTTCATTTATCTGTACTTCATTTTGTCTCACATTTGTTTCATTATCCGCACTGTTCCTTTCTGTTACTCACCGTCCCGAACCATTCCGTTGAAAAAAAAGGGTCTTAATTCAAAAATTGGTTAAAAGGAGATATCACCCTCAATTTTCTAAATGGAGGACTCCATTTCTTTTACTAAAGGGAGATGATCACAACTCAATAACGCGGCGAAAATAACTCAATCCAAACCTGACTCGTTTGTCGCCTGTACGGTCTAAGGCCATGTTCTCTTCAACGGAATAATGCGGGACGGTGAGGAACGGAACGGAACGGAAATTGCAGCAAGGTGTGGAACGGAACGGAAATTGCAGCGCGGTGCGGCACGGAACAGAAATTGCAGCGCGGGACGGAATGGAATAATAAATATAACTAGTGTGGTGCGGAACAGAATGGAAATTACGGTGCAGTGCGGAACAAAACGAAAATTACGGTGCGGTGCGGAACGGAACGAAAATTACGGTGCGATACGGAACGGAACGGAATGCAACATAGAAACGACGAAAAGAAAGGGTCTAAGTTCTACCCATACCCTTTTAAATTTTAATGAACAACCCCCCACCCACCCCACCCAAAAAAAAAAGGAAAATCCTATCAAAAAAAAAATTGGAAAAGAAAAGGAAAAAAGGAAAAGAAAAAAGTGTCACATTTGACATAGACTTCAATTTTCTTTTTCAAAGCTAGGTCACGTTGCAAGCACTTCCTTTTGGGTGAACAATTCATGTTCCCATTTGACAATTGGACAAACTATGTTGGTGGTCTAATAGTTTCAAACTTACTCCTAATTAGTTTGATAAGACAAGATCATGAATTTCGAACCCTTCATTTCTTATATTTGTTGGCTTTTAGAAATTATACTAACCAATTACTAATGAAGTAACCTGGATACTATGATAGGCGGTACCGCGTTAGCCATTTACTTGCACCCTATTTTGACAAAGTAAAAAAAAAAAAAAAAAAAAAAAAAAAAAAAAAAAAACAATCCACCTAAATCCCACCCAACTTAAGTGATCATTTTACAATTTTACCCTTGTTATAATTTTTCTCTTTTCTCTTTCTCTCTCTCCTCTTTCCTTCTTTCACTCATTCTCTCTCCTCATCCACCATCACCACCACCACCACCACTACCACCAATCCACCACCATCTCCCCTCCCTCTCTCTCTTCTCTTTGCTTAGTTCATTTTTTCTCTCTCCTCATTCACCACCACCTCCACCACTATGCACCCATCCAAAGTTCAAAAACACAATCTCGCAAGGAAAAAAAGGGTTGTGTATTTTGGAAACAACGATACTATTTTTTTAATGGCGATCTGCATAGGCTGCACTGCGCTGTCGCGCTGCACAAAATTGCACTATTATTATTTTTTGCGTTTTATTTTTTTTTTGATATTATTACTACTACTACTGTTTTTATTGTTGTTTTGTTATTGTTATAATATTAATATTATTAATTTTAATATTAATAATGTTGTTATTATTATTATTATTTAATATAATTATTTATTATTATTATTATTATATTATTATTATTATTATTATTAATATTATTATTATTATTATTATTATTATTATTATTATTATTAAAGGTGTAGAGTTGCGCAATGCTGTTTTGCGCTACGCGATGGCGTTGCGCAAACTACTTACCAAAAATTTTTTTAAGTAAAAATTATTCGACGAATGCAATTTATCTTAAAGTAGTCATCTTCTACGCCATTATGCTCACCTTCATTATCCAACATCTTTCTTCAGCATACAAATGTCAGCATTACTAATTGTTGGTGGTGTTCTTGGTGGTTGTGCTGGTGGTGGATTAGGAGCTCAAGTTCAAAGTAGATAGAAGGAGTGAATGAAGGAGAGAGAAAGAGGGGTTAAATTAAAATAAGGGTAGAAAGGGTAAATACCCACTTAAGTTAGGTGGGATTTAGGGGGTGTTTGAATGTTGACTTGTGAGGTGGCTTTTGGCAAAATTGGATGTTGACCAGTCCACCATCCAATATTGGTGTTTGGATGTTAGCTTGTGAGATTGGCTTTTGGGTTCCCACAAGCCAACTTATGAAAAGCCAAGGAGGTTGGCTTATGGGTATTGGCTGGTGGCATTAATGTAGTCCAATGACATAATAGTCCAAGACTTGCAATTATTTACTTCTATGCCATCAAATTCCTCAATCATATGAATGTCCTTATAGGTCATTCTACATATAACCAGCTATATGTTACCAGCCAATGTTACCAAACATCTGTTTCTAGACATCCAATGTTACCAGCCGGTCAAATCAGCTAACAATACCAGCCATTGATCACCAGCCACCAGCCATTAGCCACCAGCTAATGTCACCAGCCAATTGCCAAACAGGGCCTTAATAAATTATGGGTGGAATAATAATCCCAAAAAAACATTTGGCAGTTGGCGATGACTTTGTTGGATAAATCTTACATTCGCCATGCCCACGTTGGATGCACGAGCACGGAGCATCGAACTCAAAACACATCATGATCCCCAACTCCTCCCACAATTGGCTCCCTCCCCTTCTTCCTTCACTTATAAAAAGTTACAAACCAAATCTGAACAATAAACAATAAAAAAAATAAAACCCAAAATGATTCTCAAGATTCAACCCCATTTCTATACATTTGCTATATATACACACAAACCCATTTCACCAAAAGTCAATAAGATCCCCTTTTCCATCCCAAAAATCCAAACACCCACAAAAGCAAAATGGGATGTAATTGTATAGTAAAAATCATTGACATTGTGTTATTTCTCTTCTTTTTGCTTATTGCAATTGTTGCACCATTGTTTGATGCTCAATCATGTTTGCCACAGGAATATTATCCCAAAGTTTTGGTAGATCTGAATTCTTGGTATGGCAATGAGTATGGGGATTATTTAACGATTGAGAAGCCACACTTCTTTGTGGGTCTTGTTTGGATGGAGCTTCTTGTCCTTTGGCCTCTCGCTATTGTCAATCTCTTTGGTCTCATTACTCGCAAATCTTGGTTTAGCACCACCTGCTTGTTCTATGGAGCCTCTGTCACCACTTCCATGGTATTTCTCTCTCCTCATCATTTTCATATTTTAGTTTGTATTTATTAAATTTTTAATTTATTGGGTTAAATTTTTTTTAGTTTCTTGGGTAATATTTTTAGAGTGTTTGGTACACAAATTATTGCTTAGACCATGGATCCTACAATATTTGTTTTTGTTATAAGAATTGTTTGGTAAATTGTTGTTCAACTGGCTTTTGGTGGATTTTCATTTGGCTGGTTGACCAACTCAAACACCCGTTGCACCCACCAGCTGAAAGCTCAGACAATCAGTGTTTGGAGGTGTTTAAATGTTGGCTGGTGGGCTGACTTTTTGAAATTTTCAGCTGTTTGACTAGTCACCTATTTGTGGCTGTTGCAAATTCAGTATCCTCAAAAGGCAAATTTGCCCAAGAATTAGCCTTGCTGCCCTACCTCTTGACAAGATCCACTATTAAGCTAGCCTTTCCATCAGTTCATCACCTTCTCAGACCTCAGCTGAATCAGCTCTATCCCAGTCATTTAACACCATTGTCTATCATGTCTGATTTGTGATTTCCATTATAACAGGCAAAAAATAGAGGAGATGACCCTTTAGCATTTTTTTTGAGTGAATGACCCTTTAGCATTAAAAACTAGTTAATATAATCAATCTACTAAAGTCATATGCAAACTAGATTGGATTATAGGATCTTAAACAAGTTAGCTTTAAGAGTGAAAAAAACATTGAGGTGAGTCCTTTTATCATTCAAAAACAAGTTGCTATAATCAACATAGTAAGATCATATGCGAACTAGATTGGACTATAGGATCTTAAAACAAGTTAGCTTTTAAGAGTGAAAAAACATTTACGCGAGTCAAATTGATCATTTCATCCAATTACCAAGTAAGTGAAAAAGAACACACCCGTAGTATAGGTTTTGCCAACGTTTTGTTATAATTCTAATGTAATGAGCTTGCTAAGATCAGTGTACTTTACCGATGATTGGTTGATCATTGGCTATATGAGTATACACATAAATCATGTACTCATTGTTGTAGGACTACAACTTCTCAACTTAACTGTGACGAAATCGGAGAAGTTGTTGTGGTGTACAACTTGACTAACAAAATCTATGCTGCAGGTTGCTATACTCTCAGAGCTCATTGGTTCAGGCAACGCATCAGAGAAATTGTTGATGGTGTACTACCCATTCCTCGGCTTGGCTGTTCTCGCTGTTCTACGTGGCCTGCTCCCTACCGCCTGCAAGACCCCAGCTACCGGCAAAAAACCTGTTTTGGCAGCTAGGAAAAAGAGGGCTTAAAGCTGGAGCTGCAAGTTAGTTTTGCTTCTCCTATTGTCACATTTTGGAGGATACAGCTCCAAGTTTTTCGGTTGCCTCAACACATTTTTTTTCTTGTTTCAGACAATTTCTAATCATCAGTGTATTTCACCAATTATGAGCTTCATAATTTATGTACTTGAGAAACTAGAAAATCATCAGTATTGCATAAGCAGGGAAAGTTCTTTCTTTTCATTTTCTTTTGATCCCTTCTTTATTTGACTGAAGGATGAAATTGATGAAGTTGGTGCATGTTGTGATGTTGTCTCATCAGTTCATTACAAATCATATTGACTACTGCATTCATCAGTTCTTATGTCATAATGATAAGACAAAAAAAAGGGAAACAATGTAGACATGGCAAACTAATCAGGACCCAATGATCTCTGTTCAAACCCAAAACAACTTAAACTGAATGGAAATTAGCAAACCTGATATGACCTGTATCTGAGCTGAAACTGACCTGAACCTGTGTCCGGATTGCCCACAGGTCAGGAAACGCTTACAGCTTATCAGTTTGTTCCAGATTTTTCCAATAAGTTTCAGTTTTCACCAGTTTGTTCCAGTTTTTTCCAGTTAAAAGTTTCAGTTTTCTCCATTTTGTTCCAGTTTTCTCCATTTTGTTCCAGTTTTCTCCAATATGTTCCAATTTCCAGTCTAAAAAAATACGCCCCAAGAATAAAGCTAATAATGTCTTTCTGTTGGTTATGTACTTATGTATGTGCGTGTTTACGATCAAGTTGGTTCACTTTCAACTGGTGAAGGAAGATAGGGAGAAGTTAGTTTGAGATTTTGAATTTGCATGTTTATTCTGTATGTTTGTTATACTTGTAAATATTAGTATATACTGGTCAATTTATATATTGTTTTATGCTTCTATGAGTCTTTAGCTATGGTTTGTTTTGTATATAATTCTTGATCCATAATTTGTGAACTAGGATCAGAATTAATGTTAACAGAAACAATTAATTTTTGTCCTCGAAAGATCATCCCTTATATTCTCTACATTTGCTAATTATAAATTTAAGGTTTTCATTTGTCGTGCCTAACGACACGTTATCCGTTGATAATCATCTTAATCCCGGAAAATTCAGTTTCTGTTTGGCCTTTTGTATCCATAATCTATTGAAGTGGAAGTTGGAGCGGAGAGAGTTAGTTTTCTATTAGTTGTTCTTTTGGTGGTCTTACCTGAATTTGAAAGAATGAACTTCTTCTAATGAACAAGTTGTAGCACTTCAGCAACATATTTCCTTTTGATTTTATATTCTCTAATTTTCACTCAGGAATTTCAAAGCAAGAATATACACGGATATTTTTATTCAATAATTCACTTCAGGATGATGCTTGAGCTTCAATCCTCATGAATTGACTTAGCTATAGCTATACCAAGGTGCTATTATGCACAAATAGCTTCTACAGCCAAACTCTTTGTCACTCCTACACACGGATCACCAAACGTATCAATCGATACTCCAATTCTACAACTTCGAGCTCCCATGCAAGCCTGTGCAGGAATCGCAACAATCGAAATGTTAATCAGAACAGAAGCACCAAAGAATTAACGGGCTGGAAATCATTGTGTTGAGAATCCGAATGTCTCACCTTTTGCACAATGGGAAGCGCTCTGGAGCTCTTGCACCTACCATGTGTATATCTTCCACAACCTCCCTGTGGAGTACCAAAGCTTGCAAACTTGATTGAAGTAATGACATGATCTTGAGATGGGCATTCTAGTGAAAGGACAGGCCCTACTTTCTTTCCTGTCTCCGCTGCATTCCACATATCTACGGGTGGTGGGTGAGACTCTGACACGTGTGAGCAAAGGCTCCCAATT
This sequence comes from Tetragonia tetragonoides, assembly GCA_038025085.1. Taxonomy (NCBI): domain Eukaryota; kingdom Viridiplantae; phylum Streptophyta; class Magnoliopsida; order Caryophyllales; family Aizoaceae; genus Tetragonia; species Tetragonia tetragonoides. The sequence continues at coordinate 32,388,393 of CM076151.1, read as the reverse complement.
TGTTTGGTAGAGAAAGATATCTGAGTTGGATCCCCCCCAATTTCCTCAAACACCACAAGAACGTTACCACTCGGTTTCATCCATGAACGAGGGACATGGTACCTGTAGCCGATCAATTAAATTCCAAATTAGTGAAGTGGGGGAAAAAGAACTTTGGATATTAGAGGAAAGTGCTCTGGATGCTTACAGTTGCTGAGGTGGTTTCCCACACTTCCTTAGACATTTGCTTGAGCTATAACTTCCTCTGTAATTACAGGAATCAGTGCAACCATTGTTTTGGGAGCTTAAAGCTGGCCAATAGCGTCCTATGCTTTGTCCGTTCACCCAGGCTTCTCCCTTCCCCATGCCGGTGAAGTCTAGAGCAACTGGGGTGGTCCCATCAGGCGCATCAAATGATGTCTGAAATGGCATTTGTTTTTGGGATTAGCATCTCTAAATTGTTGAAATTAGCAATTTCACAATCACTAAAGATGCAACTGTGTTTCTCTTTTTTTGAATTACAATAGTCCATCAAACTTTCGTAAGGATTTCCTCAAATGCTACTATCAGCAACTTCATTCGTGGCCACACTATAACAGGCATATCTTACATACTCCCACAAAATTCTTCTTGCAGAGCATTACCTATTAAAACTAGTGCCTTATGATTAAAGGTAAGAGTTTGAGCTTAGTTTACCTTGTACCATGTTAAGGACTGGTTCTTAGGAAAAGCGGATGAGTCCCATGATGAAGAACCTCCGCTCGATAGATCCAAGTCCTCACCATTCAGACCAACCTAAAAACTTGAATAACATAAAGACAAGGTTTGCAATTCAAAAAAAAAAAAAAGCATATGAAATCCTAACAAACTAACATTAATTAGGGATGTAAGGACTACTGGTCCAATAGATTTGACTTTTTTTTCCTTGGTTGGGGCGGGGGGGGGGGGGGGGGGGGGGGGGGGGGTCAGTCTGCTTTAACTAGCTTAGCAGTGTCCGACAAATACATGGACGATATATTGTCTAGTCAACATGTTAACTTAAAGTACAAACTCTATTCCCCCTCCCCATAAAGGAGGATAATAACTAAATTTGGTCAAGCCATGACGGACCTGATACGTCCATGGTTGTGAGGAGAGATCTGTGAGGCCACCACTGGAGCTTTTTAGCGACACAGGTCCGGTAACTCCTGCACCCGTTTTGTCAAAGAAAGCTCCATAGTTCTACACATGTAACAGTTGGTCAATTTTGAGAAAGCATAACACCATAGTGGAACATATCATCTAAATGGATGCTCGTCAAAATATCATGCGGGAACTCACCTGAAGTCCCACAGTTAAGCTCAAGAGATCAATTTTGTTGTTTCCTGTACTTAGTGTTACAGTAATATCGGCAGAAATCTTATGACTGCCACTGACACCAAACTTAGAAGCTGCAGCAACTCAGAAAAACAGAGTTACATCATGAAAGAGCATGAAGAATAAGAAGGTTCACTAAAGCAAGCGATCATTACAATATGAACGTTGCATTGATCTATAGTCTTTTGTAAGAAATTTTACTTATGTTTTCAAGTTCAAGTATATCAAAACCAAAATATCCAATAATCAAAATATAGGTGTTGATTCAGTAGCTCAACACTTTTGGTCCAAGTGACCAAGTTTAAGTGTGATGGGAAAATCTTATCCATTGTATAGCTCGAGTATCCAAGTTAAGATAGCATGTGACCCTACAATTGCCTACGCAAGGCCAGCTCGTATTATGAATGCTCAAGATGAAGCCGTATATCTTTCATTACCTGCGAGCTTCCCGTTGATGAAAGCATGAAGACCATGCCCAAGTGATTCAACGTGAAGAACAGTTTGAGATCCGTTCTGAAGGAAGGGCTCATCACCTTTGATAGCAGTGCTGCAATACAGAACGGTTAACAAAAACGTCAATAAGCAACTTGAGAATGATTATAAACTGAGGACAGATAAAATTTCAGAAAATTATAGAGCAGATCTTATGTTTTAAACCAAGAAACAATTAGCACATATACCTCAATGAATACCACAGATAGTCACTTTTGTCAGACGTAGTATTAATTTGCTCCAATAAGCCAGGCTTCACAAAGGCACCTTTCTTTGATATACCTACTGGCTCACCAATCCAAGCCCAACTTGACTGAAGTCCTCCAGAAGTATCAACATTGTATCTTAGTGCCTGAGGGATGAATTTTGGGAGCACTGAAGCAGAATTTATCTGTGAAAATGGAAGTTTTTCTGTCATTGAATATATTTATTGTTTCTAATTTGTGGGACACAAAATCATCATAAAGAAAATCAAGATGGATGTGTACAAGATACAAAGTCATGTTGTTTACTAAAGCTTTGTGAATAAATGGCGAATAAGAATGTTCCAATTCTTCGTTTTGTGTGTAGGGACACCCCATGATGTCTGAACTTCTCTATTGCTTATTTGTTGGGGAAGGGAATATTTCGGTTCTTCACATTGTAAAATCTTACCAAAAAGAACAAGAAAAACTTGGGGTCCTTCAGTGTGAAGTGAAGTTCCTTGGTAGAACTTTGAAGAAATCGTACGATACATCATGTTTACCCTAAGTATATATCCGATTAGTTCATTGGTCAAGCTCTTGAAGGGTGGGGTGCAGGGGCGTGGTGGGGATGAAGGAGAAGTTACTAATGAATAACTTGAAATTACTACTATCAGAAAAATATTAATAATAACTGGAATTACATCTAGTACACAGTTCATGATAAGCAGAATATCCCTCTCTGTAATTGCAGGGGGCAATATGCTTTCAACTCCCCTTACCCTGCATGAGAGGAATGGAACAATGGTATTCTATGGAATGATGTGGCACACAGTTCATGATAAGCGCACCAGTAACTACACCAAACAAGCCTGGATCAGACCTAAGACATGACAAGATGTTCTGTAAGCAATGATGCTTCCACAGAGCAAGGTAGATACATTGTAGCATGGATACTCTAAAATTAAGTGTATTTTCTCACTTGCCTATGATAGATATCAGTTAGATGAAGAAAAAAAAAAAAAAAACGAGAGATCAGCTATTGATGACAAAGAAGACATACCTTTGCAGTATTGAGCACCACATTTTTGCAGTCAGGCAAGATGCTCACAGACCATGCAGGCAACTGATACGAGTTGCCATTGAACTTTACAGTAACGTCAGACTGGGTACCCACATTGGCCAGATAAGCAGAGCACAAAGATCCTGTTTTATACACTGCTGCCTGAAAAAAGAAAATAAATCCATTTACTAAGAATCTCTTTGGCACTTCAAATACATTTAAATCCATTTACTAAGAATCCCTTTGGCACTTCAAATACATTTAAATCCATTTACTAAGAATCCCTTTGGCACTTCAAATACATTTAAATCTCTTATCACAATGACCAAAACTCTTTGGGCATTTATATTAATCAATGGACACTGACAATAAAACAGGTAGGGTCGAAAGGGCCAATCCTATTTTCCATTAATTAATCAGTTGGGGAGGATAAAATAACACAAGCTAGTTGCATGTATTAGCTTTCTTCTGGCTTGCAGCCTTCAACAGACAAAAAATTTTGTTTACTTGTGTTTTTGTGTGGAAAGAAGCACATGCATGATCAGTACTCAGGCAGACATTGCTCAACAAAGTTCCATCATAAATTGTTGGTGCAAAATCAGTGACTATGGATCATACCTCTATGTTTGAACCAAGAGAAGAGTATGTGGGGTCAGTTGCCACCATTGCTGCTTCACATAGTTTTATGGCCTTATGCACATCTTTTAGGTGCCCCCATTTTGGTTGTCTCAGATTGCCTATGAAGAAGAAAAAGAGTCTCAGCAACTTTTACATGACCAGCAACAGATGATTGTTAGACAACATGTGTCAATGTGTCATAAAACATAGTTATTCGGAAGCAATGTTCCTCATATCGTGGCATAAACATATCTTTAGTTGACTGGGTGAAACATGGATCAAAAGTAAACAACTAAGTGGAATAAGTTGATCAGAAGCATACCATACTCATCAATCGGAGCATCGTAATCATACGATGTAGTAACGAATGGTCCTCCGGAGGAGTGGCCGAAGTTAGTTCCACCATGGTACTGTTTGGAACAAACGAGATACATCAGTTTATGATTGATCTATCATGTACCAGCTCCCTTAGTTTCAGTCTTTGGAGTACTGGCAATCATGTATTAAACAAAAAAGAACAATTTCAGAGCCTCAGAGGTACTACCATGTAATAATTTTGCATTGTTCCGCCTCTTTGGTAAAAACGTGCCACTGCAAAAGCCAGGTCTTCTACAGGTCGATAGGGTATCGGGTTTCCAAAGGAAGAAAACCTAACATTCCACAAAGATAAACATGAAAGTATAAATAATGCATGCAACGGGAAGTCAATTTCGTAGCATGTCAAGTCAATCCATCCCAGCAACCAATAAAATAATGATCGGCAAACAATTTTACTGATATATATATACATGTATAATTTAAAGGCTGCAACAACTCAATGTTGTAACATAATGTCCAGTTGCCTTAAACAAAACAACCACCCCATGAGTTGGAAGGTTGAAAAATAAAGGACTTTGAAGCTCACCATCCACTCCAATTCTCAGTCCATATCTTTGGCTTTTGATTAGAATTAGGTGTGAATTGGTCGCAGTAAAATCCATTACATGTGTTGATCTGTAATAATCACAATTTACAAGGACAAGAAAATGATTAAAAAAATTACTATTCATCTATGATGAGTAACAGAAAGAACCTTAATCATAACAAGCACTTCCTAATGTTTTCAAAATCACATCCCTTCCAACTGAAGCAAAATGAGAGATTTTGGACTCACAATGGGATCAGGAGCATCTGCCTGCTGGCACATCACCCATGGCACCCCAGTATCCAGAGACAAAGCCATGTTTGCTGCCCACTTAATATAAGGTTTTGCAGCTGACCCATATGATGAATCAATATTCCCATACTCATTTTCTATCTGCCATCAATATTAAAAATCAACCTTAATATCCCAAAATTGAACTGTGCAATGAAGATCATCATTAGTCAAAGCACAATCACATTTATAGTAAAAAATTATGATATATGCTCAACTACCAAAGATTTGCCAACATTCATTATGGAGAGCAAAACAAATTAACCTGAGACAGAATAATAGGTCCTCCTTGCGAGGCGTATAGCTTATTCGTTTTCATCATATCCACAATATAGGCCGTGAACCGCTGCATCTCCGTCTGTGAATACAATTGCATACGTTTTTTAGTTATATATCCCTGAAAACAATTTGTCTGAAACAATATGAGCAAAGATGAGGACCTTGAATGGATCATTATCTGTTCGTAGTTGAATTCCCGGAATGAAATGCAACCAAATAGGAAATCCTCTGCATTCAAACATAAATGACACTTCCAAATAATGAAAACTTCCACAAACAACTTAATAAACCAAGTTGTCAATCATACTTAAATTAAATAACTGGTAAAGCAACATACTAACTACTCCAGGTAATGATAGTACATACCCATAATTCCATTCGGCACATACATAAGGACCAATCCGAAGGTGAACATAAAGCCCAGCATCTCCAACCAATTTGACAAATTTGACCAAATCTTTCCTACCAGCAAAATCATACTGCATATATGTATACCCCAAAATAGATCAGCAATTAAATACTCCTATCTTGACTAATTAACCAATTCTACACTTTAAGTAAAGTTTCTTGAAATGATAAAAAGGGCAAATTTCCAAAAGAAATAGAGAAACATCAAATGTTCCATTTAATAACACGAACTCCTTGAGCAAAGCAAATCATAAGAAAATCCCAACAAAAAAAAATAAAAAATAAATAAATAGAAACATTAATCAGAGAAATTCAAGAGGGGAGATAAATTAATACAGTAAAATTACCTGGCCTTGGACTGGCTCATGCAAATCCCAGAAAACATAAGTTTCAATTATATCTAACCCTCCATCCTTGGATTTTTGAATAAGGTCTGGCCACATCTGAATATTAAAAATAATCACAATTATTAAAGATGTTTAAATAAAATAAATGAGCAAAATTTAATCAAGTTTTGTGAAGAAACAAAAACCTCTGGAGTGCTACGAGGGTAATGAATGGAGCCAGAGACTAAAACTCGGCGTTTTCCATCAATGACGAGCGCGCGATGATCATAAGTCACATTGGCGCCAAACGATGTCGTTGCAAGAACACCCAATGAAACCGCCACTAACAACAGTAACACCATTGATGTTTTCTCTCTCATCATCATTTCAATGACAAAACTAAAACAAACCCAGCTCTAATTTCTGTTTCTGAGAAAAACCCAGAAAACAACTTTTGATTTTAAAAGCAGGGATTTTTGAAATGATTCCTATAAGCTAAGCTAAATGTTGCTTCATGGCTTTGCTTGAAGAAAACCCAGAAAAGAAAAATTAAAAGCACAAAAAGAAAGAGAGGGAATTTTTAATTAAGAGAAAAGATGAAGCTAAAGAAAACCCAGAAAGCAAAAGCTCAGCCTAGTTAAGAAGACACGCCAACTTTATATATGACTCTCTTAAGATAAGCTTCTTGCTTAACATTCTCTATCTTGTTCCTAATAAGTACAGAATTTCCATCTAAAGCTTTGGTCTTTTTTGGAAGATAATCACTCACTTTCTCTTAATTAATAAATTTCCAAATTTTTATTTTTTTGGGTTTAATTAATTTTTACTTACCCAGAAATGATAAGGGTGGGAAAAGAGAGAGACGTATTTGAGTTTTGTTATTATGTGTGTGATGGTATATGGTGAGTGAGTCATTGTTATTTCACCTGCAGCTTTTAAGGAGAGAGAGAGAGAGAGAGAGAGAGAGAGAGATGGAGAGGGCAGCTGGGGAACGTTATTCAACAGAAATGGGCTGGGGCCTGGGTTGTAGTGTTGTGGACCTTGTGGTAGCTCAGCTGAATTAACCACTTACTCCGTTACTCATATGATTACAATGGGGGAATTTATTGATTTATATTATATTACTATCCAAAACAAAGAAACCAAAATGCACCAAAATATGCTACTCTGTCACTCCATTTTAGTTATTCAATCACAATCAAAATCAATTGCTGGTAAAATTAACCCTGGCCCAAAGCCAAAGAGTTGATTAGTATGGTGTGTTCTTTTTTACTTATTTAGTAGTTGGTTCAGTTTAGTTCAAATCAGTATCCAAGAATCTACTTTTTCATTTACATATCACTATTCAATTTGGTTTAGATCATTTAATAAAATTCAGTTTAGACTAGTGAAAAAGAAGACAACGTAACCATTAAAGTACTCAACTTAACTTATGCTCTCTTAATCCATTCACATTCATGATAAAACTTAACCATGCTGTATCTTATAGTCAATCCGAACTTGATGTGGAATTGAATAGTAGTGATCATTAATTCATTCACCAACAAAAAAAAGAGAAGTGATCATCATCAGTTGGGGGTATAGTGGTGGTCCAAATCTACTCTCTAGTCCAATGTGAACCCACCACGTGAAGAAGAAAATGTGGGTTATGTTGGGGACTTGGGGTTGTATAATTGAATAATTCACTATTACAAATATATTGACAAAACAAAAAACACAGAAATAATTTGATTTTCTAGTGAGGGAACTGGCAAGAACTTGTCGTTTTTTTTCCATTTTTATGTTTGCATTAGTTTAATCTTTCGGTGTCAATGAAACGTGGCCTCTGAAGGCACAGGCAGGGGCGGTGCGAAATGTGAATCCTTGAAATTAGAAAAGAAATTCTTGTTGGGGAGACATCGCGATGCGGAAGCGCGCGGGCGGGAATGGTCGAAAATGGTTAAGAAAGGAATAATTGAATGTACGTCAAATTGTCAATGTCATACTCACACACTTTGTACATACATAGTACACATCCCATGTTACAAACCAAACTTTTTTTTGTTTTTTTTGACAACAATTGTCAATTTTTTTATCGTTTAAAGGAGGGTGTAAGTGAAAGACGACCGAGGTATTTCTAACTAGCGTTGTTCATCTTTCAATTCGGACCGAATCGACTCGGCTAAGACCGGACCGGTCCAGAGCGATCATGCTTTTGGACTGGTCAGATCGGGTTTTGGGTCGGTCACGGGCGGTCTGGTCCGGTCCGGATCTGGACCGTTACCACCAACTACGTCAAATTTGGACTCTCGTGTTCAATAGCGAAAAGATCAGACTGGAAGTCTAGAACTAAAGTGTAAGCATTGGTCTCGTCAATATAGCACCAACAAGGGGCTAGTATAGTTCCTAGAAACCAATAGACACAAGACATGGAGGAAATGGGGATCCAAACCCATCACTTGAGAGTAGGGCTGGCCACGAGCCGAACCAAGCCGAATACCAGAAGAGCTCGGCTCGATTTAAAAAATTTAGGCTCGAGTTTGGGTTCGAGTTCGACTCGAACTGCAAATTTAAACTGGAGCTCGGCTCGAATGCTAAATTCAAAGCTCGAGCTCGAGTTCGAGCTCGTACAAATTAACATAATAGAACCCTCCTCTAATATTAGTTTAAAGAATTTAGCGTTTATCTATGACTTTTGGTGTATTGCTACTCTATTATTAGTATAATATTAGAAGTTACGACACAATTTAGGACTGTATGTATGTATTTTATGGTTTTTTTAGGCTCGCGAGCCCCACGAGCCGAATAGTGCCAAGCTCGAGCTCGGCTAGTTAAAAGTTCGAGCCTTAAAATTGAGTTCGAGTTCGGCTCGTATAGAATTGAACCGAGTTCGAGCCGAGCTTTATTCGAACCGATCTCGAACTATTCGCGAGCTGTTTGGCTTGTGGCCAGCCCTACTTGAGAGTAAGTTTGAAACCACTAGATCACCACCCTTGTTGGTTTTACATTTGTCAATTAATATAGAAACATGCCTCCAATTATTACCAAAAATTGGAAAAACTTAGCTCGATTGATTTTAATTCTGTTTTATGGATGTAATTACATGCTGGTATCTGATAAGAGAGGAGCTAATTCGAATCTGAATTTGGTTGGTTTCAGTTCTGTCTTGTCTTACTTCTTGATTCCTGTTTTTAAGCTGATGGTATCTGGGTATTAACTTGCATTTTCAGCATGCTTAAGGATCAAACTGAGTTTAGATACAATGACGTTATTGGTGGTTTGATGGACTAATAATCAAGGGAAATGACAAAAGCTGAAATAGGAACATTCGAGGTTAAAGTCTAAGATTTGATTTTGTTTCTCAGACTTGAACTCGTTTTGATTTTTGTTGTTAAACTATGGTTTTGCTTGCTTGGAAAAGAGTTGCAACTCAAGTAATAAAGGCCTGTAAGTAAAGGTTAAATGTGTCTTGGATAAGACAGATTCTATACGTATGAGAATTCTCATTTGAAGCTGAGCTAACTCTGAGATATTTCTATTAACTAGAGCGAATAAGTTACAGATCAATTAGACGTACCTATTGTGCATTTCAAATGATGATTTCTCCTGTTTGTGGTGAGTTTGTGGTCTGAATATCCACACATGATCTTATGCTACTTCTCCTTGTTCTGAGCATGTTAAAGTGGTTGTAATGCTGGATTCAGTAAGTCGGAGTTGAAGCCTGATATTACAAGTTTGCTTATAACAATATAACATGTCATGAGCTGAAAATGTTTGAGCTGAATATTAGAACTGTATTGATGGTATAGGTAATAAAGATGCCGTTTTCAGAACTTATAGTCTTATACTAAGTGATTGTTGCGTAAAGAAAGTGAGATGATTTTTGATAGAACCTTTTCCTTTGCAGAGTTCATGGGGAGTATACTGTTTTTTTGGACTCTTATGAGTTATGTCTATGTGTAGCTCATATAATCTGATGAATGTATAGGGTGTGTGAGAATATCTCCGGCGATCTCTGTGGAAACAAGGTTGATGTCAAGGATAGGCAGGTGAGACCAAGACAAGTTATATTTCACTAAAAGAAAAGCTTTCAGTACTACGAGATGTCTTGCTAGAAAGCTTGTTAGGTAACAATGGCCTAGAGCATTCTCCTACTTTCTTGTTTTTGTTATGGTTATCAGCTGGCCTAAGTACTTTGTTTACTCTTTGCAGGGACCCAAACCTTATATTTACTCGAGAAATATCTCTTTGCTAGCTTAGCTTCCAGGAGTTCTATTTGATTGAGCTGAACAACAAAAGTGAGGGACTGTATCACAAGCTCTTTATCCCTATGAACTGGTGTTTGTCTTTAGTGAAATCGAGCAAAATCGAAATAATTTGATCGAACCAGCCTACTGTTTCAATAGCTCCTAGTTTATATTCTTCTTCCCATGATTAGCAAGTTCATGAGGTAATTATGAGTTCTACGTTTGAGTAAGTTCATCATCTATTGTGCCAATACTTGGTGATTTGAGTTTAAGTAGCTGACAAAATTGGTTTTCGCAACATTGTTTATCGCAATTATTAATTATCCAAACTGATCAAGCCTCTTTGTGCAGTTTATCTACATCAAGATTGTGAGTATTAGTTAACTATTTTTGCTAATATATTTTTGTGTAGTGCTTTTTGCACCAACAGTATAATTTGGTAGCCACAATGCTTTGTTCAGGTACTCTTATTGATAGCAAATTCACTACAAGAAAAAGGACTTGGGCCACCAAAAAAATTGCCGCCCAAAGTCAAAATTTCGTCGCCCAAACTTTGCGCCACAAAATTATTTCGTCGCCCACTTCGTCGCTCAAAACCTGGGCGACGAAAAGACGAGATTCGTCGCCTTATTTTACTAGGTTGGGCTGCCAATTTATGGGACATTGGGTGACGAAAATTGTTTTGTGGCCCATTGTACACCCTTTTTGCGCGACGAAATGTGAAGTTTCGTGGCTCAAATGTCGTATATTGGGCAACGAATTGTGAAGTTTCGTGGCCTATTCCTTGTCTCATCATGAAGGTTTCATTTGTTTTCTGATTTTTTTCTTAGATATGAAATAGTTATATTAATTATAAAGAAGAAAGATAACTGAAATATGTAGAGATTTATTAAAAGACATTTCCATTACATAATTATATATGTCAAAAGAGCTTGGGCACTCCCAAGTACAAAAATAATATAAAGTAAATGCCTATACGAGTTTTTCTCACTCTAAACATAGCCTTGTTCTTATAGCAAGAGGAGCCACTGCATCTACTACTAATGTTTTAGAAATTACAAAGATTGCAGGGTGAAGCTCTAGTGAACTTTTATGAGTTTTAGACATGGTTTGCTTATATGACAATGTGTTGGTTGATGTAATTTCTTTTAGAAGTTGATTGACAATTTATTGTATTTATTTGATATATGAAATCCGTGGAATAAATTGGAGGTTCAATTCTAAACCAGCTAAGCACTTTTTTTTTCTTTTTTTTTTAAATCTGTGACTTATATATTGCAACGACTTGCTTGTTGCTATATTAGGAACAAAGTTCTCTATCCCATATCTTTTGCAACGACATTGAGCGTTGTAAAAAATAAAGTATATTTTTTATGTTCATTTAGTGTACATAGATGGTAAGGTATTGCAACGACATTGATATAGCAACGACAGTAGTCGTTGCAAAAAAATTCATTTATTGTAACGACCAAAGTTGTTACATTATGTTTTTGTAATGCCATGACACGCAACGACCCTGTAACGACAAAAGCCGTTGCGAAAAATATTTTTCGCAACGACATACTATTTTTGCAACGACTAACGACAAAAAAGGCTTTTTCTTGTAATGATTCCAGTACACAATTTCAGAATCAAAGTGCTCTAATTTAGTTTGTTTTTTTTTTTTTTTGGTTTAACCACAGGCTTTCCCTAAGCTTTCTGAGCCAAGGCTAATCATGTTCTCACCGAAGTCAACCCAAAAAGGTATAAAGTGCGTAGTTTTTCCAGTTTAGTGTTACCCACCAGTTTTCCTTCACATATATTACTCTGTCTGTTGACGTTTTCTTCCGTTTAAAACATATATTGTTAAGTTCAAGCAAAAGATAAACTATTTCACCAAAGCAAGCTTTTAGACTTGCAAGTATAGCATGACACTAATAAATCAAAGTGAAAATGCAATGATAACAGAATGAATTACTAATGAGTTGCTTAACATTGAAATTATTTATAAATGGTTTCGACCTTTATGCTTAGGGTTATATTGGGCATTTGTGTTGTCCGCTTGGATGAAAGTAATCTACATCATGAAGTATAAAAAACCAATTAAGGTTTCAATCCAAGATTTGGTGGACAACGTCTATTCAGTTTATCCTAGAGATGTAATATTTGACACGACATGACAACAGCATACGAACACATGACCCGAAGTCAACGAGAGAAACACGAATACGACACGACATGCAAGACCTGAATTTGACATGATTACATCAAATTGTCTCAAAATTTAGTTATCTTCAATTTCATATTAAATAATTAAGTATTTTGAGACATACACAAAACCTCACACGACCCAACACGACCTATCACAGCCTATTTGACATCTATAGGTTCTCTGCGTTTTAGCTACCAATACAAATTGTTTGAGGCTATGCCTTGGGTAGCCAAGAAAGGAAACAGAAAGGTAATAATTCATTATGAATTAAATCATTATCAACATTTTAATCGAAATGTTTATGTAATTTTTTCTTGTCAATTGTGAAGGGTGCATTACTTCAGCTACAAAGACACCGGCTGGTGAGCGCAATGTTCTAGCCATTACCTTGAGTAAACCCCAACACCAACAAATTTGAGGATTCATGTGGATACCTATAGGGCCATGAGAATAAGAATTCCAAATTAGACATGTTTTTTTAAAATGTTTTCTTGATGTAAAATTTATATGATGCCGAAGACATAAGTTATGCGCGGATCATTCAGTAGCAGACAATCAAGCTTTGAGTTTTCAAAAGGATCGATGAGTAGTGTGAAGCATCTAATATATTAGGCGGATAGTGATTAGAATTACACGCTTCAAAGGTAACTCTTTTGTCTAGTTGTTTGTACTGTAGTTTTTATATTTCATGTCATGATTGATTTGTTTATATCTTTAGACGTTGTTGATAGGATTACATGAACTACAATCATAAATATACGAAATATGATTTTAGTATTTTCCAAATAGTTACGAACCTGGCGAAAATCCCCTAAACCTTAGTCGAGAATACCTTAATATATCTATACGACCAGAAAAAAGAGAATTTGTTTGATCCACTGTTCTGACAGAAAGGAAGAATACAAGTTGGCAAAACCAGATCATGATAAACTAGAAATTATTTTGATTGTTATGACACATCTATCGCGAAATTGAACCGATTTCGATTTGTAATAATTATAGTAAAGCAAAGTAGAATATGTTTCATGCAAAGGATGCGTTGTTCCGTTGCTGAGCTACGGAGGTACAAGGTCATCTCCAGCTAAACAAGAGACAATTGTGTATTGACATGAGTGTTGCTAAGGAATTGTGGTTGTTACTTGAAATTTTATATTTAATTGCTTGTTTTGATTAAGAGATAATCTGAAAATTGTTTTTGATGCTAATGACCTCTATCTAACTTTGTCTCGTACACCTTTAGAAAAATGAAAATAATGTTTAGTCCCCCTTGTTTTACTATTCCGACGAGACTAGGAAATTGTTTCCTTGTTTTGCCGTCATATGCCAATCACGTGACTTTCTAAATCACTCTCTGTTTTGTCATTAATTTCTCCATGGTATGAAATTAGGATTTTTTTTAAAAAAATACCAAAATGCCCCAAATTGTTTATTGAGGGTTTGAAAGATCCCGAATTTGATTAAATTTCGTTCTACTACCCTCACTACAACGAATTTCCGCAAAATCCAATTCACCAACACCAATATCTGACTCTCGAACGGTGCAAAGTCATAATGTAGTGGGTAATTTTAGAAAATGAGGGTCTCATTTGGGTGTTCTAATTTGTTGGCTATGAATTATGTACAAGCTAGTAGGTTGAGAAAAGGATATGAGGTGTTTAAGATGTTGGTAAGTAGAGGGTTTTGTGTTTAGATTAATACTTGCTTGTAATAGTCTTCTTGGTGGGTTAGTGAAATTGGGTGGCTTGATTTAGGGTGGTAAATGTATGGAGAGAGAGAGGAAGCTTAGTGACAATGGCAGAGAGGGACGTGATAATCGTGTGAGATAAAAACGGGAAAAAAACAATTCAAAGTATCGCTGGGATAGTAAAATAGGGGGACTAAACATGGTTTTCAATCTGATAGGGGTACTAGACAAACTTAAGGCATGTTCTTTTCAACTGGTTTTCAGTTTTGTCCAGTTTTGCCCAATTTTGTCCAGTTACCAGTTATAATATCCAGTTTTGTCCAGTTTTGCCCAGTTTGACTCAGTTTTGCCCAGTTTTATCCAGTTTTGTCCAGTTTTAATAATAATGATAATAATAATAATAATGTACTCAAAAAAAATGTAAAAAAGTAATAATAATAATAATAATAATAATAATAATAATAGTATATATTAATTTTTAAAATAATAATGATATTATTATTATTATTATTATTATTATTATTATTATTATTATTATTATTAGTAAAAAGTAAACAATTTCTAGTTTTCCAGTTTCTCCCAGTTGCTCCCAGTTTCTCCCAGTTTGACCCAATTTTCTCCAGTTACCAGTTAGACTTTCCAGTTTTGTCCAGTTTCTCCCAATTTTGTCCAGTTTCTCCCAGTTACCAGTTCCAGTTTCCAGTTGAAAAGAACGTGCCCTTAGTATTAGGGTAGTTACTTAATGTCTTGTTTGGGCGCTTTGTCTATTATGGGCATAATTAAATTTTCAAGAATTATGTTAGTAGTTATGAAATGTTAAAAGTGGAAATGGATAGAAAATAGTTAAAAGAGGAAAGAAATTAGAAGAAAATAGTTGAAAGTTGGTATTGACAAGTTAATAAACTAGTTGTAACTATGACTACAAGGTTGAAAGGTAGTTTGGAAACTTAACAAAATTAATTGTGGCTGTAAGTGCAAATTTAAAATAATGTCACAAACTATTTGGTAGTTGAGAATTGAAAAAAAATAATTGCAAACTTTAAACTATAACTTTAACTGTTTCTATGAAATTCTACCATTTGCTTTTGGCATAAATGCTAAGCAAAGTGATTTTTGCACTTGTTTTGCCCTTATACCCTCAACATTAACGAGGGTGTGGGGAGGTAGAGGTAGGTTTTAAATTTTACAAAAATGAAGGTATAATGGTATTTTTCTAAGAAATATTTTTTATAAAGAGAAATGATAGAGTTTTATAAAAACAAGCTAAAATAGACAAATAGTAGAGTTTTATAGGTCAGACCGAGGGAGTAACAATTTGTACCAAATATAGCCTTACTGCCTTAGTGAGTTAGTGTGCATCATGGCACCGATCTTGATGATAGCCAACTACACTACAGCAAAGTGATTTACTTGGGTGGGTAGGTGCTGTAGGGTGAGACAAAAGTAATTAGGCATTATCATGGTACTTGAATCTTTATCATAGCCAATACGAGATCACACATGTAATTTGTGAAACTGATACAAAGTATTTTAACAGTGTACTTAAATGGTTCAAACTATATTTGATCTACGTAAGAAAATCTCTCATTTACAAAACTTGCACTTCATAGAGTCGTCCCAAATATATGAACTTTCTGTGCAAAACTAATGGTAAATTTGAGGTTAGGCCTAGAAATTACGGGCTATAACAAATTAGCACAAAAATGTTTGTTGAGAAGCAAAGAGATCGATGTATTCTACTTGAAAAACTTATATCTAGAAAAAAGTAGTCCACTTGAAAAGATAGATAAATATTTATTTTCACGACATGCTTTTTTACTTTCATAGTTCCCAATAATTCTTTTCATTGTGTTTTTCTGTATAGGATTATTTTGAGTGGTGTAGTTGTTGTATATGTTCTAGATGTATATTTGATAGATAAGTGTATTTTTCTTAGTGTGTTGTGAAAAGAACTTTGATTCTCTCTCCTCAACCCATAAGGGTGCTTCTTTTTAGGGGTAACGATGTTTATACTACGGTAAATACTTTTCTTTACGAATAATGGGAATATTTATGTGGGACAAAATAAAAATGAAAAAAATTTATTCAGGACTAATGGAGTATGTAGTATTAATACTAATTTTGAAGGACTAGAATTGTTGAAATGTTGAAATTGATCATGTCATGGTCCTGCATAGTCGATAGAGATCACAAATTCACAATGGAACTGATGACATACAAATGTAGTACTTTTTATTGCTAACTAATCACATTTCACACCTATGTGTGGCTTCCTTGCAATAGATGAGATAATATATGCGATATAAATGAACAACTATTCAACTACCATATCCACATAATAATTCACATATAACGTTGAAACTGATGATGGCATGCAAGTCTAATGGTCTAATGGTCTACACAAATAACATAGTTAACAATAGCGTTCTTTCCTAGGATGTGAATCATGTGAGTGAGATGCTGACCAAAGATTCTCACCAATTTGTTTTTGTTTTTTTTTTTTTTTTTTTTTTAAATAGACAAGAAAGCCAAGCTCTTTTGACCCATTACATCATTTGAGAGGAAGGTGGCCTAAGGCCCATACCACAAATACCACCTTCAATTTTAAAATTGAGAGGATAAAATTTAAACTCTCAACCTCTAAGTTGAAGGTGTGAATACTCAACAAAGTGAGCTCCCCACTTTTGTTCGAAATTCTCATCAATTGTTACCACAGCATATTACCGCAGGGCGTAAGGGTGATAGCACAATAATTATTGCAATCTGCATATCTTGTGTTAGTTGTTTTGATAGGTATGTCATCAGTCTACATGACTCAGGAACTACGTAAAATATCCCAAGGATATATATATGTTTTCTCTTTTGGTTCACAACCAAGGGAATCGACCACAGTAACTATTTCTCCGTACTCTTAAAGAGTGGGACAGCGGGTAAAGAATTTAAAGATGCTCCACGAGGACATATATATGTTCTTATGGATAAGAGCGATAATAAGAGAGAATCGTAATTTAAAGTACCACTATTTTTACCAGGTAAGGCCTGAATACCTGATCTAGTAGGATTGATCTAAATTAGACTACCCGTCAACTTAGGATCAAATTTCACTAACCCCTTCTCCCATTCACTCCCTAACAATAAAGTAGGAGGGCTGGTCACCCTTCTCCACACCCAAAATAATAATAATAAAGTACCAATATTCTCGTGAATATATATTCATTCATGCGGAAAAGGATTGTTGCTGGCTACCCTTGATGGATGACTACCCTTGATGAGGCTAGTTGTTTCCTATCCTTATAGTTCACTTTAAAAGATGTATAATCTGGCTTTGGCGGATGGCGGGCTACAAGATTTATATAGCATAGTGGCTCATGGAGTCATGGATTTGCTCAAAATTCGGTTTGTTGCTCAATTAAGGTTAAAAACAAAAACTCTGAAAATTGTCAAAATTTTCATCTAGGGGTACTAGGATGTGGCTATCAATTAGTGATGACAACTGGGAGACAAGTCTCATTTGGGTTCGATCACATTTATTACGTTGAATGAATTATTTTCGTTGTGGGTTGACAAATGCTTGTTCCATGATTATAATCATTGATCATTTAAGCTATGAATTTTATCACGAGAGTTCAAACTTTATGGCCAACTTTTACAGATGGTTTCAAATTGTTAAAATTTTTTATCGACAACATTTTTAAAATAAAATTGTTCCTATTTGAATCACAAAAGAAGTTTAGCATAACTTTCCTACTTTGTTATAAATTATTGGAATTCTGGGAGGTTTCAAGCCAATTGAAATTGCAAATGACGCTCCTAATTTTCTTTTTCCTTTCTCTTCAATTTTGAAGTTTAATTAGTCATTCCTAATATCTTGGCTAATTGAGACTTTTTGAAGTTTAAAAGTAGTACGGCTAAACTTATAATTCCACGAGGGCACTTTATCGGACCAACCATTTAATTTGACTTTTCCAAAATACTATACGACATGGGATTCGAAAAATAAAATTTCCTATCTAAGTAGTTTTACCATGGAAATTTGGCATATTATTACCCGCAATTATTCTAGAGGTGCAACTCACAAGTAAACATTTGTATAGTGTTCTTGATCCAAGTTGTTGGGCTTAGATGGAGCGTAAAATTTAAAAAATTGTGCTTTACTGCATAATATATACTTTGGTGACACATTTTTATGATAGTATTTGTGTGCACAATGTTATCTTGCTATCGACACATATTCGAATTTTCTCAACCAAATCTTGAGGCTCCTTTCAGCCTTTTTGTTCCCAAAGATGTGATGTTTGGAATTGGAATAGACATGATAATGCACGTACCCGTATCTACCTCGGGTTAGAGTTGTTCATCGTTCGGTCCAATGGATCGGACCGAAGGAGGCCGGTCATGCGTTTTTACCGACCAAACTGGGTTATTGTCCGGTCCGATCCGGTGAATAACGTGAATGGAATAAGACCGCTCCACGGACTCTTTTTCCCAACCAATCCGGACTCACAAGTGGTCCGATCCGGTCCTGGAACAGTGAACAACCCACTAGCGCGGGTTGAGGCGACACGACACGACAGGACAAAAAGCCCACTGGTAATTACACGGCCCATACTTCTTGGAGGTCCAAACCCTACCTCCGCACGCCCATGGCCATCTTTAATTCTTAAGCCCAAAATACTGGACCCAAAACCATTAAAAGTGGTGCATTCTCATTTTGGAAAAACCCAGCTCACTGTTCTTGACAGTTCTTATTGGCTGGACCTGCGTCCAGCCATGTTGGCTGGACCAGGCCCAGTTCGCGCGCGCTACGCCAATAGTCCAGTAGTAGTTTTGGCACGAGCGGAACGGAATTCCAGGGGAATTCAAAATTTTGACCGTTCTCGCCGAGCGAAATTCATTTTGGCCATTCTGCTAATTACACAAGTTGTGGGGCCCGATGTTAATTGATTTTCTTTTCTTTCTGTTTTTGTTTATTTTCTCTTCTCTTTTTTTAGTGAACTCTTTAGTATTTGTGAGACATTATTTTACTATTTGTTATGAACTAAGCATAATTTATGAAACATTAGATTAATTTACTACGGACCATTGATTTGGAATTTATTATGAAGAATTATTAGTCGTTTTGGATAAACACTACTTTTATAACTTATGAACTATTGGATGATTTTAAATGAACATTACGTTTATAACTTATGAATTATTACACTTTTTAAATGAACCTTACATTTATATCTTATGTACTATTACTCTATTAGGCTATTTAAATGAACCTTGCGTTTGTAGCTTATGAACTATTAGGCTATTTTTAATGAACATTACGTTTGTAGCTAATGAACTATTAAGCTATTTTAAATGAACAATACGTTTATAACTTATGGACTATTAAACTATTTTAAATGACCTTATCTTTATACCTTATGAACTATTATAGACTATTTTAAATGAACATTACGTTTGTATGTTATGTACAATTAAACCTTTTTTTTTTATCACACTATTAAACTACTTTAGATGAACCTTAAGTTTATAGCTTATGAACTATTAGTCTATTTTAAACGAACATTACGTTTGTAGCTTATGAACTATTAGGCTTTAAATGAACATTAGGTTTTTAGCTTATGGACTATTAAATTATTTTAAATGACATTACCTTTATACCTTATGAACTATTAGACTATTTTAAATGAACCTTACGTTTATAGACTATGAACTGTTAGGCTATTTTAAATGAACACTACGTTTTTACCTATCATTAGTCAATTTTAAATGAACACTACATTGGTACCTTATGAACAATTAGGCAATTGTAAATGAACACTACGTGTGTACCTTATGAACAATTTGGCAATTTTAAATGAACACTACTTTATGAACAATTAGGCAATTTTAAATGAACACTACGTTTGCACATTATGAACAATTAGACTATTTTAAATGAACGCTATGTTTATCCAATATGAACAATTAGGCTATTTTAAATGTACACTACGTTTATACCTTATGAGCAATGAGACTATTTTAATGAACAACGAGACTATTTTAATGAACATTGCACTTATAAACGATGAACAATTAGACTATTTTTTATGAACATTACATATATAACCTATGAACAACTAGACTATTTTTAATGAATATTGCAATTATAACCGATGAACAATTAGGCTATTTTAAATGAACACTATGTTTGTAGACTATAGACTATTAGGCTGATTTAAATGAACACTACGTTTATACCTTATGAACAATTAAGCTATTTTAAATAAACATCATGTTTATACACTATGAACTATTAGACTATTTTAAATTAACACAACGTTTATTCCTAATGAACAATTAAGCTATTGTAAATAAACACTATGTTTGTACCTGATGAACTATTAGGCTATTTTAAATGAACACTATGTTTACAATTTGTAGCTTATGAACAATTAGGCTATTTTAGATGAACATTACGTTTATATCTTATGAAAAATTAAACTATTTTAAATGAACACCGCGTTTGTACACTATGAACAATTAAGCTGTTTTAAATGAACACTACGTTTATACCTTATGAATAATTAGGCTATTTTAAATGAACATCATGTTTATACACTATGAACTATTAGGCTATTTTAAAATGAACACTACGTTTATTCCTTATGAACAATTAAGTTATTGTAAATGAACACTATGTGTGTACCTTATGAACTATTAGGCTATTTTAAATGAGTAGTACATTTAATTTGTAGATTATGAACTATTAGGCTATTTTAAATGAACATTACGTTTATACCTTATAAACAATTAGACCATTTTAAATGAACACTACGTTTGTACACTATGAACAATTAAGTTTTTTTTTAAATGAACACTACGTTTATACCTTATGAACAATCAGGCTATTTTAAATGAACATCATGTTTATACACTATAAACTATTAGGCTATTTTAAAATGAACACTACGTTTATTCCTTATGAACAATTAAGTTATTGTAAATGAACACTATATTTGTACCTTATGAACTATTAGACTGTTTTAAATGAATAGTACATTTAATTTGTAGATTATGAACAATTAGGCTATTTTAATTGAACTTTACGTTTATACCTTATGAACTGTTACACTATTTTAAATGAACACTACGTTTGTACCTTATGAACAATTAGTCTACTTTAAATGAACAATACATTTATACCTTATGAACAATTAGCATATTTTAAATGAACACTTTATTTATATCTTATAAATTATTAGGCTATTTTAGTAAGTTAATTATCAATGAACAAATGTTCATAATTAATGGGCACTTGTTAATGCCTAACAAACTAAATAAAGGTTCATAATTAGTTAATACTTTATCATAATTAATAAATTACATAGTACATTTATAAGGAAAAAAAAAAATAGAAACCGAACAAACTAAGAGAAAGAAAAAAATCAAGTGAAAAAGAAAAGAAATTAAACGACACCAATCATAATTAAACCCAAAATTTATCAAATCATTACATCAATTTTCATCACCATCATCATCATTCATCACCATCATCATGGCATGATGTTTTTTATTGAGAATTACCAAACAGAGTCTTCCAGACTTCATTCGCAGGGAAGGAGAGAGAAAAACATGGAAATGAGGGTGGTAGTTCAGTTACTACAATTTCTTGACAACGGTGGTGAAGATATTCATGGCGGTGAACAGAGTACGGTGTCGTGATGGTGAAGGAGCATGGGCTAGAGATGAGGAGAGAGAAAATATGGAACTGGGGCCTAAGGAGCATACTAAATTTGGAACTCATCGAAGAGAGAAAGGCCTGAAAGTGATGTTTGGGGAGGAGAGAGAAAGAACCGTGGAGAGAGAAAGACAATTAAGGAAGAAAACACTCGATTTGTTTTCTGTTTATGTGACAAGCGAATTGCTCCCATGGTTTTGATATATTACTGAATTGCTACCATGGTCTAGCCAACATGGCTAGACTCAGGTCCATATAAAAAATTTTAGTTCTTGAGGCACCCAGTTCTTATTAGCTGAACGCAGGTCCAGCTAAGTTCGCTGGACCAGGCCCAGTCCATTACGCGCGGAAATTCGCTTTGCCAAATTGTGTTCGAAAGTTTTACCGTTGCCCAAATCATGCTCACATTTGATTCATATCCCACACATGGACATGGCCCCCACGGCCCACCAACTTACTTTTCTTTTTTCTTTTCGTTTTTTTTGAACCCTTTTTTCTTTTCGTTTTTAATGAATTTGTAAGTTTTTGATTTTTTTTAGAATCTTTATTTTTTATTTTTTGGAGTTATAGAATCTTTAATTTTTAAAAATCATAATTTGTTTTTAAGAGGAATCAACCTACTTTACTTTCATAGCTTATGAACAATTAGTCTATTTTAAATTGAACATTATATTCATACCTTATGAACAATTAGTCTATTTTAAATTGAACATTATATTCATACCTTATGAACAATTAGACTATTTTAAATGAACATTACGTTTATAGCTTATAAACAATTAGATTATTTTAAATTGAACATTATGCTTATACCTTATGAACAATTAGACTATTTTAAATGAACATTACGTTTATATCTTATGAACTATTAGACTATTTCAAATGAACATTACGCTTATACTTTATGAACAATTAGACTATTTTAAATGAACATTACGTTTATATATACCTTATGAACAATTAGATTATTTTAAATGAACATTACGCTTGTACCTTTTGAATTATTAGACTATTTTAAATAAACATTACGTTTATACCTTATGAACAATTAGACTCTTTTAAATGAACATTACGCTTATACCTTTTGAACAGTTAGACTATTTTAAATGAACATTACGTTTATACCTTATGAACTATTAGCCTATTTTAAATGAACATTACGCTTATACCTTATGAACTATTAGACTATTTTAAATGAACATTACGCTTATACCTTATGAACAATTAGACTCTTTTAAAGAACATTACGTTTATTCCTTATGAACTATTAGACTATTTTAAATGAACATTATGCTTATACCTTATGAACAATTAGACTCTTTTAAATGAACATTACGTTTATATATACCTTATGAACAATTAGAGTATTTTAAATGAACATTACGCTTATACCTTATGAACAATTAGACTCTTTTAAATGAACATTACGTTTATATATACCTTATGAACAATTAGAGTATTTTAAATGAACATTACGCTTATACCTTATGAACAATTAGACTCTTTTAAATGAACATTACGTTTATACCTTATGAACTATTAGACTATTTTAAATGAACATTACGCTTATAACTTATGAACAATTGGACTCTTTTAAATGAACATGACATTTATACCTTATGAACTATTAGACCTCTTTAAATGAACATTACGTTTATACCTTATGAACAATTAAACTATTTAAATGAACGTTACGTTTATAACTTATGAACTATTAGGCTATTTTAAATGAACATTACGCTTATACTTTATGAACAATTAGACTATTTTAAATGAACATTATGTTTATACCTTATGAACTATTCGACTATTTCAAATGAACATTACGCTTATGAACAATTAGATTATTTGTATTGATCATTACGTATATAACCTATGAATAATTAAACTATTATTAAAAAAATATTTTTTATATAATCTATGAACAATTAGACTATTTTAAACGAACTTTATGTATATAACCTATGAACAATTTGACTATTTTTAATGAACAACACTATTTGTTTTTTTATTATTTATTCCGTTCACAGTATTTGTTCATAACTAACAAATATGGACTAATTGATTTTTTTTTATGAATTATTAATATCACAAAATTACTTTTTGGAAAAAAAAAATCCATGTGAAAAAAGAAAAAAAAAACGAATGTCGTCGTCGTCGTCATCATCATCATCATTCTTTATCATCTTCTTCATCATCATCAATCCAATTGTCATCATTCTTCATCATCATCAATCCATTGTCATCCACAACCTTCATCACCGTGAACAAAAAAAAAAAAAAAACCACGGGAGCCCCTAACACCACTTCCTCCCACGCACAGCACCACCACTCTCTCTCCTTTGATGTTTTAAGAGAAACAAAGATTAAAGAATTACTCTCTTTATTGCTTAAGAAACTCTCTCAAAACTTAAGCTCTCTTTTATCTCTCACAAATTGATTATGATGCTACATACCAGCATCTATATATATACAAAGAAAGGAGGTGAATCCGATTCCTAAAAGGAATCCGATTCCTAAAAGGAATCCTACATAATTAGATAACTCCTAATTCTAAATGTATATTTAGCTTATCTCCTAAATATACTCCGATTCCTTATCCTCTTTAATATTGGCTTCAAGCTTAAGCCAACATTCACCCTCCTAAGCTTGAAGTCATTCTCAAGCTAAATCCTTCATACCCATAAGGTCCCTCATCTCCTTGAATTTGAGTCTTCCAAGAGCCTTTGTTAGAATGTCTGCCTTTTGCTCATTTCCCGGAACATGTTCTACTTCTATTAATCCTTTCTCAACACATTCTCTGATAAAATGATACCTCGTATGTATGTGTTTGCTTCTACCATGGAAAACCGGGTTTTTAGTGAGAGCGATTGCAGATTGATTATCAATTCGAATGATAACCCTTTTACATATCTTTCCAGTGATTTCACCAAGTAAATCTTGAAGCCAAATAGCTTGTTTTGCTGCCTCTGTGCCCGCCATAAATTCAGCTTCGCAAGATGATAACGCTACAGTTTCTTGCTTTTGTGAACACCAAGATATTGGACTTCCGCCAAGATAAAACTGATGGTTCTTTGGAACACCTTTTAAACTGAAGATCTCGAAGTATTTGATTTAACTTGTCATTCCAAGCTCTTGGAGCTTGTTTTAATCCATACAATGCTTTCTTGAGTTTGTAAACTTTGCCTTTGCACCCTTTTACTTCGAAACCTTCCGGTTGTGTAACATAAACTGTCTCCTTTAGTTCTCCATGAAGGAATGCTGTTTTGACATCAAGATGATGTATTTCCCATCCATTAGAAGCTGCAAGATTAATAAGAAGGCGAATTGTCTCAATTCGAGCCACAGGCGCAAATACTTCCTCATAATCTATTCCATGTTTTTGCACATATCCCTTGGCGACGAGTCTTGCTTTGTATTTGTTGATGCTACCATCTGAGTTTCTCTTTAGTTTGAACACCCATTTTAAACCAATTGGTTTAATTCCTAGCGGGGCATCTTCGAGGTTCCAGGTTTGGTTCTTTGTTATTGATCGGATTTCATCTTCGCATGCTATTAGCCAAGCCTTCGATTCTTTAGCTTCAGAGAAGTTACGTGGTTCTTCATTTAAGCATAGCGATGGATACTCACTTTCTTCTTCTGCCATCAATACGTAGTCATTGAGGTAACTTGGTTTAACGCTTACTCGTTGTGTTCTTCTTGGAATCAGATGATCTTGATTTTCTTCTGTAGCTTCATCATCTTCTTCGTTATCTGTTTCAATGGTAATGTAATCTTTTTCTGGATTTTGGATGTTGCCTTCATTATTGTTGTGCTCTGTATTTCCCCTGTTTTCCGCTGCTGTCAAACCAGAGCTTCCAAAATCTGAGTTCGATAAAACAGAATTATTTTCTGCATGGGTACTGATATCGACTCCGTGATTACCGAATTCTCCAAGTTCTATACTAAAATCTTCGGTTTCGTTGGTTGTTTTATTCTGTTGATTCCAATCCCAGCCTCTTGACTCATCAAACACAACATCACGACTAACGATTATCTGAAACAGATAATTTGGTATGTTCATGTGTTTTAGAGTGCTTCTTGTCATCTCCAACAATGTCCTATTTCGCCTCTCTACCACTCCATTTTGTTGAGGTGAATATGGAGCTGTTAAGTGCCTTTTTACCCCAGATTTTTCACAGAAATTCTGAAATTCTAAAGATGTAAACTCACCACCTCTATCTGTACGAAAACATTTGATAGCAGCTCCAGTCTCTTGTTCGACTAGTGTCTTGAATTTTCTGAACTTGTCGAATGCTTCTCCCTTTTCCTTTAATAGGATTGTCCACATATAGCGGGAATAGTCATCTATTAAAACAAATATATATCTGTTTCTCGCCGGTGTAGGAGGTGTAATAGGTCCACAAAGATCTCCATGTATAAGTTCAAGCACTTGAGAAGCACGATATTTGGTAACTTGTGGGAATGATCCTCTCGTTTGTTTTCCCAGCAGACACGAAGTACATATTTCTTTTCCAATTACGATTTCAGGGATCCCGACCACTAGTTCCTTCTTTACCATTGATTTCATTGATTCTACTCCAATATGTCCTAATCTAGCATGCCATTTGCTTGAATCACTTGTGGTTATGAGTTGAAAGCACCTTGTATCAATACTTTCTAAGATCACTTTGTATAGTCGATTCTTCGATCTGCTAGCTCTTGTGATCAAGTTTCCTTCTTTGTCGTGTAAAGTAAGATAATCTTCCTTCATCCTAACTTTGCAGCCTGATTCCGTAGCCTGTCCAAGGCTGATAATGTTACTTTTTAGTTCCGGGATAAAGTAGACATTGGTCAAAACTCTCTTCTTTCCATTCTTATTGACAAACATAATTGAACCTTTCCCTTTTATGTCTACTCGAGAATCATCCCCAAATCTGACCTTCCCTGTGATGGATGTATTAATGAATTGGAAGAAATCTCGATTTCCTGTCATATGATTACTAGCCCCGTTATCCAAATACCAGACGTTTTCTCCATCTGCAGAAGTTTCGAAATCCTTTGGTTTTACGTTTTTCTCATTAAGCAGCACTGTTTCATTTGTTTCTACAACCTCATGCATCATAAGTTCATCTGCTTCCTGTGTGTCTGAGTTATTAAATTCCTGAGCTTCCTGTAACTTGAGTAGGCGATCTGGACAACTCGATGCGAAGTGTCCAAACTTATCACATCGGAAACATTCGATTTTGGACAAATCTTTAGTTCCGTTATAACGTCCTCCGCGTCCTCTACCTCTGTAACTTCGTCCTCCTCCTCTATAAAAACCACGTCCTCTACTTCGATTTTCTCCATCAAAAACACGAGTTGGTTGTGTTTCTGATTTTACAAACATAAGTTTGCTTTGGTCTTCACGAGTCTCTTCTTCATCTTCAGCAATACGTTCTTCATATGCTTTAATACGCCCTATAATATCTTCAAAAGGAATTTTCTTAAGATCCAGTAATTGCTCAAGTGAAGCTACCATGTGAATATATTTCTTTCGAGGAAGGCTGTTAAGAAATTTCTGAACTATTTTGGGTTCTTTTATTTCTTCTCCTAACGCTGCTGCTCTTGACGTTATTTCGGTTAGTTTACCAACGAATTCATCAATTTTCTCTGTTTCTTTCATCCTAAGTCGATCGAACTCAGCCATTAACGTCTGTAGTCTCGCTTCTTTGACACGATCTGCTCCAACGTTTCGTAGTTTTATAGCGTCCCATACTTTCTTTGCAGTTTCTAGTTTTCCGACCTGCAGAATGAGAGCTTCCGGAATTGATTCGAACAACAGTGCTGTTGCTAAGTCGTTTCTGTCTCCATCGTCTTCTCCTTTTTCAATGGCCTCCCATACCTTATTCACTTTAAGCAAGGTCTTCATCCTAATGGCCCAAACAGTATAATTACTGGAATTGAGCATCGGACATTTGATTGAGGAAGCTCCTCCTTCCTTCTTCAGCCCGGACGTTGATGGTTTCTTCTCATCACCGCTCATCTTGTATCTCTTGATTTACACAAGCTCTGATACCAATATGATGTTTTAAGAGAAACAAAGATTAAAGAATTACTCTCTTTATTGCTTAAGAAACTCTCTCAAAACTTAAGCTCTCTTTTATCTCTCACAAATTGATTATGATGCTACATACCAGCATCTATATATATACAAAGAAAGGAGGTGAATCCGATTCCTAAAAGGAATCCTACATAATTAGATAACTCCTAATTCTAAATGTATATTTAGCTTATCTCCTAAATATACTCCGATTCCTTATCCTCTTTAATATTGGCTTCAAGCTTAAGCCAACATCCTCCACCACCCAGCCACACTCGCCTCTCCATCATAATTCTTGATCCATCCACCAGCAAATTATTGCAGCAACCCCACCGCCAATACCACTAGAGCCACCACCAACATATGATCGTAGCCACCGGCGAGACCATCCTGAGTTTTCTCTCTCCTCCCTCGCGCAAGCCACTGTAGCCACCCCCAACAGCCTCGATTTCTCTATCTACCCTCATTTTCTCTCTTATCAAGCATCTTATGTCCTTATCCCCTAGTGGCCGGAAAAATAAATCAAAACGAAAA
Source organism: Tetragonia tetragonoides (assembly GCA_038025085.1). Classification (NCBI taxonomy): domain Eukaryota; kingdom Viridiplantae; phylum Streptophyta; class Magnoliopsida; order Caryophyllales; family Aizoaceae; genus Tetragonia; species Tetragonia tetragonoides. The sequence goes on along the minus strand of CM076151.1, from coordinate 32,360,082 downwards.
ATATTGAAATTGGCTATTGATGAACCGGAAATGTTGAGGGGAATCTAACTAAACTAGTTTTGTTAATTAATTATCAAGTTTAAAGCCATCAAGTTCCATTGAAATACATGGGGAGTTTGATGAGAGAGAGAAAAGAAGAAGGCTCTCGAATCTCGATGAAACGATGGGAAAGAAATAATAATGAAAGAAATAGGAAGGGGCAACGTGACAAAACTACCCCAATTTGTTCATAAATTACAAAAACGCTATCATGGTCCATCCAACTTGGATGGACATATGTCCATATAAAAAGAATTTGAGTCACCAACTTTTCCCACACCCCAATTTGCCTCTCTTCCCTCTGAATATCACTTCCCCCTTCCTTTTCTTCACCAGAGAGAGGAGAGAGAGAGGGGGAGAGATGAGCAGTGGTACAGGCAACAGATTCGAGAAAACGTTTTCAAGGAAGAAGAAAGAGAGCACCAAGGCGGTGAAAGCTGATAATGAGATTAACAAAAAGGAAAACGATGGAGACCAACTGGTAATAGCACTAGCATCACAAACCAAAAAACTAAAATCCCAAAACAACAATGGTGACAAATCCAACAAAACTCCCAAAAAGGGAACAACACAAAAACCCATCAGCAACAACAACAACAGCAACAAGAAAAGTACCTCTAAGCCCAAGCAAGAGAATGAGAAGAATAAGAAGAAGAAAGTGAGTGATTCTCCAAAACCGAAGCAAAAACAGCAAAATCAAGTGAAACCCATGATTCAGAATGAAGGGAAAGAGAAAACCCAGAAACAGAAAAGGAAGGCAGAAGAAAATGGGGGAGGTGAGAGAGAGAAAAATGAGAGTGTAAAGAGATCAAAGAAGGAGACAACCACAATTAAAAAGACTAAGAATTCAAAGAAGGGAAAAGAGGTGATGGTTAAAGAAGAGAGTGCTGAGTGTACCTTTCCTGCTAACAGAATTGCAAGGATTGTTAAGAGTGAGGGCTCTGATTATCGTCTCAGTCAAGAGGCTGTTTTTCTTATCAACAAAGCTGCGGTATACACACACATACTCTCTTTTATTGCATTTATTGAACTTGGGATTTTCTGGAATAGGAGTTATGTTTGTTCAGATACTGAAATTTGATATGGGTTTTTCTGCATTTGTCAAATTTGATTTGAATTTTAGTCTGATTTTCTTAAGGTTTGCTTTGTGTTAGTTGGATGTATTATACATATAATGTTAGTTGGTCTAGGTTTATAAAATTGATTTTGCAACCTGGGTCTCATTTATACAAAGCCTGTCCTTGGATTAATATACTGTTTGGTGGTCTAGCATTATAGATTGATTTTGCTGCCTGGGTCTTATTTACACAAGCCTGTCCTTGGTTTAATGATTGCTGGTCTAGCATTATATATTGATATTGCAACCTGGGTCTCATTTATACAAGCCTGTCCTTGGTTTAGAGGAAAATAGGTTTTGGAGGTTTGGTTTACTTTGTTTGCACATGGATTAATTCAAGGTCATTTTGATGGTTTTAGATAGTGCATGAGCCCAGACAGCAATATTTCCTTGTATTCACTTTGAGGTTGTTGATGATACCCAGAAATAAACGTAGTCGGCCAAAAATTGAGGTGTTATTTCTCAATGGCTGGATATTTAAGTAAAGCCCTTGGTACAGGATAGGATTGTGAGTGTTTTAAGGATGGTGGTATTGTAAGAGGGAATTGGGCTGTTACTAAAGAAAGTTACTTTTGGCTTCAATTTGAGTCTAATTAACACATGCAAAGAAATGGGTGGAAGATCTTGAGCCTAGTCTCTGTGAAGTATTGATAACAACCAATGTGGAGGTTGCTCAAATCTTCAAATACGAAGTAGTGATGTAAAAGTATTGATGTTGTGTCAGCCTAGCTTACTCGGACTCTTCGTTTCAAAGAAAGTAACCGTGTCGGATATTTGAATACTAGGATACGATGATACTCGTATACTTCAATCTGTATCAAAAAACATGAAAACATTCATAAAATAGAGGGGTCTGGATGTCCGATCCTTGGATCCACACTTCCACAGCCGAAGCTGATCCTCGAAGCCCAAGTATGAAAAACATAGTTGTCAACTGGCTGAACCGAAAGAAGAGGGATCTAAATAAAATATGGAAAAGGGTGAAAGGTAGATGGTGGCAAGGAACTTCTGGCATAGTTGAGTAGTAGAGGAAGACTCTTGAGGAAATTGCAGCTAAGGCAGATAAGAATGGGTGAATGACTGAAGGATGCTGATCATTGACTAATGCTTTGTTGGATGGGCTACCATGTGTCATAGATAATTCATAAATATCTATGCACCTTTTGTCGTTAACTAACAATTCCTAGCATTTGTTTAGGATAGGCCTATAACTGATCTTTGAAAAATTTGTGGAATCCATTTCGTGGTTTAGCTAGGGTAATAGTTCCTCACTGGTTTAAGTTGTCTATACCTGTAAAATATAGGTGAATGTAAAAATTAATGCTCCAAGTTTAAATGTATGACAGACTGACAGTGAGATATTTGCATGTTGTCGGTGTGGTAAGGTAAAAGTTATACATATTCTATTCCTTTTCCCCTTATGGAGGCCGCTTATTCTTTTTCTCTATCACGCAATATTTGCCTTGGTTTAATTTATTATTATTATTAACAGTCCATTTTCGTTTATCTGAAAGAAAACCATGAAGGTGAAGATCAATCCTTGAAGGCCTTTTAGTATTGACATTTATTCAACATCAGCCTTACGACCTTGTACTGTTGACACTCCCTCTCTACCGTGTGCTCTCCACAGTACTCCTTACTTAGGAAACTGGTAAACCTTCTGTTTGCTATCCATTGATTTCTGATCAGTCCAAGGGGGTTGATGGGTAACATATGAAAATGACAGCTTGTGACGTAGTTGTCCCACTGAGCATTGCTGGCCGGCCCCTAAATCTGGATTTGAGTAATCTCTAGTTTTAGCACCGCCACGGATTGATATACCTGTTCTCTTGATTTAACGAACATAGCAGTGACAGTACTTTCACTACAGTAGATAAAATCATGTTGTAGCTTCAAGTGCTGTAGTACTTTAACTTGATTGCTGCAAATTAGCATTCTAAACTGCTGCCCTTTCTTTGAGAATATGAGCCCCAGGTTTCATGCACAAGATATGTACTCTTCTGTGCTTCTCTATATCATCTATGAGATGTTTAAAGATAACTTTCATATCTTGTTGGTTGTTTTGATGGCTGTTATTCAAGGATAGGGTAGCATACGAGAAAATTGTTTCCATTATATTCGTTCAGATAATTTTCACGCTTCCACTATTCTCTTCTAAAATCCATAACATAGCTATAACAATGCTTCGGCATCTGATGGCCAATGTTCTTCTCTATTAGTACGTTTGAAGATTAATAGCTTTATTAAGGTCTTGCTGTAGAGGTTGCAATGACAATTTATGCAATTGTTCTTGGCCATCTAGACGCTCCCAAGTTTACAAATATCTCCATACACTGTAAAGGCCCACCTAAATTCTTTTGCAGCCCAATTTTATTGGGTCAAATAGTAGCTACTTGGCTACACTCAGGTATAGCCAAGAATTTGCCTGGATTCGGTAAGCGGTGAGCCACAAAAGCCTCTATGTGATCGATTATGTTCCTTCAATCCCACTGCATCGGTGCATCCAAGATTTAGGGAGTGTTGTTCTAGAAAGAGGAAAATAAGGACACAAAGAAAGAATAGAAAAAAGGGGCAGAAAATTTTGACTATTCTGCTTTTGAAGCTTAGGTTTTTGTTGTAGGGATCTTTCTGGAACTGGATATCTTAAGCCAGCGGTTATAATTGAATGATTACAATGTCATAAATAAAAGATCACTCGATTCCTATAATTTAGCATGATCAGGGCCTATTTGGGATGATTCAGAGAAAAGTAGCAAGTGCTTTAAGATTGTTATTGTAGGGGCAAAGTCAATACACATATGAAGTATGTAGCGGCCCCTTCTTTACCCCTCCCCCCTTTTGAGGGGAAAGGGGTGGGGAAGGCTACATTTCATAGGTTGTCTTATTCCTAATACATATTTCTGTTATCATTGGTTTCTTTTATTTGTTGCAGGAAAAGTTTATCGAGTTGTTCTCGGAAGATGCCTATGATTTTGCTGTTCAAGATAAAAAGAGCTTTGTTGCCTACAAACACTTATGTAAGACCTCTTTCGTATGATGTCTTGTTGCTGCAATTTCATGTTAACAACCCATAGAAACAATTCTCTCTGAAGCAACAGCGCCTTGGAATTATATTTACCTGCTTATTGGACAAATATTACATTGTAGCTGCAAGCCTGCAATGCAACAAAGAAGCAGTATAGATAAAATTAGCCAGAAATCTAGTTGCCACTTGTTTGGGAGTGCTGAAAGAAGCTTTTGAGTTCGCAATATCTATGTTGTAAGAATATAACTGCTGATCCATTGAAAGCTTCTCAGGTGTTTAGTGCTGTTAGGCTGGAAGTCCTAAGGGTGTCATTGCTTACTGTCTCATTGTCTATATGAATTCATCAATATTTCTACTTAATATAAAAAATGGTTAGACCATCAAATATTTCATCTCATGTGTTGCTTCAGCGGATGATATTTCATATTGAAGAAAGAGTCCCTATTATATCATTATCCCAGTGCATTCCATGACGTACGCAGAGAGGCTCTTTGTGCTGGACCCTTAAATGCATTGACTAGTTGCACCTTCACAGGAAACAAGAAGTGCATGATAGTTTAATGAGCTATTTTGCTAAGTTCGTGCCTTCTTGATAATCTGAGGCTGAAAATTTGCCAATAGTCAGCGCCATTGGAATGGATCATAAGTAAGAGTCATTATTAGTGGCAATGTTTCAGCATTGCATCATTAAAGTTTCCAAAAAAAAAAAGTTTCGTATAACTGTGCTCTACTACTACTTAATTGTGGATTGTGGTGAAGTAGTACTGAAGAAGGCTAGTCAATGCTTTCCCAATCAAGGGCTAAGGTTGCGTCCATTTGAGTTACCCCACCCTAAAACCATGATATCTTGGAGCCATGTCAGAGCCACTAGGTTGGTGTATGGTATGTAGAATATTCCTTGAGAAAAATAAAACTGTACAAACCTCATTTAGGTGATAGGTAATCACTTACTTTCACCATTATGCAGTAAAACAACATAAAAAGTTAAAAACCTCACACCCTCCCCCTCCCCTGGTAACTCGGTAAGTTGAAGCATGTGACCACTGACCAGTATTACAACGAAAATCTAGACGTAAATGTGCCTGAATGCTGCCATTATAATTTTTGCTGCTTGAGGAGGTCATGGGGCTAAGGTGTGCAATTTTCTTACTGTTAGGTGTTAGGATTCTCATTGAATCATCTTTCATTCTTTCTCTAGTTATGTAATTCATAGTTGTCTCTTGCTAGTTGGAGTGAGGAACTGTGGACCATCTTGTATTATGTTTTACTCTGACTCTCGAGAAGTGCTTGACTTGTTAGAAGTCTCTGAAATGACCGTCGGTCTGTTTTTGGGTTTTTCTATTATATTTAAGGATCATACCTGAGGACATAAGTCCATTAGAATTAGAATGTTGGATACATGTTTGAGAAGTAGTTGGAGTAACAACTTTTTACTCGTGGGCCCGTGGTAGTTGCGCCCTATCAAATTCTCCTACCTAATAACTCTGAGGAGTCTCGTATCGTATGTGGTACCTGCCTCTGTATTCTCCATCATAGAATTTTAGATGAGGATTTTCAAATAAATTATGGAAATCATTAAGGTTCTACAATATGCTAGCTGGAGCTGTATATATACATAGAAAACTAAGAGTTACTAATGGCTGACACAAATCAAGTTGCCTGAAGTAACAGTGAAGGAAGTGAAGGAATGTTTGTTCTTCCGATGATGACGTGCCTTGTGTTCGTGGTAGAAAGTAGTGGTTCTCAGCTCATAGCCTTATATATGTGGATCCCTTTGTGTTACCTCAAGTAGATAAGTTATAATATTTTGATTAGCTTCACTACAAAACCTTCTATGACTTGATATTAAGTATTTGAGTCACTACAAAACCCCCTATGACTTAATATTACGTATCTTAGTCACTACAGAATCCCCCATGAGTTGATCTTAAGTATCTGAGTTGTTGAATGCGCAACCTAAATGATATTAATTGCTACAGAAGAAAGATAACTGGGTTCTAGAGAATGCCAGCTGAAACTATACTGCTGATGAACTGTAGGTTGCCAGCTCGAGTTGTTAGGATCCTGACCCGCATCACTGGAGAAAAATTAGTTTCAACATCTTGCTTGGTGTTCATAACATGTTCATAACAAGTGCATGTCTTTTTGGTGTCCATAACATAAGACAACCTTACTAGCTACTAGATTTTTAAGCTAGCTGCTAAAAGTTGGTGAAGCAGTCATTTTGCACAACGTCTATTGTTTCAAATTCTATGTATCACGTGCATAGGGCTTAGATACAGTTCTCCCCTCCACCTTTTACCAGCCGACTCTTAAGCATTCTGAACTCTTAACCCTCCTGGAGTCCTGGTGATCTCTGTGCTAACATGCATGTAGCAGGTGTGTGTGTGTTATACTGCCGGTGTGCATTATTTGACCATGGTCTTATAAGAATGTAAAACATACCTGTGTTTCCATAGGGAGTTAGGGACACAGCCTTTACTAATGTTGCCTGTTTATGCGAGTTAAGTAGAAGTGCCATGGAATATGGCAATGCCAACATCTAATGAATTATTTTGTCTTGTTCAGCTTCAGCTGTCAGCAAAGAGAAGAGGCTCGACTTTCTTTCAGGTATTTTAAACCCTCCCCTGTCTTGACTTTTGGCAATTATGGACTTTAAGGTGGTTTAGGGAGTGAGAGACTCTTCTAAATATGAGGCTGAAGTCCAAGGTTGCAAAAATAAATAAATTAGGGATGTCCCTCCCCTCCCCTCCTTTCAGTGACCTGTTAACCTCTCAAAAGTCTTTTCTTCTGTATTTCTTAAAGAACTTTTATTTGCTTTGAATCACAGATTTTGTTCCTGAGAAAGTAGCAGCTGAGAAGGCATTGGCTGAAAGAAAGCCTGCAGAGACATTACCAGGCTAGCATCTTGAAGTTTACCTGATGTTTACGAGTGAATATTGGTAGTGTTGGCCTGGCAAGTCTCGCGTCTTGTTTTCTGCTAACCCGAGGTTTCAAACTGTACAAAACTCTATGCAGGGGAGATGATTTTGTTTTTTGGCAGAGGGGTTAGATTAAGTTTTTCATATATGAGTGCAGAAATAGTTGAGCTTTGTTGCCTCACCAAGTTGTATGCTTCTCCATAGCTAGTGGTAGTCAAGCAGGGTCGGCATGAATCTTGTTTAAAAATTAGGCGGCCTGGTAAGGTATATATTAATAGGGTCAACACTCAAAAGTCTCTTGAGCTCCTTTTTGTACGTTGCAGATGGCAGAAACATGTTTTTCTACTATTACAACTTAGGCATTTTCATCAAAGAGCTTTGTTGGAGAGGGGTTTTTATTATGTCGCATCACCATCTCACAAATCTTTCCCCTATAAACTTCTTACAAATATCTTTCTCCCATTGAAAAAAACCTGTTAGATTGTTTCCTATGAGACAAACCACTTATCCCATTAAAGGAAATCTCTTCCAACTTTTATATGGGGTCCACTCTCATATCTGACCTTTTATTTACTTCAACCATCGTAAATTCGTAATAATGTCACTAGAAATTTATTTATTCAACAAAATAAATCTATTATTATTGAAATATTTTATTGATATTTAATACTTATTACAAATTTTGGTTTATTTATCTTTGGTAAATTTGTGTTGTATTTTTATTTTATCTAACTAGTCTTATATAGTTATATTTGTTAGCAAAAAAAATAATCTTACAATAATCATGAAATATAAAACATAAAGGAACAACAACGTTAGAAAAATTAATAAGGAAAAGTAGACGTGAATAATCTCACATTTGGTCGGTCGTACAAATTACAAGAATAATCCCACAAATGATTTTTGCTTAGAATAATCCCAAACATTAACGACGTTAACGCGGGTGGGTTTAATGAAGACGGAGTTAGCATTCCGTTAACTCATCTATCTTCACAAGTCATCCTTCTCTCTCCTCTCTATTACCGCCATTGATGGTGAAAGACAAAGCTCGATGGCGAGGAAAATTGAGCTCGACGCAAGTGACAATCTTTCTCTCTCCTCGTACCTCCCAAGTTAAAATTTTTATTATGAATTCAAATGCAAGTTTTCTGAATTTTGAGTATTTGTTTTGTTTTGTTTTCTAGCCTTCTAGGTAATTGCCAAAGGACATAGAATAGCATTTTATTGGGCATTTGCATACCAACAAAGTTAAATCGCTCTTGGGTAGGAAAAGAGCCCAGATTTTGGTTTTGTTGCTTCGTTTAATTTGTGGTATTGCTGATATTGGAATTAATTTCTCATGGATGTGTTGTTAATTATGGGTTTTCTTTTGTTAAATCTCAATGTTAAATCATACCCCCCCCCCCAAAAAAAATCAATGTTAAATCTCAATGGCCACTATCGCTAGCGTCGAGCTTGATTTTCGCCGCCATCGAGCTTCGCTTTTCGCCATTAATGGCGGTAATAAAGAGGAGAGAGAAGGGTGAGTGGTGAAGATGGAGGAGTTAATGAAATGTTAATTCCGTATTCATTTAATCCACCAGCGTTAATGTCGTTAATGTTTGAGATTATTCTGGGGTAAAGTCATTTGTGGGATTATTCTTGTAGGATCGCCCAAATGTGAGATTATTCACATCTATTTTTCCAAAAAAATATTACACTAATAAATTGATAAGCATAAATAAACAAAGTACATGAATAAACACAGATCGGACATGGTTGAAATACAAAAATTAGACGAGTTAATCGGAATCGACTTCGTATCTTAAGCGTACCCATATGTGTGCTACACAAAGTCTGCTCGAAACTTGTGGTAAGTGTTTTTGTCACGTAGTTCCGAATACATTTGAATGTTTGCCTCCAATCATCGAGGGACCCCTTCCCTAAGCGGTAAATGAGTATTACCTTCTTCATCTTCCCAATGCTTCATCTCTTTCATCATCAATATGATGCAAGCAGACATTATCTCACTCAAATTGTTCCCGTATCAAAATTGTAGGGGGCCACGTATGACTGCCCAACAAGAATGTAGCATTCCAAACGCTCGCTCAGTTTTTTTTTGAGGACTCTTTGCTTTTGTTTGAACTTCTTCCTGGATCTTCAGGATGACCAAAATAATTAACTATTTTAACCTATTCAGGATAAATACCAACAGATAGATAATATTATTTCCTGTATGTTGCTTGATTTATCATAAATTGAACATCAGGAGTGGTACCCTGCAAAACGTCATTGAGAAATGAAGATTAGTTGAATACATTGATATAGGTGTTTGATCCGCGATACTGAAAACGCATGCCATATTCACAGGTCATGTGAGACGACTTCTTTGAGCATGATGCTCGGTACTCCATGATAACTTGAGTGAATTGATCTTTCCATGCAACGAGACAATTTCTTCATTCCAAATGCATATAGTCCAAGCTTCCGAGCATGTAACACCCCGAATTTCTGTCTAATTTAAAACCATTTAAAATTATGAGTTGCCGCGGAAAAACCATAGAAATTCGAAGCGTCACTGCCGTAATTAATGTTCAAATTAAATACAAGGCTAGAAAGAAAACAAATGTTATATATCCCAAACACACGTACTAGATAATTAAATAAACAAGTATATTTTCCAACTAGACTTAAAACAAATAATCCAAATGAAATAGAAATAATAAACTATTAATTATCATGCAAGAGAATGAATCTCATTACAAATATAAAATCCCAATAGTAAAAGAAGTTTCAGCTAAACATTAAAAATAAATGTTCTTAGAAGATTTACATTCTTCTTGGTTTGCCTTCACTATCTCTACTCCTCGAGCTACAATCCTGTCAATCTACTCCCCCATATAGACAAATTCCATATAGGTTCATCATAGACCCACCACTGAAGAGAAATGGACAACAAACACAAGTAAAAAGAAAAACAACCTATCACATATAGGTTTCTACTTTCAAAGAGCGAAAATTTAGCACATTAAGGAGTCTGATGAGAACTGTAAATATTTTCTTGCTAGAGTGGCTGAAAATAGAGCTAAACAAAGAGTTGAATCTATCACTGATAATAATGGTGTTCTGCAGACTGATCCTAGAGGTGTTATCGATGATTTTGTTGACTTCTTTCAAGGTCTTATTGGTACCGAGTTTCGCTCAACATTTTGACGACACAGTTGTCGAGTCTGGTCCTGTTCTTGATCCTGCAGTAGCTTCTCATCTGATTAGAGATGTCTCCCACTGTGAGATTAAAGAAGCGCTTTTCTCCATTCAAGATGACAAGAGCCCTTGCCCAAATGGCTTCACTTCGGGATTTTATAAAAAGGCATGGAACATAATTGGATCTCACATATGTGATGCTGTCCGGGACTTCTTCAAAACTGGCGAGCTTCTCAAGGAAATTAACGCAACTTTTATCATCCTTGTTCCTAAATGCGAGGTTCCGCAAAATGTTACTGAATTCAGGCCTATTGCATGTTGTTCAGTTCTTTATAAGACCATCACCAAAGTTATTGCAAATAGAATGGAGGGCTGCATGATCTCTTTAGTTGGCAAAGAGCAAGCTGCGTTTGTTAAGGGGAGGGTCCTATTTGACAATGTTCTCTTAGCTCATGAGCTTGCCAAACATTATGGAAGAAAGCACATTTCTCCTCGTGCTATCATAAGATCGATATCCGGAAGGCTTTTGATACATTAAACTGGGATTTTCTTCAGAAAGTTCTCATCTACTATGGCTTCCCTCTTTCCTTTATCAATTGGATTATGACTTGCATTGGATCTTCTAAATTCTCTGTTTATGTTAATGGCTCGCCAAGGGTTTTTTATGATGGTAAACGAGGACTAAGGCAGGGAGATCCACTTTCTCCCTACCTTTTTGTACTCAGCATGGAAGTTTTCTCTAGAATGCTTCGGAAAGCTAGCCCACTGAAGCAGATTGCATCCCACCCGAAGTGCTCTAGGCTTGGGATCACTCACCTTACTTTTGCCGATGATCTCCTTATTTTCACGAAGGGAGATTGTAAGTCAGTCTTAGCTGCAGTTCACTGTTTGGAAGAGTTTGCAGAGATGTCGGGGCTTTTTGCTAATCCTACCAAGACAAACATCTTCTTTGGTGGTGTCACAAATCCTGTCAAGCATGATATCATTCAGAAAACCGGCTTCAAAGAGGGTGACCTCCCTATCAGATACTTGGGCATTCCACTCAATTCAGCTAGGATTACTATTGCTATGTGCAGGCCTATGATTGACTCAATCACAAGAAAGCTTCAGCACTGGTCTAATCAGCTTCTGTCTTATGCTGGTAAGATCCAACTCATCAATTCTGTGATCTTTGGCATTCAAAACTTCTGGGGCTCTGCCTTCCTCCTACCTCAGGATGTCCTCGTAAGTATTGAAAAGCTCTGCAGAAATTTTATTTGGGGTTGCAATGGAGATAAAAGAAGACTTGTTTTCATGAGTTGGAAAAACATGTGTAGAAATAAACGTGACGGGGCTTTAGCATTAAAGAAGCCCTTGAATGGAATAGGGCTCTTGTCCTCAAGTGGGTAAATAAACTACATTTCCAATATGGCTCTCTATGGTATGACTGGATACAAAAGTACTATTTGAAGCAGAGTGATATTTGGAATGTAGAGAGCAAACCTGTGGACTCTTGGATTTGGAAAAGAATCCTTCAGCTAAGGGATCTTTTTGTTCAAAAAGCTGGAAGTGTACTTCAAGCTGAGCACCTCCTTTCTGACTGGAAAAAAGGTGTCAACATCTGTATGGGTAAAGCCTATGATTTTTTCATGGAACCTCACAATCCATGCTTCTGGTTTAGAACTGTTTGGGATTCATCTGCCCTGCCAAAGCACAAAGTTACTGCTTGTATGGCAGTAAACCACGCCCTTGCTACCATTGACAATCTTTGTAAAAGAGGGATCTCGCTGGTTAACAGATGTGCTCTTTGTGAATCTGACAATGAATCATGCAAACACCTTTTCATCTCCTGTTCATTCAGTAAACAAGTCTGGCAACAACTTCTCACATGGCTAGGTCTTGGTAGAAGGTGCAGTAGCCTTAATCATGAGTTGCGCTGGTTTCAAAAGTATAACAGAGGTAGACAGTGGGAGCAACGAAGAAGACGTGCTACACTGGTTGCTGCAATCTATGAATTGTGGCTCGAGAGAAACACCAGAATCTTTAGAGGGGAAAAGCGGTCCATCCAGCAACTCATTCGGGCTGTTCAGTACAGTGTCAGTGTACGCATGCTGACTATCCAGGATAAATCTTTCAATGATGCTGAAAAAATTGATAGATTACTTGGTCTTTTAAAAATATGTGATCTGCTGTAATTCCTGCCTAGTCTCTATTCCTTGGTTTTTTTTTCATAGGTTATTCTTTGATTTGAATGCCTGGTATGATGTATCTTGGATATTTTTGCTGATATCCTTGTATTTTTTTTGATCCGAGGGTGTCACACCGGTATCCCTTTGTAGAATGGAATGAAAAGCTTACCATTTTCCAAAAAAAAAAAGAAAGAAAAACAACCAATCAGGTACGCTGAGAAAGTCATAACCACATAATCCATTTCAATCTCCAAGTTAAGTCCATATGCTTAATCCAATAAATATAGTAATCATACTTTAAGAAAAATAAAGACAACATGCTTTAAACTTAAAGACACAATAATCACCAAATAATAAATCTCATTATTTATTATTATCCATTAGCCAAGTTCATTAGAGAGAAGAGAATCGCATGAATTGTCAAACCAACTGCAGTCGATTCAATAGGATCTTAGTCCCGTGCACAATGGCAAAAGAGGGATCAACCGTCCCAGAGTATAGATGACTCCCGAAGTACTTCTAGTGTTCCTTAGTATGCATACCCTCCTTCGACCCTAAAGTGTACCGGAAGAACTGTTCCGGAGAACCACTCGCCCAATTACTCAGTATGGATACAAGATTTCCAAAACATTGAGGCCATAACCAATGGAACCACTCAACGTAACAAGTGACAAATTCTCATTCGCATCCTTCGGTGGATCCATTACCAAAGAAGTCTTAACTCTCAATTCAATTTAATATGGTGATCACATAACAAGTAATACACATAATCTTGGCACTCAAGTAACACAATATGGTTACAAATTTCCGATGGCATATTACATGAATGGCATCTAGGCCTCAATTCAAAACCACCTAATTCAATAGTCAAAGTTCATTTCAACTTATTCAAGTAACATGCTTCTAACATGATTCACATGCTTACTAACATGATACTAAAAATAGCAATTTCAAACTATATTCCAATTGAATAATTATTAACATAATTTTCGTTTAATAAACCAATAATAAAACATGCATCTCTTCACATGAATATTAACAAGTAGACATTGCTACACAAATTGAATTTTCAACGTAATACATGCATTCACTAACATATAATTCTATACGAATTATCACAAGGAAATAAACATTAATTATCCCTTTTCAAAATACTCACAAGTCCAAATATGAATTCACATTCTCAATCAATACTAGACAAATGAATACGAAACCCAATAGACATGAATTACGACAAAGAAATTTCATAATTCATCTAGACATGAGTTACCTTTAAAATAAGGCAAGTCAAACAAGCAAACAACGTAAGCTCCTTACGTTTCAAGCGCTGTCAACGGGCCCTAACAAGTCCACAATACAACAATAGTCAATACCTTGACTTCTAAACCACTTTATTAAACTTTAAAGATTATTTAGTACCCTTAATTAAATTAATTAAGTTGCTGGAATTTTAGTTACTCATGTATGCTCAAAGTTTCCAAAAACAATTTACATAAACCAAATTAGGAAACTTTCCAAAACCGTAAAAGCAAGTCAACAAGTCAAACTAGTCAACCACCATCACCAACATCAAACACCACCGCTGACCACCGTCCAGCGGCGGCGGCGGCCGTGACAGCTATCCTGCGGCTGCGTACGGTCCAGCCGTGCGCTGTACACGGCCTGGCCGTGTACGGCCAGCCGGACACCCTTTTTTTTTTTTTTTTTTTTTTGTTAACAAATTTAACAAACCCTATTCTAACTAAATCTAAAATTGATAAATTTTCAGATTTAATTTACAAAGATCTAACCTTTTGAACTCAAACTTGATTCAATTTCAATAAAACAACAAACCAAACCCTAATTATGATCCTATCATGCAAAAGCAATAGAATCTAGCAAACCTTAGGGAAAACTAAATTAGGATTTACTCATACAGAACTAGGGTTCATAAAACTCATACTTGAATCAATCTAAAAGCTTTTAATAATCAAATAAAACAAGTTTAGAACACTTACTTGAAAATCACGGATTAAAACTGAGCAAAGATCAATTGTGAAAGAGTGAAGAGTTTTCTCTTTCTTTTGCTCCTGGGTGTCGTGCGTTTGAGAGTGAGAGAGTCTTTTTTTTGTTTTTTTTTTTTGAATTGGTAAAATCAGTTGAGTTTGGAAGATGAGTGTATTTAGGAGCCCAAATACACTCCTTCTTTAACTCAACTTATTCTTTCCTAAAATCTCTCCTAACTTCACTCCACTAACCAAAATTTTAAATAAAATTTTGAAATAAAAAATCAGAATTTCCACCCCTATTTTCGGCTAGGGTGGCTGAAAATAAGGCTCAGTGGAGCCTTAAAGTTTTCGGCCACTTTCGAAAATTATAGAAATATTTGTTTCGGCCCAATTAACATTTTAATTAAATTAAATCCAAAACCAACCCAATACTAATTAGGCACTTTAAATATTTATGACCCCAATAAATTTATTAAATACGAAATAACATTTTCTTTTTAAGTAATTATTATTCTAAAATGAATAATAATATGGGGTATTACAGATAGGGATGGCAATGGATCGGATATGGAGCGGGTGGAGCCATATCCATATCCATATCCATTTATTTGGGCTCCATCCATATCCATATCCATATCAATTTACCTCAATTTTATCCGTCCATTTAGATATCCGTGGATATGACGGGTAAATGGATGTCCATTGGATTTCAGGTTCACATTTTCGTTAAGGAAAATATTTCACATTCCGCGCCAAAAATCGACTTAGAAATGAATTCGAAAATCATTACAAGTACACTTAAGTACTTAAACCAATACAAGTAATTATTCCAAAAAAAAAAGGAGATACAACACTAATTGAAGTTGTTTAACACTAATCAGCTATGTTCCTTGCACTTGTTGGTTGCCAGATGCCTCATTCAGACCTCACAAAATCACAATTCAAAAGTTCCAGCTCATGTAGACATCATTGCCTTCAAACTAAGGAGAAAACAGAAAAGAAAAAATAAATATATTAGTTCCTCACATATTCAAGATGACTTATCAGTTTATCTAATAAAACAATTACCTCGTCAGTAACCCCACTGGTACATGATTCCTCATTGTCTGTATCCTCAAGCACAGTAGCATAAGCAAAAGAATTTTTTATAGGGGAAGCTACAAGTAAAATTAAAGACGAAACTTATTAGTTTGAGATGAAAAGCTTCTACCTTCCAAAATATAAATCATATGAATATATAATAAAGAAGTGAAATATCTAAGGGAATAAGTTACCTGAAGAATTTCCTGCCATCCAATTCTAAAGACACATTAATGCTTCTACTGTATTTGAATGTAGTCTAGACCGATGAGGACTTAAAACCCTACCACCAGTGCTAAAAGCACTCTCTGAAGCAACACTAGAAACAGGTATAGCCAACAGGTCTTTGGCGATCTCCCGTAGAGTTGGGTACGCCATGTTATTCTTCCAAAAGCCAAGGACATCAAAGCGAAAATCATCAGGTAATACATCATCCTCTAGGTAACGATCCAACTCAGCAGTGACATTCATCCTTCTTTTTTTGTTTTGCTGCTTATGTATGGCAAATAGATGTCGAGAATTAGGCACAGGAATACCGCCATGAGATGAGCCAGGGTGTTTTCCAAGTGAACCAGATTGTGTGGATGGTTGAGGTACTTGAGGATGGGTAGCATAACACTCATTGGTCTTATCTTTGTACTCAATTATCAAATCAGAAAGCAAACTCCTAACCCTTTGAATTTCTTTTTGAGCAGCTCCCTTGTATATATGTTTGAAGTAAAATTCCACACAGTCCACCTTGGATTTAGGGTCCAAAATGGTAGCCACTGCCAAAATACCGTTTATAGTTAACCAATACTTGTCAAATTTTAATTTCATTTTTTCCGCCATTTCTCCTAATTTGTCAACCTCATTATCCACCCAAGTTGTCACTTTCATTTTGATTTCACAAATTTCACGGAAATACAAATTGGATGTAGGATAATATTTTCCTGAAAACAACTCAGAGGCCTTGTAGAACACTTCCAGCTTGTCACAAACTTTTCTAGCCAACTCCCACTCCTTTTCAGAAGGCACATTAATCTTAACTTGCTTGTTCAATTTCTTGAGTTTTGCAAAAACTTCAATGTAAGGAAAAGCGGTCTCAAGCATTAGGTAAGTGGAGTTCCACCTAGTCTTACAATCAAGAATAAGTCTTTTAGCTGAAGAAATCTTACAAGATCTCGCTGCATCTTCAAATTTTTCAAGCCTTTTTGGGGTGGCTATCCAAAATGCAACATTCTCACGAATTTTATGAATTTGTTCATTAATGACATCCAAACCATCTCTAACAATTAGGTTAAGAATATGTGCCCAACAACGCATGTGTAAGAAATCCCCATTCAACATAAGAGAGGACGCGTCAAATTTCACAGTAACAATATCCATCATTGCATCATTTGTACTACAATTATCCAGAATCACAGATGAAATCTTATTTTCCAATCCATATTTGTAGAAACTGTCCATCAAAATATTTGCAAGAACCTCCTTTGTATGTGGACAAGGCACATAAGCAAACCTATCAAGTATAAATTTACAACACAATAAAATTGCCAGCATACAATGTAAAAACAGCAAGAAAAAGTGTAGCATAAGATCACTTACCTCAGTGTTCGGTTTCGCAATATCCAATCACTATCAATAAAATGCGCAGTTACAGCCATGTATCCTTTCTTCTGGTTTGTAGCTGTCCACATATCTGTAGTAATAGCAACTCGACCATCATGATTCTCCAAGAACTTCTTCAAAGCCACTGTTTCAGATGCGAACGTCTTTAAAATATCACTTCTCAATGTGTTCCGGCTTATCACTTTGAATTTTGAATTCAAACTACTCACAAACTCCCGAAAACCAATATGATCAACCATGGACAAAGGGTACTCATGCATTATAATCATATTCATTAGTTTACTCCTTGAAAAATCTTGCTTGAACTTGGGTTCAATAATGATCTCTGCTTCATCATCAGTCACATTGGCCTTAGGGCCGAACCTTATTGTTTGTTGCCCTGTTTCAAGTTTCAAATGTCTCTTTGGGCACCTATTTTTCCCATGATCCAATAGATGTGAAGTTCCACTCTTGCTTTTAGCGGTGTAAAATTTCTTACAACTCTTGCACTTCGCCATCATTTTACCATCCTTATTTTCAATTGGTTCATCAAAGTAATTCCAAGCCTCGGAGGTACGTTTTCTTCCTCTACGGTTGCCTTGAGCGTCAACATCATCTTCAATTTCTTCGTCATCAATTTCATCCATCACTTCCACATTTTCCCCTACATCTACTTCTACAGGATTAGAAGCACTACCATTTTCAGCCTCTGATGTAAAAACTGGGGAAGAAGAAAATGAGAAAGGAGGAAATGGGGAAGCAATTGAAGGAATCGAAGGATTCGATTGCGCTGTACTTGCACTAGGAGCAACCTTAGATTGTTCCACTTCTTCCTCCATAGTTCACACTCTGCACATACATTAGCAATATTTAGAAATCAGAAGTCACTCAATGACTTAACACATTTGAGAATCTACATAAAAAGAACAACCTAATGTGTTATGTATACCCAAATAATTAAAAAAAAAAGGACTAGGGAGTGTCTAAAATAAGCAACAGTCAAGTACCCAAGTTACAGAAGATTGGAATAGGAGCAAATGAAAGATTAAAAAAACTACCCAATTTGATAGAATTGTTTTAATGTTAACAGTAGCTCAACAAAGCTAACAAACACCAAGCAAAATAATAAAGTTGAAAACAACAACTTGATTTCACTTATAAGGGTCCAATTCAAGAAGGAAAAGGTCAACTTTAACAACATAGTCCTCAATTTTTTCAGGGGTTCGTCCATCTTCTCCGATCATGTCTCCGGCCACCCAAAAAAAATCAAATTTTTTCATGGAAAACAACCAAACCTATTGAGCCATATTTTACACTGTTAATTGATTTTAAGGCAATATATTAACAATTTGAAAAATTTGATTAAACAACTGGAAAGTAGGGACTAATTGACCACCACCACGTGATTCCATCGCCGCCGATGAAGATGGGGTCTTAACCTTAGCCGCCCAACTCATCACCATTGTTAAACTGATTAATTTTATTTCTATCCAACACTCATCAATTGAGTTAAAATGTTCATGTAATTTAATTAACATATCATCATTTTTCCATCAAAATGCTGATTTTTGTTTTCCAATGAAAGAAACCCAGACAATCTATCATGAATCAAAAATGAAATGGGAAAATATAAAATCCAAAAGCAAAACTAAGACATGCAAAGCAAATATAACAGTAAAACTTGGATACAAAAAAAAAAAAAGAGGGAAAAATGGTGGAAAATGATACCTGTATGATTGTCAGATGTAAGGATTAGGTCAGTTCGGTGGGAAATCTGGGAATCAATGGAGGGAGGTGGTTGAGACTGCAAAACTGATGAAGAATCAATAGAATTGGATGAGAAAAGGCGGATGGCAAGACCCAGTAAGAGAAATGCAATCACAAACTTAACAAAAACAGGGTTTTGTTTGTAGAGAGAAAAAGATAAGGACGGAGGCGTAGCTAGTCAACAACAGTGAATAGACTCAATACTCATTAGGGTTTGGTTTAGAAAAAAAGTGGTTTGTTGGCAAAAATAAAAAATAAAAATAAAAATAAAATTAAATATTAGTATTATTATTAATTTAATTTCGGGTGAACGGGTGATAAACGGGTGATAAATGGATGACAAATCAGTATCCATATCCAACCCAATAAACATCCATATCCAACCCATATCCATTATTCATCCATTTAAGGCCATCCATATCCATCCGAGATGGATATGGGCGGGTGGATGTTCATCGGGTGGATACCCATTGCCATCCCTAATTACAGAGCATATCAGGAAAGCCATACTTCTGAGAATGTATTTAGAGTAAGCATTGGACATAATTGGGCCTTCTCAAATATACGGGATCGAACACCTCGAGTACGGCGCAATAAAATTTTGATAAAGATTGCACAAAAGTTGTTTCAGACATACGAAGGTACTCATCATAATTGTCGAATGAAGTTTCGTGCGCCATTTTTGAAGCAAGGATATCCTTTGCTTCTATTACCGTTACGACTCTGGTGAAATAATGATCATGATTTGTAATGCCTTCCATTATGTCAAGAAATAACTCCCTTTGCATTTGAAACCTAGCTTCGCTGAAATGCATAGAGAGGGTATACCGGATCTTCATCAAATGATCCATTCTAAGATGACTTTCTCTAACTTTACTTTCTCGCTCAATGTACCTTCGAGGTTGTCAAGTGAAGGTTCCGTCTTGTGAAGACAACATTAGCCATTGTTGTTGCAATGTCGCCATCATCTGTTCATCAGTATCATCCATATGATGATCGATTTAGAATTGCCCATAATCGAAGTCATTGGAGGCATTGGGATCTTGAGACATTTCAGGTTGTGAGTTTGAATTGCAGAGAAAAGGAATGGTATTTGAATGGGTCTGATGAGTGTTTGAGGAAATAAGGTTGTGACGAAACACTGACTCTTATGAGTCATGAGCTTCCATTTATAGATTCCTCTACAACAGCTAGTAATCTGACATCTAGTGTTCTAACAACTACTTTTGTCCAACTTCAAATTTCTTGACATACCTTTTCCAACAACTATTTTTAAAATTAAAATCAAACAATAAAATTCAAATATTAAAAAAATACATTAACTTGAAAAAATGCATTAACTTAAAATTACTTACATAAACTGAAATCTAATAAAATTAAAAATTACATAAACTCAAAATCACATAATAAGAAAAAGCCAATAACAAGGATTACATAAACTTAAATAACACAAAAACTAAACTATAAAACACCATATTTGGCGTTGAGGAAGGTGATTTGGTAGTTGAGTATGACAATTTTTTGTTCATCCCACTAGTATCTGTCAACACAAATTCAAATGCTTTTATTCTTGTGTAATAGTCGGTCTTGTTTGCGATTCTTATAATAGTCTCTTCTCTTCTAATTGCGATTTTCCATCATGCATCTTCCACTTTTGTTCCCAATGCTCATTGAAAGGAGCTTCTTCTTGCACTTTCCTTTTCCTTTAACACTCTTCTTTTTCGCATTTTCAACGATGGGGTGGACTTTGATATTACTATCGTCACCGCCAATTCCTCATTCCCATGCACAATCTTTTCATGTTCTTCCTCACCACTGACTCCTTCTCCCTCCAATCAGGATAGATCTTATTGTTCCTACAATTTTCAGCTTTATGGCCATATATTTTGCAATGCTCACACTATATGGGTTTCCACTCAAATTACACTTCCTACTATATAACCATCCCATTTTCGTTGCGAAATAATACCTTCGCTACCATGTGTCCAATCTCCACTTCCGCTAACATTCGAGCATATCTCACCCAATTCTTTATCTTTGTGTTATTATCAACCATTATAGTTCATAGGCTTCCCAATTCAACTGTAAATCTTATTCAACCTTTGAGGACTCCAGTATCTAACATTTAGACCATAAGGTTTCACCCACACTGACACTGAGGTTAATGCAAATGGAGAGAGTTCCAAATCCTTGTGTGGTGGCCTCACAACCACTGGCTTGTCATCAAAGTGATACATACCACCTTGAATTGCACTATCCCTTCCCACAATAGTATCAAAATGCACTAGGACTATTTCATTCATCAACATAACAATTTTGAAATTCCATGTTCATGGCAGACCAAACCCATGACAATCGCATAAGGTGGACTAGCACCCAAAATATAGCATACAATTGCATTATTTCAGTACTCAATTTCAGAACCAAAGTGCTCCAATTTTTTTTTTTGGCTTAAGCACAAGTTTTCCTTAAGCTCTTTGGGCCAAGGCTAATCCTGTTCTCACCGAGTCGGCCAATGAATAGATAAAGTGCTTCCACTAAGTAGTTTTTTCAATTTAGTGTTACCCACCACTTTTCCTTCACATATATTACTCTGACTGCTTACGTTTTCTTCCGCTTAAAATACACTGTTATGCTCAAGTAAAATGTGATAAACTATTTTAGCAAATCAAGCTTTTATACTTGCAATCACATCATGACTCTCATAAATCGAAGTGAAGATGCTATGATAACAGAATGAATTACTAATTATCATTACTTTTTATCTAACAAAATGAATTACTAATCAGTTGCTTAACATTGAAATTATTTATAAAAGGACTTCGACCTTTATGCTTAGGGTTATGTTGGGCATTTGTGTTGTCTGCTTGGATGGAAGTTATATACATCATGAAGAATAAAAAAAACAATCAACTTTCAATCCAAGAATTGGTGGACGACGCATATGCAGGTTCTCCTAGATATGTAATGTTTGACACGACACGAACACGATGACCTGAAGTTAGCGAGAGAAATACGAATATGACACGAGTGACCTGAATTTGACATGATTACACCAAATTGTCTCAAAATTTAGTTATCTTCAATTTCTTATTAAATAATTATATATACTTTGAGACGTACACGAAACCATACCTGACACCACCCAACACGACCTAACACGACCCAACACGACCTATCACGACCCAACATGACCTATCACGACCTATTTGACATCTCTAGTTTCTATGTGTTTTAGCTACCAATACAAATTGAGTAAAACTATGCCTTGGTAGCAACAAAAGAAAAACAAAGGTAATAATTCATTATGAGTTATATCATTATGTTTGTCTAATTTTTTTTTTCCTGTCAATGGTGAAGGCTCCATTACTTCACCTACAAAAACGTTGGTTGATGAGCGTAATGTTCTAGCTACGTTGAGGAAACGCCCAACAACAGTAAAATTGAGGATTCGTGTGGATAACTATAGGTCATGAGAGTGAGAATTCCAAATTAGACATGGTTTTGTTATTTTAAAATGTTATCTTGATGTTTATGAGCTTATGTCTGGAAATGATTTATTGGGTTCGGGATTTCAATGGAAGTGAATCACCAAATAGAGGAAGATTTATGGTTTCTCGTCTTTCTAGCCTAGTGGAATGTGAGAAGTCATTCATTGAAATTTATATGATGTTGGATGCTGAAGACATAACAGAAGTTAAGAAGTGATGAGTGGATCATCCAGTAGCTTACAATCAAGCTTTGAGCCTTCAAAATGATCGATGAGTAGTGTGAAGTGTATAATGTATTAGGCAGATAGTGATTAGAATTACACACTTCAAAGTTAACTTTTTTGTCTAATTGTTTTTACTGTAGTTTTATTTCCAAACAGTTACGAACCTGACAAAAATCTCCTAAACCTTAAAAGTTTTTGTCGAGAACACCTTAATATATCTATACGACCAGAAGAAAGAGACTTTGTCCATTGTTCTAATAGGAAGGAAGAATACAAGTTGGCAAAACCAGATTGTGATAGACTACAAATTATTTTGATTGTTATGAGACATCTGTCACGAAATTGAATCGAGCTCGGCTGGTAATAGCTGTGGTAAAGCAAAGTAGAACAAGTTTTACGCAAAGGATGCTTTGCTCCACTGCTGATCTATGGAGGTACAAGATCATCTCCAGCTAAACAAGAGGCAATGGTGTATTGACATGAGTGTTGTTAATGAATTGTGGTTATTATTTGGAACTTTCTATCTAATTGCTTGTTTTGATTAATAGATAATCTGGCAATTGTTTTGATGTTGGTACGCCATTATAAAAATTAAAACCATGTTTAGTCCCCTTGTTTTACTATTCCGACGAGACTGAAAACTTGTTCCCTTGTTTTGCCGTCATATGCCAATTACGCGACTCTCTAAATCACTCTCTGTTTTGTCATTGCTTTCTCGATGGTTATGAAATTAGGATTTTTTTAGAATACCAAAGTTCCCCAAGTTGTTTATTGAGGGTGTGAAAGATCCCGAATTTGATAAAATTTTGTTCTCCTAAACCCTCATTGCAACAAATTCCCAAAAAATCCAATTCACTAACACCAAGTTCTGACTCTCTAATGGTCCAAAAAGTCATGATGTAGTGGGTAGTTTTAGAAAATGAGGGTCTGATTTTGGGCGTTCTTAATTTGTTGGGTAGGAATTATGTACAAGCTAGTAGGTTGAGAGAAGGGTATGAGGTGTATGTTGGTAAGTAGAGGGTTTTTTTTTGTCTCGATTAATCCTTGTAATAGTCTTCTTTGTGGGTTAGTGAAATTGAATGGCTTGATTTAGGGTGGTAAGTGTATGGAGAGAGAGAGGAAGCTCAGTGGCAATGGCAGAGAGGGACGTGATAATCGTGTGAGATAAAAACGGGGAAAAAAATTTCAAAGTATCGCTAGAATAGTAAAATAGAGGGACTAAACATGGATTTCAATCTGATAGGGTACTAGACAAACTTAGTATTAGGGTGTTCTCCACAAAAGGTTGTAAAGTTAGGGGTTTTTTGTCAAATTTTCTTTGTTATTTGTAAAACTTGATGTATTTACTAGAAGGAAATCAGTCTTGATGAATTTTATTGTGATTCCGGGTGTCATTCAAGTACTGCTAGGTCAAGTATGAGTTAGTTCTTAATCACGTTGGACACATTTTCAATATCCTGCTAGCTGGTGCGCTAGAGGAAATTATGCTAGGAATGTTATTCCAATCATCCTAGGTGGTGAGAATGTTTTCCATCTTATTATGTATGTCATGCTAGCCATTGAATATTCCAATATAAGAATAATATTTTTAATATACTCGAACTAGTAAGTATCTTGTTGCACTTGCAAGTAAATATTCATGCATGTTTCAATTCAACGTTTTGATACCTGGTTTGTTAAAGAATTTTGCATATTCTTTATCAAATGTAATACCCTTCTTTCCTTTCAAGCTTAAGATATTTTAATTTACCGAGAAAAAAAATATAATTCAATTTGCCCCCTGCATTTCCTAATTTAGTTACATCAAATGTATCCCAGATTCTAGACTCAACACGCTTACCATTGGATTTCAAGGATTGAACTGATTGTTCATCCGTTGTTGCTTCCATTTCATCCGCTCAAGATTTCCACGTCTTACTAGAACTCAAATGAAGAATCTCCAACCATGTGATACCCCAATATTTTCTATAATTATAATATTGATTTATAATTCTTTATAAATGATTTTGGAGATTTAAATCGTAACCATATTATACAATGGTTCGATTTACTCAATTAAAGCCATAATAAGATTAATTATTATTGTGGAATTTTGTGATTTATATTTATCAAATTACGGGATTTAATTAAATTGTTTATGTATGTATGAATAAGGGTTATTCATATTATTTAATTAACTTTAATTAGCATTTAAATCAGAAAATTATTCCTAAACCTAGTGGGATTGACTTTGGTTGACTGGAGACCTATATAAACAAAGGGATGAGCAATTTCATCAGTTTAAAAAACTGAACCAAACCCTCACAAAACCTCACACACTCTCTCTCTCTTCTCACCTGGTTTCTCTCTTCTATCTCTCCGTCAACCGCGTCTCTCTCTCCTTGCTCGGCCAAGCAGCCGCCGGAGAGCAGCCAAGACGCCACCGCTGGTGAGCTCCTTCCCTCTCTCTTTTTTCTTTCTCTCTCTTTCTCCTTCTATCTCTCGTGCTCTGTTTTCTCTCTCCACAGTTTCGCGCGCACGACCATCGTGCCATTGCCGCACGGCCAGGCCGTCGCATGGGTGGTTGCCGGCGAGTGGTCGGCGTCACCGACCCTTCCCCCTCCCCCGTTCTCTTTCTCTATCAATAGTTCTTTCTCTTACTCTCACAATCTCTCTCTTTCTCTCTCCTCTGATCGCCGGCGAGCCACCACCGCCATCCATGGTGGTCGGTGGATGGTGGTGATGGTGATGGGTCTGACCATGGGTCCCATTGTGGGTGACCGTGGTCGAGACTTGCACAATAAGTTAGGGTTTCGATTTTTTAATTTTCATAATTTAATTAATTCGATTTTCAGCAATTTTTAATTAATTATTTTTATTTTTCTGTACTCGTTTGAAACCCGAGTCCGGATTTTTAAAAGCCTAGATTGATTGAAATAAATCAAGTAGTTTAAATAAAATATTATATTAATATTTTGCAACCGTTTAGATTTTTGTATTTACTGACTATGTTTTGGTAATTGTATTTAATTAGGACCTAACAGACAAGCGTGACCAGGTCATGGTTTGGAAGCTTACATACTGTTAAGTGAGTGTTTTTTAGGTAAGCGGTTGTTCCTACCTCCTTCCAAAACCCATAAAAAGGTTTTGACTTGTTATGTGCTAAATGCTTAATTGTTGTGAATTTAATGTGCGAAGCATGATGTTAAATTGTATCGTCGTTTGTTATGAGAATTAGAATTATATTCTTCGCTGTAATTATGAATTATAATGAGCAAGTTGAGTTTATGAAGTTTTTGTTAATTAATTAGTTCATATGCTAATTATTGAATAAGTGGTGATGTTGGATTGTTAATATTATTATGATATAATATACGTGCTAAATGGAATGAGTTATTATTGAGTGCTAATGAGCACCTATTATACTTTGTTGGATGTATTTGTTGAATGTGAAATTTTGGATATCGTTCTGCCGAAGTGCTGCCGAAATTTCATTAGACATATATCAATCATGATTATTCTTACTACGCATAAATGTCATTATCGTCATTATTACTATTCATTGTCATAAGCATGAAATGAAGTAGTAAGTCGTGGTCTCGTTGTACCATTAAGTCAACCAATGCAAATTATGTGAATTGAATTGTTAATGAGAATAAGACTCCTAATGGATCCCTAGGAGTAGTCAAGCAATCGAGACTATATCTAATTGATATAGTCTAGCGATGCGTGATTCCCAGGTTACTTATGGACACCTCGTAGCATGTTCGGGATGGATTATTCCCCATTTGTTATTCTCTATGTATCGATTATTATGTTAGAGATAGTGTGATTATACACTAGAGTAAGTCCATGGCATGTCAATATCAATCGATGAACAGTATGGGTAATCGATGTGCTATTCGCTCTCTTATTACTCTAATCAAGATGGATTGTCTGTTCGTGTTAGAATGATCACTAAAGCAAGATTTGCATGTAATTGAATATCGAGTATGCGTGTGCTTGAATGTATAATTACTTGTGCATGCAAATGAATTCAATGATTCTTCTAAAACTCACGGAAGTTTTGCAAATGTGTTTTTACTGGGTATGGGCAATGTTTATTCAGTTTATCTGATTTTGTTTTCTTTTGTTTCTTCTCTTTTCTTTTGTACCTTGTTTCCGTCACGGAAACCAAAGTGCGGGTGTTGCTGAGTGAGGACGTGTAGCTTTGGAGATTAGATGTTGGGCTTGTTCTCTAGACTATTTATTTCTTTAAGTTTGTGGGATTTTGGTTTGTGCCCTTGAAGGCAAAGTTGTAATAATACTTTAATGAACTTAAGTTCACTCTATAGACAACTCTGATATTAATATTTTAATTCGTAGTATTTTGTTTAGTTTGCTCCCTTTTGATACCTATATTTTTTTTCTGCTTAGCATTTATTCCTTAGCGATAAATGTTGTAGTAGCATCCCCCGGGTTTGGGACAGTTCAGTGGTGTCGAGTCATGTATAATGACGTCGATAGTTCCCAGAAAATCGTTGTAAATTCAGGGATGTTACAAACCATTCTTTCAGTTTTTCATGTGCAAATTCCTTGTTGCCATGGGCTTTGTTCATTTTAATTTTGAGGACCTCCTTCACCTTCGCAGTTATGGTTTTCTCTAATTCTTTTCTATTGCAGATGCTTCCGGGTCTGAATGTAGATTCCTCACCACACAAGTACTAGCGATTTCTTCACCAGAGTTATTTTCCCAAGTTCCATTCACTGTCATCAGAGACACCACCGTCTTCTTCTTCAGTTTAGGAGGTCTACCTCAGCCCCGTTTCAGGGGTGCATGATAAGAGTCACCCTACATCATGCGACACAGGAGTTTCTCTCTCTAAACCTTTGCGTTACACTTCTCAAAAATTACCTGTTTCAAGTTTGCTTCAAGAATTCAATTTTTGTGTCAATATTCTTAACCTTCCTTATTGTCAATACAAGTGTTTTTGTTAGATAAGAATTTTTTTTTATTAAAGTATATAGAGTACAAGAATAAAGTCTCATTCTGGGAGACACAGAGTTCTCAAAAACACTCTTGGTGTTTAAGAAGCTCCTAAATAATAGTGATGCTGCACTGAAGTGTGTGAGTATTCGGAATGGTGAGCTTACTTGGATAGCATGGTCTCCTCCTTTTTCTGCTAAGGCAGCTTAGCCCTGCAGCTGTGCAGCACTGGGCTAAGTTTATTTGGGGAAGAAATTGTTATCCCAAATATTCTTTTATCACATGGATTGTGATGCAGAAGAAACTGTTGACTAGAGACAGATTGCAGGCTAGGGGAGTTCAGGTAGATGCAAAATGTGTGTTATGTGCAACAAAGGATGAAACTCATGAGCACTTATTTTTGGATTGTGAGTTTTCTCAAAGAGTATGGTGTAATATTGGCAGTTGTAATCAATTCCCAGCTCCTCCTACAAGTTGGGAAAATATAATCAGTTGGGGTACGAAGAAGATCAGAGGCTCATCAGCATACTACTCCATGTGCAAAGCTGCTGTCGCTGCTTGCTTCTATCATCTGTAGGTGGTCAGAAATCATGCCATATTTAGGCAGGAAACACCTTATGTTGACAGAATCACAACAAGAATCCGGTTTGAGCTCAGAGTCCAGCTGAGTAAAGTGGAAAGAATCAAGAATACTAGTAAGAACAGATCCTGGTGTCCAGCAGTAGGTATTGAGCCTATGTTTTCGCAGAAGTAATAGATACAAAAGTTGTATAGATTTTTGCAGATCATTTTATAGTTCTGATTGTTTTTACATAGTTGGAGAAGGGTAGTAGATGTCAACACCCTTGATAGTCATAGTTTACTGATGTAAAGAACTATATTGCTCACTTTGATAAATGAATAAAAAGCTCACATTTTACCAAAAAAAAAAATAAAAAAAATAAAGTCTTCCTTCAATGACATCCAAAACCTAAGTATATGCCTAAACAATATCAATGCTTATTCACTTTCCAAAAAAAAAATAAATATCAATGCTTATTCAAAAACTCGATCTCTAACCCGCACTCCTCATAGTTTGTGTTTAATTTTCACCTCTCAAGCTCTGAAATACCCTTCTACTTCACTGAAATAGTCTAAGCACTAATGGGAACTTCTTTTCCTATAGTATCAACCAATTTTAATCCCAAAGCCTCAATAAGAGCGTTTCCACGCGCATCCGCCCCCTCATCGCCAAGAGTATAGCATGACAGAGGAGAAGTTGGGAGAATACCATCTCCACCTTGTTGTCAAGACCCGCACTGGGCAAGTAGTGACTGAAATCAATTCAGTCGCAAAAGTGAAATATTAGCGACCAATTTTTAATTCGGTCGCAACAATCGGTAGCTTATTGCCGTAATCAGATTAGCCACAATTAATGACGGAAATTGTCCTATTTTATCACGTACAATATAAGCCCTCCTTAGTATTCTTCGCCCATCTCTCTCCCTTTGGTTTTACAGTAACGTTTCTCTTTCCTCCCATCTCCTCTTCTCTCTCTACTCTTTTCCTCTAACATCACCTTCTCCACAAACTCCGACCTCCACGAGCCTTCCAAACATGACCCAGGCACAACCTACCTCCTCACCGCCCTCGCCTTTTTCTGGTTTACTATTATCTCATCTGTCTCCTCTCATTAGTAAGCGTCAATGAAAAAGCCTATCTATGGCAAAAATGAAAAACATATGGCGAAAATGTAGAATACGAGCAAGATCTGGGCGGCGCCTACAAGGCGTCTATTTAAGACTTTTTTTGCTGATCTAGAGTTTGATTTAGGAGGTTTGTTCGATTTGTAGATTGTTATTGTCTTTGTTAAGGTAGAATTGTAGATCTAGGGTTTACCTAACTCATTTTTGTAGTTAAGGCTGCTTATTCTGAACTTTTTACAATTTCTAGATCTGTTTCAATTTTTTTTTTTCTACTTTTAAGTTCATCTATTAGAGTTTGAGAGTATAGAGCTACAGATTAAGGTTAGTTTTATATTTATGGTCTTTTGTAAATTTACACTTCTTAGATTTCTTCTCCTTCAAATGCTAGATCTATATTGGGTACATGTTTTTTATCTTGTTTGCGTTGGTACAGACAAATGGTGGTTTTCTTTGTCGCAAACTTGTATAGATAAATTTAATTTGGTTGCTGTGAAAAATGCAAGTTAAGAATGTCCAGATTAGTAGCCAATTAATTGGCTGGTAATCTGGATTTTTTTTTTTTTTTTTTTTTTTTTTTCTGTTGTCGACATTTAGCGACCACAATTCGGTGGCAAACTTTTAGCGACCCCTTTTTATTTAGCGACAGAGTTTTTACCGACTGACTGAAATCGATCGCTAACAGTGTTTAGTGACCGATTTTAGGTGATTAGCAACCGATCTCTTCGGTAGAAAAACACCTGTTTTTTTGTAGTGTGCCAGGCTGTTGTATAGACTGCATTGCAGGCACAACCTCAATATGTAGGCTTCTCACCTTGGCCAGGCCTTGGCTCACTAAACAACCAACCTACATCTCATTGAATATAGTCGCGTGCTGCAAATCCTTAGTAGGAGTATCGCACACAATTGAATTGACGAATCCTCCCTCGAATTAGCCCTCCGAAGGTCATCTAACAACAAACCATTGCCCTAGCTTTATACTAACGTCATCAACATATAAAAGGCTATCATTCCCGTTTGAGCTATCATCCTCATCCGATCTGATACCTCAACTTTATCGTCTATACATAAATAATCCATCTGCAAATTCCTCATTTGGAGGCACCACTGAACAAGCATTACCTTTGTCGATATGGAAACAAGTATTTATTTGAACTAGTCTGATCATTCCCTATATTAATTGGAAGAGACTGCCCCTCCTTGTCTCCGTGTAAGTCAGTACCAGAAATCTGTCGAAAAACCGTTCCCTAACACAATTGACCCCTCCCTTCGAGAACACAATAATGTATTCGAAGCACTGATCTCATGCTGCATATTACTCCCTAAAGTAACCCCAAGCTTCAACCCTGCCACTGCGATCTGAGCACTTACAACAACATTCACGAGCAAAGGAGAAAGAAGTTGACCCAAATCCAACGCAATATTAATGGTTGAACCTCCATTGTCAATACAAAGTGTAATAAAACTAATAATACCTACATTTTCTAGTGCAAATGCAACAAAAGAGCAATGTGATTTGAATAATTATTTACATTGTGAATGGTTATGAAAACTATCATCAAATCAAATCCATTTCATATAAAGAAAAACGAGATCCTACGTAGTTAAGAGAACTAATAGTGGATATATGGCAATAAAAAATAGTGGACATCCATCTACATCCTAAAATCACGAAAATTCTCAACTTCCAAACAAGAATGATTGAGCACCTCAGCTATAATGACCCTACAGTCAGTACTTTTCAGATTCATAATGCCCTATCTTCCTTTATCTTTTTTGCGATCCCTTGTAATGTTAGCCAGTAGCAGTTGGTAAATGGTTGTTTTCTTTGGCATTGCAAAGGGTTTTGTATTGCTTGACGTATTTTCACACGATCAAGGTCTCATCCAAATTTTCATGGGTCTGTCGATCTAAACAATTTTTTTTTTCTAGAAGGTAAAAACAGGCCTCCACTAGAGATGACAATGGGGCGGGGCGGGGCGGGGCGGTAGTGGATATAGGTAGCATCGCCATACCCACCTGAATATTTTGAGTCCAATACCCACCCAATCCCCGCCACGGGTTGGAGATCACAAATCCACCTCCGCCCCACTTACCCGGCGGGCATCCATCTCCGCTCCATTTATCAGGAGGGTATTCATATCCGTTTTATACCCGCCCGAAAAGAAACGAAGCCCACATCTGGATCTACCTCAAATTCACCATAAAATAATTTGCAAGGAAAAATTTGAGCTTTTTGAAAAGCAATAGTAGTAGACAATTTTATATATTTGGTAAAATAAAATTTTATATATTTATATTTTACATTTTTTATTTTTATGTGGGTATGAGGCGGGGCAGATGGTATGAGGCAGGGTGGATAAGCAGGTATAAGGTGGGGCGGGGCTCCGACGGGTATCCACTGGGGGAAGAAGGCAAATCACCTAGGCCCCATCCCCGCGGCGATTTTGCTTTATCAAAACCATCCCCACCTAGCGCTCCCCCATCCCCTCCCCAACTAAGACGGATACGGAGCAATATCTACCTATATCCGCTCTATTACCATCCCTAGCCTCCACCCAACCCACGATCTCGGATCTAGAAGCTGAGCCTATCTCATACTGGGCAAAAGTTGGGTGCATAAATTACCCCTTTGTCGATCTAAACATTGTACGTGTGTGTGGAACTAAATGTTCCTTTAACTCCTATATGGGTAACTCCCATGAATAAAGGATATTTGAATCCGAAAGCTAATAGTGTTGAAAGCCAGATCTCACAGCCCTGACACATAAACATGCCTAGGGGTAATCTGGTACGCAAGCAATGTTAGTGTCATGTATATGACCCCCACCATAATAGTGAAACACATTGAACTAGAGTTGACAAAAACTGATCCGACTCAATAACTGACTTATCCGCCACAGTCTCGACCCGAAAAGATTCAAATCTGAAACGACCTAACCCATTTTGACCCGAGACCGAAATGATCCGACCCGGACCCAAAAGTTGTGAAACAACATTTGTCAAACCGGTTGGTTAACTCGAAACCGAACCCGTATTTGACCCGATGTATTCGACCCATATTTGATCCAACCCGTATTTGATCCGTCCCGTATTTAACTCGACCCGTATTTGACCCGTCGGGTTCAGGTCGGTCATCAAATCGGATCAACTTTTACCAGCTTTACTATAAAATAATTATATTGCATTACTAGCAAGTAAACAACCCTTTAGTATCACCTATTTACAACATTAAGAGGTCCCAAATTAAAAATGCAATAGCTCGTAATGACTAGTACTAAATTATATTATAGTGGTCGACCACCGGTGAATATATTTGAAAAAAATACATGAAAATGTGATGAAAAAAAAAAAGATACAAAGGGTGGAGACCTAAAATGTCAAGTATACCCCTAGGATCCATGTAGGTGCCTTGACTTGGGTTCTATGAAATAAGAATTGGGCCTTTACCCTTATCGACAAAGAAGGCCACCAAGTCCTTATTGAATTTGGTTTTCTCTCCGAGCCATGGATTTTTTTTGCAGCGAAGAGCTTAAGAGAGAGATTACATTACAAATTACATAGTGGATTCTGATGATGAAGAAGGAGGAGCAGAAATTGATAGAAGCCCCATCATCAGGAGATCCATTGATTAATGAGGGCAGTGATTCTGATGATGAAATACCTGATCCCCTACTTTACATCTCTCCAACCCCTTATGATGATCTCAAGGATGCTATACGCATCGTCGTGGATCCTAAAGATTTCGATGACCCAGGAATCGATTCATTCCTTCTCTCTTACTTTCAACGGGATTGCCTCAACCGGAACCTTTTGCGGGTGGGTCAGTTTTATCCAATTCATTATTATTATTAGGAAATTTATTTTATTTTTTCAACTTGTACATTAAATTGGGGAACACAAAAACTTGTATGAGACCATCTCGGGATGAGACCACTTTTGTGAAAAAAGGTGGCTTACGGACAAAAAATCACCATTGTTCTTAGTGAAAATCATTCCGTCCTACTATGGCACAGTTTCATACAACACTTATTGTTTAAGGATTTGGGTCAATTTTATCATTATTACTCCCTCCGTCTAAAAAAAATCCGAACCTTTGCTTTTTGAATTTCAAACTAACAAACTTTGATCATTAATTTATGAAAATATATAAAGATTCATATTATGAAAATACTTTTGTTAGATTTATTTTTAAAAGTACTTTCAAAAAATTGTATTGTTATAATTTTTATATTCATATAATTGTAGTTATTTACCTTCAAAGTGGTGTAGACCGTGAAAAATCAAAGGTTCAAGTTTTTTTGAGACGGAGGGAGTAGTATTTATTTATTTATTTCTTCAACTTGTACTTTAATTTAAGGAATTGGGGATATATATATTACCTTCCTTGATAAATGATTAGGCTTATGATCGAGGAGCAAGTGGATTTGGTTACCTAGGCGGTAGTTCCATGTCTGAATGTACCAGAGATATGGTTAAAATTTCTGTTGATCGCTACAACCGTCTCTGCAAAAAGGTAATCCACCTTCCCCTCCATGTTGAACAATTATATATATTTTTTTTCTTTCTCTTTTGTCTTAAAGTTATTATCACAAAAACGTTAGTTCTAACAAAATTGCTGACATGCTTGTTTATAGAGGTAGCATCATAAGAAACTCATTGAAATGTTATTATACCAAAAGATTGTTTACTTTTTCTAATCCTAATATTGTAAAAGGCTTTGATACCCTCTTTATCGCCTGTATTTGTGAATCAAGAGTCTAACTAAAATAAGGTGTTTGTATACTATGCTTTTCTAAATATTTTACAATTGGAGGTTTGATTGATCCTCATCCACATCCAATCCTCATCAATTTTCGAATCGGGTGGTGTGGATATCCGTCAGGTACGGGTGGGTTTGCTATCTAGTACCCTCCTTGGTTCGGAATTTGTTGTCACTTCTCAAATTTTAAGGCTTTGTTGCCTTCTTCTATCATTAAAATATCCATTGAGAATAACACACGTAAATTGAGAGCAATATTGGAACTTCAGTACTATTTTTATAAGGTTACTACTTTGTTATGGACATCTTTAAATAGTAATGGTCATTCTTTGTAAGGTTACTATTCAGTGTCTAGTTCGTGTCGCTTTATCGTAATGACCGCTCTATTTCTTACTTTCGGACAAAGGAAGAAATTTTGATTTAACTTCGGTGCATGTTTTGACGAGTAAAAGTTATGTTAAAAATTCCCGTGTTTCTCATCTATGTAGGATTCCAGATTGACAGTTGTAGAGGTCGACAAGCTAAGTTATACTATGCCTAGTGTTTTCTTTCTCTACATAACATTCAAGGCCCGTTATGAGCTTACAAACGAGTTGATCACTTGCCAAGCTCAAATTATGGATTATGCTAAGGATGGTTTTCTCATGGGTTTGCTTCGTGATGCTGATCATGACAAGGTGCTTGCTGCTATACAATTCAATGAAGGTAGTCACTTAATGTAGGGAATCGAGGATTGTGATAGAATCATAGAAATTATCTAATAAATATTTGCCCTTAATTGGAGTCCTTTTTCAGCAGTTGATTGCTTCTTTGTTTTGCTTGATCTTTGTTTTGCTTGATCTTTGCATTGCGTTGTTACTTAGAGGTCTTCACTCTTTTCATATTTATACACACAAAATTTAGATGCTTCACCTACTTTTGTTTAAAGATGATACTGTTGGTCGGGCCATACCCTCCTAAAAATGAAAACCTGACCCATATCCGCCACTGAAACCATTAATATCTGAATGAATAACAGGACCTTGCGTATCAATAACAGAGCCTCGTTCAATCTGCGAAGAGGAGCCAGGTTCCATCTTCACACCATTGATGCCTTTCGGTGAAGACCACTCTCTATTGGGATTTAAACCTCTAGCCTCTACCGACATTTCGTTGCTAAAGGCAGAGGATTTGCCAGCAAAAGTAGGAGTTGCAAAGGCTAACGTTGAAGGATATTAAAAAAAAAAAAACAAGCCTCATTGTGCTGTTCTTAATCAAGCTTTCTTGAATAAAGGAGGCTATGTGGAGCTTGGGAAAAGGCAAAACGCCTGGACCAGATGGTGCTACGGTGGAACTTTTTGTTGAATACTGGAACACAGTGGGAAAAGATATCCCACAAGTAGTTCATCGTTTTTTCACTAATGGGTATCTTCTCAAGGAGTGGAACCGTACTTTCATCACTTTGAACCCGAAGTTAAAGAACCCCACGTTGGTCACGCAACTTAGACCGATTGGATTTTGCAATGTCATGTACAAGTGCATTGCAAAATGTATGGTGAGTTGGCTAAAGAGCATCCTGCATGATATAGTTAGCCCTTGTCCTTTCTTTGTGATGGTGGCCAGCAACTTCAACCACAGTTGAGGAGTAGAGGAAGAATCTTAATTGAGGAAATCGAAGATAAGAATGGGTACGTGAATGACTGAAGGATGCTGATCATTGACTAATGCTTTCTTGTATGAGCTACCATGTGTCATAGATAAATCATAAATGTCTATGTACCTTTTGTGGTTTGCTGACAATTGCGAGCATTTGTTGAGGATAGGCCTATAACTGATCTTTAATGAATTTGTGCAATCCATTATGTGGTTTAGCTAAGGGTAATAGTTACTCTCTGGTTTAGGTTGTCAATACCTGTAAAATATAGGTGACAATTTTAAAATTAATGCTCCATAAGACCTTGATGACACAATCTCTCTACCATGTTCTCCACAGTACTCATTACGTTGGAAACCTTCTGTTTGCTATTCATTGTTTTCTGATCAGTCCAAGGGGGTTCGGTAACATCTGGAATTGACAGTTTGTGATGTTGTTGTCCCACTGAAATTGCTGACTCTCTGCCCCTAAATCTGGATTTGAGTAGCGATCTCTATTATTAGCACCGCCATGGATTGATGTACCCGTTTTCTTGATTTAATAGACATACCAGTGACAGTACTTTCACTACAGCAGATAGAATCATGTCGTAGCTTCAAGTGCAGTAGTACTTCAACTTGATAGTTGCAAATTAGCATTCTCAACTGCTGCCCTTTCGTTGAGAATATGAGCCCCAGCTTGCATGCACAAGATATGTACTGATAGGGTAGCATACAAGAAAATTGTTTTCAATATATTTGTTTCAGATAATTTTCAGGCTTCCACTATATTCTCTTCTATAATCCTTAACGTAACTATCTTAAAATGTTTCGGCATCTGATAGCCTATGTTCTTCTCTATTAGTATGTTTGAAGCTTAATAGCTTAATGAAGGTCCTGCAGTAGAGGTTGCAATGACAATTTATGTAGAAAGTTTGACTTGTTTTTTTTGGAAGCTTATGTTTTTATTTAGGAATCTTTGTGAAAATGGACATCTTAAGGCAGTGGTTATATTTGTTTTTATGAATGATTACAGTGTCGTGATTAAAAGATTGCTCGATTCCTATAACTTAGCATGCATGACCAGGGCCTATTTGGGATGATTGAGAGAAAAGTAGAATTTTAGTTTGTTGTTTGTGGGGCAAAATCAATACACTATCAAGTATGTAGCGGCCACTTCTTTACCCATACCCCTTTTTGTGAAGAGACAATGTGGGGAAGGTTACATACATATCTTAGTTTGTCTTATTCCTGATACATATTTCTGTTATCATTAGTTTCTTTTATTTGTTGCAGGAAAAGTTTATCCAGCTGTTCTCCATAGATGCGTATGACTTTGCTGTTCAAGATAAAAAGAGCTTCGTTGCCTACAAACACCTATGTAAGACCTTTTTCATATGAGGTCTTGTTGTTCTGCAGTGAAATCCAGTTGCCACTTTGTCTTTCTCGGGTGTTTTCTGTTGTTAAGCTAGAAGTCCTAATAAGGATGGTTAGATCACCAAATATTTCACGTGTTGCTTCAGCAGATGATATTTCATTTTGAAGAAAGAGCCCCTATTCATATTATTATCCCAGTGCCTCTCATGATGTATACGAGTCAGAAAGGCTCTTTGTGCTGGACCCTTAACTCTGAAATGCTTCGACTATTTGCCCCTTTACGGGAAACAATAAGTGCTTGATAGTTTAGTGAGCTATTTTGTTTAGTTCGTGCCTTCATGGTAATCCAAAGCTGAAAATTTGCCAATAGTAACTCTTTCAGCGCCCTTGGAATGGATACATAAGTAAGAGGCATTATTAGGCAATGTTTCAGCATTGCATCATTATGGAGACATTAAAGTTTCATATAACTATGCTGTACTACTAGTTATTTGTGGATTGTGGTGTAGTAGTACTGAAGTAGGTTACTAGTCAATGCTTTCCTAATCAAGGGCTAAGGTTGTTGGAGCCTTGTCAGAGCCACTAGGTTGTTGTATGGTATGTATAATATTCCTTGAGAAAAATTGAACTGTAAAACCTCATTTAGGTGACAGGTATCACTTACTTTCACCATTATGCATAGTCAGCTGGGGTAAAACATCCTAAAAAGATGAAACCTCACAGCCTCCCCCCTCCCCCCGGTAAGTTGAAGCATGTGACCACTGACCAGCATTGCAACGAAAATCTAGATGTAAATGTGCTTGAATGCTGCCATTATAATTTTTGCTGCTTGAGGAGGTCAGTGAGGCCAAGCTGTGCACTTTTCTTAGTGTTAGGTGTTAGAATTCTCATTTGAATCACCTTTCACTGCTCGCTTTTGTTTTTATGTAATTCGTAGTTGTCTCTTGCTTGTTGGAGTGAGGAACTATGGACCATCTTGTACAATGTCTTACTCTGACTATCGAAAATTGCTCGACTTGTTAGAAGTCTCTGAGCGTCGAGCTTTTTCTGGGTTTTTTTTGTTATATTTGAAGGATCATACCCGAGAACATATGTCCACTAGAATTAGAATGTTGGATACATGTCTGAGAAATAGTTGGAGTAACAGCTTTTTACTCGTGAGCCCGTGGCAGTTGTCCTATCAATGTCTCCTACCTACCATACTCTGAGGAGTCTCGTACGTGGTACCTGCCTCTGTATTCTCCATCATAGATTCTGAGAAGAGGATTCAAATTAATTATGGAAATCATTAAAATGTGCTAGCTGGAGCTGTATATATACATAGAAAAGTAAGGGTTACTAATAGGTCACCGAAATCAAGTTGCCTGAAGTAACAGTGAAGGAATGTATGCTCTTCCGATGATGATGTGTCTTGTCTTCGTAGTAGAAAGTAGTGGTTCTCGGCTCATATATGTGGATCCCTTGGTGTTTATTAGCTTCACTACCAAACCCCCTATGACTTGATATAAAGTATCTGAGTTGTTGAATGCCTAACCTATCCTAATTGCTACTGAAGATAACTGGGTTCTAGAGAATGCCAGCTGTAACTATAGCCGTGATGAACTGTAGTTTCCCAGCTCGAGTTGGATCCTGACCTTCATCACTGGAGAAACATTGGTTTCAACATCTTGCTTGGTGTTCATTGTTGGGGTCCCTCCTATTTGGTGGGCCACCACTTAGTAACAAAAAAAAAACAAGAAGCATAAGTAGTCAAAAGTCATTTAATGTTTGCTAGTATAGGACGGTAACATGGCTACAATAAGAGCAAATTTTTCTACTGCAAATGTGGGAAAATGTCACCTTTATTTATGATGGTAGTGTGAAGTGTGACATAAAAGATGGGCTATGCTATAGGGGTTGGCAAAGGCATGTGGAAACTATGCTTTGCAACTACTATATATAGATGACCACTCCACGGCAAATGTAGATCAGAAGGCAACTAAGCAATCACACAATACAAGAGTGTGAGAGAGAGTCACATATAAAAGTGAGGAGAATTGAGGTAATTGTCATAGTCTCAAGTTCACTAGAGTGTGCCACCATTTTGGTAAGATTATAATCTGTTGTAATCCATTCTTTTGTGGGTGAGGTCATTGAGTGATATCCTCTAGTCCATACTAGAGACGACATTTTGTAATCCTACTCATTATAGTGGAAGTTTTAACGGACCAAAGGTCCCGTGGTTTTTCCCTTCGTCTTGGAGGGTTTTCCATGTAAAATTCTCGGTGTCATTATCTTTCCACAATTTATTATTTAGCCCATTTTTAATTACACAAAGAGGGAAAAAAGTAATTCCGCAAATATCCATCTTTCCCAAACAGTGGTATCAGAGCTCAGGTTTATTGAGCCATTTTTCTAGTGTAATTTTAAAATGGAGTCCAACGTCACACACGATGGTGACATGTTCAAACTTACGGCGGAAGATTATTCCTATTGGAAACCGATGATGGAGGACCACCTATATTGCAAAGATTTGCATATACCGGTCACAACCGAGAAACAACCGACAGGAACGACCGACGAAGAATGAAAACTTTTAAATAGAAAGGCAGTGGCCATGATCCGCAAGTTCATTGATCGGAGCTTGTTCGAGCACGTGTCAACCTACACCAATGTCTTCGAATTGTGGGCAAAACTAGAATCCATGATTCAGAACAAGACGCCTCGGAACAAGTCTCACTTGGTGAGACGACTGGTGAAGTTGGAGTATAAAGATGGCCAAAATATGATTGAGCATCTTAATACCTTCAAGGGGATTGTTAATCACCTTGCAAAGATCGAGATGAAAATCGATGATGAATTACAAGCCTTGTTGCTCCTTAGTTCATTACCAGAGAGTTGGGATAATCTCGTAGTGACACTTAGCAACTCGACCCCCGAAGGGAAGCTCACCATGGACACCGTCTCCGATAGTTTAATGAACGAAGAATCGAGAAGGAAGGAAGGAACGTGGCATCTCCTCCCAATCAGAGGCCAACGTTGTCGAGCCCAGGGGTAGAAATGAAGCCCGTGGAAGAAATAACACTAGAGGTCGTGACAAGTCGAGAGGGCGGTTCAAATCACGCCCAAGAGTTACTTGCTACTATTGTGGCAAGCCGGGTCACAAGAGGTCGGAATGCCGGAATCTCAAGAGAGATCAAAAGTCCGGAAATATTAAGCCCGACCAAATCGATCCAAAGAAGAAAGATGAAGAGAACAATACAACCGCCGTGGCAACGAGAGACGAGATTGATGACGTCTTTCTATTTGGAGAAGACAATTATCTTAATCTTGCTGAAGATGATAGCACATGGATCGTTGATTCGGGTGCTTCCTTCCACGTTACCCCACATGGAGAGTTTTTCTCAACCTACCAAAGTGGCGACTTTGGTAATGTCAAGTTGGGTAACAAGGTGACTAGCAAGATTGTGGGTATAGGTAGCATTGCCTTGATGACCAACACGGGATGTGAACTCGTGCTAAAAGATGTGAGACATGTTCTAGATATGCGCCTCAACTTGATGTCAACCGGAAAGTTAGACGACGCCGATTACCTAAACCAGTTTGGCGTTGGAAGATGGAAGCTCACAAGAAACAACATGATTGTTGCCAGAGGCAGAAAGGAAGGTTCATTGTACTTCACACAAGCAAAGTTACGCAAGAGAGAAACTAACGTCGCTCAGGATAGTTCGTGCTTGGAGTTATGGCACAGGAGGCTAGGGCACATGAGCGAGAAGGGATTACAAATCCTCGCGAGAAAAGATATACTCCCAAGTGTGAAGGGTAAAACACTTGAACCGTGCACTCATTGTTTGGCTGGAAAACAACATAGAGTCTCATTCAGCAGACCCAGTCAGCCACGTAGAAGAAATGATATTCTTGATCTGGTGCACACTGATGTGTGTTCTATGACCGAGAAATCTCTTGGTGGAGCATTATATTTTGTGACATTTATTGACGACAACTCGAGGAAGGTTTGACTTTCTTTGTTGAAAACAAAAGATCAGGTACTCGATGCTTTCAAAGAGTTCCATGTTAGGGTGGAACAAGAAACTGGTAGAAAGCTCAAGTGTGTCCGTTCAATAACGGTGGAGAGTACTGTGGCCCCTTCGAAGCCTACTGCAAGACATATGGCATAAGACTGGAGAAGACACCACCAAAGACACCACAACTGAATGGTGCGGCTGAGAGAATGAACCGCACAATCGAGGAAAGAGTTCGATGCATGCTCTCTCATGCCAAACTCCCTAAGTCATTTTGGGGAGAAGCCGTCAAAACAGCTGTCAATATAATCAACCATTCTCCCTCAGTTCCTTTGGATGGAGGTATCCCAGAGGAGATATGGACGGGAAAGAAGGTCTCATTCGACCAATTTAAGGTGTTTGGCTGTCGAGCATTCGTCCACATCCCCAAGGACGAAAGATCAAAGCTCGATTCAAAGACAAAGCAATGTATATACCTTGGCTCACCAAAAGATGAGTTTGGTTATCGCCTATGGGATCCTGTCAACAAAAGGATCGTTCGAAGTCGAGATGTTGTGTTTTTCGAAGATCAGACCATCAAAGACACCAAGGAAGCAGAGAGGCCCAAAGTTAGCCCACGACGAGATGATGAGTCATCCCCTATGGCACATGATTGTGATGGGGAACAAACAGGCGAGAATAATGATAATGAAGCTGGTGAAATGCCTAATACAGGCGAGGCCTCGATAGAAGAGATAGATGAATCCTCAATAGAGATAAATGATAATGACTCAGTCGAATCCAGTGAGCCAGAACCTGAGTTGCGGAGATCAACCAGAGAGAGAAGACCTTCCACAAGATATCCTCCAGATGAGTATGTGACACTCACGGATGAGGGGGAGCCTCAAAGCTATGACGAGGCTATGAAGGATCCTCACAGAGAAGAATGGAAGAAAGCCATGCAAGAAGAGATGCAATCCTTGCATGAGAACCATACATATGATCTTGTCAAGTTACCCAAAGGGAGGCGAGCCCTAAAGAACAAATGGGTTTACAAGATCAAGTCCGGAGAAAGCAACCCAAAGCCCAGATACAAGGCCAGAATCGTGGTCAAGGGCTGTAACCAAAAGAAGGGTGTTGATTTTGATGAAATATTCTCTCCGGTGGTGAAGATGTCATCTATCCGAGCAGTTCTCGGTCTAGCCGCTAGCCTAGACTTAGAGATTGAGCAGCTCGACGTCAAAACTGCTTTCCTACATGGAGACCTAGAGGAAGAGATATATATGGAGCAACCCGAAGGGTTTGAAGAATGGGTAAAGAAGACATGGTATGTCGACTGAAAAAGAGCCTCTATTGTCTAAAGCAAGCACCGAGGCAATGGTACAAGAAGTTTGATTCTTTCATGGCTGAATACAACTTCAAGAAGACTCATGCTGATCATTGTGTCTTCGTGAAGAGGTATGATACTGGCGATTCCATCATATTTTTGCTATATGTTGATGATATGTTGATTGTTGGGCAAGATAAGAGGAAAATTGCAGGTCTTAAGAACGCCCTAAGCAAGTCATTCGCTATGAAAGATTTGGGGCCAGCAAAACAACTTCTTGGAATGAAGATCACTCGAGATCGTTCCAAGAAATTACTGTGGCTATCTCAAGAACGCTATATAGAGAAGGTTCTTGAACAATTCAATTTGCACAATGCCAAGCCAGTTAGTGTTCCATTAGCCGGACATTTCAAACTCAGTAAGAGGCAGAGTCCGAGAAATGAGATAGAGAAAGAAGAGATGAGAAATATCCCTTATTCGTCAGCAGTTGGCAGCCTTATGTATGCCATGGTTTGTACCAGACCAGATATTGCCTATGCAATCGGTGTAGTGAGCAGATTCTTATCTAACCCCGGGAAAGCACATTGGGAAGCTATGAAGTGGATACTTCGTTATCTCCGGGGTACCACCAAAAGGTGCTTATGCTTTGGTGAAGGAGAACCTTTGTTAGAAAGCTACACAGATGCAGACATGGCTGGAGATGTCGATTCGAGAAAATCGACGTCAGGATATGTGACTATCTTTGCAGGGGGAGCTGTGTTGTGGCAGTCAAAAATGCAAAAATGTGTTGCACTTTCCACAACGGAGGCAGAGTATATCGCAGCTACGGAAGCGTGCAAGGAAATGTTATGGATGAAAAATTTCCTCCGTGAGTTGAGACAAGACCAAGACAGGTATGTCTTGAAATATGATAATCAGAGTGCTACTCACTTAGCTAAAAATTAACCTATCACTATCGTACAAAACATATTGATGTTCGATATCATTTGATACGAGATGTGTTAGAAGAGAAGCTATTGCAGCTCGATAAAGTTCACACCCATGATAACTGGTCGGACATGTTGACCAAGGTGGTGCCAACCAAGAAGTTCGATGATTGTTGTGAAGGAGCCGGTGTGGTGATACTCCCCAATTAAGTCGGGAAGGGGGAGATTGTTGGGGTCCCTCCTATTTGGTGGGCCACCACTTACTAATAAAAAAAAAAAAAAAAAAACAAGAAGCATAAGTAGTCAAAAGTCATTTAATGTTTGCTAGTATAGGACGGTAACATGGCTACAATAGGAGCAAATTTTTCTACTGCAAATGTGGGAAAATGTCACCTTCATTTATGATGGTAGTGTGAAGTGTTGACATAAAAGATGGGCTATGCTATAGGGGTTGGCAAAGGCATGTGGAAACTATGCTTTGCAACTACTATATATAGATGGTCACTCCACGGCAAATGCAGATCAGAAGGCAACTAAGCAATCCACACAATACAAGAGTGTGAGAGAGAGCCACATACAAAAGTGAGGGAACTTGAGGTAATTGTCATATTCTCAAGTTTACTAGAGTGTGCCACCATTTTGGTGAGATTATAATCTGTTGTAATCCATCCTTTTGTGGGTGAGGTCATTGAGTGATATCCTCTACTCCATACTAGAGACGACATTTTGTAATCCTACTCATTATAGTGGAAGTTTTAACGGACCAAAGGTCCCGTGGTTTTTCCCTTCGTCTTGGAGGGTTTTCCACGTAAAATTCTCGATGTCATTATCTTTCCGCAATTATTATTTAGCCCATTTTTAATTACACAAAGAGGAAAAAAAGTAATTCCGCAAATATCCATCTTTTCCCAACATTCATAACATGCTCATAACAAGTGCATGTCTTCTTGGTGTCCATTATATATACATAATATAAAACCACCTTACTAGCTACATGATTCTTAAGCTAACTGCTAAAAGTTGGTGAAGCAGTCATATTGCACAACATCTATTGTTTCTAATTCTATGTATTATGTGCATAGGGCTTAGATACAGTTCTCCCTTCCACCTTTTACCAGCCGACTCTTAAGCATTCTGAACCCTTAACCCTCATGGAGTCCTGGTGATCTCTGTGCCGAAATGTATGCAGCGGGTGTGTGTGTGTTATACTGCCAGTGTGCATTATTTGATCTTGGTCTTATAAGAATGTAAAACATACCTCCCCTCTGGGTCCCTGGAGGTTTTCCTTGTCGTTAACTTCAGGGCCAATAAGATTAGTCAAGCAAAAAAACAAACTTGAATACCCATGTTTTCTAAAAAGAATGTAAATCATACCTGTGTTTGCACAGGGATGCAGCCTTTACTAATGTTTGCCTGTTTATGCGAGTTAATTAGTAGTGCCATGGAATGTTGCAAGTCCAATGTCTAATGAATTATTTTGTCTTGTTAAGCCTCAGCTGTCAGCAAAGAGATGAGGGTTGACTTTCTTTCAGGTATTGTAAACCCTCTCTCGTCTTAACTTTTGACAATTAGGACTTTAAGGTGCTCTTCTAAATATCAGGATTGAAGTCCAAGGTTACAA
The DNA here is from genome assembly GCA_038025085.1 of Tetragonia tetragonoides. Taxonomy (NCBI): domain Eukaryota; kingdom Viridiplantae; phylum Streptophyta; class Magnoliopsida; order Caryophyllales; family Aizoaceae; genus Tetragonia; species Tetragonia tetragonoides. The sequence goes on along the minus strand of CM076151.1, from coordinate 32,315,258 downwards.
ATTAGAGATGTCCCTCCCCTCCCCTTCTTTCAGTGACCTGTTAACCTCTCAAAAGACTTTTTTTCATTGGCTTTGTATTACAGATTTTGTTCCTGAGAAAGTAGCAGCTGAAAGAAAGCCTGCAGAGACATTACCAGACTAGCATCTTTAAGTTGTACCTGATGTTTATGAGTAAAAACTGGTAGCGTCCGCCTCTCAAGTTACGCGTCTTGCTTTCTGCTACCCCGAGGTTTCAAGCTGTACCGAACTACCATTTATCATATATGATTGTAGAGAAAGTTATGCTTTGTTGCCTGACCATGTTGTATGCTTCTCCATAGCTTGTGCAGGGTCAATCTTGTGTCCTGTACGCACGTTACTCAATTTTATTTTTTTTTTTTGCTTGTCAGACGTTACTCAAACTTACCAACACAAGTACATGAAAGAATATTAATAGAATCTGTTTCAAAAAGGATACTAGATATAATTTCACATTGTTATTCGACAAAATTTGTACAACTACTTTATGTGCAGTGGTTTGCTCTAAACCAACCGATGAAGCCTAAATTTTAAAGTAAGAGATTGCACAGAGTCATACATATAATCAAAGTTAAACGAGGGTCTACCATTAAAATGTTATGAAAAAATGAAAAGGGAAATCGTTTACAATCTTTAAAGGTTTTGCGTCGGAAAATAAACATACAAAAAAACATTTTCATTTTTGTTCTAAATGTTGAAAAGAATGTACTACCTCCATCCCGGGTTATCAAGGAGACTAAACTTTTCTACAAATATTTCCGATATGCCCTTACTCTCAGCCTTTTGTCATTCTCTTCTCTCTCATGTGAAGTATAAACCCACCACCACCAGCTTCACCTTCACTACCACCTCAATCACCACCACCACCCTAAGATTCCCCTCCCACCACCATCACCTTTTTCCTCTTCTCCACTGCCCCATCCTGCCCCTCGAAATCCAGAAGAGAGAGATAGCCACCAGAAGAAATCAAGGGGGTTTTGTGGTGGTTCAGGGTGGGGTGGGTTTTGTGGTGGTTCAGGGTGGGGTGGGTTTCGTTATGGTTGAGGTGGGGTTCGAGGTGGTTTTTTCGGGTGGTGGGCGGGGGTTTACAGGTGGTGGGTGGTGGGGTTTTTGCGGGTTGGAATGGTGGGGTGATGTTTGCAGTTTGATGGGGGGTGGGGACTGGTGGTGGGTTTGTTGGGGTTGTGGGTTTGTGGGGTGGGGACTGGTGGTGGGTTTGCGGGGTGAAGGGGGCGTTGGGGTTGGTGGGTTTGCGGGCCCGAGGAGAGGGTGTCGGTGGGGCCTGAGGGTGTGGGGATCTGAGGGGAGAGAGAGAGTGTGTGTTTTGTCACAGAAAAATTGAAGGTGTGGACATTTGGTCATTTTCTAAAACTACCCACTAAAGCATGATTGTTTGGACCGTTAGAGAGTCAGACATTGGGGTTGGTGTAGGGAAATTCGTTGTAGTGAGGGTTTAAGAGAACGAAATTTTATCAAATACGAGATCTTTCAAACCCTAATAAAATAACTTCAGGCATTATTTTGGCATTTTAAAAAAACCCTAATTTCATAATCATGGGCAAAAACAATGACCAAATAAAGAGTGATTTAGAGAGTCACGTTATTGGCATGTTAGGGCAAAATAAGTAAAGAATTTCTCAATCTCACTGGAATAGTAAAGTAAGAGGATTAAACATAGTTTTTTTAATAAGAACGTGCCATACAAACATAGATATATTAGGGTGTTTTCGATAAATTGTTCTAAGGTTTAGGGGTTTTTTGTCAGGTTCGTAATATTTGAAATTGTTTAAAATCATTTATCATATATTTATGATTGCAATTCATGTAATCATTTCAAGAACGTCTAAAGATATATAAACAACTCAATGCAACCATGCCATGAAATGTATAAACTATAGTACAAACAACTAGATGTAAAAGTTAGTTTTGAAGCGTGTATTTTAATCAATATCTGTTTAATACATTATACTCTTCCTACTGCTCATTGATCATATTGATGGCTCAAAGCTTGATTGTCAGCTAATGAATGATGCCCTGTTATAAGTTCATCACTTCTATCATGTTTTTAGCATCATAAAAATTTTCAATGACTGACATTTCACCTTCCATTGGCTAGAAGAACGAGGAACCATATATTTTCCTCCATTTGGTGTTTCACTACTATTGGAATCTTGAACATTATAAATTCTCACCCCCTTTGGAAGTTCCCCAATTAGCCAACATCACACCATGACAATAAATAATATTAGGGGTGTTCATGGTAGATTAACCGAACCGAAAGATTCACTCGGTTCGGTTAATCGATATTTTGGTTCGCCAATTTTGTGAACCGTAACTGTAACCGAAAATACAGGTTAACCGACTTTCGGTTAACCGATTTTTCCGTTTCGGTTATAAGGTTAACCGAAAATCGTACGTATATGATTTTTATAGTGTTATTATCTACTTTTAAACATACTTTAAAAAAATAGAAGCTAAATTTACAATTTAGATTCGATAAGACATAGTCAAAATAATAAAGAGATGTAAAAAGCATGAATTCTTAGTTATTAAATATTACATACCAACTTTATTTTTAAAATTTTCAATAAAAACATAATAAAATATTAATAAAAAAAAGCTTAAAAAATATTTTTCGGTTTTTCGGCTAACCGAAATCTCCAAAATCGTGAACCTAAACCGAACCGAGAAACTGAAAAAATATTCGGTTCGGTTAACCGAACCGCTTTAAACAAAAAGATAGGTCCGGTTAACCGAATTTTCAGTGCGGTTTTTCGGTTTTATGGTTCGGTTTTTCGGTTACGGTTTTTTTGGACACCCCTAAATAATATCACTGGATGTGAGAGGACTAACTCGATAAATCCTGTCAGGGTCAGGGTGATCCTGAAAACATAAGTACAGTTAAGATTAGGATATAATTGATGTCGGAGCAACTTGGTAGCACAAGAGGAATAGTTAGTTGACACAAAGAAAACTAGTATGCTCTTAAGATCAATGTCACACGGAACGTGGAACATTTTGGTATTCAGTATAGGAGTGGGAACGCAGTTCACTGCCCATCAGACTTTTCGATAGCCAGGGTGTTCAAGTACGCATTTTTGGTTTTTGGTACACTAGTTTTTTTTTAAGGGATCATCAATCTAACTTTACATTTAGTAATTATTGGCTAAAGCTAATAAACAAAGGACAAAGCAGGATTTAGTACCTTGAATTAACTGATAATTGATAATATTAGCTAAACATGTTGGCATACTGTATAGAGCGTACATAATAACATTCACAAACAACAAATTCTGGGTTCACAAAATATTAAATCATATCCAGACTTAAACTAAAACTATGTCAAATATAAAATTCTTACTCTCAAGCCTATAGGTATCCACACGAATCTTCAACTTTGCTGGCGTTGGGGGTTTTCTTAAGGTAACTTGAACATTGCGCTCACCAGTTGTGACTCTGCTGGTGGAATCATGCACCTTCACAATTAACCAGAAATAAAAAATTAGATAAATATTTCGATTAAAATGTTAATAATGATATAACTCATAATGTGTTTTAACTTTCTTTTAACCTAAAGAGTCTAAACCTTATTCTTGGCTACCCAACGCAATGCTTCAATGAATTTCTATTGGTAGCTAAAATGCGTAAAATCTAGAGATGTCAAATAGGTCGTGTTAGGTCGTGTTGTACTATGCGTGTATGACTGAAAATGAATTTTCGTCAAGTTCGTAATAATTCTAATCAGTATATGCCTAATACATTATACTATTCACACTACTCATCGATTCTTATGAAGACTCAAAACTTGATTGTCAGCTAATAGATGATGCCCAATCAAAAATTCTTCACTTCTATTATGTTCTCATCATCATTAAAATTGTTAATCATTGACCATTTTCACCTTCCACTAGCCTAGAAGGACGATGAACCATATACCGTCATCCATTTGGTGCTTCACCTCCATTAGAATCCTGAACCCAATAAATTTCACCCTCTTTGGAAGTTTCCAAACTAGCAAGCATCACATAATGTCACCGGATGTGAGAGGACGAACTCGATAAATCCTATCAGGATCAACGTGATCCTAAAATAATAAAATACAGTTAAGATTAGGATATAATTGATGTCGAAACAAACTTGGTAACACAAGAGAAATAGTTAATTTGCACAAATAAAACTATTATGTCCTGATTGATTTTTTTGTCAAAGGAAGATACAACTTTGGAGCACAAAATGGTCACTGTTAAGGTGATTGTCCAACTGACTCTTCAGAGGGGGGGAGCCCAAGGTTGAAAAATTGATCAACGTCCGTGAAACTTTAGAGACTTCTTACTCCTACAAATGATTGCTCTGATACCAAGTTAAGTTTAATGGGTCTGTCGAATCAATGTCACACGAAATGGGGAGTGTTTTGGTACTTGGTACGAAGCGGGAACGCGGTTCGCTACCCAACTGATTTTGCGATAGTAAGGGTGTTTTTGGTACGCATTTTTGGTTTGCAGTATGCTAGTTTTTTTTTTTTTTTTTCCTTCTGGGATCACCAATCTTATTTTATATTCAGTAAATTATTGGTTAAAGCTAACAAAAACAAAGGGTAAAGTAGATTTTAGTAAATTGAATTAACTGATAATTTATAACATTAGCTAAACAGGTTGGCATAATACTGCATAAAGCGTACCTAATATCTTTCACAAAGTTCAAATTCTGAGTACACAAAATACTAAATTATATCCAGACTTAAGCTCCTAAACATCAAGATAACATTTCAAAATAACAAAAGACATGTATAATATAAAATTCTTAGTCTCATGGTCATACCGGTATCCACATGAATATTCAACTTTGCTGGTGTTGGGTATTTCCTCAACGTAGTTAGAACATTGCGCTCATCAGCCGATGACTCTGCCGGTGAAATAATGCACCTCTCACAATAGACAAGAATTTTTTTTTGATAAACATATCGATTAAAATGTTAATAATGATATAACTCATAATATGGTTTTACCTTTCTCTTCTCGAGGGGCTTGTTTTTGGCCTAGTTAGGGATAAACCTTAAGGAAGCTAACCAAATTCTTGGCTACCCAACGCAATACGCAATGTTTCAGTCAATTTGTATTGGTAGCTAAAACGTGTAAAAGTTATAGATGTCAAATAGGTAGTGTTGGGTTGTCTTGTAAATTTAATATAAAATTGAAGACAATATGGTGTAATTGTGTCAGAATAAGATCATTCGTTTTCGTGTCGTGTTCGTCTTTGTCTCACTAACTTCGCGACATCGTGTTCGTGTGTTGTCGTGTCAAATATTGATAGCTCTAGGAGAAGCTGGATAGACATTGTCCAATAGTATTTGGAATGAAACATTGATTGTTTCCATCCAAGCCGACACAGAAACGCTCAACATAACCCTAGTCATAAAGGTCGAAACCATTTATAAATAATTTCAATGTTAAGCAATTGATAAGCAATTCATTTTGTTAGATGAATAATAATGATAATTAGTAATTCATTTTGTTTTTTAGTGACTTTTTATTTTGATTTATTGGTGTCATGATATAGTTGTAGGTCTAAATGTTTATGAAACACTTTATGATCTGACATGTGGCTTGAACTTAACAAGAGCTAAAGAAAGTGTTAATAGATAGAGTAATATAAATGTGAAGGAAAAGTGGTGAGTAACACTGAACTGGAGGACATTCGTTCTGAAATTGAGTATTGGACTATTAATAATGCAATTGTCTACTATATTTTGGGAGCTAGCCCACCTTATGGGATTGTCAGGGTTTCATTAACAGCCATAAACATGAAAATTTTAAAATCGTGATGCTGCAAAATGAATTAATCCTTATCCACTTTGATACTATTGTGGGAAGGGGTAATGTAAATCAGGGTGGTATATATCACTTTAATAAGAAGCCTTTGGTTGTGAGGCCATGACACAAGGATTTGGAACTCTTTCTATCTGCATTAACTTCAGTGTTAGTGTGGGTGAAACTTCATGGTCTAGATGTTAGATAGTGGAGTCCTCAAGGGTTGAGTAAGATTGGCAGTTTAATTGGTATGATGATTGATAATAACACAAAGATGAAGAATGGGGTGAACTGTGCTCGCTTAGTAGAAGTGGAGATTGGACACATGGAAGCTAGAGAAGGTGTGTTTTCGCAATAAAAATGGGATGGTTATACACGGTACAGTATGGAGTGGAATGTGAGTGGAAATCCATATTGAGTGAACATTGCAAAATATGTGGCCATAAAGCTGAAAATTGGAGGAACAATAAGAACTATCTTGATTGGAGGGAGGAGGAGCCGGTAATGAGGGAGAACATGAAGAGATTGTGCGGGGGGCATGAGGGAAATGGTGACCTGTTAGATTTATGGATTTTATTCTACATGTTTATGGACAATTTTATTGTACAGATTAATGTATGTTATATGCTATCTTACGGTTTGACCTAATATTAGTAGTCCTACGGATATTAATATTAGGTGGGTTAGTATATCATCTTATATAGGATCCAATTGTATAGAGATCTACATACTTAATTATGGGTAAATTAGGGATAAAAATCTCTCTCTCATATATATATATATATATATATATATATATATATATATATATATATATATATATATATATATATATATATATATATATATATATATATATATATATATATATATATATATATATATATATATATGGTTCCCAATCGAACACACGTTATATCTCTCTGACATCCAATCGTCAGAGAGAGAAATCGTAGTGTGTATCAACCGGAAGTTGCTCTAATCCTAGGCGATCTTCAACCCTGTTCAAGGACTTAGCTTGCACTTGTGGATTCAGTTACGCTTCCACTTATGTTCTAGTTTAAATAACTCGATATGTAGGTTACAGTTTTAGTCGGATTGATTCCAATAATTGGTATCAAAACCTCCTTTATATTGGCTATTTGAATTTACTTTAAGTTCATATGAGTATGGATTGTGTTAGGGATCGTGTCAAATTCAATATGAGCAAACCACAAGCAAAGCAATAAAATATTATGAAGAACACAAGAATTTAAGGAGGTTAAATCCTCCACCACAATATTACTATTATACCACGTTTAATAGTAATACAAAATTAATAAGTGCTCTTGGTCCTCTTTTACCTCACAATGTACTGTCCTTTATTTGCAGCACATACCACTCGTGAGATCAATCAGCCAAAGAAAACAACGTGTCTTTTGCCTACTATCCTACCTATTGATTATATAGGCAACCAACTAACCAAGAGTCCCTATTCCACTATACTATTATTTAATACAAGATAAAATACTATTCCTTGTAGAAAACTAAGACCCCCATATCCCAATAATATTATTTATAAAATAACAAGGATATATAGATAGTTTCTTAATAAAATTTATCTTCTTATCTTGATCAACAAAGGAGTCCCGACCTCTTCGGAACACTAGTAGGCATAATCGGCTCGAACCCCAACAGATTGTCTGTTAGCATTGAGTTCTAATTATTTGTATAATATTTCGTCGTTCGTTCTCTACTTTATATCAGTTTTGATATTCTACTATTTTGGTTTATATTGGAGGTGACAAACCTGACCTGTGTGTTGTGTGAGACTGCAAATGAAAATCACTCTCCCTTGTTCTTAGAGTATTCCTTCTCAAAGGAGTTGTTGCGGAGTATGTTGAACTGGGTTGGTATTCCACTGCTTACATTCTCTTGGAATCAAGTTCTGAACTGGGCACTGAAGAGAACAATGAGTAAAAGTGTGACCAAGAAATTTACCCGGGCTGTGATAGTTGATGTGGGGGCATGCAATTTGGGAGAGAAGAAATGCAAAGATTTTTAGAAATGAAAGAGGCAGTGTCAAGGAGGTTAGCAGGAGAATTGTAAATCAGTTGCACATCAAAGCACACCACTCAAAATCTGTAAAGATGCAGGATTTTTTTGCAGAATTATCTCAATTGTTATCCATAGCTTTCTTGTATTCTTTCTGGTTTTTTCTCTTGGTAGTGTAGGATCCCCTACATGGGATGGGCTTGAAGTTTCTTGGCTGTAATGTCGTTGGGTTTGGTTCACCTTGTGTTAAAGGCGAATTAAACATGTGTTGTAACGCTTCATATCATTTGGACATGAAAATAATTAATTTTTCCCAAAAGTTGTACATTTTCTAATGTATACACAGCAAAAGAGCAATGTCATTTGAATAAATACTATTGATGGTTATCAAAACTATCATCAAATTGAAGCCAGTTCATACACTGAAAATCGAGATCATACTTAAGTTAAGAGAACTAATAGTGGACATCCGGCGATCGAAAATAGTGGACTTCCATCTTCATCCTAAATCACGGAGATTCTCAACATCCATACAAGTGAGATTCCGGCATTGCCTCAACTATAAGCACCCTACATTCAGCACTTTTAGATTCATAATGCCCTCCCTCTCTTATCTTTTTCGTGATCACTTGTAATTTAAGCCACCAGCAGATGTTAGATGGCGGTTTTCTTTGGCATTTCAAAGGGGTTCTGTATTGCTTGACCTATTTTCACACGATTCAGGTTTCATCCAAACTTTAATGGGTCGTTCTCGACATCAAGTGACAATAGAGTCTTGGGTAAAAATCAACCCCGACAATGGCGTCAGAGTGAACACAATGAGCAACCAATGGGGACAACTTTGGAACATCTCACATACTGGGAGTGGGCTGTAAAGAACCCAAGGGAAGCACATTGTCTCAGAGAGTTGATTGGCTTCCAGCACTGTATGTGGGTGAGCGACCATATGGACAACGACGAAGTGGTAGTACAATCTCATCCATTGAAAAATCCCATAGGAGCAATTGAGTGTCCTGCACATGGAAATATGCTTGCTTGTTGACCACATACCGTGCTCAGATAAAATGAAATTATTTCAAGCAATCCCGTGTCATAAACTCCTACCTTCCCAACTTATTTTCCAAGTTTGACATTTGCGGTCTTTGACACTAATCTTTGACAGTCCTTTTCTCTTACTACCTACAAGTAATGTATGTCATAAAAGGATGATCTTGTGAAACCGTGTTTTCAATAAGAATCTGACAAGAATTGTCTTATATTGTAAATCTATATATCTTTAGTAAAATTAAAGGTCAAATTCTGTGAAATTCGACCCCAAAAAGTCAAACTTGGCAAAGTTCATCAGTGGATACTTTGTCTATAAGACTATAATACACAGGGGTCTGTCGATCTAAATATTGTGTGAAACTAAATGTTCCTTTAAGTCCTATCTGGGTAACTCCTATTAACAAGGATACCAGAAACTGAAAGCTAATAGTGTTGAAAACCATATTAACAGTTGTAAGGGGGATTATATGTAGATTGTACCCTTAGGTCCCATGCATCCCTTCAATTTTTGTTTTCATCTTGCCACATTTCCAGATTCATCTGTATGATCCTCATTCCTCACCATATCAACTCTATCAAACAAAGGGACCCCTTATAGTGTCAGCAACTCATCAATCTGGTGTGGTGTGGACCTTAATACCAGTTAACATATATTTGCTCTCTAGCTACCCACAAGAAGATGCATAATGAGACTAGAGTTTGATAATGTAAATAATTTAGAATATGAATGTATATAATTTAGATTTTAGAATATGTAAGTATTCTAAATTATATACATGATCAGACTTCATAATACAGGCTTTAATCACAATTGTTGTGGCTTCCTCCTATCCAACTACACCCCACACACATAATGACATTATTTGAAAAACAAAGATGCAAGCAAGGTAATATCCTATCCCGAAGTAATGCAACCGGAAGTTAAGAGATCCGCTTCATGTAGCTGTATCCTGTAGCCTAACGCAAACATGTTGTCATCTCACTAAAATGCCTCCTATAAAACTAAGCAACTGAAGAGCAGCCGGAAACAGCAAATTTGTCCTCAATTTGAAAAACTAAAGACTCCAAGAATTAGTTTGATGATGGGAATGAAGGTCCACAACTCCACATGAACTACCAGGTCTCATCCCAAAACAGGACTAAAACCTGACCTTGTAGCTAATAAGTGCAGTTGCACATAAATACCCTCAAATAGATGCGCCCAGATAGATCAGATATGATGGTGTTGAAATATGGAGACGTATAGTATATTGAAGTTGATACATGGTCGGGCAAAGCTACAGTGGAGACATTGCATTGTCGGGCATAAGAGACAGATGCCTAGAATGTTGTTGCATGGTCATGCGACTTGACAGCTTGGAAGATGCACGACCGGGCATAATGTTACGTTTGAGAGTTTGACCCATTCTCTAGTTGTATGTCTATTGCCTAATTGTAATGTATCTGTTAAGCAAGAATCTGTTTAATTAGAATATTCCTAATAGAGTTTTAGGGTGGTAAATATTCTATAATAGTATAGGGATTTTGTTTGGGAAAAAAGATATACGGTTTCCTAAACCTAGTGGGAGGTAGGTTTAGGAGGGAGTGCTCTAAAAAAACCTGATTAGACGTTTATTGTATTTAATCCCCATCCTCTTGAGTTAATAAGAGAATTCCTAGTACGACCGTGGACGTAGGCTGTTCTTGCCGAACCACGTTAAATTGCTTGTGTCCTTATTGTTCATTAATTCCTTCGTCTTATTATTATTGTGTGAGTGACTAGATTCCGCATTTTCCCCAACAGATGGCAAAGGAAGACTAGACAAGATATTACAAGTACCTGGCTGACAAAACCAAAACGATACATAATATTTCCCCCGTGGTATCTGAAGAAGGAGATGACCAATATGAATCAAAAGCAACTCCACTGACCTGCAAGTATCGAATTTCGTACAAAAAAGGTATAAGAGAAATCTTATCAAAGGAGAAATAACTCCGAAAGGAGGCTCACCCATGAGCTATGCTCCTCACACCATGCTATAACTTTACGATCTTCCATGCTCCAAATTTGAACACGATCATCCTCACCACCAGTGAGAATATCTTTACCAGCCAGGCTATGACAAAAAATTTCCGAGTCACTGCCAACTCTTGCAAGGTATAGAGGAAACAAAATGTGAAATAATCATACTAGCTAAAATGCTCAAACCAATTATCCTAAATGTTTAAGGATCACAGAGAACAAGTGCTTTCCAATTTATCTGTATCTACATGCAGAACTGAGAATGGCACCGTAATAACTTTCCCCACCACATACTAGCTGTTCTTTTGGGTCGTCAAAACACTCGTAAAAGACCTACATAGTAGAATGGTCTGAGTAACACAAACAAAACACGAAGGAAAACGATTTGTTGCGGACACAGTACCATCTCTACCAACAGTTTCCAAATGTGTGCCACCAGCAGAGAATGTTATACTATTGATTGAGCCTGCACATATATGCCATCTGGCGATCGGATTGCTCTGTAGTTACACAAATGATCCATGACTGTATAATAGAAAGGCATGAACTTCATAATGGATACTAGTCCTACAAATGGGAATGGATCATATATCTAGAAACTCAAAGGAGCTAGACGGATTACTGGACACATGAAAGTAAGATTATAACATACTGCAGTTAGATCCCTATAATAGGAAGAGCAAGTGAAGTAGTACTGTAATTCCAAATTTACTCCCAAGTGGTTTGATAAAACAAGGTTATGGGTTGAAATTCATTCCCTCCATGCCTTGTGTCTAATTTAATTTCTTCTAGAAACTATACTAGCCCCTAGCTTGTTGGTGCTACTTTGACAGGGCCAGTGCTTGCGCTTGTTGTTCAGTTAGTCTAATATGTTCGTTGTTAAATACGATAGTTTGAATCTGATGTAGCGGAAGACGAGATGTCTTGATCGGCATTCACTTTCACCCTCTTTTTAACAAACAAAAAAAAGAGTGAATGTGCTACTATGTGAATTGTTTATTTATTATTGTGTTTTTTTGCTAGTCTTATTTATTATTGTGTGATAGAGTGAATTTTGGAGTCACAAAGTTAATGAGTTATTAAGAGTTCAAACCATGGTCACACTTAAACAATTTAAACCTATCTCAGATTCTAGTACATGCTCCCAGGATTAGCTAGGTAAAAATTTGCTGCCACCCTTGACATAACTGTACCGAGGCCCGTAGATGAAGGGGGGCAAAGGGGGCGATGGAACATGGCCCTAAGTTTGGGAGGGCCCAATTTTCCGTGTACCGATAACCCAATTAGAAAAGAAATAAAAATAAATACATATATACAAAAACTTGTGTGGACTTAGTTCATGTTGGATCAATACTTGAAGTCACCTCCTATTTTACCTGGAGCCACCCTCCTATTTTACTTGGAGCCACCCCTCTACTTTATTTGGAGTCACCCCTCAAAATTACTTGGTCCACGGTGGACTAAGTCCACACTAGACAATCTGATACATATAAGTAATCATTCTATATGGGCAATTAGACCTGGCAAACGAGTCGGTCATGTCGGATTTGGGTCAGGTCAAATACGGGTCGAATACATCGGGTCAAATACAGGTTCAATTCCGTTTCGGGTTACCCAACGGGTTTGACAAATGTTGCCTCACAAATTTGGGGTTTGGGTCGGCTTCGGGTCGTATTGTTTCGGTCTTGGGTCAAAACGGGTCGGGTCATTTTGCGTTTGAAACTTTTCGGGTCGGGTCTGTGGCTGGTCTCGGGTTCGAGTCGATCATCGCGTCGGGTCAATTTTTACCAATTCTATAGGGCAATGCTCCGAGCAATCTACACTATAAACATGCATAAGCCCTAGAGGTAATCTGGTACGCACATGCTAGGTTAGGGTACTAAATCATCATCGTGAAACTGAAACACATTGAACTAAAACAAAGAATTTAAAAAACCCATTGTTTTCTCTCTCCGACCACCCAAATATGGGATTATTTTTGTACGACCACCCAAATGTGGGATTATTCACGTCCATTTTTCCTATTCTAAATTATATACATACATTATCAGACTTCACAATACAGGCTTTAATCCCTATTGCTAGCTGCTTGCTTCCTCCGATCCAACTACACCCCACACACATAATGACATCTATTGAAAAACAAAGATGCAAGCAAAGTAATACCCTATCCCGAAGTAATGCAACCGGAAGATATCCCCTCCATGTAGCTGTAGCGTAACCCAACACATGTTGTCATATCACTAAAGTCTAAAATGCCTCCAAGACTCCAAGAATTAGATTTGATGATGGGAATGAAGGTCCACATGCATGACCTTGTAGCCAAATAGGTGCAATTGCAAATAAATACTCTCAAATAGATGCACCAAATAGATCAGATATGATGGCAGAGGAAGACTAGACAATATATTATTACAAGTACCTGGCCAACAGAACCAAAACAATGCATAATATTTTCCCCTGTGGTATCTGAAGAAGGGGATGACCAATATGAATCCAAAGCAACTCCACTGACCTGCAAGTTTCCAGTTTCGTACAGAATGGGTATTAGAGAAATCTCATCAGAAGAAAAATAACACTGAAAGAAGACTTACCCATGAGCTGTGCTCCTCACACCACACGCTATAACTTTACGATCTTCCATGCTCCAAATTTGATGAACAAGATCATCCTCACCAGCAGTCATAATAATAATAATAATAATAATAATAATAATAATAATAATAATAATAATAATAATTAATTGAACACCACTGAACTGAACTGAATTGACACCATTGAACTGAATTGAGCAATACTGAACCGAGTCGTACTTATGTGTGACCACCCCTGAACTGAACTGAACTGAATTGAACTGAACTGAACTGAATTGAACTGACCTGACCGGAGAAGCTCTAAAGAACGCACCTTAATTAAGGTGGTCTATAGTGGTTCAAAGCTTACTTCGATATGGTTTAGTAAGGTAAGGACCTGTTCGGGGTGGATTAGGATTCCGAATAGCTTTAGATTTATTTGTCTATAAATAGGGGAGAGCTTTGCTACTGTAAACTCGTGCTTTGATGATTAATTATTGAATACGTGAGTATTTACCCCTCAAGCTCTATATCAATGTTATAGATCTCAATCGTAGCTTTGCACAGAGATTTGAATCATCACGTTTAGATTTCGTATGAGAGAGTTATGACCAAAATACGAACAACTGTCAGAACTGCCAAGATTACGAGGTTCTCCATAATGAACGTGATCATATAACAAGAGCTTTAATCCCGACCTTGCATGGAAACTCCATGTAATCATGCTTGTAGGAGCCACATTAATGCATAACCATAAAAGCAACACGATGTATTCAAGAGTATTTGTTCCTTTGCTTGTTTCTTGATTATTTTCTTTAAATTGCTCACTTGCTCCTGCATCAGCTTATCTGGAAATAAGTACTAAGTATGTCTACCCCCTTAGTTTCTTTCACCTTTCATTATCTACAAATTTTTAAAATTCTTTAATCCATAAATCTATCTGATGGAATTGCATTGGTTTGAGAATAGTTATGGGGGTAGCTCCTCTGAGAAGTATTCCAGAGGTCTCACATTCGAGTTCCCTCAGGGCCACTGGAGGTTTTCCTGATCGGTTACTTTAGGGCGCATACGATTAGTCAAGAAAAGCGTGGACACTCATGTTTTATGTAAAAAAATAATTATGAAATTTGTCAATCTTGCAACCAAACACATAGGTTCCAAATCCATACCTGATACCTACAAACCGTTAATGAAACACCCCGTAAAGCTCTTCACTATCCCACATCAATGTGTTGTGTGCATGTTTCTTGTATCTTTGCTCATATTTGATGGTGCACCATGCTAAACAATTGCGCGTTGGAAGACCTTTTGTCAATATGATGTGTTGAGATATTTAAACTCAAGTGTATGCTATTTGAAGTGTTATATAAATGAGTTGCCCCCTCCCCAAAAGCAAAACATAAAAATTGGAAATCTGCAAATGAAAAATTCTCATCTGACCTTAAAATGTACGATAAGATGTATCAAAATTTTGGTGGAACGAAATTCTGTCTATGACCCTCTAGATTTGTTGTAATTTTCTTAATGCGTACTGTACTAAGCTTGCATCGAAGTTTTCAAGTACTAGCAGCTGCTAATATCACCTTTTAAAAACTGCAGGGTCTGAGGAAAATCCAAGCAATTGTGCATTCTGAATGAGGCAAATTAAAAATCATTCTATCGGTTCGTTTGATGTAAGGTTTAAGGAAGATACAACAGCTCCTTGGATTTTGTTCTGAACTCCAGTGTGATGTTTCTTTTTTATTGTTGTAACTTATCTTTGTAACATGTGTTTGTGCCAAGATTTCTGACTAACTTTTGGCCAAAAAAAGGGGGTTACGACTATGCATAGTATATGTTGGATGCATATATTGCATTTGCAATTCAATTATCGTCCTTGGATCTCATTTTAAAGGTAAAGTCATGCTCTCTTGAATTGGAGTACATAATATACTCACTAAGGATGCCTTGAAAATTGATGTCACCCTGTGAAATAGGCAATTGCGCATAGGGTCGTAAGCCTCCAATTCCAAAGATAAGACCCACATCATTGCAAGTAGTAGCACCACAAATTTACATCATCATTGTATACATTGCTTCTCTATTTCTTTTCTCTTCATTTTCTAAATTAGCTAAACCGATGGGCTCCTTCTCCCATGTTGCCTCTTTAAATTTAGGCCTTGTTTACTTGTTTGCAATTAAATGTAATGAATGCAATTATTTTGTAGAGTAAATGTGGGGTGAAAAGTGAAGGAGTGGGAGGAGAGGGATGAGAAAAGTGAGGTTGATTGCATTATTCAATGTAGTCACAATTGCTCAATTTTTCTCATATAATGTTGATTACTTTGAATAATATAATCAACCTTACTTTTCCATCTCCTTCCTTCCCCTCCTTTATTTTCCACCTCACATCTACCCTATAAAATGATTGCATTGCAAGCATTTGATTGCAAGTAATTAAACACCACCTTACAGTATTTAATTGAAAACTTGGTTAGATGGAGATATCATCTTCCACTTAAGAAATAAAGGCCTCCATTTCTTTTTAACAAATGGAGAGTATGGCAACTTCTAATTAAACAAATTATTGTCATAATTCCTAACTTTTTTTTACTTTTCAATAAAATGTAAATCATAGTCCTCTCTGTAGTCTCTCCTAAAGATGTGGAGAATAAATTGCTAAGGTAAAAAATGACACTTATAGTTATGGGGACCAATGCACAAAATTTTTCTTCAGGGGAACGCAAAGGCGTGGAAGAGTGAATCATGCAAGCTAAGCCAAGGGATAAAAATGGGGTTATGTGCTCGGAAGATGGGGAGAATAAAAAAGCTTTTGTGGAATATTTTAAGGAGATTTATGGGACTACGGGAGTATGGACCAGATGGATGAATTCTTACAGGGACTTTATAATGTGATTTACAAGTGCATTGCAAAATGTACGGTGAGTAGGCTAAAGAGCATCCTCCATGCATGATATAGTTAGCCAATTGGTCAATTTTGTACCTGCTTTTATGTGTATATTACAGTACCTATTGGTTGTACCTACGTCCAATTAAGTTGGCGGGACCAATCCAATATGCGTGCATCGGGGCCTTATTCAATTCAAGCGCTGGTTCGCTTTGCACAGAACTCAATAGAGGATTTTAAAAAAGTTACCGTTCTCCTACTTCAGCAAAAGTTGTTGGGGGCCAGCCGGGTTTACTTGTTTTTGTTTTGTTTGCTTTTTTCTTTTTTCTTTGAGCAAAGGAAACGCCGTCGATGACGCTTGGGTCCATCTCCATACAAAAATTTCTAGTATCTCACTATGTGCACCCTGGGCCTGAAATTAGAGATAGAAGTCCAAACCCTTTTGTGAAGCCTAACCCTTGTCTTCTTGCACGCTAATATTGTACAAGATTTTTAAGGCTAGTTGCTAAAAGTTGGTGAAGCAGTCATATTACACATCGTCTATTGTTTCAAATCCTATGTATCACGTGCACAGGGCTTAGATACTGTTCTCCCCTCCACCTTTTACATACCACCCAACTCTTAACCGTTCTGAACCCTTAACTGGAATCCTGCTGATCTCTGTGCCAACATGAATGTAGCAGGTGTGTGTGTTATATTGCCGGTGTGCATATATTATTTGACAATGGTCTTGTAAGAATGTAAAACATACATGTGTTTGCACAGGGATGGAGCCTTTACTAAGGTTGCCTGTTTATGCGAGTCAAGTAGAAGTGCTTTGGAATATTGCAATGCTAATGTCTAATGAATTATTTTGTCTTGTTCAGACTCAGCTGTCAGCAAATAAAGAGAAGAGGCTCGGCTTTCTTTCAGGTATTTTAAACCCTCCCCCGTGTTGACTTTTGGCTATTATGGACTTTAAGGTGGTTTAGGAAGAGTGAGAACTCTTCTAAATATCAGGTTGATGTCCAAGGTTGCAAAAAAGTATAGGGATGTCCCTCCCCTCCCCATCCTTTCAGTGACCTGTTAACTTCTCAAAAGTCTTTTCCTCTGTATTTCTTAAAGAACTTTTATTTGCATTGAATCACAGATTTTGTTCCTGAGGAAGTAGCTGCTGAGAAGGCCTTGGCTGAAAGAAAGCCTGCAGAGACATTACCAGGCTAGCATCTTGAAGTTGTGCCTGATGTTTATGAGTAAATATTGATAGTGTTCGCCTCGCAAGTCCCGCGTCTTGCTTTCTGCTAACCCGAGGTTTCAAACTGTACCAAACTACCACTCTATGCAGGGGAGATGATTTTGTTTTTTGGCAGAAGGATTAGATTTAGTTTATCATATATGATTGTAGAAAAAGTTGAGCTTTGTTGCCTGGTTGTATGCTTCTCCATTGCTAGTGGTACTTAAGCTGGGTCGGCATGAATTTGTCCGAAAATTAGGCGGCCTGGTAAGGTATATATGAATAGGGTCAACATTCAACAGTCTCTTAGGTTGCTTGAGCACGTTTTTGTAGGTTGCAGATGGCAGAAACATGTTCTTCTACTGTTACAACTTACAACTCTCTCTTTGTATCGCTAGTGCTTTTAGGTTCCCAAATTGTTCCCTGTCTTTTTCTTGTGAAAGTTTGAATAGCTCGCAGTTCCAAAAAGCTGAAACTGTCATATAATTAAGCAAATTGGTAACACATTTGAAACAAATAGACCCTGATACGCATGAGGCCCTTTGTTCTCTCTTTCTCTCATCTGGTCTTCACTCCGGTTAAGGGTGACTTGATTTCCTCTCGAAAAGTGACTTTGATTTCACCTCAAAAAAAACTGACTTTTGATTTCACCTCAAAAAAAAAGTGACTTTTAATTTTCCCTGAAAAAAAAAGGTGACTTATGATTTCCGTATGGGCTGTTTATAAATAAACAAAATCTTAGAATACGGTCAAAGAAAAAGTATTACCTAACGTCGTAAATTCAAAGACGCCATACGAGATGGCGTCTCACTTATTAAGGAAGCCAATGGCGTCTCTTGTCTCCTTCACACTCCTACAATCAAGTATTGAAGTTGGCATCCAAGGAAAGACGCCATCCCGGTTGGCGGCTTTGCAGCAAAGAAGCCATCCTGGTTGGCGTCTTTGCAAGAAAGAAGTCATCCTGGTTGGCGACTTTGCCAGGAAAGATATCATCCTAGTTGGCGGTTTTGTGTCCATTCTGCCTCCGTCGAAGCGAGCGGTAATATGAGTAATAGTTTGAAGATGACCGATTTTTGAGATTTGTTTTATTTATAAGCGGTTCGTATGGAAATCACCCTAGTTCAGAGACACTATCAACTAAATTTTCCTTCAACTAATTGAAAAATGGCAATAATTTACAAATGCACTTCCAACTTGGATTAACGATCAAATCTCTTTAATTAGCTTGACACCTTCCCTCATGTCAATACAAGTGTAATAAAACTAATTTTCAAGTTGTACATTTTCTAATGTAAACGTAACAAAACAGCAATGTTATTTGAATAAATATTACTGATGGTTATCAAAACTATCATCAAATTGAAGCCATTTCATATACAGAAAATCGAGATCCTAAGTAGTCAAGAGAACTAACAGTGGACATCCGGCGATCAAAAACAATGGACATCCAGCAATCAAAAACAGTGGACATCCATTTACATCCTAGAATCACGGAAAATCTCAACTTCCATACAAGAAAGATTCCGGCAGCACGTCAGCAATAAGCACAATGCATTATATAGTCAGAAGTTTTAGATTCATAATGCCCTCTCTCTCCTCTTTTTCGTGATCACTTCTTTTCAGCCACCAGCAGACCAGCAGTTGGTAAATGGCAGTTTTCTTTGGCATTTCAAAGAGGTTCGGTATTGCTTGACGTACTTCCACACAATCCAGGTCTCATCCAAACTTTAATGGGTCCTTCTCGACATCCAGTGACAATGGAGTCTTGGGTAAATATCAACCCCGACAATGGCTCAGAGTGAACACGATGAGCAACCAATGGGGACAGCTTTGGAACAACTCGCATACTGGGAGCAGGTTGTAAAGTACCCAAGGGAATCACATTATCCCAGAGAGTGGATTGGCTTCCAGCACTGTATGTGCGTGAACCACCAGGTGGACAGCGACGAAGTGGTAGTACAATCTCATCCATTGAAAAATCCCACAGGAGCAATTGAGTGTCCTGCACATGGAAATATGCTGCTTGTTGACCAAATATTGTGCTCAGATAAAATGAAACCATCTCAAGCAATTCAATGATAACATTCCGTTGCTCTCTAGATACACACGAGAAAACACATAATGAGACTAGACTTGACAAAACAGGCTTCAATCACAATTGCTGGTGTTTCCTCCCCCCAATTACACCCCATATTCATAATGACATTCATTGGCAACCAAACCTCGGATGAAAGTAATATCCTACCATGATCCTCCCAGCCTGAAGTCATCCAACTGGAAGAGATCCCCTCCATGTAGCCTAGCCCAAACATGTTGGTATCTCATCAAGATGACTCCTATAAAACTAAGCAACTGAAGAGCAGCAGGAAAAGGTGAATGTGTCCTCAATTTGGAAAACTACATGACTCCAAGAATTAGATTTGATGATTGGAAGCTCCATAAGAACTTAAAGGAGGGAAAGATGAACTACTAGGTTTCCTCTTAAAACAGGACTAGAACATGACTTTGTAGCCATGTTAAGAACTCTGAGAAGTATTCCAAAGGTCCCAGGTTCGAGTCCCCTCAGGGCCACGGGAGGTTTTCCTAGGTTGTTGACTTAGAGGGCCATGGGATTAGTGAAGCAAAGCTTGGACACCCATGTTATCCAGAAAAAAAATGACCTTATAGCCATACTAGCCAATAGGTACAATTGCAAATACTCTCAAATAGATGCACCAGATAGATATGGTGGCTAAGGAAGACTACATAAGATATTACAAGTACCTGGCCAACAGAACCAAAACGATACATAACATTTTCCCCTGTGGTATCTGAAGAAGGGGATGACCAATATGAATCAAAAGCAACTCCACTGACCTGCAAGTATCCAGTTGCATTCGAAAGGGCATAAGAGAAATCTCACCAGAGGAAGAAATAACACTGAAAGGAGGCTTACCCATGAGCTGTGCCCCTCACACCATGCTATAACTTTATGATCTTCCATGCTCCAAATTTGAACAAGATCGTCCTCACCACCAGTTAAAATATATTTACCATCCGGGCTATGAAAAAGAAATTCTGAGTCAATGCGAATTCTTGCAAGGTATAGAGGAAATAAATAGTGAAATCATTTACTAGAATGTTCAACCAATTATCCTAAATGTATAAGAATCACACACAAGAAGTGCTTTCCAATATTTACCTCCATGCACAACAGAGAATGGCACCATAATAACTTTTCCCACCACATACTAGCTGTTCTTTTGGGTAGTCAAACACTCGTAAAAGACCTACATAATAGAATGGTCTTAGTAACACAAAGTCACAAACATAACACGAAAGAAAACAATTAGTTGCGAACACAGTACCATCTCGACCAACAGTCGCCAGATGTGTGCCACCAGCAGAGAATGCTATACTATTGATTGAGCCTGGACATATATGCCATCTGGCGATCGGATTGCTCTGCAGTTACAGAAATCATCCATGACTGTAAAACAGACAGGCAGGGACTTTATAATGGATCCTAGTCCTAGATATGGAAATCATATATCTTAAAACTCAAAGGAGCTCAACTGGGATCAACATAAGTGGATATTGGCATAATTACTAAGCCACCTGGCATAACAGGATTAAATTCTAAACATAGCCAGAGAAAAATGTATGGCAGCCTTCATAATTTTAGTGGCCTCCTCACTTGGAATGCCATATCCGTTTCCGCTTATATTGACAAAAGACACAAAACACACCAAAGCTGGAAGCATATGCCCAAAGGCCTACCAAGTTTTTGGTCCTTCCTTCTCATATAAGGAAAAGGCAATAGAACCTATGAGTAGTCATGAACTATGGATATTCTACAACGGGGTTTCTTCAGTCCTGGGTACTTTTGAAAGCAACACCGAAGCGCTTAGGGGAAGAGTTAGAAGTATGACTGGATATATGGAAGTAAGATTTTAACAGACTGTAGTTAGATCCCTAGTTGAAACCTGTTAGAAAGTGAGAGTTTTACCGGAAAAATCTGGAAAATAATCTAGAAGTGTCCAGCAATATCCAGCAGTTAAGGAGTTAATGAAGATGAAGATGAAGAGTCTTTTGAGACTTTCCCTTACCCTAGGCATTAATGCAACATTAAACTACCTAGTTTCTAGATCATTTCTCTCTAGAATTTTCTGTATCACATTATTTAAAGGCTGCTGACAAGGTATTGCTGTAAGCCTGTAACACATCAAAAAATACAGAACTTCAATAAACACCAGATTTCCTCTCCACTTCTCCTTGCACTAAACCCCTTTGCACCAACAAGTGGTATCAGAGCACCTTAGATCTTAAGGGGCCAGAAATACAAAGAAAAAAGAAAAAAAAAAAGTTTCTGTCAGGTTGAAGTATGACTTCAACATCCTCTACATCTACCATCTTTATGCCAGCACCTCCGTCGTTTGGTGGAGAAAACTATGACTATTGGTGCATAAAAATGAAACTCTTTTTAAGAGCTAATGCACTATGGGAGATAGTGGAAAATGGAGTAGAAGAAAGAATAGAAAAAGTTGAATACACAGAAGCTCAACTAAAGAAGTTGAATGACGAAGAGTTGAAGGATGCCAAAGCCTTATCCTTCATACTTGGAGCTGTCACAGAATCCATTTTTCCTAGAATAATGAGAGCTTCTACGGCGCAAGAGGCACGGAATCTTCTCCAGGAGGAGTTCCATGGTGATGAGAAGGTGCGGACCATCCGTCTCAATACCTTAAGAAAGGAATTTGAAAATATGAAGATGAAGGAGAATGAATCTATCAAAGATTACACTTCCGGATTTATGGAAGTTGTAAATCAGATGAAAATCTATGGAGAAGACATCTTCGATTCAAGAATTCTGCAGAAAATATTGGGAACCTTGACTGACAGGTTCCATACCATTGTCACCATTATTGAAGAATCAAAAGACTTGTCAAAACTCACTGTAACTGAGTTAACAGACTCTTTGCTGGCACATGAGCAGAAATTCAGAAAAGTGCCAGAAGGTTCTGGAGAAGATGCTTTCCAGTCAAAGCACCAGCCAAAGCCATCGTATTCCAGCAGTTGGAAGAAAGGTTGTGGAAAATTTCAGAGCAAGGAAAAGAAAGAGCAGCCACAATCAAGGGGAAAATTTGCTCCATGTGGTATTTGCGGCAAGAGTAATCATCTCGAGAAAGATTGCTTTCATAAAGGGAAGCCAAAATGTCACTATTGCAAGCGAATTGGCCACACTGAGAAGGAATGTAGACAAAAACAAAGGCAAACCAGCAGCAACAGTCCACTTCAGAGGCTCATTATTCTTATAGCAATCAAGAAGATGACCGTCTGTTTTGCGCACGACAAGCATCAAGTTACAGCAGTGATGACAGATGGTTAATTGACAGTGGTTGCACGTCTCACATGACAAACAATTTAGACATTTTTTGCAAACTCGACTCTTCTGTCAAAATTCCAGTTCGGATGGGAAACAGGGTTGTTGTTCAGTCCAGTGGCAAGGGCACTATTGCAGTCCAAACAAAGAAAGGTACAAAGTACATAAATGATGTCCTTCTAGTTCCGGATCTTGATGAAAATTTGCTAAGTGTTCCGCAAATGATGATAAATGGTTACTCAATTCTTTTTAAGAATAATCATTGTACCATTTTTGATCCGGATATAAAAGAAATCGCAAAAGTCACAATGGAAAAGAAAAGTTTTCCTTTGAAGTGGAATTAAGCAGGGGAGGTGGCAAATAAAGCTCGTGTTCAAGACACTTGGTTATGGCACAGACGGTACGGGCATTTCAATTTGCGTGCCCTTGATGAACTTCACAAGAAGGGTTTGGTAAGAGACTTTCCTTCTATTTTCCTCACCAAAGACCTATGTGAGCCTTGTCAACTTGGCAAGCAACATAGGCTGCCTTTTCCAAAGGAGAAGGTTTGGAGAGCAAAAGAGAAGCTTGAGCTAGTTCACACCGATGTTTGCGGACCACACAAGACTTTATCCCTCAGTGGGAACAAATATTTCATTCTCTTCATAGATGATTTCAGCCGCATGACCTGGGTGTATTTTATGAAGGAAAGGTCTGAAGTGTTCTGTTTTCAAGAAGTTTAAAGCTCTTGCGGAAACTCAAAGTGGCTGCAAACTGAAGAAAATCAGATCTGACAGAGGGAAGGAATACACTTCGTCACAATTTGATCAATTTTGGGAAGATGAAGGCATTGAGCATCAGCTCACAGTTGGGTATACGCCACAGCAAAATGGAGTTTCTAAAAGGAAAAACAGAACGGTTGTGGAAATGGCGAAATGCATGCTGGAGGAAAAGAAAATGCCAAGATACAGCGGTATACCTACTGAACAGGTTGCTCACAAAGGCGGTTCAAGGGAAAACTCCCATCGAAGCCTGGAGCGGTAAGAAGCCAACAGCCAAGCACTTGAGAGTGTTTGGTTCAATCTGTTATGCTCACATATCAGCTCAAAAAAGAAGCAAGCTGGATGCTAAAAGTGAAAAATGTATCTTCCTTGGCTATGATTCACGGTCCAAAGGCTACAGAATTTTCAATTTGAGCATCGAGAAGATCATGATCAGTAGAGATGTGGAGTTTGATGAAAATGCCTCCTGAAATTGGGAAGAGAAGAAGGCTGAAAGGAGGATGATTCAGGTCTCACAGTCACTGCCCTCTGATTAAGACCAGCAAGCAGACCTGCCAGAAAGTGATCATGTGGATGACAACTTGGATTCAGCTTCTAGTACACCATTGTCCCCAGAGGTGCAAGCTGGATCATCATCTTCGAGTCCTAATGCTACGGGCCCTCAAGGTAAAAGACCACTCTCAGAGATGATGAATGTCCTGTAATTCATTTAGATCCCGAACTGTGTGAAAGCTGTCATTTTGCAATTGATGAGCCTGGTAGCTACGAGGAAGCTACCAGACATGAAGAATGGCAGCAGGCTATGGAAGTAGAGTTCAACATGATCGAGAAGAATGAAACATGGGAGCTGGTTAATAGACCTAAAGACCGAAAGGTGATAAGTGTGAAATGGGTTTTCAAAATCAAGCTTAACCCAGATGGCTTCATCAACAAGTACAAGGCCAGATTAGTCGTCAAAGGCTACTCATAGCAAGCCGGAATTGATTATGGAGATACCTTTGCTCCAGTGGCAAGACATGACATGATAAGAACTCTTATCGCTTTGGCTGCACAAGAGAAGTGGAAAATATCCCAGCTTCCTCAACGGAGAGCTCGAGGAGGAGATTTACATTGAGCAACCTCCCGGATTCATTGTGAAAGGTCAAGAAGATAAAGTATACAAACTGAAGAAAGCTTTATACGGCCTAAACAAGCCCCTAGAGCATGGTATAGCAAGATCGACTCATACTTTCTTGAGCAAGGATTCGAGCGAAGTAAGAATGAGCACGCACTTTACATAGAAAAGTGTGGAAAGAGTGATATTCTTTTGGTATCGCTCTATGTTGACGAACTCCTTGTCACAGGAAACAATCCGAAAATGATCTTTGCATTTAAGGAGGAGATTTGAGAATCCTGATCTGGGCTTAATGAACTACTTCATGGAAGTACATCAATCAGAAGAAGGGATTTTCCGTTCTCAAACAAAGTATGCTCAAGACATTCTAAAGAAGTTCAAGATGCAGCACTGCATGGCAACACCCCCCGTTGTGAATGAAAAACTGTCCAAGTTTGATGGTCAGAAGATAGTGGATGCAAGGCTATATAGAAGCTTAGTCGGAAGCCTGTTATACCTCACAGCAACAAGGCCTAACTTAATGTTCGCTGCAAGATTGCTGTCCAGATTCATGGGCGATCCTAGTGAAGTTCACATGGGTGCTGCCAAGAGAGTATTAAGATATTTGAGAGGCACCTCTGATTTCGGTATTCTGTTCCAACCTTGTTCCGACCCTAAGATGATAGCGTACTCTGACAGCGATTGGGGAGGCTTGGTTGACGACATGAAGAGCACTCTTGGCTATGCTTTCTCACTAGGCTCGGGAGTATTTTCATGGATTTCAAAGAAACAAGAGATGGTAGCTCAATCCACCGCAGAAGCTGAATATGTTGCAGCATCGGCAACTGTCAACCAATCAGTATGGTTGAGGAAGATACTTGCAGACATGGGCTGCAAGCAAAGCCAAGCCACTGAAGTCTTAGTGGACAACAAATCCGCGATTGCTATTGCAAAGAATCCGGTGTGTCACAGCAAGACCAAGCATATGAAGGTAAAGTTTCATGTTGTTCGAGATGCAGAACAAGAAAAGGAAGTAAAGCTGATCTATTGTCCAACTGAATTTCAGCTTGCTGACATCTTTACTAAGGCCTTACCAAAAGGCAGGTTCGAGTTCCTAAGATTTAAGCTTGGCGTGGTGGCAAAAACTCTCAAGGAGGAGTGTTAAAAAGTGAGAGTTTTACCGGAAAAATCTGGAAAATAATTTAGAAGTGTCCAGCAATATCCAGCAGTTAAGAAGTTAATGAAGTTGAAGATGAAGAGTCTTTTGAGACTTTCCATTACCCTAGGCATTAATGCAACATTAAACTACCTAGTTTCTAGATCATTTCTCTCTAGAATTTTCTGTATCACATTATTTAAAGGCTGCTGACAAGGTATTGCTGTAACACATAAAAAATACAGAACTTCAATAAACACCAGATTTCCTCTCCACTTCTCCTTGCACCAACAAAACCTTAATAGGATGAGCAAGTGAACGTGCTGCTATGATATAGTGGATTCTTAATTGTTCAAAACCGTGGCCATACTTCAGACAACCAAATCTAGCAAAATAGAACATATAAATAATCATTCTATATGGGCATTTTTCGCGCAATCTACATTTCTACATCTTCTTTCCTTGATTCATTATATAATCTTCATGAACGCTGGTTACACTCTCAAACTAAAAAAGAAAAACTTGGTGTTACCAAGCCTCTGTCCCGCACACATCGACTACAAGAGTAGAAGCTCGAAAGCAAAAATAACAAAAACAGAGCATAGAGTACAATTTAATATATAGACAGCCAGAAAAATGGGGGGACTTCGTGGTAAATCTGTTTTTAAAAAAATATTATTTCCCAAGCATCTCAGATGAGAACTAGTACATTACCTTATTAGACTTCGCATGTGCGACACAAAATTGAGTCTCCTCTTTGATAAGCGGGAAAGAGGAATCAGCAATACCATCTTTGCCCTAGAAGATAGTACATAATTCCATTAAAATAAGTAGATAAGATCAATAACAGGCCAGACATGGTACAGAAAATCCACTGAATGTGAAGCTTGCCTTTTCATAGACATACAAGTTTCCATCAGCATGAGCTACAACAAAAGTGCCATTGCCTTCGGGTACCCACGAGATACTCGTACACCGGCTGCTCCAAAATTATATGAGAGGTTACATGTTGTATTTCAAAGGGGTTATGAAATATGAGAAGGCTGGCGCTTAATTTTCTTAGAATCTATAGACAGACCAAAAAGACAAAAAAAAATGATAAAGATAAATTTTCTCCTTGTCTGTAAAAAAAAAACATAAAACCTTTCAGGTGATATCGTTCAACATAGCCTTAAAATTGAGGATGAAATATTTCATGGAGAATCATATATGATATACAGAGAGTGCAATCACAATCCCTCAAAAAGAATTGGGTAATAGGAGTATAAGCTAAATTTTGAGGAGTTCAAAGATACACTTGTAGCATTTAGAAAGACCAATGAGCCATTCGGCATTCGCACAAATGGATTGACACCTTGTGAGCCTTTATTTTGCTCTGTAAAAGTAGCATGTATCTTGATTTTCTTTTCTCATGCCATCTAAGGCTAATTTCTTCGGTTGGTGATGTTCAGTAACCGTCACATTTAACATTTATCGTATTGTAAGTTGTAACTAAAAGGTATATACACAAGTTCACCACTTAAACTAACTTACATCTGTTTCCCTTTTTAGTATAACATTTGTGCATTAACTCAATGCTGTACATCACAAACAAACTAGAAAACTGATGAAGGTGGTTCTATAACCCAAGGAAAGTAGGAAAAAGTCTTGGAATATAAAAAATATCAAAACTTGCAGAACGGAAACGACCAAACTTCAATGGCGAGTGGATCAGGAATTTGAGGCCTGTAGAGCACGCCTAGCTCACCTGCCCTCAACCCCCTCTCAACAAAGAACGGAAACAAGATGGAAAATGTAAAATTCTTCTGTGAGTAACTACACCTTAGCACAAGAAATCTTGCAAACCTAACAACACTCCCAGGCAAATGCTTGCATTAGCAATTAGGTCAAGAATCTCAGTCTTCAGACCTGAATACTGAAATCCTAGGATGAATCCCCTTTTCAAAAAAGCCAGATTCAGGTTTCATATCCTTGAAGTGTCTGACTACACTGGAGCAAAAGATACCTTATCCTCTCTCTTCCTGCAACTTGGTTACTTCATTCAT
Organism: Tetragonia tetragonoides; assembly: GCA_038025085.1. NCBI lineage: Eukaryota > Viridiplantae > Streptophyta > Magnoliopsida > Caryophyllales > Aizoaceae > Tetragonia > Tetragonia tetragonoides. The sequence goes on along the minus strand of CM076151.1, from coordinate 32,287,260 downwards.
AGACGTTTTTCTTATCTAAGGAAAAAAAAAAACATTCCCTTAATCTGTCAAAACAGTCAAGTGAAGCAACTGAATTTCATACTTTATTATCTTGCCAATATCCTCTTGCGGTCTTACAACAGAAATACTGAACAGGTAGTCAGGCACACAACAAGTTCCAACACGTGAGCTTGTAATGTAGTGGAAGTAGAATGGAATTTATATACTGGATTTGTTTAAGATACATACTGTTAGGCAGGAGGTATAAAGGAAAGAAAGATATCTGAGCAAGGAATTAGTGCCAATAACATGTTAGACTACTTCAACAGATTATGACTTTCTTCCAAGTCATTCTTCTCTTTCCATAACTTTGCTTCAAAACTTGAATCTATTTCCTCACGCAGGATGGTTATCTTCTTAAATGCATTCTGTATGACAAAGTGTCATGAACACGAGGGTAAATTCAAGACAAATAAGAGCTCCTTCTAATTTTTGTGGTGGGCCCAACATGGAATACAGATCACAGATATTAACTCTACAGACAAATAGTCTAATGTGGTAATCAGACTTTTAGAATGTTCCAGTTACATTTTCGTTATCCCCCTCAGGTTTATAACTAAATTGCATTACTGATCAGGATGACATCAGAATACCAAAGCTGATTGACATTTCATGCCAAAAATAACAACCTCGACTTGTTTTTGAAAACAATCAAAACTGGCCAGCAAACAAGCAGTAAAGAGCCGGGCTTATGGCATCAATCAACACTTATAAGTTTAGACTTTAGAACATCAAAGACCGCATACAAGACACATGAATGACCAAGTTCTCAAGTACAGCTCAAAACAGAATTATGGGCCTTGCCTGTTATTAAAAGAACCATCTTTGTTGTAATACTGTGCACCGATGAGCTTCTTTCCAACATCTTGTAATTGCTGTCTCAGGGATACAGAGTAGACTGCAACAAGAACAGAAGGCATATGAGCTTTGGCATTTTCAAAAACTCAGCGAGAGCAAAGCAAAAGAATTAGTACCATCTCCCGAGTTCAATCCTATAAGCAAATCATGACCATCCTTAGCATCAGGATTAAATGCATGACACACAGGATTTGAGTTGCCAAATTGTATTGATTTAGTAGGATCCTGAAAAAACACGTTAACCTTTCAAGTCCAACACAAGAACTCCGAAAATATTCTGTGAAGCCAAAAACAACAGTCTCACCTTATCTGGCGAATTTAAGTCACTGATATACAAAGTATCCCCAATATTGAATACTACATACAATCCTTTCCCATCAAAATTGGAAACTGCCGAATGACTACCATTACTTGAGCTACCCATTGAAGCAGTTTTACTTACTGTGCCACCAGCTTTATTAACGCCATTGCCACCTACAAAACTAAGTGATCGTCCTCCATTGCTTGTCCCTAATAATCTCGCTGCAGCTGATCTTACTCCTCCAGTTGTACTATGACTCGAGCTCGATGCAGGTGTTGCTGACACAGGCTTCTCCTTAAGATTAGCTACCATAACCTGAAATTATCTTCTAAAATGAGACCATCCATTTCATTATGTATTTACTTGCAAGTCATTTATTTATTATTATTATTATTTCTTTTAATTTTTGGAGGTGAGGAATTGTTATATTAACATGATTGCTGCAATATGCTCAGAATGTAATCCGTCTCAGAAGCAGAAAAGATATACATTTAACGATTGAAATTAGTCCAACCAAATTTCACTTTTCTCCTATTTGTTTATTTTTATTTTAAAAAACAACAAAAACAACAACAGCAACAAACTACAACATTCTTCAAAAGTCTCTAAGCATAAGATGACCATCTAAAGGGGTAAAAATCAAAGCAAACAGCTAATAAAACTCAAATTGTCTTATATTCAAATGAAATTTATCAAGAATTGTATTGAATTCAAGTGTTCAAAGTTGACAATTACTACAAATTAAATTGCGCGCTTGAACTAACAAATCAGTCAAGTGCCAAAAACCTAACTACAATCACAATAATCAAACATCAAGCGCGAAAATTCAATTCAACGCATTGCAATATCAATCAACATTATGAGAAAATATACATTGATCGAAAAGCTAATTAATGGCCTGAATTGAGAGGAGAGAGAGAGAGAGAGAGAGAGAGAGAGAGAGAGAGAGAGGGTGACCTGAGAGACGGATTTCCGTGAGTATAATGGAAGAGATTTGAAGGAAAAGTTTTGTCGCAATGGAGATTATATTTACCCTCAGGGGTTTTAAAGTATGATTTCAATCCTGTTGCCGGTGTGTTTTTGGTCGCCTGAGAAATTCCACCGTTGACATTGTTGTTGTTGTTCATTGTTGTGAAGGTAATGATCGATGATTGTTTCTAAGCATTTGCTCATTCATGGCATGGTAAGTTGGCAACTGAAGTTAAGAGAGAGAGATTGTCTCGGATCAAAGTGGGGATGTGTGACACTGTGGTGCGTGGTGAAATGAGGGGCTTTGGTTTTGAGCTCTCGTTTTGAATGAGTCGATTTCAAGACACAACCTCTCTCTCAAACAAACAAAAAAAAAATTGATGAGAATGATGACAAATTTTCAGGGATGGCAGTGGGGCGGATAAATGTGGATACCATCTCATCTATGCCTCTAGGTAAAGTGGATTTAGAGGGGCTAAAGTGGCTAAGTGGGTGGTGGGATGGGAATGGAATTCGATAGTGTAAAGTTTAGAGTGGGTGTGGATTTGACTTTATAATCACCATATACCTGCCTCATACCCGTATACCGATGCACCACTAATTCATGTTCATGAATTATGTAAAAGTTCGCAAATTTATTAAATTATAGTTTAGGTTTTCCCCCTTTTTCAATCTTACTCCTCCCCACCAAATTTGTGATGACCTTATATGTTAATGGTACCATAGTAATAATCCTTATAGATCATTGTGTATTTTGTTTTTGGAAAAATGTGTGCCTATTAATTGGATTCTAGGTAGGTTGGTAGATACCCGCCGGTTGGTCAATATCCACTGTGACCACTGATACATGTGTAAATTTAGATATGTCTAGCTGTGGTGGGGGTGGGCGGACGTGGATGGAGCATATTCTTGGTGGATACAGGGGTGGATAAGACATTCTCACTCCTAACCTACCCCATTGTCATTCCTAAATTGACAATATAATATAAATTTGACTCGATCTTAAACAGAAGAAAGAAATCAAAATTGTATAAAAAAAAATTTGAGCTCGATACGGAGACTAATAGATATTAACGATGAGTTGGGCAAATTTTATTGTCAGTTATTAGGTGCTCTAAGGTATATGGAGAGAGGTGCACCCAGTCCAACTGATGAACCATCCCCCCAAAAAGAATGTCAAAATATTTATTTTTCTCAACCCATATAGAGCACCTAAAAATTGCCTTATACCCCCTAACTTAACGACCTCTTTCTCTCTCTTCTGCATCCTAGACTCTAGGTGATGTTTATTCTTGTATTCAAGTGGAAGGGGATACTATTTCTCGCTTCTCCACCTTCACATCCACTTTCACCTCCACCTCCAGCACAATTTTGAGTGCGTGGTTACTTGAATTGATCGGTGATGATATCATTAAATGACCTGTTAGAACCAGGCAGCATATAATTTTTGTAATAAGATGTACAGCTAGTGGAGTGAATGCATTCGGCACTAATAAAATTGTCGCGACTTTTATGCCTAAACGTAATTTGCCAATTGTAGTGTTCTGGCTTACTTTAAATCTATCGTTTTCTTAAGAAACGACCATATGTATAAAGAATATATAAAAATATCACTTTCTATTTGTAGATGTGGTTACCACTATTTTTGAAAGAATTTGGTGTTTAAGTACAAATAAACGATATAAGTAATCACCACTTTTATTCTCCAAAGAAAATTCACCAAGAACATCACCTAAAAGGTTTCGAAGAACAAGTCACCAATTTGTCTAAATGTTAAACCACCACTTCAAGCATAAAGACAACTAGACAAGTATTAACTAGCTTCTAAAAAGAACTCTTTGATAAAATACCCTCAATTCTCATTAATCATCATATACTTTGATAAACGAGGATCTTATAACCCCCTATGTATAGAGAAGTTAGACCTTACATATATTAGAAAACATAACGAGATACAAATTTGAAATGCAAATAAAGACTTCAACAAAGTAAGGAAACAAATAAGAAAACTAGAAGTTTCAACAAGTACAAATTCTTATATGAGGCCGACTCGACATAAGGCTATCTCAAACAAACATGACGTCATGTTGATGTCAAACTTGGCTATAGGGGTGACGTTATGTTGAGGCAGCCTCAAATAAGACTCGTTATTCAACAAGACACTAAGAGTGAGAAAATTAAATGAAACTTGCTGAGAAGGTGTTTCACGTCCGAGCTCGTGTTGATTCACGTCCGAGTACACACCACAATCCACCAACAATAAAATTGATCACTACACTCCAATTGTTCACACATCAATAGAGCCCAATGAAGTCATGCAAAACTCAAATTTCTCCCCAATACTTTTCGGTAATGAAATGAGCACTCTAACTGAACCAGGATCTCCAGGTATAGGGCAAAACCTACAATATGTACCTACAGAAACCGGTCCGAAATGCAATAGAGCTTGACCATCTTCACTTCCCAATCTAGTCCATTGAGTGATCACCAACGTATTCCAAAGATCAACTTCGACATTTTTATCCACCAACATATCAATCATAGATCTAACATAATCATCATTTAAGCATGATTTTGCATGTTGTATGGAGTTAACCCCTTGGCATGAATTATTTTTGACCAAATCATCCACCTTTGCTTGAGCACATGCAAGCACAAACCCATTACCATAAAACCCTTCTGGTAAATCTGGCTTTAAAATGTACCTTATGTCAGCTGAGAAAATAAGTTTGACATTTAGCGAATGAGAAAAGTTCAATGATTTTACCCAAGCTTTCCATGTATGAGCAGCTAGTGCTTCAAATGTGGTGCAATTTAGAGATGAATCAATTTGTTTTTTTAAGTTTTGTATTTGGGAAATGTTAAATGTTATGGATGTGGTTATAAGTGGTTGTGATCTTAAGTAAGTGTGGATGTTTAATTGGGAGTTTTCAGTTGATTTAGGTGCAAACAAAGGGTGAGAGAAGGTAACTTTTGGTGGACATTTAGGATTCAACATATCTCGGTTATGAACTGGATTGATTGGCAGATCAGAAAATGGGCTGAAAGTAATTTGAGCCCAAGTGTATAGGAGTTGTATAAAACCTACACCGTCACACACACAATGATTGACTGATATGCATACAAACATTCCACCACACTTGAGATAAGTTACCTGTATTTATAGGAAGAAGGTCAATATTGGACATTAATCAATAAACAAGAATAAGCATATGAACAAGGAGAAAGTTACTAATAGAACTACAGGGAAAGATCTAGTCATTGAGTAATAATGGGGGAGACTGCCCCCACTCAGACATGAAATGAAAGGGTTGAATTTTAAAGGGTTAAGGAAGACTCCTTAATTAATTAATTTTTCTTTTGTTAATTATATAATGCCCTTGCTGATTATTTATCTTGAATCTGCCAGTTTTAGAAGGCATAATATAATCGTGTGTTTTAGAAGGCACTCAATCCGCCAGTGTTAACACTTGAGCATTAACATATTGATTAGAATCATTCTCAATAATATCATTGGTGCACATGACATTATCAATATTTTCTTGAGTACGGATTTTCTTAGAATTTAAACTATTTCCGCAGGTAATAATTAGCGACTGATATTAAATTTCATCGCTAACTAGCTGCGGAAATTATAAACCCGTAGCTAATTAGCTGCAGATTTATTGCCGCTAATTTAGCTGCGGAATTAATTCTGCCGGTAGTTAGAAATTTTAATTTTCATACCTAATTAGCTTCGGAATTAATTCTGCAGGTAAAATTAGCAGCTAAACTGCTGTTTTTTTGTAGTGTAAAAAGAAGTTAATTTCGGTAAAAAGAAGTACAGTTCACTAACAAGTAGTTCAATTCAGTAAAATTCAGTAATATTAATTTTTTACTGATACGTTTAGTTTAAATAAAGAAGGTGAAGAGTAGAGTATACGTGTAGTTTAACTATGGTCTGGTGACAAGGCAACGTTGCACTAATATCAAGCCATTGTGAGATGTTTGACAACATAATGCATATACAGCTATCTTAAATCTCTTTTCATCAATTTACTTTCACCAAATTATATTGGGTCAAATATAGAACATATGATAATTCTTATAAATTATTTTATTGAAATCCCCTTTGTAATATGAAAAACTACTTTTCTAAAAATGGCTTAAAATTAGAAACCATAATGAAAAACCAAACCTAAAACATTTGCAAATAATTTTTTTTTTAAAATATGATTTGTTTAAACTTTTTCTTATAATCCATCTACTTCAATGTTTTCATTTATGTTTTTATTTTTATATCTGATACCCCATGTACTTTTATATATTACTCTTCATGTCTCATAAAAATATTAACATTTACTTTTGACACGATGATTTAGGAGAGTTGAGAATGACATGTGATGTCTCATGTTTTCCTCAAGTCATGGTTCAATTGCAAGTAGGCCTATTACTTTTTGATTGGGTAAATGAAAATAAATGTGACGGTACAATAAACATTAACTGTTTTTCAAATGTTTTCATTTACAAAAATGTAAAGGTTTTTGGGGTATGGGTCAAAATAGAATATATAAAGATATTTATGAGACAGAAGGAGTAATTACCTTCATACATATTATTACATAGCACCAATGACCCATTGGACAGACTGTTAGGAAGAAAACGACTTTTAACACTTAAGGGACCAATACAATACGTACTACATAGATGGTTAAAAATAATAGAAGTAAAATATTAGTTTGCAATAAATCCATATTAGCATTTATAGCCTCGTAAAGATTATTGAAATAGTATGGTTAGGATGAAAACCCTACAAATTTCTACACAACAATTGCAAAATCAAGCACAGTTTTTATAGGATTTGGCGTGAATTTTGGGGACTAATAGCGATAAATCAGAGAGATAAAGTTGAGGGGAAATTTTAGTGGGAAAGTAATTAGGGGGCTGGTCCTGTGAGAGAGATGAGAGGAGCAATTGGGCAAACAATTGAGGCTCGTGTTTTTTAATTTCATTAAGGGTAAATCAAGTTATTAATTGCCTCTCCAACATTTGAAAATGGCACGGACTGGTAACAGGTAAAAATAAATGGGTACCATGCAGATTTCAAAAAATATTTTGGGTACCACATGAAAAGCCAAAACTAGCGAGATACGATATGAAAAGTCCCAAACTAAAAATTGGGGTGATGAAGCAGTAGGGAGGGTGGTTAATTTGTGAGGAAAAATAGGGAATCAGAAAAAATAGAATCTACTTAAAATCTCTGTCATACATCAGCTAAAGTGGTCTAGCTCGACCTTTTATTGAATTCACTTGGTGATCTACCAAGACTATTATCTCTACTTGGTTGCTTTAATAAGACCTTTTGAGATACTTGAGTGGCCTAATAAGACTTAAAAGGCCCTTATTGTTAATTAATGAAGATGCATTAACGAAATGAGACTTGCATGCATGCGTCGTTTAGTTCGCGTTCTAAATAAATGTCAACTCTATACAAATATTTTGGTCGATTAAATAGCATCTTAAATCCTAGGTCTCATTCCTACATACACTAACAGAACCCAACTTTATGTATAGTGTTCTCATGGAACAAAGAACTTGTGCATCACACTGCCATGCACATTAATTAGTTGTACAATGCAAAACATGTATGAACTTAATACATGGTGTACCAATGAATTAAATCTTTTTAAATACACCTTTCAGCATATTTCTAAATATTTGCTAATTTGCACTAGTTTTCTTGGTCCACGGTAGATTAATAAATCCACACAAAACATACTAAATTAGTTGAGATTTTTTAAATAAAGAGCAACAAACCTGAATTATAACTAGAGGTGAGTCTAGAAAGCTAACACCTTCCTCTCTGTAAATGAGTTTCCCCCAGGACTTGTTTGGCTTTGCAGAATACTCCAAGAACTGCTCAGTAGTGTAATCAATATAAGCCTCAGCAAAGAGTGCACCTTTGCCATTACAGTCAACTTCAAGCTTATGATCATCCCCAGACTCAGAACCACCACTACTACCGGCTATTCTCAACCTCCCTGCAAGTGGGTAATACTCGGAAAGTACTTTAGAAAGAGATAGTTTCAAACATTCAACGTCGACGGCTTTCTTATAGAGAAAGAGTAGATCGACGGGGAATCTTAGAAACCTTTGGTTATCGAGATTCGATAGCGAAAGGTAATGCTTGGGTGTAGGACGATTTGGGCATACTAGGGTTGGTGGGTTTGGGTAATGACAGTCTGGGATTTCTGGTGTAATCCGGTTGTCTGCTGTCATGGCTATGTTTATAACACTTAATATGTATTTAGAGAGAAGAGCTAGCTAGGCAATGGGGAAGGTGGAGAGTGGAGGGTGGATGGAGAGTGAGAGAGAGGTGACTTTTATAGATGCATGGGAATTGGGGGTGAGAGGAAGCTAAGGCGTTGAGCTGTGATGATATTCATGATTGATAATAAATACTAATAATGATATTTTACATGTTTTTTTTAGTTAAGCTCCCTAACATCCACGTTCATTGTGACTTGTAAGTTTGTGTATGTACATATATTGTTGGCACCTTGAATAATGCAATGATGAGTTAAGTTCTTTTTACGATAAATCATTGATTATTATGGGTCGGGGAATGATAGGTTGATTCTATGGGTTAGTAATATCCGTCAGCTTGCATTTGACACAAGCCCGTTAGTCATCAAATTATAGAGAGAAAAAAACACGCACATGTATCCGAGTATCTCACAATACCGAAAAAATGGAAAAAAGGACTAACATATAAGTTAGTGGGTTACTCCATATAATACCAAATACTTTAATGATGGAATCCCACATATAGCTTATGTATGTGAATATTGTATGTCCATGCTTGACTTTATAAGCACCAGAATGGTTTAAGCTCCAGACAAGGCGATCATACGTGGGATGTGAAGATGTATGAAAATATCCATAATTTTGTTTACCCAAGTGATAAAATATAAATAAATATGTAAACACTTAATTTATCATATTACATTTATAGGCTTGTATAATTAGGTTCTTTGTTTGTGTATTAGTGCTCCAACGCAACTTAACCCCTATACTTAGTAATTATTCATAATGATAATGAGGAAATCCCTCATGGAAAATATACCAAATAATACCAAGAGCTTGCAAAGAAAGTAGAAAAAATTTTAATTTAGTCTCGAGAACAAACTTTAAGAATCATATAGAAAACGAGTGCTTAATTAAGCTCCTTGGAAAACAGCCTTAGCTTACTTTACATTGCACTAGAAAATTTGAGAGAGAGGGTCGTGGTGGTGGTGGACTGGTGATGCCGTGATGGCAAAAAAAGAAAGAGAAAAATGTAAAAGAAGTACAAGGAATTAAATTAAATTGCAGGAAGAGAAAAAGAAAAAAAATAAAATAATGGAAAAGAACCTCTTACTTTATTAAGATAATTTTTTTTGGTTCACAACCCAGGGTAGTCACCATCGCTTTTAGTGACTATTTCCCTGCGCTGGATTGTAGGCACTTCAAAAGGTGGGATAGTTGGCCAAGGAATTTAAAACTGCTCTATGCCCATGGCGAGTTTCAAACCCTTAACCATGATTAAGGATGGATGAGTCTCTAACTCCTTACCATTCAACCACATCTCCTTCATTTACTTTATTAAGATTTTAAGATATAACGAAATGGGTGTGCTTGTTGCATTTTATTTATTAATTAAGAATTTAAGATATAACGAAACCGGAGTACTTTTATATTTTATTTTAGGGGAATTCCAATTGGTGCCCTCGTGGTTTTGCATTGTCCAATTGGTGCCCAAAATATCTCTACAAATTTAAAGCGTGCCCCTTTACTTTTTAAAAGTCTATTCCGTGACCTTATTTTATGTTTTCCGTTACATGTATCAGTTAATTGGTGACGTGTCAATGTTGAAAGAATTTTGGGTTTTTAGGGTCCATTTTCAACTAAAATAAGCAGACCAAATTGCCCCTATCACTTAATTAACCTTGCTGTCAACTTTCTCTCTCCATCCCACAGTCCCACTTCCAGCCAAGCACCCTGTCCTCACCATTGTTGGCACCTTCACTTTTCATTGCCATGGCTACCAAAACCACTACCTCCAACAACCATTTTTATCTTCACCCATAAGAAACACAAAGAGGAAGAAAGAGAAATACACCAGCAAAACACCACATCGACCACCGACCCAAAATCCGCCGCCATGGACCTCGACATTGTAATAAGGTTCACGCTCGAAATTTACAGGCTGGAGACCATATATTCATTGTCAAAAAGTCCTGATCTGTGGTCTGTGGCCACTAATTCGCAACCAAAGACCAAAATTGAGTTTTCAGCAGGAGAGAGAGAGAGAGAGAGAGAGAGAGACGCCATGGATGGGTGTTGGGTTTGGATGGGAGAAGCAAACTTTGGCTTGAGGTTGCCATGATAATCATGGCAGGGGTAAGAGAGAGAAACTTGGGGTCTCCTATCAAATGTCCATTGCAGGTGAAATGGTGAAATTATACAGCTCTGTCCCCACTTTTTCCTCAAAATGGAGCCTTGATAAATTGAAAATTCTCCAATATCACTCGCCTGATTGTGAATTCTCTTCTGATCTTTCAGGCCCTTTAAATATTGGAATATCTACTTCTAATTGAATTCATACCCCTTTTTTTTTTGTTAAATTTCCTTTTGGAAAAGCAAACGCACTCTGTCCCTAGACAATCAAATGTCTTGAGGCAATTTCTTCGTTTGCGATATGGATTATTCCAGCTTTCTATCTACTTGCCCTGTTGATCATTTATTCCTATGGTTAAATTGGGCACATGGTTGGATTTACATTTTTCTCTCTCCTTTCTTCCTTCTCTAGATTTCTTATTGCTTTTGCCAATTGCAAAATCTGGGATTTCTCTCAAACTTAATTATCATACATATTGCGCAAGGGAAATGAAGTTGGATGCATCAATTCATTGTTCTATTGGACCGTTGGACTGATAACTTATGACCAGAATTAGTTGACAAATCATAACAAAAAAAAAAATTGGACATATCTTGATAGAGTAAACCTTGAAAGTTAAAACCCTAACTTACCCTAACCACAGGAATCATCGCATTTTCACGAAATGGAAATAATCATTTAATAATGTGGTTGGTTTGTAATCTTCACATGCCTTTTGACATTCATAAATCTAACATAATCTTAGATCCCTAATCCCAAATACACCTGACTTTTAGATGCTTTAATAAGCAAACTAGCTGCTATCAAAATCCCACAAATCAAAAGTCAAAAATTGGGACAGAGCTGTATAATTTCATTTCATGGAAAAAAACTCAACATCTCAATCGTCAATGTCGTTTAAAGATGGCATCCCTGCGTTTTAGTAAGGGTAAAATTGACAATGCAAAAATTGTCTAATGGAAAACAAAAAATAAAGTCACAGAATAGACATTTATTAAGCAAAGGGGCACGCTTTGGATTTAGAGAAGTATTTTGGGCACCAATTGGACAAGCCAAAACTACAAGGGCACCAATTAGAATTCCCCTTTATTTTAAGTGAATTCACTTGGAAATTTGGTTAAAGGGGTTGTAATATGTTGGAGTAGATCGTAGATCTATATTATGGTGTTTTCAAAGTTGAGGTTCTCTTTGTGGTTCTTTTTGGCAAAGTTCATGTCTTTTAGCCACTTGACTGTTTTTGTTTTTAGAATGAACATGTAACAAAAAACTTGGAAACATAATGTGATATATTAGTTGATGAATTTTAGTACAGATTAGAGGTTATATAGTAAGTAAAAATAAAAAAAATTTAATTTTATGTAAATTTAACTCATTTGAATTTATTTTTACGTACAATTAGAACTTGCAAAGTTCACAGTTTAATTATAATCATCATTTCAACAAATTTCTGAATAACAAAAATTGTATTCATAGTTACTTATTGCCTTTTTACTTATTTTAAATACGGAATCATTTTGTGTTGGATATTTTTCATGTTTAGGTAAGTTTTGGTTCGCATTCTATGATTTTGGTTTCAGGTCATTTCAATTCAAGTGGTAATGAGTTCAGGTAAATGTAGATATCAACGTAACCGGGTTTTAAATTGGACCAAACGAAATCAAGCCACGACACATCAGTTTCGGATAATATTAATTAATTTGATAATTTATTTGTAGGTGTCGGACAGGTCGGGATTATTGGCTTCATGAGTTGGGTCGAGTTTTGCCAGGTCTAATTGGTTGCCCCAAGTTTTTCTCTGAAGCGGAGCCATGAAAGTGATGGTCGTACGGCTAGATACACGTTGTTTGCATGGCTAATTTGTATAGTCCATGATCTTTTGATGACCGTACTGCTAGATACACGTTGTTTGCATGGCTAATTTGTATAGTCCATGCATGATTTTTAGATAGTAAACTAATAGTTCCGTCCATTTTTTATGTCAAAAGATTAACAGGATCATCAGTTCATCACAAAGTTACAGTATCTTATTATGATTTCTCATTTCTACGTCCATGTTTGTATTTGTCCCTAATAATCATTGAGATGATTTAGAGTCAAAACCCAAAAAAAAAAGGCTCCATATGCAAAATAACTACTCAATCATCAGTACTTCAAAATTTCAAATAGGGACATTATGACAACTATATTAAAATAGAATTAAAAACTAAAAAGACCATTTAATTTTGTTCTGTGCTTGGTGGTGAAATGGAGAGTTAGTCGTTGAGAGCATTTATTCAATGTTTTTCTTTTTCAAATTTTAAAAATCATTCATCGGTTGATTTGATAGTTCACCTACCTTCTTCAGTAGAAATTATGGTTGCAGATATAGTCAAAACACGTCAACTGATTAAACCATTACTCTCTACCTGCATGGCTGCATTTTCCCTTTTTCAGGGTCTCCCAAAACATGGGCTTGCAATTAAATGCAATACAATATAGTCATTTTATATAGTAAATTTGGGTGAAAAGTGAAGAAGTGGGAGGAGAGGGATGGGAAAAGTGAGGTTGATTGCGCTGTTCATGCATATTTGGGAGATTACATTTTTACCACAACTCTTCCTTTGATTTTTTTCATTTAATTCATGCATATTCTCTTATTGGTTTTCCTTTTCTATTTTGCAGCAAGGTTATTTATGTTTTTAATTGTAAACCCAAAATTTATAGGGCATGGCAAAATAGTTAGCTTTTAGATTTAAGTTACAATTTTCATCTTTCAGTTACAGCTTTCACCCTCCGTTGTCAAATAATTTTTTAGATTATTTTCAATTTTAAGTTTCAGAATCAGTTAAAAGTGAAAGTTACCCATGCAAGCTTTCAATTTCAGCTAGTGAAACAACTAATTTGTTACCATTTTGTAAAAAGTTTTATTAATTTTCTACTAAATTTTTACCATATTTTGACTTTTCAACAGGGCCATCCCTGAGAATTAAGAGACCTTGTGCTGAACTAAATATTAGGCCCTAATTTTGGACAAAAAAAAAAAATTAGGCCCTAATTTGAAGAAGAATTTATTTTTTCGGATGATTACATTTTTTTTGGGTGAAATTCGGAGATTACAATAAACTATATTACCAACATGCAATTTTCATATGTCTTAAATGAAACATTGTAACCAAGATGGGTTGGTGTAGTGGTTCAACACTTCATCCCTTAAACAAGTGGTTGGGGGTTCGAATCCCAACTCTTGCGAATGGAAAAAATCTCTTGGCCAGCCCCCTACCGCTTAGTGCGCTGACAGTTGGGGCGAGAGGGTTAGTCACTGTGATCGATGGTGGATACCCTTGGCAAAGACAAAAAAAAAAAATGAAACATTGTAGACAAGTTAGAAGTTCTATGGACGGATGGACCACCCAAATATTTGGCATAATAATTAATTTAAACACATACTACTTACTAGTACTGATTACTGAACTTACAAATTTTGAGAGGCTCCAAGTTGTTTTTTTCTTTTTTTTTTTTTTGTTTTGTTTAATTTGGTGAAGTTACTTTAATAAAGTTGAAGAAATTAGCCCTAAAAAAGCGCTGAAGAAATTATTATCTACAACAAGCCATTCACACTTTTCCTAGCAATTTTACAATAAAGAAATTGAAAAGAAAAGAAGAAAAAATGAGTGACCTGATTGACAAAGTTGAACTACTAAACATAACAAAATGAATTTAACAATCACCACCAGCAAAAAGGATAAAAATGAAAAGAATGTAAAAACTAAAAAGAGTTAAGGTCATAATAGCTGATTGAGTGAAGCCACAAAATTCAAAAGAATTTCACATTCGCTGAATGGAGAGAGTAGTGAACTTGGGTGCTATCAGATTTGGGAGCCATGGAGTTTAGAATGGGCATGAGACTTGGAGAGGAGAGATAAATTTTGAAAATCAATTCAGAGACGCTCGAGAATTTGGAGCTGTTTAAATGCACAATAAACATTGAGGAGTTTGTTGCCATTATCAATGGAAAAAGCAAATTTGAGGAAGATAAATCAGCGGCTAAATTATAGAAGTATTGAGAGTTAATTAATCATTGGGTAGAAAGATAGAGGAATGTAACAGGCGTGTTTCTGGGAATTGAACCCAATAACTACGCTCGCGTGTCTTTTTCTTTTTTTTTCTCCTTCTGGATCAAGCAATACTACTGGGCTAAGATAGAAAACTAGGCCCTTACACTTTGGAGGCCCTGTGCAGTCGCACAGACTGCACTTGGCCAAGGACGACCCTACTTTTCAACTAGCAAAATAATTAGTTTTGCTGAACAAACCCATAGTCTTCTACAATGTAATAGTAAGATGGCATTGATTTCAATAATTTCATACTCCCTCCGTCCCACACTAATGTTATCACTTCTTTTGGACATTGAGTTTAAGAAAAAATAAAAAGAATATAAAGTTCTCTCATTTGTCCCTTTTTATCATGTGGTCCACACTCTTTATTCAAACTTGTTAATTGAAGATGAGAGAGAAACATGTGGGCCATTTTAAAGGGTATTCTAGTAAAAAGACTACAAAAAGAATTCCATTTTAGGTAGTGATAACATTAGTGTGGGACGGATGAAAAAAGAAAGTGATAACATTAGTGCGGGATGGAGAAAGTATATGATTACAGACTTACAGTACAAGAATCCGCGTTGGAAAGATAATATAATTATTTGATATAATAGGCTTCTCAATACATTCTCAGGTTCCTTTGAACGCCATTAATAAGCTTGGAAAAATACTGGAGAAAGTATTTTACTAGGATGTCTAGTAGGTGAGAGTACGTTTTTAAGGCTTGTGGGACAGTTCATTCCCCTCCCAACCATGCACACACTCAAATACTATGGAGGAGTATTAATCTGTAACGAGCCTATCGCCTGTAAGCCCACACGCGCGTGTAGAAGTAGTCCGCGTACGAGATACAAGGCTAATAATATTTTAGTCTAAAATTGATTGATACTAAGTGGAGTAACCCATAAACTTACCATAATTGATAATGTTGGGGATTTTATGCGAAAGCGATAATATTGGTATCACACAAAATCAATACATAAAACAACGAATATAAATGAACACAGGAGTTTAATGTGGAAAACCCAAAATCGGTTGAAAAACCACGAGACCGCAAACACGATCTAATCCTTTAACAATTGAGCTAACAAGGTTACAGGGTTACAAGATTACAAGCATGTATACAATCCAAAGCCTCTCACACGCTTACATATGCTACCTACCTCACTCAATGTGTTTCCCATAATATCGGCGACTTGACCTAACCTTTCCCGGGTTTCCGGCTCACTCTCATGAGCATCCTACATGGCTCCCAAGCACACTCGCAATAATAGCTAAAACCCCTTTATATAGTCTCTTTGATATAGCGTCTCATACTCGAATCAGGAGAGCCCGCCAATATCTAACTCCCCAAGTAAGCAAACTAATAGATTTTCTATAGGAATCACACAAAATTTCGTATGAGTCGGGCTAAAGGTGAGAAATACTTGTATGAGAGGCCTCACTTTGAGGCCGCCTCATATGAGATTTGTGGTATACGTGATTTGATCCATCATACCATGACCATGAGCCATATGAACATGCCACATATGCTTTGCTCCACGTGAACTAGCAAACATCCTTGCTTGCTTCAATTCTTTTTGCTACCAATTGCAAATAAATTTAGCTACATTTTTCCAACAGATAATCATGGCATTGATTGATCAAACATTTCCACATGTCCTCATCAACACTGATTTTCTTGTTAGCTTGATCAATGAATGCTAAAGATTGTTACTTCTCAACCGTAATGATCGAGGACATCACATAAGCTGCTTCACTACGGCACTACAACTATACTATAGAGTATAGAGAGACAAACCAATGTAGCGGGGATCGACGTAGCTAATTAATTGATCTATTGCTAAAGATTGTCTGGCTAATGGTTTGAGCTGGAACATTATTCCTGTCAAACCTTTTTCACAAAATCTTGTATGAGGCGGCAGCCTTAAGGTGAGGCCTAGCTCTCATACAAATATGAGGTCATGCCGATGTCATACTTGTATATAGAGATAGCTTCGCCTTGAGGCAGCGAACATACAAGACTTATTGAACCTTTTTTCCTCTTTTTTTTTTCTTTTTTTTAATCACAAAAACGTAATTTCATTGATGCTACTATTTGGCAATGTTTTTACTATCTAAGTTTGTAATTGTAGATTAAATTTCATTGCTTTTTGTTTAAAAAAGACAGTTTTTGAGAAACAATTTTGTTTGGTTTTCCAAGTTAAAAATACTCATATATTTGAAAAAACATGTTTCAATGCGAATAACCAATTTTAAAAGGAATATGTTATCATGCTTTCTGCCTGAAATGTGGCAAAATAGCCAAGTGCATCGCATGGACTACCACATATGTGGCTTCGGCAGAACATGTTAGATTTATGGACTTGTTTTTTTATTTTTAAGATGGTAAGATTGGGCATTCCCCCAGCCCATTCTGTCTGGAGCCCAGAAGCCCAGTCCATCTCGGACTGGATCAGAGTTGGGTTTACCAAATGATTCCCCACTCTCAACCTATTCCACCTCAAATTAGCTGGGCCAAGGCCCAACTGTTGATGTCACCTCCCATATATTCATTATGAGAGCCCTAAACCTTGAACTTGGGACCCCCAAGTTGAATGGTGGGGGAATAACCATTGAGGCAAATGCCTATTGGTTAGATTTATTGTATACTGCATGTATATGGACAATTATTTTATACGGATTAATTGTACAGATATTAATATTAGGTGGGCTATTAAATGATCTTATAACGTATAGGGCCCAATTATGTAGAGACCCACATGTTTAAACCTAATTGATGATCGACTAATTAGGGATAAGAAACTCTCTATGTATATAAGGGTTATGATCCCCAGTTGAACACACGTTACATCTTTCTGACATTCCATAATTAGAGAGAGAAACCCTATTGTGTGTACCATCTGGAAGACGCTCTAACCCTAGGTGATCTTCAACCCGGATAAAATATATGAACTTATGGATTCAGGTACGCTTTCGCTTATGTTCTACTCTTAATAAATCGATATAAAGGTTACAGTTTAATCGGATTTATTCCAACATTTTGGTATCAGAACCTCCTTCATATTTATTATTTGGAATTCAGTTTCGTTTCGGTTTTTTATTTGTGATCTGGGTTGCGTTTCTTCATTGGTGTCAGCATGATTGGTTTTGTCGTAATTGATTCAGTATGCGTTATTCATATTCATAAGTTTAGATACGTTTGTTAATCATATTATTTTCACCACTACAAAAAAATCTCGATTTACCTCCGGAAATATACCCCAGCAATTGTCGATTTTCCGCCGCAAATCGAGCTTAGCGGTGGAATCAACCGGGGGAGTAATCTGCAGCAAAAATTCTCGACGCTGGCAATTTTAGCGGCAGATTTTGTGGCTTCCGCTACTGAACTCAGCGGCGGATAAAATATGCAAGCAATTGTTTAATATAAGGCTAGTTTAGAAAGTAATACCTATTTTAGGATGGGATAGAAACTATTTCCTAAAAGGGTGTTCACGTAGGATCGGGAACAAACAGAGCATTTTTTTTTTTTTTTTTTTTTTTTTTTTTTTTTTTTTCCCGTTGGCTGGTAGAAACTCGCTACCCACAACAGCGACTTCAAAGAAACGAAGTCGTTGTCCGCCATAGCGAGTTCCATCTGACGAAAACAATGGGAACCAACACGCAACATTAAGAAAGTCGATATCCACGATGGCGTGTTTCTTCCACATAAGTCGCCATCTGATGTAGCGACTCTTAAAAGTCACTACTGCGCATAGTGACTTACATGTTTATAAGTCGTTGTTTCCAGTAGCGACTTTCTCATGTTTAGCGAAAAAAATCAAGTTTGTGTTGCGTGTCCGAACCTTTGTGGACACCCTTTAGGCATAAAAAAAGTGATAAATGTGTAAGGACCCCGGATTTCCTACATGTTTTCACGGAGTGCGTCCTTATAGAAATTTGTCAGTTGGGGGCTTAGATAAGTTCAAGGGACCATCGAGTTAGAAAAGCTTTTGAAAAGACTTGAATTGAATAAAAACCATGAAAGAAGTCACAAATCTGCTATCGGCGTTTTATCGAAGGGACAAACCGAATGGACAACCCAATAGCGCGAAAAGTGAACTGATCATGTTTTTAGAAAGACTCCCTCTTATATAAAACATATAAGTACCCAAGAATAATAGGTTTGGGGGCGAAGGTACGAGGTAGGAAGGTGTTAGGCACCCAACTCACCCGTATTATGACGGCCTCTACTAACTCAAGTTTGCTTAATAATTTAAAGACATGATTCCCACACAAACCGGATTAACAACCTAGACTTAGACTATTAATTGGTTCATCACAAGCATCACAACATTTATTTTTAACTCTTATTTAGACATGCATTCGGTTTGACAAGTTGAGCAGCACAACGACTATACAAACAGTATATAGGAAGCAATAAAAATGTTATTCTAGCATGATATCTCCATTATGACTATTTAGAAAATAAAAAGTTAAGAAATTAATTTAATTGGAGCCCTCAGGAATTTGTACCTGAACTGTAGGCTATATTTGACAAGAATAGTAAAAATAGATCTCAAGTAAATAAAGAGGGGGAAGCTCGGTGTCAATACTCCCGAGAACAGAATATAATTGTTTATGGAAGAAAGAGGGAGAAGCTCAAAGTCAATACTACTGAGAATAGAGGGTGTCCACTGTAGACTGTGTGTTTTGAACTGAGGGTGGAGGGTTGTTTACATAGGCGTGGAAAAGTAGGGTTATACGGTCGAATTTGAGCTGAAAATCAAATTGGGCTTGAAAAATGAGCCAGTCCCGAAGGAAAAGGCAGCGCCGCTAGCGGCGCTGGCCTGGGCCGCGGACAGCTTTTCAGCTAGATTTTGTGCGGGCCATATCTCATTCGTTTGGGATCCAAATTGGATGATTCAAGATGCGTTGGAAAGCTTATTGGGTCTAGTTTCATATGGCTTTGGTTTTTGGTCCAAATGTTTTGTAAATCTTGAGATATTTTCGAAAGAGTAAGGAGATATCAGTTTTGGAGTGCGCATCAGTGTTGGGCTCGTAACTCCTTGGTTGGGAATGTGGTGTGGGCTCATGATATGTCATTGGAAAGCTATTTGAATAAGGAATCCAAAAATGTAAGGCTCACAAATTAATTCAATAAAATGTATTCCCAAATGAGGCTGGAAACACGGTCCATGGTATTCGGCTACATCTGTTTTGACCCTAAACTTTGTTTGGCCGTAACTCTTAGGTGTTGAATTGTATTTGGACACGGAAGGAAGCAATGGAAAGCTCTTGAAATGGGCTTTTAAATGAAGTAGAAATGAAGGAGTGTTTAGAGGAAAAACCTGAGACCTTATCTTAACTATTAAAGCAAAAATAGCAGTTCAAGCTTAAAAATTACTCCTTTCATCATCGGGCTTTTGCGGAGAAATCTGAAGACGCTTTTTTGGTGTCTACAGAAGCCCCCACTTTGATCGAGCTTGAGTAAAAGCGAAGATCAAAGTACTCCGAAGGCGACATGCAGGATGCTGATGTGCAACAGTGTGTGAGAGTGTACAATATGCATGCATATGAAGACAAACCTGAGTTGGAACACGCTCGTAGTGTGTTAAGATTTCATCCCTGTAAACACAAGAGAAAATGAAAGGTTAATAGTAGCAGGATAGACGGCCTAAACGTCTGCTGGGGACCTGTATTCAGAGTGAATGAAAAAGTTAGTAATACTTTGAGAATGATCAACATAGAGTGCTTCGACAAACAGTGACTAAACACCACTCGGCGAATGTCGAGATTTCGTCTCTTTTCAAGAAACGAAAAAGTCAATGAGACAGCGCAATTAAAAATAACGGTTGCAAAAAATGGTTAGTAACATGAGAATGAATAGTATAAATGCTTTATCGAGCAAACAGTGACTAAGCACTACTCGGCGGATGCCGAGATTCCGTCCCTGCATAAGAAACGAAAAGGTCGACGAGACAGCGCGATCAAAATGACGGCTGTAAAATGGTTAAATCATATGAACAGTTTAAATGCAATAGATTAAGCAATCATTGACTGAAACATATAAAAACAATGGACAGTATAACCGCAATAGTTTAAGCGATCATTGACTGAAGCATATAAACTAATGGACAGTATAACCGCAACAGTTTAAGCGATCATTAACTGAAGCATATATAATAATGGATAGTATAACCGCAACAGTTTAAGCGATCATTGACTGAAGCATATAAAAATTTGTAACTTTGAAGAGGGATAGTTTAACCGCAATAGCTTAAGTGATCATTGACTAACCTTAAAAATTTGTAACCTTGCAGAGGGATAGTTTAACCGCAATAACTTTAGCGGTCATTGACTAACCCCAAAAGTTTGTAACCTTGCAGAGGGATAGTTTAACCACAATAACTTTAGCAATCATTGACTAACCCCAAAAATTTTTAACCTTGCAGAGGGATAGTTTAACCGCAATAGCTTGAGCGATCATTGACTAACCCCAAAAATGTGTAACCTTGCAGAGGATAGTTTAACCGTAATAGCTTAAGCGATCATTGACTAACCCCAAAAATTTGTAGTGTCGTGTTGCTTAACAAGTGCAGTCGAAAACTTCGGGCTTATAAATAAATCAGGGCGCTCCGGGTCGTGAGAGTCGTTGCCGTGTAGATCCAAGTTTCAGTACCTAGGACCTGCAAAAATAAACGGGTTAGTTTTACCTGTAAATAGTTGGTACCGTAAAATGGGCCAACTGTCGAATTTGAATTTGTGGGCCCGAGGGCTTTGCTCCCACGCATTTGATACTGATATTGCCGCAATATGAACTGTAATAACGAACTTTGGTCTGGAAAAAGGGGCCTTGGGTCAGCAAAGGGGCCCGCGCGCTTGGCTGTTGTTGGAAGGTTATCTCCATTCTTGGTTGTAGTTGGAAGGTCGCTTCTGGACTTGATCATGAGTTCCAGGCTTGACTGGTTTTGATGGAGAGCGGGTAGACTCAAACCTGCAGTGGAAATATGCACATAAGGAAAAGATGCAATAGACATGCCCGAGTGACCATGACAAGATGTACAACACATGACAAAGTAATATACATGGGGCACAGGGGGGATTGACATGTAAACAAGCAGGGACTCAAGACACTGAGAAATTATCTACACATGCATGCCTTCGAAGGCGACTCTATTACTTATGCAAATATGATGTATGCAGACTCTATTGACTCACAGCTCCATGCAGTCTAGCCTAACATGCACGACTCTCCTATAGGGTCTGAAGAGGGTCTTCATATGGAAATTTTTTTTTGTGATCAAGAATTTCATTCCTGTGGTGATCTTGACAGAGTAAGAGACAAGTGGACAAGACTGGGTGCAGTCAAGGGAGAATCAGCCCCCAGTTTGATATGTGGTTCTTGATGTTTATGACCTACTCGAGGGGCTACGGGTGTTGATGCGGCGGTACGAAGTATCCTAACTTAAGGTATGGGGACTAAATGGCCAACTTGGAATGTAGCGGACAAGGAATCTATTCATTCTGAAAAAGCCCCCAGTTGCGAAGTCTGTGTGCAAGCCTACGAGAAAGGTGATGAGTATGACCTCTAGACGACTGACCAAGGAGTGCTTACATGAGAAACAATGTTCTAAATCCTTGGAAATTTAAGTTGCCTCAAGATGTTGAATTTGTTTTATATATTTTTTTTTTGTTGCCCTAACTTTTGCCTAGGCCGCCCTTTCGGGTTTTCAACCTATTGGGCTCCCCTTTTTTTTTAGCCTTAGATGAGAATGGTTGAATAGGAGAACTCCTTATGGTCATGTGACAAAGTGGCTGTCATGGCCGGACCTCCTTGAGGTTTCCTACATATCCAGTTTATGGAATCAGGCCAACGTAGTTCAGGACTATACAATTGAATGGTCGTACCTCTTGGAGGGCTTTTGGGTTGTAATGTCAGGCTAGGTTGAGGTGTCAAAGAAAGGATAAAGGCTCAAATAAACCCAATGTAAATCCCCTCCCCGAAGTATGCTATATGGTATAGAAGTTTTTGATCTAGGTGAGGTGGCTAAGGGACCTATGCTTAGGTAATATCACCATTTGGTTGTGCTTGAAATGTTTGCACTCTCTTGGATCTTTGATCGCTCTTGAATTTTTTTTCTCTTTTGGTTTTTTTTTGTTTTTGCTCTTGAACTTTCGAGTTCTCTCTTCTTTGTTTCTTGGTGGCTCTTTGTTTTTGTAGCTCGGTCCACCTTGCCTAGAAGGTTGCTTCTATTCTCATGTCGCACACACCCATTCCCCGGGTAAGGATGATGTGGTTAAGAAATGAAAGGCTATGTGTTTGGCTCAAAGGGTTGCAAGTGGTAATGATGTATAGGGTAGTAAAGGATATTGATGTGAGGTGCCAAATGAATGCCTCCTGTCCTCGACACGGACGTTTCAACTGTATGTCCTCTATGGGGATGATCGTTAGGGAGTTGTTGCTTAATGTTTTCCACAATAAAGGCTTTCTTTTCAATTTTTTTTTTGATTTTTTTTTATTCCGTCATAGGCAGCCTAAGTTCGTCACAGGATTGAACAAAGAACAATGATGGGAATCAAAATGCAAACTTTATTGAATCGAAGAAAAGCATTACACGAGAAGTAAGCTATACTCTATAAACGAATTGAAAGGACAAACTAGACATCATTAAACTCGACTGGACTCAAATAGACTTGCACGCTAGGAAACTTCGACTATCTTCAACTTCTCGAGCACAGGCTGTTCACACGGACATGAAGGACAGTCCTCTGTAGATACTCGAGTTGTTCACAACTTAAGTGGAATTCTTAAAAATGTCATCTTCAATTAGGATACCCACAACATAGAGCCGGTTGTAGGAGTCAATTGCTTGATACTTGAGGGGTTCCTTATAAGAAGGTTGCAGGTTCTTGATGAGTTGGCAGATTTGATCACCTTGCGAAGGTCGTTCAACCAGTTCGGCTATCTTTAGCTTCCAACGGCTAAGGAAGGCAGTGAATCCCTCACCTTCTTCTTGTTTGGTGATCTCTAACTCTCGAAGGGTCATAGGTAGAGCAACATTTTCCTTGTAGCATGCAAGGAAGATGGTGGTAAAATCAGACCAAGTTCGGTAGCTTTCCAGATCTAAGGAGTAGAACCATCGTTGAGCATGTGTATCAAGGGTCTGGGGAAACAGATGGACATAGAGTTTCTTGTTTTTCCCCTTAGAGCCATAGCAGTAGTGAAGGATTTCAGGTGATCCTGCGGGTTGTCGACTCCCGTGAAGGTGGGTACTTCAGGCATAGAGAATTTGGCCGGAAGCTTACCCTTGATCTTAGTGTCAAACTTTCCTACGTTGGCACTATAGTTGGAGATCAAACCTCTACTCCTGAGCACAGAGGTGATCTTAGCCAGTATGGCATCTGAACCTTCTCTCTCAGAATCGGAATCGGAATCGGAAGGGGCCCTTGACTATTCTTCTCTTTTCCTCTCGATATCTTCAACCTTGAGTCGTAGCCTTTCCAACTCAACTCATGAGCTCATCAAGCCTCTCGTCAGTGGTTTTGACCATGGTGAAGTTTAGGAGTGTGATTGGTGAGGTAAGGGATGTATTGAGTGGTGGCGACCTTTGTGGTGGTGATAGATTATGGGGTGATGGCCTTTTGGAATGTGGTGGTGTCTTGGAAGTAGCTTGTACACGAACCAATCTGCCAGACGATCGAGTGCAACCTTTGTCACCGTAATTCTTCCTCGAGCCCCCAATCCTGAACACAAGTCTCAACTTAGAAAGACGCCAAAGAAAGGACTTGAAAACAAAGACTCTTTATTTTTAGAAGACCCTCGATAGATCGTAAGGTGAATGTGCCTATGGACGTCTATATGAACTCGAATGCATGATGATGACAACGTAATGACAGCGCTACGGCAACAATATGCAAGATGCATGACGAACTGACCTTGACATGTGTGACAATGAATTGATGCTTCCTAGAACGACCCTAGAGCACTTAATGAATGACTTGTCTAAACTTCTAGTGCATGACACGTAATGAACAAATGGAGACATTGATGAATGCAAGACTCGAATTTTCTTACAAATGCATATGCGAAATGACGACAATGCAAACATGACGACTAGTTATGAATCCTAGCATGGAGCGTCTAATAAGTACAATGCAATGCAATGCAAAGAAATGGAAAAGAAGAAAATAAAAACCTAAGCCTAAATGCCCAATTATTTCCCCTCATATCAAAGGAAAAATGAAGTCGAACGAAAATGAGAAAAATAGAAAAAAGACGGACCATCCTATTTTTTTTTAGACTCAAGAAAAAGGAATAAATAAAAAAAAAAGAAGGAATTTCGGCATTTTTTTTAAAATTTTTTATTTTCCGAAATAAATTTTTTTTTGGCTAGACTCAAAGAAAATGGAAAATGGGATAAATAAAAAAAAAGAAATTTCGGCAATTTTTTTTTTTTTTTGACGAATCTGAATTACATCGAATAAAGAAAAGAAAAGAAAAATAAAAAAAGTGGGAGAGGGGAATCGGAGAGACCGACTCTTTTTTTTATGCTAAAAGGTCCTAGAAAATTGTTCATGACTTCGACGCTATATGAAAATATATCATTGGGGAAATGATGAGTGTTCATTGAATTTGAATTCTCGCACCATCTTTGGACACTAGGAACTAGCTAAAAATAAAAGAAGAGACTCCTAGCACGTAAGTACATGTTGACATATAATCACGTAATTCATGCATTCAAGCAAGCATTATAACAACGTAATTTTACAGGCAAACATGTGATCAGACGGGCATTACAACGACATATGCACAACAAGCAAGCGGATGCATGAATGTGGGTTAAAGGCTTTTGGTTCCTGTGAGGTTACCATGACAAATTACAACTTCCGTTCGGCGGATGGTCGACACATTGATTGTAATTCTTTTCATCAACAAAGGATTGATGAGTCATGGGTGAGGAAGCGTCGATTTGCACGATAGGACAATTGTATATTCCTTTAGATATACGCGTTGTCTACGAGTTGCGACGAAAACTTCCTCGAGGGTCGATAAGGGTCAAAAGGTTGTGCCAAGGCATATGCAAATGATGCAAATGATGCAAAAATATGGAACATGTTATTAAACAATTAAGCAAACTTGACTTTCGAGTCTCACCCTTTTAAATAAGTCCCCAGTGAAGTCGCTACTGTAAGGACCCGGAATTTCCTACGTGTTTCCACGGAGTGCGTCCTTATAGAAAATTTGTCAGTTGGGGCCTTAGATAAGTTCAAGGGACCATCGAGTTAGAAAAGCTTTTGAAAAGACTTGAATTGAATAAAAACCATGAAAGAGGTCACAAATCTGCTATCGGCGTTTTATCGAAGGGACAACCCCATAGCGCGAAAAGTGAACTGATCATGTTTTTAGAAAGACCCCCTCTTATATAAAACATATAAGTACCCAAGAATAATAGGTTCAGGGGCAAAGGTACGAGGTGGGAAGGTGTTAGGCACCCAAATCGCCCGTATTATAACGGCCTCTACTAACTCAAGTTTGCTTAATAATTTAAAAACATGATTCCCACACAAATCGGATTAACAACCTAGACTTAGACTATTAATTGGTTCATCACAAGCATCACAACATTTATTTTTAACCATTATTTAGACCTGGTTTGACAAGTTGAGTAGCACAACGACTATACAAACAGTATTTAGGAAGCAATAAAAACGTTATTCTAGCATGATATCTACATTATGACTATTTAGAAAATAAACAGTTAAGAAATTAATTTAATTGGAGCCCTCAGGAATTTGTACCTGAACTGTTGGCTATATTTGACAAGAATAGTAAAAATAGATTTCAAGTAAAGAAAGAGGGGGAAGCTCAGTGTCAATACTCCCGAGAATAGAATAGAATTGTTTATGTAAGAAAGAGGGAGAAGCTTAGAGTCAATACTACTGAGAATAGAGGGTGTCAACTATAGACTGTGTGTTTTGAACTGAGGGTGGAGGGTTGTTTATATAGGCGTGGAAAAGTAGGGTTGTACGGTCGAATTTCAGGTGAAAATCGGATTGGGCTTGAAAAATGAGCCGGGCCCGAAGGAAAAGGCAGCGCCGCTAGCGGCGATGGCCTGGGCCGCTGACAGCTTTTCAGCTAGATTTTGTGCTGGCCATATCTCACTTGTTTGGGCTCCAAATTTGGAAATCTTATGGGGTCTCATTTCGTATGGCTTTGGTTTCAGGTCCAAATGTTTTGTGAATCTCGAGATATGCTCGAAAGAGTAAGGAGATATCAGTTTTAAATAAAGTGGAAATGAAGGAGTGTTTAGAGGAAAAACCTGAGACCTTATCTTAACTATTAAAGCAAAAATAGCAGTTCAAGCTTAAAAAATAGTCCTTTCATCATCGGGCTTTTGCGGAGAAATATGAAGACGCTTTTTTGGCGTCTACAAAATGTCACGTCAGATGCCAAGTCGGACCAAAAGTCAAATTGTTGACTTGAAATATCAAATAAATAAATGAATAATTAATTAAATTAAAGTGTAGTTATATAGCCCATTTTTATTAATTATTATGGTTCATTTTAAGTTAATGAGCTTGAACCCTTTTAAATTGGGGTTAAGTCTTCAAACATGGGTTGAGACTACTAAGTCCACAAGGAGGCCAAAGACAACAAAAGCCATACAAATAATCTAGAGGAGCTTCTCTATAAATACAGCTCCTTGGGTTCATTTTAAGGGGTAGAAATTGATTGAAAGAGGAGACTCTGCTCAATCCTCTCTCAAATGTCTAAGCCCAAACCTCAAGAAGAAGACATCAACCACTCAAGAGTTGGAGTAAATTCCGGGGAACGACAAGCTGATCGAGATCAAGCTTTTTAGCCCTTCAATCAAATCAAGTTGGTGGTTTGTGATCAAAAGTCCAGATCATGATTCAACCATTTCTCAAGTCAAGTAGAGATTTAAACTGGGGAATAAATTAGAGATTTTAATCCATAATTCTTTGATATAAAATTGATAATTTGTCAACGATTTTGACTTTGTATTTCCCGGATTTATAATTTGTGTGTACAAATTTCTGGCACGCTCGGTGGGATCATCTCTACCCCTCATCTTTA
Organism: Tetragonia tetragonoides; assembly: GCA_038025085.1. Lineage (NCBI taxonomy): Eukaryota > Viridiplantae > Streptophyta > Magnoliopsida > Caryophyllales > Aizoaceae > Tetragonia > Tetragonia tetragonoides. Next base: position 32,259,517 of record CM076151.1, on the reverse strand, counting down.
TCTCTACAAAGTCAAAGACACCAAACTCAAGCAACCAAGAAGAAATACCTCGAAAGAAGGTTACTTCAGCAAAATCCAACTCCACCAAATCTACCTCACAAGGATCTGTCTAGAGTTTCGGTGTTATTACTCGGAATATGGCGAAAGCAATGGGTGTCGCGACTCCAAGCCATTCATTCCTCGTGTGTGACCGAAGGCCTCGTGGAAGTTCTAGGATCAACTCTATCCCTTCGATGGAACCCGATCAAATTATTGCATCATTGATCTTTAAGAAAAGAATCCCCTATCAAGCCCAATGCGATGCTTGTAAATCCCTTCCTCAATCCATTGGACGGCATGGAAGATGACTTTGTCAGCAAATCTTCTCCTTCTTCTCCCATTGGAGAAGCCTACCAAGAGCATTCTTCCCATTAATCTCATTCTTTCACTGTTCCTGCCATGACGGCTGAAGTGAAGACCATCGAGGAACTATTAACGAACATGAAGAAAGTCATGGACAAACTTATGAAAGATAACGAGGAAAAAGACGCTGTCATCAAACGTCAGAATAAGCAAATTGATAATCTGATAAAGAAACTAGAGAAATGTCCAAAAGGACAAGAGCATGAAGGTAACAACAATGGAAATTCCTCTTCAAGTTCCAAGTCAGAGAAGAGTGAGAAATCGAAACCCGCATCATGCGATGGCTCATTTTTTGGTCCAACAAATATAGGAGTTGATTGCAAGTGCTGTCAAGTGTCAACTTGGTGGAGGGTCATTTGATAATCATTATTACAGCAAGCCTTACACTAAGAGGATTGACATGATGAGGATGCTTCACGGGTATCAACCTGGCCCCATAGTTCCAACAATTTGACGCCATCGGAAATCCTATGCAACACGTTGCACAGTTCATTGAGACGTGCAATAATGCAAGAACGGAGGGCGATCTACTAGTCAAATAGTTTGTGCGCTCTTCGATGGGATCCGCCTTTGACTCGTATACTGATTTGAAACCTGAGTCTATAGACAGTTGGGAACAAATGGAAGGTGAGTGTGTCAATCGTTTCTATAGTACTTGACGTATAGTAAGTATGACTGAGCTTACCAACACCAAGCAACTGAAAGGTGAGCCCGTCATTGATTACATAAGTCGGTGGCGCGCTTTGAGTTTGGAGTGCAAAGACCGATTGTCGAAATTCTCGGCGGTTGAAAGAGTTGCAAGAAAAGAAGAATCGGTTTCCTGATTCGGATTTGTCTGGGATGGTAGATGACCTTCTCGAAAAGGAGGTGATTGAGCTTCCTGAACCAAAGCGTCCAGAGAAAGTTAGTTGAACGACTGATCCTAGGTACTGCAGGTTCCACGGGGTTGTTAATCATCCTTGAGGAAAATGCATTACTCTTAAGGAACGCATAATGCAACTCGCCAAAGATGGGAAGATCTTGCTGGATTTAGACGATTATTTTGTCCAAACTAATCACACATCTGTTGAGTTCAAAATGCTTTCTCTTAACAATCAAGCCTCGAGCCCATCCAAGTCGATCATTATCAAATGGTTCAATTTTAAAGTTTGGAGCCTATCCTTTTTCCCGAGGATGTCAAAATTCAGTCTTGTGTTCAAAAATCGTTGATGTGAGTCATGATGGTGATGAAAGGTGGACTCTTGTGACGAGAAGAAGGCCAAGGAAAGCATTCTCGCCTCAACCTCAACAACCTAGTCAAAAGAAGAGGCAAAATAAGAAGAAAAGTTTTCATCATTCAATAAGGAAAGAAAAGAAGATCACTAGAGTGATGCCTAAGATCCCACTTGTTGACTTGAAAAAAAAAGAAGCCTTAAGTCCCTGTTGTATTAGAAGAGTTCTTCCCAAAGGGCTATTTTAAATTTGATGTAGTAGTCGTAAACACTGTTTCCATTTCAAAGATGGAGGAGGAAGCCAAATGAGAAAATTCTTTACCTAGAGTCGCAACTTCTGTATTCGATCGTTTACAGCCTCCAACAAGAAGACCCTTAGTCTTTGAAAGGCTTGGGAGAAATGAAAGTCAATCTGATGACATTTCTGAAGTCGTAACTAACTCCAGGTCAAAAGATCGAGTATTTGATCGCCTTTGTGCTAGTTAATTAATCCAAATCGGTGACCCGAGCTCCAAGGGAAAAGTGAAAGCGCCAGTTTTCAATCGGCTAGGGGGCATCGTGCTCTCTAAACAACAATGGAGAAAGAAGACATCCATCAAAGTCGTTAAAGAAGATGTTTATTCACACAAGTACATATGAAGCAATATTCCCTCCACGATGAAGCGTCTTCCCTCCTTAGAAATAAGCATAGGCTATTCATTAAGGGTTAAGACGAACTGTAGTCCTCATTGGCCATCAAGAATCCAAAATCCCTAACGGAGGAAGTGGGCAAGAAGACTAGATATGCCCTTCTAATCACGTTGTTGTCAAAGACTGTGACTCTGCAAGCATGAAGTACCTAATCACAAACCACGGTGTAGACGCCAAAAAAGTGCATTCAGATTTCTCCGCAAAAGCCCGATGATGAAAGGAGTAATTTATAAAACTTGAACTGTTATTTTTGCTTTAATAATTAAGATAAGGTCTCAGGTTTTTCCTCTAGACACTCCTTTATTCCAACCCCATTCAAAAGCCCCGTTCAAGAGATTTCCAATGACACGTCTCATGCCTCTTTCCGACTCTCAGTCGTCAAGTTGCGATTTAGGGGTAAAATCATCTTTTATCGTCCGGGGGTAAAACGGTCTTTTCATATTTTTTGGAATATTCAAATTCCTCCGGAAAATAAAACTTGGCGCTGACAAAATTCCCAGGGCCGCTAGCGGCGCTGACCTTGCTTATAGCCCGACTCTTTTTTCAAGCCCAATTCGATTTTCAGCTCATTTTCAGCCGTCCAACCCTACTTCTCCACGCCTATAAATACAACCCTTCTCCCTCAGTTCAAAATACACAGTCTACCGTTATCAACCTCTGTTCTCGGGAGTATTGACACCGAGCTTCCCCCTCTTTCTTCCAAACTTGAGATCTATTTTTACTATTCTTGTCAAATATAGCCTACAGTTCAGGTAAAAATTCCTGAGGGCTCAAATTAGATTAATTGCTTAACAATTTATTTTCCAGTAGTCATAATGTAGATATCATGCTAGAATAACGTTTTATTGCTTCCTAAATATTGTCTGTATAGTCATTGTACTGCTCAACTTCTCAATCGGATGCGTGTCTAAATAATGGTCATTAATAAATGTTGTGATGCTTGTGATGAACCAATTAATAGTCTAAGTCTAGGTTGTTAATCCGGTTTGTTTGGGAATTATGTCTTTAAATTATTAAGCAAACTTGAGTTAGTAGAGGTCATCATAAACGGGCGAGTTGGGTGCCGAACACCTTCCAACCTCGTACCTTCGCCCCCGAACCCTTTATTCTTGGGTACTCATATGTTCTATATGATCGGGAGTCTTTCTAAAAACATGATCAGTTCACTTATCCCGCTATTGGGTTGCCCCTTCGGATTGTCCCTTCGGTTTGTCCCTTCGATAAAACGCCGATAGCAGATTTGTGACCTCTTTCATGGTTTTTATTCAATTCAAGTAGTTTCAAAAGCTTTTCTAACTCGATGGTCCATTGAACTTATCTAAAGCCCCCAGCGTAGAAATTTTCTATTTGGACGCACTCCGTGGCCGTAGAAATCCCGGATCCTTACAGTGGCGACTTCACTGGGGATTTATTTAAGAGGGTGAGACTCGAAAGTCAAGTTTACTTAATTGTTTAATAACATGTTCCATATTTTTGCATCATTTGCATGTGCTTTGGCACAATCTTTTGACTCTTATCGACGCTCGAGGAAGTTTGTGTCGCAACTCGTAGACAACCCGTATATCTAAAGGAATATATAATTGTCCTATCGTGCAAATCAACGCTTCCTCACCCATGACTCATCAATCCTTGTTGATGAAACAAATTACAATCGATGTGTCGACCATCCGCCCAACGAAAATTGTAATATGTCGTGGTAACCTCACAGGAGCCAAAAGCCTCTAGCCCACATTCGTGCATTCGCTTGCTTGTTGTGCATGTGTCGTTGTAATGTCCGTCTGATCACATGTGTTCCAGTAATTATGTCGTTATGATGCTTGCTTGAATGCATGATTATCGTGACTATGTGTCAACATGTACTTACGTGCTAGGTCTTTTATTTTTAGCTAGTTCCTAATGCCCGAAGATGGTGCGAGAATTCAAATTCAATGAACACTCATCATTTTCCTGATGATATATTCTAAAAGGTCATGAATAATCGTCTAGGATTTTTTATTTTAAAAAAGGAGTCAGTCTTTCAATTTCCCCTCCCCCTTGTTCTATTTCTTTATTTTCCTTTTTCTTTTGATGTAATTTAGATTCGGTCTAAAAAAAAGGAAAAATAAAAAAATTCGGCAAATAAAAAAAAAAGCCGCCAAAAATAACAAAAAAAAAAAAGAGACCGAAATTCTTTTATTTTGTTTTATCCCATTTTCCATTTTCTTTGAGTCTAGAAAAGTAAAAGATGAGGATAGTCCATCTTTTTCTATTTTTCTTATTTTCGTTTATTGACTTTATTTTCCTTGGATATTAGGGAAATATTCGGGCATTTAGGCTTAAGGACTTTTTATTGTTTTTAGGACAATGTGCTTTCTTTATGTGGGTCAACTTCTCATTAGGTGAGAGTCTCATGGGTTTTCTTGTTACTAAGTACTCCGTGCTTCCTATTCAGGATAGGGGGTCCGAAGAAGAAAGGAAACCTTGAGAAAAGTTGGGCTCGACCTTCGGCAAGGTTGGTTCGTCTACAGCCGTCGACACCACCAGGTTCCCGTTTACCTCCACCGCAAACAACCTCACCATCAATAAATTCACCATCACTACATACCTTTTTCTCCACACCAATCACCCCTCCCAACTTCACAATGCCTAAGACCACTGATGAAAGACTGGATGACCTCATGAGTGAGTTAGAAAGGGTTCGACTCAAGGTTGAAGATATAGAGAGGAAAAGAGAAGAAGAGTCAAGGATCCCTTCCGATACCGATTCTGAGGAAGAAGGGCCAAATGCCATGCTTGCTATGATCATCTCTGTGCTCAAGAGTAGCGGCCTGATCTCCAACTATAGTGCCAATGTAGGAAAGTTTGACACTAAGATCAAGAGTAGCGGCCTGAAGTACCCACCTTCACGGGAGTCGACAATCCGCAGGATCACCTGAAATCCTTCACTACCGCTAGGGCTCTAAGGGGACTCGGCAAGAAACTCTATGCCCATCTGTTTTCCCAGATCCTTGATGCACATGCTCGACGATGGTTCTACTCCCTAGATCTAGAAAGCTACCCAACCTGGTCTTATTTTACCACGGTCTTCCGGGCTCGCTACAAGGACAACGCTACTCTCTCCATCACTTTGAGAGAGCTTGAAATTAGCACTCAAGAGAAGAATGAGGGATTCACTAAATTCCTCCGTCGATGAAAATCCAAGATAGCTGAAATGGTGGAAAAGCCCTCTGAAACTGAACAAATGAGGCATTTCATTAAGAACCTGCAACCGGCCTATAAGAATCACCTTCAATATCAGGCAATTGACTCATACCAGCGTCTGTACGACGTTGACATCCTCATTGAAGATGATCTCAACAAAAATAAAGACCAGGTCACCCCTAAGCCCTTCACTTACGGGAGAGACAAAAGGACAATTGCTGGGGCCTCCTCTGGTGCTCAGGTTAATGAGGTAGCTGTTGTGAATACCTTTGCTGAAAGAAAGCCACCAAGAGAATTCACCCCTCTTTGAATGATTTTGTCACATGCCCTTGAAAGAGTGATAAAAAAAATCTGCTGCAGCCCATTGGACCTACTCCAGAACCATCTGTTAAGAGTCGCAACTGGAAAGAGGGGAAATACTGCAAGTACCACCAAGGAAAAGGGCACGACACCGACAACTGTTGGGCTCTTAAACATGCTATCCAAGATAGAATTGAGAACGGTACCATACCCTTACCAAAACCTGGTCAAGCACCCAACAATTCAAACAACCCTTTACGTACAATCCTGCATATTAGTCTTGAAGATGTCTAGGGACTCGAGATTGCCAGAATATGGGACAGTGACGAGGAAGATGTATAGGAGGTCCAAACCAGATCACCCGTAGGGTTGGCCCACTTGACACGTTCCGATCGTCATTATAGGCCCCCAAACATCTACAATGACAGGATCCAACCTCCAACTGAAGAAGAAGTTGAAGAAGTTCCCGCAAAGGACAAAGAATCCCCCATCATAGGGCAGCTCAAAAGAATCAAAGCCGATATCTCCATTTGGCAACTCTTAGCCTCATCCTACAAACATCGCCAGGCCATTTTGGAAGCCTTGTCAAAAGTCTCAGTATCGCAAGATATGAGGCCTGATGAATTGGTCAGTTTCTTGGTAGGAGATAAAACTCAACCGACCATTACCTTCTCCGACAGTGAACTACCTCCCGAAGGATCCTCACACAATAATGCTTTGTACTTGACTGTGTTTTCCATGGGCAAGTATGTGCCTATGACCCTAGTGGACAATGGATCTGCCGAATGTATCCCTGTTGAGAACCGCAACAAAATTGGGCATCAATATCAAGAATTTGGCTCACTCAGCACAAGGTCTGCGTGCTTATGACAATTCCAGTCGAAAGGTTCTTGGCACCATAACTATGAATGTCACCTCTGGGGCTATAGAGAAAATGGTCAAGTTTTACGTGATGGATATTCCGGCTACTTTCAACTTGTTATTGGGGCGACCTTGGCTCCATGGTTTAAATGTTGTAGCCTCTACCCTCCACCAGAAAGTTAAAATGATGTTATAGGGAGAAATTGTGGAAATCGAGGCCAACCCCATCAATGCAACTATTGACAAGACTCTTGTCTTGAAAATAGATCATGATAGTGAGGATATTGACCTTTGGGGATTTTCTCCCGAAGAAGTAGCCCTCATAGAGGAAGACACCAAATCTTACAACTCAAATAGTTCTAGGGAATTCGAGACTTATACTTCTGAAGAAATAGGAGAGCCTGATGAGTTCGAAGAAATAAAAGAAACCATCGAGGGAATGTCTTTCTACGTGGCACACCACCACCACGCAATTCAGCAAATGAAAGGGAAAATCGCCTCGTTGGAAAGACCCACAGAATGCAAAATTATTCTGGCCAAAGGGGAGGCTTACTTCCAACAAGACGAAATGTTTAACAAGCTGGTCAAGTATGGATATGCCCATCCAAGGAGGCCTACCTCTCACATGCTTCCGAGGGACGGAAATCCATATCTTCGGTGCAAGTATTGTGAAGCCAATGGGCATCATACCAATCAATGCAAGCGTCTAAAAAGGGTAATTACCACCTTCATTGATCAAGGAACCATGTGGTCACCTAGTTCCTGGGCTACAAAAGGATGACGCCGCTTCGACCAAAAACAGTATATACACAGCTGAACGTCCCCATCGGCAACGTCATGAACACCCTCATATGGAGAGGAGACCTTAAACCCATTATTCCGGCTGACAACCTCCAGGAGATGAACAAAGGCCAAGACTCCTACACCCGCTATCATCAGACCTTTGGCCAGTACACGGATGACTGCATTCGCCTGAAGGATGATATACAAAAGATCATAGATAGTGGAGAAGTTTCGCCGCCTTTAAAGGAAGAAGAGGAAGCTTGGAATTAATTGGTTACCCGCAAGAGCTAGAGGAATCGAGTATGAGTCCCCAAGTTTTGTCGAGTTAGGGTCCTAGCTAAATCTTTAGGTTGAGTCTTGAATAGGGGGTGTTCCCCTTTTTACTTTCCTTCTAAGTCTAGTTTCTTTTTGACGGGTATTAGAGACCCTCTTCTCTAAAGTCATGTGCGCTTATCTCTTTTTGCAAATTAATAAAAGGTCCTCTTGCACATTTCTTTCTTTGTTTAGCTATTGATAAATCCAATGAATACAAAGTTGCACAAATCATTAACTAATCAATTTAAGTAATGTAAGTAAACTTCGCAAAGCAAGAATGCAGATTTTCACTTTTACAGGAATTTGAGTGGTTGAACTCTCTCAACAATGTCGCTCCACAAGAAGCGAGCCAGCCTTTTGCAACAACCTCGACACATAGATAACTTTGGCTCCAATCGAAGAAGATCCTTGGTACCAAGACGTCTTCAACTACATCACCAAAGGAATATACCCTCAAGATGCACCACTAAGAGCACAACGGGCCATGCGTCTCTTAGCGGCGCAATACATGGAATATAAGGAGGTTATGTACAAAAAATCCCACAACGGGGTCAACCTCAGATGTGTGAACTCCGAAGAAGCCGCAGAGATTATGGACAAGGTACATAATGGGGTGTGCGGACCACACATGAATAGTCAAATGCTCTCCAGAAAGGTCTTACGACTGGGATACTACTGGACTACTATGGAAAGGGATTGCTACGACTATGTCAAGAAGTGCAAAAAGTGTCAGATATATGCCAACCTGCAGCATATGCCACCCTCAATGCTCCACAACTTTACATCCCCTTGGTCGTTTTCCGCGTGGGGAACAGATATCATTGGTAAGATACCCCCAAAGGGCTAGGGAGGACATGAATACATCCTAGTTGCCATAGACTATTTTACCAAATGGGTTGAAACCCAATCCTATGCCGTTCTTACCTCCAAACAAGTGTCCAAATTCATAAGAAACAACATCATTTGCCGATACGACATTCCATATGGAATCATCAGCGACCATGGATCCCACTTCAAAGCCGAAACAACCACCCTCCTCAAAAACTACAAAATCCAGCACTACAAATCATCCCGTTACCGTCCCCAAACCAACGATGCAGTGGAAGTCGCCAACAAAAGCCTCAAGACTATCCTTGAAAAGATGATAGAAAATTACAAAGATTGGCCTATAAAACTTTCATTTGCCCTTTGGGGGTATAGGACACCCATTAGATCCTCTACGGGAGCAACACCTTATTCCCTAGTCTATGGAATAGAAGCAGTTCTACCCATAGAAGTCCAGATACCCTCCATGCGCATAACCTTAGAGGGAGAAATTTCTGAAACCCAATGGTTACAAGCCCGCTATGAAGAGCTCATGTTCACGGATGAAAGACGCCTACGTGCCCTAGACCATTCCCACATGTACCAGCAGCGCTTGGCAAGAGCATTCAACAAAAAGGTTCAACCTCGGAATTTAAAGGAAGGGGACTTAGTTTGGAAAGAATTACATGCCCCAGTTACCGACCCCAGAGGCAAATTTCGACCAAATTGGTCCGACACATTCATTATCAAAGACATTCTATTAGGAGGCGTAGTCAGACTCATGGATATTGATGGCATCGAGTTCAGTCAGCTCACCAATATGGACCAACTGAAGAAGTGCTACGTCTAAAAAAAAAAAAATTCCGAAAAAAAAGACGTACACAACTTGAACGAACTACGCTGGCCTGATTCCACACTGGATGGGCCCGACCAATATCAATCCAAAATTCCATTCGACTCATTCAAAAGGGATAATCTTTATTCAAACTGAACGAATAAGCTTACATTGCAAGAATTAAACAACTTAAGGTTACAATAAAATAAATAATGCAACTTTGAGGGTTTACGCTAAACCTATTCTTATTATTATTTTTTAAAACTAGACTTGCTTTCCCAGAAAACTACTTTAATCCTTCTTCCCTTTAGAAGGCTTTGTTGAAGAGTTCTTCTTTGAATGACCCTGGCTTGAGGACGACCTGTGATCGTTTTCTTAAGCAGGGGGCTTGCCTCTTTTCAATACATGATAGCCTCCCATTTGAGGCCCTTCCTTTTTTTTTCTTGCTTCCTGTTTTTGAGTCATACTTAGGCTTTAGCTGGTCCCACTCCTCATGACGAGGGGCTCGTCTTGCTTCTCATCACTGCAGGAAAGCAAGTTCAAGTAGATCTCAGAAACTTGAGTTGGGGCACTCACCTGAGGTACAGTCCAGCGGTGCCGGCTACGCCAATACTTTCCCCAATCCGCAGCAAATTCAGTGGTCAAAGCTACGATAGTTAGCCTCGTCGTCTCCTGGCGAGGAATGACCTGCTTTAACCCGTATTGCCTCATGACCCTAGAAGGGAAGAAGAAAGTAGTCCTGTACAAACCCAGTATGGTAGTATGAGGAATCAAATCGTCACATGCCACTAAGGAAGTCAAGTTTCACTAGGACACATGCCAACGGATAACAGGTCCCGTATGGAAAAAGGCATCCCATTCAGCAAGGGACTTTTCAGATTATAGTCTTTTCCTAGCCAAGAAGCTAACGGCAGTATAGGTTTTCTTTGACCAAGCCCGAGGAATACGAGCTATCATATTATTTGGCGACTCTATTAGCCTCAAATGCTCACATAACCAAATTTGAAGCAGCAGGAGGCTGCCAGAAAAAGCTTCGTGAGGAGAGATTTTCAACCTGTCGAGCCCAATAATAGTTTCTCCTACAACCAGATGCAAAGGAGAATGCCCTTCAACCATTTGATTAACCACTCGTAGCAACGAGGCTCTAACCAAGTTAGGAGATTCCGCATTAGCAAACAATAGATGGTTTAACAGGCAAAGTACAAAATCTTGTCGGCGACAACGCCTGAATATTGCATCTTTTGCAGAAGAAATAGCAAGCTTTTCACAGAGTTGAAGCAAGTCCACATCGACACCAAGAACCATGCTTTTGGCTTCTGCAGATGACAAGCCTAAGGATTTGCTGTACTGATCCCTAAAACCATCTCTCAAATAAGGCACAATTGGGGGAAGAACGTCAGGCAAATTAGTGATAGCAGCAAATTCTTCAACTAAAGGGCATAATTCAGAGTTACCAAAATGGAAGACATGCAGGTCAGAGTCCCAATAATTCAGAGCAGATCGAAGAAGAAGCCACAATGTTTTGGTTGGTGTTAAAGTCAGCAGGTAGAGACATGGAACGGAGCTAGTTCAAGTTTATCTTCTATGGTCAAATTTTTGCACCAAGCATCGAACAAGTTTTCAAAGGATTTCAGCATGGTAGTAGATTTGGGAAATTTGAGAGAGTTAAGGTCTGAAAAGTGATACAATATCAAGTACCCTGTAAATCCTATTTATAAATAAAAACGCAGGCCAAAGAAGTCAGAAATCCACAAAAAGCCCAAACCAGAGCCGTCAGCGGCCTTGACTAGCGCTGCTAGCGGCCTTAGCCCGCAGCCCAGCGCCGCTAGCGGCCTAGCTCAGCTCCGCTAGCGGCCCTGACCCTAGCCCGATCCGATTTTTCTTCTCGCTCCAGCTCGCCCCATTGATCCAATCTGCCCGATTTAAGCCCAGTTTTGATACCCGCGCTCAATTACAAAGCCCAGTTTTTTTTTTTTTTTTTTTTTTCGATTTTTGAGGGGGTATAATGTGTATAATTTTTGCTTTTCTTGCAAATTTTTACCCTTTTCTTTATTTTATTCCCTAAATAATGGCTTTTTCCTACTGCATAACACATTGCATATTTAGAGATCAGACAGGCATAGTCGAGTCGTCATATCATACATATCATAAAAATGCATAAAAACAGGAGTTCGAAATCTCAAGGTCAATGTCTACAAGGAGCTCCAACACTGCTCAACCAGAGTCGTCATCACCGTTGCTGTCAGCCTCACCATTAATGGACGACCCCTGACCATAGTTCATAGTCGAATAATGGAGAGAAGAGCTGTTGTCGGGTCTGTTGTTGTCGGGCCTCATGTCCCGCCTATCATACGCCGGTGTGCGCATAGGGGTACCTGTCGGAAACCCCGCGGTAAAGAAGCTCTCTGTGGCCTGAATGACGAAATCTATAGCCACGTCCTGATGCCAAGGCCATGTATGAGGCACATCCCATCCAGGGGCATTCCCCAACCTCCAGCCGAGGGCGTAACAACAGGCCTGCTACCAAGAGAAGGCTGGAAACCTGCGGGAGAGAAAATCTCAGGAATATACGGTACAGAAGGTCCGGGCGCCTCATCAATAGGAGGCCTGGTCACGACTATGGGAGGTGAACGAGCAACAGACAGTCTGCTCGCCGAAGAAGCTCTCGCAGCAGAAGAATGTCAAGGTCCCGCCGAAGAAGATGACTGGGACATCTACAGACAATCAAGGTTGAGATGTTATGTTAAGTACTTCACTTAGCTAAACAAAAGATAAAAGTCTACTTACATCAACGGTCTTGGACCGAGAACTCTTCCCCTTGCCCATCACTCGACCATAGCCTTTCTTCAATAGGTGAATGAGCTTGAAGGTCTGAGAGGTCTGCTCCCGGTTCAACTACAAAAAAAAGAGAGCCACAAGGTAAAGTCAGCACTCAGAAAAAGAGCTTACCCCCGTACAACCGTCAGGCAAGGGCAAGCCCTCCACAGCGTCTCCGTCAGCCATGTGAAGAGGGAACTCCTCCACTATCCGTCCCCCACTCTCCCCAATGTACCTCATCTCATTGGTCGTCAAGGTCACGCTTGGACGGTGACCCCGAGGAACTCTAGATTGAGACCTCGTTGGACCTTGAGGAGCTAGACGATCCGCCTGCGAGACACAAGAAGTCAGTATATCACACATACAGCTAAAAAGATGCAGATAAATTTCTTACCTCAAAAGTAAGCTCCAGCATCAAACGATCCAAGCAGTAAGCCAGGTACACAGCCGTACAGTCCAAGCCAACAACCTCTAGCATAAGAAACTCCGTGGCCGCCATACCACGGATCACGACTCCCGATTCCGGCACGCTCTGGCCACGCAGATAGAACATGGTCAAAGGAGGATCCTCCGGAACCAGGCGACTACCTAGGGAGGGATAGACCAGCCGAGTCAAACGGTTCCCCAAGTACCATACAAAGCCAAATGGCCCCTCAAAGACCATCCGCAGAGAAGACACTCTAAAGAACTCCAGGGTAATATGGGGTGGAACCCCAGGAATACCATCAAAAGCGGACCATGATACCTGCAGATTACCAGTTCAAAAGTTCACACAAAATGAACCAAAAGAAATGCACAAGTCAACAACAACATACCATATATGCGGCATTGTAGACGCCAAAAAAGCGTCTTCAGATTTCTCCGCAAAAGCCCGATGATGAAAGGAGTAATTTTTAAGCTTGAACTGCTATTTTGCTTTAATAGTTTAAAATAAGGTCTCAGGTTTTCCTCCAAAAGCTCCTTTATTTCATTCCATCCAAAAGCCCAATTCAAGAGCTTTCCAACGACACCTCTCATGCCTCATCCCGACCTCCGGTCGCCAAGTTGCGATATAGGGGTAAAATCGTCTTTCACCACTCAAGGGTAAAACAGTCTTTTCTTATGTTTCGGAACATTAAATATTCCCCGGAAGATAAAGACAGGTTAGATGACGTCATTATGACGTTTTCCAGCTGGCTGCTGACAACCGTCAGCGGCCCTGGAAGATGTCCCAAGGCCGCTAGCGGCGCTGCCTTTCTCTTCGGGCCCGGCTCATTTTTCAGGCCCGTCTCGTTTTCAGCTCAATTTTCACCCGTTCAACCCTACTTCCCACGCCTATATAAACAACCCTTCACCCTCAGTTCAAAACACACAGTCTACAGTTGACACCCTCTATTCTCAGTAGTATTGACTCTGAGCTTCTCCCTCTTTCTTCCATAAACAATTCTATTCTATTCTCGGGAGTATTGACACCGAGCTTCCCCCTCTTTCTTTACTTGAGATCTATTTTTACTATTTTTGTAAAATATAGCCTACAGTTCAGGTACAAATTCCTGATGGCTCCAATTAAATTAATTGTTTAACTGTTTATTTTTCCAGTAGTCATTATGTAGATATCATGCTAGAATAACGTCTTATTGCTTCCTAAATATTGTCTGTATAGTTGTCGTGCCGCTAAATCGAATGCATGTCTAAATAAGGGTTAACAATAAATGTTGTGATGCTTGTGATGAACCAATTAATAGTCTATGTCTAGGTTGTTAATCCGGTTTGTGTGGGAATTATGTCTTTAAATTATTAAGCAAACTTGAGTTAGTAGAGGCCGTCATAAACGGGCCAGTTGGGTGCCTAATACCTTCCCACCTCGTACCTTCGCCCCCAAACCTATTATTCTTGGGTATTCATATGTTTTATATGAGCGGGAGTCTTTCTAAAAACATGGTCAGTTCACTTTTCGTGCTATTGGGTTGTCCCTTCGGTTTGTCCCTTCGATAAAACACCGATAGCAGATTAGTGACCTCTTTCATGGTTTTTATTCAATTCAAGTCTTTTCAAAAGCTTTTCTAACTCGATGGTCCCTTGAACTTATCTAAGCTCCCTGTTGACAAATTTTCTATAAGGACGCACTCCGTGGAAATACGTAGGAAAATCCCGGGTCCTTACAGGCATACCTCTCGAAGATGGCTCGAAAATGCGCCAGAGAGGTAAATGAGTGGTTATCCCTACCAATCCACCGTGAACCTCATGGGAACATTCTCAAACCAGGACGGTGAGGACCGAAAGCCGGAAAGTACTCTAAGAACCATAGCTGCCATACAAGCAAACAAAAAGGATGATTTCCACATTCAAAAGCATAGGCAAAAAAAAAAAGAAAAGAAAAAGAGTGAAGTATGAGAGGGTACCTCCAGTATCCTCCATGGGCTCGAGATAGATGCCCTCTCACTCGTCTCCTTAGGCCTACACCATCTCACCAAGGAAGCATAAGCAGAAGCACCGAAGTTGTACTCATGGACCTTGGTCAAATCCTCTAAACATGTCAAGAAATCGAGTTGACATACGCTCTTCTTCTGAGCAAAGATGGTCGACCCCAGCAAGCAAGCCAGGAAAATACGGGCCCTCTGCTCCTCAGTAAGCCCCTGCTCCGCCAAGGCCCCACACCACCGCACCAAAGAGACCCGATCCTTATCAAAGTGGGCAGACACAGGCCCATAAAGCTCAAGCAAACTGTCACTCTGTCGCCAGTAGCTCGGTCGTACCAAATACAAAGTACTCTAAAGGATAGCCCCGTTAGCACAGCAAACTAATAAGGGGTGGGGAACATCTCTCCTACAGGCGTGTGGAAGGTGTTCGTGGAATCCCATAACCTCTCCAACAACCCCCTGGCAATGATCCTAGAATCCTCCGAGTGACAAGCAGGGATAACAGTCAGGAATTGGTCATGAGCCCAATACCAAGTTTCTAGCACCCACTGAAAAGGTCTTTAGCATCATAGCCCAATGGGAGGTAGCCCCATGAGCCTGCAACAAAACTCCAACACCCTAGCCAACAAACAAATTTTCCTCAATACCCCATATACTACAGATGCAGCTAAAATAATTCCACACAAATTATATACAGTTGACCACCAATCCAATACAAGTCCCAATTTGTTCGTGTGCCGAAGCACTAACAGTTCCAATTTCCAGTTCAAATATACTAAACAGGAAAAAAAAGAAAGTTAGAAAATATACTAGCTCCAAGTTAGACAGATGAATCTGCCTATCCGGTAGTAGAACACTGCGGTTCCAAACCCTAGTCGGGTGCCAGTCCAACCGCATGAAAGAATCCTGGTACAGTCGAGCTCCATCCGCGTGACTAGTTGGAGGTGCACTAGTGGAAGGAAGCCTAGTGCGGAAAAGGTTCCGGTCATACTCCAACTCACCTATGCGACGATTTCCTTTATCCGCGGGAGGCATACGAGTACAACGAAGCTTTCTCTCTCTACAAAGTGGAAAATTAAAAGTTTCAGATTCGCAAAGAACAGGCACCCATTCAACAATGCAACCCAAAATTCAGCAACTAGGCGGAAAAATAAGCAAGTTCAAGACAAAAAAACCGAAGAATTCGATCAAGAATCGACTTACCTCAAGCAAAGTGGAGCACTCAACAATGGAGGAAGCTTTCTACAATGCTCTCGACAATAGCTCGGCGAAGAAGAAGATTGGCACGCAAAAAAAGAAGCGCAGAAGCGCTTTTTACTCGGCTCAAGCCCAGCACCGCTAGCGGCGCTGGGTAGAGCCGCTAGCGGCCTTCATCAAAGGCCCAGCGCCGCTAGCGACCCTGCAGACTTGCACACGCGGGGCCTACTTGCTGTGCCACGACCCCTTTTCCTAGTCCAAAGTTCGTTACTTCAGATCGTTTGCGGCAAATATCAGTACCAAGCGCGCAGGCACAAAATACTCCGCGCCACAAATTCAAATTTGACAGTTGGCCCATTTTACGGTACCAACTATTTTCAGGCAAAACTAACTCGATTATTTTTGCAGGTCCCAGATACTGAAACTCGGATCTGCACTGCGACAACTCTTACCGCTCAAACTGCCAAATTATTTAAAGCCTGAAAAAACTATCGGCCTTACCCAACAGCTCAATATTACAAACTTCGGGGTCAGTCAATGATCGCTTAAGCTATTACAGTTAAACTGTCCCTCTGTAAGGTTACTAATTTGGGGTCAGTCAATGATCGCTTAAGCTATTGCAGTTAAACTGTCCCTCTGCGAGGTTACATATTTTGTGTCAGTCAATGATTGCTTAAACTGTTGCAGTTATACTGTCCATTAATTTTATATGTTTCAGTCAATATTTACTTAAGCTATTGCATTTAAACTGTTCATATGTTTTAACCATTTTACAGCCGTCATTTTAATAAGCGATGTCTCGTCGACCTTTTCGTTTCTTGTGCAGGAACGGAATCTCCGCATCCGCCGAGTGGTTGTTAGTCACTATTTGCTCGATAAAGCATTTATACTATTCACTCTCACGTTACTAACCATTTTACAACCATTAATTTTAATTGCGCTGTCTCGTGGACTTTTTCGTTTCTCATAGAACGAAGGAATCTTGACACTTGCCGAGCGGTGTTTAGTCACTGTTTGTCGAAGCGCTTCGTGTTGATCATTCTCAAAGTATTACTGACTCTTTCATTCACTCTGAATACAAGTCCCCAGCAGACGTTTAGACCATCTACGAGCGATGTTCTATCCTGCTACCATAACCTTTATTTTCTATTGTGTTCACAGAGATGAAATCTTAGCACGCTACGAGCATGTCCCAACTCAGGTTTGTCTTCATATGCATGCATACTATATACTCTCACACACCATGTGCACATCAGCATCCTTCATGTCGCATTCGGAATACTTTAAACTTCGCTTTTACTCAAGCTCGATCAAAGTGGGGGATTCTGTAAACGCCAAAATATCGCCTTCAGATTTCCCCGTAAAAGCCCGATGATGAAAGGAGTAATTTATAAAACTTGAACTGCTATTTTTGCTTTAATAGTTAAGATAAGGTCTCAGATTTTTCCTCTAAACACTCATTTATCCAATCCCATTCAAAAGCCCCGTTCAAGAGCTTTCCAACGACACGTCTCATGCCTCTTTCTGACTCCCGGTCGCCAAGTTGCGATTTAGGGGTAAAACCGTCTTTTACCGCCCAGGGGTAAGACAGTCTTTTCATATTTTTTGGAATATTCAAATTCGTCCAGAAAATAAAAATAGGCTGGATGTCGTCATTATGACGACATCCAGCTGGCAGCTGACAGCCGTCAGCGGCCCTAGGATAAATCCCAGGGTCGCTAGCGGCACTGACAAAATTCCCAAGGCCGCTAGCGGCGCTGACCTTGCTTCTGGCCCGACTCTTTTTTCAAGCCCAATTCGATTTTCAGCTCATTTTCAACCGTCCAACCCTACTTCTCCACGCCTATAAATACAACCCTCCTCCCTCAGTTCAAAACACACAGTCTACAATTGACAACCTTTATTCTCGGGAGGATTGACACCGAGCTTCCCCCTATTTCTTCCAAACTTGATATCTATTTTTACTATTCTTGTCAAACATAGCCTACAGTTCAGGTACAAATTCCAGATGGCTCAAATAAAATTAATTGCTTAACTGTTTATTTTCCAGTAGTCATAATGTAGATATCATGCTAGAATAATGTTTTATTGCTTCCTAAATATTGTCTGCATAGTCGTTGTGATGCTCAACTTGTCAAGCGAATGCATGTCTAAATAAGGTTCATTAATAAATGTTGTGATGCTTGTGATGAACCAATTAATAGTCTAAGTCTAGGTTGTTAATCCGGTTTGTGTGTAGGTCGTCATAAACGGGCGAGTTGGGTTCCTAACACCTTCCCATCTCGTACCTTCGCCCCCGGGCCCTTTATTCTTGGGTACTCATATGTTCTATATGAGCGGGAGTCTTTCCAAAAACATGATCAGTTCACTTATCCCGCTATTGGGTTGTCCCTTCGGATTGTCCCCTCGGTTTGTCCCTTCGATAAAACGCCGATAGCAGATTTGTGACCTCTTTCATGGTTTTTATTCAATTCAAGTATTAACAAAAGCTTTTCTAACTCGATGGTCCCTTGACATTATCTAAAGCCCCCAGCTTACAAATTTTCTATAAGGACGCACTCCGTGTCCATAGAAATCCTGGGTCCTTGCACACGGAGATTATTCTTCTTGTCAAAGGATGACGACTCTGCATGGACGTCCTCCGAGCCACACTCTTTGTGAAAGGAATAATTGGTAATAAGAAAATTTCACTACGGGGGCAAGGCACGAACTCCAGGGCCTAAGTATAAAGAGTTATTGCGCCCATCAAATGAAAATAGGAGGAAATCGTGTAACGCCCTAGATTGGATAACTCTAATTAAATATGCTTATGGGCCCTTAATCCAATCCGAAACATTACTGTCGTACTTGTAACAAGATAAGCACAAGGCGGAGATTAATATATAGTACAACAAACATACTTAATTATATTATAATATAAAGGTAGAGATTACGTGATTGTATTGTTCAAAGACTACATTACTACCTTTACTACTAAGTCATATGAGGTTCTCCTCTATCTGCGGAAGCCACGGAGATATACAACAGCAAAAACATGCACAAAAGGGTTCCTTCCATTCTTCACTCTCTCCCTTGCCCAAAATCTGTCAAAATGATCCAATATCCACACAAGAAGAGATGACACAAAAACAAAAGAAAATTAATGAAAGCTAAGCAATACTCACCCCACTTTGTAAAATACATTTTGTTTTATACTCAAAATACATTTAGCATTAACAACCATCAGTTATATTAATAATACTCATTATAATATCAATAACCACTTTTAAAGAGATTGTCCGTTCTTATAATCATAGTTAACTTGTTCTTTTACGTACAAAGCCATGCATACGTACGAGATTCACATGCAAAGAGTAGTAAACATTTATCAATACACACAAATTCATAGTTACTCAGAAAATGACCTTTGAGATCTATTAATCTATAGAGTAACTCAAATCATAACAGCAAGGACTAGACTTCTAAGTTAGGTATTGAGGAAGCGCATAGCACAACTCAGACTCTGTGAGTCCTACACTCGGGTTCGATGACCCTACAAATCATAATTCATTCATTTGGCCTTTTTGGCATAATCATATCACTTCGGGTTTATACCCTACATAAACTTCAGATTAAACAATGATTAAGCAAGATACTCAGGATTAGTTAATCCCCACAGCTTAAGCACAATGGGTTTAAACATACATCATTATATTAAAGTGTGCACACTAGGCATGCTCTTCAATATCCCAAGGGTACCAAGTTTGGGAGCACACTACAATAAGTTAGTAGACATGTTTATGTTGTCTAAATCGGTCATATTCATCTCAATAAACATGACTACATATCATCATTTGCATAATCGAATAACAAGAATCATATACTTCCCAAACTTGTTCGACTTTGTAATAATCCCTTAATCATGTACTTGCCATTTGATCATTCAATATTCGTGCATGTATGTAAGTAAACTCATAGACTCTTATACTAATATCAACTCGATCACTTGGATATGCACAATACAACAGAAATATACATACTTCCACATAGCCATAACTTATAAGCAATTTATCAAGTAAATAATATTAATCAACCTTAATCTCATTCAATATCATATACTCATGCTTATAACTATGTTGCTTTAATAATTAAGTAAATCACACACCAAACATCCAACAAACTTAAAATCTTAGATCATAATCCATTCGGCCATGTATATATATATAATTATCAAGTTTAAATAGTAAACATTTATTCTTATATAATTATCAAGTAAATATTAACATGCAACTTAATATCCATTCGTCCAAGTCACAAAAATATTCATAAATAACCATTTTCACAACTTCACAATCATACCCAAAGTCATTTATATATAAAAGTACATATAGCATATAATTATAGGACAATCCATGATTATGTTCTTAGTTCATTAAATCGAAATAGGGGGTTTTAGTGGACATGAGTATACCTTCCTCAAGTTCCAAAATCACACTTCCTTTCCTTAGCTCTTCTTGTCACTCACTACTAGCACAAGTCCCTAATTTAATTAAACAAACATGTTCAAGTATTAATAAACTTTCTTTTCATTTCTTCCCTTTTTATTTCCCTTCGACCTTAAACCATTTTATACTCAAAATTACTCTTTTTAATTCCCAAATCTTCATTATCATTTCATTTGATGATTCTCTCTTTTTTTTCTTTTTTTTTTTTTTTTGCCATTTTAACTTTCGAAAATGCTAAGTTGAAAATTAGAGAAATTTAGAGAAAATTAGAGATAAATGGTGATTAGGCGATTTTGGTCATAATGAGTCAAGATCAAGTTTACGTGGGATGATAAATGGACATGAAACAACATAATTTGGATTTTTAAGTCTAGATTATTTAGATATTGGTTTCTCAAACCTTTTTCTCTTATACTTTCGATTATAGTCATATATATACTTCTAGGGTTTTATTTCTTTAAATGTGATCTTTAGGTGATAATAACAAGTTAAGCTTTAGACAAATAATAGTGCAGGAGGTTAAACCTTGGTGGTGGTTCGTGGTAGCTCTTGATGGTGCGGGAGCTGCACGTTCGGGCGACAGTGGAGCTAGGGTGGTGAAGAAAAGAAACAGTGAATAAGTTAGAGTTTAGAATAAATGATGGATTGATCAGAAGAAAATACAAGAAATATGTAAGATGATTAATTGCATGAGTTTTGTTAAGTTTTCTTACCAAAATTTCTTCTCTTTCCTCTTCTCTACCTCACGGTTTTCCTCTTCTTCTTTCTACTTCATTTTGTTCTTTGTTTACTTAGAAGGATTTATGAGTTCTTGATGAAGAATAATGCAAAGAGAATATGAAATATATGTTGAAGATGCATGGTTGAGTGGATTTATGAGTTCATGTTTAGAAGGATTTATGAGTTCTCCGGAATTGACCCCAACAGTGGACATAGGTCAATGAGTTGGGGTAGAACCACATTCTTCTTCTTTATTGGTATAACTAATTCTTTCGAATTTGGATAGATGAATCATCATTAAATTCTCTAACCAGAAAAAAGTGTTTTGTTGGATTTGAACCTCGCTAGTTTTTCAATACTTGTCTCGGATATTATTTTAGTTAGCCAGTGCAAATCAAAGAAGAATTATTGAACCTAATATGGCCTCAAGCTGGAGAACAATGAGGTTTGAATGATAAATGTCTCTTCCATGCTTAGCATGGGCGAACTGCAACTACAAGAAAACACGGGTATTTGCGTCCGCGAAAATCAGTCGCTAAAAATAGGTTTTCGGACGCAAATTTGTTTTAGCGACCGCCATCGACTAACTATGGGTAGACCCGAAAACCTTAGTCGCAAAACGAAATTTGTGTCTACCTCGACGACACAAAATGCTTGCGACTACCTGGCGTCCAACATGATAGCAGATGCAAAAAAAACATTTGCAACTGCCTGAGTTAGTCGCAAATCTGTTTTGCAACTGCCTGAGTCAGTTGCAAATATGTTTTGCACTGAATTTGTTAGGGAAACCATCAAAGGCAGTCGCAAATTATCCTAACAACTGATCAAACGCCGACGCAAATACCCTGTTTTCTTGTAATGTGCAGAGAGACTAGTAATTCAGTAAGAATTGTCAATATAAGCAAATATATTCTTTGATTTCTTTTCCTTTTTTACTTTTAATTTACTTACAGTCGTTATTTCTTCATATTTTGTCTCAAGATTTTTCCAAAGATTGTAGGCATTGTTGTCCGTTGCCGCGTGTTGAAACATACTTTGATAAATGTAGTGTCGGATTAAGCCAACAGTTTTGCGATTTTCAACTTCCAGACTTCTATTGTCTTGTCACCCAACTTGGTCTCTTTTTCCATGGGATTATAGAAATCTATACGATAAAGGATATCTTCCACTCTAGGTTTTCAGATTGAATAGTTGGAGGACATCAACTTAATCATACCCGAAAGGGTCATTGTGTCTTCCCTTTTGCTCTTCACGAATTGTTCTTATGAACCTAACCTTGATACTAGTTTTGTTGAGAAAATTCACAAAAATAACAGCGTCTATGTAGAAGCAAAATAGGGTAGCAATGCTTCTCTAGAAAAACTAGAGGATTTCAATAGATAAACAACTAAAGTTATATTTATTTGAATTTCGTTATTTTGGATGATTCTCGCGGGTTGTTATAGCCTTCCGCATGCTAAGCAATGAGAGATAAGAATCTTTTCATTTCTAAGCCTATAGGTAATATAGCAAAGCTATTTGCACCGTTCATATTCTTCTTTTAATTTCTTTCCTTCTTTCTATCCTTGTTTTTATCATAATTACAAAATTTATTTTGGCTCATTGGATTTCTTTTCCTCACAAAAAGGAATCCCAACAAATCTCCCGCTTTCAACTAATGTGGAGTTTCATGGTTGACCAATTATCTTCTAACAAGTGTCAAACTTCTCAATTTTCAAAATCTTGTCATCATATGTTAGCCATTGTGATCTCTATGAATCTTTTCCAATTGCAATAACTTGTTCGCAAAAACATCATGTATCCGATGATATCTTACATCGTGTTTGGATGGTGCATAAAAGGTAAGTTTTTTAGCCATATGGATGACACTTTGAATGTTCTAATAAGCCACATATTATATCTTCATTTATGCCCAACTCTTGGAGGAATTTCTTCATCCACAATAACTCTTTGCAAGCTTTACTTGCTATTATATACTCGGCTTTCCTCGTTGATAGAGCAACGCACTTTTGGAGCTTTAATTGCCACCACACAACTTCCCCGTGCAAAAGCCATCGTGTATCCTAATACAAATTGTAGCGAGTCAACATCTTTTGCCATATTTGCATCTGTGTATCCTTCTAACATAGGTTCTCCTTGTCCATAACGCAAGCTGACATTGGTAGTCCTTTGTACATATCTCAAAAAAAATTTATGACCTCCTAATATTCTTATCCTAGATTTCATAGAAAATCACTCACTACACCAACTGGATAAGCAATATCTGGTATTGTGCATACGATAGTATACATCAAACTGCCAACTACAAATGCATATGAAATTTCCTCGTTACATACGATAGCATATATCAAACTCTGAACTCCAAATCAAGAAGAATATGGAATTTGACCAATTTCCTCCTTATCAGGGAGAGGAAATGTAGGAGTTAAAATAAAATTTGGTAATCAGAAAAAGATAGGAAAAATGAGATACAAAGAAGGAAAGAAATTAAAGGAAGAAAATGAACATTACAAACATCGTTGCTATTTTTCCTAAAGGCTTAGAAATCACAAGATTATTATCTCTCATTGTTTAGTATGCGGAAGATCAAAAATAACTTTGAGTGTAATCATTCAAAAATAACGGAATTCAAATAAACACATCTTAGTGGTTTATATACTGAAATTCTCTAATTTTCCAAGAGAAGTATTGCTAGCCTATTTTGCTTCTACATAGAGGGAAAATATATGATTTTCGCTACTATTTTTGCGATCTTTCCGAACAAAACTGGTATCAAAGCTAGGTTGATAAGAAAAATCGTGAGAAAAATGGAAGACATAATGACTCTTTTGGCTATGATTAAGTTGATGTCCTCCAATAATTTATTCTGGAAATCTCGAGGGGAAGAAATCCTTCATTATAAGGATTTTTATAATTCCTATAAAAAAGAGAACAAGTCAGGTGACAAGATAGAAGAAGTCTGAAAGTTAGAAAATCGCAAGATTGTTAGCTTAAGCCACAAATACATTGATCAAAGTGTGTTTTAACACGTGCCAACTCACACTAATGCCTACAAGCTTTGGAAAAAGCTCGAGACAATGTGTGAAGGAATGACAACTTTAAATAAAGTCACCTTGGTGAGAAGGATGGTTCGACTATTGTATAAAGAAGGAAAAATTATGGCGGAGCACTTGAATGAATTGCGAGGAGTGGTTAACCAACTAGCTGGTGTGTGCATGATGAATATCGATGACGAAGTTCAAACCTTGCTTCTTCTCAGCTTGTTGCTCGATAGCTAGGAAGCTATTAATATCTCGTTCAGCAAATTGCTCCAAACATTTCACTCAATTCGGAGATAGTGAAGCATAGCTTATTCAACAAAGAAGTAAGGAGGAATGAATTTGCTTCTACATGTCATTCATAGGAAAATGTCATATAAAGTAAGGGGAGGCCAAGGAAGAGAGAGTACCTATACGAGGAGAAGGAAGCTAAGAGGCAAATCAAAATCAAGAAATGGTTCATTTACTTTTATTGTGACAAGTCAGGACATAAGCAAAGTGAACGCAGACTCGAGGTGAGGAGGTGAATATTGCTGTTCACTTTACTAGCCTTTCCCTTTCATATTCTCTTGATGGTGATATTCCACAAAACGTTTGGATAAGGAAAAATGTGAACTATGAAAATTTGAGTGTGTTTGGATGTTGAACATTTGTCTATATTCCAAATGGATGAGAGGTCTAAATTTTTTTTTTTTTGGGTAAAAAGGTAGAAACTATTATTACCAAAATAGCGGAGTTACATTCTAGCAAGAAAGCAACAGAGAGAGGTACCCCAACACGAGGCCCTCTGCTCACAGTTCTCTCAAAAGCAAGTTACAGTTCTTAGTATAGACAACAATCCAAAAGCAACAAAATCATAACAAAATTACAATAATTTGCATAACATATCTCTAGCTGCTGGTTTCATCCTTCTTGTGTCGATACTACTCAGCCTTGCTGTGACTGAATATTGTATGGAACTTATCATGATTGCAACAGGGGTATGCACATTGTTAAAACAGACATTATTTCTTTCTTTCCAGATTGTATAGACCATTGCAGTAAGTGCTGCACTTGCTATCTTTCGCCCAATCTTGCTCTTGAGTCTAACTGCAATCCAGTTCAGTGTGTTCTGGATACTATTAGCACAAGTACTCCAGTTTAGCTATGTTTTAATGCCTGCAACAATACTCTGTGCTATCCTGCAGGCAAAGAAAAGGTGTTGATGACTCTCAGGTTCTTCATCACATAGGTAGCATGTGTCATTGCCTCTCAGAAAACCCACAATCTGCATTCTATCTTTTGTAAGGAATCTGTTCTTGTGAGCCAGCCAGCACCAGAAACAATGTCTAGGCATGTTGCATGAATTCCAAATCAGATTGGCATGCCTATACTTTGAAAGAGGGCCTGTCAAATGCTTGTAGCCACTAGCAGCAGTATTCTGTCCAGTGGTTGAAGCTTTCCATGTCCCATCACTCCCATATCCATCATGAAATTGTAGACGCCAAAAAAGCATCTTCAAATTTCTCCGCAAAAGCCCGATGATGAAAGGAGTAATTTTTAAGCTTGAACTGCTATTTTGCTTTAATAGTTTAAATAAGGTCTCAGGTTTTCCTCCGAACACTCCTTTATTTCATTCCATCCAAAAGCCCTGTTCAAGAGCTTTCCAACGACACGTCTCATGCCTCATTCCGATCCCCTGTCGCCAAGTTGCGATATAAGGGTAAAATCGTCTTTCACCACTCCAGGGCAAAACAGTCTTTTCCTATCTTTTCGAATAATTAAAAATCCCCGGAAGATAAAGACAGGCTGGATGACGTCATTATGTCAGCAGCCCTGGAGGATATCCCAGGGCCGCTAGCGGCGCTGCCTTGTCTAGCGCCGCTAGCGGCACTGCGTTTTCCTTCGGGCCCGTCTCATTTTTCAGCTCCTTTTCATCCGTCCAACCCTACTTCTCCACGCCTATATAAACAACCCTTCACCTTCAGTTCAAAACACACAGCCTACAGTTCGCAACCTCTATTCTCGGGAGTATTGACACCGAGCTTCCCCCTCTTTCTTCCAAAATTGAGATCTATTTTTACTATTCTTGTCAAATATAGCCTACAGTTCAGGTACAAATTCCTGAGGGCTCAAATTAAATTAATTGCTTAACTGTTTATTTTCTAAGTAGTCATAATGTAGATATCATGCTAGAATAACGTCTTTATTGCTTCCTAAATACTGTCTGTATAGTCGTTGTGCTACTCAACTTGTCAAACCGAATGCATGTCTAAATAAGGGTTAAAAATAAGTGTTGTGATGCTTGTGATGAACCAATTAATAGTCTAAGTCTAGGTTGTTAATCCGGTTTTGGCATGGAAATTATGTCTTTAACATATTAAGCAAACTTGAGTTAGTAGAGGCCGTCATAAACGGGCGAGTTGGGTGCCTAACACCTTCCCACTTCGTACCTTCGCCTCCGAACCCTTTATTCTTGGGTACTTATATGTTTTATATAAGCGGGAGTCTTTCTAAAAACATGATTAGTTCACTTTGTGCGCTATTGGGTTGTCCCTTCGATAAAACGCCGATAGCAGATTTGTGACCTCTTTCATGTTTTTTATTCAATTCAAGTCTTTTCAAAAGTTTTTCTAACTTGATGGTCCCTTGAACTTATCTAAGCCCCCAACTGACAAATTTTCTATAAGGACGCACTCCGTGGAAACACGTAGGAAAATCCCGGGTCCTTACAGTGGCGACTTCACTAGTGATTTATTTAAGAGGATGAGACTCGAAAGTCAAGTTTGCTTAATTATTTAATTACATGTTCCATATTTTTGCATCACTTGCATCATTTGCATGTGCCTTGGCACAACCTTTTGACCCTTATCGACCCTCGAGGAAGTTTGCGCTGCAACTCATAGACAACGCGTATATCTAAAGGAATATACAGTTGTCCTATCGTGCAAATCGACGCTTCCTCACCCATGACTCATCAATCCTTTGTTGATGAAAAGAATTACAATCGATGTGTCGACCATCCGCCGAACGGAAATTGTAATTTGTCGTGGTAATCTCACAGGAGCCAAAAGCCTCTAACCCACATTCGTGCATTCGCTTGCTTGTTGTGCATGTGTCGTTGTAATGCCTGATCACATGTTTGCCTGTAAACTACGTTGTTATAATGCTTGGATATCGTGATTATGTGCCAACATGTACTTTCGTGCTAGGAGTCTTTTTTTTTAGCTAGTTCCTAATGCCCAAAAATTGTGCGAGAATTCAATTCAATGAGCACTCGTTTCCCCGATGAAATATTTTCATATAGCGTCGAAGTCATGAACAATTTTCTAGGACCTATTAGCATAAAAAAAGAGTCAGTCTCTCCAATTCCCCTCTCCCACTTTTTTTTTATTTTTCTTTTCTTTTCTTTATTCGATGTAATTTAGATTCGGCAACCAAAAAAAAAAAAAAAAAAAAAAAACGCCGAAAAAAAATAATTTCCGAAAATCAAAAAAAATGCCAAAATTTGATTTTTTTTTTTAATTTATTTATCCCATTTTCCATTTTCTTTGAGTCAGAAAAAAAAAACGCCGAAAAAATGAAAAAATTTCGGAAAATAAAAAAATTGCCAAATTTCTTTTTTATTTTATTTTATCCAATTTTCCATTTTCTTTGAGTCTAGAAAAATCAAAAAATAAATAAAATAGGATGGTCTGTCTTTTTCTATTTTTTTCATTTTCGTTCATCGACTTCATTTTTTCGTTTGATATGAGGGGAATAATCGGGCATTTAGGCTTAGGTTGTCATTTTCTATTTCTTTGCATTGCATTGCATTACATTGTACGTATTAGACGCTCCATGCTAGGATTCATAACTAGTCGTCATGTTTGCATTGTCGTCATTTTGCATATGCATTTGTACAAAAATTCGAGTCTTGCATTCATCAATGTCTCCATTTGTTCATTACGTCTCATGCACTAGAAGTCCAGAAAGGTCAATCATTAAGTCCTTTAGAGTCATTCTAGGAAGCATCCATTCATTGTCATACATGTCAAGGTCAGTTCGTCATGCATCTTGCATATTGTTGTCGTAACTTTGTCATTGCATTGTCGTCATCATGCATTCAAGTTCATATAAGACGTCCATAGGCACATTCACCTTAAGGGTTATCGAGGGTCTTCTAAAAATAACGAGTCTTTGTTTTCAAGTCATTTCTTTGGCATCTTTCTAAGTTGAGACTTGTGTTCAGCATTGGGGGATCGAGGAAGAATTATGGTGAAAAAGGTTGAGCTCGATCGTCCTCCAGATTGGTTCGTGTACAAGCTACTTCCAAGACACCACCACATTCCAAAAGGCCATCACCGCATAATCCATCACCACCACAAAGCTCGCCACCACTCAATACATTCCTTACCTCACCAATCACACCCCCAAACTCCACCATGGTCAAAACCACTGACGAGAGGCTTGATGAGCTCATGAGTGAGTTCGAACGGCTGCGACTCAAGGTTGAAGATATCGAGAGGAAAAGAGAAGAAGAGTCAAGGATCCCTTCCGATTCCGATTCTGAGGAAGAAGGTTCAGATGCCATGTTGGCTAAGATCACCTTTGTGCTCAAGAGTAGCGGCTTGATCTCCAAATATAGTGCCAACGAAGGAAAGTTTGACACTAAGATTAAGGGTAAGCTTCCGGTCAAATTCTCTATGCCTGAAGTACACACCTTCACGGGAGTCGACAACCCGCAGGATCACCTGAAATCCTTCACTACTGCTATGGCCCTAAGGGGAATAAACAAGAAACTCTATGTCCATCTGTTTCCCCAGACCCTTGATACACATGCTCGACGATGGTTCTACTTCCTAGATTTGGAAAGCTACCCAACTTGGTCCGATTTCACTACAGTCTTCCTTGCACGCTACAAGGAAAATGTTGCTCTACCTATGACCCTTCGAGAGTTAGAGATCACCAAACAAGAAGAAGATGAGGGATTCACTGCCTTCCTTAGGCGTTGGAAGCTAAAGATAGCCGAACTGGTTGAGCGACCTTCGCAAGCTGATCAAATCCGCCAACTCATCAAGAACCTGCAACCTGCTTACAAGGAACACCTTAAGTATCAAGCAATTGAGTCATACAACCGGCTCTATGTTGTGGGCAACCTAATTGAAGATAACCTTCTTAAGAATTCCACTTAAGTCGTGAACAACGCGAGTATCTACAGGGGGCCGTCCCTCGTGTCCTTGTGAACAGCATGTGCTCGAGAAGTTGAATAGAGTCGAAGTTTCCTAGTGTGCAAGTCTAGTTGAGTCCAGTCAGGTTTAATGATGTCTAGTTTGTCTTTTCAATTCGTCCATAGAGTCTAGCTTACTTCTCGTGTAATGCTTTTCTTCGATTCAATAAAGAGTGCATTTTGATTCCCATCATTGTTCTTTGTTCAATCCTATGACGAACTTAAGTTGCCTATGACGGAATAAAAAAAAATCAAAAAAAAATTCAAAAGAAAGCCTTCATTGTGGAAAACATCAAACAAAAAACTCCTTAATGATCATCCTCATAAAGGACATATAGTTGAACCGTCCGTGCCAAGGACAGGAGCATTCATTTGGCACCTCACATCAATATCCTTTACTACCCTATACATCATTACCACTTGCAATCCTTTGAGCCTTAAACACATAGCCTTTCATTTCTTAACCACATCATCCTTACCCGGGGAATGGGTGTCTGCGACATGGGAATAAAAGCAACCTTCTAGGCAAGGTGGACCGATCTACAAAAAGAGCCACCGAGAGGAATACCAAAAAGAATAGAGAACTCAAAAGTTCAAAATTAAAAAAAAAAAAAAAAAAAAAGAGAAAAAAATTCAAGAGCGATTAAAGATCCAAAAGAGTGCAAACACTTCAAGCACAACCAAACAATGGCCTTACCTAAACATAGGTCTTTTAGCCACCTTGCCCAGATCACAAACTTCTATACCATCTAGCATACTTTGGGGAGGGATTTACATTGGGTTTATTTGAGCCTTTATCCTTTCTTTGACACCTTAACCCAGCCTGACATTACAACCCTAAAGCCCTCCAAGAGGTACGATCATTGAATTGTATAGTCCTGAACTACGTTGACCTGATTCCATAAACTGGATACGTAGAAAACCTCAAAGAGGTCCGGCCACGACAACCACTTTGTCACATGATCATAAAGGAGTTTTCCTATTCCACCATTCTCATCTAAGGCAAAAAAAGTGAGCCCGATAGGTTGAAAACCCGAAAGGGCGGCCTAGGCAAAAGTTAGGGCAACAAAAAAATATATAAAACAAATTCAACATCTTGAGGCAACTTAAATTTCCGAGGATTTAGAACATTGTTTCTCATGTAAGCGCTCCTTGGTCAGTTGTCTAGAGGTCATACTTATCACCTTTCTCGTAGACTTGCACATAGACTTCCCAACTGGAGGCTGTTTTAGAATGAGTCGGTTCTTTGTCTGCTACGTTCCAAGTTTGTCCATTCCATCCTAATACCCTAAGTTAGGATATTTTATACCGCCGCATCAACACCCATAGCTCCTCGAGTAGGTCATAACCATCAAGAACCACATATCAAACTGGGGGCTGATTCTCCCTTGACTGCACCCAGTCTTGTCCACTTGTCTCTTACTTTGTCAAGATCACCACAGGAATGAAATTCTTGAGCACAAAAACTTTTCGCATATAAAGACCCTCTTCAGACCCTATAGGAGAGTCGTGCATGTTAGGCTAGCTGCATGGAGCTGTGAGTCAATAGTCTACATACATCATATCTGCATAAGTACTAGAGTCTCCTTCGAAGGCATGCATGTGTACAGTGTCTTGAGTTCCTACGTGTTTACATTTCAATTCCCCTTTTCCCCGTGCACATTACTATGTCATGTCTTGTTCATCCTGTCATGGTCAGTCGGGCATGTCTATTGCATCTTTTCCCTATGTGCATATTTCCACTGCAGGTTTGAGTCTACCTGCTCTCCATCGAAACCAGCAAGCCCGGAACTCATGATCAAGTCCAGAAGCGACCTTCCGACTACAACAAATAATGGAGATAACCTTCCAACAACAGCGAAGCGCGCGGGCCCCTTAACTGACCCAAGGCCCCTTTCTCCAGTTCAGAATTCGTTATTACAGTTCATCTCGCGACAACGTCAGTACCAAATGCGCGGGAGCAAAGCCCTCAGGCCCACAAATTCAAATTCAACAGTTGGCCCATTTTACGGTACCAACCATTTACAGGTAAAGTTAACCCGTTTATTTTGTAGGTCCCAGAAATGGAAACATGGATCTACACGGCGACTCTCGACCCGAGCGCCCAAGTTATTTATTTTTGCAGGTCCTAGAAACGGAAACATGGATCTACATAGCGACCCTCGACCCGAGCGCCTAAGTTATTTTTGCAGGTCCTAGAAACAGAAACATGGATCTACATGGCGACCCTCGACCCGAGCGCCTAAGTTATTTTTGCAGGTCCTAGAAACAGAAACATGGATCTACATGGTGACTCTCGACCCGAGCGCCCAAGTTATTTATTTTGCAGGTCCTACAAACAGAAAGATCTACACGACGACTCTCGACCAGAGCGCGCAAGTTATTTATTTTTGCAGGTCTTAGAAACAGAAACATGGATCTACATGGCGACTCTCGACCCGAGCGCTCAAGTTATTTATTTGCAGGTCCCAGAAATAGAAACGTGGATCTACAAAGCGGCGACTCTCGACCCGAGCGCCTAAGTTATTTATTTTTGCAGGTCCCAGAAATAGAAACGTGGATCTACAAAGTGGCGACTCTCGACCTGAGCGCCTAAGTTATTTTAAAATGCTTCAGTCAATGATCGCTTAAAGCGATTATACTGTCCATTATTTTATATGCTTCAGTCAATGATCGCTTAAAGCGGTTATACTGTCCATTGTTTCTTTTTTATATGTTTCAGTCAATGATTGCTTAACCTATTGCATTTAAACTGTTCATATGTTACTAACCATTTTTGCAGCCGTTATTTTTAATCGCGCTGTCTCGTTGACTTTTTCCTTTCTCGAAGAGGGACAAAATCTCGACATCCGCCAAGCGGTGTTTAGTCACTATTTGTCGAAGCACTCTATGTTGATCATTCTCAAAGTATTACTAACTTTTTCATTCACTCTGAATACAGTTCCCCAGCAGACGTTTAGGCCATCTATCCTGCTACTATTAACCTTTCAGTTTCTCTTGTGTTCACAGGGATGAAATCTTAGCACACCGCGAGCGTGTTCCAACACAGGTTTGTCTTCATATGCATGCATACAGTACACTCTCACACACCGTTTGCACATCAGCATCCTGCATGCCGCCTTCGGAATACTTTGATCTTCGCTTTAACTCAAGCTCGATCAAAGTGGGGGCTTCTGTAGACGCCAAAAAAGCGCGATAAGGGTAATTTTTAAGCTTGAACTGCTATTTTGCTTTAATAATTTAAAATAAGGTCTCAGGTTTTCCTCCAAACACTCCTTTATTTTATTCCATCCAAAAGCCCAGTTCAAGAGCTTTCCAACGACACGTATCATGCCTCATTCCGATCCCCGGTCGCCAAGTTGCGATATAAGGGTAAAATCGTCTTTCACCACTCAAGGGCAAAACAGTCTTTTCCTATTTTTTCGGATCATTAAAAATCCCCGGAAGATAAAGACAGGCTGGATGACGTCAAAACAGTCTATAGGCGCTAGCGGCGCTGCCTTTTCCTTCGGGCCCGTCTCATTTTTCAGCTCCTTTTCATCCGTCCAACCCTACTTCTCCACGCCTATATAAACAACCCTTCACCTTCAGTTCAAAACACACAGCCTACAGTTCGCAACCTCTATTCTCGGGAGTATTGACACCGAGCTTCCCCCTCTTTCTTCCAAACTTGAGATCTATTTTTACTATTCTTGTCAAATATAGCCTACAGTTCAGGTACAAATTCCTGAGGGCTCAAATTAAATTAATTGCTTAACTGTTTATTTTCTAAGTAGTCATAATGTAGATATCATGCTAGAATAACGTCTTTATTGCTTCCTAAATACTGTCTGTATAGTCGTTGTGCTGCTCAACTTGTCAAACCGAATGCATGTCTAAATAAGGGTTAAAAATAAGTGTTGTGATGCTTGTGATGAACCAATTATAGTCTAAGTCTAGGTTGTTAATCCGGTTTTGCATGGGAATTATGTCTTTAAATTATTAAGCAAACTTGAGTTAGAAGAGGCCGTCATAAACGGGCGAGTTGGGTGCCTAACACCTTCCCACCTCGTACCTTCTCCCCCGAACCCTTTATTCTTGGGTACTTATATGTTTTATATAAGCGGGAGTCTTTCTAGAAACATGATTAGGTCACTTTTCGCGCTATTGGGTTGTCCCTTCGGTTTGTCCCTTCGATAAAACGCCGATAGCAGATTTGTGACCTCTTTCATGGTTTTCATTCAATTCAAGTCTTTTCAAAAGCTTTTCTAACTCGATGGTCCGTTGAACTTATCTAAGCCCCCAACTGACAAATTTTCTATAAGAACGCACTCCGTGGAAACACGTAGGAAAATCCCGGGTCCTTACAGAAATAAATTCCTGATTTTATTAAGCTTGCAGCAATACCAGTTAGAATCATGCTTTAGTTTGTGATCCCATAGATTATTACCCTTCAAATAAATTTCATTCACCTATTTAACCCAAAGATTATCCTGTTTCTAAGACAAAACCCAAAGATGCTTACCATTCAAAGCTTGATTCCAGACTTTACAGCTTTTGACCTGCAAACTCCCATTTTTCCTCGGCCTGCAGACTAAGCCTCAGGCTAAAAGGCTAGGTTTCCTCTTGTCATCTGTGCTGCCCCATATGAACTGTCTACACTTCTTTTCAATCTGCTTGAGAACACATTAGGTAGGACAAACATACTGACCCAGTAGATGAGAAGAGAGAAAAGTACAGCGTTAATGAGTAAGGTTTTTTCCTACGTAGGAAAGGTTTCTTGATGCCCAGCTGTGTAATTTGCTTGTGATTTTCTCAACCAAAAACAAACATTCAGTCTGGTTCCACTTAGTTGGAGTAAGTGGAACCCCAAGATACTTCGTAGGAAAGGACCCTTCATGAAAACCAGTGATGTACATCAAGTCACTTTTTAATTCTTGAGATACCCCTGCTATGTAACAATGTGATTTGCTGTTGTTTGCTTGCAGACCAGTCACTCAGAGAAGAGTTGAAAAGCTTCAATGACTCTAATAACAGAGGATTTATTAGCTTTGCAAAAGACCATAAGGTTATATATGATTGAGCTCTAGAATTTTACACATAGGATGAAACTTGAAATCTGGTAATTGCCCCATGATCTTCAGAATTTGTGACAAAAGTTCCATGACAAGCATAAAAAGCAGTGGAGAGACGGGATCACCCTGTCTAATCCCTCTTTTGCCTTCAAAGTAACCAAATGAGTGCCCATTGACACAGATGTTGAAAGTAACAGTCTTGACACAGGCCAAAATCCATCTACAGAATTTATCAGGAAATCTATAGCCTAAAAGCATCTCCTCAATAAAACTCCAGCGTATGGTGTCATAGGCTTTTTCCAAGTCTATTTTCATTAAACATCTAGCAGAAATATTTTTTTCTTTTGTAGTGTTTAATGATATCTTGACATATCATCACATTGTGTACAATATTCCTACCATTGATAAAAACTCCTTGGTTCAATGAAACAATATCAGGTAACACCAATCTAAGCCTATCACATATTACTTTAGATATGAACTTATAAATTGTGTTGCAACAAGCAATAGGTTTGAAATTAGCAGCAGTAATAGAAGGACACACCTTTGGGATCAGACACAGATTGGTTGAGTTTATAGATTTCAGCATTTTTTCACTTGTGAAAAAAATCTAGAATGACATTTGTAACCTCCTCTCCAACAACTGGCCAAGCATCTCTATAAACACCACTACCAAACCCGTCAGGACCTGGGCTCTTGGTAGAATTGATACTGAACATAGCATCTTTAATTTCTTTTCTGGTAACTAGAGCTACTAACAACATCTGCTGCTGGAAAGACAGTTTAGGACCTGCATCAAAGATCTCATGTGGTGCTTTGTTTCTGGTTTTATCAGTTGTCCCCAGCATGCCTTCATAGAATCATGATAATTTCCCCTGAATAAGTTGTTGTGAGTTTAATTATTTTCCCATCTTTGTTGTGTAGGGTATA
Source organism: Tetragonia tetragonoides (assembly GCA_038025085.1). Classification (NCBI taxonomy): domain Eukaryota; kingdom Viridiplantae; phylum Streptophyta; class Magnoliopsida; order Caryophyllales; family Aizoaceae; genus Tetragonia; species Tetragonia tetragonoides. The sequence goes on along the minus strand of CM076151.1, from coordinate 32,224,309 downwards.
GACTCTGTTTAACTGCCTTCTGTGTCTCAAAACAGCATGGAAATATTGGGTGTTTTGATCACCTAATTGAATCCATTTGACTATGCTCTTCTACTGTAAAAATGACTCAGCATCTTTATTAATTTTCAGAAAATGAGTTATATAGCTTCCTTCTCAGCTTGCTGAATAGAAACATCTAAACGAAAATCATGAGATGCAACCTGTGCCTCTTCGATTTGAATTCTGGCTTGTTGTACACTATTCAGCAAATCAGAAAATTCATGCATGTTAAGTTTTTTCAATGCTAACTTAACTTTCTTCAATTTACTTGTGATCTGAAACATCTTAGAACCAATAGCTCTAGACTCTCATGCTATATCTAAACTTGACAGTAAAACAAAGCAGAATATCTTTGTTGGAGATGATGATGAATTTGGTTATAGATTGTGGGATTTGGTGCATAAAAAAGATTATTCGAAACAAAGATCTTGTATTCTTTAAAGATCAAAACATCGAAGACGTACTAAAACCAGCAAGAAAATAAAATGTCGTATATGAAGGTACTGGTACTTTTGGATCCATTTCTTCCTCCAATTGAAACTAGAGAAATAGGGAAGATGTTCAACAAAAACAAAGTGTCAAAGGTGACGATGTTAGAAATTCAATTCAATATTTGAATGAGCCACCACCAGTGCGAGTATTGAGAAAGGGTAATAGAGAATGTCAATTATCGACACAGTACTCACCTAATAAATATTCATTACTTACTGACAAGGGAGAACCATAGTTCTTTAAGGAAGATATATCAAATGTTTACTAGATTAAGTGGCATGAAGCCATGCATGAAGAAATCAAATCCTTACATGAGAACCACACTTATGACTTAGTAGACTTACCACCATGTCAAAAGGCATTGAAGGATAAGTGTAAGTACACAATCAAGGCTGGAGGGATCAACTCACATCCAATGTGTAAAGGTATAGTTATTGTGAAAGGGTTTTAACTAAAGAAAATATATATTTTGAAGAGATATTCTCGCCTTTGGCTAAAATGTCTTCTATATTCTAGTTATTCGTGGCTTAGCTTAAACTATGAATTTATAAGTTGAGCAACTTGATATAAAAACTTCATTTCTCCATGTTGTTCTGGAAGAAGAAATCTATATGGAGCAGCTAGAAGGTTTTTCGAGTTGAGGGTTAGGAGCATATTGTATGTAGACTATAAAAGAGTTTGTATAGCCTACAACATGGACCTAGGCAGTGGTATGAGAAGTTTTAATCTATCAATGATCAAATATGGAAATACAAAGACAAATGATGATCGTTGTGTGTTCATCAAAAGGTTCAACAAAGAAAACAACCATGTTGCGTTTTTTCCTGATTTTCAACAGTGCGATCTTTAACGAATTTCTTGTTACTAAAGAGCGCATTTTCTTCTTCTTTTTTGGAGTTACCTTGTTGATTAAGAGGTTCTTGATTTTCCAAGATGCTTTCCAATTGATCAATGGTCGGTTGTGTAGGCCATCCACAAGTGGTAGTGATGAGAGTTTGGAATTCGAATCAAACTCCATGGATGATGATCCTTCGTTCTCATCCTTGTCTCACTAATCAGATTTTTTCCATCCAACTTAGATATTTCTCTATAAAGCAATTTTACTTTAGAGAAATATTGAATAATTGCCATGTCATTTTGCTCAATAGATATTAACTCATTTTAGAGGCACTGTAGCTTCGCATTATTTGTTTTCTCGTACAATGACTTTGAGGTATCTCAAATTTCATTGGGAGTTTTTGCATCTTTCACCTTGTGGAGCACTTCATCTACGATTGAGATTGTAAGAGCGAACATAGCCTTTCGAGCTTTCACTCGCCATTTTTTGCGATCTTCTACATTTGGTATTAAAGCATGCGGTCAGGGACCACCTCCAATAAAATATTAAAATGAAAGATGTGATGAGTTCTATGAGCCAATTAGTTAAACTCAATGAGAAAAACTATAGCGACTAGAGTTTTGGCATCAAACTTCATTTAGAGGGACAACAAATGTGGGAGATTGTAGGAGGAAGTGATACAATAATCCCTTCTGACGAAAATGTAGAAGATTGTAAAAATAATGGCGAGTGAAAGATGGAAAGGCTATGTTCTCTCTTACGATCACAATCGTAGATGAAGTGATACACAAGGTGAAAGAGGCAAAAATCCCAAAGAAATTTGGTATACCTTGAAAAAATTGTACGAGAAAACAAATGATGCAAAGCTGCAGTGCCTCGAAAATGAGTTAATGTCTATTGAGCAAAATGACATTACAACTAGTCAATATTTCTCTAAAGTAAAATCGCTTTGTAGAGAAATATCAAAGTTGGATGAAGAAGATCCGATTTGTGAGACAAGGATAAAAATGATCATCATCCATGGAGTTCGATCTGAATTCCAAACTCTCATCACGGCCACTCGTGGATGGCCTACACAACCGACCATTGATTAATTGGAAAGCATCTTGGCAATTCTAAAAGCTCTTGATCAACAAGGTAACTCCAAAAATGAAGAGCAAAAGATGCTCTTTAGTAATAAGAAATTTGTTAAAGATCGTACTGTTAAAAATCAAGAAAAAGCGCAGCATGGTCTTTGGCAAAAGATACAACCATGGAGAAGTTCTCAACAAGAGGGAACCTCATTTTAATGAAGCTAAAGGCGGACATAATGCACAAAAAAGTGAAAGAAAGAATGGAAATTGTTATAAATGTGGTAAGAAGGTCATTATGCTCGTGATTGTTGGAGTGATCAAGCAAAGGGAATGTAGTAGCCACATCTTCTCATTCTAAAAATGAAGATTATGGGATTTCCACGCATCATGCTCGATAGAAGAAAAGTGCTCAAGTTCCAAGGTGAAATTAGAATCGTCCCTGAAGCTTGTTGAAGAAACTAAAGAGATCTCATTTGCAGTCACAACTAGCAACCAGATCAGTTATAATGAAGATTGGATCATTGATTCTGGGTGTTGTAATCACATGACTGGAGATCTGGAGAAACTCCCGAACAAATAATCAAGATGAAAATCATGCGGTTACTGCTAGCAATACTAAGTTGCCAATCACTCATATTGACAAAACTGTGATCGAACCTCAATTTGATTCTCAAAATGTGAGGCTGGAAAATGTTTTCAACGTTGAAGGAATGAAGAAGAATCTCTTGGCGGTTTCACAACTGACATCATCCGGAAAATATGTTGTATTTGGTCCTTACAATGTCAAGGTTTAAAAAAAGATCAAGTCATCATATGCGCCAATCATGGATGGGCGGAGTTTAGATTCTGTATATGTGATGTCGAGACAAGAAACTTATGTCGACAAGACCAGGAGGAACGAGACGGCTGATTTGTGGCATGCTAGGCTCAAGCATGTCAGTTATAACAAACTGAGAGTTATGATGAAGGAGTCCTCATCGAATGGACTACCTGAAATTGAATGATGTTCAAGTTGGATTGTTTGTGCTGGTTGTCAATATGAAAAGGTACACTAATTTCCATATAAAGAGTCACAATTCAGAGCCAAGACACCACTTGAATTGGTGCACTCAGATGGCTTTGGCTCAGTTAAACAAACATCAATAAGTGGTAAGAAATTTATGATTACCTTTACTGATGATTATTCAAGATATGTATAAATCAATTTTATGAAAGACAAATTAGAGGTCTTGTCCAAGTTTATGTTATTCAAGGATGAGGTAGAGAAAGAAGTCGATCGTAAACTATAATGTTTACGAATGGATAACGGGGGTGAATATAAATCCAAAGAAGCAGAATCGAATTCGTCGACAATTGACTTATCCTTACACACCACAACAGAAATGGCATTGTAAAGAGGAAGAATCGGCATCTTGCAGAGCTATGTCGAAGTGTTAATGCCAAAAATGCCCCCTCGCCCCTCCCCCCCCCCCCCCCCCGTGTTTTTGGGCGAAATATATGAAGATGGCGGCACATGTGATAAATAGATTGTTGCAAGCAAGATTAGGGTTCATATCGCCATTCCAAATACTTTGGAATATAATTCCCACAGTTAGTCATTTCAGAATTTTTGGTTGTGTTTGTTATGTATTTGTTCCTGATTATCTCCGTGGAAAATTTGGTAAGATGGTAGTTAGATGTATATTTGTTGGGTATGATACTCAACGCAAAGGGTGTAAGTGTTGTGACCCTTCCACGGGACGCTGTTATGTATCAAGAAATATCGTGTTTGACGTAGCATCATCATGGTGGTCACCACAAGCAGTGTTGTTGCCAGGTTCAAAGAAGATGGAAGATCAGCTCCAAGAGAAAATAAAGGAGACTGAAGCTCAACCACAGTTAGACACAGAAGACGATAATATTGTATCATCGAAAGGAAAAGAGGTGACTAATGTTGAGTCATCTCAAAAAAATGAAGAGTCCATGGGAAACTCGTGGGCATCAGAATACTCTAGAAGTAGAGAGACCAAGTCAGATTGAGGAGCCTAATCAAGGTTTTGTGCCACAACTTCGGAGGACCACAAGAATAAGAAGGCCAATTTCAAAAATGCAAATGTTGCGATATTGGCAGATGACCAAGTAATAGTCATCTACATTTGAGGAAGTAACTCAAAGTATTGAATGGAGGCAGGCAATGAAAGAAGAAATGGACGCACTAGATCAAAATAAAACATGGGATTTAGTGCCTATGCCTAGACATGTACAACTCATCTAATGTAAATGGGTGTACAATTGAAGATTAAGCAGGATGGTTCAATCAAGAGATATAAAGCAAGATTAGTGGCCTGAGGATTCTCTCAACAATACGGGCTAGACTATGATGAGACGTTTAGTCCAGTGGCAAAAATCAGTACTGTAAGGGTATTAATGGCATTAGCAACCAACAAGTCATGGAAGCTATGGCGGGAGTTAGATCGAGATATCTACATGGAACAACCAAGAGGGTTTGAAAGTCACTCACATCCAAAGTATGTGTGTAAGTTGAAGAAGGCTATGTATGGCTTGAAGCAAGCACCAAGAGCATAATATGGAAAAATATCGGAGTTCCTACTGAGGAATAGATATTTTATGGCATCAGCTGATTCGAGTTTATTTGTGAAAGCTCGAGATGGAAATCTAGCTATTGTGCTAGTATATGTGGATGGTTTTATTATCGCATGAGATGCTGAATGGAAATTACAACAAACAAGGGCTATTCTGTCTGTTCGATTTCAAATGAAAGAGCTTGGAGAGTTGAAGCACTTCTTGGCTTAGAGGTGTAAAGGACTAGCGAAGGACTATTTCTATTTCAGTTTAAGTATTCCAGAGATCTGTTACAAAATTTTGGAATTCTTGACTATAATCCAATTTCAACATCGATTGAAACTAATGCTCGATTATGTTCAGCAGAAGGTAAAGACCTAGGAGATGCAACAATGTATCGACAACTTGTGGGAAGTTTGATATACTTGACTCTAATAAGGCTTGATATAGGATATGCAGTTGGAGTTATCAGTAGATATATGCAGAATCCCAAGAAAAATCACTTAGACCCTATTAGAGGAATCTTGCGATATATCAAGGAAACAATCAACTACAATGTTTATTTTAATAAAGGAGAAGCATGTGAGTTGATGGGTACTTGTGATGCAGATTATGCCGGTGACCATGATACGAGACATTCAACAACCGATTATGTATTTAGTCTTGGTTCGGGTGCTGTATCATTGTGCAGTAAAAGACAACCTACCTTATCATCTACAAGTACAGAGGGTGAATATAGAGCAACAACAATGGCAGCTCAAGAATTTGCATGGTTAACACAATTGCTAAAAGATCTTCATGAGCGTAGAAATTATGTTGTGAAGTTGTATTGTGAAAATAAGTCAGCAATAAGTCTGGCTGAAAATTCAGTGTTTCATGCAAGGACCAAACATGTGGAGGTCCATCATCATTTTGTACGAGAGAAAGTACTTCGAGCAGAGATAAAGATGCAATATGCTAAAAGTGAAGATCAAGTTGCAAATGCCTTCACTAAAGGCCTTAGTGGAAACAAGTTTGTTGAATTCCACTAACAGCTTGGGTAATTTTTTAGTGAGGCACTCAGATAGTGTTGGTGTTGAAGGGGAGTGTTAAAAATAAACATCAACAACTCTATTATCCCTGTTCCCTTAATGAATCCTAGTAAATAGGATGAATTAGTGTGAGGAAACATTTTATAATTTAGCAATTTTGTTATTTTCACACAATATAATAATTATTGTCTATCGTAAATATGTGCCAACAACAATTATCAATATCAAATTACTTAATTTGAAATAAATGCAGCTATCACACAAAGAATACAAAGTTTAAAAGTTTTCCTTCCTATTATTTATTGCTATCTCATTTATTTTCAACATAGATAAAAAATGTTGATCATTGGTCGTGACATACAAAAGATTGCTAATCCGAAGGCATTAATGAGCAAGTATATTGCAATGAAGGATTTGGGCTCAGCAAGCAGATACTGGGTACCAAAATAAGGTGACAGGGAAAATAAAAAGTTATATATGGTTTACAAGAAAATTATACAGAGAAATTGCTTGAAAGATTCAACATGCAAAATGCAAAGCCCGTCAAATCTTCTCTTGCAGGTCATTTTCAAGTTAAACTCTCAACAATGTCCTAAAAGTGAGAAAGATAAAGAAGTATTGCTTGCCTATTTTGCTTCTACATCTAGAAAAAATATATTATTTCCCGCAGTTATTTTTGTGATCTTTCCCAACAAAAAAAAAAACTTGTGACTTGGTAAATTTTGCCAAATTTAATCACTTAATATTGTCACCCAAGTTGATCATCCACTTAACCTCTACTAAGTTGATCTCTAAATGCCCGAAAGCTCCTCATCCAAAGAGGTACTCTCTCCGTCCCATAACATAAGTCGTTTTAGAAAAATGACTTTTTCCCTTATTATAAGTTAATTTAAAGTTTCAGCACATCATTTATTATTATTTACCCATTCTACCATTGTTTCACATCAACTCATTAATAACTCACTTTTTTTGCTAAATCCAAAGTCAAGGGGTAAACTAGTCAAGTTTAAATTTTATTTTTTTGGTAAAATTGAGACTATTTAATAATTTTGTAATTTGTGTGCAAAAACATTAAACGACTTATATTATCGAACAGAGTGAGTATTAAAATTGCTGCATAACTATGGGTGTGTTCTTTTCCACTAATTGGACCTTACTCAATCAGTGAAACTCAGTGGCAAGACGTTAATCAATCAGTGAGAATCAATGGCAAGACCTTATTGAATCAGTGAGAATCAGTGGCAGGACGTTATTCAATCGGTGAAAATCAGTGGCAGGACCCACATTCCTGCTCACAGGATCAGTGACAAAACCTTATTGAATCAGTCAGAATTTATGGAAGGACTTACAGAATCAGTAAAAATCAGTGACAAGACCTTACCGAAACAGTGAAAATCAGTGGCAAGACCTTACTCAATCAGTGAAAATAAGTGAAAAAGAACTCACCCTATCTCCATCAACAGCTACAAATAATCTAATGTATATTAGTGTGGACCCTTAGAGAGACCAAATGCTACAGATTTTAAAGCTTTCAAACTCAATCTTGGATAACAGGGTGGACAATGAACATGTTGACGTTCAACTGCAGCACTGGTTTTAAGAGGTCAACGTAGCTAACGCCATTGGAATAAATACAACGTCGAGCATTATACACATATTTTCCATCCAAAGAGAACCACAAATAATTAGGAACAATACTCAAATAATTAGGAACAAATACTTCCTTCAACTCCAGATGGACGTACGTTTTTTTTTTAATTTTTTTACTTGCAAAAATTCATTTTGTAGGAACAAACATATATTTTTGAAAAACAAATAACTGTGTATGGTACACAAGAAGGTGTATGAACTATGAAGGTGTATGAAGGTGAATGTTTATCCTTTATCTATCTGGTGTTCCTTTTACTTGTTGTTGGCTTCAGTTTAACATCAATTTAGACGGCAATCTAATTGCCAGAACTATTGTAACTAGACTTTTTAGAGTATTTATGAACTTACTTACCCAAAAGAAAGGGGAGCATTGATTGGACTGTAGACAACATGACAAATAAATCACAAAATTAAACTTCTTTAAGATGGTTTTTCTGTAACTTTTGATGAGAATTGAGAGGAGGATTACGTTTAAGTGAAACAAGGGTCACGGTTCATAATAAGTGACCCTACATATCTAAATAGTAGTGACCTCATATTATAAGGAGTTGGTCTTACACAAAACTTGCTCCAAATCAATTACCTCCTAGCTCCCCTTTTCTGTTTCTTTTCTTAAAACGAGAGCAAAGACAAAACAACAATTATACACCTTTCATAAGGAAAATTGTGAAGTTAGAGTTATCACAATACTCATTTGGTCTATCTAGTCATTTCACTGAAATATTTTGAGTTTGCTACTACAAAATGCTCCTTCCACCTGAAATTATTAGTGCGGGACCTTTAGAAGAAATCGTCATATAGAAGCTTAAGAGGTATGTGGCATAGTGTACTTAAAATGACCTAGACGTTTAGAGTTGATGTAAGAGAAATCTTTGAATAATGTATCAAGACAATTACATACCATAACTTAAAACTAGAAGCTGAGATGATGAGAGCTGGCTGATATTGTGAATAAACAAACGAAATAGTATCCACAACCAGCAAAAGATTTGAAATGCATTCACTTCAAAACACTGCAAGAATAAAATCAAAGTATGTTAAAAAGTGTTAAATTTAACTGTTGTACCAAGAAATGGTCTTACAAAAGACCTTATGTGGTTTATTTGAATTTGCTTTCGATATATATTATAGAAACGATATATAGGATAGATTAATTCATATACTGGACTATTTTGTCCAAATTGATCATGAAAGGTTGAGGATATATGACCTAAATTAAATTGGTTTAAATTGAGTTGAATATTAGATCATTGATGTCAATTTAGAAAAGAAAAAAAAAAACTAACAAACAAGCACGTATTTTCAAATGTATAGGTCTACCCATGTCCATAATAATCAACCAATAAGAATCAAATGTTTTATGTCCTAATAAAAGAGGCCATGCAATAAAGCAGAATGATAATGAGAAAGTGCATAGGATGGAGCTTTACTTGTACAAATAAGCTGCGATTCCAAGAATCACACACAACAAGATGATGTCAATAAAGAAGTTTCTACTCGATCTGACCTGTATGTGTACACGAACCAATTCAATAAGTATTTTCAATGAGAAAAGGGCGTAGATAATAATGCTTTAATTGACAAGGATGATCTATATATGATGATTTATACCTGATGAAGTGTTTCCTTGAGCCTAACATTGGTATTCTTTAGATCAGCTGTGGCCCTGTCAACCTTTAGTGGACAAAACAAATCATTTTCTACCGTTGAGAACAAAAAGAATAAGGTGGCCTGGTGTTTACTTACTAGCAATCATTTTATAAAATTAGATTTCGTACCCGTGTGATGCATGAGTTATTGTTTATCATGCATACTCTGTTATTAGAAGAAATATAATAAAAATTTTAATCATATCAATATTTAAAGTTGAATAATAGGAGTAGCAAAGAACAATGATAATATTTTTATCAACAAAAAAAAAAAAAAAACACACTTAACAAAGAAACTACATTTTAGTGAATGTATAATATATATTTTTTTGGATAATAAATATAATACTTATGTTACTTATTTCTTATTAAAATAAAATAAAATTATTTTTAATTTCTTTTTAACCATGTATGCATTTATGGTTGTTTATTACCTATTCAAATATTTGGTGAGAGCTCAATTTTACATATATACTAGATTTCGTGCCCGTGCGATGCACGGGTTCTTGTTTATCATGCATACTCCGTTATTAGAAGAAATATAATAATTTTTTAATCATATCATTATGTAAAAGTTGAATAATAGGAGTAGCAAAGAACAATAATAATATTTTTATTAACAAAAAAAATTAACAAAGAAATTATATTTTTAGTAAATGTATAATATATTTTTTTTGCATAATAAATATAATACTTATTTTACTTATTTTTTATGAAAATAAAATAAAATTATTTTGAAATTCTTTTTAATCACCCATGTATTTATGGCTATTTATTACCTATTCAATGCTTGGTGAGAACTCAATTTTACATATATAATATATATATATATATTGATAAATATAAAAATTATGTTACTTATTTTTTATTAAAATAAAATAAAATTATTTTTAATTTCTTTTTAATTATTCATGCATTTATGGCTATTTATTATCTATTCAATTCTTAGTGAGAACTCAATTTTACATATATATATTGATATATATATATATTGATAAATACATGAGGAGTAAAAGGGAGGTGGAAGAAAGAGATATGAAAAGCGAGATCGATTAATTACGCAATTCAAATTAATCATCTTTGCATTGGTTATAATTGAACAATTGTGATTATATTGGATAGTGCAATTAACCGATTCAATCCCGCTTTCCCCATCTCTCTCCTCTATCTCTTTCACTTTTCACCCCATATCTACTATTTAAAATTATTGTATTGTATCACTAGCAAGTAAATGAGCCTTAATTTGCCAACGAATTGGATTACATATACGGTAGGGAATAGGAATATATGTCGCCACATCCTTACAAGTGCGACTTTTTTGGATACTCCTGATTATTCGCCAAATAAGATATGTAGTGGGCCCAACAAAAAATAAATAAATGATAAATTTCAGTGTCCATTAATGAAGTATGTGAAAATATAATCAGTAACTCTCTTATACGGCCGCCCTATCCTATGGGGCGATGGATCCTGGCGCGTGGCTGGGCTCCGCGTGTGAGCCCAGCGCCCTTTTTTATTTTTTTTTTTGAATTTCGGCAGTTTTATAGTTATATAAGTTTGAAGCACAAATGTATTCATACTTATACAAGTAGCTTAGTGGTTAGCGCTTCACTTTCCTTTGCCTCGAACCTGTGTTTGAACTCCCTCGTGTATTGCTTTTGTTAAAATTCAGCTTTTCTTTGTCTTTTCCAATTTTTTTTTCCCCTCTTTTTTCCCGAAAAACAAATTATATTAATAATAGTCACTAACTAATTGCCTAAAAAATCAATAAAGTAACACATGCCTTAAATTAACTAACACATCCTATCAAAAAAAACAAAATTTAACTACCACGCACATCAAAAAAAAAATTAACTAATCGTTCTTTCTCAATGAACTAGCACTATGACACTGGAGTTTTATTAAGTCAAATTACATCTCAATAACTTAACACATGCCTTAAATTTACTAACACTGTTTTCTTAATGAACTAACACTACAGATCAATAATCTGACACTAGAGTTTTAAAAAGTCAATTTACATCTCAATAAAGTAAGACATGCCTTAAAATTAATTATACAGCTTTCTCAATGAACTAACCCTATATTTAAATAATTTGACACTAGTGTCACTTTGTTTTCGCGTGGTGACATGTTTTTAAGTTTTAGTGTCATTTCATTCTCATTAGGCGTCTGTTTTAATTTTTTCTCATCACTTTGTTCCTTGGTGGTGGCAGTTTATAAAACTATAGTGTCACTTTCTCCAAATCTGGTGTTAGTTTTTTTAACTCTAGTGTGAATTTATTTGTTGTATTTAGTTTATTTTGCTGAGGGTATCAACTAGTTTCCTTGTGGTGCGAGTTTATTTTGTTCTAGTATTACTTTGTTACCTTGTAATGACAATGTAATTAATTATAGCGCTTTTTTTAATATAGTATATGAAATGATATATTTCTTTAATTATAAATATAATAGAAAAAAGATTTATTTAAGCATTATATTAGACCACAAATACAGGAAAAAAGATCACCCTGTTGTCTCGTGGTGATATTTTATTTTGCTAATGTGTTACTTTATTACCTTGTAGTGTTAGTTTATTTGGATATAGTGTTACTTTGTTTGCTTGTGGCAACTGTATTTTAAATTTCAGTTCCGTTTTCACCTTTTGTGCGTGGTGCCAGGTTTTTAAATTCCTGTGTCAATTTTTTTTTTTTTTCGTTTTTTGAAGCATGAATACCTCTTTTCTTAAGCTTCAATTTCACATAAAACATTATAGAACTAATGCATAAAAAAATGAAACCAATATTTCCTAGAAAAAAAAAAGAATGTAAAATCCAGAAAAAAGAAAAGTAAAAGAAAACCAAATCAAACGAAAATTGGAACAAAAGAAATTCAATGAAGTCAGAAATCAAATCAAATCAAAATCATAATAGATACACCATTAGATCAAACCTTATTCCACTTCAATCCCACAATACCAGCCACCCAACCCATTTGGCCATTTCAACCGATTGCCTTTGATATCTCAGCTCCTCATGAATAATCGAAATACTTAATTAGCACGGATGATCGAAAGAATGATACAATTGATGTCTGGATCGGATGATCTGAAACGACAGGATGTCGGGGATGACCCCGTCTGACCTCGATGACGCCAACTAAGGGGATAAAAGGAAGTGGATGAGAGAGAAAGTGTGGGTAATAGAGAGCGAGGTGGTGGTGAAGGCTGGAGACTTGGAGATGGGGGTTGAACTGTTGATCAGGAGAGAGAACAGAGAAGGAAGGGGGAAGGCCAGGGGTAACTGGTGACTGGTTGGAGGAAAGAAAAAGAGCGGGGGAAGGGAACTGTGCGAGAGTAGAAGGGAACTGTGCGCGTGGCTGATGTCGATACACGCCCTATATGGTAGGGCCGCCCCAAATGAGTGTTTGCGAAATACAATATGAGGGGAGTGGTGACTGGTGAGTATTGTCAGGCCATGATAGCCTCTTCATGTTATCTTTTTTTAATTTATTATTTTCATCAATATATAAGCTTCTCTTTATATATTATTTCCAACTCCTAAGAGATAGTTTTTTGAGTTTAAATTATAATAGCCACTTGACAATAAGGGCAATAAGTTACTTAGTATTTAAAGCTTACTGGTTGTATCACCTCTAATTTAAGTTTGTTTCTAATACACCTGCTTAAACTTAACTTTTGCATTACCACATTACTTGACATTTTGTTGATCTTGTGGTCATATGACCTTTTCTGCTATATCATGGTGCAATAATAGACGATATATTGTGCTATTGAGCTTCAAAATGACCCTGGCCTCTATACAAAGAATATTAACTTTGAATAGTTTTATATCATAGAGTATATAATATAGCTAACTTATTAAATGAACTTAATGTAGGATTAAGTCTTTTACAAGACCATGTTATTGTGGGATATGTGACTTTTGTGAAAAACAAAGGTGATATGTGGACAAGAATTCATTCTTAATTCTCATAAAAGTTAGATCATCCCACTATAGGACAGTCTTATATAAATTTTTGTGATGTACTTATGATATATGCATGAAAACCCATGACGTTTTTAATTTGGGTACCCCCTACATGCTTGAAGCAAACACATATCTCCACTAGGTAAAATGTTTGACACAACATTGGTTTAAAATGAATCATGATGAGAGGACTCTTACCTTTGTATCAATTTCATCTATCAGTGGAACTTGTCTATCCAGTTCCTGCAATGCGGAAGGGGAAAGACAATGATTATTCCATTGTTAAATTCTACTACTTTTTTCTGGTAACCTAATTAGGGGACACCCAACAAAAAACCATTTACCAAATTACTCAGTACAAATCAAAAATAACTTTGTATCAGACATTTTTTGGTTTTCAACACACTATTTTGACCACATTTAACTATTATTGTATAATCATAAATTATTTTTTTTGAAAGTACTATTAAAATGAATCTAGCAAAAGTATATCTATATCATAAAATAATTACATTAATTAATAGTTTACTTTGACCCTGAAAAATCCAACGTAAATATTTGTGGTTCGGAGGGAATAGTTCGAAAAATGCCTAACCTCATTCATATCGTGAGCCAAATTCTTCAACGTCTCCAATCCTTCAGATATATAATCCAAACCTTCATCCTGGTATTATAACATGAAAAATTGTATGGTAATTAACTCCCTTTGATTGAAGAAATGCACCATGTAGGAGTACTAATGTTGGGGGCATAACTATGTAGGGATCTTGCCTGCTTTAATTTGCGCATTTCATATTCTTGCCTAAATTGACTTGATTCCTCGCTTTCTTGGAGAAACCCATCGTTCAAGTGTGCATCTGCAATTAGCAAATAAAATCACTCTACTAAGAAAAGATTTTGACCATGTTCATTCATACTGGTGAAAAGTTGTGAGCTCAATGGTAGAGTTTTACGACTTTAATATTGAGTCGGCTTGATGTTGTGCATATCGAACATTATTTTTTGTCATTTTTTTATGTGGGCTTGTGAATTTGGGTCATAATCATTTTTGATACCTCATATGATATATTGGTCCTTACTCTTAACTCCTAAAAACTCGTTGTTTTGAAAAAAAAAAAACAAATATTAAAATATTGCTATCAGGTCACTCGGGTGGCTTAGTAAGACCAAGTGACAAGTACACTTGGATGACCTAACAAGATGGTTTAGATCACTTTGGTGCAAATAAATTTGTAGTTCTAACAAAAGAGAATACAACATAATATAATTGGGCACCCAATCATACGTTTAAATTTTTGATTGAATTTGTTCCTTCACATGATACTAAAATCATATTACCAAGAGGTAATGAGTATGAATTCTAACAACCCCCTTGTATGTAATAGAGTTTGGTCATATCATTAAGCGTTCTAAGATGATGTATGGCTGGGCATGTATATCATCAATGCTCTAAGCCCGTTGTGCATTAACGTAAGGGAGCCTAATAGGATAGAAAATCATTAATTGGACCTCAAGCCATCAGCTTAGTCTTTTAGTTGAATTGGATAAACCGAGGTATGCAAGACACTCGCATAATTAGGAAGATATGACAAGGTATGGGCAAATCTTAGTCGTTATGTAAAGGGTTAGAGAAGAAAATTACATGGTTGATTCCCTAGCTAACAAAGAGTTCTTAGGAGCATCTAAGTTTTGGTTTGATTAGAAGTGGTAGGACTGGTGGAATGGAGAGGATTATAACCTTGGAAGTGCCGGTATTTTGCCACCACACCTAAAAGGCCACATATCTTTGTGAAGTATGGAAAATAACACAAAAATTTGTGTGAGACCGTCTCATAGTGGGATATTGTGATTTTTGTGAAAAATTAGGGTGACGTGTAAACAGGAAATCACCCTTATCCTTCAAGAAAGTGACTTCATCCGACCATGAAACTGTTTTATACAAGACTTATTGAAATAAATTATTATTATTTTTACTGAGAGAGACCGACAACAACAATAACAAAAACCAAATCCCTAACCTCCTTGCATATCAAACTTGATGTTATTGCGATTTCCCGTAGCTGCCCAACCATCGCTACTTCCAGCATTGCCCCCATCTGGGATTGCATTTATCCTCTCTCCGAGGGCAAGAGTCAAATCACCACGGACCATCATATCGTCTTTGGAGATCCCTTTCACCTATTGTCACATACAATTCTATTAGTTAAAAATATATGACAAACAATATATGTATAATAGTTCAAGGAAAGCCGAGTAATGAAAGTTGTAAAGGAAAGATTACGCAACTATTGAATTTGTCCTATGAACTAATCATTATAAGAATTAACAGTTGTATTATTGGTCAGATATTGAAAATCGATCTTTACTTAATATGGTTAGTCGCAATGTCTTTCTAGAGACCAATTCCGATTTGTGGGCCCAAAAGTGTTTGATCTTACTGCCACATTAAGTGAAGCAGCAGGGTCACACACTTATCAATCTCGTTTTAATTAAGAGGGCTCCCATACTGCACATAACCTAACCAGCCATCTATGTCTCTCTATGTATACAGAACGTATAACTAATTAGGGTTTCACATGTGATCAATCAGTAATCACGAAATCCTAATTGAGTGTCGCGCCATCAAAATGTGGCCAGAGAGAACGGAGGTCGCTGTTTGGGTTTGGTGGTATTAGCATACTTTTGCGGAGATTCGAGGTTGTGTGTATAGATACCAGTTGAGACACGGCGCTTGACGTGTTGTTCCAATCATAACGTGTTGTTCCAACCATTGTTCTGCCAACCGGCGATTAAAGGAGTGAGGTAAGAATCAAATTAGATATTTGATTACAGTATTCGCATATTTTCTGAGTTATTTGAATTTCTATTATGCATGTTCGTTCATATTAGTAGTTAGATATTCCATCAGCAACGTCTATAAACTTTCTCAAGTTTTTCCTTATACCCTAATTTAAATTTAAAAGCTTTCTTTACATGAGTTTTCATTATTCACTTTCTTTAAGAGTAGTTTCTTAACCATTTGTATATGTAGCGGTGTTACGAGGCCAGCACCAACTCCGTCTTTTACTATGGTATACTCCTCTCCCCTTTTTTCTTTGAATATGTTTTCTGTATCGGTGAATCCTTTGAGGCTGTGCTTAGGGGTGTAAACGAGCCGAGTCGAGCGCGAGCCAGTCTTGTGCTATTGTACTCAATCATGTTTTCAGTCAAATAATAATAATACCGCACTTTTAAAAAAAAAAATTGTGTTGTTGCTTCTCCTAATTATTCTTACTGCTCGAAACAAAGTGTCTTAACAAGCCAATCATGAATCCAACACGCTTCCTTATCAAGGCATAAGACCAAACATTGACTAACTACTTCAATTGTGTAATTTCCCATGAAAGTATAAATATTCAATCAGAATATTACCAAGCGCCATGTTGTTTTTGAAACTAAATTTCAGCAGAATTTCTTAATCAGAAAAGGAAGAATCTACATCGGAGATCCATTTTCTTTTTTTTTTTCAATCGTAGAAATCTTATTGCTTGATGTCATTTTTTAACTCCCAGCCCCTAAGCTAGCTAGCTCGTGACTTTGGGAGCAATTGGTATCAAATGGTACTATTTATTTATTTTTATTTTTTTGGTCATATTTATTTTTTTGCTAAAAAGTACATGATAGTTTTAGTAAATACTCTATATAAATGTTCCTAATATAATAAAATATGCTCATCTGAAATCAATGAGAAAATTATTCTGGCAACTATAAATTTATTGCAATCGTATATTCATTTAGAAGTAAGTAAATGGTTTGTGGTCTCAGCAGTGTATCAAACTCATTTTCCTGAGCGATTTTGTATATTTGTAATTTTTTTTATGAGGCACAAACACCAATATATATACATATATTTTGGGAAGGGGAAATTCAATGTACCCAACACCTTGTTAATCTTAGTCACCAAGCCAAGACATCCTTGTGATTAAGTAAACTACTCATTATATGCCAAAGCATGCTCAATTAGTCATTACACTGCCAATGTGGTTAAGATTGAGGTCCTCAATACATTAAATCATCCCAGGTTCGAATACCCCTTCCCCTATTATATTGTATTGTATATAAATTTATTGTATACTCGCGTTCGTGCATACCTTGGACCAAAAAAAAAAAAATAGTTGTTAAAATTTCCTGATATATATTTAAGCTGATATGAATAGGCATGCCTTCAATTTTATTGTACGTACCGACAAGAAGAATAAAAACATAATATGTAGGCATATAATAATAGTTTATAGATGATCAAAAAAGAAACAAAAAAGAAAAAAAGTTTATAAGTTTGACCTTTTTGTAAGCCAATTTTTGTAGCTTTGCAACCTCTTCCAACAATCTAGCTTTGGTCCGCCTGATTTCGGCATTCATAGCAACCACCTTAGCCCTGTTCGTCTCCATTGCCGCCTTCTCTGATTTCTGCATCACATCAGTTCATTTCATCTTAAAATTATTTTAAAAAAAACATAACACAAAATTACATCATAAACATAATAAGGAAATTAATACAACATTGAACATACATGAATGACTGCCTCGATTTCGGATTCGATGGAGTCATAGAGACGAGAGTATGCATCATCTCCGGTGGCATTGAGCTGCCTTTGCTTGTCGACGTCGTATTTGTCGTACTTTTTGCAGATCTCATCCACCCTGAAGAGAATGTCAATGACAGTCATCCTTTGTTTTCCTTTTTTTCTTGTTGATGAGGTTGATGATTATGGGTTGTTGATGATTTTATCTGGGTTATGCTGGCAAATTTTTGGTCTTTTAGGCCTTTCCTATTGTTTGGTTGTTTTGGTTTGTCCTTTGATCATGGTAAGAGAAACCAAAATGTGGCAAAGGTGATGGATCACTACTTGACCGTTAAAAGCGGGTACCTAGTCAAGGGTAGTTTTATTTAATTATTTATCCTATTTCTTATTTTAGCAAATGATATTCCCCTCACAAGTTGAAATGAAGATGACCATAATATGTTTTAAAGAAGGTAAGAATGAGCCTCCATCTAACCTAACTCATCTCGAATCTATAAGCCCAGCTCATCTCGAATTGAGTTAGAATTTGGTGTACTAATAGCTCCACTCCAATCCCACCCCTGTCCAGTAGACCAAGGCCTAACTATTGTCAATCAACTAGTCTTGTGTGAACTTAGTCCACCGTAGACTAAGTATATTTGAGGGGTGGCTCCAGGTAAAGTAGGGGGTGATTTCACTATTAGAGGAGGTGGCTCCAAGTGAAGTATGGGGTGACTCCATTATTAGAGGGGTGGCGCCAAAGGAGATGGCTCCACTAGAAGTAGGGGGTGGCTCCACTATTAGAGGAGTGGCTCTACGTGAAGTATGGGGTGTCATTTAGACCATTGGTCTACCATGGACTAAGTCCACACAAGTTTTTGTAATAATCGTCAATTTGTCACCAATAGGGGGTGGAAATATCACATCTTGATTTTTATTTTTATTTTCTTTATAATTTTTATTTTTATCTTCTTTAGATGGTGGGTCCTCACTTTATTTTATTATTTCCATTCGAAAGATGGTTAGACTTTTAAAATTTATTTTTTTTTTATTTTAAACGAGGAACCCGCAGCCACTACTCTTTGGGTGTGCATTAAGTAATAAATATTATTATTTAATTATTTTGATAGGTTAGCGATAGATATTTTCGGAGATAAGCCAGTTACTTAGGATATTTATAACATTTTGATCCATCTGCATTTTCATTTAAACATATATATGTATTTTTTTAAAAATAAAATAAAATAGCTAAGCATATTAAAAGTATAGTGATAAAAGAATAGTCCGTGTGTAACATGGGTAATCTTCTAGTTGGAAAAAATTGTGAGTTGAGTACTAGCCCACTCAATCCCAGATTTCCTTTAATGTAACACTACAATTTCATTGAGATAAAACACATATTTATTGAAAATATAGCTCAGATTCATTGAAAATAAAGCATAAATTCATTGAAAATAAAGCGCACATTCATTGAAAATACAACCCGTCTAATCTATGGTATGTTATTACGCTTGTATTGTCCCCTGTAGAATTTAGGGCGAATTTTCAATTTCTTTGAAAAATATCACAAACCTTTGCATTTAATTCGTAAAATTCTTGTGTTTATATTAAGGGTTCTTTTACCTCTAGACAATTATTTTTTTTGTTGAATTTGGTTGTATTACTAGTTGTTATGATAATGTTGAAGCAATTTGATGAGAAATAGTTGTTTGAGCTTTTTTGTGTTGGAGAAAATTAGGGTTTCTCGTGTTCTTATTAAAAGGAATATATAAATATCTGTTATATGAGATTGTTTATATGATTATTTATATTGTCAATTGAGTACTAGTCTACTCAATCTTAGTTTTTCTTTAATGTAATACTACAACTTCATTGAAAATAAAGCACATATTCAGTGAAAATACAACACAGATTCATTGCAAATAAAGCACAAAATTTATTGAAAATACAGCACAGAAATCAGGCGGATTCATCGAAAATACAGCAAAGAATTCATTGAAATTGATGTGCAGATTCATTGAAATATAAATATAGATTCATTGAAACTAAAGTTCAGAGTCATTAAACTGAACAAAGATAAAGGATCAAGTTCATTGAAAATAGTATACAAGTGAATCGAAACTGAAGTGAATATTCATTGCGTAGCTAGTGAGGTGTAGTTCATGTGTTTGAGTAACGCGTTCTTGCAATGGCAGAGGTGTAGTTCATGTGTTTGAGAAACGCGTTTTTGCAAAGCCATTGCTCGATGATTAAAAGAATATAAAAGCTCTCCTTCTCTAAGCTGTAAATAAATTATTTTTGAACTTGGCTTGATTATAACTTGAATAGGAAAGTAAGTCGATTATTTGATACTCCCTCCGTCCCGCACTAATGTTATCACTACCTAAAATGAAATTCTTTTTGTGGTCTTTTACTAGAATATCCTCACTTGTTTTCTCTTCTACCTAGGAGGGGCTACATGTTTCTCTCTCATCTTCAATTCAAAAATTTGAAATAAGAGTGTGGACCACATGAAAAAAAGCAACTCAACCAAGGGCAAATAGGAGAACTTTGCACCCTTTTCATTTTTTCTTAGTCTCCGTGCCCAAAAGAAGTGATAACATTAGTGTGGGACAGAGGAAGTATTAAAGTGCAAATTTTTTTACAAAATGATGCAGATTCAGAACTGTGGATTCATCAAATTTGAAATGCACATTCACTGAAACTGAAGTGCAATTTCATAGAAAGTGAATTGTGAATTCATTGAAAAGGAAATGCAGATTTATTGAATTGAAGTGTAGAGTCATTTATATCGAACAACATATTTGGAGAAAAATGATCAAATTCACTTAAAATACTATGCATATACATTGAAATTGAAATGAGTATTCATTGAGCATGAGCTTTATAGTTATTTAAGAATGTGTTAGTGTGTAACTAGGCAAATTTTTCTCTTACTTCTTTTAATTTCTATTGATGGGGATAGAATGATCTAGTGTGTGGAACAACTAATAAGGTGTAGTTTATGTGTTTGTGAAGCGCCTTATTGCAACAG
This sequence comes from Tetragonia tetragonoides, assembly GCA_038025085.1. Lineage (NCBI taxonomy): Eukaryota > Viridiplantae > Streptophyta > Magnoliopsida > Caryophyllales > Aizoaceae > Tetragonia > Tetragonia tetragonoides. The sequence continues at coordinate 32,203,432 of CM076151.1, read as the reverse complement.
AGTGATCAAATGAATATAAAATGATGTTTGGCTCTAAGTTTTAAGTAAATGATATTTGTACTTGACTTGACTATAACTTGAATAGCCTTTATATTACAGGTTAATGGGTGCCGGCTTGTGATTGTGGTCTATATGGACAATTAAAAATGACGAGAACTAGAATCACAGGCTCCTCCTTCACATGGATGGGTAAAGGTGAGATGAATATTGACGAGGCTTGCTTTGCAGAACCTGTGCTTTATTAAACATGAAGTAAAACTTCATTAAATATATTGCATAGCTTTATTAACAATAACGCACAACTTCATTGAAAATGTAGGCAAACTTCATTGAAAAAATAGCATAGCTTCATTAAATGCGTAACACGGCTTCAATAAAATCTTGCACAACATCAACACATAAAGCGAACATTCCAATTTTCAAGAGACCATTGTTCATAGAAATGTTGCATGTTCTAGCCTAGTAGCTAAAATAGGAGAGCATTTGTACAATATTACTTACAAAGGATGTAGGTTCAACTCCACATAGGCTTACAATGATTGACTATATATGTTTATTGTAGTCTTTCCTTTTGTTATTTACACACTGTAATGGTTTTTGTTATTCTGTTTATATATGTTCTGTTTGTAAGTGCTTGTCGATATGTACTCATTATTGGTACAGAATTTGCGGTTGGGAAAGCATTTTGAGCAATTTGTACTACTACTTGTATTCTAAAAAAAAGGTTTGTTAATGATGCAATGTTGGCGAAGCAAGACTGGAGGAACTTGATTAATCCAGACTCACTAGCATCTCGCTCTCAAAACTCGATATTTTCCTAGTGATTTTCTGCCTGCTACGAATAGACATAGACCTAGCTACATGTTGCGAAGCATCGTAGGTGCATGGTGGATTCTGGAGCAAGGTTGTCATTGGCTTGTTGTAAATGGTTGAAAAATCAGAATATGGGGCAATGCTTGGATGGGAAGACCCCCTCATTCAAAGTGATTTCTCCTGCTGTTGGTGGTCATGAAAATGATCGAGTAACGGATCTTATTGATTCTGAAGCTGGGAATGGAGAAAAAATACAGTCCGCTCGATGTTCCTATAGTTCGAGGATGAAGAAATCCTTGCCATTCCTTTATGCCCGAGTATGCTTGAGGATCGTTTAATGTGGCACTATAGCAAAGATGCCATTACTCGGTCAAAATAGACTATTTTGTAGCAAGATGGGCGAAAATGAACAAGTCGGAGGGTTCTACTTCTATGCCATCAAAGGAACCTTGGAAAGCCATCTGGAGTGCAAATTTTCCCCGAAGATCAAGAGCTTTGCCTGGAGATTATCCATGGGAGCTCTCCCGTCGAGGGGAAATTTATAGAGAAGAATTTCGGATGCGGATGGCTTATGTTTCAGATGTGGGGCAGAATGAGAATCAAACTTACATGTTGTTTCCTTCTGTCCAGCTGTTGTTTAATTGTGGTATCATGCTGATCTTGGTGAGATTGTTGATGAGAGTAGGTATGGGAATGCTTTTGAGTGGCTAGATGGATGGCGTAATGAGCTGGGGAGACATAGGTTCGAGAAGTTTGTGATGATAACTTGGGCAGCTTGGTCATACAGAAACAAAGTGTTTCATGGTGGTGAAGTAAAGCTTGCAGCGCAGATTGTGAATGAAACATTTGGTTATCTGCAGGTGTATCAACATGCTCCATCACTTCTTGATACATGTCCCTTCTAACCTCTCATACGCCAAAGACGAGTGATACTAGCCATGCTTAGAACAACTATCAAGTCACTCTTGTGTATGATGAGGATCACCTGTAAATTGAACCAATTTGTCCCTCGTATGCAAGACAGACCTCCACACCCACGAAGGCAAAGGCTTCCCTTGCACCTGCCACACTTCCGTTCGACTAATACGCCGTGACCCATTTCAACCACACATTCTTAGCATCATAATGGACTTCCCAAAGCCATTTCAACACAGCACCTTATTCCAAAAGACTAATTTTTAAAACCCAGACCTCCCTCCTCAACAGGTTTACAAATATTTTTCCAGCCAACAATTAAGTGACCAAGGCTGAAGTGTAGATCATTAAACATGAATAGCAGATCTAATGTCAGATCAACAATATATATGAAGAGAAAGTGCAAACTTATTGAAAATAATATACAAAGTCATTGAACCTGAACTGTAAATTCATTGCAGTTTGAGTCCAGATTCATTTAACATAAACTACAAATTCAATTTTATTTTTACTGTAAATATAGAGGACCAAGCCACAATTTATGTGATGATTAAACTAGTCGTATCCCTATAGAACAAAAGCTTCGACGCTCCTCCAAATATATATAGTATAACCTATGTAAGATTCGAACTCAAACCATTGTGCCATTGCACATTGCTCTACCAATTGAGCTAATAGGTTGTTCATCAACTTTGTCGTTGTCACATGAAGAACACTAGTCATCGACTTCTAGTCCCATATCATTGATGTCAGAGTTATTAAACAATCTGAATTCATAGAGTTCATGAAGTATTAGCATCCTGTTAGTGCATATGGTACATGATATCAAGCTAGAGTTGACTTATTTCATCAGGAAAAATTTTTGGTCAAATTTGATAGAAAGGGACACCAACTGCACGAAGGTTTTGAGGTTTAACATCTGCTACCCAAGTTATTGTCTTCACAATTCAACCAATATGGGACATATTTTGCATTTTTATGGCAGATTTTTTGTGCCGTGTTAATTCTAACGCCTATTGAACAAATCAGGCCTCGATTATATTGAAAAATCCATCGATTTGGATTCCAAAATCAAGAGAGGAAGGAAGCAAAGGAGAGAGAGTTGGTTATGAGTCATGAAGAGTAAAGCATTGCCACTACTACAAAATGAGCCTAAGGCGACACTCATAAAGTGTTGTATTAGGCTTTCAAAATATTGCATTATTGCTAGTGCGACACTTTTTGAAGTGCCACATTAGGTAACGTTGCCTTAGGTATATAGCAACGCTTCTATTAGAATATGCAACACTTTAAAAAAGTGTTGCCTGTATTTATCAAGTGCAACACTTTTGAGTGCAACACTTTTTGCACTCAAATACAACACTTTTTCGTTTACTTCTACTAAATTTTAACAACACTTTTATCTGTCAAGTGCAACACTTAATGTGTTTTTCAGCATATAAGTGCAACACTTTCTAACTCCTAATACAACACTTTATTGTTATTTCAATTACAGAAAGGCAACGTTTGATAAGCTCATTAGCAGCACTTGCAGGTCCATGCCATACCCCTGTTTTCATATCAATCAATTTTTTCTAAAAGACAGATACACCAATACTTCCTTCCATTGCAATAATGACATATCATAGATAGTATAATCTGGTACTCTTACACATTTGTCCAATAATAAAACTACTTAATTTAAAACGCCTACTGTCATCGCAAAATGCTGTCAATAATTACAATCCTACAAATTAACGTTACTAAAAATCCTGCTCCAAAAGTATGTTCTTCCATTCGATATATACGACCTTTTCTTCCGATCACTTTTGCAAATCTCCACTAGCCGCCATACGCCCCAAAAAAAGGTAGCCTAAGCCATTTAAAAACAACAAAGAATATAGTTAGTCCCTTTTTTAATCATGAAGTAATAGAATAAGTCATCATATAGAATAAGTCTGTATTATTATCTATACACGTATACTGGTCAAGCATATTTGTTATGCCTGCTGGGGTACTAAAAAGCATAGAGAAAAAATGCAGATTGTTTCTGTTATGCTTTGAAAAGAGCAGACTGCCAGTATCACAGATTATGCAACAGCAAGCAATCAGAGTCAGAATCCAACAGTACAGCAGCAACAGAAAGCTAAATAGCAAGGATAAAAGATGGATAAGGCAACTGTGAGCCTGAATCAGCTGGCAGCAGAGAAATCAGGAAAATGGAAGAAACACAAAAGCAATGCAACAGGAGAGCAGCTTAACAGACCAGCAAAGAATAGAGCAGGGTGCAAGTATTAAAGTATCAGTACAGGATCCCAGGAAGAGTTAGAAGGGTCTCAGTGGCAGGAATGCTGATGCAAGGCAGAAAAGGAATAAAAGAGTATGCAGAAGAGGTGAAAAGCTAGGAAAAGCTGTAGGAATTACGAATCAACAGCAGGTGCAGCAGAGATTTCAGAAGGGAATTAGTAGCAGAATGCAGAAGATAGGCTGTAACCAGATTGCAGAATCCAGCAGGTGGCAGAACCTAGGCTATGAACCAGGCAGCAGGTTCTAGCAGGCAACAGGGACCAGCAGAATGCACAGGAAATCAGAAGGTGTTGAAGCAAGAAAAAAGGAGGAATGAATCAGCTTCTGGAAGATATGTTGCAGAAACTAGGATGTGAACCAGGCAGCAGGTGCCAGCAGACAACCAGTGACAGGTTGCTGGAGAAAAGCAGAGCAAAGAATGAAACAGGAAAACAGAAGTTTTGGAAAGCTAGAAGAAGTTGTAATTTCTAGTTTATTATGTTTTTGTACTTTGTTGTAAGTCAGAAAAGATTTTTGTAATGTGTTATGTTTACAGAGATGGTGAATCACTGTCTGTAGTGAGTTGCACCAGATTGAAGGGTTGTAAGGTAGTAAAGGGATGCAAGAAAAAAGGAACCCTACCTAGTAGGTGGCCTTGGTCTCGCATTGCCTTAGGGCTGTAATCTTGTTACATTACAGTGAGCAATAATACATTTTCTGACTTGCACCAAAAAAAAAAAAAATCCAAGTTTTAAGTTAGGCTTGTATAGATAACTTCTTATACTTCTAGTATGAAAAGAAGTTAGGCCTACAGATTGCAGACAAGTTTTATATTTCTCCCACATCGTGTGGACATTTTATAAGTCAAGTTCATAAATAATCATTATCCATGGAACTGGCAACACAACCATAACCTTTCACAAGCAGTTCCAACCAGCACACAATTTGTATGATAGCTACAAAGTAAATAAATGATACCCCCAATGAAGTGATGTCAATTGCTTATGTCCAATATAGTAAATAAAGGTAAGAGCAATACATACCTTGTACCAAAATATAGAAGGTGAAACGAGCTCATGTTAAAAACTCTCGAGCAACTTGGGGTGGTAGTTTTTCTATAATCTTCCGCACTGCATCTTCAACTATTTTATCTCGCTGATTGTCAATTTCATTTCGCATTGCTTCTAGCTCAGCCAACTTCCTTACATGATCTTCTGCTAACTCAGCCCTTTTCTTTTCATGATCTGCTTCAAGCTCTCTTCGCATATCAATCAACTGACTCTTTTCAGCTTCAACATTAGATTTGAGTGATTCCATAAGCTCCCCTGGGACCATATACGATGTGTCACCTCCATTCACCTTCTTTATCATCCTATTAGTAACACCCCTACCATAAAGCCTACGATGTCCAGGATACTCTTTGCCCATCACAGCAAAATAAGGATCTAAAGGAGCACTTCCATCTTCTGGAGGTTTGTAGTTTTTCATTTGTTCCTTCAATAATATTCAAAAAAGAAAGTTTTAGAAATATTACAAATACTTAATAGTAAACTAGACTATTAATATGCATGCCATATAGTCTTACAATCTTCTTTGCCGTGTCATCATACGAGTCAACATATACATTTCCTTCTTTCCTTTTGCGTGTGCGCTCAAACATTTGAGTAAACTTAGGTTCCTCCCTTTTGGGATCTTCATTTCTCTGTCAGAATAAGCAAGAGTAAAGATTCAGAATATTAAGAGACGATACACTATTATAAGTGCTGACCACCAGCAACAATAACAGATTCCATATTCAAACCCAACAAAATCAAAGAGGAAATAATATATTACAATTTCCTCACGGATTCTGGCAAAACTTTTTGGGCCAGCTGTATGCATGTTCTTTTGTGACTTCCGTAGTTCCCTTGCGTGCAAACAACGCTTCTGCACATACATCAATGGACAAATACAAATTCTATGACCAAGTTTATATAAAAGCAAAACTATAATTTCTATAACCATATTGGTAATCATTACCCAACATCATACCATCTCTTCTTTTTTATTCCATAAACTCAATAACTGGAGAAAATCCTGATCTGGAATGCTTTTCGGACGATTCTTCCATCTGGTTTTGTTATCCTTAAGTTTATAGAAGTGTTTTTTCTTGAGCCTACATTTGTATCCCCTCCAGCAAGCTCCAATAGACATTAACACCCATGATCTTGCTTCATCAGGCAAAATGTATTTTTCCTAGAAAACAATATGTAATACCTTTTAAAACAAATAAAAGTTTCAATAAAGGGAGGATAAAACAGAGTTTTATAGCAAAATAGCATACAGTAGTTTTGGTTATTTACAGATTATGTATTGGTATGCTTTGTTAGTTCCCTAGTTCTCTGTTTTGGGTTGTAAGCTCTCACATTGACTCATTTGGTAATGAAATGCTCACATTTTACCAGAAAAGGGGGGGGGGGGGGAGGAACGATAAAACATTTAACAACTTACCAGCACATACTCCCACATTCTCTGCTTATTTGGCACTTTGTGCCATGACTTATGAATCAATGGTGCAGAACTGTAATCACGAGCTATTGTACCTAAAAATCGAGAGAATTTTCCTACTATGTCTTGCTCTGTTGTTACAGGTCCAATAGGTTGCCCATATTCGTTGCATATGATGACGTCACGTTCATCAAGTTCTCGCATGTGCACCTTATGCAGCCTTGTTGGCCCTCTTTTCTTTCTATAAGAAATAACTAAATACCAAATATACATGCAATTAGAATATACTCAATCTAGATAAAAAAGGCAAAAACATGGTCAAGTAGTAGTTCAAGTTGACCTGCTTCTTTTTCTACTTGAACACCTTCTACTTGTTCTAGTTCAAGTTCATTAGTATCATTTTCCATATCATCATCAGTATCATTTTCTGAGCCATCCTCACTATCATCCCCATCTATCCCATTTTGAATATTTTCACGTATCATCAGCTCTATGTCTATGTCTTCATTCTCGCAAAACTCAGCACCAACTTGTTCTCTGTCAGCTTCATTCATATCTACAATCAAGGAAGAGTAAATAATAATGGCACAACAATGAATTCCCTTACATGTGCTTTCCAGGGTGGCAAATTGTAATTAATCAACACCACAGGCCATGTACTATGAGCAATGCTCATTGTCCGAAATGGATTAAATCCGTCACTAGACAGCCCTAGCCTCACATTTCTAGGTTCTTTAGCAAAATGAGGATACAAAGAATCAAAATCCTTCCAGCTTTGCCCATCCGCAGGGTGCCTTAGCTTTCCATCTTTAGGACGCTCTGTATCATGCCATGTCATATATTTAGCTGTCTCTGAACACATGTAAAGTCTTTGCAGCCTAGGTTTTAAAGGAAAATGCCAGACCACCTTAGATGGAACCTTTGATGTTCTTTTAGAAAGTTCATTAATGTGTTTGTTTCCTTGTTCCTCTTCCATTTGTTTCCACCTAGAGGTGTGGCAAACATGGCACACTTCAGCATGTTCATCTTCTTTCCAATATAACATACAATCATTTGGACATGCATGTATCTTTTTATAATCTAGCCCCAAATCCCTTACAATATTTTTAGCTTGAGTAAAATTAGCTGGAAGTTTTGCCTCTGGGATCATCTCTTTTATGAGTTCTAAAAGTTCATCAAATGCCACATTACTAAGCCCATGAAGCGTCTTATAAAGAAACAATCTGATGATAAAAGATAACTTAGAAAAAGTTTTACACCCAGGAAACAACTCTTGCTTCCCCTCTTCTACCAAGCTATAAAACTTCTTGGCGTCTTTATTTAAACCATCATGTACCATCCTTGTTCCCTCCAAGGTATCTCTAAACCTATCATGCAATAATTCATCAAAATTGTCATGTATGTTAGCTTCATTATCATTTGTAACGGTATCAAATCTCACTTGTGAGGGTTCCTCTCCATGAAAAACTCACACATAATAGTTTTTAACAAACCCAACTCCTTTTAAATGATCAAAGACTTCATCTCTACGATACCAATAACGATTTTTACAGCGCGTGCAAGGACAATAAATTTGACCTCCCTTTGCTGCCTTAGAAAAAGCAGCATTAAGAAAGTCAATAACACCAGTTTCAAACTCAGGCAACCGTCTAGGTAAATACATCCAGTCTCTATTGTTCCCCATATCTTCTATATTCTGAAGTTAATAGAAAAGAACTAATGAATTACTACCAAACAGGACAGAAAACAAAAATAGAGAAATAAAACAAATGTATACTTAACACCACATCAAAGTTCTTCCATGCTATTAATCAATTAACAAAATAATACTTTATTGTAAGCAAATTATTTTCCATAATTTGTAATAGCTTTAGGCTACTAACATGCTCATTATTTGTGAAAGGTATTAGTTATAGCAACGTGCAGCCCAACTACCAAGTACTACTAACTAAATATTAACCTTGAAAGCAACTTATTTTACGTCACCAACTTTGAGAATATTATTCTACACTTTAAAATTACACATGTTAGATTCTACTAGTGACCTCAAAATATTATATGCTACATTTCAAAAGCTTTTACACATCCCATATGCTTTGCCAAATTACACAATACCCGTGTCACACATGCATGCATGCATAAAACAAATGCTCATTAAAACATGCTGAAGAATATTCACTTAAACAACTTTTTTATGGGGAAATAATTGCATATAGAGACAAAAATACTAGTAAAAACAGTGAAGAGAAAGAATGTTAACAATCAGACAAAGCGCCTTGCGTCAAACATCATCACAACTACTTCCATACATCTGAATACCTACTATTTACAACTCACAACATGGTAGTCAGGATTATTTTACACCACCAAAATATTAAATTAGAACATAGATGAGTCTCTGGGATTAGAGAAATTTGTGCATATACGTACTACAAATCTACTGTGTAGTTTTGTTCCCTTATCTTTTTTTCCTCTTGATGTAATTTGAGGGCTAGTAAATCACTAGCTGCTCAAACTCTTGTATCGATTTTCATTAAGGGTGTCACCTTGACATACTTTTGGTGAATGGCAATATAAATAACCATTTTCCAAAAAAAAGAAAAATCAGCAGACATTTAAAAAAGAATTAATTTTTCATCCTAAAAAAACACCCAATTTTGAGGGGACCAAATATTAATCTATAATTAACAAATCCTATAACCCAAATCCATGAATAAACAATAACCCTGCATCATCCTCGCTGTAAGAGCCTAAATGATGGTGTACTCAACCAACATTCACAAAATTCAGAAACCAGAAGAAAACTAAAGTACCCAAAAGAGCACACTTTTACAAAAAGCTACTGGTGAAGGGGATAAAAAAAAACTAAAACTTGATTATACTAATCAAATCCCAGCATACAAACATACTAAAATAAGTATACCAAACAAGTATTTGACTTCAATTTAAAGAATTCTAATAGTAGTAGAACACAACGTTAATCTACCCAAATAATCGGCTTTACAAGTAAAATAATTGTCACAGACTACGAACCCTATCTTTAATAACAAATAGCAGTAGAACACAATGTAAATCTACCCAAATAATCGGCTTTACAAGTAAAAAAAAATTATCACAAACTACAAACCCTAACATATATTAAAGATACAAAGTGTTTCAATGAAACACTTCAAATCACGTTACACATAAAACAATATATATTATAAATCTACTTCATGGAAACTAAGTAATTAGTACCTGTGGAACAAGGAAGTGAAAATTGTTGAATGTTTGGACTGATTTTAAGCCAAAGTGCCCAATTTCACACAAAGTGCACAAAGCCTGAGCAATTATCAACGGCAAACAGCGAAACTGACGATAGGGAGCGACTTCAATCGATCAATGACCCCGGGAACACTAATCGGCACTCAATTTCAGCATCCAAAGAACGAACTCTATTTGTTTTGTTTTTTTTTTTTGAGCGAAAAGAACGAACTTGAATATCAGAGGCAAATTGTAAGCGAGAAACTAGGCAACTGCAAAATTGCCCAATTTGTTGTGGTTTGTGAAAGATCTTGCTCACTGAAAATCCATGGAGAAACAAGAGAGAGACAGAGAGACAGATCGAGAGATAGAGAGGAGAGAGAGAGGACTTGATGCGGCGGTTAGCTGATAAAGAGGACAAAGGCGCTTAATGAAAATTTCAAGTCGCCCGTCCAATGTTTTTATTGTCCGCCTTTTCCAATTTCAATTTTTTTGGGTGTCCGCCTTTTTCAATTCATCAACACCCATTTGCAATACTTTACAAAGTGTTGCATTTTCATATTGAAAATACAACACTTTAAAATAAGTGTTGTTTATTAAATGTGATAAAAGCAACGTTTCTTAAAAGTGTTGTACTTCTTTATAATAAATGCAGCACTTAACAAAAAACGTTGGTTTAGAGCTTTAGATGCGACATTTATTTTAAAAGTGTTGCTTTCTACCTTATCCTATCTAAAAAGCAACAAACTCTAAAAGTATTGCTCACAAAATGTTGCATTAGACTCATTTTGTAGTAGTGTGCATAGTTGAAGAGAGAGAAAGAGCCCCGTACTCGCAAAAAGTAAGTAAAATTTAAAAACATTATGTAGTTGGCCAATATTACGATTTTGCCACTACTGAAATCGTTAATCCGCGCGTTTCTTTTCTTGTCCGGATCATTTTGGAGTGTTTGATTTCCTGGATCGAACGGCTCATATTAATTGTTACTTTAATATATATATATATATATATATATATATATATATATATATATATATATATATATATATATATATATATATATATTACAATGAAATTTAAATATTACGTTAGGGTATTAAAATAAAAAATTATAATCTTCATATTGGAGAAGAAAGTGATAGGGCCCTTTGAGCCAAAAAAAAAAAAAAGTTACTCTATATTTATGACATTGGCCAAATCACATAGATTAAGAGTGACATGTTAATGAGCCTTTGGGTTACCCCCATCCCTTGATTGAATAGTTAATACCGAGTCCCACATTGGAAAAGGAAGTAACGAATAAAACATAAAAAGTGGTATAAGACTAGGAAGTCAAAGTAGGAACTCGAAAATAACCTTTATTAGCCTTGCTTTTAGTAAGGTTAAATGTATCAACAGATCTATATCTTATATGTGGGCATCGTCCCACATATCCGTATAGATATGAATACAAGACGAGCAAAAAAAGACAGAGATATTAATACAACTCCCATGTTGAATAAAAAAAAGTGAAAAATGAGACATAAGGGGTAAATAAAAATAGAAAACTATGATGAAAGCAAAACACATCTTAATATGAGTAAGGTTAAAAAATGTAATTAGTCATATTTTTATATCACATATATTATACACAAATAAAATTATCATTCAAATCGCATATTACTATTGTATTTTTCACTTCAAATATCCCATGCATTGCACGTCAAAAACTAGTATAGTAAATACTTGAGTTCACATTTTGCAGTTTTGCATAGTCACAACACATCCTTTTGATTAAAGAAACCAAATAAAATAAACGGCTAAACTTAAAAAAGGTAATAATGCGTAATCCCATTTCGACAATTATGTTTTGCAAAATCAGTTGTAGTTGTAACTGTTAAAGTAAATTAAGGAAATATTTTAGTAGAAAACTGCTAAAAAATACTACAAAATGCTAGTAATAAACTAATTGTAGCTGTAGTTGCAGGTGAAAGCTTGTAGGGATAGCTTTCACAAAATTAACTGTAGTTGTAGCTGTAAAATGAAAATCTAATGAAAAAATTGTTTAGTAGTAGAGAGTAAAAAACACTGATTCAAGTAAAGTACAAAAGTACAAAAGGTTTGACTTTGAGACAATTACAAAAGAACTTCGTAATCCGATTTCCTAGATTTTAGATGAGTGTCAAGAGGTATCTTTTCTAGAAAAATGGGATATGATTTTATTGCATGAATAAAATCTCTATGTACATTTTTAAAATATTTTTTCATGGACGGATCTGTAACTCTGGACCACTAATCGATACAATAGTAACATAAATATTATGCACGGGCCAAAAACTATATATATATATATATATATATATATATATATATATATATATATATATATATATATATATATATATATATATATATATATATATATATATATATATAAGTGGATGCTCCTATACAAACCCCTTTTAAAATACAAATCGTACAAACTCCATCAGAATCGTTGAATTTAAAGATCAAAGGCCAAAATCTATTTTAAGAAATAAAAGAACACGCTGGTAATTAATTAAAAAGATAGGAATACAGTGGTCATTTTGTCGATTAAATGAGGGGCTTTTTTGTAATTTTGCACGTCTGAAACCCTAGGTATAAAAGATGATTTTTCTTCATTTGCCACAATTTTCCTCATCTTCACTCTCTCTCCTCACCTTCTTTCTCTCTCCTCACCGACACTCTTCCTCTCTCCTCTCTCCGGCTACTGTCCTCAGCGACTCTCCGGCGACTCTCCGGCTACTCTCCGGCGAACTCCTCTCTCTCTCTCCTTGCTGATCTCTCTCTCCTCGCCGCTCTCTCTCTCTCCTCGCCGATCTCTCTCTCTTCCCCGCTTTCTCTCTCCTCGCCGTTGTCTCTCTTTCTTCATCAATAGAGTTACGTGTGGCCGCACCCACCATTCCATAGCCGACGACCATAGATCGGAGGTTCCCGACCTCCAATATGTGGCCTTCGGCCATGGAACGATGGTTGCCGACCTTGGAACGACGTCTCCAACGATTTTGTTTATTTTTTTTTTGGCTTAAATTTGACCGGTGGTGGCGTCGCTGGGGTTGAGGTGGTTGTGGTGGCTGGTGCGGGAGTTTACCGGAGTGAGCCCGTGGCTAGGGTGGCGGCGTGGGTAGTGGAGGAGAAGAGAGGAGAGAGATTGGGTGAGAGAGAGTGGGGGACGTGTGCCATGTGGTTGCTGGCCGGCGGCGACCACTACGGTGGCTCGGTCATGGGTGGTCGGAGGTGGTTGGCTGGCGGACAGGCAATGGCTGGGTGGTGGTGGCGTGGTGGTTAGGGAGATACGAATAATGAATCTGTAATAATAATGCAATGAATTTGCAAAATTAATGGGAGGAGAGAGAATGAGGAGTTGCTTTGAGGTGCACTGGGGCGGTGGCGAGTGGCGACGGTGGTGGTGGGAGGGCGGCGGCGACCGTATTGGCAGTGGGACGGTGGCGGCGACAACAATGGTGGTGGTGGTGGTGGTGGTGCGAGACAGTGAATGTTAAGGGAGGAGTTTTTTTTTTTTTAATGAATTTACATGTATAATTTAATGAATCTCAGATTGTAGTTTGATGAATCTCTAATTAAATTTTAATGAATTTGTGTTTATAGTTTAATGAAGTTGTGCTTTGATTTTAATGATGAATTTGTAACTTTATGTTGATGAATTTGTAATTGTATGTTAATGAAGTTTTGCTTTACATTTAATGAATTTATAATTTATCATGACCATTAGATTAAACTAATCTAAGGGCTCCTATTAATTAAGGGGGGGTTTGTATACTAAGAGGGGTTTGTATGTGACCCTTCCCCTATATATATATATATATAGAATGGAGTTCAGGTGAGAAGACCAGCTACAGTGAGATGGTGAGAAGTTAATTTCGATCGTTAGATAACTTAGATCTGACGGACTAAATTACACGCGTGTTTTTTAGTGATTGGGCCCACTGCTTTTTCTCGCACTTTTTCTGCACCCAACAAAGTCTCTGACCAAGTGCCTAGTCGTTCGTTCATTTTTTATTTCTTTCTCTCTCCTCACCATCCCACCCCTTTCTCTCTCCTCATCACTTTGACGCACCGCCATTGAAAACAAGCTCTGAATCTCTGATGGTCCTCATGCAACTCCAGCAAGCCGGTATGGTTGACAATTTGAATGTTTCTTTCAAGCCTAGGGTTTGAGCTCGATTTTCGTTAATTTGATGCTCAATTTCGCCATTCTTTTTTCCTATTAGTTGACCCATTTAATGTTTATAATGGCAATATTTGATGCTTGCTCTTAATTTCATCTCTGTTTCATTGTATGTAAATTAATCTCTATATGATTCGATGTGTTTTATCTTGCACATTGATGTAGATTTTTTTGTGTACTGTAGACTTAATTGATGAAACACCCAAATTTGCATTCAATTGTTATATAGGGTTTCTGCTTTTATTGATTAATTTTACTAATAGAGTGTATGTTTCTTTCCATTCTATTTGGTTTATTATCCCTTTGTCTTGTGGCTAGCATTTAAAATGCAATTTGTTCTTGTTTTCAAAGTAATTATTATCATACTTGTTTGAATGCCTTTGATAATTTAAATGGACTAAATAATTGACTAGTATTTGCTTGTAGGTTCAAGGGAGAGATTTCATTGTAATATCTATGTAATTTCCTCAAGTTTTCACTTTTGTTTGTTTAAATTAGCTTCTTAATCAAGATTGACTGACCCCTGTATTTAGTACAAGTGACCTATGCACACATTCTTTTAAGGAGTGAATTTGTAGGTTATATTTGATGTCTAAGATCAGGAGTGAGAATGGACTAAATAGTTGACTAGTATTATCTTGTTGGTTTAAGAGATGTATATATATCACAGGTTCAGGTTATAACAATATGAGAAAAAAAAGAAAAGAAAAAAACGAGAGATAGCATGTTAAGCTATAAAGTGACCTATTATTAACAAAAAAGTGACCCTAGTTTAACTAAAAGTGAGCTTAGTTTAACTAAAAAGTGACCTTTGTAATATAGTGACCTCTGTTGTTAGTTTTAGAGATTGAATTGGGTTGCTTTGCTAAATATACTCCTGCTGTAAACTTTACTTTCTGTATAGTTTTGTAGCATAATGAAAAGCTTATTGATAAAGTGATCCCTTATAGAACTTGTAGTGATCCCTTATAGAACTTTACTGCCTGGGAGTTGTGTTCAAGTGAGATAATTTCGAAAGTTTGATGATGCTTACAATTAATTTGTTGTTTAAAAAAAAAAGTGACATTTGTAATAGTTGATTGAAGTGAGTTAATATGCTAAATAAACTTGTGTTGTGAACTATACTGCTTGAATTGTTTTAATTGCTAGCATAATGTAAAGCTTAGTATATTGATAAAGTGACCCCTTAGTGAGCTCTAAGTGACCTTTTCTTGGGCATAAATTGACCATGTAGCTGTTATTATTGTGCATTCTTTTCAATCTTCTAGTTTGGAGGGTGATATCTATGTAAGTGGTAGAACCTTAGATTTATGCTTCTTCAAGTAATTCCATATGAAGAATTGAAGTATCCTTTTGTTCAGTAAAAGTAACTCCTGATTTTGGTAGTTGTTGTTCTGATTTAGTTTCCACGAAAGTACACTATTACGGGTTTCCTTTCTTCTCTGCTTCTGCAGTCCTGTCTAACTTAAATATTATGGATAATGATTCATGTCGCCTCATATGACAGCCATAAATTGTCATATGTACACGTGTCATGAATCCATTAGCCTGATTAAACCCAAATCTCCATCTCCAGTCCCCACTACCGCTCTCTCTCCTAAATCACAAACCACCACCTCCATTAGCTCCACCGAGCTCCGTGCCGCGACCACCGTGCTCCGTGCCGCGACCACCGTGCTCCACGCCACCACCACCTCACAGACGACTCCACCGCCATCAAAACCCCACCTCACTCCCTCTCTCCTCTGATCTCCACCACCACCACCATCAAAACACCACCTCACTTCCTCTCTCCTCTGATCTCCACCACCACCACCCACATCTCTCTCCTCGACCAACTTCATTCACCACCAACAAAACCCCACCTTGCTTTCTCTTTCATCTGATCTGGTGGTTTCTTGGTGGTGGTGGCTGGTGATATGGGGGGTTATTGTTATGGTGGTGGTGGTGACATGGGGGTTATGAGGGTAGTAGTGGTGGCTGGGAGTTTTGGTGGCTTGGTGGTGGAACAAAGCATAGGACAGTGTTAAAAAAAAAAAACAAAAAAAAAAACAGAGCATATGACATAAATTGCCCGTCATATCATATGATGGGTATCAGCACCCAAATATTATATGTTCTGTAATGACGGAATGTCAGTTGCAATCATTTGTTGCCAAAGTGTCTGATGACAACGGTTTGGATGATTCTTGTCTTAACCCACATTCTTTTTGTTTTCTGAGTTTTGTGCAATCAAATTCAGATCTGTTTGAGCACAATGTTTTTGTTGCTGTTAACTTCATGGAAGCTATTTGTGAATGCCTTTCGGAGACTGCTGGGACTATTTGTGAATGCTATAGACAACTACTTGTCCTTTTTAATCTATTAGGTTAATGGTAGAGCATTTGTGCATTGCACAAAAGATGTGGGTTCAAATCTCATATAGACTTTTTGTTATCCTAATCACTACATTAGAAGTGACCCCTCTCCCTTTTTAGTGCTCAGCAATTAGTAATTTAGTTAGTGTATGTTATGAGTGACCCTGCACAGTCCTATGACTTATGAGTGACCCTACACAGTCCTATAAGTGACCCCTCCCTCCTTTAAAGTGACCCCTTAATCTTATTAAAGTTAACTTTAAAATTTTAGTTTGTTTATATTAGCATCGTCCTTACACCATCCTATAAGTGACCTTAAACTTGACTCTTTGTACTATTGGTCATTCATGGCCTTCTTTCTTGCTATTTCGAAGAAATATATACAATAAGTGACCCTACACAGTATTAAAAGTGACCCTACACAGTATTGAAAGTGACCCCCTAATCTTATTGAGGTTTACTTATAATTTTTAGTTTGTAAATATTGATACTTTCTTTTCTTTCACTATCCTATATGTCATCCCTCATACAACTACAAGTAATCCCAATTGTCAAATAGTAGCCTGTGTAGGATTCGAACCTACATTCATTTTGCAAAGCACATTGCTCTACCAATTGAGCTAATAGGCTTCCACGTCAATACAAATACGTACTAATGTATCTCAATCACAATGATATTAGTGTTTTATTCTTTACATCCTATATATATTCCCATCATGTTGCTAAAAATTCCAACCAATCAACAATTCAACAACATAGCATGTTGATACTAAGCATCTCAACAAAACAATGAAGCACCAACTTTTGAACAATTGAAACAAAAAAGCACAGCATGAATCACATAAACAAATGTCATTTGTACATGCTACTATGTACCTGAGACTGAAATTACATCAGTTTGACAACTTTGGTTTCATTAGCAAGAAAGAACCAACCCAAGCTAAGATCAACAAGTAGATAGGATTCAAACAGGTGTAAAGTAGGAAATATTTTAGCCACAAATATAGGCTTAAATTGTTGCCACCTTCTTGTAATACCCAGGGCATTTAAATTCATTGGAGTAAATAATCACTGACTTCCTTCATTGCATCAAATTTATCACTCACTGAATCAATGTATGAAAGAAACTAATTACGTATGTCAATTTCAATTATAAGAAACTAAAAATTAGAAGTATTTATAAGCAAAACATAAGAATCGGTCACTTTAAAAAGAGTGAGGAGTCACTTATAGTATTGTGGAGGGTCACTTATAGTATTGTGGAGGGTCACTTATAGAGTAAACTAGATCAATAACTGCATCAATATTTGTTGAGCAGCAAGGTGGGTGTATCTTGCATTAGTATTTGTTGAGCATGTCATAGTCATACACACCAAAAATTCATAATCCCTTGCAAAAGGGATTAAATTACAATATACATGCATGAAAAACAAAGGTTACTTTAAAAAGTATCTTAATTTCTGTTTAAAGTGACCATAAACAGTGAATACTCATACAAGTGATCCTAAATACTCATACAAGTGACCCTAAATTCTTGACAATCTATAATCAAATTCACAGGTTATTTTTCCTGCTGTTAGTTGCTTGTTTATGTTGATGTCAAATGCTCTACTGCTACTCCACCAGACTTCCAACAAATGATGGCAAGTGACCCCCTCCATTCTATGAAGTTACCCATTTCATAACATAAAGTGACCCCTTCATTCTATGAAGTTACCCATTTCATAACATAAAGTGACCCTCTCCATTCTATGAAGTTACCCATTTCATAACATAAAGTGACCCCCTCCATTCTATGAAGTTACTCATTTCATAACAAATATAGACGGGGAGGAAAATGGGAGCTAAACGCTGAAATCATAACAAATCCTATCAAAAATGAAAGAAAACAAATTAGAAAGAGACCCGTTGTACAATCAAAAGTGACCTCTTGTACAACCCAAAATTACCCATTCAAAAACACTGAGTAGTGACAAATTGACAATCAACAACTTATAAGTTACCCTAAATACTTCTACAAGTGACCCTAAATACTCAAACAAGTGACCCTAAATTCTGGACGATCTATTTTTAATTTGCGGATTCCGTTACTAAAATCAAGAAGATTGTCAAGAAAACAATAAAATTTACCAAATCAATGAAAATTAAACGATTTCGCATAGTATACAAAACATATTAATCTCTTTTGCATGTGCTTTGATTCTCAAATCAAAAAATAAATTTTGAAACCCTAGAACAACCAATTAAAGAATACACTCACCTTTTTGTTGTTTTGGCCATGTTGGACGACGCTCCGAAATACTCGCTTCGGAAGGGCCATGTAAGACCTTCTTAACCGCTCAGAATGAAGCTCGTTCATGTGTCTTCAATGGTGATTCTTAGGTGAAACATGAAGTTGGGTGGAAAGATAGAGGAGAAGAGGACAAGAGGAGAGAGAAATTCTATCAGACGGTAAGTTCATTCAGCCAATTGTCGTAGGCTCGTAGCAGCGTGTAGTTACATATATATGAATGTTGCGAAAATTACATTTGTGCCATTAATGAGTTAATGACACGCGTTTCTTGTAGATCGTTAGATCAACTAGTTTAGACGGTCAGGATGACTTCTCCCCATCTCACCGTAGCCTCCCTTCTCACCAGATCCCTACTCTCTCTCTATATATATTTTAAAGATCAAAGGCCCAAATCTATTTTGGGAAAATTTGGGACACGCTGGGAATTAATTAAAAAGGTAGGGACACGCTAGTCATTTTCCATCTTAAGTGAGGGGTAATCTCGTATTTGCGCGCGTTTTTTCTTATTTTCCTTTATTTCTCTCTCCTCACTCTCTCTCATCCGGACTTCCACTGGCGTTGGGCCACCGCCGATGATAAACAACTGAGTTTAAAATCGATGGCCGACGACTGAGTTCGCCATCGACGACGAGATCGGCTATGGACAGGGCGGGGTTGAGAGCTGGGGCGGCTGTGGGAGTGGATGAGAGAGAGAGGGAAAGGGTTAAGGTTTAGGTGAGAGTGAGAGGGGGTGGGTGAGGTGGTGGGCTGCTGGGTGAGGGGAGATCGTGGTGCGGGGTTTATCCCGGTGATGTCGCCAGCGAGTGATGGCTAGGGCGGTGGCAGTGTAGGCGGTGGAGGAGAGGAGAGGAGAGGGGAGAGATTGTGTGAGAGAGATTGGTGAGAGAGATTGGGGCAGGGAGGGTTCGTGGGTGGTGTTGGGTGGCGGTGTCTGGGAGGCGGTGGCTGTGAGGCGGTGGCTGGGCGGTGGTGGCTGGGCGGCGGTGAAGGTGTGGTGGTTGGGGAGGGGAGGAGAGAGAGAGGTGGTGGTTTTTTTTTTTTTTAATTTATGTTTATATTTTAGTACTTTACATTAATAGTTTAATGAATTTGTAATTATAATTAAATGAATCTCTAATTATACTTTAATGAATCTGTAATAATAGTTTAATGAATTTGTATGATTATGTCAATGAAGCTATGCTTCAACATCAATGAATTTAAAATTGATTCTAGTTTGTATTTTAAGGGAGGGTTTGTATACTAAGGGAGATTTGTATGTGATCCTTCTCCTATATATATATATATATATATATATATATATATATATATATATATATATATATATATATATATATATATAATCATATAGATGGTGCACAAACAAGTGCAGTGTAACTGTACTTTGGTTCAATTTACACTGCACTGGGTTCACTGTACACTACACTTTGGTTCAATTTACACTGCACTGGGTTCACTTTACACTGCACTTTGGTTCATTTACTGTAATTTGATTCTATAGCTTGACAAAGGCTACTTTCCAAGGGAAAACTTGGTGTAGTTCAATGGTTTTCGTGACTTGAGCATTTTTTGTTGAAGACCATCTCTGTAAAAATAATGTTTGATAAATTTAAAGACTTCAGCTTGCCCAGTGAAAGAAATATCAGTTCATACACTGTGAAAATAAAGACAAAAGACCAATGCAATAGACTTTCCCAATAACCTCATACAAATGTTTTACTTCTGATTATGATAGAATACATCATTTCTTTACCTAACAGATCAAAAAGTACATTGGTGAGTCTTGGTCTAATCTCCATGTTCATATTCAATCTAATCCTCCATGTTATTCTCCATGTTCTTCTTCAAAATATATAAATGTTATTCTCAATATCATAGCAACAAAACGTTGATTCCTTTTTTAATAGGATGATGCTCCTTCCTACTTGCGGATGTCATCGAGGTCAAATGCTTGAGAATACGTGCGAGGTAGCAATCATGCTGGTACACGTCCAACCATCATATGGGTTTTCCAACACTTGGTTGTCTAACAATGTGTATTGCAATATATCATCACCTTTGTGCTCTTGGAAAATCAGATTTGGGCATCCTCTTATGGGTGTTAGGTAGTAATTTTCATTGATATCATACAAGCAGCCAACCAGCTCATCAAATTGAATAGCTCAAAATTCAAAATCAAAAGAAGCTAAAAAATACAGTGGATGAAAGGCCTTGATGGACCCAATATATCACTCCACTAAGACAAAAACTTCCATATTCAGGTGAGCCTTGCCGGAGGGAAGTTGGAATAAGACTACTATCTATTGGTTTCCACAATTTTGATCCAACTGTGAAAATCTCATACACGCTACATAATTTTTAGTGCATGACATTGTCTTGATTACCACTGATGCACCTTATAACTTTGTACTCCTTTATCCCCTGATCAAAACTCAAAGAGCACCATTGTAGTTTCTCCGCAAAAACCTGAAGGAAGACATAAAGACTCATCTCTTTTTGTAGGGATAACCAAAAATTCGTTGATTCTAGCACTAAACAACAAGATAGGTGATTTTAACTTCGAGGAATAAAACAGACAAATTAGGTCATTGCAATCGTTAGATTTTTGCACATAGTAATAGGGGAGACCAACATCCTCGATCACAATTGGTAAGGGAAGACAAATACCTTTTATTTTTTGTAAACCGAGGTTGGAGATTTCGATGAGATGTCGCCAACAAATGTATGGGTAGGATTCAACAAAAGCGTCACATGATGCTGAATGAATGTGGCATAAGAAAAAAACAGTGGTGGTGAAAGAATGATACCGAAGCTGGCAAACACAGTTGAATATAGCTAGAAATTTGCTTGGAAGCCATGACATAATTTCTAAGTGCGTGTGTTTCTGGGAGTTCTGGAGTAGATGGAGCATTTACCATATTATATCCCTCAGCACCCATATTCGTTTCGTACCTTAGCTTGCTCCTCATTGTTAGGACCCGTTGGTTGTGGCTTTATAATACTTTTACATAGAATTTGAAGGGACAAAATTTAAAGAGATGAAATTTGAAGTGATGTACGTTGACTACCTAGTAACTAATTAGGGGATCAGATATCTAGGAAGCTTTTATTCTCCCAATCATCCCATGCATGTTTATTCAATTTATTCAAAAATTACTAATTATCCACTCAGACTCTATTACCCTTCGCAAATATGTGATAAAAATAATATAAAAAAATCCTTCCCCATGTGTGATAAAGATAAGGTAAAAAATCCCTTCCCCATGTATGTTTATTATATTTCCTACGCTTTATCTAACCTATGCACCAAGTGCATATGATTATTTAGGGTTTTAAAATTCTTGATTTTTTTTAGTGTAAATCTTGATTATTTAGGGTTCACCCTTTTTCTGTAAGGTTCTATGGAGAAGTTACTCATGGACGGAGGTGGATGACTAAGGAGGTGAAAAGGGACGGTTGCCAGAGGATTAGTGGTGAATTGGTGATGGCGGCATATGTAATTTTCTTTTTGTTTACTTTTTTTTTTGGAAAGTGTACAAAGAAAATTATGTAATTTAGAAATAAGTTTTTATTTTTTTTAATTTTAGGGTAAGTTTTAAGATTTTCAATGGAACTAGATTTTATGAATAATTTTATGAATATATTAATAATATAATGCTTAAAATATTTGAAGTGAAAATTATTAATATTATTAATAACATACATGTTATTTTATATATGCAAAGATTTATATCCATAGGACGCATGCGTATTCTTGAATATGATATTTTCATATCACCTCCATTTTTTATGAGATTGGACTAAATTTAGATAGAGAATAAAAAACAGTATCTACACTTAATTCTAATAAGTAATTCAATTAATGAATAAACTCATTCTGCATTAACGATATATGTGCACTAAAAGTTGATATTTCATACTCGTTTTATACCGCGCAACTAAAACTATATGACAAAGTTATGCACATGTGGCGTCTACGTGTCATCTTCACACGCACGAACATTCTCTCTTATATGACGTCCTACATGTCATCACCGCACGAAAATGACCCAACTTTTATAGGATACATATATATATATTGAAGAAATTTGGCCAAACACCTCCTAAGAGGAACGGAGTTTCACTTCCAAATGAAAAGGGTATTCTTGGACGTGCTGCAACAAAAATTGTTTGCGTTTAGTAATTTAGGATTTACTTTAAGCAATTCTGGTTATTTTGCCAAATACGACAGAAAAACTTGTATCAGATGGGATCGAATTGCACTTTTATGTACCTTTCATTAACAACTTACTGGAGGAGCACTAGCTATCGACGTAAAATGCATCTTTATTCAGAGAGTTGCAGTATCAAGTGAAGAGAGTTGCAAGTAACTACGTAAGTGCATATAATGGAAAGTGCAGTACTGAATATAAAATTGTATAGAGGTGAACCTTTCGGATACAGCTTATGCACCTTTGTTCACTGTCCAATACACTTGTAATGTTCTACAACACATTTAAAATGTTAATGAAACGTGCGTAAAATTCCATTAAGAAGTTAACGTAACATACAAGTGAAGGGCACCTCAATTTATGGATCTTCCGTAAGGTGCTGGAAGTCTGGAACAAAGGTGATTGTTAAACAAAAATAAGGTCATTATGGAGTATAATTTAGGTGATTGTTAAACAATAATAAGGTCATTATGGAGTATAATTTAGCACACAAAAAAAGAACAGCAGGTCATTTTAGACGATCAATTTTCGATTCAGCATTCAGGTAGTCAGAACTCTGAAGTTCACGGGAAACTACCCAATAACGGATCTACATATGAAGTAAGGAGTTTTTAATTCTAAAACTTTCTAAGTTGCTATCCTTAGAGCTGGAATGAAGACTTCTTTACGGGTAAAACTTGCTACAGTTAACCATCTCAGCAAAAGGTACTAGTGAGTGGTGACTTGTGATTTATAGGACAATGAAATTAGGAGTGTTTCCCATGAATACTTATTTGTTACTTTCAAGCATGGCCCCCGCTATTCAATGTCTCTTGTGCTTGCTCATGGGAAAATGAAACTCACCAATTTGGCTCCATGCCAACTATTAGCTAGATCTACATTAGCATTAACATCAACATCAACATTGCCTAGCGCCTTCAAAGAGGCTCCCGCCTAGGCAGGGTAGGGGGGTCGGTTGTACACAACCTTACCCCTGGAGGCTCACAGAGGTTGTTTCCTTTTGACCCGAGATCCGAAGTGCGACGACCATCGGCAGCTTCACAATAAATAAGAAGTGCCGACAGCTTTATGAGCCATTTTGCTTTAGTCCATTACATTCCGATGCCAAAAAGTAGAGAACTTTTGGCTCCACTCGAAATTGTGGACATAATGATAGATCTGACACATCAAAAAAAAGGGAGCTAGATCTGATACAAAATGAAAATTTGGACTCTCAAATTCGTAATCTTGGTAAAATTTTGGTTTCTATCACATACAGTCACTGTCTTTTCTGCTTGAATCATTAAGGCTTATTTTGGGTATAAATGGCTCACTAAACCAGGATTACATGATTCATACAAAGCATGAAGGGAGAGAGTAGACATTGTAGGCACCTTTTTGGAAGCGTACTCCAATATGTAGACCTCAAAGGCTTCAAGCCTTAGACATGACCGAAAACGAGCAAACAAGTTTCTATCACTATCCTGGACTTTGACAAGCTTTGGACTACTGAACTTAATAGCTAGAACAGACTTAATCTGACTAACAGTTTCTCCAACATCCCATCTCTGACTTGTGAAAATGTATCCAACTCTAGCAAGCCAGAGGAAGTAGACAACTGCAGAACAAACTAGATAGTATATTTGCCTTCGATGCTTTGTTCCTCTCTTCCAGCTTAAGCAATGGGGCCAATGCTGATATTGCATAGGCCATGGGCAGAGGTTCAGCCAATCACAAGTTCTTGCAGTTCCTTCCACACATATAGAACTTGTGTATTATGCCATGTAGCAATAGGGAGATGACAATGCGTCATAATAAGCCCTTGTGAGCAGCTTCCCATGGACCACCAGCCATAAGAAAATTGCATGCTTCAGTATAGTAAATCTCCCCCAAACTAAATCTGCATATCTGAAACAAGATTGATCCCCAAGTGAGTGCCTTATATCACCTGTTAATGGTAACTCCCCATGATTGTTCACAGGCCAGTCAGATAAGTGCAACTTCAGCTGGTATATTGTGGGCATACAAGTCCAACTTCAGTACATTGTGGGCATACAAGCCCAACTTCAGCTGGTATAAAAGACCCCCTGTTTCTCCTCTCAACTTCAGTACTTTTCTCCAGTACCAGCTGACATCAGCTGGTATATTCTGGGCATACAAGTCCTTGTCCACCTGCTCCAATGTTGCCTAAGGACCTTTTAAATTTTGTTTAAGGTCTTTTTTCTTCTGTTGTGGGTGATGCTTGACGGTACATTCTCTGATTTAAACAACTGCATGGCTTGACCACTGGAAGATTATGACGAAGCCTTTCTCGGAGTACTGAGTGATGTTAGTTTTTTGTTAGACAAAGAGAAAGGATGTATTAATCAAGTGTCAAAAAGTACAGAAAGGAGGACAAGTTGTCCTCAATTAAGAGCCTAGTTACAAATTAATCCAACCCAGTTATGCTGTGATTCTTTCAGGCCATATAGCATGAAGAAATTCAACTAGAAGCATTTTCCTACAAGCCTGACTAGTGTGACTGAGCAACAAAGACAGTCTAGATTAGGAAAAGTCAAATGAACCTTGGAAGCGAGAATTAAAAGTATATCGATAATTAAGAAAACTTATTTTTATCGAGGTTTGATCTGCTCCAAAGCAAAAAAAGAAAAAAAGATAGCTTCTCCTAGACGTTGCACCTTGGCTAGTTCTACTGCCTTTACTTCTTCATGGCTTTGTTTCTATTGTTTTCCTTTGCTTGCTTCTCTAATTTTCCTTTCTTGTGAAGCTCCCCTTCTGATCCGCATGTATCTTTCTTGTCATTCTCCCCTCCTTCTTCGCTTCCTAGGTATCGATATACCTCTTGTCCCGTGAGCCTTACCCATTGAGTTGCTATTCTTTTAGAACGCCGAGGTTCGACTGCAATGGCAGTGGCGGTGCCGGTCTTCACAGGGTTCAGCATCTTTGAGGTGCCTACTTCTGCTGCATCTTGTGGGTGTCCGGTACTACCCTTGGAGGTGGTTTCCTTCTTTGATTTTCTCTCTTCTTGCATCTTGTAGATGTCCAGTACTACTCCTCTTCCCTCTTCATCCCCAGGATGCTTCTGCTTGTTCGAGGTGGTAGTTGTTGATGACGATCCTAATCATTCAGTTAATTACTATTTTTCAAAAACGCTATCCTCGAAAACCTAAATCTACATACAAGTGAGAATCAGTGAAGTGACCAAGTAGAACATACTAGTCAATCTCATGGTGACAAACTCATCAACAAGAGAAGTTGGTAAAGACTAAGTCAAAGTTGGTTCAGAAGCAGTTAGTATGGTCTTCTTCTTTGATGTGCTCTCATCCTGGTCTGGTCTTCTTTTTCCTGCATCTTGTACGTGTCTGTGTCAATTTATACTCATCTTCCCTTTTCATCCCCGGGATGCTTCTTCTTGTTGGAGGTGGTAGCTATTGATGACTCTTCCTGGTCTTCTTCTTCCTGCATCTTGAAGGTGTCCGTGTCCAGCGTAAACTGGTACTACTCCTCTTCCCTCTTCATCCCCATGATGCTTCTGCTTGTTGGAGGTGGTAGTTGTCGATGACATTGATGACGATCCTAATCATTCAGTTAGTTGTTATATTTTAAAAACATTATCCTCGAAAACCTAAATATACATACAAGTGAGAATCAATGAAGTGACCAAGCAGAACATACCAGTCAATGTCATGGAGACGAACTCATCAACAAGAGCAGTTGGTGAAGACTTGGCTTGTTCGGCTTGTTCATTTGGTCGTAAATTATTGCAAAACTTGCATACAATCTACACAATATGGAAAATAAAAATTCAGCAAACAATTAACTGAGAAGATAATGCAAAGAATATAAGCTATCTTGCAAGACTCCATCAGGTCTTCGGAGATTTGATAAATATGCAAAATACGATGTCTAATAATTATCACGGGGTAAGAGGATGTGGTGCAGAGCGAAAGAGTAAACGTGCAGCGAGCTAGCGCTGCATGTGCATTTACCAAAACAATGTGGCCTTGTTGTTCAATTGTTGACCACCTCTCCCTCTTTCACTAAGACATCAGATTTAACTAAGATAGCAAGGGGATGAGGTGAATTCTGTTCTTCCAAATCCTCTAAATAGTTTGCATCAAAAATATTCTTCCACACAATGATGGAGGAGAGGATATCGCATGGGCCCTGAAGTTCACGAGGTTTGTAACCACAAAAATTAAATCACCTCATCCCATCATGTTAACCCTCAACTTAAGGTGGCAAACACAAAGAGGTCAATCAGGTCAGATTACGGTGACAACCAAGCTGCTGATAGTCTAGCTAAGGAAGCTAGGAATGGTCATTAAATCTCCCTCCCCCCAATGCACATTATATTTTGAGATTCAAGAGAAGGCTATTAGTAGATCAACATCTAAAATTTTCTCAGTAATAAATGTCAAAAAAGAATTAGCTCAAAACACTTACTTCGCCTTTCTTCACTACAACGCCCCAGTTACTTTTTTTTGTGTGGTTTTAAACCTATTGAACCAGATGTCCGTTTCCTTCTAATCAGGAGTTGTTTTTGGCCCCAATCTACTGTTATTTATCCTATTATAAATGATAGCCTACAAGTTGACATTTCACGGTTAATGATCTACAGGCATAATAATGAAATTATATCCATGAAAACGATACAATCCTACCTCAAGAAGATATGGGCAGCAGGCATAGAAGGTTTTCTTCTCCTCTTCAGCATATGATTTTATTTTCTCCTTCAATCTACGATGAACTTCTTTCGCCCAATTATATTTTTCAAACATTGAGAAATCCTCCACAATTTTGAAACCGGCATTGACAAAAAGGCCAGTATCTTCGGGTAACAAGAAGAATCTCTTAATGAAGAAATAAAAAATTTTCTTATATTGTATTTCTTGTTCCTCTCCATTAATCTCCATATTCTCAAACACAGCCTACAACTCACTCCTTGTAACCTTGTTATCATCGTTTTTCTTAACACTTGTAACATCATTATATTTTGTAACAAGCTTTGTGACGAAATCTGGTTTCACCCTTATTATGATCTGCTGGAATTTCTCGCTCATCAGACCTAATGCCAAATATTCTTGCTACTTCTTCAACGCTAAAATTTATTTCTATAGCATCCACCATTATGGCATCTTTTTCTTTGTCATACAAGTTCATAAACGAATGCACGACAATAGTCGAATTTTTGGTTAGTCGCATTTGAAGCATTCTATAGAATTACGAGTTCTGAAAGTGATTTAGCTTCACACCTTTTGTCTACGACGATAAAAGTTACAGGCTAACTCTACATTCCACTGTTAGTGTAAATA
The DNA here is from genome assembly GCA_038025085.1 of Tetragonia tetragonoides. Taxonomy (NCBI): domain Eukaryota; kingdom Viridiplantae; phylum Streptophyta; class Magnoliopsida; order Caryophyllales; family Aizoaceae; genus Tetragonia; species Tetragonia tetragonoides. Next base: position 32,175,344 of record CM076151.1, on the reverse strand, counting down.
GTTGATTCTTTCCACCTCCAACGTCTGTCATTACTGCAGAGATATCAAAATAATCAGGCATGTAATGAGTTGGCTTGGATGAGGAAGTTCACCAAAATGAGCAAATAATCAGAAAACGCAATGCCATGTTGATGATTGCAAATTATTTCAATTTAACTAAATGAATAACCTGGATTTAAAGCAGATCCATACAGCCCAGTAAATGTCCCGTCGAGGGCGGGGTAAATCGACATTACCCCAGTGCATCAAAAGAGGCTCCGGCCTAGGCAGGGTAAAGACATAAGACTAACTGGTGTCTTTTTTTTTTTTTGGCACAAACCTATACTAAGTCTTTGTTAGAGATAGTTTTCTCTTTGATCTAGAATTAGACATACTGGTGTAGTGTACATAAGGAATTCCTTGGAGGCCCTTACTAGAAGCTTAAACCCAGAATGTTGTTCACTAGCTTCTTAGTTAATCGCAACACCGATTATGAAAAAAATAGACAAAAACTCCTGTAACACCTCCAACTTTACAGTGAAAATAAAGACAAAAGACCAGTGCAATAAAATTTCCCAATAACCTCATATAGATGTTTTACTTCTTATTATGATAGAATACATCCTTTCTTTACTCAACAGATGAAAAGCTACATTGGTGAGTCTTGGTCTAATCTCCATGTTCTTCTTCAATCTAATCTCCATGTTCTTCTCCATGTTCTTCTTCAAAATATATAAATGTTTCTCAATATCATAGAAAAAAAACATTAATTCCTTTTTTAATATGATGATGCTCCTTCTTACTTGCGGAAGCCATCGAGGCCAAATGCTTGAGAATACGTGCGAGGTAGCAATCCTGCTGGTACACGTCTAGCCATCATATGGGTTTTCCAACACTTAGTTCTATAACAATGTGTATTGCAATATCTCATAACATGTGTGCTCTTGGAAAAACAGCTTTGGGCATCCTCTTATGGGTGTTAGGTAGTAATTGTCATTGATAACGTACAAGCAGCCAACCAGCTCATCAAATTAAATAGCTCAAAATTTCTCAAAATCAAAAGAAGCTAAAAAATACAGTGGATGAAAGGCCTTGATGGACCCAATATATCAGTCGACTACGACAAAAACTTCCATATTCATGTGAGCCTTAGCGTAGGAAAGTTGGAACAAGTCTACTATCTATTGGTTTCAACAATTTCGATCCAACTGTTAAAATCTCATAAACGCTACACATTTTTTGCTACATGACATTGTCTTGATTACCACTAATGCACCTTATAACGTTGTACTCCTTTATCACCTGATCAAAACTCAAAATGCACCATTGTAGTTTCTCCGAAAAAACCCGAAGGAAGACATAAAGGCTCATCTCTTTTTGTAGGGATAACCAAAAATTCCTTGATTCTAGCACTAAACTAGGTGATTTTGACTTCGAGGAATCAAACAGACAGATTAGGTCATTGCAATCGTTGGATTTTTGTACATAGTAACAGGGGAGCCCAACATCCTCAATCACAATTGGTAAGAAAAGACAAATACCTTTTATTTTTTGTAAACTGATGTTGGAGATTTTTCGATGAGATGTCGCCAACAAATGTATGGGTAGGATTCAACAAAAGCTTCACATTATAGTGAATGAATGTGGCGTAAGAAAAAAGCAGTGGTGGTGAAAGAATGATACCAAAGCTGGCAAACACAGTTGAATATAGCTAGAGATTTGTTTGGAAGCCATAACATAATTTCTAAGTGCATGACTTCTGGGAGTTCTGGAGTAGACGGAACTTTCACCATATTATATCCCTCACCCATTTTCTTTTCATATCTTAGCTTGCTCCTTATTGTTAGGACCCAGCGTGTCTAGTACTACTCCTCTGCCCTCTTCATCCGCAGGAAGCTTCTGCTTGTTGGAGGTGGTAGTTGTCGATGACATTGATGACGATCCTAATCATTCAGTTAATTGTTAACTTTTAAAAACATTATTCTCGAAAACCTAAATTTACATACAAGTGAGAATCAGTGGAGTGATCAAGCAGAACATACCAGTCAATGTCATGGAGACGAACTCATCAACAAGAGCAGTTGGTGAAGACTCGGCTTGTTCGGCTTGTTGATTTGGTGGTACACTATTGCAAAACTTGCATTCAATCTACACAATATGGAAAATCAAAATTCAGCAAACAATTAACTGAGAAGATAATGCAAAGAATGTAAGCTATCTTGCAAGACTCCATCTGGTCTTCGAATAATTATCACGGGGCAAGAGGATGTGGTGCAGAGCAAAAGAGTGAAAGTGCAGCGAGCTAGCGTTGCATGTGCATTTACCAAAACAATGTGGCATTGTCGTTCAATTGTTGACCACCTCTCCCTCCTCCACTAAGACATCAGATTTAACTAAGATAGCAAGGGGATGAGGTGAATTCCGTTCTTCCAAATCCCCTAAACAGTTTCCACCAAAAAAATTCTTCCACACAATGATGGAGGAGAGGATATCGCATGGTCCCTGAAGTAGACGAGGTTTGTAACCACAAAAATTAAATCACCTCATCTCATCCTGTTGACCCTTGGCAAACACAAAGAGGTCAATCAGGTCAGATTACGGTGGCAACCAAGCTGCTGATAGTCTAGCTAAGGAAGCTAGGAATGGTCATTAAATCCCCCTCCCCCCGATGCACATTATATTTTGAGATTCAGGAGAAGGCTATTAGTAGATCAACATCAAAATGTTTCTCAGTAATAAATGTCAAAAAAGAACTAGCTTAAAACACTTACTTCGCCTTTCTTCACTACAACGCTCCAGTTACTTTTTCTTTGTGCGATTTTAAACCTATTGAACCAGATGTCCGTTTCCTTCCAATCAGGAATTGTTTTTGGCCCCAATCTACTGTTATTTATCCTACTATAAATGATCGCCTACAATTTGACATTTCACGGTTAATGATCTACAAGCATAATAATGAAATTATATCCATGAAAACGATACAATCCTACCTCAAGAAGATATGGGCAGCAGGCGTAGAAGGTTTTCTTCTCCCCTTCAGCATATGATCTTATTTTTTTCCTTCAATCTATGATGAACTTCTTTCGCCCAATTATATCTTTCAAACATTGAGAAATCCTCCACAATTTTGAAAGCGGTATTGACAGAAAGGTCAGTATCTTCGGGTAACAAGAAGAATCTCTTAATGAAGAAATAAAAAAATTTCTTAAATTGTATTTCTTGTTCCTCTCCATTAATCTCCATATTCTCCAACACAGCCTAGAATTCACTCCTTGTAACCTTGTTATCATCGTCTTTCTTAACACTTGTAACATCATTATATTTTGCAACAAGCTTTCTGACGGAATCTGGGATTTGACCCTCATTATGATATGCTAGGATTTCTCGTTCATCAGACCTAATGCCAAATATTATTGTCGCTTCTTCCACGCAAAAATTTATCTCTATCTCATCCACCACTATGACATGTTTTTCTTTGTCATAAATGTTCATAAACGAATGCACGACAGTAGTCGAATTTTTTGTTAGTCGCATTTGAAGCATTCTATAGAATTGCGAGTTCTGAATGAGACTTAGCTTCACACCTCTTGTCTACGACGATAAAAGTTACAGGCTAACTCTACATTCCACTACTAGCGTAAATGGTTGATTCTTTACACCTCCAACGTTTGTCATTACTGCAGAGATATCAAAACAGTCAGGCAGGCAGTGAGTTGGCTTGGATGAGGAAGTTGACCAAAATGAGCAAACAATCAGAAAACGCAATGCCATGTTGATGATTGCAAATTATTTCAATTTAACTAAATGAATGACCTGGATTTAAAGCAGATCCATACAGCCCAGTAAATGTCCCGCCGAGGGCGGGGTACATCAACATTACCCGATTGCATAAAAAGAGGCTCCGGCCTAAGTAGGGTAAAGACATAAGACAAACTGGTGTCTTTTTTTTTTTTTGGGTACAAACCTATATTAAGTCTTTGTTAGAGATAGTTTTCTCTTTGATCTAGAATTAGACATACTGGTGTAGTGTACATAAGGAATTCTTTGGAGGCCCTTACTAGAAGCTTAAACCCAAAATGTTGTTCACTAGCTTCTTAGTTAGTTGCAACACCAATTATGAAAATAATAGACAAAAATTCCTGTGACACCTCCAACTTTACAGTGAAAATAAAGACAAAAGACCAGTGCAATAAAATTTTCCAATAACCTCATACAGATGTTTTACTTCTTATTATGATAGAATACATCATTTCTTTACTCAACAGATCAAAAGCTACATTGGTGAATCTTGGTCTAATCTCCATGTTCTTCTTCAATCTAATCTCCATGTTCTTCTTCATGTTCTTCATCAAAATATATAAATGTTATTCTCAATATCATAGCAACAAAACATTGATTCCTTTTTTAACATGATGATGCTCCTTCCTACTTGCGGATGCCATCGAGGCCAAATGCTTGAGAATACGTGCGAGGTAGCAATCCTGCTGGTACACGTCTAGCCATTATATGGGTTTTCCAACACTTAGTTGTCTAACAATGTGTATTGCAATATCTCATCACTTGTGTGCTCTTGGAAAAATATCTTTGGGCATCCTCTTATGGGTGTTAGGTAGTAATTGTCATTGATATCGTACAAGCAGCCAACCAGCTCATCAAATTGAATAGCTCAAAATTTCTCAAAATCAAAAGAAGCTAAAAAAACACAGTGGATGAAAGGCCTTGATCGACCCATTATATCAGTCGACTAAGACAAACACTTCCATATTCATGTGAGCCTTGGCGGAGGAAAGTTGGAACAAGACTACTATCTATTGGTTTCCACAATTTCGATTCAACTGTTAAAATCTCATAGACGATACACATTTTTTGGTACATCACATTGTCTTGATTACCACTGATGCACCTAATAACGTTGTACTCCTTTATCACCTGATCAAAACTCAAAATGCACCACTGTAGTTTCTCCGAACGAAAAAACCCGAAGGAAGACATAAAGGCTCATCTGTTTTTGTAGGGATAACCAAAAATTCCTTGATTCTAGCACTAAACAAGATAGGTGATTTTGACTTCGAGGAATCAAAAAGACAAATTAGGTCATTGCAATCGTTGGAGTTTTGCACATAGTAATAGGGGAGCCCAACATCCTCGATCACAATTGGTAAGAGAAGACAAATACCTTTTATTTTTTGTAAACTGATGTTGGAGATTTTGATGAGATGTCGCCAACAAATGTATGGGTAGGATTCAACAAAAGCGTCACATGCTGGTGAATGAATGTGGCGTAAGAAAAAAGCAGTGGTAGTGAAAGAATGATACCAAAGCTGGCAAACACATTTGAATATAGCTAGAGATTTGTTTGGAAGCCATAACATAATTGCTAAGTGCATGTCTTCTGGGATTTCTGGAGTAGAAGGAACTTTCACAATATTATATCCCTCACCCATATTCTTGTCATACCTTAACTTGCTCTTTATTGTTAGGACCCGTTGGTTGTGGCCTTATAAAACTTTTACATGGAATTTGAAGGGATGAAATTTAAAGGGATGGAATTTGAAGGGATGTACGTTGACTACCTAGTAAGTAGCTAGGGGATCAGATATCTAGGAAGCTTTTATTCTCCCAATCATCCCATGCATGCTTATTCAATTTATTTAAAATTTTTACTAATTATCCACTCAGACTCTATTACCCTTCCCCATGTGTGATAAAAATAATATTAAAAAACCCTTCCCCGTGTGTGATAGAAATAATATAAAATACCCTTCCCCATGTATGTTTATTATTTTTCCTACGCTTTATCTAACCTATGCACCAAGTGCATATGATTATTTAGGGTTTTTTAATTCTTGATTTTTTTTTTTTGTGTAAATCTCGATTAATTAGGGGTCACCTTTTTTTGTAAGGTTCTATGGAGAAGTTACTCATGGACGGAGGTGAAAAGGTAACTCCTCTTCCCTCGTCATCCCCAGGATGCTTCTACTTGTTGGAGGTGGTAGCTGTTGATGATGTTGATGACGATCCTAATCATTCAGTTAATTATTATTTTTTAAAAACACTATCGTCGAAAACCTGAATCTACATACAAGTGAGAATTAGTGAAGTGACCAAACAGAATATAGTAGTCAATCACATGGTGACAAACTCATCGACAAGAGCAGTTGGTGAAGACAAAGCCAAAGTTGGTTCAGAAGCAGTTGGTGTGGTCTTCTTCTTTGATGTGCTCTCATCCTGGTCTTCTTCATCCTGCATCTTGTAGTTGTCCGTGTCCATTTTTACTCCTCTTCCCTCTTCATCCCGAGGATACTTCTGCTTGTTGGAGGTGGTAGCTGTTGATGACTCTTCCTGGTCTTCTTCTTCCAGCATCTTGAAGGTGTCTGTGTCCAGCGTGTCCAGTACTACTCCTCTGCCCTCTTAATCCACAGGAATCTTATGCTTGTTGGAGGTGGTAGTTGTCCATGACATTGATGACGATCCTAATCATTCAGTTAATTGTTAACTTTTAAAAACATTATTCTCAAAAACCTAAATTTACATACAAGTGAGAATCAGTGGAGTGATCAAGCAGAACATACCAGTCAATGTCATGGAGACGAACTCATCAACAAGAGCAGTTGGTGAAGACTCGGCTTGTTCATGTGGTGGTACACTATTGCAAAACATGCATTCAATCTACCCAATATGGAAAATCAAAATTCAGCAAACAACTAACTGAGAAGATAATGCAAAGAATGTAAGCTATCTTGCAAGACTCCATCTGGTCTTCGGAGATTTGATAAATATGCAAAATACGATGTCTAATAATTATCACGGGGCAAGAGGATGTGGTGTAGAGAGAAAGAGTGAAAATGCAGCGAGCTAGCGTTGCATGTGCATTTACCAAAACAATGTGGTATTGTCGTTCAATTGTTGACCACCTCTCCCTCCACCACTAAGACATCAGATTTAACTAAGATAGCAAGGGGATGAGGTGAATTCTGTTCTTCCAAATCCCCTAAACAGTTTGCACAAAAAAAAAATCTTCCACACAATGATGGAGGAGAGGATATCACATGGGCCCTGAAGTTCACGTGGTTTGTAACCACAAAAATTAAATCACCTCATCCCATCCTGTTAACCCTCAACTTAAGGTGGCAAACACAAAGAGGTCAATCAGGTCAGATTACGGTGGGCAACCAAGCTGCTGATAGTCTAGCTAAGGAATGAAGCTAGGAATGGTCATTAAATCCCCCACCCCCCCAATGTACATTATATTTGGAGATTCAGGAGAAGGCTATTAGTAGATCAACATCCAAATGTTTCTCAGTAATAAATGTCAAAAAAGAAATAGCTCAAAACACTTACTTCACCTTTCTTCACTACAACGCTTCAGTTACTTTTTCTTTGTGTGGTTTTAAACCTATTGAACCAGATGTCCGTTTCCTTCCAATCAGGAATTGTTTTTGGCCGCAATCTACTGTTACTTATCCTACTATAAATGATCGCCTACAAGTTGACATTTCACGGTTAATGATCTACAGGCATAAGAATGAAATTATATCCTTGGAAACGATACAATCCTACCTCAAGACGATATGGGCAGCATGCATAGAAGATTTTCTTCTCCCCTTCAGCATATGATCTTATTTTCTCCTTCAATCTACGATGAACTTCTTTCGCCCAATTATATTTTTCAAACATTGATAAATCATTCACTATTTAGAAACCGACATTGACAGAACGACCAGTATATTCGAGTAACAAGAAGAATCTCTTAATGAAGAAATAAAAAATTTTCTTAAATTGTATTTCTTGTTCCCCACCATTAATCTCCATATTCTCCAACACAGCCTACAACTCACTCCTTGTAACCTTGTTATCATCGTCTTTCATAACAATTGTAACATCATTATATTTTGCAACAAGCTTTCTGACGAAATCTGGGATTTCACCCTGATTATGATCTGCTGGATTTCTCGTTCATCAGACCTAATGCCAAATATTCTTGCCACTTCTTCAACACAAAAATTTATCTCTATATCATCCACCACTATGACATCTTTTTCTTTGTCATACATGTTCATACACGAATGCATGACAATAGTCGATTTTTTGGTTGGTCGCATTTGAAGCATTCTATAGAATTGCGAGTTCTATATGAGATTTAGCTTCACACCTTTTGTCTACGACGGTAAAAGTTACAGGCTAACTCTACATTCCACCGTTAGCGTAAATGGTTGATTCTTTCCACCTCCAACGTCTGTCATTACTGCAGAGATATCAAAACAATCAGGCAGGCAATGAGTTTGCTTGGATGTGGAAGTTGACCAAAATGAGCAAACAATCAGAAAACACAATGCCATGTTGATGATTGCAAATTATTTCAATTTAAATAAATGAATGACCTGGATTTAAAGCAGATCCATACAGCCCAGTAAATGTCCCACCGAGGGCCGTGTACATCAAGATTACCCCAGTGCATCAAAAGAGGCTCCGGCCTAGGCAGGGTAAAGACATAAGATAAACTGGTGTCTTTTTTATTTTGGTACAAACCTATACTAAGTCTTTGTTAGAGATAGTTTTTTCTTTGATCTAGAATTAGACATACTAGTGTAGTGTACATAAGGAATTCCTTGGAGGCCGTTACTAGAAGCTTAAACCCAGAATGTTGTTCACTAGCTTCTTAGTTAATCGCAATACCGATTATGAAAAAAATAGACAAAAACTCCTGTGACACCTCCAACTTTACAGTGAAAATAAAGACAAAAGACGAGTGCAATAAAATTTCCCAATAACCTCATACAGATGTTTTACTACTTATTATGACAAAATACATCATTTCTTTACTCAACAGATGAAAAGCTACATTGGTGAGTCTTGGTCTAATCTCCATGTTCTTCTTCAATCTAATCTCCATGTTCTTCTTCAATCTAATTCTCCATGTTCTTGTCCATGTTCTTCTTCAAAATTTATAAATGTTATTCTCAATATCATAGAAACAAAACATTGATTGCTTTTTTAATATGACCAAATGCTTGAGAATACGTGCGAGGTAGCAATCCTGCTGGTACACGTCTAGCCATCATATGGGTTTTCCAACACTTAGTTCTCTAACAATGTGTATTGCAATATCTCATAACCTGTGTGCTCTTGGAAAAATAGCTTTAGGCATCCTCTTATGGGTATTAGGTAGTAATTGTCATTGATATCGTACAAGCAGCCAACCAGCTCATCAAATTAAATAGCTAAAAATTTCTCAAAATCAAAAGAAGCTCAAAAAACACATTGGATGAAAGGCCTTGATGAACCCAATATATCAGTCGACTAAGACAAAAACAACCATCATGTGAGCCTTGGCGGAGAAAAGTTGGAATAAGACTTCTATCTATTGGTTTCTACAATTTCGATCCAACTGTTAAAATCTCATAGAAGCTACACGTTTTTGGGTACATGACATTATCTTGATTACCACTGATGCACCTTAGAACGTTGTACTCAAAATGCACCATTGTAGTTTCTCCGGAAAAAATCGAAGGAAGACATAAAGGCTCATCTCTTTGTACGGATAACCAAAAATTCCTTGATTCTAGTACTAAACAAGATAGGTGATTTTGACTTCGAGGAATCAGACAGACAAATTAGGTCATTGCAATCGTTGGAGTTTTGCACATAGTAATATTGGAGCCCAACATCCTCGATCACAATTGGTAAGAGAAGACAAATACCTTTTATTTTTTATAAACTGATGTTGGAGATTTCGATGAGATGTCGCCAAAAAATGTATGGGTAGGATTTAATAAAAGCGTTACATACTGGTGAATGAATGTGACGTAAGAAAAAAGCAGTGGTGGTGAAAGAATGATACCAAAGCTGGCAAGCAAAGTTGAATATAGCTAGAGATTTGTTTGGAAGCCATAACATAATTTCTAAGTGCATGTCTTCTGGGAGTTCTGGAGTAGATGGAACTTTCACCATAATATATCTCTCACCCATATTCTTTTTATACCTTAGCTTGCTCCTTATTGTTAGGACACGTTGGTTGTGGCCTTATACAACTTTTACATGGAATTTAAAGGGATGGAATTTAACGGGATGGAATTTGAAGGGATGTATGTTGACTACCTAGTAACTAGCTAGGGGATCAGATATCTAGGAAGCTTTTATTCTCCCAATCATCCCATGCATGTTTATTCTATTTATTTAAAAAATTTACTAATTATCCACTCAGACTCTACTACCCTTCGCCATGTGTTATAAAAATAATATAAAAAAAAACCCTTCCCCATGTGTGATAGAAATAATATAAAAAAACCCTTCCCCATGTATGTTTATTATTTTTCCTACGCTTTATCTAACCTATGCACCAAGTGCATATGATTATTTAGGGTTTTACAACTCTTAATTTTTTTTGTGTAAATCTTGATTATTTAGGGGTCACCTTTTTTCTGTAAGGTTCTGTGGAGAAGTTACTCATGGAAGGAGGTGACTCATCTTCCCTCGTCATCCCCGGGATACTTCTACTTGTTGGAGATGGTAGCTGTTGATGATGTTGATGACGATCCTAATCATTCAATTAATTTTTATTTTTTAAAAACACTATCCTCAAAAACCTGAATCTACATACAAGTGAGAATCAGTGAAGTGACCAAGTAGAACATACTAGTCAATCTCATGGTGACAAACTCATCGACAAGAGCAGTTGATGAAGACTAAGCCAAAGTTGGTTCATAAGCAGTTGGTGTGGCCTTCTTCTTTGATGTGCTCTCATCCTGGTCTTCTTCTTCCTGCATCTTGTACGTGTCTGTGTCCATTTATACTCCTCTTCCCTCTTCATCTCGAGGATGCTTCTTCTTGTTGGAGGTGGTAGCTGTTGATGACTCTTCCTGGTCTTCTTCTTCCTGCATCTTGAAGGTGTCCGTATCCAGCGTGTCCAGTACTACTCCTCTGCCCTCTTCAACCGCAAGAAGCTTCTGCTTGTTGGAGGTGGTAGTTGTCGATGACATTGATGACGATCCTAATCATTCAGTTAATTGTTAACTTTTGAAAACATTATTCTCGAAAACCTAAATCTAAATACAAGCGAGAATCAGTGGAGTGATCAAGCAGAACATACCAATCAATGTCATGGAGACGAACTCATCAACAAGAGCAGTTGGTGAAGACTCGGCTTGTTCGGCTTCTTCATTTGGTGGTACACTATTGCAAAACTTGTATTCAATCTACACAATATGGAAAATCAAAATTCAGCAAACAATTAACTGAGAAGATAATGCAAGGAATGTAAGCTATCTTGTAAGACTCCAACTGGTCTTCGGAGATTTGATAAATATGCAAAATACGATGTCTAATAATTATCACGGGGCAAGAGGATGTGTTGCAGAGCGAAAGAGTGAAAGTACAGCGAGCTAGCGCTGCATGTGCATTTACCAAAACAATACGGCATTGTCGTTCAATTGTTGACCACCTCTCCCTCCTCAACTGAGACATCAGATTTAACTAAGATAGCAAGGGGATGAGGTGAATTCTGTTCTTCCAAATCCCCTAAACAGTTTGCACCAAAAAAATTCTTCCACACAATGATGGAGGAGAAAATATCGCATGGGCCCTGAAGTTCACGAGGTTTGTAACCACAAAAATTAAATCACCTCATCCCATCCTTTTGACCCTCAACTTAAGGTGGAAAACACAAAGAGGTCAATCAGGTCAGATTACGGTGGCAACCAAGCTGCTGATAGTCTAGCTAAGGAAGCTAGAAATGGTCATTAAATCCCCCTCCCCCCAAATGCACATTATATTTTGAGATTCAGGAGAAGGCTATTAGTAGATCAACATCCAAATATTTCTCAGTAATAAATGTCAAAAAAGAAATAGCTCAAAACACTTACTTCGCCTTTTTTCACTACAATGCTCCAGTTACTTTTTTTTGTGTGGTTTTGAACCTATTATACCAGATGTCCGTTTCCTTCCAATCAGGAATTGTTTTTGCCCGCATTCTACTGTTGTTTATCCTACTATAGATGATCGTCTACAAGTTGACATTTCACGGTTAATGATCTACAGGCATAATAATGAAATTATATCCATGAAAACGATATAATCCTACCTCAAGAGATATGGACAGCAGGCATAGAGGATTTTCTTCTCCCCTTCAACATATGATCTTATTTTCTCCTTCAATCTACGATGAACTTCTTTCGCCCAAATATATTTTTCAAACATTGAGAAATCCTCCACAATTTTGAAACCGGCATTGACAGAAAGGTCAGTATCTTCGGGTAACAGGAACAATCTTTTAATGAAGAAATACAAAATTTTCTTAAATTCTATTTCTTGTTCCTCTCCATTAATCTCTATATTCTCCAACACAGCCCACAACTCACTCCTTGTAACCTTGTTATCATCGTCTTTGTTAACACTTGTAACATCATTATATTTTGCAACAAGCTTTCTGACGAAATTTGGGATTTCACCCTCATTATGATCCGCTGGAATTTCTCGTTCATCAGACCCAATGCCAAATATTCTTGCCACTTCTACAAAGCAAAAATTTATCTCTATGTCATCCACCACTATGACATCTTTTTCTTTATCATACAATTTCATAAACGAATGCACAACAATAGTCGAATTTTTGGTTGGTCGCATTTGAAGAATTCTATAGAATTGGGAGTTCTGAATGAGATTTAGCTTCACACCTTCTGTATACAACGATAAAAGTTACAGTCTAACTCTACATTCCACTGTTAGCGTAAATAGTTGATTCTTTCCACCTCCAACGTCTGTCATTACTACAGAGATATCAAAATAATCAGGCATGTAATGAGTTGGCTTGGATGAGGAAGTTGACCAAAATGAGCAAATAATCAGAAAACGCAATGCCATGTTGATGATTGCAAATTATTTCAATTTAACTAAATGAATAACCTGGATTTAAAGCAGATCCATACAGCCCAGTAAATGTCCCGCCGAGGGCGGGGTACATCGACATTACCCCAGTGCATCAAAAGAGGCTCCGACCTAGGCAGGGTAAAGATATAAGACTAACTGGTGTCTTTTTTTTTTTTTTTGGCACAAACCTATACTAAGTCTTTGTTAGAGATAGTTTTCTCTTTGATCTAGAATTAGACATACTGGTGTAGTGTACATGAGGAATTCCTTGGAGGCCCTTACTAGAAGCTTAAACCCAGAATGTTGTTCACTAGCTTCTTAGTTAATCGCAACACCGATTATGAAAAAAATAGACAAAAGTTCCTGTGACACCTCCAACTTTACAGTGAAAATAAAGACAAAAGACCAGTGCAATAAAATTTCCCAATAACCTCATACAGATGGTTTACTTCTTATTATGATAGAATACATCATTTCTTTACTCAACAGATCAAAAGCTACGTTGGTGAGTCTTGGTCTAATCTCCATGTTCTTCTTCATTCTATTCTCCATGTTCTTCTTCAATCTAATTCTCCATGTTCTTCTCCATGTTCTTCTTTAAAATATATAAATATTATTCTCAATATCATAGCAACAAAACGTTGATTCGTTTTTTTAATATGAGGATGCTCCTTCCTACTTGCGGATGCCATCGAAGCCAAGTGCTTGAGAATATGTGCGAGGTAGCAATCCTGCTGGTACATGTCCTACCATCATATTGGTTTTCCAACACTTGGTTGTCTAACAATGTATATTCCAATATCTCATCATCTTTGTGCTCTTGGAAAAACAGATTTGGGCATCCTCCTATGGGTGTTAGGTAGTAATCGTCATTGACATAATACAAGCAGCCAACCAGCTCATCAAATTAAATAGCTCAAAATTTCTCAAAATCAAAAGAAGCTAAAAAAATCACAGTGGATGAAAGGCCTTGATGGACCCAATATATCACTCCACTAAGTCAAAAACTTCATATTCAGGTGAGCCTTGGCGGAGGAAAGTTGGAACAAGACTACTATCTATTGGTTTTCACAATTTCGATCCAACTGTTAAAATCTCATAGACGCTACACATTTTTTGGTACATGACAATGTCTTGATTACCAGTGATGCACCTTATAACTTTGAACTCCTTTATCACCTTATCAAAACTCAATATGCACCATTGTAGATTCTTCGAAAAAAACCGAAGGAAGACATAAAGGGTCATCTCCTTTTGTAGGGATAACCAACAATTCCTTGATTCTAGCACTAAACAAAGATAGGTGATTTTGACTTCAAGGAATCAAATAGACAAATTAGGTCATTGCAAACGTTGGAGTTTTGCACATAGTAATAGGGGAGCCCAACATCCTCGATCACAATTGGTAAGGGAAGACAAATACCTTTTATTTTTTGTAAACTGATGTTGGAGATTTCGATGAGATGTCGCCAACAAATGTATGTGTAGGATTCAACAAAAGCGTCACATTTTGGTGAATGAATGTGGCGTAAGAAAAAAGCAGTCATGATGAAAGAATAATACCAAAGCTGGCAGACACAGTTGAATATAGCTAGAGATTTGCTTGGAAGCCATGACATAATTTCTAAGTGCGTGTTTTCTGGGAGTTCTAGAGTAGATGGAACATTCACCATATTATATCCCTCACCCATATTCGATCTTTTCATACCTTAGCTTGCTCCTCATTGTTAGGACCCGTTGGTTGTGGCCTTATAATACTTTTACATGGAATTTGAAGGGATGGAATTTGAAGGGATGGAATTTGAAGGGATGGAATTTGACTACCTAGTAACTAGCTAGGGGATTAGACATCTAGGAAGCTTTTATTCTCCCAATCATCCCATGCATGTTTATTCAATTTATTTAAAATTTTTACTAATTATCCAGTCAGACTCTATTACCCTTTGCCATGTGTGATAAAAATAAAATAAAAAAACCCTTCCCCATGTGTGATAGAAATAATATAAAAAAACCCTTTCCCATGTATATGTATTATTTTTCCTACGCTTTATCTAACCTATGCACCAAGTGCATATGATTATTTAGGATTTTAAAATTCTTGATTTTTTTTTGTGTAGATCTTGATTATTTAGGGGTCACCTCTTTTCTGTAAGGTTCTATGGAGAAGTTACTCATGGCCGGAGGTGACTCCTCTTCCCTCTTCATCCACAGGATGTTTCTACTTGTTGGAAGTGGTAGCTGTTGATGATGTTCATGACGATCCAAAAACACTATCCTCGAAAACCTGAATCTGCATACAAGTGAGAATCAGTGAAGTGACCAAGCAGTTAATACTAGTCAATCTCATGGTGACAAACTCATCGACAAGAGCAGTTGGTGAAGACTAAGCCAAAGTTGGTTCAGAAGCAGTTGGTGTGGTCTTCTTCTTTGATGTGCTCTCATCCTGGTCTTCTTCTTCCTGCATCTTGTAGTTGTCCGTGTCCATTTTTACTCATCTTCCCTCTCCATCCCCAGGATGCTTCAGCTTGTTGGAGGTGGTAGCTGTTCGTGACTCTTTCTGGTCTTCTTGTTCCTGCATCTTGAAGGTGTCCGTGTCCAGCGTGTCCAGTGCTACTCCTCTGCCCTCTTCATCCCCAGGATGCTTCTTCTTGTTGGAGGTGGTAGTTGTCGATGACATTGATGACGATCCTAATCATTCAGTTAATTGTTAACTTTTAAAAACATTATTCTCGAAAACCTAAATTTACATAGAAGTGAGAATCAGTGGAGTGATCAAGCAGAACATACCAGTCAATGACATGGAGACGAACTCATCAACAAGAGCAGTTGTTGAAGACTCGGCTTGTTCGGCTTGTTCATTTGGTGGTACACTATTGCAAAACTTGCATTCAATGTGCACAATATGGAAAATCAGAATTCAGCAAACAATTAACTGAGAAGATAATGCAAAGAATATAAGATATCTTGCAATACTACATCTGGTCTTCGGAGATTTGATAAATATGCAAAATACGATGTCTAATAATTACCATGGGGCAAGAGGATGAGGTGTAGAGGGAAAGAGTGAAAGTGCAGCGAGCTAGCGCTGTATGTGCATTTACCAAAAGCAATGTGGCATTGTCGTTTAATTGTTGATCACCTCTCCCTCATCCACTAAGACATCAGATTTAACTAAAATAGCAAGGGGATGATGTGATTTCTATTCTTCCAAATCCCTCAAACAGTTTGCACCAAAAAAATTCTTCCACACAATGATGGAGGAGAGGATATCGCATGGGCCCTGAAGTTCACGAGGTTTGTAACCACAAAAATTAAATCACCTCATCCCATCCTGTTAACCCTCAACTTAAGGTGGCAAACACAAACAGATAATCAGGTCAGATTACGGTGGCAACCAAGCCGCTGATAGTCTAGCTAAGGAAGCTAGGAATGGTCATTAAATCCCCCCCCCCCAATGCACATTATATTTTGAGATTCAGGAGAATGCTATTACTAGATCAATATCCAAATGTTTCTCAGTAATAAAATGTCAAAAAAGAAATAGCTCAAAACACTTACTTCGCTTTTCTTCACTACAACGCTCCAGTTACTTTTTCTTTATATGGTTTTAAACCTATTGACCTTTGTATGGTTTTAAACCTATTGACCAAATGTCCATTTCCTTCCCATCGGGATTTGTTTTTGGCTTCAGTCTACTGTTATTTATCCTACTATAAATGATCGCCTACATCCATAATAATGAAATTATAATAATGGTTAATGATCTACATCCATAATAAAGAAATTATATCCATGAAAATGATACAATCCTACCTCAAGAAGATATGGACAGTAGGCATAGAAGGTTTTCTTCTCCCCTTCAGCATATGATCTTATTTTCTCCTTCAATCTACGATGAACTTCTTTCGGCCAAATATATTTTTCAAACATTGAGAAATCCTCCACAATTTTGACAACGGCATTGACAGAAAGACCAGTATCTTCGAGTGACAAGAAAAATCTCTTAATGAAGAAATACAAAACTTTTTAAAATTGTATTTCTTGTTCCTCTCCATTAATCTCCATATTCTCCAACACAGCCTACAACTCACTCCTTGTAACCTTGTTATCATCGTCTTTCTTCTCACTTGTAACATCATTATATTTTGCAACAAGCTTTCTGACAAAATCTGGTTTCACCCTCATTATGATCTGCTGGAATTTCTCGCTCATCAGACCTAATGCCAAATATTCTTGCTAGTTCTTCAACGCAAAAATGTATCTCTATGGCATCCACCACTATGGCATCTCTTTCTTTGTCATACAAGTTCATAAACGAATGCACGACAATAGTCGAATTTTTGGTTAGTCGCATTTGAAGCATTCTATAGAATCGCGAGTTCTGAATGAGATTTAGCTTCACACCTTTTGTCTATGACGATAAAAGTTACAGGCTAACTCTACATTCCACTGTTAGCGCAAATGGTTGATTCTTTCCTCCTCCAACGTCGTCTGTCATTACTGCAGAGATATCAAAACAATCAGGCAGGCAATGAGTTGGCTTGGATGAGGAAGTTCACCAAAATGAGCAAACAATCAGAAAACGCAATGCCATATTGATGATTGCAAATTATTTCAATTTAACTAAATGAATGACCTGGATTTAAAGAAGGTCCATACAACCAAGTAAATGTCCCTGCTGACGGCGGGGTACATCAATATTACCCCAGTGCATCGAAAGAGGCTCCCGCCTAGGCAGTATAAAGACATAAGACAAACTGGGGTCTTTTTTTTTTTTTTTTTTGGGTACAAACCTATAGTAAGTCTTTGTTAGAGCTAGTTTTCTCTTTGATCTAGAATTAGACATACTGTTGTAGTGTACATAAGGAATTGCTTGGAGGCCCTTACTAGAAGGTTAAACCCAAAATGTTGTTCACTAGCTTGTTAGTTAATCGCAACACCGATCATGAAAAAAATAGACAAAAACTCCTGTGACACCTCCAACATTACAGTGAAAATAAAGACAAAAGACCAGTGCAATAAAATTTCCCAATATCCTCATACATATTTTTTATTTCTTATTATGATAGAATACATCATTTCTTTATTCAACAGATCAAAAGCTATTGGTGACTCTTACTTTAATCTTCACGTTCTTCTTCAATGTAATCTCCATGTTCTTCTTCAATCTAACTCTCCATGTTCTTCTTATAAATATATAAATGTTCTTTTCAATATCATAGCAACAAAATGTTGAATCCTTTTTTTATATGATGATGCACTTTCCTACTTGTGGATGCCATCGAGGCCAAATGCTTGAGAATACGTGCGAGGTAGCAATCCTGCTGGTACACGTCCAACCATCATATGGGTTTTCAAACACCTGGTTGTCTAACAATGTGTGTTGCAATATCTGATCACCTTTGTGCTCCTGGAAAAACAGATTTGGACATCCTCTTATGGGTGTTAGGTATTAATTGTTATTGATATTATACAAGCAGCCAACCAGCTCATCAAATTGAATAGCTCAAAATTTATCAAAATCAAAAGAAACTAAAAAAAACACAGTGAATGAAAGGCTTTGATGGACCCAATATCTCACTCCACTAAGACAATAACTTCCACATTCAGGTGAGCTTTGGCGGAGGAAAGTTGGAACAAGACTACTATCTATTGGTTTCCACAATTTCAATCCAACTGTTAAAATCTCATAGACACTACACATTTTTTGGTACATGACATTGTCTTAATTACCACTGATGCACCTTATAACTTTGTACTCCTTTATCACCTGATCAAAACTCAAAGTGCACCACTGTAGTTTCTCCGAAAAAAACCGAAGGAAGACATAAAGGTTCATCTCTTTTTGTAGGAATAACCAAAAATTTCTTGATTCTAGCACTAAACAAGATAGGTGATTTTGACTTTGAGGAATCAAACAGACAAATTAGGTCATTGCCATAGTTGGAGTTTTGCACATAGTAATAGGGGAGCCCAAGATCCTCGATCACAATTGGTACGGGAAGACAAATACCTTTTTTTTTTTTGTAAACTGATGTTGGCGATTTCGATGAGATGTCGCCAACAAATGTATGGGTAGGATTCAACAAAAGCGTCACATGATTGTGAAATGAATGTGGCGTAAGAAAAAAGCGGTGGTGGTGAAAGAATGATACCAAAGCTGGCAAGCACAGTTGAATATAGCTAGAGATTTGCTTGGAAGCGATGACATAATTTCTAAGTGCATGTCTTCTGGGAGTTCTAAAGTAGATGGAACATTCACCATATTATATCCCTCACCCATATTCTTTTCATACCTTAGCTTGCTCCCCATTGTTAGGACCCGTTGGTTGTGCCCTAATAATACTTATACATGGAATTTGAAGGGATGGAATTTGAAGGGATGTACGTTGACTACTTAGTAACTAGCTAGGGGATCAGATATCTAGGAAGCTTTTATTCTCTCAATCATCCCATGCATGTTCATTCAATTTATTTAAAAAATTACTAATTATCCACTCAGACTCTATTACCCTTCGCCATGTGTGATAAAAAATAATTTAAAAAACCCTTCCCCATGTGTGATAGAAATAATATAAAAAAACCCTTCCCCATTTATGTTTATTATTTTTCCTACGCTTTATCTAACCTATGCACCAAGTGCATATGATTATTTAGGGTTTTACAATTCTTGATTTTTTTTAGTGTAAATCTTGATTATTTAGGGGTCATCTTTTTTCTATAAGATTCTATGGAGAAGTTACTCATGGACGGAAGTGATTCCTCTTCCCTCTTCATCCACAGGATACTTCTGCTTGTTGGAGGTGGTAGATGTTGATGATGTTGATGACGATCCTAATCATTCAGTTAATTATTACTTTTTTAAAAACACTATCCTCGAAAACCTGAATCTACATACAAGTGAGAATCAGTGAATGACCAGGCAAAACATACTAGTCAATCACATGGTGGTGAACTCATCAACAAGAGCAGTTGGTGAAGACTAAGCCAAAGTTGGTTTAGAAGTAGTTGGTGTGGTTTTCTTCTTTGATGTGCTCTCATCCTGGTCTTCTTCTTCCTGCATCTTGTAGGTGTCCGTGTCCATTTTATACTTCTCTTCCCTCTTCATCCCCAGGATGCTTCTGCTTGTTGGAGGCGGTAGCTATTGATGACTCTTCCTGGTCTTCTTCTTCCTGCATCTTGAAGGTGTCTATGTCCAGCGTGTCCAGTACTACTCCTCGGCCCTCTTTATCCCCAGGATGCTTCTGCTTGTTGGAGGTGGTAGTTGGCGATGACATTGATGACGATCCTAATCATTCAGTTAATTGTTACTCCCTCTGTCCCAGGTTTATCTTTACATTGGACTTTTTAAGGTCAAAGTTTGTGAACTTTGACCACTTATATGTGAAAAGTTACAAAGTTTTATAATGTTAAAATAGTATTGGTAGATTCATTTTAAATAGTATTTTCAAAATATCATCTTATTACAAGTTCTAAGACTATAAAATCATAAATATTCATGGTCAAAGTAGTGTCTTGGAGACCGTGAAAAGTCCAATGTAAAGATTAACTTGAGACGGAGGGAGTAACTTTGAAAAACATTATCCTCGAAAACCTGAATCTACATACAAGTGAGAATCAGTGAAGTGACCAAGCAGAACATATCAGTCAATGTCATGGAGACGAACTAATCAATAAGAGCAGTTGGTGAAGACTCGGCTTGTTCGGCTTGTTCATTTGGTGGTAAACTATTGCAAAACTTGCATTCAATCTACACAATATGAAAAATCAAAATTCAGCAAACAATTAACTGTGAAGATAATGCAAAGAATGTAAGCTATCTTTCAAGACTCCATCTGGTCTTCGGAGATTTGATAAATATGCAAAATACGATGTCTAATATTACCACGGGGCAAGAGGATGTGGTGCAGAGGGAAAGAGTGAAAGTGCAGCGAGCTAGCGCTGCATGTGCATTTACCAAAAGCAATATGGCATTGTCGTTCAATTGTTGACCACCTCTCCCTCCTCCACTAAGACATCAGATTTAACTAAGATAGCAAGGGGATGAGATCATTTCTGTAACACCCCCGAATTCGCAACGATTTTCAGGGAACTATCGACGTCGCTATCCACGACTAGACACCACTGAACCGTCACGGACCCAAGGGTTAGTTACTGCAACATTTATCGCTAAGGAGTAAATGCTAAGCAAAAAGAAAAACTGGGTATCAAAGGAAGCATCTAAACAAATTAAACATAAATATCAGAGTTGTCTATCTAGCGGTCTTAAGTCCATTATAGTTTTATTGCAACTTTGCCTTCAAGGGCACAAACAAAAATCCCATTTAATCCAAAGTAGCCAATAAAATCAATAGTTCTAAACAGACAACCCACATTCAACGTTCTGGAAACCGTCCTCACTCAGCTACACCTGCACTTTATTTTCCGTGATGGAAACAAGGTACAGAAGAAAAGAGAAGAAACAAAAGAAAACAAAAATCATATAAGCTGAATAAACGTCGTCCATACCCAGTAAAAAACTTTCGCAAATCTTACCTGAGTTTTAGAAGAATCATTGAAATTTATTTGCATGCACAAGTAGTCATACAATCAAGCACACACATACTCAATATTCAATTACATGCAATTCTTACATTAGTGATCATTCGAACATGATTAGAGAAATTAAGAGAGCGAATAGAACAGCGATTACCCATACTATTTATAGATAGATATAGACATGCCATGGACTTACTCTAGTGTATACTCAAACTACCTTTAACAGAATATTCGATATGTAGAGAATTAAACAATGGAGAATGATCTGTCCCGAACACACTACGAGGTGTCCATAAAAGTAACTTGGAAATCACCCATCCCTAGACTACATCAACTAGATAAGTCTCGATAGGCGACTACTTCTAGGGATCCATTAGGAGTCTTATTCTCATTTATAATTCAATTCACATACTTCCATTGATTGACCTAGTGGTACAACGAGACCACGACATACTACTTCATTTCATGCTCATGATAATGAATAATAATAACAACGATAATGACATAAAGGCATATTAACAATAGTCATGCTTCATATATGTCTAACGAAATTTCGGCAACACTTCGGCAGTTTCTCATGATATCCAGAAATTACACTTTCACAAATAACATCAAGATACAATAGTAGGTGCTCATTAACGAAACTTCATAAACTTGTCATACTCAATATAATTCATATTTACAGCGAAGAATATATTTTAAATTCTCACAATTAACGACGCTATAAATTAATCATGCTTCGCATATTAATTTCACAATAATAATCAATTAGCACATAACACATCAAAATAGTTTTGATGGGGCTTTGGAAAGATATAGGCACAATCGCTTACCTAACAAACGCTCACTACACAGTAAGTAAGTTGGCTAATCACAACCCGATCACGCTTGTCCGTTTGGTCCTAATTAGAAACAATTCCCGAGACATAATTAGTAAATACGAAAATATAACCAGTACTAAAACTGTAAACTAATATTTTTATTAAATTTCTTGATTTATTCCAATCAACCTAGGCTTTTGAAATTCCAGATTCGGACTTCAAACGAGTACAGAAAAATAAAAACAATTATTGCAAAATACTGAAAATACGAAATTAATTAAAACGAAAATACAAAATCCGAAACCATATCTTATTGTGCAAGTCTCGACCACGGTCACCCAAAAGGGGACCCATGGTCGGACCCATCAGCACCATCACCACCACCTGACCACCGTGGTCGGCGGTGGTGACTCGCCGGTGACCGGTGGCCAGGAGAGAGAAAGAGAGAGAGTGTGTGTTCGCG
Source organism: Tetragonia tetragonoides (assembly GCA_038025085.1). NCBI lineage: Eukaryota > Viridiplantae > Streptophyta > Magnoliopsida > Caryophyllales > Aizoaceae > Tetragonia > Tetragonia tetragonoides. The sequence goes on along the minus strand of CM076151.1, from coordinate 32,152,679 downwards.
AGGGAGAGAGAGAACAGGAGAGAGAGAGAGAGCGACTGAAGGAGAGAGAAGGGGAGGGGAGGCGACCGGTGGGTCAGCCTACGCCGGTCGGCTGCTCGGCCACGCGGCGGCGGTGGCGCCAGGCCATTGACGAGCACAACAGGGGAGAGAGAGAGAGAGAGAGAGAGAGAGAGAGAGAGAGAGAGAGAGAGAGAGAGAGAGAGAGAGAGAGAGAGAGTTGTCATGAAAGAGAAAGAGAGAAAGAGAGAGAAAGGAAGAGAGAGAAGAGGAGGCGGCTCACCTTGGTGGTGGACCTGGTGTTCTCCAGCGAAGGCGGCAGCAAGGGGGAAGGGGAGAGTGTGCGGTGGAGATAGAGAGAGAAGAGAGAGGGAATGTCGTGTGAGAGGAGAGAGAGAGAGAGAGAGTGAGGTTTTTGGCTCAGTTTTGCAAACTGATCAACTGGCCCATCTCTAAGCTTATATAGGTGCCCAGTCAATGGAAGGCAAAACCTACTAGAATTAGGATTATTTTCTGATTCAATTGCTAATTAAAAATAATTAAAACTAATTAAATGCTAATTAAAACTAGTTAAAACAATATGAATAAGCCTTATTTATATACGAAACCATTTTAATTAAATCCCTCCATTTGATAATTATAAATCCCGAAATTTCCAAAATAATAATTAATATTATTATGGCTTAATTTGAGTAAATCGAATCGTTAAATAAATATACGATTTAAATCTCCGAAACTATTTATAAATGAATTATAAATCGATATTATAATTGTAAAAATAACTAATAGGGTATCACATTCTACCCTCCTTAAAAGAAGTTTCATCCCGAAACTTCAAACATGAAGCAATCACTTCTCAACGACGAAACGAGTTTACCCATACGAAGGAATAAAACGATTAACGACAATGCAATACGTGTACTACGGTTGTGATCTAAGTCGATTAGCAATGCAGCATGCAATGCTAGAACATGCAACTCGTGCAAAGTGGTAAACAAAACACGAAATTAATAGGTGTGACATTCTACCCTCCTTAAAAAGGGTTTCGTCCCGAAACTCAAATGAAATTAGTACCTTCTATAAAGAGTTCTGGGTACTTCTCGCGCATCATGGATTCAGCTTCCCATGTTGCCTCTTCTTGACCATGACGGGACCAAATAACTTTCACAAACGAAATAATCTTTGTACGAGTCGAGCGCTCTTTGCGGTCAGTGATCTTGGTTAGACGTTCTTCATACGTCAAACTCTCGTCAAGTTCGATCGTTTCTGGTTGAACGACATGAGTTAGATCATGTACTTTAGTGCTTCAGTTGAGAGACGTGAAACACATTGTGGACTTTTTCAAGTTCCACTGGCAAAGCTAAACGATAAGCAACATCGCCAATCCTTTCTAGGATCTCGTAAGGTCTAATGTAACGAGGACTCAACTTTCCCTTACGACCAAAACGCATAACGCCCTTGGTAGAAGATACTCGCAAAAGTACCTTGCTTCCCACCTCAAATTCTTCAGGTTTACGACCTCTATCTGCATATGATTTCTGGCGATCTTGTGCACTTCGCATCTTCGTCTGAATCACCTTCACAATGTCGACAATCTGCTGAATCATGTCAGGACCCAAAACTGCAGTATCGCTAATATCGTTCCAACATACAGGCGATCTACACTTCCGACCATACAAGGCTTCATATGGTGCTCGATCGATGCTCGAATGATAGCTATTGTTGTAAGAAAATTTGATCAACGGAATGTGTTTATCCCACGAACCTTGATATTCGAAGGCACACGCTCGAAGCATATCCTCTAGAGTCTGGATTGTTCTTTCCGTCTGGCCATCTGTTGCAGGATGAAAACCGTAACTAAACTTCAATTTGCTTCCGAAAGCTTCTTGTAATTTCTACCAGAAGTTAGAGATAAATCTCGAGTCTCTATCATAAACAATATCTTCAGGTACACCATGAAGTCTCATGACTTCCTTGACGTACCCGTCAACCAGCTTCTTCATTTCCCACGTGTCGTGCATTGGGATGAATCTTGCGACCTTCGTCAAACGATCTACAACGACCCAGGCGTTGTTCTTCTTTTGTGTCAAAGGTAAACCCATGACAAAATCCATAGAAATTGAATTCCATTTTCAAGTTGGAACTTCCAGTGATTGTACCATTCCACCTGGTCTTTTATGCTCGATCTTGACCTTTTGACATGTCAAACACTTAGCTACAAACTCAGCGAATTCTTGTTTTATTCCCTTCCACCAGAACACTTGGTGAAGATCTTTGTAAAGCTTGTCTCCACCAGGATGTACAGAATACGGCGTGTTATGAGCTTCACCCAGAATCTGACTTTTGATAACTGGGTCATTGGGTACGCAAACACGTTCTCGAAATCTCATAATTCTATCTTGGCCCAAAGTGAAGTCCTCGGATCTACCCTCATCCTTATGATTTAGAATCTACTAAAGGTCCTCATCACCACTCTGCTTATCTTTGATCTCCTCGAGTAACGTTGGTCGAGCAGTCATATGTGCTAAGGTACACTGAACGTCACCTTGAAACACAATTTGCACCTCTAAACTTTGCAAATCACGTATGATATCCTTATGAAGCACTAAAGCAGTGTTTAACGTATGACGAGTCTTCCTACTCAAAGCATCAGCAACTACATTCGCTTTACCCTCATGGTACTGGATGTCAATGTCGTACTCCGTCAAAAGGTCTAGCCATCTCCTTTAGCGCATGTTCAACTCTTTCTGCATAAAGATATACTTGAGACTCTTGTGATCAGTAAACATCTTGACTGCAGAACCATACAGGTAATGTCACCAAATTTTCAATGCAAACACGACAGCAGCAAGTTCTAGATCGTGCGTAGGATAGTTATCCTCATGGTTCTTCAGTTGTCGTGAGGCGTAAGCCACGACCTTTCCATGTTGCATCGAAACACACCCTAAGCCATGCTTAGACGCATCATTGTAGACCTCATATCCTTCCGTTCCTGATGGCAATGTCAAAATAAGTGCACTCGTAAAACGTTTCTTCAATTCTTGGAAAGCAGTCTGACACTTGTCAGACCATACAAACTTTGCCGTTTTCTTCATCAAATTCGTGATTGGCTGCGCAATCTTCGAAAAACCTTCTACAAATCGTCTATAGTAGCCAACAAGTCCAAGAAAACTGCGAACTTCGGTCACGGTCGTTGGTCATGGCCAATCTGTAACAGCTGAATCTTCTCTGGATCTACGGCCACTTCATCCTTAGACACCACGTGTCCTAAGAAAGATACCGTGTCTAACCAAAACTCACACTTGGACAACTTGGCGTAAAGTTGATGTCTTCGTATGATCTCCAAAACAGTACGTAGGTCTTCGTATGATGTCTTCGAGTAAACCAGAATATCATCTATAAAGACTACAACAAACTGGTCTAGGTAAGGCTGGAACGTTCTGTTCATCAAGTCCATAAACTCGCAGGCGCATTCGCAACCAAAAAGGCATCACAGTGAACTCGTAGTGCCCATACCTCGTCCTAAACGCTGTCTTCGCAATATCAGGCTCGAAAATCCTCAACTGATGGTATCCTGATCGTAGGTCTATCTTTGAGAAAATAGACGCACCACGCAGGTGGTCAAACAGATCGTCAATTCTAGGAAGTGGGTATCGATTCTTGATCGTGATCTTGTTCAACTCGCGGTAGTCGATGCATAGTCTCATACTACCATCCTACTTACGCACAAAAAAATAGGAGCACCTCAAGGCGATACACTCGGACGTAGGTATTATCCCTTTTGTAACAAATCCTCTAGTTGCATTTTCAGTTCCTTCATCACAGCAGGTGTCATACGATACGGTGCTTTCGAAATTAGTGCAGAACCTAGAGCAAGTTCGAACGTAAAGTCGATAATGCGTTGCGGAGGCATTCCGGGAATCTCTTCCAGAAAAAGTCAGCATACTCGAAAAATACAGGAATAGGCTGCGGAGCTTCCGTCTCGCGACTCGTATCCACCACATGACATAGGTAAATCTCTACACCCTTAGTCACGCACTCCTTAACCTTCATAGTCACCATCACCTTAAGCTTAGACTTGACCACAACTCCTCGGTAAGTGATCCTCTTACCTTTAGGTCCTCGCAAAGAAACGTGTTGTTCAAAGCACTCCTACTTAGCCCTATACTTGGCTAACCAATCCATTCCCAATATCACGTCAAAGTCCTTCAAGTCCATCTGAATCAAATCCGCGGGTAAATCGGAACCAGTTATCCTAATCGAACACTTTTCATACAACGCTTTACAATTAACTATCGACCCATCTGGCATCCTCATATTTGCACTATACACAAAACTAGGTTCTAATCCTATATTAGATGCAAAGAACTTAGAGAAAGCAGAATGCGTTGCGCCACTATCAAACAAAACAAAAGCGGGAAAAGAATTAACAAGAAAAGTACCAGCGATCATGTTTGGGTTTGCTTCTTCTTCATTGCGATTCATCACAAAAATTTTGCTATTAACCCCTCTATTATTGTTGTTGTTGTTGTTGTTGTTGTTGTTCTTCTTCTTCTTCTTCTTCTTCTTCTTCTTCTTCTTCTTCTTCTTCTTCTTCTTCTTCTTCTTCTTCTTCTTCGGCGCGGGATTAGCAGTAGCAGGAGTTTGAACTTGGTTGTTCACAGCAGGAGCAGCATTGTTGCGGTTGTTGTTGTTGTTGTAATCCCCATTTCAATGGTAGTTATCACCATTACCTCAATAGCCATTATTATTCCCACCATGATTGTAGTTGTTATCGTGGTTCCCATTACCATTCCTACCTCGGTCCAACATTCAGAAGCTTTGTGACCCGGCTTGTTGCAATCATAGCATTGCAACACGTCACCTCGACAGTTCTTACCAGCATGCGTCTTGTTACAGCCATTTGTAACATCCCCGAATTCGCAACAATTTTCAAGGAACTATCGACGTCGTTGTCCACGACTCGACACCACTGAACCGTCAGGGACTCAAGGGTTAGTTACTGCAACATTTATTGCTAAGGAGTAAATGCTAAGCAGAAAGGAAAACTAGGTATCCAAGGAAGCATTTAAACAAATTAAACATAAATATCAGAGTTGTCTATCCAGCGGTTTTAAGTCCATTATAGTTTTATTACAACTTTGCCTTCAAGGGCACAAACCAAAAATCCCATATAATCCAAAATAACCAATAAAATCAATAGTTCCAAACAGACAGCCCACATTCAACGTTCTAGCAAATCGTCCTCACTCAGCTACACCTGCACTTTGGTTTCCGTGACGGAAACAAGGTACAGAAGAAAAGAGAAGAAACAAAAGAAAACAAAAATCAGATAAACTGAATAAACGTCGTCCATACCCAGTAAAAACATTTTCGCAAATCTTACATGGGTTTAGAAGAATCATTGAAATTCATTTGCATGCACAGATAGTCATACAATCAAGCACACACATACCCAATATTCAGTTACATGCAATTCTTGCATTAGTGATCATTCAAACGCAAATAGATCAACCATCTTCATTAGAGAAATAAGAGAGCGAATAGAACAACGAATACCCATATTGTTCATAGATAGATATAGACATGCCATGGACTTACTCTAGTGTATACTCACACTACCTCTAACATAATAATCGATATGTAGAGAATTAAACAATGGGGAATGATCCGTCCCGAACACACTACGAGGTGTCCATAAAAGTAACTTGGGAATCACGCATCCCTAGACTACATGTACATCAATTTGATAAGTCTCGATAGCTTGACTACTCCTAGGGATCCATTAGGAGTCTTATTCTCATTTATAATTCAATTCACATACTTGCATTGATTGACCTACTGGTACAACAAGACCGCGACATACTACTTCATTTCATGCTCATGATAATGAATAATAATAACAACAATAATGACATAAAGGCATATTAACAATAGTCATGCTTCATATATGTCTAACGAAATTTCGGCAGCACTTCGGCAGTAACTCATGATATCCAAAAATTACACTTTCATAAATAACATCAAGATACAATAGTAGGTGCTCATTAGCACTCAATATATCCCATTCCAAATAGCACGTATATTATATCATAATAATAATAGAAATTCAACATTGCCATACATGCTCAATAATTAGCATATGAATTAATTAATTAACGAAACTTCATAAACTTGTCATACTCGATATAATTCATATTTACAGCAAAGAATATATTTCAAATTCTCATAATTAACGAGGATATAATTTAATCATGCTTCGCATATTAAATTCACAATAATAATCAATTAGCACATAACACATCCAAAATAGTTTTGATGGGGCTTTGGAAAGAGGTAGGCACAATCGCTTACCTAAAAAACGCTCACTACGCAGTAAGTAACTTGGCTAATCACAACCCGATCACCCTTGTCTGTTTGGTCCTAATTAGAAACAATTACCGAGACATAATTAGTGAATACCTATAAAATAATTTTATATTAAATTCCTTGATTTATTCCAATCAACCTAGGCTTTTGAAAATCCGCATTTGGACTCCAAACGAGTACAGAAAAATAAAAACAGTTATTGAAAAATACTGAAAATACGAAATTAATTAAAACGAAAATACAAAATTCGAAACCCTGACTTATTGTGCAAGTCTCGACCACGGTCACCCATAGGGGACCCATGGTTGGAGCCATCAGCACCATCACCACCACCTGACCACCGTGGTCGGCGGTGGTGACTCGCTGGTGACCGGCGACCAGGAGAAAGAAAGAGAGAGAGTGGAGGGAGAGAGAGAGCGACTGAAGGAGAGAGGAGGGGAGGGAGGCGACCGGTGGGTCGGCGCATGCCGGTCGGCTGCTCGGCCCCGCGGCAGCGGTGGCGCCAGGCCGTCGACGAGCAAAATAGGGGGGAGAGAGAGAGAGAGTTGTCGCGAAAGAGAAAGAGAGAAAGAGAGAGAAAGGAAGAGAGAGAAGGGAGGCGACTCACCTTGGTGGTGGCCCTAGTGTTCTCCGGCGAAGGCGACAGCAAGGGGGAAGGGGAGAGTGTGCGGTGGAGAGAGAGAGATGAGAGAGGGAATATCGTGTGAGAGGAGAGAGAGATAGAGAGAGAGGTTTTTGGCTCAGTTTTGCAAACTGCTCAACTGGCCCATCTCTAAGCTTATATAGGTGCCCAATCAATGAAAGTCAAAACCTACTAGAATTAGGATTATTTTCTGATTTAATTGCTAACTAAAAACAATTAAAACTAATTAAATGCTAATTAAAACTAGTTAAAACAATATGAATAAGCCTTATTCATATATGAAACTATTTTAATTAAATCCCTCAATTTGATAATTATAAATTCCGAAATTCCCATTATAATAATTAATATTATTAAGGCTTAATTTGAGTAAATCGAATCTTAAAATAAATATACGATTTATAAATGAATTATAAATCGATATTATAATTATAGAAAATATTGGGGTATCACATTTCTGTTCTTGCAAATCCCCCAAACAATTTGCACCAAAAAAACTCTTCCACACAATGATGGAGGAGAGGATATCGCATGGGTCCTGAAGTTCACGAGGTTTGTAACCACAAAAATTAAATCACCTCATCCCATCCTGTTAACCCTCAACTTAAGGTGGCAAACACAAACAGGTCAATCAGGTCAGATTACGGTGGCAACCAAGTTGTTGATAGTCTAGCTAAGGAAGGTAGGAATGGTCATTAAATCCCCCCCCCCCCTCAATGCACATTATATTTTGAGATTCAAGAAAAGGCTATTAGTAGATCAACATCCAAATGTTTCTCAATAATAAAATGTCAAAAAGGAAATAGCTCAAAACACTTACTTCGCTTTTCTTCACTACAACGCTCCAGTTACTTTTTCTTTGTGTGGTTTTAAACCTATTGATCCAGATGTCCGTTTCCTTCCAATCAGGATTTGTTTTTGGCCGTAGTCTACTGTTATTTTCCTACTATAAATGATCGCGTACAAGTTGACATTTCACGGTTAATGATCTACAGCCATAATAATGAAATTATATCCATGAAAACGATACAATCCTACCTCAAGAAGATATGGACAACAGGCATAGAAGGTTTTCTTCTCCCCTTTAGCATATAATCTTATTTTCTCCTTGAATCTAAGATGAATTTCTTTCGCCCAATTATATTTTTCAAACATTGAGAAATCCTCCACTTTAAATTCGGCATTGAGAGAAAGGCCAGTATCTTCCGGTAACGAGAAGAATCTCTTAGTGAAGAAAAAACAAAATTTTCTTAAATTGTATTTCTTGTTCCTCTCCTTTAATCTCCATATTCTCCAACACAACCTACAATTCACTCCTTGTAACCTTGTTCTCGTCTTTCTTAACACTTGTAACATCATTATATTTTGCAACAAGCTTTCTGACGAAATCTGGGATTTCATCCTCATTATGATCTGCTGGAATTTCTAGTTCATCAAGACTAATGCCAAATATTCTTCCCACCTCTTCAACACAAAAATTTATCTCTATGTCATCCACCACTATGGCATCTTTTTCTTTGTCATACAAGTTCATAAACGAATGCACGACAACAGTCGATTTTTCAGTTGGTCGCGTTTGACGCATTCTATAGAATTGTGAGTTCTTAATGAGATTTAGCTTCACAACTTTTTTCAACGACGATAAAAGTTACATGATAACTCTACATTCTGTAAGGACCCGGGATTTTCCTACGTGTTTCCACGGAGTGCGTCCTTATAGAAAATTTATCAATTGGGAGCTTAGATAAGTTTAAGGGACCATCGAGTTAGAAAAGCTTATGAAAATACTTGAATTGAATAAAAACCATGAAAGAGGTCACAAATCTGCTATCGGCGTTTTATCGAAGGGACAAACCGAAGGGACGACCCAATAGCGCGAAAAGTGAACTGATCATATTTTTAGAAAGACTCCCGCTTATATAAAACAAATAAGTACCCAAGAATAATAAGTTCGGTGGCGAAGGTACGAGGTGGGAAGGTGTTAGGCACCCAACTCGCCCGTATTATGACGGCCTCTACTAACTCAAGTTTTGCTTGATAATTTAAAGACATAATTCCCATGCACAACCGGATTAACAACCTAGACTTAGACTATTAATTGGTTCATCACAAACATCTAAACATTTATTTTAACCCTTATTTAGACATGCACTTGATTGACAAGTTGAGCAGCACAACGACTATACAAACAATATTTAGGAAGCAATAAAAAACGTGCACTAGCATGATATCTACATTATGACTACTGGAAAAATAAATAGTTAAGAAATTAATTTAATTTGACCCCTCAGGAATTTGTACCTGAACTGTAGGCTATATTTGACAAGAATAGTAAAAATAGATCTCAAGTAAAGAAAGAGGGAGAGGCTCGGTGTCAATACTCCCGAGAATAGAATGAAATTGTTTATGGAAGAAAGAGGGAGAAGCTCAGAGTCAATACTACCGAGAATAGAATGAAATATGGATTTGGTTTTTTTTTTTTTATTTTGAACTTTCGAGTTCTCTAATTATTTGTTTGTATTCTTCTCGGTGGCTCTTTTTATAGGTCGGTCCACCTTGCCTAGAAGGTTGCTTCTATTCTCACATCCCACATACCCATTCCCCGAGTAAGGATGATGTGGTTAAGAAATGAAAGGATATGTGTTTGGCTCAAAGGGTTGAAAGTGGTAATTATGTATAGGGTAGTAAAGGATATTGATGTGAGGTGCCAAATGAATTCCTCATGTCCTCGGCACGGACGGTTCAACTGTATGTCCTCTATGGGGATGATCATTAGGGAGTTGTTGCTTAATGTTTTCCACAATAAAGGCTTTCTTTTGAATTTATTTTTTTTGAATTTTTTTTTATTCCGTCATAGGCAACTTAAGTTCGTCATAGGATTGAACAAAGAACAAAGATGGGAATCAAAATGCAATCTTTATTGAATCGAAGAAAAACATTACACGAGAAGTAAGCTGGACTCTATGGACGAATTTAAAGGACAAACTAGACATTATTAAACTTGACTGGACTCAACTAGACTTGCACACTAGGAAACTTCGACTCTCTTCAATTCCTCGAGCATAGGCTGTTCACAGGGACACGAAGGACAGCCCCCTGTAGATACTCGCGTTGTTCACGACTTAAATGGAATTCTTAAGAAGTTTATCTTCAATTAGGATGCCCACAACATAGAGCCGGCTGTAGGAGTCGATTGCTTGATACTTGAGGGGTTCCTTGTAAGCAGGTTTCAGGTTCTTGATGAGTTGGCTGATTTGATCAGCTTGCGAAGGTCGCTCAACCAGTTCGGCTATCTTTAGCTTCCAACGCCTAAGGAAGGCAGTGAATCCCTCATCTTCTTCTTGTTTGGTGATCTCTAACTCTCGAAGGGTTCATAGGTAGAGCAACATTTTACTTGTAGCATGCAAGGAAGACTGTGGTAAAATCGGACCAAGTTGGGTAGTTCTCCAAATTCAATGTGTAGAACCAACGACGAGTTGGGGCATCAAGAGTCTGTGGGAACAAGTGAATGTAGATATTTTTGTCAACTCCTCTTAAACCCGTGGCAGTGGTGAAGGCCTTGAGGTGGTCTTGTGGATTATCAGTGCCAGTGAACGTCGGAACTTCGGGCATGGAGAACTTGGCTGGAAGCTTGCCTTTGATCTTAGTTTCAAACTTTCCTACGTTGGCACTATGGTTGGAGATCAAGCCGCTACTCTTGAGCACAGAGGTGATCTTAGCCAGCATGGCATCTGAACCTTCTTCCTCAGAATTGAAATCGGAAGGGATCCTTGACTCTTCTTCTCTTTTCCTCTCGATATCTTCAACCTTGAGTCGCAGCCTTTCCAACTTACTCATGAGCTCATCAAGCCTCTCGTCAATGGTTTTGACCATGGTGAAGTTTGAGGGTGTGATTGGTGAGGTAAGGGATGTATTGAGTGGTGGCGAGCTTTGTGGTGATGATGGATTATGGGGTGATGGCCTTTTGGAATGTGGTGGTGTCTTGGAAGTAGCTTGTACACGAATCAATCTGCCGGACGATCGAGCCCAACCTTTGTCACCGTAATTCTTCCTCGAGCCCCCAATCCTGAACACAAGTCTCAACTTAGAAAGACGCCAAAGAAAGGACTTGAAAACAAAGACTCGTTATTTTTAGAAGACCCTCGATAACCCCTAAGGTGAATGTGCCTATGGACGTCTTATATGAACTTGAATGCATGATGACGACAATGTAATGACAGAGTTACAACAACAATATGCAAGATGCATGACGAACTGACCTTGACATGTATGACAATGAATGGATGCTTCCTAGAATGACTCTAGAGTACTTTAATGAATGAATTGTCTAAACTTCTAGTGCATGAGACGTAATGAACAAATGGAGACATTGATGAATGCAAGACTCGAAGTTTTGTACAAATGCATATGCAAAATGACGACAAAGCAAACATGACGACTAGTTATGAATCCTAGCATGGAGCGTCAAATACGTACGATGTAATGCAATCCAATGCAAAGAAATAGAAAATGACAACCTAAACCTAAATGCCCGATTATTTCCCCTCATATCAAAGGAAAAAATGAAGTCGATGAACAAAAATGAAAAAAAATAGAAAAAGACGGACCATCCTATTTTTATTTTTTTTTATTTTTCTAGACTCAAAGAAAATGGAAATGGGATAAAATAAAATAAAAAACAAATTTGGCAATTTTTTCATTTTCCGAAATGTTTTTCATTTTTTTTCTGCGGCGTTTTTTTTTTTTTTACTCAAAGAAAATGGAAAATGGGATAAATAAATAAAAAAAGAAATTTTGGCATTTTTTTTTTATTTTCTCTCTTCACATCTACTGGGTCAGTATGTTTGTCCTACCTAATGTGTTCTCAAGCAGATTGAAAAGAAGTGTAGACAGTGCATATGGGGCAGCACAAATGACAAGAGGAAACCTAGCCTTTTAGCCTGAGGCTTAGTCTGCAGGCCGAGGAAAAATGGGAGTCTGCAGGTCAAAAACTGTAAAGTCTGGAATCAAGCTTTGAATGGTAAGCATCTTTGGGTTTTGTCTTAGAAACAGGATAATCTTTGGGTTAAATAGGTGAATGAAATTTATTTGAAGGGTAATAATCTATGGGATCACAAACTAAAGCATGATTCTAGCTGGTATTGGTGCAAGCTTAATAAAATCAGGAATTTATTTCTGTAAGGACTCGGGATTTTCCTACGTGTTTCCACGAAGTGCGTCCTTATAGAAAACTTGTCAGTTAGGGGCTTAGATAAGTTCAAGGGACCATCGAGTTAGAAAAGCTTTTGAAAATACTTGAATTGAATAAAAGCCATGAAAGAGGTCACAAATCTGCTATCGGCGTTTTATCGAATGGACAAACCGAAGGGACGACCCAATAGCGCGAAAAGTGAACTGATCATGTTTTTAGAAAGACTCCCGCTTATATAAAACATATAAGTACCCAAGAATAATAGGTTCGGGGGCGAAGGTACGAGGTAGGAAGGTGTTAGGCACCCAACTCGCCCGTATTATGACGGCCTCTACTAACTCAAGTTTGCTTAATAATTTAAAGACATAATTCCCATGCAAAACCGGAATAACAACCTAGACTTAGACTATTAATTGGTTCATCACAAGCATCACAACATTTATTTTAACCCTTATTTAGACATGCATTTGATTGACAAGTTGAGCAGCACAACGACTATACAAACAATATTTAGGAAGCAATAAAAAACGTGCACTAGCATGATATCTACATTATGACTACTGAAAAAATAAACAGTTAAGAAATTAATTTAATTTGAGCCCTCAGGAATTTGTACCTGAACTGTAGGCTATATTTGACAAGAATAGTAAAAATAGATCTCAAGTACAGAAAGAGGGGGAGGCTCGGTGTCAATACTCCCGAGAATAGAATAGAATTGTTTATGGAAGAAAGAGGGAGAAGCTCAGAGTCAATACTACTGAGAATAGAGGGTGTCAACTGTAGACTGTGTGTTTTGAACTGAGGGTGGAGGGTTGTTTATATAGGAGAGAGAGGTAGGGTTGTACGGCTGAAAAGGATTGAAAAGGAGCCGAAATATGGATTTGGGCCGAAAAAAGAGTCGGGCGAAGCAAGGTCAGCGCCGCTAGCGGCCCAGGCCAGCGCTGCTAGCGGCCCTGATAGCTTTTCAGTTGATTTTTTATGGGCCATATCTCACTTGTTTGGGCTCCAAATTGGATGATTCAAGATGCGTTGGAAAGCTTATTGGGTCTAGTTTTATATGGATTTGTTTTTAGGTCTAAATGTTTTGTGAATCTCGCGATATAACCGAAGAGTAAGGAGAGGTCAGTTTTGGAGTGCGCATTAGTGTTGGGCTTGTAACTCCTTGGTTAGGAATGTGGTATGGGCTCATGATATGTCATTGGAAAGATATTTGAATAAGAAATTCAAAAATATAAGGCTCATAAATTAATTCAACCAAATGAACTCCCAAATGGGGCTGAAAACACGGTCCATGGTATTCGGCTACATCTGGTTTGACCCTAAACTTTGTTTGGCCATAACTCTTAGGTGTGGAATCGTATTTGGACACGGAAGGAAGCACTGGAAAGCTCTTGAAAGGGGATTTTAAATGAACTGGAAATGAAGGAGTGTTTAGAGGTAAAAACTTGAGACCTTATCTTAACTATTAAAGCAAAAATAGTAGTTCAAGCTTAAAACTTACTCCTTTCATCATTGGGCTTTTGCGGAGAAATCTGAAGACACTTTTTTGGCGTCTACACATTCCACTGTTAGCGTAAATGGTTGATTCTTTTCACCTCCAACGTTTGTCATTACTGCAGAGATATGAAAACAATCAGGCAGGCAATGAGCTGGCTAGGATGAGGAAGTTGACCAAAATGAGCAAACAATCAGAAAACGCAATGCCATGTGGATGACTGAAAATTATTTCAATTTAACTAAACGAATGACCTGAAGTTAAAGCATATCCATACAACCCAGTAAATGTCCCACCGAGGGCGGGGTACATCAATATTACCCCAGTGCATCAAAAGAGGCTGCTACCTAAGCAGGGTAAATACATAATACAAACTGGTGTCTTTTCTTTTTTTGGTACAAACCTATACTAAGTCTTTGTTAGAGCTAGTTTTCTCTTTGATCTAGAATTAGACATACTGGTGTAGTGTATATTAGGAATTCCTTGGAGGCCTTTACTAGAAGCTTAAACCCCGAATGTTGTTCACTAGCTTCTTAGTTAATCGCAACACCGATCATGAAAAAAATATACAAAAACTCCTGTGACACCTCCAACTTTATAGTGAAAATAAAGACAAAAGACCAGTGCAATGAAATTTCCCAATAACCTCATACAGATGTTTTACTTCTTATTATGATAGAATACATCATTTCTTTACTCAACAGATCAAAAGCTACATTGGTGAGTCTTGGTCTAATCTCCTTCTTCTTCAATCTAATTCTCCATGTTCTTCTACATGTTCTTCTTCAAAATATATAAATGTTATTCTCAATATCATAGCAACAAAACGTTAATTCCTATTTTAATATGATGATGCTCCTTCCTACTTGCGGATGCCATCAAGGCCAAATGCTTGAGAATACGTGCGAGGTAGCAATCCTGCTGGTACACGTCAGACCATCATATGGGTTTTCCAACACTTGGTTGTCTAACAATGTGTATTGCCATATCTCATCACCCTTGTACTCCTGGAGAAACAGATTTGGGCATCCTCATATGGGCGTTAGGTAGTAATTGTCATTGATATCATACAAGCAGCCAACCAGCTCATCAAATTGAATAGCTCAAACTTTCTGAAAATCAAAACAGGCTAAAAAAATCACAGTAGATGAAAGGTCTTGATGGACCCAATATATCACTCCACTAAGACAAAAACTTCCATATTCATGTGAGTCTTGGTGGAGGAAAGTTGGAACAAGACTACTATCTATTGGTTTCCACAATTTCGATCCAACTGTTAAAATCTCATAGAAGCTGCACATTTTTTGGTACATGACTTTGTCTTGATTACCACCGATACACCTTATAACTTTGTACTCCTTTATCACCTGATCAAAACTCAAAGTGCACCATTGTAGTTACTCCGAAAAAACCTGAAGGAAAACATAAAGGCTCATCTCTTTTTGTAGGGCTAACCAAAAATTCCTTGATTCTATCACTAAACAAGATAGGTGATTTTGACTTCGAGGAATCAAACAGACAAATTAGGTCATCGCGATAGTTGGAGTTTTGCACATAGTAATAGGGGAGCCCAACATCCTCGATCACAATTGGTAAGGGAAGACAAATACCTTTTATTTTTTGTAAACTGATGTTGGAGATTTCGATGAGATGTCACCAACAAATGTATGGATAGGATTCAACAAAAGGGTCACATGTTGGTGAATGAATGTGGCGTATGAAAAAAAGCAGTGGTGGTGAAAGAATGATACCAAAGCTGGCAAACACAGTTGAATATAGCTAGCGATTTGCTTGGAAACCATGACATAATTTCTAAGTGCGTGTCTTTTGGGAGTTCTGGAGTAGATGGAACATCCACCATATTATATCCCTCACCCATATTCTTTTCATTCCTTAGCTTGATCCTCATTGTTAGGACCCGTTGGTTGTGGCCTTATAATACTTTTACATGTGAATTAAAGGGATGAAATTTAAAGAGATGGAATTTAAAGGGATGGATTTTGAAGGGATGTACGTTGACTAACTAGTAACTAGCTAGGGGATCTGATATCTAGGAAGCGTTTATTCTCCCAATCATCCCATGCATGTTTATTCAATTTATTTAAAAATTTACTAATTATCCACTCAGACTCTATTACCCTTCGCCATGTGTGATAAAAATAATATAAAAAAACCCTTCCCCATGTATGATAGAAATGATATAAAAAAAAACCTTCTCCATGTATGTTTATTATTTTTCCTACGCTTTATCCAACTTATGCACCAAGTGCATATGATTATTTAGGGTTTTACAATTCTTGACTTTTTTTAGTCTAAATCTTGATTATTTAGGGATCACCTTTTTTTCTGTAAGGGTCTATGGAGAAGTTACTCATGGACGGAGGTGGATGAGTAAGGAGGTGAAAGGGGATGGTTGCTAGAGGATTAATAGTGAATTGGTGATGGTGGTATATGTAATTTTCTTTTTGTTTACTTTTTTTTTCTGGAAAGTGTACAAAGACAATTATGTAATATAGAAATTAGTTTGTTTTTTAATTTTAAGGTACGTTTGAAATTTTCAGTGGAACTAGATTTTATGAATACTTTTTTTAATATATTTAATAATATAATGGTTAAAATATTTGAAGTGAAAATTATTAATATTATTAATATAATACATTTTATTTTATATTTGCAAAGCTTTATATCCATAGGATGCATGCGAATTCTTGATTATTATATTTTCATACCACCTTCATTTTTTATGAGATTCGACTAAATTTAGATAGAGAATAAAAAACAGTATATGTACACTAATTCTAATAAGTAATTCAATTAATGAATAAACTCATTCTGCATTAACGATATATGTGCACTAAAAGTTGATATTTCATTATCGTTTTATACTGCACGACAAAAACTATATGACAAAGTTATGCACATGTGGTGTCTACCATATTCACACGCACGAACATTCTCTCTTATGTGACGTCCTACATGTCATCACCACACGGAAATGACCCAAATTTTATAGCATACATATATATATTGAAGAAACTTGGCAAAACACCTCCTAAGAGGAACGAAGTTTCACTTCCAAATGAAAAGGGTCTCTAGGACGTATTGCAACAAAAATGTTTGCATTTAGTAATTTAGGATTTACTTTAAGCAGTTCTGGTTATTTTGCCAAATACAACAGAAAAACTTGTGTCAGATGGGAATTGGACTTTTATGAACCTTTCATTAACAACTTACTGGAGGAGCACTAGCTATCGACGTTAGGTGCACCTTTATTCCGAGAGTTGCAGTATCAAGTGAAGACAGTTGCAAGTAATTATGTAAGTGCATATAATAAAAAGTGCAGTACTGAATATAAAATTGTATAGAGGTGTGGAGAAGCGAGACGAGCCCTTCGTCATGAGGAGTGGGACCAACTAAAGCCTAAGTATGACTCAAGAACAGGAAGCAAGAAAAGAAAGGAAGGGCCTTATGGGGAAGCATATCACGTACTGAAAAGAGGCAAGCCCCCAGCTCAAAGAAGCGATCATAAGTCGTGCTCAAGCCAGGGTCCTTCAAAGAAGAACACTTCAACGAAGCCTTCTAAAGGGAAGAAGGATTAAAGTAGTTTTCTTAGAAAGCAAGTCTAGTTTTAAAAAAAAGGAATAGGAATTTGTTTAACTTAACCCTCGTAGTTGCACTTAGGAAGTTCAATTTTTGCAATGTAAGCTTATTCGTTCAGGTTGAATAAAGATTATCCCTTTTGAATGAGCTAGTTGAATGGAATTTTGGATTGATTTTGGTCGGGCCCCTTAAAAGGGTTACCTACGTATCCAATGTGGTATCAAGCCAGCATAGTTCGTTGAATTTGTGTACATTTCTTCTTATTATAGGAATTTTATTTTATTTTATTTTATATTTTTATTATTATTTAGACATAGCACTTCTTCAGTTGGTCCATATTGGTGAGCTGACTGAACTCGATGCCATCAATGTCCATGAGTCGGACTGCGCCTCCTGATAAGATGTCTTTGAAGATGAACGGACCGGACCAGTTCGGTCGAAATTTGCCTCTGGGGTCAGTAACTGGAGCACGTAATTCTTTCCAAACTAAGTCCCCTTCCTTTAGATTTTGAGGTCGAACCTTTTTGTTGAATGCTTTTGCCATGCGTTATTGGTACATATGGGAATGGTCTAGGGCCCGTAGGCGTCTTTCATCTGTGAACATGAGTTCCGCGTAGCAGGCTTTCAACCATTGGGTTTCAGGAATTTCACCCTCTAGGGTTATGCGCATGGAGGGTAGTTGGACTTCTATGGGTAACACTGCTTCCATTCGGTACACCAGGGAATAAGGTGTCGCTCCTATGGACGATTTTATGGACGTCCTATATCCCGAAAGGGCAAATGGGAGTTTTATGGGCCAATCTTTGTAGTTTTCTATCATCTTTTCAATGATGGTCTTGAGGTTTTTGTTGGTGGCTTCCACTGCGTCGTTGGTTTGGGGACGGTAAGGGGGATGATTTGTGGTGCTGGATTTTGTAGTTTTTTAGGAGGGTGGTTGTTTCGGCTTTGAAATGGGATCGATGGTCACTAAAAATTTCATGCGGAACGTCGTATCGGCAGATGATGTTATTCCTTATGAATTTGGACACTTGTTTGTAGGTGAGGACGACATAGGATTGGGCTTCAACCCATTTGGTAAAACAGTCTATGGCTACTAGGATGTATTCATGTTCTCCCGAGCCTTTCGGGGTGATTTTACCAATGATATCTATTCCCAATGCGGAAAATGGCCAAGGGGATGTGAAGTTGTGGAGCATGGAGGGTGGCATATGCTTCAGGTTGGCATATATCTGACACTTCTTGCACTTCTTGACATAGTCGTAACAATCTCTTTCCATAGTGGTCCTATAGTATCCCAGTCGTAGGACCTTTCTAGAGAGCATTTGACCATTCATTTGTGGTCCGCACACACCATTGTGTACCTCATCCATGATCTCTGCGGCTTCTTTGGCGTTCACGCATCTGAGGTTGACCCCGTTGTGGGACTTCTTGTATAGAACCCCCTTGTACTCTATGTATTGTGCCGCTAAGAGACGGATGGCCCGTTGAGCTCTTATTTTGAGAGTATATTCATTTGGTGATGTAGTTGAAGACGTCTTGGTACCAAGGATCTTCTTCGATCAGAGCCAGGGTCAGATCCGTATCGAGGTTGTTGCAAAAGGCGGGCTCGCTTCTTCTTTGTATACAAACAAGCATTATGCTGACTAGTCGGGTATGATAATCAAGGATGCTAGTTTGGATAGAGCGTCTGCAAATTGGTTATCCTCTCGTGGAAGGTATGTGAAGGCTACCTCTTCAATGTTGTCAAGTACCTTATCTAAAACTTCCTGGTAGAGTGTCAGGCTTTCGCTGCGAACTTTCCACTTCCTGGAGACTTGATTGATGATTAGTCACTACAACAAAAAGGTCCAGTAGTGACGGATATTTTGTGACGGGTGGTGCACATGCCACAAAAATTGCTACAGCTTAATGCATCACAAATTTTTTAAAGATATTACTATAGCATAAGGCGTCAGAAATATTTTTCACGCGTCACAAATGTTTCTCACGCGTCACAAAAAGCTTTGGGATCAAATTTCGTTCGCGGCCCACATTTAGCGCTTGAAGTTTTGTACTGTGAAGCAATTAGAAAAATTAAAACTTAAATATCCCACATTTCATTACAATATAATCTTCTTTCAGTTCCATTTAGGGTTCCCAGTTTCACTTTCACTTCAACAAACCCGCCGCTCTCCTCTTTCTCTTCTCCAGCCAAATCTTCATCTCTTTCCAGTAAAAAATTCTTCCACATCCGGCCTTATCAAATTCTCATAAACCTCAACATTAATAACTCTATTTACAGATCAATTCAAACCCCCAAAAAAGTATAAGAATAAATATCCAACAAAAGTGATGAATCTTCATCATAGAGGAAAACTGAACCTGAGAAGATAGCGAGAGAGTCTGAATCAAAGGAGAAATTAAGGTTTTTTGTTAAATTGGATTTTGTTTAACATCCATTGGTAAATCAATATGGAAATAGGGGTTTTTAGAGGAGAGAGAAGAAGAGGATAGGGTTCTATTTGTGGTGTTTGATGGTGCTGGTGAGTGAATAGCGAAGCCTAAATGGATTTGCGCTGATAGAGGAGTAGATCGAACGACTAAGGCGACCCTGATTTCAGATTTTTCAAACTTAAGGTAAGGGATTCAAATTTACTGAGATACCTTCTTTTTTGATTATATGATGTTAAACGTTTAGATCTAGTTAAATAATTTATGATCTAGTTAAAATCATTTAAGTTTCTACTTGTTCTGCATCACTTTTGCTAGTACTATTCTTCTTTTAGTGGATTTTTTATATGCTCTTGAAGGTATTGTGCTGTCAAATTATTCCACTTTTTAACATTAAGCTTAGCCTTGCTCTTAGTCTTCATATATCTATTTTGCCCATGTTGGGAATTCAAATTGAGTAACAAAACTCTCTGTAGACTTTACTATTAAGTAATTAAGCTCAATTACTTTGTGGGGTTCATGTTAATTAGACATATCCTTAGTTGGCTTGTTAATGTTTATTTTTATGTTTACTGATGTACCATTTTTTTATCCTAATTTGTACTGTTACGTTGCATTGTTTGCAGGATTTATGAGCATAGAGAGTATATGGTATAAAAACTCACATTATGGTGGCAAGGAAAAAGAAGGGTGTTGCAGGGGGTAGAAGAGTATAAGATTAATTATTATTATTTTTTATCATGGGGTGATAATGTCCTATACCTCATGATATTGGCATGTTATAAGCCTAAGTTTATTGAAGTGTTTCTTGTAAGGTTGATCTCTCCAGTGTAAATACAGAGTGAGAGTGTAATTATCATTATTAATTTGTTATCAAATATATTGTGACTATATGCTTGTAGACTTGTTGGGTTTGAACTTTGAGCTTTCTTTCATAAAAAGAAAACGTTATTGCTTTCCTTTTGGTGCCATAATAAATGGAGATGGAGAGCCAAAGCCAAGTAAGTTACAGTGGAATATAAAAAGGGGGCAAAACAGAGGTCAGAGTACGAAATAAAAATAAATATTGCGACAATACGAATATACGATGACTATCAACAATTATTAGTGACGCTTGAAGTGTGATAGCTACAGTTACAATAGTCTCAAAAACCGTGACGGTTGTGCTCGTCACCCAAGTAGTAACGGGTATAATTGCAGCAAAACTTTGGGACAGCTTTAAATGTCACTATTTTTAGTGACGGGTCCACCTGTCACATTTATTTTACTGACACCCGTATTTGAGACACTTGCTGAACCCGTCACTATTTTTATTTGTAACGTTTAAAATTCTCACAACTAATCAAAATAAATGTCACTACTGGCTCATTTTCTTGTAGTGAGTAGAGAATCCCCATAGACTTTGAGTATCCGGATGCCCAGGCCTACGGCTGCTTGTAGACCGATAATACAAGCTTCATATTCGGCTGCATTTTTAGTGATAGGGAAGTCCAGTTTTACTGAGATGGGAGTATGGGCTTCATCTGGACTAGGAGTACTCCTGCGCCATAACCTTTTTTGTTGGATGCCCCGTCAAAGTACATTTTCCAGCAATTTTCTTCAATTAGGTCCACATCTTCATCGGGGAACTCATATTGCTCGTGATCCTTGGTTGTGTGAGTGTGGTGCTCGACCAAGTATTCTGAAACTGCGTGTCCCTTGATGGTTTTTGTGGGATCAAACATGAGATCAAATTCAGTCCACCTCGCAATTCTTCCACTTAGGACGGGCTTCTCGAAGATATATTTGAGGGGATTCATCCTTGACCTTACCAGTGCGGGGTGATTGAGCATGTAATGTCTGAGTTTCTTGGTGGCCCAGACTAGAGCTAAGAAGGTCTTTTCAAGGCTTGAATATCTGGTTTCATAATCGATGAATTTCTTGCTCAAGTAAAATATAGCTCGTTCTTGGTCCTCTATCGCTTGGGCTAGCATGGCCCCCATGGTTGTGTCAGTTACTGTCAAATAGAGGATCAATGGCAGACCTTGGTTGGGAGGAGCAAGAATAGGTGGGTTGGCTAGAGAATCTTTAATCTTGTCGAACGCTTCCTGACATTGGTCATCCCATTCAATTGTGACCCCCTTCTTCAACTTCTTGAATATGGGTTCGCATGTCATGGTGAACTTTGATATGAATCGACTAATGTATTGAAGTCGACCGAGGAAACCCCTAATTTCATTTCATTCTTGGGTGGCGGCATTTCAACTATTGCTTTGATCTTGGATGGATCAATTTTGATTCCCCTTTAACTGACTACATAACCCAACAGCTCGCCTGACGTGACCCCGAATGCACATTTTTGGGGATTATGTCGGACGTTATACTTGCGTAATCTCTTAAAGAACTTGTGGAGTGCCTGAATATGCCCGTCTTGGTACCTTTGGTTTCACAATCATATCATCCACATAGACTTCGGCTTCTTTATGCATCATATCATGTGGCAAAGTTGTGCGGTCCTTTGGTAAGTTGCACCTGCGTTTTTTAATCCAAAGGGCATGACCCTGTAGCAATAGGTTCCCCAAGGAGTTATAAACGTTGTTTTGCTCATGTCTTCTTCAGCCATCTGAACCTGATTATATACTGCGTAACCATCCATAAATGACAACAGAGCGTATTCAGCTGTGTTATCAACCAAAAGGTCAATGTGGGGTAAAGAAAAATCATCCTTTGGGCTAGCTTTGTTGAGGTCCCTGAAATCGACGCACATTCTAACTCGGACATCCTTCTTCGGTACTGGAACCACATTGGCAATCCATTCAAGATAGTCTGATACCATGATAAACCCATCGGCAAGTTTCTTTTGTACCTCTTCCTTTATTTTCAGTGCCCATTCTGGTTTGAGGCGCCGTAGCTTCTGCTTAACTGGTTTAACATCAGGGTATAAAGGGATTTTATGTTCGGCTATGCTCCTTTCAGTTCCTGGAATCCTGGCATGTCCTTCTAGGACCAAGCAAAAACATATGTATATGATTTCAAAAGTTCAACAAATTGCTCACGTTCCTGTTCAGTTAGGGACAATCCAATTTTTACTTCACGAGGTTCGCTTTCATTGCTTAAATTAATTAACTATGTTTCCTCCACAATAGAGGTCTTTTGTTCATGATTGATTACTGCTTTTAGAAAATCTTTAGGCAACTCATTTTCATCATTGGGTTTATCAATAGCTAAGCAAGGCGAAAAATAAGCAGAAGGATTTTTCATTTTATTGATATTAGAATTCAAAACATCAAGAAAGGGATTTGAATTTCCCTTCACATTGACACCAGACTTAGAAAAAGAAAAGGGGACACTCTCTGTTCCTGACTCATCCTTAGGACCTAAGCTAGACAGTGACTCTGACTGAGACTCGGAATCAGATTCTTCCATCAATGGTCCTTCTCCAGTGGTTATCGTGACCTTACATCCATTTGGGTCAGTCCAGCTTACTTCTTTGCGTCATCCCATCGTGACATTTTTCAGTAGTATATATTAGGTCTGCAGGTTTGAAGTTGCGATCATAGAGGCCATTACCTCTTCATTCATCTCAGGAGCTTCAGCCATTCTACTTTCTTGGCCAAATAAGAGACCTAGCAGCTGGTTACCTGGCGCCTTGGTCCAATCTTGACTTGCCAGTTTTGAAGGGTGGTGTGCCTCCTTGTCTAATTGGTTGCAGTCTTGGAAAATTTCAAAACCTGGGTGTGTGACCTTGACTACCTTGTCATAGTACGGCTCGGGGAAGCCATAGTATGGGCAATAGTCCCCTTCTGTGATGAACTGAGCATTTAGCGTGTGGCTATAAGGGGTATTACTTCTTTGGAAATGACTTTTTTTCCCTTAAATTGTTTCCTTTGTTTCAGAGCCTGATCATGGATTTCTTTGTCAGTAGGTTTGTAACCAAGTACAAAGGAGTTATTTTTGGCTTCGGATTTGAAGGTGGTGGGCCCTTGTCCATTTCTTCCCAGACCCATACCAGGTATATATGTATCCTTGCTTTTTGAGAAAACCATTAACATGGGGGTTCGAGTGTGGTATGAATGGTGCTTGATCTATTTCGAGCATGTTGACTTTAATCTACGGTTCATACTTTCATATTGTGATCTTGAATATGTGAGATTTTCGAGTAGAGACAACTACAGAATCAATGACAGATTGGATGTCGCACTTCAAACGGTAGAACTATTCGGTGAGGTGACCAAAGCATCTATGATATCTGCAATAGACGTAATGATCTTCCTCTTCTGGCAAAATTCCTTCCAAGAATTGCAGATCTCCGCAGCGAAGTAGGGCTGTCATGACATCATGAATAGATACTGCTAGTGGCGTGAACTCACGGGTAGGAATGCTTGATCTTTCCTTGGATAACCAATGATGTGCGGGCCACATGGTCCCTTCATTAATGAAGGCCTGAATTTTGTCCCTCAGATTCTTGCAGTCATTGGTGTGATGTACGCAGCCTCGGCAGTATTCGCAATAAACACTTGGGTTTCCATTTTCTGGGATGAGTTCATAAGTAGGTCTAACCGAATGCATGTAGCCATATGCCCTCATTTGTTCAAAAATGCGTTCTTGAGGCCAACGGGGTTGCCCTTGATTAAGAACGACCTTGTCACCTTCTAGAGCCTTAATTATTTGTTCTAATCCAACAACCATTTTCTGTAGCCTTTTGATCTTTGAGTGATAAATAATTATATATTGGGATAGGTGCTCGATATCGTCTTGTGCTTCAACAAGGGCCTGGATTGGCTTGTCTGTGCTTCTGTACTCAACGAGACTAAGAGTCTCATCAGGATCAAGGCCCACTTGGATTTTGACCTCTCGAGGTGATCGGTCCAATTGTTCCCCTAAGTCAAGGGATTCATCTCGAGTATCACCGATTCTTTTGAAGCTTCATGGGTCGGATATGCAGTTGTTACAAAATGAGTCTTGATCTTCTTAGCATTCTGGCCCATTTTCAAACTTGGCCTGAGGAGAGGTTCTTCCTGTGTATCTTCAACTAAGGAACACTTGTTGGACCTTGGCATAATCTGAACGAGTAGATGACCGTTTAGAATCAAAAAGACCACGAGACTCTCACCTAGGAAAAATGTTCTCACACATAGAAAACGCATTGTCCTAAAAAAAAAGATCCTTAAGCCTAAATGCCCAAATATTTCCCTAATATCAAAGGAAAATAAAGTCAATGAACGAAAATTAAAAAAAATAATAAAATAATAAAAAAGAAAAAAGATGGACTACCTCTTTTTTATTTTTCTACACTCAAAGAAAGTGGAAAATGGGATAAAATAAAATAAAAATAAAAAAAGAATTTTGGTCCTCATTTTCTTAGGCGGCTTTTTTATTTCTCCATTTCATTTTATTTTTTTTTGCTTTTTTTTTGACCGAATCTGGATTACATAAAAAAAAAAATAAAGAAATAGAAAAAGGGAGAGGGGAAATTGGAGTGGCTGACTCTTTTTTTTTTTTTCTTTTGCTAAAAAGTTCTAAGAAATTGCTCATGACTTTTATAGAATATATCATTGGAAAAAGTGACGAGTGTTCATTGAATTGAATTCTCGCACCATTTTTAGGCATTAGGAACTAGCTAAAAATAAAAGAATAGACTCGTAGCATGTAAGTACACGTTGGCACATAGTCACAATATTCATGCATTCAGGCAGCATTACAATGACATAGTTACAGGCAAACATGTGATCAGACGGGCATTACAATGACACATGCACAACAAGCAAGCGAATGCACGAATGTGGGCTAAAGGCTCTTTTGGCTCCTGTGAGGTCACCACGACAAATTACAATTTCCGTTCGGCGGATGGTCGACACATCAATTGTAATTCTTTTTCACCAACAAGAGTCGATGAGTCATGGGTGAGGAAGCATCGATTTGCACGATAGAACAACTGTATATTCCTTTAGATATACGGGTTGTCTACGAGTTGCAACACAAACTTCCTCGAGGTTCGATAGGGGTCAAAAGATTGTGCCAAAGCACATGCAAATGATGCAAATGATGCAAATGATGCAATACAGAACATATTATTAAACAATTACGCAAACTTGACTTTCGAGTCTCACCCTCTTAAATAAATCCCTAGTGAAGTCGCTACTGTAAGCACCCGGGAAATTCCATCGCTCCACGGAGTGTGTCCTTATATAAAATTTGTAAGCTGGGGATTTAGATAAGTTCAAGGGACCATCGAGTTAGAAAATCTTTAGAAAAGACTTGTAATGAATAAAACCCATGAAAGAGGTCACAAATCTGCTATCAGCGTTTTATCGAAGCCGCTGACGGCTGTCATATGCCAGCTGGATGTCGTCATAATGACGACATCTAGTCTATTTTGACTTTCCAGAGGAATTTAGTGTTCCCAAAAATATGAAAAGACCATTTTACCCTTGGGCGGTAAAAGACGGTTCTACCCCCGGTTCGCAGCTTGGCGACCGGGCGTCGGAGAAAGTCATGAGAGGTGTCGTTGGAAAGCTCTTGAACAGGACTTTTGAATAGGACTGGAATAAAGGAGTGATCGAGGAAAAACCTGAGACCTTATCTTACCTATTAAAGCAAAAATAGCGTGCAAGTTTGTAAATTACTCCTTTCATCATCGGCTTTTGCGGAGAAATCTGAAGGCGCTTTTTTGGCGTCTACAAACCAAGAGAGAGGTTAAGAGGTGAAGTGATAGGAGTGGGAGGTGAATGAGGTTGTATAGGGATTCCATTGGAGTTGCGAGAGGAGGGATTGTTTCATTGGTTAGAGTTCATAGTGTGGCTATGAGTAAAGAAGAGAGAGGTAAGAGATTTGTGGCTCAACTGGGTAGTAAAGGACTTGTATTTATACTGCAACATCCAAATGCAAAAAAGACCCAGCAATTTTAAATGGAAATAGAGAGCCCCTAATACAACTTCAAAAGCATACAATTTACGCTTCAGTAAACTCCCAAAATTAATTAAAAGCGTTCTTCTCACATCAAATCACAGACAAAGATTTAAGACAGGAATTGCAGTGAATACAACCTAGAACACGCATTCAATTAAAAATTGAGAGAAAGAGCATGTAATATAGTTAAATAAACACAAACAAATTACCCATTTGCAACAGTAATCATTGCATTTAATTTTCATACGCCACAGGTAGTTGAAGAAGACGAAGCGATTTTGTGCCAGAATCTGTGAGTTGAAATTTGCCTCATCGTCATTCGCCAATCCACCAAAAGCCAATTATAGACGCAATAAATGAGCAAGACGTCTGGCTAAGAAACAAGGAGCAACCCGACAAATTAAAGATTCAGGCGGCCAAGCATGAATTGAAAAAACGAAGCTCATTGGGTAGTGTTCTTCCCAAATTGGCCAGATCGAGATAGAGAGGCAATATTGGGGCTATTAATCGTGAGGCTAGATGTAGAGTACCCTAGATTAACCAGATCTGCAAGAATTAAGGGGCAATTAGGTGATGTTGGTGTGTGATTAATTTGGGGGTTCCAAAAAAATATTGTCAGAAACGAGAACCCTAGCTACAAGAATCTCATAATTGTGGCTAGAAATGAGATAAGTGAGGCAATTAAATAGTAAAACCAGACAATTAATTGCTAAAGTAATACGATAGTGTCTGGGATTGTCACTGGGAGAGAGAGGAGAGAGCATTAAGGGAGGCGGTGTATCTGGGGGGCGAAGGAATGAGAGAGGGCTAGGGTTCTTGAGAGCATTTTCACTCACTAGAGTTTTTCTTTATCTTTCACCCAATTGTTTATTAATAAAATATATTATTATTGTTATTGTTATTATTATTATTATTATTATTATTATTATTATTATTATTATTATTATTATTATTTTGTTATTATTATTTCTTTTATTACTATTTCTATTTATTATTATTGTTGTTGTTGTTGTTGTTGTTGTTGTTGTTGTTCATGTTTAAATACCAAGTCAACGCATATATTTATTTTTGTATTTTGATTAAATATATTGTATTTTGATTAAATGCACTGAATATGTTATGTGATGCTATTGTGTTTCCTGTGGCAGGCAAAAACTGAAGAAGTAAAAGCTTGCGCTCAAAGCAGAAAATGTAAAACCATAACTTAATTCTGAGTTGTGTAATTGTGGAGGATCCTACATTTCTACAAGAATTTATAAAGACCTAAGGCTAACTGTAGGGTGACTCTTGCCACCGATACTGGGAACAACATTTTGCAATACTGGGATAAGAAAAAAAGGTATAATTGAAAGGATGTTGCAACTTAATTTGTGGAGTGACAATTCAAGTCCTTGGTGTTCTCTTGTCCAAATGATTTTTTTCTTTTTCTGTGCTAATCCAAGTGATTCAATGTATAGTACAGATTTATTCTGTGACTTTATAACTGTACAAAGAAATAAATGGGTGGGAAAGGCTGGGGGGCTGCCCTAACATAGATTTTGAAGCTTTACTACCCACTTGGGCTACTTCTTTATAATTTCTTTTTTTTTTAAACAACAAACATTTAAATTTGTGTAACATATTACTCATTTTCACGTGATAATGAAATTCAAAGTTGTGTTTTTAGTAATTAGATTAGATAGATTCATAATTACTTTTTAACGTTTTAAAGTTAATTAACCACTTTGGGGGACGCGTGCATCGCACCCGTTCCAACAATTAGTATATTTATAAGCTAACAAATTGTGCAACCCAAATCCTCCTATCAAATCACCAATTCGCACAATAGAAAAAATCTGAATTCTGAAATCAACACACACGTTCATGAACAAACGCTTGAATAGACCATCAAATGGAATCGAGTTTCGCTCAAACTTGATGTACAAGTTGAGGACACACCAAGATTTGATTCAGCAGAATGGTTTGTGCGAAAAATAAGTCGTTATCGAAATATGATAGAACAAAATAGGCGCATCTAAATCTTGTATCAAACGATCTCGAAACTTGTTTGAGTATTTACTTTTATGAAGAAAATGATACCTCTCATATTTGTTAAATAATACTACCTCCGTTTCTGAAAAATGATAACATTTACTTTTTGAAGGTCAAACTTTACAAACTTTGACCATTAATTTCGGAAAAAATATAAGGATTTACAATGTAAAAATACTATCATTGGATTCGTTTTAATTAGTACTTTCGGAAAAACTATTTTTTATATTATATGTATTAATATAAACACAAATATTTATGGTCAAAGTAGTGCATTGGAGACCGTGCAAAAATAAATGTTACCATTTTCCAGAAACGGAGGTAGTAGTTAGCAACAAACTAGTATTTCCGGTTGTGAAGCAAAGAAAACCCAAAAAACTGGAAGACACACTAATTTAACTTAATTTCTAGTTGTCAACAAAAAGAGAAAAAGATGGAAACAAAAAGATATTTCTCAATTTTTTTGCCTTCTCATAAGAGCATCAAAGATCACAAACTTTTGACAGCCATTACTCCATTACCCTGTCTCCTATCCTTCTATAAATATACAATCACAAAAAAACTGCATTCTTCTTTCGGTTTTGTTTAAAAGAAAAAAATCTAGGCCTATATAACAGTATATTACATGCATATAAAATCGTACAAATTTATGAGGTAAAAGGCAGAAATTAAAAAGATAAAGCAAAGCAAAGTGAAGCAAAGTGAAGGGAAGGCAAAGCAATGAGGTGGGGGAGTGTGGGTTCTGTACTGTCTTAGCTTTGTCTCCCCCACCCAACACAATTCCGCTCTATCTCTCTTCATCCATCTCTTTCTCTCACTAACAATCCATGTTCAAAAGTCACTACCCACATTACCCTCTTTTTGCCTTTTAGCTTCTGTGCATCCTATGCAATTGTCTATTTCTGCTTCTGCTCTTGTTGCTGCTGCTCCCCTTTCTAGGTACCTGCAAATGGGGAAGAAAGAATCATACTTTGAATTTCTTGTTATTATTTGATTCCCAAAAACTCATCTTTTTTCTTTCTATCACTTTTTTTTAAAGCTTTTTGAGTCCCCCCACCCCCTCCTTAATCAGATGCTCCTCTCTTGCTTTCTGGGCACCATCCAAAAATGAGTTTCTTTATATGATTTGACTTCATTGGCAGAAACTTTATTTTATTCAAGTTGTTTGCTTTCTGGGTATCCCTAGAAAACCCAATTGATTGCATGTTTTATTAAATTATTTGAGATATTTTTGTCTTGGGGTTTTAAAAAATTATTGGGTTTGGTTGTGTACTTTCAAAGGTTTAATTAGTATTGAGCTTAATACTGGGTAATAAACAGTTGGGTGGTTCATGGAAATTGATTTGAACCATGCAGTGAGTGAGGTGGTGGTGGTGGAAAAAAATGCATCTTGCAATGGGGATTGTGGAAAGGGAACATGTGCTGCTTGTTGCCTTTCTTCATCTTCATCTTCATGTTCTTCAAATTCTTCTCTATCTGCTAGTGTTCAATCATCAATTTATATGGAGCTTTGGCATGCTTGTGCTGGGCCACTCACCTCACTCCCTAGGAAAGGGAATGTGGTTGTGTACTTCCCACAAGGTCACTTGGAACAAGCTGCTTCTTCCTCTCCTTTCTCTGAATTGGACCTGCCCACCTTTGATCTTCAACCCCAAATCTTTTGCAGGGTTGTCAGTGTCCAGCTCCTTGTAAGTGCTGAATGTTTTTGGATGAATATGTTAATTTGATGCATATATACCATTTTCTGGTTCACAATGTGCAAATAGAAACTGAATTGGGTATTTCTGTGTTTCTTGATGTCCATGAACTTATAAACAGGCTAATAAGGAGAATGATGAGGTCTACACACAGCTGAGTCTCCTCCCTTTGCCAGAGGTATGCTTTACAGCTTACCCTTTCTTTGTTTATGTTGTGGTGTTTTTATCTGGCATTTCATTCTACGTTCATGAAATTAGGTAGTATGTCAGATTATTTGCATAATTTTGATTTCATTATGATTTCAAAAGTTCCTTCAAATGTCAAAATTATTAGTTAAACGTGTGATGGATATGTTGGTAATGTGGTGTGTGTCCACTATTGTGTAGCTGAGCGAGATCAATTTGGGAGGCAAAGAAGTAGAGGGGCTGGATGGGGAAGATGATGCTACAGATATGCTCCCAAAATCAACACCTCACATGTTCTGTAAGACACTTACCGCTTCTGATACTAGCACTCATGGCGGGTTTTCTGTTCCTCGTCGTGCTGCAGAAGACTGCTTTCCACCTTTGGTATGCGATGTTTCCTCTCTTATTTCTTACAGAGAGATATAGGTAGGTAGATAGAGAGGACGAATCATATGTTGGTTTTGGAGGAGCTTTTCGCTTCTTAGGCTGACCGAATGTGAAGTTTGAATCTTGACTTAGTAATCCTATTTGTGATATAGGACCATGAACAGCTGCGCCCCTCGCAAGAATTGGTTGCCAAGGACCTGCATGGAGTGGAGTGGCGGTTTCGACATATTTATCGAGGTACCTTAAGGAACCATAAAATGGAGACTTTCCAGAATTTAGACTTACTGGACCAGAGGTCTAAACATTCAATTTGTAACCTTTCAGGTCAGCCTAGGCGGCATCTGCTGACTACAGGATGGAGCATTTTTGTGAGCCAAAAAAAACTTGTTTCCGGGGATGCTGTGCTTTTCTTAAGGTAATTTATTTCATGGAATTGGACTATGCAAATTAGTTGCCCTTCAAGTGAAATAGTACATATTCTCAAGCAGAAACAGAGAAACGTTTGATTATTATACTCTCAATGCTGAATAAAGAACTTTTTCTTGCTATTTGGTTATGTTGTGTGATGGAGTGCTTCTATAAGCTGCTAATTGGACCCTAAATGAGTAAATGATCTTCATAGGGGTGAAGATGGAGAGCTGAGACTGGGCATTAGAAGAGCTATTCGACCAAAGAGTGGAATTCCCGATTCAATTAATAGCAAGCAAAACTCATATCCCAATGTTCTTTCTGCGGTGGCTAATGCAGTGTCAACCAATAGCATGTTTCATATGTTCTACAGCCCAAGGTATGAGTAGTTTCTATTAAGCCTTGGATTTATCCATGATTCTTGGTGAGAGAATGTCTTCCTCATTCTCTTATTCTGCATGTCACTGCTCAGTAGACTAGATACTAGATAGTGCTGTATTGGTACCAGTGTGAAATTCTAGACATGTATTATGAAGATGTGCCAAAAGTGCTTCTTCGTAGTTTCTATGTGCTTCTCTCTTCACTCATATTGCTCGGTTAAGTGTCAGATAGACTTGCTGGTGAAGTTCGTCTATCTGTAGAGGCACATCGTGTCCAATTTTCCTGCCTTGGAGATTGGGGACATCCTAAAGTTAATGTGCCCAAAGTCTTGAGGACTCTCTTAGAAAAATGGGATCAGTGATGTCTGAGTGCAATGAAGTCGAGTAGAGAGCCTGAGTCTGTAAAAGGGGCAAAAACCGTTAGAGACCTTGCATTGTGTCTACGTATACTCTTGTCATGCGTGGTTTTCGATTATACCAACATATAGAGAAGAAGTGCTCTTGAACTGCAATATCTTGTAAAATTGGAGTATTCTTTCTTGAATTTTCTGTATTCTATGAATCCATAATTGCAAGATGGGGGATAGTACTGCTAAACATGAAACGTTGACCTCTTCTCAGTTCTGTGTTCTTCACCCACAAAGGAAAGTTTCAGGTGTAGATTCCTTTTGAGTTTTGACTTGTACCTTTCTTTTCTCTTTGTTCCATGTTCATATCTTAGATTCCTTGAAGAATAATAATCTGTCTAGGAACTTCCAGACAAATATGGAAACTGGTTATCTGTGTAAAATTTTGTCAAAACGGTGAAAATGAGAATTTTAGGCTCATTGGTGGGAGTACTTAACGAGCTTCCCTCCAAATTCTATTAAACAGTCATTTAGAATACTACAATTGAAAAGGATAATCTGGTGGTCATCAGGGGAATTTGGGGTGAATGCACATAGCTCGGAGTCGGAGATAGTGAATATCATCATCGATACTAAGAAGGATCTCCACATCTTCAATAATATTGAACTCTTTCACTTCTTTCATGAAGCAAACTCTGTAGCAGATTTCATGACCAACGCGGGGCACTCATGTCCGAACCTCCTCTTTGATCGGATTCTTTCGACCAGTCCCTTAGCAATTTATTGCAAAAGGACACCTTAGGTTAACCCTTGGATTATCCTGGCTTTCTTTCCTTTTCACGAGAAACAAAATTAAAAAATTCAATTCAATCCAATCCAGTTTAATTGAGCTCTGCAAATTCAATTCAGTTCAGAGCAAGGGCTAAGTTGGTTGGGCTAAATAAATTGCAGTATGAAATCCAGCATCTATAATCGACATGACAAGTTATGAATTAATTGTTTGCTTGTGATAAGCTACCAATTCCAACCCTCCCTTAACTCGGTCAAGGTCAATCGATTGATTGCTTGGAGAAAAGATCACATAAGCAATTGATAAAAAAAGAGAAAGCGAGAGCAGAAAACACTGAATACCAATATTTAATTTATAATAAGCAAAAGGAACAAAACTGAGAAATTAGTGTTTATGAATATGTAAATAGATTAACAAGGAAAATAGACAATAAAAATACAAGTTATGACATGGTACGAAATTCAGATTAGTACACACATGTTAGAACAGTGGGGGTGTTTGTTCAAAATAACAAAGAGCAAGTTCCTGAAGGTGTTGTATGTATCAGGAAATGATTTTGGTCATTCTTAACATTGTTGAACAATCTGAACTATTATGAGTCATTTTCTATGTAATCAGTCAGAATTGTTTATATGATAGAACAAAAATACGAGGGCTCTATATTTTCTGTTATCTGTGATTCCTATGGCGATGTTCTATTTTTCTGTGAAGCAATACTGTGTCGAGAAGTGTAATGTTAGTAGGGGTTTGAGTAAGCATATTCATATTACTTGTATGTCAAATTATAATAATGATCTATCTAGATAATGCTGAAATGCAGGACAAGCCATTCAGAGTTTGTAGTGCCATATAGAAGATTTGTGAAAAGCATTTCCTATCCAGTTCCTGTTGGAACAAGATTCAAGATGAGATTTGAAATGCATGACTCACCAGAAAGAAGGTGCATGGATGGAATACGTCCTCATTAGAACATATCTTGGTTAGATTTATATCAGTCTGTAGGTAGTAACAGTTAAACTTATGTGTTTCTGGTGCAGTGGTGTCGTTACTGGTGTTAATGACAAGGATCCCTACAAATGGCCAAAATCAAAGTGGAGATGCTTGATGGTGAGTTCGTATATGTCATGCAAATCTAAATTCAGACTGATTAGAGGGAAGAGAGCCATCTTACTGGGGAACTGAATAGCACCTTCCTCTGGCCCAATGGATGGGTCGAAACACTTTCATTGTTCAGTTCAGCTTTCTTGCTCACTTCCCAGTCATCTTTAATGCGCTGCTTTGCTTTGAGTTTATGTATATCTTTCCCTACAAGTAATAGCAGCATGTGAACCATCTTAATACTTCACTTGTGAGAGAAATGATATAAAAAGTATTTCTGTGCTTATTTGTAATTCATAATCAATCAATTTCTTACCGGCCATTTCTTACCAAAGTGACTTCCCATGTAAGTAGATAGTCAAGTTCTTTCCATGCAAGAGTCAAATCAAAACAATCTCTCCACAATTCTAGGGGTAAAGGTTGCATACATCAAACACCTCCAACCCCACCTGGCAGGGAACCTTGTCAGAGCACTAGGGCAATTGAATGGCTGTATTATGGATTTAATCTAGAATTTAGTTTCTGTTTAAAAATTGTGAACTTATCTTGAACCATGGTCTGTGTTTAAAGATCATTCTCATTCACGTAACATGTTTCTCCTTGAAATTTGAAGGAGAATAACATACTCCATGTAAGAAGTAAGGTGGGATGAGGATATTTTCAGTAATCATAAAAAAGAAGTATCTTGAAACCTATCATAAAGTCCATCTGACCATGGTCCATTAAACATGACATTGATTATTGTTAAATATTTACATTTTCCGAATGACATAATGTAACAGGTCAGATGGGATGAAGGCATTCTCAGTGATCATCAAGAACGGGTATCTCCGTGGGAGATTGATCCTTCTGTATGTCTTCCTCCACTGAGCATTCAGCCTTTGCCGAGGCACAAGAAACTGCGAACTGATTTGCCAGCCGGTCCAGCCAATCCTGTTGATGGTACAGAGCTCTGCAGCCTGCACTGATTAGAACATCGGATTTAGGTTTTTTCTAATCACTTGTACATTTGGATTTTTCTGGCAGATGGAGGGGCTGGGCTTTTGGACTTTGAGGAGTCTTTGAGATCCTCTAAGGTCTTGCAAGGTCAAGAAAATGTTGGTTTTATATCACCTCCATGTGGACGTGATAAGATAAATAGCCTGCTGCATAATGAAATGGGATCAGCAGGCCAGCATAGTGTCTCAACAGCAAGAACACAGAGAACACATGTGAACGAGTTTAGATCATTGGCTCAGCCAATGACTTACACAGGCGTTTTGGAATCAGATAGATTCCCAAAGGTCTTGCAAGGTCAAGAAATCTGCCCGTTGAGATCATTCACTGGGAAAATAAACTTCAACCATGCTGCTTGGGTTAAACCTAGTTCAACTTGTAGTTATTTAAATTTATATGATGCTCCGAAACCAAGCTTCTATCCGCTAGCTTCAGAAGGCGTCAGAAATATGTATTTTCCCTACAATGATGTTTATAAATCCGACCAAGGTTCGGCTATGCTTCGTCACAAAAATTTTACAAAGGAGAATGCTACATACAGTTCTTCTCTTCATAATGATGCACTCAGGGAGCAAGTTCTGAAGTCAAATGTACTGGGTGAGCATATCGCAGCAGAGAAGATATCTATGCTTCACTCGTCAAATACATGCCTTACAGAACAGAAAGATGGCTATGGTAATGGACCTAAACCAAACAATAAACTTTTTGGTTTTCCGTTGGAACGGGAAACTTCTGCCGTAAACTTGGAAATTTCTGGTAAGAGAAGTTGCACAAAGGTGAGTTATTGCATATTGTCACTTTGCTAGAACTGGTTGGAACTTTTATTCTGTTTTTCACTGAAAGTGTTGTATTGAAGGTTCACAAGCAAGGTAGCTTGGTTGGAAGAGCTATTGATCTCTCCAAATTGAGCAGTTATGCCAATCTAATAAATGAGCTAGAGAATCTATTTGGCATGGAAAGCCTGCTGCATGATCCTGCAAAGGGATGGAGGATCCTTTACACTGACAAGGAGAATGATATGATGGTTGTGGGGGATGACCCATGGCAGTAAGTCCCTTACTCCTTCAATTTTCTCACCCCATATATTAATCTTTCCTACTCGATAAATCCTATGCCTACCCCTATCCCATTTGGCTGTAAAATTGCATAACCTCAGTAAAAGGGTCCAGTTGGTTGGTTAAAAATTGTTTCTGTTGAGTTAAAACATTTCAGTGAAGACAGCTTATGACTTTTTCTGTTAATTTGGCCATGAATAATCATGCTAATGCAATTTCCTATGTGAATCTATGTTGCATGGGAACAAAAAAGGGGAAGCAGAGATATTAATTCTCAAAAAGTTAGGAAAAGTGGAAACAAAAAAGAGAAGACTTACTCCCTCTGTCTCAAAATATACGTCGCTTTAACTAACTTTTTTTATCCCATAGTGTCGGTCACTTTAATGCTAAATTAATTGCTAGTTTTTCAAATTTACCTGTGGCTTATTACTCTTATATTCAAATCCCAATGCACATATTTCAAACTAATGGAAGGCTTAGATTTAAGGGATTCCTTAATATATGTGCATATACTTTAAATGACAGATATTTTAGACGGAGGGAGTAACTAAATTCCTTTGATGTTTGTTTTTTAAATTTTAGAACCTTTTGAACAGAAATTTGGAGTTTTATTAGGCAGTTATTTGCCAAAAATCAACACATAAACATGAGGCCTTTAGAGCCCTATTAATCCTACAAAACAGACTGCAAATGATATTTACAGCCATAAAAGAATACTGTTTTCTCTTCTTATTCCTCCCTTCAGAATCAACAAAATTGAACAAATTCCAAAATTATCATCGTCGAGCTTCCTTATTAATGAACCATCCTACGACATACATAGAATCATTCTCAATAAGAACTTTGAGATCCATGATGGGCTCGTTTACTTGGGAGTAAATCAAATACAATGCACCATTTTATCGAAGGTGGGGTAGAAAAAGAAGTAGGGGAGGACAAACATGGGAAGAGTAGGATCAATTATATATGTTTTCATAGTTGTTCAACATTAACCCATGTAAAAATGATTACAATGAATAATGTAACAAATTACACTTTTCTCATCTCCCCCCCCCCCTGCTCCTCTTTCCTACCTCTACTAGCTCTACTATCTAGACTATTATATTCCATCACTACCAAGTAAACGCCATTTCGCCATACAACAGTTCCTGAGTTCCCCGTAGAAAATCCATTTAAATTGAAATTTTACCAATCATTGGAGAGAGGAGTCCAGGCAGCAGTACTTATCTTCCTTCCTTAGGGGTTCTAGGCCTCTACTAGCATTGCAATACCCAATCAAACCAAAATTCTTTCTGTTGTAGTACCCAAGGAGCATACAAATTCACCACCAACAAATAGTGGCAGCGCTAGCAAAGTGCCTTGAACAACCAAAAATTTTGCTATCCATGGAGAACCTTGTTATCTCATATGATCATTCAAAGAAGACCCCCTGAGACTCTGAGACTGAGAGTCCATAAAAAGGAGAAAAACTCCAAACATTTAAATTCACCAACAACAAATAATTCTAGTAAGTATGAAGGTGCTAAAAATCCTCCATTTTGGTTTACTGGTATCCAACCAAAGGAGGCCAAAGATTTCCTGCTCAACATTCTGTAAGTCGATAGTCGACCATTTCTGCTTGTCCCCATTTCGACGCCCCCCCTCCCCCCCCCCCCCCTTCCAAATAAGAGAAGAATAAAATATAATAAAACTTCCATTAAATAGGCTGCAACATCCTCAAATGTGGTGGATCACCACCACCTCCTCTAAAGTTGATAATATAACACAAGTGAGGACCATCGGCAAGTCACAGTAGATACGAGGTCCATACAATTTGTGAGCCATTTTGATTTAGTCCATGATATTCCAAAGCCAAAGAGTTGTGAAACTTTTGGCTCTTTAAGAAATGGACACTTGATAATATTATAGAGTGTAGCTAATTAAAGTTACCTTAGACAAACTTTAAAAGAGATCAGTGGAAAGTAGAGGTAAATTTGAGATCGAGTTGTTGAATTTCTAAAACAAAAAGTTTGACCTTCAAGAGAGTTATCGTCAACAAAGATATGAAGTCACACAAAACCCTTTCTGGAGGACAGGAGGTACATATTATTCAGATTGGAGTTGGCTGTTGAGGGTGGAGTGAGGAGAAATCAACCTCCATTCTTCTATAGAGCAAAATGTATTTCTCTCTAGGAAGCAATATTATCCCTTATATGCACTATTAAAAGTGAATATACAAAATGATTTTCCATCCAATCAATTGGAGTCTAAATTTGAAGTTTCAACAAGCGAGAAGGCGTTTTTAGGCCTAGTATAGTGTATGTCAATGCACTTCTCCTAATTTATTTGTTATTATAATGACTCTGACCTTTATACTTTAAATGGTAGTGAGTTCTGCAGTGTGGTGTCGAAAATCCACATATACACACGAGAGGAAGTGGAGAAGATGACTATTGGCATGGTCACTGAGGATAACCAAAGCTGTCTGGAGGAAGCACCCGGGCTGCTTGACGGATCGAAGTCTTCATCTGTGGGCCAGCCAGATTCTTCTCCTACCGTGATAAGGATTTGAGAGACAGCAGTTTCGTTGGTGTTGGAGTTTGATGTATGGTCAGTTTAATATATTTAGAACTCTCCGTCTTTTCAGTTCTTAAATATGCAGTTGATATATGTGCTGTGGGAAACATCTTGATTGCCAATCTGAAAATTTTTTACGCACTTAACTATGTCAGTTGTATTTGTATTTGTATTTTTATTTGATCTTAAACTTGGACAAGTCTGTTGTAGTGTCTGCAACTGTATCCATCCTAGCTTTCATGTACCTTCGACATACAAGA
Source organism: Tetragonia tetragonoides (assembly GCA_038025085.1). Classification (NCBI taxonomy): domain Eukaryota; kingdom Viridiplantae; phylum Streptophyta; class Magnoliopsida; order Caryophyllales; family Aizoaceae; genus Tetragonia; species Tetragonia tetragonoides. The sequence goes on along the minus strand of CM076151.1, from coordinate 32,113,875 downwards.
CTGGGGCTGTGTGTCTTATTTGTACTCTTGTTACCTACTTTGTATAACTACGATTTGACTTCACTCCGATGGTTCTATGGGTCATACAGTACTCATAGGTCATGTTTTATTGTCTTTTGCATTTGGCAATTCGATGTTTGCTACACAGGTATCCCAGAACATTCAGGACAACACATGGAAAGGAAATTTCCCCATTACTAAACTGCCTAATGGTGCGCAGATAGTGATGAAAGGAAATCAAAATTTAGAGTTCTCAGTTCTGTGTACTGGGAGCTTTCCAGATGTTCCATAATCAAATTTCTGGACTGAAATATCCTCACTGTCAGTAACCTCATTTAGCAATGGTATTCCAATGACCTATACGGGCTTACGGCATACAGGCCATAACATTGTTAGTTTCCATGTATGCCATTACTTTGCTATAGAACTCTCTTTTCACCATTATTCTTAGATTCCTACTGCCAATTTGACTACCATTGCCAGCCACATTCCCTATTAGATTGCAAAATATGGATGATTGCTAGATTTAGTAACTCATATTTGAATTGCTATTTAGATCACTTGTTCACCACTTTACAGAATTTACTGAACTAATGTTACCAAGTTTCAGGCTGTGTGATAACATGTAGAAACGCCATATAGCGGAGGGAGAATGCTGCACAATTCAGATGCAGCCAGCCCAGCATGTCAGCAACAGCAACCTTTGAGCCTCTAAATAGGAACAAATGATGCTTCAGTGATTACTATGCACGATTATTCTGGCATCCCTTATTGCTCCTTAAATAGCTCACGACCGATTATCATTCTCCTTATCTCACTAGTTCCCGCCCCAATCTCGTATAGTTTGGCATCCCGAAGGAGACGCCCTGTTGGATATTCGTTCACATAACCGTTCCCCCCAAGACATTGTATAGCCTGCAAAATTCAAAACACTCCAAAAATGACATTTGATTACCATGATGCAAATCTAAGTCTATGAGAATAAGGTTATATACAACTAACATTCTAGACCCTACATCAGATGCGGGTCCCGCCTAATGCACTAGGGTGTTTCTCTAATAAGAAGATTCAACATTGAGTGTCGAACATCACATGTTCATCATTGGGTCACATAAGAACTAAAACTAAGTGGAATAGCAAGGCAAAGATCCACACAATGTGTTTGAAAAGGAAAAGGGGTTGGTCTAGATTGTTATATACAACTAACAATCTAGACCCTGCATCAGATGTGAGGCGCGCCTAATGCGTTTGTAGTAAGTAGATTCAACATTGAGTGTCGAACATCTCAATCTCAGCATGGGTCTAAAACTAAGTGTTGATAGCAAGGCAAAGATCCACACAATGCATTTGGAACAAAAAAGGAAAATGGGTCAGGGAACTGGGGAAGGGACAAGAATGAAACAACAAATATGCCTTGGACCTTCCACATTTATGAACAGCCCTATAATAAGGATGCAGGAAGAAACTCAACAGACCCGAGTTATGTGGCACAATTAGTTCAAAAACACAATAGCTAAAACTATATATGTATGGCAAAAATGAATTAAACAGAAGGAAATATGCAGGTACTACCACTTAACCGGTGCAGCAACCAGTGTTCCTTTTACTATTGATAGAAATTTCCAAACAATTATGAGATTTGAATAATTGAGAGAATGTCTGACCTGTAGTGCTACTTGTGTAGCTCTTTCAGCAGCACAGAGTATAACTCCAGCACAATCCTGCAACGATTCAAAGAACAACCTATCATACTTGAAACATCGGAGAAACGGGAGGTAATTAAATAAAGAGGATGCAGAGAAATAAAGAAAATTGCCAAAGTGATCTGGTATGGGACGGTCAGGGGTGACAGCAGAAATGAAATAAAAAGGTATACTTTGCACAGGAACAGTTGATTAGGCATGTAACTGCATTACTCCTATTTTCAAGTAACAAGTGACAACAGTCACAGAGGCTCAACAACTTTCAAGAAAGGCTAAGTGGGCACGGCCCATACTGGCTCTGCTTAATTCCTGTGACAGACTAACAATCAACTTAGATTCTATCTACATCTACAAAACTCACAAGAACTAACTGCATCACTACAGTACATGACAAAAAAAGAGTATTCAAAATGTTCCACAGCAATAACAAAAGCCTCAAAACCCCAAGCTAAACCTTCCTAGATAATGACCCAATACCCAAACATCCTTCATATTCAAAATGTTAATACTTCACCATGCTTAATCATCTCAACCGATACCCCACTTTGACTATGTTAGAATGTACAATACAGAAGATTTCAACCATCACAACTACAGCCTACAGCTTTATGGTATCAGAAGAAGGATTAAAAACAATACACCTTGTATAGAGAGGACATCACCTTCCTTCACTTCAATAGATTTCTTCATTTTCTTCTCTACTGGTTGACTTACATATCTATCTATATCGATGGCTATGGAACTGGGGTTGGACTGTGGGATATATTACTGGCTATAACACCTTAAGCTATTGGAACTCTTCTACGCTGTTCACAAAAAAGAGTTAGACATTATGGTCAACATGCTCATTCCGTCCTGAAAATACTGATCTCGAGTGTTGTGAGATCGCAAAGGACCAAAAGAGTATATGACAAACATCTTTGTTAGTACAAACATTGATTAGGAATATCATGATTGAGACAAGGCACAAGAGCAATCATGCTTATAATATACAGTTGTCATTTTGAGATAACGAGTAGAAAATGAGAGTTCGTAGGAATAGAGGATAGAAATTGCACCTTTGGGTCAACTTTTCCACTGTCACAGTCCCTAGCAACAGAGTACACATAGGACCTGTAAAAGCGGAATGTTAAAAGGTTGCCCCCCACACACCAAAATTCCCTACCTTGCTTATGAGAATGGGAGATCAGCACATAGCACAACATTTTACCTTGAGGACTGTAGGGAAGTATACATGTCGGCAACCTTCCCCTGCATCAGCAAATCAAGTGATGATGTTCAGGACCTAAACTGGATGTTGCACCACTATCAAATTTAAGAAATTTAACAGTCCTGGAGAAAGACCTGAATGAACTGAAATTCACCGATTGGACGCCCAAATTGTTCCCTCTGTCGAACGTAAGGAAGAACAGCATCAAGGCAAGATTGCATAATACCAAGAGGGCCAGCCGCCAAAACAAGTCTCTCCAAATCTAGTCCAGACATCATAACATATACCCCTGGTCGCAAGGTTGGGTAGCAGATGTTAGCCAGGCATGCAATGATGAAATCCTGATATTAACCAAAGTGATTATTTGAAGACTGTCAACTGGTCCACAACTCATAAGTCCCTTACAGAACATGAGAGACTCCAACATGGCGTCAGTTACAGAAACATTACTTTGAATATTGTTTTGCTGAAGTAAGACAAACATTTGCACCATGTTTCCAAAGCTTAACTATCATGAGAAAAGAAGTTCTCATACGCAGCAGTAGCACCCAAAGGATGGGCTGGCAAAATAAAATTAAATAATGGGACCATTTTCATTTAATCTAGGTTGCTCAAACATTTCACTCAGCCAAAAGATTTCACCACTTGACATTGTGATAAAGTTCAAAGAATTGGGTTCTTTTCCAGTGCACTACAAGAACAAATTGCATATGCACAAACAAACAAAAAATCTCCGTGAACTGCAGCTTCCAATTAAAAAAAGAGTGTGAAAACCATCTTATGGCATATGCATAAACAGAAAATTCACCTTTCCCTTCCTCCCCAAGAACATTTTCCATAGGCACAAAGCAATTCTCAAAAACAAGTTCGCATCTGCAAGGTTTGTCACAAACAGCAAAGCACTAACTCAGCATTGCACATGGAATTATTCAATCATCCAGATGAGAACTAAAATTATTCCAGGGAACACATACGTGTCACTTCCTCTCATTCCGAGCTTGTCTAGTTTCTGAGCGGTGCTGAATCTGCAGTTTATGTAAACGAAAGGAGAAACGGAATGAGAAAAACACGCGCACAATGAGATCAGTATTTATAAATATGCAAGCTTCCCTGATTGTTTAGTCAATTATTTCATTTTTATCAAACAGCTGGAAGTAACATCAATTGCCAAGTGGCAAACAGTCATAGCTGAAAGCATTTGGCATAGCATCAGCAATTACATTCAATTTGCAAATCCCATTAATTTTATGGACTTAGTTCTAGATACCTACCAACAAAAATTAACTTACATCATTTGAATAGTGAACCTTCTGGTATATGTATTGCTGGGAATCTGCATCTAAATGACTAAATACAATGCTAGGATGGACCTAGGACATTTCTATCACCGATGTTTTGCTAAACCTTCTTATGCGTCTCCTCGGAGAATAAAAATTAATAGCAAATTGCAAAGAATGAAGACAATGCTAATATCAAAGTCACCAGGATCAGGATCCAGGGAACTCCTAAACTATCACATTAGGTGACACTCCAGCAGTTTCACACTAAAAGATTCTTTTCAGCAAAAGTTAAGGAGCTCATAAGAATAATTCTGCTGAAAATCAGCTCTTCGGAAACTCACTCTCGTAAGTTAATGTCAGTAGGACTGATTGAATAGTCAATAACACGCAACATATTGTGTCTTACTCTTTCATAACAATCATCAAAAGCTAAGTGGAAATAATTTGCACAATAAAACCAGAAAGGCTTGAGTTGTACCCAGGCATCCCCTTCTCAATGATGAACGCAGTGATTCCTTTGGAGCGGGCTGCTACATCTGTTTTCGCATAAACAACCTGTTTAAATAGATGTCTTATTATTACTATTCCGCAATTGGCTTAAATAATCTCAAGTATTCGTAACATATTATTCAAACTACTAAATTGGTGCAAAATAATCCCAACTACTGATGTATATGCGACTTCTGCACTAATGCCAATTGCCGACCAGATTACTTTTCGATTTTCGCTCCAAGGCCTCAGTATTACAGAGAATTTTCTACTTTTTTATTTTTGAAAAAATATTTCATTAAGATTCAGTTGGAAATACTAAATCAAACGTGGAACGTGGTGTAGTACTTGGCCTACTAGCACACATACAAGTTGGCCTATTTGCTCTCATGACGAATAGTTGAGATTATTGTAAGCAAACTTTTCCTCTACTATTAACATGAGTCAAATCGATGCAAAAGATCGGGATATGGATCAGTGTGAATGAATGGACCTACATGATTTGCGTTTTTTGTGGTTTCTTTACCACTTTATGTTGGGGAAAGGGATGCATTCAACATATATCATTCGGGATGCAAAACATCCCTGGTAAAGCTTGCTACAATCTTCTTGTTCAGTATGCTTTTATTAATGACAACAATATAAGTACAGGTATAAGAAAATTGGGTATGCTAGCCAAGCCTAAGGCTCATTTATGATTACTAGTTTTACATAAATGAACTGAGGTTGAATAATATAAAGCTCGTTCACTAAACACACATGGGTGCTCCTTTTTACATGTTCACAAAACACATTTGTATAATGCATTGTTAAAACTGACAATTAAATTAATACTTTATTAGTATAGTGAGGTTACATGTTAATGTTACATGTAATTAGTATTAGAGTTACATGTGTGTTATAATCATTTAACATGTCTAGAAGTTATGACTTCTATGAGATGTTACAGGTCAAACCTCATGTATAAATACCTATTGTAAGCTATGGAAAAGAATATCACAAAATATATAAAACAATAACAAAGAGTATTATCCTTCTATCTCTGTTTATCTCCTTAAAAAAGCTAACAGTTGGTATCAGAGCCCTCTTGATCTTACGGGCAATATCATTGTTAAAAATAAAAATATAATTAAAAAAAACAAAAAACTGAAGCATGGCGTCATCTAGTTCAACACTTCCTTCAGCACCAGTTTTTGGAGGAGAAAATTACGATTCCGGTGTATCAAAATGAAGGCTTTGTTGCTATCTCAAGACCTTTGGGAGGTTGTACAGCAGGGTTATGAACCACCCAAAGAAGGTGAACAACTCACTGCTGATCAGCAAAAGAAGGCGAAGGAGAAAATGTCTAAGGATGCGAAAGCAACAACATACCTACATTCAGCAATTGCAGAGACGATTTTTCCGCGAATCGTCAATGCAACTTCTTCAAAACAGATTTGGGAGACTCTCCAGGAGGAGTTTCAAGGCTCACAAAAAGTGAGAGCCATTAAACTTCAAAACCTGAGAAGAGACTTCGAAAACTTGAAGATGAAAGAAACTGAACCCATCAAGGATTATTCATCCAGGATGACGCAGATCATAAATCAGATGAGGATTTATGGCGATGATCTTCCTGAGACAAGGGTAGTACAAAAGATACTTTCCACCCTTGATAAAAAATTCAATTTTATCATCACTGCTATAGAAGAATCCAAAGATCTTGAACATAAGGTGATCGACAGAGATGAAGGAGCCGCAGAGGGTGCCTTTCAAACAAGGCACAAACAAAAGCCAAAAAATTTCAAAAACAACAAAAAGATGGTGAAAGAAAAGGAACATTTCCACCATGTGGAAGTTGTAAGAAAACAAATCACATGGAGAAAAATTGTTGGAACAAAGGCAAATCACAATGTGGAATCTGCAAGAAATTTGGCCATGAAGAAAATATTGTTGGCATAAAGATCAAAAGGCCAAAGCCAACATGTCAGAAAGCAAAGACCCCGATGAACACATGTTTTATGCTTGTCAAGCTTCAATAGCAAGCACTAAAGATGTATGGCTCATCGACAGTGGTTGCACAAACCACATGACCAACAATCAAGGTATTTTTACAGAAATTGATACTTCTGTAAATATTCCTGTCAAGATGGGAGATGGCTCTATTATTGACTCTGCAGGAAAAGGAACTGTTGTTGTTCAAACAAAGTCGGGAACTCGCTACATAAAGAATGTTTTGCTAGTTCCTAACCTTGACCAGAATCTATTAAGTGTTCCACAAATTATGCAGAGTGGATATTCGGTGTCTTTTAAAGGCAACTCATGCAGTATTTATGACCAACAAGGGAAGGAAATTGCCGAAGTTCAAATGAAAAACAAGAGCTTTCGTCTTGTTTGGCAATTCCCAGAAGAAGATGCGAGAAGAGCTGATCATGATGATTCCTGGCTTTGGCAGAAAAGGCTAGGACATTACAACTTTTATGCGTTGCAGGCATCAAAAAGATATGCTCAGAGGTTTCCCCTCAATCACAATAAAAACTGAAGTATGTGAAGGATGTCAGTTGGGGAAAATGCATCGTAAGTCATTTCCCTCAAATGAAGCATGGAGAGCCAAAGAGAAGCTTGAGTTGGTACACACAGATGTTTGCGGTCCTATGACGACTATTACTGATAGTGGCAATAGGTACTTTATCCTCTTTATTGATGATTTTACAAGGATGACCTGAGTTTATTTTCTCAGAGAAAGATCAGAAGTACCTACTGTTTTCAAGAAGTTCAAAGCCATGGTCGAAAATCAAAGTGACCGCAAATTGAAGAAGATTAGATCTAACAGAGGTAAAGAGTATACCTCCAGTGAAGATGAGGGTGTTCAACACCAACTTACAGTGGGTTACACACCTCAACAGAACGGAATATCTGAACGGAAAAACAGAACCACCGTGGAGATGGCCAAATGCATGTTGTTTGAGAAAAATATGCCTGAGAGATTTTAGGCAGAAGCCGTTAACACGGCAATATATCTTCTTAACCGATGTCCCACCAAGGGAGTAAAAGACAAAACACCTTTCGAGGCTTGGGCAGATCATATTGAAAGTGTTTGGATCTTTGTGTTATATTCATGTCCCAAAAGAAAATAGACACAAACTGGAAGAGAAAGCTGATCGTGGAATCTTTTTGGGCTACAGTTCTCAGTCCAAAGGCTACAGGGTTTTCAATCTGAAAACTCAAAAGCTGGCCATTAGTAGGGATATTGAAATTGATGAAAATTCCTACTGGAACTGGGAAGAAGAAAAGGTGCACAGGCAACCCCATATGTCGGTGCATTTTGAGCAACAACCAGAATTCTCAGAAGCTCAGAATTTAGATGATGAAGGTGTTGAAGATCAAACTCCACCAGCAACACCAAGAACTCCACAAACCTCACAAGGTGATGGGGGAGATTCTTCTCCTGATTCACAGAATGCTACTGGACCGAGAGGAAAAAGACTTCTAACTGATTTGTATTCAGAAGGTACATTTGCCCAAGTGTCTCAAGTCCCATTTGAATCGTGCTATGTTGCTGTCTATGAACCAAACAATTATTTTGAGGCTTCCCAACAGCAAGAATGGCGAGATGCGATGCAGGAGGAGCTCAGAATGATTGAGAAAAATCAAACATGGGTACTTACTGAAAGACCCAAGCACAAAGATGTTGTCGGAGTCAAATGGATTTTCAGGACCAAGTTCAATCCTGATGGCTCCATTCAAAAGTACAAAGCAAGGCTAGTTGTAAAAGGCTACTCTCAGCAGTATGGTACTGATTATAATGAGACCTTTGCTCCTGTGGCGAGGCATGACATCATTAGAACCTGCTTTAGCTGCTGAAAACAAGTGGAAAATCTTCCAAATGGACGTGAAATCGGCGTTCTTGAATGGCTATCTTCAGGAAGAGATTTATGTTGACCAACCTGAAGGCTATGCTATGAAGGGAGAAGAAAACAAAGTATACAGGCTCAAGAAAGCCCTTTACGGGCTGAAACAAGCTCCGCGAGCCTCGTATAGCAGGATTGATGATTATCTGCTGAAGCAAGGCTTTCAAAAAAGTCCAAGTGAGCCTACTTTGTATGTCCAACAAGTGAAGTCAGGTTTGATGATCCTTTCTCTATATGTTGATGATTTAATCATTACGGGGAATAATCAAACCATGATTGCTGAATTCAAGAGGAATATGAAGAAAGAGTTTGAAATGACAGATCTAGGATTGATGAATTTCTTCCTTGGTCTAGAAATCAAGCAAACTGAAAATGGCATCTTTGTTTCTCAAAAGAAGTATGCAGAAGCCATCCTCAAAAGATTCAAGATGGACAATTGCAAAGCTACCTCAACACCACTTGCTGTGAATGAGAAATTGTCCAAGGATGATGGAGCTGAAAAAGCTGATCCTAGAGTCTACAGAAGTCTAATTGGGTGTTTGTTGTACTTGACAGCTTCGAGACCGGATCTAATGTTCTCAGCAAGTCTCTTGTCTAGGTTCATGCAAGATCCTAGTCAACTCCATTATATGGCTGCTAAAAGAGTTCTATGGTATCTCCGAGGAACAACTGAGTTAGGCATTTGGTATAAACCAACACATAACTCAAAGTTGGTAGGATATACTGATAGCGACTGGGCTGGATCGGTAGATGATATGAAGAGCACATCTGGCTATGCATTCACTCTTGGTAGTGGAGCATTTGCTTGGCAATCTCAAAAGCATAGCTGCTTGCTTAGCCGTTAATCAAGCAATTTGGTTGCGGAAAATTCTCAAGGATATGGGGAGAGAACAACATGGTCCTACAGAAATCTTTTCTGATAGCAAGTCTGCCATTGCTATTGCGAAAAATCCAGTGAGTCACAAGAAGACAAAACACTTTAAGATAAAGTTTCATTTTGTCAGAGATTCACAAAGAGAAGGAGAAATCAACTTGGTGTACTGCACTTCTGAAGAACAATTAGCAGACATCTTTACCAAGGCGCTTCCAAAGCAAAAGTTTGAAGAGCTCAGGGTGCAACTTGGAGTTTCGGTTTAATTGTCAAGGAGGAGTGTTAAAACTGACAATTAAATTAATACTTTATTAGTATAGTGAAGTTACATGTTAATGTTAAATGTAATTAGTATTAGAGTTACATGTGTGTTATGATCATTTAACATGTCTAGAAGTTATGACTTCTATGAGATGTTACAGGTCAAACCTCGTGTATAAATACCTATTGTAAGCTATGGAAAAGAATATCACAAAATATATAAAACAATAACAAAGAGTATTATCATTCTATCTCTGTTTATCTCCTTTAAAAAGCTAACATGCATTTTAAAAGTTTGTTCATCCTATTAAAGATATTAAAAAGCTCAACTACAGCTTGTTTATCCTTACTTGATTGCTTAATTTTACGATAATCAAATATTTCACTCACATTATACAAGATAATTTAATCTTAAATGAATGTTTAGATGCAAATGAGCTTTGAACAAGCTAATTCGATAAAACAAACAATAAATCCAGTAAAAGCTCATCTGCGAAATCCGCTCATGTAACATAGTAATTCTTCAGTGAGCCTTCATTAAACACCTTCTGTATAATGTATTATATAAGTTTGTTCATCCAATTAAAGATATTCAAAGCTCAAATGCAGCTTGTTTATCCTTACTAGATTGCTTAATTTTAAGGTAATCACTAATCAACTGTTTCGCTCACATAATACAAGATAATTTTTTTTTAGATAAAGAGAAACTATGCATTAATCAAGTATCAAAGGTACAGTAAAGGAGGACAAGTAGTCCTCCAAGAAGAATCTAGGTACAAATCAGTCCAGACCAGTTACGCTGGATCTGAGTAATAGAATAGACATAATACAAGATAATTTAATCTTAAATGAATGTTTAGATGCAAATGAGCAACAAGCTCATTTGACTAAACAAACAATAAATCTAGTAAAAGCTCATCTGAGAAATCCGCTAATCTAACATAGTAATTCTTCAGTGAGCCTAGCTTGAACCACCTGATGAGCTTGAGGAGCTCAAGATTAGGTACTTTAAGCAGCTGGAGCACGAAGAAGGTGATAATCAGCTCAGCTGAGCTCATACACATCCATAAATATGATTACAGTTTTCATTTCCAAAATCATGGGCCATTGCCAAGTAATCCGATCGGTAACATAAAAAGCACAAGATTTACTTTCACCATTTCATTACCCACTTACCAACTAAAATAACTTCTCAATTACTTTCTAGTCACTCAAGTCACTTCTTTATCAGTTAACTTTCACACAAAATGTGCAAAGTTGTCCCTATCTCTCTCTGTAAGCCACATTATCTCTCCTCTTCCATTACTTCTTAAGCCTGATTTTATTTAAGGGTGGGGCATCCAATCCATGTCTGCAGAAGAAAACCTTTCAATTTTTTTAAATTCTGTAATGATTTTTATTCACTTGTTACCACCACCAACTGGTAATCAAGCCCCGGATGTGCTTCCTCCGTATGAGCCCTGCTCTGCAGCTGAGGCACCCCTAAATTTGACAGCCGTCACCAACCATTATTAATGTTCCACTAGCTAAGCCCTCAGGAATTTTTATTTTTCCTTAGTTCTTTCCTTTCGAGTTTCTTAATCGTAGATATTGCTTTTCTGTTTTCTGAATTCAGCTTCCTATCATGTCATTGAAATATGACTATGCTTTTGTATTTATTTACTAGTTACCATCATTTCTACTCCGTGTACAGATCGCAGAAATAACAGAGGGAGACTGCAGATCTCTTGGGAGTTGGGACTATTTTGGTTTTCTTGAATCAAATGAAAATGATAATTGAAGATTTGACCAAGATGAAGGCACTAAGTATTCTGAGAAAAAGGCCAAGGGTTTTTTTTTTTTTTTTTAGATAACATGGGTATCCAAGCTTTCCTTGACTAATCCCATGTGCCAAGGGTTATAGATCGAAGAAAAAGAAGATAATTCAAGTAAACTATTTTGCAAGGAGAGAAACAGAGGGAGCTTCGATCTTCAAAGCAGTGGCAGCTGGGCTGATGTTCTTTGTCTGTTTTGTTTCTATTGCAGGATGCTGAGACACAAGAGGGAAGAGAGAGTACCACACATAGATGAATGGGACAAACACAGTTGGACCAATTTTTATAATTGGGTTAAAGTACATTGCAAAAAAGAGACTTCAGAAAAAAATTCAAAAGTTGTTTTAGCTAGGTGGATAAGTAAAAGGGCTTTATGTAAATGCTTTGCCAACATATTGATCAACACTCAACAGATTACTTGGTTGAAAGATGAGAGATTGCCAGAGCCCTTTCCTAGACTTTCTAAGCCAGCAAAAGGAAGCCAGTGTTGCTCAAATGTGTCAGTGGGAAGGGGATAAACTCCACTGGGTTTCTCATACAGAAGAAACCCGAGGAGTTGGGAAGAAGAGGCTCATTAACATTGTTGCAGCTTATACAACCTGTCTGTCTTGTTCAAACTCTTGAAGATCCCCTTGTTGGGAAATATGACATTCATGGAGACTATTTAGTAGGCAAATGTTATAGCTTGCTTACTCAAGGGGGAGATAATAATTGGGGCGTGGCAAATTCAATTTGGAAGACAAAGGTACCTAGCGAGATACAAATTTTCAGCTTGCAAGTGTTACAAAATAGAGTAGCTACAAAAGATAATCTGTGTGCTCGAGGAGTTCCTCTGAATCACAAAGGAAAATTATGTCCTTTCTGTCAAGAGACCGTTGAGAGAGTTACACATCTGTTTGTTCGATAAAATTTTGCACAGCAAACATGGGATTCGGTTCACTCATGGTGGAATATTCAATGGGGTGCTCCCAACACAATTACAGCTATGCTTGAATAATGGCAAATCTTTTCTAACAAATCTCAACCTGGGGAGGTTTGGCTTAGCATATTTCATGCGACCCTTTGATCTCTATGGCTCACAAGAGAACCTGGTTTGCTTTCCACAGTAAACTCTTACTATACCTGAGGTGGTGGATCTTATTAAGACAAGAACATGGTGGTGGGTTTAGACCCCGTTTACAGTTGCAGCGTGCGAGTTTCACCAATGGGAGACTGATCCTGATTCCTGGCTCTATTCTCTCAAGGAATCAACGCATTCGTAACAGCAACAAGCTTAACAGGGGGGGTCAAATTTGGAAAGCTCTACCTGCAGGCTGGTTCTCTTTGAATACCTATGGTTCAGCATTAGGCAAACCTGCTCCAGCAGGTTTTGAGGGCATCTTCAAGGACTCGCAGCGGGAGATACAGGGAGTGTACTCTGTTGATCTAGGGGTTGCAGATTCTAATTATGCTGAACTCATGGGGGTGTTGCATGGTCTGACTATAATTTAAAATACTTTCAGATTGCACTCAGCACAAAATTCAGATTATTTGTGATTCAACTAATACTGTGAGTTGGCTGAAAAACAAAGAACAAAGAGCATGGCAGTGGTGGAACTCTTTTAATATCATAGATTCAATTGTTGCTTCTCTTGCTGAATTTAGTGTTGATCATGTAATAAGAGAACAGAACTCAGATAGGATGTCTTAGCCAAGAAAGATGTAGGGAGGGGGTACTTTGTACTCATTGATGTAGGCTACTGCCATCTAGCTTTGAATGCGTGTACTGCTAGTAGTGTAGTAAGGAGGGCTCTAAGGGCTCTAGGATCTGTGTTTGGTGCTTTTTGACAATGCCTCGATAATATTTATAATCTGTTCACCAAAAAAAAAAGATTACTTGATACATGGAGTGGTACACAATACTCCGAAAGAAATTTGAAATTCCCTAAACATAGGAAGAACATGTGAAGAGCACCTCAAACATTCAGTAGCATCCAGCGTATACGACTTGATGAAAGAACAAATTACCTCTAATCTTGAATATCTTCAGTTGTACAACCTCTAAATCTTAGATGTAAGTTTTCATAAAAGTAACCTACCCTCTAAAGCACAGACACGGCTAAGAGGGAGAATGTTTTTCTTTCTCCAAATCGTTTCAGGAGAGAAAATTCTCTTTAATGTGTAGAGAATAACCTAAACTTTATCAGAATTCACAGCGATGAACCACTTCTTGACATGGCTGGGACACGGTGATGCAGCTCATGCCCTCTACCCCAAACCCCAACCAGAGAGCAGAAAAATGAACATTTGATTTGCCGTTTTCCTCTACCTCATAAGCCCTCACCTCACACACTTCCAGGAACCCTTGAAACTTCACTGGAAGCTACTGCAGCCCCAATTACTCAGATTTATGGCTTACCAACAATAACCTAGATTTACACATTATGGAATCAATAGAAGTCAGAGAAGAACAAAACAATTGAGCTTTTATTCACCGAAGAGAGGCAACTCCAATTATAAGCTTTTTCTTGCCAATGCTTAAGCTACGGGGAGAGAGGGAGGGGCAAAGAGCACAGGCAGTGGGTACTGGGTACGGCAAGGACCAACTGAAATGGAAGGACCAGTCAAAAGGGGAGCATTATATTAATTTTCTGCTTCTTTTTTGCAAGTCCTTTATAAAGAATAAAACTTGGGAGATTCCACTGTGATTGGAAACTTTTTACCCCAAGAATATCTCCCAAGTTTACCATCTGTTTCTCCATGTCGAAGCTTTCTTTTTGGTGACGTTTATACCTAAAACTAACATGTATTGGAGAAAAGAAGCCACGGTTTAGTAACCTTTAGTTACAAGTCTCAACAAAATGGTATTTCTCAAATAAGTGAAGAACATGAACTTGTGCCAACAGAATTATAACAATGCTATTGAACATATACACAGACCATCTGAATCTACTTCAGGACAAGTTACCACAACATCTTTGTTCCTCTTCAAAACCAATGAAATCTGGAAGAGCCATTACGGGCAACATTTTAGTTTAAATGTAATGGCCTACACAAAATGGCTCAAAAACGTGTTCCTGACATGGTATTAAATATCGGCCGCGACGTATCGTATCGGCCGTATTGTATCGGTTTTTTAGGTCACCGATACGTGATATCCCGCTACGTAACGTTGTTTATTATTTGGCCGATACTTGACCGATACGGCCGATACACGGCCGATATACAGCCGCTGTATGACCGATACGGTCGATACTGGGCCGATATATGACCCATACGGCCGATAAATGGCCGATACGGGAGATATAGTTGATACAAAAATTTATGCCGCGACAAGCACGACTTGATACGCATCGCCGATATCAGTCCGCTTCCGCGATGTCGCGACCGTTTCCGCAATCGCGACCGATACCGCGATTTCGAACCATGGTTCCTGATTCCTTACTTTTGTTTTCGTATGTGTGAAATGTGAAGTTGACAGTCAACAAACTTCATAATGGGGGACTAAAGGAAACTATCTCTTTGTATTGTGGATGTGTGTGTTCCACTTCATTAGAACACCAACGGTCATCAACAGCAATTACATGGTGTCATGACACAAGAACCTAATGAGAAAATGTGGCTAAAAGCAGACCAGTTGACAAGCATTGATCAGAACATATGTTAATGTGTTCGTACAGTAAATGACCAAATTGCGCATACCAATGTTTGTGCAGTTGGACCATTAGTGCACCACATTTTGTTCCCGTTTAGAATGTAACCCCCATCAACACGATCAGCTCTACATTTCATACTAACAACATCCGAACCAGCTGCAGATAACACCAAAAATACAAAAAAGAAACAATAAGAAGAAGATAAGAGGCACAACTAACAGGTTACCAGTCCTTTTATCAGGACGGTAACAAGCAAAGCGTACAGAAATCATACCATTTGGTTCACTCATTGCCAAAGCTCCTATGTGCTCCCCACTGATAAGCTTCAGGCAAAAAAGACAATGTACAAAAACATAACTCAACGTTAATGATATCCTCATATTCATCCCCAAAAACAGACAGATGTTTATGAACTTTTACTCATGCTGCATTCACAAAAGAAGTATTCCTCTCTTCCCCAAACCCCTGCTTTGATTTCTTTTATTATTATGGTAAATCAGAAATTTCTATAGCAACGATCAGAGGACAGAAACCCAGCCTGACACATACTGTCAAATGCAATTGCCTCTCAATCACCTCAGACATAACCTATAAGAATTATCTGAAGCTTTTGGAAATTGTAAAACCCTCACGTGGCAAACAAACCCAGTTATGACTGAACAATATCCCAGATCCATGAGTATTGATATAATAGTTAGATCTGTTTTTCACTTTGAAGACTCCTTGTCCAGTAACTCTATTGACAATCTTTGAACTTCAATGAAACTTTATCTTCTCAAAAAAAAGTTATATTTAGACATAACGCTAAGTAAATAGCAATCAGCAATTATAAGGAATTAACAACAACCCGCTACCAACCTCTATTGAAATCATAGAGCTCAATTTTTCAGTAGTGGTTATACCTTTGGCAAATATTTCTCCTTCTGAGCAGGGTTTCCATTCCTCACCTGTAAAACAAAAGTCACTCTCTCCTGACATAATCTATAATTAACATAAATGCTCCACAAATTCTTGATTCCTTTATTTACCAGCTGATTAATGCAAAGGTTAGAGTGAGCTCCATATGACAGGCCAACTGATCCTGAAGCACGACTAATTTCTTCCAACGCAATGCAGTGGTACAGATAACCAAGCCCGAGTCCTCCATACTCCTCTACAAGAGAAAAATAAGTCAACTGTTATATTCTAAAAGCTATACAGTTTTAAATTTTCAACGACTCAGATTTTCAAATGTATTCTGAAACAGTATAATATCACAGAAGTCAGAACATGTAAGAAGTTCAAAGAGAGTTAAGGAATTCTATTACAGTTGTTAATTATAGTTGTTTTCTTTAATATCGAGTTCTGCTCCCCAATATTCATATACATACTAGGTTTCAATCAATGTTTTCAAATTCATTTGGTAGTATACATTTATTTTCTTACTTATTGTCTGTTTTGTTTTGTTTAGAGTTATCATTTTTTTCTTCCTGAGTTATCATTTTATTCTCCCTGAGTATCACTTTTGTTTACCTTCTCATGAGTTTTTGCTACACAAATAACACAATGAAACATAGTGTAGCGCTGTTTTCAAAATATACTCAAGAAGAACTCACGGGGAGATTATAAAGTCAAAGAACAATCAATCATGAGTGTGGTAGAAGTTACAACCTACCATGATGATTTGACTCCAAAATGTACAACCAAACAATAAAATTAGAGCGAGCAGATCAAGATATAATACTATTGTCAACCCCTCAGCAATCAATAAGCTTCCTCCAGTTATTCATTCTTAACTCAATCGTTACTACTTTGATTCTTCAATTATGAAGTGAAGATTAATACATAAACTGAAAAGACATTTGAAGTCCAATTGTATACAGAGTGACAATGAATCATGCGACACCACATGAACAGAACAAAATGATTAACTGAATACATGTCAATATGGGCCAAAATGAACAATGTGACAAGTTTAGAATTAAGCGCATACCCATGTTCAAAATAGGCAATGTTAAGTCGATGGCAGTTGGCAGCCCAGGCTGCAGGCCCCGCAAATATACATCTCACTTTTACACACCAAAGTTGAAGTCAATAGACTCAATACTATTGAGTATTGACACATTTGCTAGTTCAAACACCAAGAGATCAACTTTGCTAATGCTTGCATGATGTGTAAGCAGTGGGATGAAATTAACAGCCATCTCTTTCTTTGCCTAGAGACTGCAATGCAGCAGATTGTTCCATCATAAAGGGAACGTTTGAGTTTCCTGACATGTCCATTACTAAGGGAGCCGATAGCGTCACTATTATTTGGGTTTGAAATATTGTGGACTAAAATAAAATGCCTCATCAAACTGGCAGCACTTCTTTTTACTGTGAAGTTGCCAATGGTTGTCACTCTTCGGATCAAGGGTCACACAAACAGCTTCTCTGTATTCACAGGGATAAGGATAGATAAGTTGACCCGCCCCCCCACCCCTTTTACCCCGCGTGGGCGGGAGGCACTAGGGTAATGTTAATGTTGATACAGTTTGATTTATCTGGCAAGATTTTTATAATGCCAAAGTGAAATTGTGTTTCGGAAGGTATAATGGTAATCAATGCCAAGCAATGCTTTCTTCACCATCATTAGCTGCTTGCTATCTGAAGGAAAACAAGCCTTTTTACAAAAATACATGCTGAAAAGCATTTTATTCGGTATTAAGTAATTTACTACTTTGTTGGGTAGTGTACGGGCAAAGGAGTGTGTGCATTTCAAAGTGCTGATCTTGCCTAAACAAAATTGCTAAGGAAGAGCACAGTATTGTTATTAGTTAAAAGAGCAGAATGACGTAAATAGCATTCACAGTTCTGCGATTTTCAAGAAAGGAAGACAATTGAGAAGAATAGAATTATAAGAAGAAGAATCAACCAAAAAAACGAGCTAAAGCCTCAATATTAGCTCCGATACGTCAGTCTGTTCCTTAGCAATGTTAAGAACACAATTCCGTTCATCATTTAAAATGAGCTGAAGAAGGCGCATATGTATCAATTAAGTAAATGTCAGTTTGTCTATGGAAAAGGCAGTGAGTTCAATTCATAGTGCTAGTCTTATTGAATAATGCAGCCACATCTCTTTGCACAATTCTCTACTCATTAGGTTGCGCAGCAGGCAAAAGCCAGCTACTTCCCAAGCCGAAAAGCGATTAACCTAGTCCAATGACAAAGATACTGAGAACAAGATATCTTTATTTATCAACATTAGAACAATTGGGATTTCACCACTTCTGAGTAAAGGTGAAAAGGTCAGGCAAAAAGCCACAACATAAAGTAGGAAGAAGGGAGGATCACCTGGTACCGTAATTCCATGAAGACTAAAGTCTCCCATTAGTTTCCATAAGTTCACATCCTGGCACGAAAGGTTTCATTACTTAATAAACTCAATCAATGAGAATCTGAGTTCAAGGAAAAAATGATTAAACCACTACCATACCAACCTTCGGAAAGTAGTTCGTTTTGTCTATTTTTTCAGCGTGCGGAGCAATATTTTCTTGTGCAAATTGTGCAACACTTTCTTTGAACTGCAAAAACATCGGTAAAATTAGTTTTTCAGATAATCCTTTATTTTGGTCTTTATCCTAAGAATACTACAACATTTCTAACAAACACTTTAACCTTATACATGACAAGATTTAATTCATCTGTGTGCTAACATTCCTCTTTAACATCTTGTCATGATGGGTTCTCAAAATATCGAAAGTAACAAGAAGACACAAAGTCACATTCAAGGGCATACCAAATTGCCTAACTCATATATTTACCTAAATTCATAGTAATCTATCTAATAATACACCTACCACTTTCAATAGCCAAAACTGATTTTTTTTTTTTGTTTTGGGCATAGTGTAATAAGCAATTGATCAGCTAATCAACCAAAACCAGACATATATACCAAATTGCCTAACTCATATATTTACTTAAATTCATAGTATCTAATAATACACCTTTCACTTCAATAGCCAAACTTTTTTTTTGCATAATCTAATAAGCAATTGGCTAGCTAATTAACCCCAAAACCATATTTGAACACAGAAGCTCAATTTCAAAAATGTCAAAGAAAAGGATACGCCAAATGCAAATGCAAAAGTAGCGAGTAATTTTCCCATAATATAACCAAAAAATAAATCATGCCCCATGAAATACAATTTTTAGTAGCTGATCATCGCTAGTCAAATTTAATCAAAACATGCTCAAATTGAATTGACGACAAAAAGAACAATCCAACAATTAAAAAGGCAAGAAAATGCAAAAATAATTCAATCGATAAATTTATAATTTCAACTTGAAAGGTGTGTGTGAGAGAGAGAGAGAGAGACCTGCTTCTGAGTATCATCGAAAAGGAAGGATGTAGAAAAAGCAGCGCGCTGTGTTGTTTGATTACTTAAAATTACAGCAGCCAACCTCCTTCTAACTGCGAATAACCTTTGCAACATTTTTTTCAGTAGGAGAGAGAGAGAGAGAGAGAGTTGTTGTTGTGGTAAGGAGAGAGAGAGTGTTGTTGTTGTGGTAAGGAGGGCAAAAAAATGGTGAAAATGATGAGTTGCAGTATAGAAGAATGAAGAGTGCAGAAATGGAACTATTGGAAGCAAAATTGGGCACGTTTTAAATTGGTTAAGGACACTTTCGCTCCTCTTTTGTTATTAACTTCCTGAATTCTGATTGTCATTGTGCTGTAGCCTTGTTGGAGGTGTTATCCGTTAACTTGGTGCACTGTCTTGAGTCTGTCGACATTATTTTAAGGTTGTAATCGGCACATCATAAAATATTATTTTAAAAATTTACCTTGTGATGTTAGATCCGGCAATAGTGTTTATTGACGTTGCAATAATATCAATACATTACCCACTTTATACTCCTAGGTTTAAAAGTAAATCAACTTTCAATCAGATTTCGTAAACTTTTTTGGTGTAAATCAAAATTTTTTTATTTAAACTTTGACCATCAGTTATAATCATAAGTTTTATTTTCTGACCTCCACGGAAATAAGTATTGATTGTTATTAAATGTGACGATAATAGCATTGAACCTTTTTTTTGTGCAATAGCATTATATTTCATATGACTTATTTAGGAATTTCCTAGTAGTAATTTGCTTGCAATGCAAGTATGTAATCTCCTAGTTAGTACTAGTTCTATTAATTAGGAGTGTGTTTAGGGTTTTCCTTACCCTATAAATATGAGGTGATGGCTAATGAGACTAGTGTGCTCACATACTCCATGAGAGTAGAGTCACCATGTGAGGGTGTGCCGATTTCGTGAGGGAATGATCCTCTGAGGAGTCACATATGTCTAGGATGAACTTGTTGAAACTGATAGTTGATTGTGTTGACGTACACTAATAGTCGTTGATTGACTAGTGGATTAGTTGATTGTATGAGCAATCACGTGATTTTCTTCGCCCGATTTGGGTTTCCGCGTTGAATCATAGTGTGCTTTATATTTGTTATTATCCAATCTCGTAGTTCGCATGAAGTTTATATCGCAACAAATGTTAGAGATTTCGCACCCAAAAACATGGGAATCGAATAGTAAATCATGTTTGTATAAGTAATTAACTGGGTGCAGGCTAACTGGCCAGAGGCATGAGAGAGACATTGATTGATAAAAAGGATGGTGGAGGAGCACAAGAATTGTCACAAAATGGAAGTATTTAATGTTTTACCATTTTGGAGAGGTTATCAATTCAAGAAGTTATTTCAATTTTGCTGAGCTGTCATAGTTTGTTAGGAGATTGCTTGTTATTCCTTTTTATTTCGGCTGAGAATCTGAGATGATCCTGCTTTTTCTTTCTTTTGTTTTCGGGTGCTAGAGTAGAGAGGGCCAACGGCCAACCCCCAGATGATTAAATTGAGTGATGTAATTTTAAGGATGCGTGAATGAAATACACTCTCTCTCTCTCTCTCTCTCAAATCCTCCCTGTTCTAAAAGACTAAAACCAAAAAAAAAAAAAAAAAAAGGACTAAACCCATTTGGGCCATTTCTCATTCCATTCTCTTGTCATTCGAGGGTTTTTTTTTTCTCATATTTCTTCCTGTTATTTGAGACAATCTATCATCATTGGCTAATTCTGACCTTGATCAACTAATTTTGAGCTGGAAATTGTAGTTCTTCTCACCTTACCTAAATCATGAACATATTAAACATAATATAAATATGAACAACTCTGAAATGTGACTCTTTCAATCAATAAACACTAACCAAATCTTAGTTCTTAACAGGACTTTCAAGTACATAATAATGCTCGATCTACAATACCTAAGACAAACAGATCACACTGAAATGACACAAGATGGCTAAGAAAGACTCACATAACCCTTCCTTTCTCTAAAATTAGCACCAAGTGATCAAGACTGGTGCCTCACTATGTCACAGAATGGGCACTAAGACTCCAACTTATGGTAAAAGCTGAAGGAACAAACACACTTAGGCAACTGGACAACCTCTAAAACCCTATTATTGACGACAAAGATGAATGTAGTACTTATACTAGCTACCAAATTAGCACGAAAATTGACCCGTAACGAACTACAAAAGGATTCAAATCTCAATTCAGAGTTGCATGACGAAAAAGGTCTGAAAGCAGCTAAGTACTGAGGACCGAAGGGAGATAAATCTGCGGCCAAACCATAATATTTACTCTCCTGGTGGGGCAACACCTTGCTTCATCCTCTCCCTTTTCATCTTCTTCTTTGAAACAGGCTTCTTCTTCTTTGCTGGCAAGTGCTTTTGAGCATACACGTAAAGTGCATAATTTCCGATCAGGAAGGCTAATACAAGTCCTCCAATCACCAGCAAAACTATGAGCCCTGGGTTGAAGCCTTTCACTTCAGCTTCATTCACTGCCTGTCCATGAGCAAAGGATGCATTAAAATCACAAACTACTTAGGATCAGCAATATGTTGAAATAATATATACTAATGGGGGGAAAAATTAACCAGTGAGCACAAAGAGAGGGAGATCTGATCATTCTACTTAGAATGCTATCAGAGTATCAGGACATAAACTGCATTGCTCCACAGATAATAATTAAAAGGATGCCAACAGTTGCATCTTTTTCCACGAGTACGATGAGAAGCAGTTCTGGAAACCAGTAAGGTTCCACTGTCAAATCAGAGAGCGCTTTGGGAAAGAATCATTATCTGCACACTTACTTAGAGTACATTTCATTATGCAAATAGGCTCGGAAGAAGCAGTGTGTAGCGGCTAATTTCCTTTTTCTCCACAACGATAGGATGATGTATCATCAAATTGATGAATAACAGGGCTCTGTTGATGCCTTTCATTTTTCCTACGCAGATCTAGAACTAACAAGCAGATCCAGGGAACCATGCTTCTCTAAGGCACTGAAACAATCCCCAACCTAGCTTCCTTTAAGGCAACCAAAATGCAGGTCACTTTTTAGATGGAAGATAACTCGCTCCACAATGATCACCTCATCAATTTGACTCAACCAGCCAATCAAATTTATTCATCATTTAGTCTCCTTAAACTTTTTGAAGAGCTATGCAGTGCTCTTAAAAATATATGATCCACCCCCAATTGGGAAACATCACAATTTCCAGTGCTATAATCAGACATATAAAGTGAACCTTCATTTGTCATCCCCAATCCTTCAAGCTATTGACAATCAGGTAATTGCATAAACCTAAATAAGCCAAAGCCACAACAAACCTTTACTTCAGGGGGTAGCTCAGCTCTGAGAAGTATTCCAGAGGTACCAGGTTCGAGTCCCCTCAGGGCCACTGGAGGTTTTCCTGGTCGTTAACTTCAGGGCCCATGGGATTAGTCAAGCAAAGCTTGGACACACATGTTATCTTAAAAATAAAAAAAATAAAAAAATAAAAAATTTCTTTAATTGCTGAACATTATCCTTAGAATTCTTGGTATAACCACCAGGAAATAAGATTCTAACAAAATAAACAAAAGATTTTCCAGTGCTTTAAGTAAAATATTTGTTGAGACCTTTTTCGGGATAAACCTCGGGAATTACAGTTCCTGCTTCATATTCCTCTTTTTCTGACATCATGGGAGCTGTTGTGTGTTCAACAACTTACATGTCTCAAATCTCACAAGACATTCCCAAACTCAAAACCTTCTTAGACTAGTTAGAAACAGCGCGAGAAATTCATCATGGAAGATGGTATTACCAATGGATGAAGCCTGAAGGGAACCTTAAGTTTGAAATTTGAGGATTAACCAGCAGACATTTCTATTATAGCTAGGAAATTGAGTGACCCTCTTACGGTTTCTACCAGGGGTAGAAGGGTTGTATATCTGAACCTTCCCAATGGGTGGGATCTACACTAGATGTCGCTATAGCTAGAAGATTAGAGTCCTTCAGATGAGATTAATAAATGGAAGCCGTAAAAGAACAAAGAAAATTCGATTTCTTGATTAATGGCAAAATAACAATTGAAATATGGTATAAGAGAGTTCGCTTGGGTACATCAGTTCACCTACTTTGGTGAATGGGATAAGTAGAGTCCATACACTTTGATATTAGTACCAAAGAAACATTGGTAGAAAGAACGTGATCATTGGATTCTAGTGATCCATTAGAGAAAAGAACTAGCTAGTCATATAAAGTACTTTTCTTGAGTTTCTTAGAGTTTTAGAAGCGAATTTTCGAAGCGGGAAATGTTTATGACACGGAACTGGAACATTTACATTGAGTTTATGTGTGACAAAGTGGTCAAACTAAGGTGCCAAGTTCTAGTGAGACATGTGCAGGAAAGTCTACTAGAATAAAAAAAAACATCAAAGACTGTCTTGCAATTTCCTTCAATCTTGACACTCAAAGTCAACGAAATCACATGATAAAGCCAATAATCCTGATCTCCTTTACTTTGCTAGTAACACACTAACATGGTTTCAAGGATGATATTTACACAATCCCCTAATCATCAAGTTCCCCGGTACTACCAACTTTCGGGATTCCATAATACTAAACGAAAGGCTATTAGTATAGTGTCCTTCAATTTACTGTTCCCAATCCTATATCTATCATTCCTAAAATATTATTGCTATAATCTCTGGAAAATTATAGAGCAATCGGATGTCATTATGTCAAGTAGTTACCATAGCCTGAGTCAGCTTAAGGCCCAACAGAACTCCTGTTTACTTGGATAATTTCAAAGTTAATTCCACAACTGATAGGGTTCTGGCCACTCTTTGTCAAATGTTGGCAGTCCACTCATCTGAGTATAAGCCCTAGGAATCCAGCTGTTGACGAGAGGTTTTAATTATCGACAATTGTTCCTTAAATAGACAGGTTTAGACAATCTTGTCATTACCATCCTTCCACATTGACCCAAAGGTAAAAAGGGGTTTGTATGTCTACCTTCCCTCCAACCGACCCCAAAGGAAAAACAAATAGCTGAAAGAGGGAATCACTACATTCCGAAGTTTAAACACATAACCTAATTAACTTGACCTCAACTTATTTGTTGCAAGTACATGTTATTTGCCCATATGTCAGATTTGACATTCTCTATTAACAACTCATCTTGAGCCTAAATGCAGACAACCTCACGGCAGACACAAAAACAAGTCAATTCCATGACAACTCTTGTCCTAACCTGACTATCTGATCAAGAAGTAAGATTTGCAGTGGCACTTAGAAGGATATCCAAGCATGATATTCAACTACATGTTCACCATTTGAAGATCTTTAACTCACAGACATCATCATGGTGGCAACCACAGAGATGAAGCTTTATAGTCCTTATCCTTAGTGTTTTGGACCTTTTGGTTGATCATCGAAGACTATAATTTCCTTAGCTAACAATAAGCCATGTATTTTAGGGATGTGCTACAACACACAAACCTTTCCAAACCCATGTAGAACAGGGTTACCTAATACATCAGAAAGCTGATGGCCAACACTCGGCTGAATTTTCCAGCTGCAATGCATGCAACTGAACCCACTTAGTGGGCAACAGCTTTTTAAAGTTTGGTTATAGTCTAAAGACTAAATTGGATTAATTTAGACAGGGTTAATCAGCTAAAATGATTTATACTTGGAGATTAGCATCAGATTAATAACTTTACCCATCTACAAAGTTTAAACAAAGCTAAAAAAAAAAAACCATTACAGAGAAACCAAAACAGAAATAGAATAAGCATCAAATGCATCAAATTCTGCTCAAATCCAAGCACAAAAGAAACTGTTTCCAATATGTGGACAGCATTTGCAGTTCTCTTAAATTCTCAGCAACTTGAAAAACTCAAAATAACAAAGAACAAAGAAACCATGAATTAACAAAATGCATGTTTAAGAGACAACGAGATCAAAGGAATTAGGATCATACCATGATTCAATCCTCCCTTGAGCCTCTTCTGTTCACTGCAAATCAACAATTAAACACATCAAAAACCCAAAACTGAAACATAAATCAGAGATGAATAAGCGAAAATTTACAAGCGGGCAAATCAGGAACATGCAGATCTATATGATTCAAAGGTGATTCTTGCCTGTTTGGTTTGATTTGATGAGAGAGAGAGAGAGAGAGAGAGAGAGAGAGAGAGCGACAGAGGGAGTAGGCAGGGGAAGGGGAGCATAAGAGAAGAAGAGTAAGGCCGAGCAGTGACGTCGATATTCATTAATTAATACTCCCAAAAATAAATAAATAAATAAATAAATAAAAACGTGTATGACGTAAATAAGGGGTTGCCAGTTTGACAAAAACCGGGGGGAAGATATGACTAGGACTAGCAGGAGTATTGTCCAATGTCCATGCCATCTGGTTTGTTCATGTTGGGCTAAGGAAGGGTTTTTTTTTCCATTTAAATTAGAAAAATTCGATAAAAATAATTTGAAGTTTGAACGGTTTGGCAATAATAATTTTATGTTGCAAGTTCTATAAAAATTATTCTGAATTTTAGCTTTTGTCACAGAAATGGACCTCTCTATAACGTTGTTATATTTCGTCAAACTCTGTCACAATTACTCAATTAGTACTAATTATTATTGGTTTTATCGCTTATTATATTATTAATGTTTGAATTAACACCCCCCTAGTCTAACTTCTCTCTTCCTCACCATCTGAGCCCTCAGCCCACCACCACCCTAATCTAACTTTATTCTTCTACTGCAATGAGGTATTCATCATCATCATCAATCAATCAAACAATTTAATCGATTAAATAAACATCAAAATCAAATCCATTTAGAATTTGAGATTTGAATTGTTGAGTAACAGTTTGATGTACCGATGAGTTATTGACGTAATTCATTGTAGCAAATCTCTCACGAGAAACAAAACAAGCATCAGAGTTGCATCTGCTTCTTGAATTGAGCTGAGAGAGAGGGAGAAATGGGGTGGTGGATGGCGGTAATGTAGATAAGAAAGAAATGAGTTTCATATTCTTCTGATGTCGATTGAAGGCCAGAGGGAGAACAATCAATCCTCCTCAACTCATCCCTCAGCTCCGCCACTACGACCACGACCACTAGCTCCGCGACCATCAAACCCAACCACCACCCCCTTCTCCCTTATCCTACCCAACAACCACCACGACCAAACCACCCCATCCCCTTCTCACTGTAACCTTCGCCATCAATTGAGAATTTCGGAAATAACAAGGAGAGAGAAAGAGGAAGATGACAATGACAATTGGGAAGGCGATGGTGGTAAGGGGAACGAATTGGTGGTGGTGGTGACGGTAATGGGTATAATAAATGAGGCTAGGTGGTGGTTGTGGTGGAAGGAGAGGTGGGTGGGGTAGGGGGCTAGTGGGTTGATGGAGGTGGTTGAATGCAGAGCAGATTTTTTTTTTTTATTAAAGTAGTTGAGTTAACGCCATTAGTTTAATTAGTGCTAAAATGTGACGGAGTTGGATGGAGTTAGTGTCGGGTCTTTTTTTGTGACAAAAGTTACAACTTGAGATTATTTTTGTAGAACTTGCAACTTGGGATTATTATTGTCGGACCGCTCAAACTTCGAATTATTTTTATTGAATTTTCCTTTAATAATTAAGGTAAAAAAAATCTACAAAAGATATCAAAGGATTCTCTAGGATAGTGAGACAAATCAGAGATTCTCATGAAGGATAAAAGAATAGGGATGAGAGAGAAAATGCTCTCTAGCCCCTCTCGTAAACTCCGCCCCAAGAAACGTCTAGATAAACAGCCCCAAACCCCCAAAATTCACCCCATCGACTCAAATTTCCAGCAAAATTTTGCCTTCTTGCTTGTTAAATGTTGTAGATCGATCACATGCATTTCCTATTGATTCACTTTTTAGCCTTAATTATGTGATCAGGGATTTGATTATTTCGAAAACAGCTAGATCCTACTCTATTGTTCTTGAGTTGTCGTTTCAAATACGGTTTATAATTGAGCCTATTTGCATTTTGGTTTATTGGGTAACATTGAATCATCATGATTCTGGAGTTTTTATTTGGATGTCCAGACATAGATCCCACCCTATCGTGATTGTTCAATCGTCTCAAGTTTTGGCTCCCAATAAAGTTGCTCGTCATCTTGTTAATTGCAATCCGATTAAGCTGGATTGTGTCTGCCTTATTAATTGCATCTGCAACTTATTCAACCCATCTTTGGCGTGCTATGTTTCAAGATTACCTCAATTGGGGCTTTCACCTGCATTACTTGTTCATATTCTCGAGATGTCAGACAAACAAAGTTGCAGATTGCAATGATTACTGCATCGGTTAGGTAATTTGTGAGTTATTAGTTGTTAATTTCTATTTATTACTCTCCTTCCCACTGATTGCTTGCTATCTGGTGTCTATTGGGTCTTGGAAAATCTTTTAGCCTGTATATTTCGATCTTTCAATTTCTTTTTCAAGGGTGTTGGGCAGGGGTTTTATTTTTTTATGGAATAAACTCCGTAGTTTCCTCCTTGTCGTTCTCGAGATTCTGCTACGTTTAATTCTAAGGGGATGGGGTTTATTGGTTTATAAATGGGCCAAGTTTTCAACAATTTGTCATAACGACCCTTTGCTAGTATCTCTCTCTTTTCCTTCCTAGACAGTATGAACTCCAATTCCTCTGATAATCTCAATCTTCTCCCTCAAATGGACTCCCACTTCAACTCTTTCCTGCCATAAATGGACCCTCTCTACTTCCCAATTCGTCTACCTCTCATCTCACTTCACCCACTCTCAACTCTTCTGGTCGCTCGGGTAGAGCTCTTGTTGGTAGTGGAAATGTACGAGTACCCGCACTCCCCCTCTCCTTTTCTTGCGCCCTCAAGGGTGGAGTGGTGGATACAAATCTCATTGTTGCTCTCGCTTCCCCAGCAGCGGCTATTCCGGTGCTGATAACATGCTCTCTCTTGGTGGTGGTGAGCTAGAACCACCTGATCCTGACCCTGATGATGATGAATCCGATATCTTTGCTTTTATCTCTTCATGCTAAGGTTTGGGGTGGGCCTGTTCCCCTACCTATTATTCTTGTCAAAACCAAGCGTGATTGGACTAAATTTCGAGGAGAAGTTACTTTCCTTGAATGAATAATGGTTGTATTCTTATTCGGTTTGCTAATTTGCGGATAAAAGCTATGTTTGGTTCAGAATGCCTTGGTTTGTCTAAGGTCAATGCATGATAATGTGCTGCTTACACATGAAATCATGAACTATTTTAGGGTCACCAAGAGTAAACTGGGATGGCTTGCTATCAAACTAGACATGGAAAAAGCATATGATCGAATTGAATAGGATTTTCTTAATTCAATGCAATAAAGCTCTTGGTTTTTGTGATACATGGATTCATTGGATCAAACAGTGTGTGACTCAGGTTTCGTACTCCATCACCATCAATGGTGAGCCAACCTCCCCCTTCGGCTTATCTCGTGGTCACGGGCAAGGTGATCCGCTATCTCCGTATCTTTTCATTCTTTGTATGGATGTCTTACTCCGTCATATCACTGTGGAAAGCGGAAACCGTAAATCCGGTATAAGTTAAAACTGCTCCCCGAGCTCCTGTAATTAATCCAGGGTTATTTTTTGCGTACGATAGCATTTTTTTTGTAAAGTCAATAGACAAGCATTCAGTAAACTGATGAATATTCTTCATCACTTCTGCAATCAATCTGGACAATTAGTCAAATTTCATAAATCTACAGTGGTCTGCTCTACTAAGAATGTTACTCAAAGTAGAAACAAATAATCAACTCGATTCTTCAAATCCCGATCAAATCCTCTCTAGAATAATACCTTTGATGCTCGATCTAGATAGCGGTCCTTGAAATCACAATTTACAGAAATTGTAAATAAAGCTAGAAAGAGAATGGAAGCATGGGAGGCAAGCTCTATGTCTAAAGCTGGGAGGGCAATTCTTATCCAAGCTAATCTCGGGTCAATTCCCTCTCATACAATGAAATGCTTCCACCTACCTAATGTAACACCCCCGAATTCGCAACGATTTCCTGGAAACAATTGACGTCGCTGCGCGCAACTCGACACTGCTGAACCGTCCCAAACCCAGGGTAGCTACTGCAACATTTATCACTAAGGAGTAAATGCTAAGCAGAAAGAAAGACTAGGCATCAAAATGAGCTTCTAAGGAAACTAAACAATCTAAAACAGTTAATATCAGAGTTGTCTATATAGTGAGCTAAAACCATTAAACCAATTTATTACAACTTGCCTTCAAGGGGCTAAATCCAATAAAATCCCAACGATCTAAACGGAACTAAAGAGAGTTCTATAAACCTGACGCCAACTTTATCTTCCAAACTGTACGTCCTCAATCAACTAAACCTGCACTTTGATTTCTGTGACGGAAACAAAATACAGAAGAAAATAAAAGAAACAAAAGAGAAACAAAAATCAGATAAATTGAATAAACGTCATTCGTACCCAGTAAAAACATTTCGCAATCCTTACCTGAGGTTTTAGAAGAATCATTGAAATTCATGTGCATACGCACATAAGCATATAATCAAGCATACGCATAACGACATTCTTTTATATGCAATTCTTGTATAGTGATCATACAAAATACAACATAGACAATCCGTCTTGATTAGAGAGATGTAAGAGAGCGAATGGAACAGCGATTACCCATACTGTTCATCGAAGATACAATCACGCCATGGACTTAATGACTCTAGTGTGCACACTACCTCTAGTACAATTAAATGAGCCTAGAGGACTTAATAAATGGGGAATGATCCATCCCAGACACACTGTGAGGTGTCCATAAGTAACTTGGGAATCACTCATCCCTTGAACTACACCATTAGGTGTAATCCCGATTGCTCGATTACTCCTAGGGATCCATTAGGAGTCTTACTCTCATTTAATTTATTTCACATAATTTGCATTTGTTGACATAGTGATACTACGAGACCACGACTTACTAATTCATTTCATGCTCTGGACAATGAATAGTAAATAACGACGGTAATGATTTAATTCTACTTCTTTTGATAAGATACTCAATAAATGAAGTTTCTCGTAACACAACTAATAAACTATTAATTATTTAAGTTAATTTAATTTAATCACTTAAAAAATTATTTTTTAGGCTCATATTTGTACTTTAATATTTGAAAAATAACAAATTAATTTGTAAAACAATATGAAAACTAGTGAAATTAGTTCATGCGACTTTTGGTTAACATAGTATATATGGAGAAAGTGAAGAATGAGTGTTGAATAGTGTAAGAACCCTCACCTTTCGGCGCCTAATTGAAATAATAAATATGTTAAGTTATAGGTTCTTAAATAAAAGAGATTGATTGATTAAGGGATTATTGAACAAATGAAGTCGCCACCAATTTTTAAGGAAACAATTGGAAACCATCGATGTGCACCCAATATCTATTGGGAATTATGACCCATATAACCCAAAGGCCAAAGATCGAGTTCAGGGGTGTGTGTACGAAAAAAAAAAAAACGAATCTCATCTAAATCGCCCGTATTAACGGCCTCTACTAATCCTATCCATGTTGATTCTTAATTCACATAACAAGGTTCCAAACAATCCGGTCGTCCAAGATCCTAAATTAACTAGGTGGGTTGAACAAACCAAATTATTAAAGTTATCGCTTTGCACATGATTACCCAATTGCATGATTTGATTTATAGAACACAACCAAAATAATGGAAATATGTTCACCAACCTTACCGTGCTAGCTTAACGCGCCAATTGCTAATTTGCATGAACAAACGTGTTAGTAACTTCAATGGAAGTAAAATAAAAGATATAAACTTTAATTACATGTTAGTATGCTAATTGAATTGATTAATCATGGAAAACATCCAAAGATATGATATTTACAATAAACATGATAAAATATAAGAAAGCTAGAAATTAAACTAAAAAGTATGAGAATCATGTAAAGATAATAATTAAACTAACCTATGCATGATAATCATGAAAACAATAATTAAAAATAATCTACATAGGATGAACTAAATAAAACAATTAAAACATGCAAAGAATATTAACCATGATCATAATATAAATAAAACATGGTTTGAAAATAGATTTAAGAGCTAAAAAGATGAGCCCTCAGGTTGAACCTTGATTGTACTAGAATAGAATGTCAATTGCTCTTGATATTGGACTTGATCTTGGGATAAGACTTGTTCTTTATTAGGGTTTGATTGATGGGTTTGATTGATGTGACTAGGGTTGAATGGAATAGATGAGAGAGAGAGATTAGGGTTTTCTTGAGTTGAATCCCGTAATAATGAGTTGTGTCCCCAAAAAATGGAGTTTAGAGGGTATTTATAGGGAATGGGTCGAAAAAGAGGTCAACTTAGGATTCTCGGGCAAAAAAGGTGCCCAGCGGCCCCCCGGAGAGCCGCTGAAGGCTCGGCGGCCTCGATAGTGCAGCATAGGCTCCGGCTGGGCCGCTAGGACCGGCGGCCCGCTTTACACCCTCCACTCCCACGAAAAGGCTGCTGGAGGGCTCATTTGACCTTTGATTGGCCTGATTCTTGGTGCGTTGGATTCCTTGTTCAAAGGGCTTTCTTTTGACATATTGTGGGCTCAAATAACCCAAGTATCCTATGAGTTATGGCCCAAACACTAGAGAGGTGTCTGTTTCAATAGCTTAATCAATCATCGGATCATATCTCCTTCGTTTTTAATGGGATTTTGGTCCATAATACATCATTGGAAAGTTAATTCAAAGGGGAATACAAGCCTAGTGGGCTAATACTCCAATTAACCCTTTCATGGCTAAAAATAAGTCTTGAACCGTGATATGCGGGTATGAGAACATCGTTTTTAGCCCGTAACTTCATTAAATCATAATTTTGACTCCGGTGTCCGGTTGGGACAAATGAAATGGTGTTAGAAAGCTTATGGAAACGGATATTAGATGGTATGAAAATGTGAAAGGTCCAGAATAAATATGGATAATGGGACACAAATAAGCACAATTATTTTGAGCATCGACATTCAATTCATTATGTTCATTATTTGTTATTATCATTGGGCATTTAAAAGGGGGGAACCAATTTTGGTGTTTACAAATAGCCATTGAATTATATTTTATCATGGGAAAAATATTTGTCTACCAGATGGGTAGCTTATCTGAACGATGTATCATTTGGTAATTGGCTACTTTTTGATTTTTTATAGTTGAAATTTAATTATTTGAGTCCCAATGTACAAGCCTTATTTAATAGTTATTGTTATGTTCCACATCAAATGGGTAGACTACCCACCAAATTAAGCATTGTTTAAATTAATGTTTACCGGTGTTTGAAATTTGAAATCCCTAAATCTAATGTAGTAGCCACTTTTCTTTGGTTTTGGGCATGCCAAATTGTTTTAGAAAATTGGCTGTCAATAACCCAAAGTTTGACCCCGTTCGCCGCCAATACTCCCAAGTTTCTCTACCTCCCAAAATAATCTCAAGTATTGACCCATCCGCTCATAACACTCTAAATGATGACGGAGTTACAACTCCATAACGGTCCGTTTGCATTTTGCTTCTTTCTCTTTTTTCACACACACTACCCCAACACTCGCCTCAACAACTCTTATCTTCATCTTCATCTTCATCTTCATCTTCATCCAAATAAATCCGCATATTTCGTTGTTCATATTCAACCCCACACTACAATTATAGAATCATGTGAAGTCCTCCTATTATATCACAGTCTCACTTATTATGGTGGCTCCATCTTGTTTCCTTCCAAATAAACCCCATCACAATCCAATTCAAGTCACTGGACATGAAGCAAATAAGGCTTTTTTCCCAGAAAAAAAATTTCCAATCTTTGTGCTTTACAAAATACAATCACTGTTTAAGAGAATAGGCAAAAAGAAAAACGAAAAAAAAAAATAAAGATTATTTCTCAAATAGTTGATCTAGTGTTCCTCCATAACGTTTTCTCACACTCACCCACACACATTCCTTGCTCAAAATTTCCTAAGTCACATTATTATTCGGCGAAGTCAGTACAAAGTCTATATCACTAAAACACCTAAAAAAACCACCATCAAACACAGAATCAATTCAAAACTAACATCCCAAAATTCAACTTATTTCACACAAATTACACGCACATAGGTATGAGCTTCTTGGGTATTGCTCCAATTTGTGATTATTTAAGGTTTAAGGTGGGTTTTTGAGAGATTTGAAGGGATTTCATTGGGTGGTGGTTTTAGAGGTGAGAGAAAATGGGTTTCAAGCCGTTTAATTTTGAGGTTAATTATTATATTTGGGGTTGAACCAATTTCCGCCATTAACGCCATTTAAGTGGAAGCTCTCAATGCCCAGATTTAATCGATTCCAATGGTGGAGGTGCCTTGCTAGCTGTAAATGGAAACTCTCAAGCCTCAATGCCCAGCTTCACTACTTCACTAAACCCGTCAGAATAAAACTGTAACGGCTGTTAACGGAGTTACGACTCCGTTTCATTTAGAGTGTATGTGGCTAATGGGTCCAAACTTGGGATTATTTTCGGAGGAAGGCAAATTTGGGAGTATTCGCGGCAGACGACCCAAACTTCAAATTATTGACATCCAATTTTCCAATTATTTTGGTTGATTTCGCAAATTGCAAACACGTTTATAAGATATTTGGAAATTGGAATAGTGAGCTCGAGTTGAGTCAAATCACGCCACAAACTTAAACTAACTATTAACAGTTTATTCCGAGGATGAAGCGTCAGGAGAGCTTCTCTCTCTAGGCGATTTCTCTCTCGAGCATGGTAGCATTCTGCTATTGTGACCGGTGCCATGGCAGGGGGAGGTCGTGCTCAGGGGAATAGGGAAAGAAACCAGGAACAACATGGTGGATATAGGGGAGGCCATCTTGGTGGCTCTAGCGATGGAATCTCCGGTGAAACACCTAATGCATCTCGCGTTGTGCGGAATCTGAATCTTGAGCTAGAAAACTTGAGTGCTGAGCAATTAGATGGTACTATTCGGCTAATTACCTCTGTTATTAGTCCTCTTGATGTTTGAACCCAGAAAAAAGTGAGGGAAGATCAAGACGGTGCTGAGAAATTGAACTGGGGAAAAGAGTATACTATCATGGGCGGATGAAACTGATGATGCCATACCAGACCCTAGTAAGTCCTCATCTCCATGGGATAACTTTGATGTGTCAAAACTTAGTTCTGCTGGGTTTAAGCTTAACTATATTGAACCTATTGAAACTGAGGGGAAGAAAATTGGGAAAATTAATATGGAGGATATTCAGGAAGAAGTTGATTATTGGTGTTCATCTGTTGTATGCTTTATTCTGGGGGCTAAACCTCCATTTGCGATAATGAATGGGTTTATTAGAAGAATCTGAAAACAATACGGGGTTGATTAGGTGGTTATGATGAAAAATGGATTAACACTAGTGCATTTTGAATCTGAAATTGGTCAAGATGGTGTCTTGGAGGCTGGAATTTTCCATTTTGACAGTAAGCCCTTAATTGTTAAACCATGGGGGAATGATCTTGAGGAAATATGTGAGAATGTTACTTCAGTCCCAGTATGGGTTCGTTTACACAACCTAGATGTTAGATATTGGAGCCCTAAGGGTATAAGCAAGATATGCAGCTTACAGGATAGACCTATAATGGTTGATAAAAACACAGAATTAAAAATGGGAGTGGATTATGTTCGTGCACTAGTTGATGTGGAGTTAAAAGGCCAATTTCCTGAAGAAATAGTGTATGAGGATGTAATGGGCAGATTGATCACTCAAGAGGTGGAATATGAGTGGAAGCCAGTAAAATGTGCCTATTGTAAATTACTTGGGCATGAGGGGCTAAATGCAGGAAGAAGATGCCTAAAAAAAGGGCAACCTAAGCAACCTATTGTGGTAACTAAGGAGAAACCAGTAGCAGGTGCTCAAGGGGCAGGTCAAGCTACACAGACTGTACAGACTCCTAATGCTCTGACTCTGCAGCAAGCTAATGCACAACCTGTGAAGAATGTGACTGATGATGGATGGAGAATTGTGCAGAATCATGCAAAAAAGAAGAACCGAGAGGGGCATGAGATGAATATGACAAACACATTTGAGGTGCTCACTGGGGTAGAGGCAGAGACTGGAGCTGCTGAAGCCATTATTGTGCAAGATGATCCAGGTCCACATGATGTCCATGGATAGGTTGCTCTCATGGAATGTTAGAGGCCTCAACTAGCCAAATAAGCAAAGAGAAATTTCTCTCTTTTGTAGGAAGTATAATTTTGGTTTTTGTAGCTTGTTAGAAACAAAAATTAAAACTCAAAAAATTGTTGAAGCTTATGCTAAGAGTCTGTGAAGGATGAGATCACTACATCAATCACCAGCATCATCATTTGGGGAGGGTGTGGATTTTTTGGAGACAAGACACTTTTCAAGTCTGTATTGAATTCTCATCTGCTCAGATTGTTCATTGCAAGGTTATCCACAAAGCATCTGGTAAAACCTTTTATTGTTCCTGTATTTATGCTTATAATGAGGCAAATGATAGAATTGAGCTATGGAATGATTTGTTGACACTGAATGGGACCATGAATATGCCGTGGATCACTATGGGTGACTTTAACTGTATGTTAGCTCCTAAGGAGAAACTTGGACGGAATCCCTTGACTTATGCGAACATAAGGGATTTTAAGAATTGTGTGGACCTATGTCAGTTGCAAGACTTAAAATGGACTGGTTGCCAGTTCACTTGGAGCAATAAGTAGCAGGATGGAGATAGAGTATGGTCTAAATTGGACAGGGTTTTAGTTAATGGTCATTGGATTTAGCATTATGATGATTCTGAGGTACTCTTTATGCCAAAAGGGTTATCTGATCATTCCCCTGCAGCTGTTTCTTTTAACTCCCAAACTAGAAGGAATGCTCAACCTTTCAAGTTCTGTGACATGTGGGTAGATGACCCTCAATTTCAGACTCTTGTCAACAATGCCTGGAACACTGAGATCATAGGATGCAAGATGTTTCATGTTGTTCAAAAAATCAAAAGTACTAAAAACTTCTCTCAAGCATTAACATAAGTATGCTGATATGATAGGGCAGGTGGACATGGCAAGAAATCAGATGATAAGAAGATTGCAGGAAGAAGTTCATAAAAATCCTGCTAATTTTTCTCTGCAGCAGCAAGAAAATCTTTTTTTGGAGATTAATTTGGCCACTGAAAAACTACTGATAGAGAAGTAAAGCTGACTGGATAAGGCTAGGGGATGATAATTCTGCTTATTTTCATGTTGTGATCAAGCAACGAAGGCACAAAGGGAAGCTTTCTTCTATAACTGAGGAGAATGGAAGTAGAACTAGTGATCCAGAGAAAATTAATAGCCATTTTGTGAGCTATTTCCAGGATATGCTTGGGAATCCAGTCTCGAGAGTACCAATTGAGCAAAATGTTATGATCCAAGGCCTTGTACTGACTATTGAGCAACAACTTGAATTGATTGCTCCATTCACAACTGATGAAATTAAAAGAGCCTATTCCTCCATTCCAAATACCAAGAGCCCGGGCCCAGATGGTTACAGTGGGGGGTTTTTCAAAGCTGCATGGCCTACTATTGGGGGATAGGTGACTGAAGCAGTCCTTGATTTCTTTCAGACTGGCAAGATGTTGAAATGTATCAACACAACTGCCATTGCATTGGTTCCAAAAGTGGAAAATGCAAACAATGATGCTGAATACAGGCCCCATTGCATGCTGCAATGTCCTGTATAAAGGCATCCCAAAGCTCATCTGGACAAGATTAAAAAAGGTACTACCTGTGATAGTAAGTGATAACCAAGGTGCATTTGTGGCAGGGAGATCCATAGCTCACAATGTGCTGATTAGTCAGGACATCATTAGGCTCTATGGAAGGAAGAATTCATCTCCTAGATGCCTCATGAAGATTGACTTAAGGAAAGTGTATGACACAGTTAATTGGAGATTCATTATGGAGTTGCTTGAAGCTTTTAAATTTCCTAGCAAACTCTGCAAATGGCTTGAGCAATGTATGAAAAGTACTAGCTTATCAGTGGGCATTAGTGGAGAACTCTGTGGTTTTTCTAAAGGAGGGGTGGGGTTTGAGGCAGGGAGACCCAGTTTCACCTCTACTGTTTATCATGGCTATGGAATATCTGACAAGGAAGATACAAATGGAAGCAGCTCATACAAAATTCTCTTTTCATCCACAGTGCAAGGCCTTGAAGCTTGTTAGCCTTTGCTCTGCAGATGATCTTTTGCTTTTCTGCAAAGGTAAGGTTAATTTAGTAAGTATATTACATGAATGCTTACAACATTTTGCTGCAACATCTGGGTTATGTGTGAATTCTATGAAATCCTACATATATACAGCTGGTATAGAGCAGGAAATAGAGGAGAAAATAATTAATTTAACTGGATTTGTGAAAGACTCCTTCGCTATGAAGTACTTGGGTCTGCCTTTTTCTCCTACTAAGTGGAGTAAAAATTATTGTCAACTGCTTATTGATAAAATTGCTAGTAGAATCAAGTGTTGGTCAAGTAGGCATCTGTCATTTGCTGGGAGGAATCAACTGGTTAGTTCAGTCTTATTTTCTTTGCAAGTATATTGGGCCTCGATGTTCATCATGCCACAGCACATAGTCAAGAAGATAGAACAGATTTGCAGGCAGTTTCTATGGAGGCAGGATGCAAAGAAAACCCCTCTTGTCTCATGGAAACATGTATGCAAGCCTAGATCAACTGGTGGATTGAGTATCAAGAGCTGCAAAGATTGGAATACAATAGCAATGGGTAAACATATTTGGGTTGTATCCTCAAAACAGGATGTGCTTTGGGTAAAATGGGTAAACTCTATATATATGAAACAGCAAAAATTCTGGGAGCGTGAGGGTAAAGGGAGTCATAGCTGGTATTGGCAGAAACTGAATAAGATAAAATGGAAGTTTAAAGATGGGTATGTGCAGGATACACAGTGGGGGCAAGATAAAACAGGGAGATACACCATTGGCACTGGATACAGATGGCTGAGAGGAGCACAGGAGAAAATGTCTGCAGTTAGACAGATTTGGAGTAGGACAACTACCCC
Organism: Tetragonia tetragonoides; assembly: GCA_038025085.1. Classification (NCBI taxonomy): domain Eukaryota; kingdom Viridiplantae; phylum Streptophyta; class Magnoliopsida; order Caryophyllales; family Aizoaceae; genus Tetragonia; species Tetragonia tetragonoides. The sequence continues at coordinate 32,075,266 of CM076151.1, read as the reverse complement.
CAAGCATGCATTTGTGTTGTGGTTAGCTTCAATGAACATGCTACTCACTAAAGATAGACTAGTGAGATTTCTGATACAATGAGTGGATCCTATATGCAGCCTTTGCAGGGTAGAAAATGAGAGTTGTGATCACATTTTGTGGCAATGTGATTACACTAAGGAGTTGTTCAAGGAAGCTTTCAGCTGGCTAGGGATTACGAAAAGACCTGAGCACCTGCACAGAATGCTTGGATGGATAGAAAGGAAGCCTTGGAAGAAGGTGAAAAGCATGCAACTAGTGCTACCTTGGCTGCAGTGATTTATCATATTTGGCTGGAAAGAAACAGACGAGTCTTTCAACAAGCAACTATTCCTATGATGAAGATTTTAGATATGATCAAAGTTAATGTTTGTACTAGAGTCAAATTTGTGTTTTCTGCTAATAAGTCCGTAATAGTGAGTAGATACATTACTTCATTAGGTGCTTGATGTCTTATCAATTTGTTATCCTTTGCTGGGATACAAAAAGATACTCGTAGGTTGTATTGGGTGCTATAGTTGTTTGGTTTGGTAATAAAAGCAAATTAATTTGTTACCAAAAAACTATTTAACAGTTTTTGCTCGCTGAGCTCGAGTTGGGAAAAGGCTTCCCGGGTCAAAGTTAGCACAATTAACTCACCTCGGTTATATCCCTATTGTGAGGCCAAAAATGTTCCATTGTTGAGCACAAGCTAAGACATGTAAGACCGTTTTCCATCCAACCCTATGACGGGTAAAAGTGTTTCAAACCCAGTCGTGCTTTGCAGAATTATGAACAACAGTGTGACAAATTTCCATTTGTTTGATCCAAGGGTGTACCTTCTTGGGCGTCAACCTTGAGTTTTACAAAATCATGGCGTAAGGGAGAGGATGTTACAAAGATCACATTTGAAGATATACCAGCAGTGATCCTAACAGTGAAATCATCACTGCGCCTTAACTAGCGCAACATCTGCCGGACCTGTAACAATGTGAGCTCGAGAGAGAGAGAGAGGTCATCAGTTATATGTACTTGATCAAGACCATGCCAAAAGTCAGTCTTCCTCTTCTGATTCGAGAACAGGCAGAATGCTCAAGGCAGAAGAGCCAAGGTGAATACCACGAACAAAGCCACCATATGCTGTCTTAATCTTATGACAAAGGAGCAAAATTGAATCCCATAGCGCAGTTCTTCCCTGAAAGTGCAAAACAGATCTAAGTAAACAGCAACCAAAGGGAAATCAGGATGCGAAAAAGCATTGTACACAGCATAATGCTAAGTTGCTCACACAGAAAAATGAAATGAAAAGGTCAAAACAAACATTATAAGATTTGTAACTAACTTTTAAATGTTGATGGTGTAACCAGGAAAGCAGACAATATAGGCATCCACTCAACAATCGACCTCGTAAAACCAGAAAAGCTGTAATTATAGTTTTGACTTAAAAATTAATGAGAGAACAATCACCTGAAGACAGAACTGCAGCTTCTTATCCCAGTACATCGCAAATAGTGGAGGGCTTTGCCGTCCAGTGACTAGGACACAGGCTCCAGGATGAAGTCCAGTGGGGAACATTGAAATACAGGCAATATACTTTTCAGGGAATCTTTCCTTCGGAGGCAAAACTCCTAAGAATAAAGGATTTTTGCTTGATTGAGCACCAGAATATGATGAAGGATCAGCATGTAGCATCCACTTTGGATACTCCAAAAAAGCAAAAAATAGATATAAAAGCAAATGAGAGTCAGAGGGAAGCTCAAGAGTCCACTTCTTCTTCACTTTATCAGATGCATCTTCATTTCGCATGTACTCGTAATTCTTCAAGCAAGTTCCTTCAGCCAGATCTATGAACACCCCCACAAGTGGAAAAGAGAAAAAATGTATTCCATGTAAAATTACTCATACTAAGGAAGACAAAAGACAAGACATTAACAATAGAATAACAGCAACTACAATAGTTACCCTTAATCCTGTTCACTGTAAATTCAGCTGGAACGATACTTTGTGGTAGCAAACCCTTGATTAACTCTCCTTTTGTTAAAGCGAGCAGCCTTTGGTGTTCAGTGATGGCATCTACACATTCCTGCATGATAGGAACAAATGCAGCTTGCTGCGGGGTTTGCTGCTGACTGGCTGGAGTCGCGCTCTCTGCCAAAAGAGGAGATTAAAGGGCTGTGACAAGTTGATAATGGAAAGACAGGCATGCCATACAGGAAAACCTTACTGGTAGAAGCATCTAAAGCTTGCATAAGATAAGCCCGTAACTGATGGAGAAGCCCATCTTCATCTGGAGTGAATGCTGGTTGCCATTCCTTAGCACGGTCCATAGAAGACATGGTGGAAGCTCCAGCACCAGAGGAATCACTACCTACTGGACTCACTGTAATTGATAGACCTAGTTTACCAGCTGTTTGCATTACCTAGAAGTAACAAGACATTGTTAGCAAAGCAGGTCAGAGAGAGTACAAATCTATCACATGATGATAGAGGAAAATGTGTGAGGGGGCGCTTGGGATAGAAATGGGACTTTGTAGAGAATCTAAGCAAGGCAATTTAAGCAACAAGAGAAAGCAAAAGAGCAGCCTAAAGTTCCATCTATCGTACTTTGTTCAATTAGGTGGTGATGTTATGAAAATAAGCTACAATGTTGGCATGGTTTCAGGCTTCTAGAAATCAATACAATGTCTTTTCAGAAAAGACAACATTCCTCTAACAAGAAATAGAGCCTATTCACAATCATACAGACTGGATGTCCTTCCCTACCAAAGGAGCAGAAAAGAACCAAACCATGAAAGATTCAGGTCCATGTTTATGCAAAGTAACCATAGTTTGTCTACAAACACTATTGTACCCCATACATGAATCCTAGACCTGGATGCTTAGTATAATTCCCAATTGTTGTCAGATAGCAAATGGAGATAGAAGTAACTACTCATATCAATTCACAGAAATAATCATATCAATTTAAAACATTCTTCACCCCAGCAGTTCATGACACGATTACAAAAGGTGGAAGTACTGAAACGAATAAATTTTACTTTGCAAACTTAACATGCATGAAAGACCCTTGAGATCTTGAAAGAATGAGAATGCAGTCAGTAACAAAATGCAAACCTTGAGATTTTCAAAGAATGAGAACGCAGACAGTAACAAAATGCAAAATTTTCTGTAGGAAAAGAAACTCATAACAGTAGTCCTATATATGGAAGCTGAGAAGGAAGGACAAAGAAAGTTTCTACACGGACCTTAATATGACTATTTTCAATTTTACTGAGCAGAGGGCTCAGTAGAACAGAAGAAAACCATTGCCGAAGATGGTCTCGCCACTCCTCAATCTGAGGGTAGATGCCTAGTTGCTCAAAAGCTTCAATAGACTCTTCCATTGACATGGGAGAAGGAATTTCAACTTCTCCTTTTTTAGGAGGTGTACTGAACTTCTGAGAACCAGGTGACATCCTTACTGGCCTCAAGGGCGTTGTCCTTGTTGTTCCTGATGTATTAGCTGAACCGGAGATCGTACTAGGACTACTTATGCCAAAACCATTCCTGGTTGGAGGTGGAGTCGCCAATTTCTCTGCCGACTCGGTGAACTTTTTGTCCACATCTGCTAGGAAGTGTTCAAGCTCTTGTTCTGTTATTATCTCTTTCGCTGGAGAAGTCCGCTTGTTTGACCATGGTGTTGAGAGTAACTGATCTATGACAGGTGAAGTCTGGACAGATGGGAACTGGGAAGAGGAAGGAGACACAAGATATGAAGTAGGAGAACTTTGCGATTTTGAAGGAACTACAAAAGATTTACTCTTAGGGGCAGTGGTGCTGGATTTGTCAGAACCAAAACGAGATGGACTCCTTGAATTTGTGGCTGACGGATGAAGTGGAAAAAGGGCATCATAAGCAGTTGATGGTGGTTGTGGTTTGGATACTGGTGGTTTTCTGGACGGTTCTGATACGACCTTATCCGGCTTTGCCTGTACTCCTAGGAGACGTAATTGACGATTTGAAAGGCAAGTATCAACCTTGGTTCCATTAGGGGCAGATGTTGCTATAACACCAGTCGTGATTCTGGTTCTCCTTAGGAGAATGGCTTTCGTAAGGGCAGCAGATGCTCCAATGAAAGCTAAGCCAACAAACACCTCTGTTGCCTTGGTGAATAGATCTGTGACATGAAAAGGAAGTCAACAAAGAATTAGATGTTTCCTATCAAACACAAAAGGAAGAGCAATACACATGGGCAAATTATACCATCAAAGCAAAATACTTACAAGCTACCTCTTCAGAAAAATTTTTGACTTTAAATTTGTGGATGATGCTATTTTCCCTGCAATCCCACAAATTAAACAACAAGAAAGGAAGGTCACATTATAAGCAGGTCTTAATTCATTCCAAAAGCAGACATACAAACTTCTCATTCCCAGGCCTGGCACCTTTTAAACAAATTGATTACTTTCCATTAAGCAGAACGAGTGACACACCACACCTTTAGCAAATCAGTTAGCAGAAACTTAATGCAGCAATAGGTTGCTGATCATGAATTTTTAGTACAATGTAGAAGTTAACAACCAAAACTGCTCCAACAATCATAGCCCATAAATGCCAAAAGATCTTAGCCATTGCTATATCAGTCCAGATTTCTCCTCCAAACAGCAAATATTCTTCAAGGAAGATAAGTTTATTTGGTTGATTACACATTACACACAAAACCATTTTAACTGAACCAGCAACCAAATACACAAAGAATGTTATTAAAAAAGGATTCATACATCTCGTACTTCATATCAAAATAACTGGACAGCAATTCCTGAGACTTGCAATTTAGTATTATAATCCATAAGTCTGTCCAATTACTCATACAAATTAACTGAAGATGGAACTGCACAGGGAACAATAAAGACGAATGTTCTATACGTTTCTTTCAGCCCAACAAAACAAGGATCATTCAAACAAGAAACCATGCAATGCAATCCTCATGAATCCACTTCAGATAGGATCATTGAAACTAATTATAGAGCCCTTATCAAAGGTTTCAAGAGGCTCAAGCCATTCCTTAGCTGAAGTAGAACGTTGAAAGAACCCCTTTGATCCCCTTTCTTCATCACCCACTCACAAAGCCCCTTTAGCTTATAAGAATTTCCGAAAAACCCCAGCAAACAAAATCCAAGTTCATTATGAAAATAACCTTTTTGGGTCTTCTCTTGAGATCTACTAGACTACATTAGCTGCAAGAGCAGCATAAGGGCTTTGCATCCCTATGAAAATAATTCATGCTTTCAAAGTAATAAGGCTATCAGTGGGAGATCACTTCCATCAAATTTAATAAGCACCCTGACAAGAGAACAATCTTTCACAAGACATGAAGACAATCAACTGTTGAAATCCAAATCCTTTTTTTTTAATAAAAATAAAAATAAAATGCCCCACTTTTTATCATCCTCAATAGGCGTGTTGTGGCTGATTGATCTCAATCTCAATCATCTTTTTAAAAGCAACTGGACTTTAGAAGTTCATGACCTTAATTATGTCTCCCCGGTCCTCAATAAAAAATATTTTTTTACCTAAAAAGTTCTCTCATGAAAAGCATGATTAGTCAAATATACTTAGGGCCCAAGGGCTTCAAGTGAAAGGAAGACCCTATAAGAAAGTTGTATCAAACATATTTAAGTAGGCAAATCCCTCATTTCCTTGTTTCCACTATAAGCCTAGAGTAGAAAACGCAATTTTTCTTTCCTTTAGTGGTTCCTCAAATATTACAAGATTAGTCATGAATATCAAGCATATATTTAACAAGGAATTTTATTGTGAACTCATTAATTTGTTTGGATGCTATTGTTACAAAGACATGCCTTACCGAAATATAAACCCGAGCTTCATCAAATTACAGGAGTTTAATTTTCAGCTTTGGATTAATGTGACACTTGAATAAAGATTAAAGAACAACAAACATGGAACCAAAATAAGGCTGTTACATCAAGGATTTCAATTTACTAACATACGCTAGTCCGTAACTGACACGTTAATAATATTTAAGCCATAATATCTTCTATGAGAATTGAGACGTTATGCTACCACATTGACACCCAAAGTCTAATTTTTTAAGCGCTACACTTATAGGCTATAGATGCTATTGCATTTCATATGTAGAAAAATCATTCCCTCATATTTAGCCATATTTGTTTACATCATCTTTCTTTTCAAAATATTACAATGGAGGTGTTAGAGCATATATTTCCGAGCCTAACTTACAAATATTAGTTTAGAATGACTTGAATTACAATATTCAAGTTGAAATTTCCAAATTGGTAACTGGCACTATGATTGCCACTTTTCATAGAATACTATGTTTGACAATTTGCCTTCACTACCATTGTATTATCTGAACTAGGCTTCACAACCCATACAGCCATAGAATTGGGACATACAACTAAAATACCTTAAAATTCTACGGTTCTTAGCTGAGCACAGGCATAAACAATCCCCAATGCAATTATTGTAAACAAAAGAACACTTCTACAGTTCTACTTCCATATCTGCCATACCAAAATCACCAATAACTTCATATATAGAACTCATCTACTTCGTATAAATGAGCCTCAAGAATGGCATTGAAACTGGTGCGTCTCAAGTGTAACTTCTTCAACAAAAAGTTCAAGCCTAATCTCCAAAACCATACATAAAATCATAAACCAGCTCAAGAAAATGCTAACAAAACCTCTAAATGTCGAATGAAGAAAATCAATGCCTTTCACAAAACTCATCTACCTCCCACAAAAAACCCTCAATCAGAGCATTAAGGCAATAGAATGACTCAATTAAAACCTTTTCATCAAAAAATGAAGCCTAATCTCCAACACCATACATATAACTTCATAAATTAGCTCAAATAAACCCTAACTTTAAACCTCATAAAAATCTATTCAATAAAAGCACTGCCTTTCACACACCTAATCGTACAAACAAGCCTCGAGCACAGCATTAAGGCAATAGTATGTCACAATCATAACATTTTTATCCAAAAATTCAAAACTAATTCCAAAACCATTCAAACAACTTCATAAATAAGCTCAAATAGCCCAAATTTAAACCTCATAAAACCGATCGAATAAAAGCACTGCCTTTCACAGAACTATCTACTTCGTAAAAATAAACCTCAAGCACGGCATTAAGGCAATGGTTTAGAAATTCAAGACTAATCTCCAAAACAAATACAAATACGTTCACAAATTAGCTCAAACTAAAACCCTAATTAAACCTCAAAGAAATCATCAAACTTCAAAAAATGATAACCGAGAGAGAGAGAGAGAAAGAGAGAGTTACCTGGAGAAGAAAGAAAGGAGGGCGAGAGCAGAAAGAAAGGAGAGAGAAAAAAGGAAAAGAAAAGAGGAGGTGGAAGGACGGAGACTGGTGGCGGTGAGAGCGGCGGAAAGGGCCGGGTTTTGATAGACGGCGAATTTTGGTGGTTTTGGGGGTGGCGATGTGGTGGTGGTGGTGGTTTTATTAGTGTCCATTTGGGGTTTATTGGGGTTGGAGGGAATTGGTGTTTTTTGTGTTTTGAGGGTTTATTATAATGTGGTGAGTTTTAGTTTGAGTTATAATTTGAGTTGTGTGGGTTTTACTGCCATTGAGATTTGAGAGAGGAAGCTGAGAGACGAGGGACGAGGGAGGCTAGAGACTGGAGTAGTAGGGACTAGGGAGTACACCAAAAGTTCAAAAAATTTTGGATTCTGGAACTCAAGGAATCTCTTGTAGAAATAATTAAAAAATAACAATAATAATAAATAATAATAAAATAAAAAAAAGGAAAGTAGAAAAAAAAAAAGGGGGATATTTTACGTGGATAGGTGCCATTGTATTTTGAGAAATTCTATAAGATGGAAATTGTTTTTTTCTTCGATTAAACATGGTGTCATCGTACTTTTAATAAATAAAATATGATATTGACTAAAAATGTCATTCTCATATTTTTCATGTTGATTGGACAAAAAGTGATGAATAACAAACACAAGAATTGAAATAGTTTTTAATTTGTAATAGTACAAATTTTGTAAAATGTGTCATATTTAGTAATTTTGGGCAAAAAAACTTAGATAGATGATAAGAATTGTTAAAGAGGATTTCCTAATTGAATAATAGATCACATAGAAGACTAGCATATTCTCATTTAATTTTTAGGGAGGCTACAAGCTTACATGATGTATATGCGGAAGCTCTAATACCAATTTGATTTATATGCGGGAGCTCTAATACCGATTTGATGTATATTAATGGAAAAGATATGATCTTGGGTTATAAAAATAGGTTCTTGAATAATAAAGATAAGTTTTTGGTGACGAAACTCAACCAAAATCACCAAAGAGACCAATCAAGACTCAATCAAGAAGCAATGGGCCCCCCCAAAGGCCAGAGTTCTTCACCAAAGAAGAGACAGAGAGGGTTTTTAATCACCAGAGAGAAAAAAAAAACACTCAAAGAAATCTGAATTTGCATTCAACTTAATCAATATCACGTCTGCCTATTAGGCTATTACAATGAGTATGTATGCCATTTATATAGGCAAAACCAAAACTAATCATAAACTAACTAGGAAACTAAATCAACTGAATTTAGGAAATAAATAACAACCTAAGCTAACTGGATTAAACACACAAAAAGTAATTAAATTAACTATTGACACGCCTAACTAAGTAGAAACCAGTTAGGAATGAATAACTAATGTGAGTTAGATTTTAAAAATCAAGTGACGTAGGATTTTTTTCGCCTACTCCTCTCTCTCTCAAAAAATAAAAATAAATAAATAATAAATAATAATAAAATAATAAAAACCTTGCCTCCCCCTCCCTCTTTGACTCATCTTGGGGCTACCACCGACTCTTTTGCCGGTGGTTAGCCCCTCTGTTGTTAGTTATTTGCTCTTGATCTAGTTTTTAGTTTGTTTTTCAATATGGTTACTGATAAACTCTCCCTTGGTGAGGGATTGTTGAGTTCTTCGTGTTCTTTATAGTGTCGTAGAATTTGTGTTTTTGGGTTAGGATTCATGAATCAAGAACAAGAACACAAGTTGAATCTATTATGCCAAAGAGATTTATACTTGCAAATAGTTGCAACATGTTTTGTGCTTACCTCCGATCGTAGGGATAAAAAGGCAGTGGTCTCCCGTTTATTGTAAAGCATATATTTTGCTGTATCAGGGCAGTCGATGATTGATTGACAATTATTATCGACGAAATCAAGACGCCGATTTCAAAAGGATGTTTGGGTTGGTAGTCACTTATCGACGGAGCTGATCAAGACACCAATTTCTAGTAGTGATGGTGGGAGTCATATTCATCTTGTAATGATGTTTACTTTGTTATGTTAGATCTATATTTATTTAGAGATATTCATCTTTGTAGATGCTGGATGGCTTTTTATGAAAGAATGAATTATCTTTTCCTTCACAAAAGGAATCAATAACTAATGTATACTCGTTCCTTGGCGGCCAAGACATCTGATCCGTGACTTCAAACTCATTTTCAACCACGTTTAACTCGGAATTAGAAAAAATCCAAAACTTGATACCTTTAGATATACTTTTTGATCTTTCTACAAGACTTTGAATCATCACGTTTCGATTTCGTACGAGTGAGTTATGGCCCAAATATGAACCACTGTAAAAACTGCGAGATTGTCCAGAATGAATGTGATCGTATAATAACTACTATAATCCTGGTATTATTGTATGGACACTCCATGTAGTCATCACTAGAATATACTCCACGAAGGAACACAATAAAACCAGTATTGAATGTTCTCTTAATTCACCTTGAAACACACCTTTGTTGCTCTTCAAAAGCCATGAATGAAAAGTTGGATCATTCAAATAGTTCCGATGATATGTAGCAAAGTTTGATCATTTCTCTCCTTCATCACTACAATTGCATTTATTTGGAATGACAACCACTACTCAAGAATCCTAAATCAATTGCATTAATTAGTAATTAGTAATTCACAACCCAAAGTGAAAAAAGCGCATTGTAACTCGTTTTGGGCTTGTTGCCTTCTTTTCTTTATCCGTTAGCATAGTTTACCTTACCCTCTCTCTAGGCTTCACTCTGGCTAGCTAGCTGTCAATCACGTAAAACAACTTTATTCTCTCTCTCTCACTCACTCTCTTACACAAAATGATACAAGTCATTCACTGACAATGAATTACACGCTTCTTTTTTGGTAGCCTTCCCATTCCCCCCATGCTTGTGTGATCTGCTGGCTTCTAGGAACTATAATAGCCCCTTGTTGCTGCTACGTTGACGGGGCCAGTGCTTGCGCTGGTTGTTCAGCTAGTCTGATATATTCGCTAGTGAACACGATAGTCCGAACATGACGTAGCAGGGGGTGCCTCAGTGGCCATTCACTTGCACCCTCTTTTTGATTACCAAAAAAAAAAAATTGTAATAAATACTTTAATCTTGAATATCTTTACTCCAACTTAAACTAATCAAACTTGTACTTATCAAGTTAGAGTATTATGAGTAATTTAGGGATATTTTAAGGATTACATTAAAAGAAAAATAATAGTAATATAAATACATTAGATTTGATAATTGATTTGTGTGATTTTAGTAATTTAGAATTTTAAGAGAAAAATTGAATTATTTTTTGAAAATTCTTATAATTTTGCATACCCAATTTTAATTCCTGGATTCTTCATTGCCTCCATCCTCTAACATCTTGATGTCTCATTCCCCTTTGTTCTTTGGGTTTCTCCCTTCCATTCGTTTTGTCTACTTGCTTCTCCTTTTTGTATGTTAATTATAATGCAATTCTTTTTTAAACTAACTTGTGATCGTCGTATGTAGAATTTGGCATTATTGATAGCTATGGAAAAACATATGAATTTGAAGTAAGTATTCTTTCATGCTCTATAACATATGAATTTGAAGTAAGTATTCTTTCATGCTCTATCCATTCAAAGTTTTTATTTTTTAAAGCTAATAATTGTTTTTGTACAATGATTTGGAAAGATATTCTTTCAATTTTTTGGAAAGATAAAAATTAGAAAAGGTATTAGGCCTCAACATGAGGCCTTGAGGCCGCCTCATTTAAGTTTTGTGTTTTTCTTTATATTATCCTTAAAACTTGAAATGATTGCACGTTATATCAATCTAAGTATTATTTCTTTTCTTAAACCAATAATTCTTGTTTGTTTTACACATCAAATTTCGTTCAATATCATTATGTTACCCTCCTTTTTTCAAATTTTCCCCCTTTTTCTTAGCATGTTGCGTGTGTTTAATATTTTTTTGGGTTTTTTAATCCATTTATTCCATGTTTAAACAATATTTATTGACTTTGTTGTAAATATGACTAACAATTATGAAGATCTTGGGACAGTTAATCAGATTATTTTTAATAACTATAATGGTCTAAATAAGTACTTTTATGTAAATATTTCCTTTTAATGTCTCTCAATTACACAAACTAGCTACTTAATTTGCCCCTCTCTAGCACAAAAGAGACAAAAAAAAAAAAAAAAAAAAAAAAAAAAAACAAAAAAAACTAGCTATTTAATTTGTCTCTCTTGCAACATGCAACACCAATATTAGTGATCAACTCTATAAATACAAACATATTCTATGTTTAAAATGGTTTTAATGACGTATCTCTGTTTTTATTTTTTAGCATCATGACGGTGAGAAGCATATGAATGACGTGAGGTTTTGAAAGTAGAAGGTCGGTCTAAATTAATCATGTCACGAAATTGTAGCTAATTCGTTAGCCCAAAAAGGAGTACAAAGACCTATATATATGATGTGATGGCTTGAGAATTGTAAATTTAATCATTTGAAGTAGAGAAGCTTTTATAGAGGAATATGTATTGCTAATCTAGAGTATGTGTTTTGTACGCTTTCTTAATACTTCCTAGAAACCTTAAGAAGTTACCAATAATGAATGTTATCTCACTAGATTTTTCATTTTTTCTTTTTCTCTTTTAAGGTTGCAGTGATGTTTATTTAAATCTCTTTTTGAGAAATGAATATAATAACACAATATAGAACCAAAAAGTAATAACTCGAAATTGGAACAACATTGCAATGAGCTTAGAATACTAACGGGAATAATTGTTGTACCTTTTCTTGAGGAAATTAAACATAAACCTTTAACAATTTATAATAATATAACAAAATAATGTAATTTCGAAATTAATAAAAATAATAAATATCTTTAACTCGTATATCGCATGGGTTTGATTACTCGCACACTATAAGCGATGAAAAAATTCCAACAATGAAATTTTCCCACAACTAATTTGCTACTGAATTGCAAATACCATAACTAATTAGCTCAAAAAAAATTGTAGCAATATCTCGGTAGCAGAAATAATAAAAAACATTATTTAGTTGAATTATTGCTTTTCGGAAAAATTTATGTATGTGAATTCGATTATAGGCGAACTGATGAATATCCACTTCGAGCGCGGGTGGATTTGAAACATTTTACCTGTGCTGGTGGTGAGGTGGTTGTGGGGTGAAGAATATCTATGGAAGATACAGACATAAAAAAGACTTCATCCGCACCCACTTCTCGCCATCCCACGATCATTACCCCGCAAGGAGTCATTTTCACATTCAATTACTCACCAATGGGTTTTGATTTTTCCCTTTTTTCAACATTTGCTACAGATTTGGTGGCATTCTGTCACTAATCTTAAAGTTTTTGTTGTTTTTTTTTCAACGAGGTGGGTTGAAAATAACTCTAGGACATACACTACACCAAAATGCTTTTCAGCTACAAAAATATTCTGAGCTTACCATGAAATTCGGTAGTAAAAAAAGTCATCGATAGAAATTAGCAACTGAACATCTCGGCTCTCCACCGCAGAAAAAGCTCGAAGCAAACAAAGTCGTTGGTGGATGTTGAGTCCATAACTAAAATTGTCGCGAAACCTTGTGAACTGTCAAGTATCTCTCATAAACACTAAATAAATAAAAATCTCTAATTCTGTCAGACCTATTGATAATCATCTTATGTGCAGGCTTATTGCACCGTACATTGCAAGAATCTACAAAAGGGGATCTAATGATATAATCTCCTTTGCAGGTGCTCCAAGGATCTGAACGTACACAACTTTAGCAGTGTGATAATCAGTTAATATTAGATTATTTAGACCTGGTAAACAGATGAAATCGGGTCACTCCAATTCGGGGCATTAGCAGATCAGGACAACAACGGGTCGGGTCAAAAGCACTTTAGTCACCTCCGGTTCGGATAGGTTTCAGATCAGCGGATTACGCACGCATTTCTCAGTACCATTTTGCGCAGATTTCACAGGTAAATGGCGTCTTTACTAGTGCAATTTTGGCTCAATATATAAAGGGTAGTAGAATGAGTCCTTTCTTATTTGCGATTGTTATGGATGAGCTCACTAGGAGTATCCAAGGAGAAGTGTCATGGTGCATGATGTTTGCTGACGACATCGTTTTATTGGACGAAACAAAAGAAGGCGTTAACAACAAGCTAGAGCTCTGGAGGGATACGCTGGAAGCAAAGGGATTTAAACTGAGCAGGACAAAGACAGAGTACTTGGAATGTAGCTTCTCAGGGGGTGAGGTTGCGTCTGACCCAGAGATAAGAATTGACACCGTAGTGGTACCGAGGAAGGAGAGTTTCAAATATTTAGGGTCTATCATCCAAGGTAATGGAGAAATTGACGATGACGTTGCTCATCGCATTAGAGCAGGGTGACAAAAGTGGAGAAGTGCATCAAGTGTGCTTTGCGACAACAAGATACCACTCAAATTAAAAGGAAAGTTTTATCACATGGCTATTAGGCTAGCTATGTTATATGGTGCTGAGTGTTGGCAGATTAGACAGGCCCATGTTCACAAAATGAGGGTGGCTGAGATGAGGATGCTTCGTTGGACGTGCAACCTAACTAGGATAGATAAGGTCAAGAACGAAGTGGTTCTTGACAAGGTTGGGGTGGCAGATATTGAGAGTAAGATGCGAGAAACGAGACTCAGGTGGTTTGGACATGTCGTGAGGAGACCTCCAGAGGCTCCGGTGAAGAGGTGCGAGAAGATTATACTTAGGGACTGTAAGAGAAGAAGAGGGAGGCCTAAGAAGAGTTGGAGTGAGGTGATTAAGAACGATTTGACCCTCTTGGAGCTTACCGAGGATCTGGCCCTTAATAGGAAACTTTGGCATAGTAGGATCCACATAGATGACACTACTTTGAGGGTGTAGGTGTTTATTTGTTTGTTTGGTATTATTTTATTTATTTATTTACTTATTATTATTGCATTCTCTTGTTTTAACATCCACCTTTTTGTCTGTTTCCTACTGATTTTAAAAATCAAATTGTTTTTGTGGGTCTTCCAGAAACAGCCTCCCTGCTAGGCGACTAGTTAGGGGTAAAGCTGCGTACATCTGGACCTCCCCAGACCCCGTCCTCGGCGGGATATTTACTGGGTTGTTGTTGTTGTATATAAAGAGTAGTAGAAATACGCATATTGATATTAATAGAGGAATTATCCCTTTTTATTAATAGAATAAAAATCTTAAAAGTAAATAAAGAGTAGAAATACGTATATAAAGAGCAGAAATACGTATATTGCAATTTTAAACATGCACAGATTTAGCCAAAACAGGTTTAGCCATAGTTAGATCTCACAGCTAGAGGTTCTGAATTCTGTTTGCGACATTCAACATCAATGAGACCTACCACACCAGGCAGCTCATTTGAGTGAATGCTGGGAGCTGGGAAGAAACCTGGACAGGAATCAGTTTTGAGTAAAACAGCACGAGACATTGCAACCCTGCACAAAGGCAAACTCCTTTTGAGCTGATTAGCAAACTGACTACTTAGACAATTGCAAACATCATCGCCTCCGCTCAAAACTTTAGTTACTAGATGCTGGGTGGTGAAAACAACCGAGAGCGAATAAATAAGCTGTCCTGCAAACCTCCAACCAGCAAATATACACTACCCCAACAACGAAGGCAAATCCAGAAAAGATCAAAACTATGTGTTAACGGCAGTCTGTTTGTATTTGACAAAAAGAGAGACCCTTCTATAATTGCTCATCTCCATAAGACATTTACAGGCTATAAGCCCCAATCTAAAAGGGAGGCTGGTGTATTTGCTGAAAGGGACTTTCCCCCCAGTAACTGATCAAAGGTTTACATCCTTCGGATCTGTTTTACAATTTTCACATCTAAATACCAACAATCTAATTTACCATACTGGCCTTGCCTCATCACCAGAATGTATGTGCTGGTGTCTGCCAGCCCTGTCCCAAAAAATAAAATTAGCAATGATATGTACCAGTCAGCTACAACCGAAGCTGAAAAGAAATTTCCAGCTCACCAAAAGCAACATTCTGGATGCACGTACTTCAGAAGATGCAGACCTTCGTATCTTTGTGCTACGCAGCATCTCCCCTTTCTTGGCATCCAAATGGTCAGCAAGAGCGAACTTGCAGCTCCTATGTACAGGCCCACTTCAAAAGGATATTGTGACTTATCTGGTCAGCAAAAGTGTCAACTCTTTCACTCGGAATCAGAATCAATGGAGAGGTACAAACGTTGTCGGACGGAACGTTTATGACGAGGAATTGAGAAAGGGCTATCCGACCGCTCTCTAGTTTTTTCAGATCTGCCGCCATTGGA
Organism: Tetragonia tetragonoides; assembly: GCA_038025085.1. NCBI lineage: Eukaryota > Viridiplantae > Streptophyta > Magnoliopsida > Caryophyllales > Aizoaceae > Tetragonia > Tetragonia tetragonoides. The sequence continues at coordinate 32,059,626 of CM076151.1, read as the reverse complement.
ACCCATTAGAAAAGAAGCTGCAACAGAGGAAGAAAAATTCAACACGTTAATGATGGAAAAGATTACAGCTGGGTGTAAATCTATTGTGGAAGTGCGTAGTCCAAATGTAAAACAAGAAACTAAAAGAAGAGTTGTGCTGATGCACTTGATCTTTTATTTCTATTACCTCCCCTCCAAGTCTCCAACTAAGTTTTCGACATTGAAGGGCTAAAAGAGAAAGTGACAGTACACAATATAGAGCAAATTGAAGAGCACATTGACACTGGGGGCAACAACAAGCCCCTGTTTCGGTTCTCTCTCTCGTCCCACCTCAATTTCCCCATAGAATCTAATCCTGATTTCGGGGAAGAGATTAGGGGTGAAAGAAGATATTGGATTCTCCCCCCACTGACTGGGTGAGAATTTGGATGAAATTTGGAAGAAATTTGACAATTGAGCACATCGAATTCGGCAAGGCTGCTGGAGAGAACTAAAGCACGCTCATGCCACAATTAAGAAAGAGAGAGAGAGAGGAGGGGGGGTGGGAGTGAGAAGATGAGGCTAAACTCACTGAAGGGTCAAAACGTGGCAAAGACACAAGAGGGAGGAGAAATAAGAAAGGAGCGAGAAAAGCTATTAATAAGGGCAAATTAGTCCAATTTTTCAACCATAATTCCCGTGCTGTTCTCTAAAACGTCAAGTACAAAGAAAAACGGAGGGACTGATATATAGGAAGCACATGTGTTCTTATCAATCAGACAACATATATGTAGGTAAAGCAAAGAAACACCTGTCACACAGGATGCGATTTCCATTCCTTATAGATATGTGAATGGAACTTTCGACAATTCATCTGACCAGAAGTTACCAGGAAATTATATATTAGTATCTTGAATTCAGAGACACTTAAGTAGGCAGAAATTGAAACAGAACAAACCTGTTTCAGCCAGTGACTCCATAGCTCCTTCTCTTGGATGTAGTTGTTGTCCAGAACGTAGTCTATTCACAGAAGCGGAATCCCCATTACTCCCTCCACCGCCATCACCTAGCCTAAGGGATATCCAGTCATCAGTGCGCAAACCATTTCGCACGTCCTGCTGATTTCTGGCATCATTCTGCCCAGATATATCAGAAGGCCTTGTAGGAAGAAATATCTGAAGAGATGGATCCTCCCCACCAAATGCCAAGGGATTATCAACTAAACCATCATTTAGGTCATTATTGGCATGACCGATTGAATGATCTGGAACAAAACTAACAGGGTTTATCACAGCATCTGGCGCAAACATATAGCCATTCATTGATGTTGGACAGTTTACAGAACTAAGATGAGGATTAGCTAAAGTGTCTGACCCATCACCATCAGAACCAAATAACTGAAAACTAGAGCCTGCTTGAGTAGTAGAAGGCAAATGCCAGTGTGGCAATTCGAAATCATCATCGGCAGGGTTGAAGAGATCAAGGCATGAACTTCCACCTGCCGCAAGACCATGATCTTCTTGATATGATCCTGATATTCCATGAGGATCAACAGCAAAGTTAACCCCATTATCCATCAGGTCGTGGTTGTGGACAGCTCCTGATAGCAAGTTGTTTTCTTCATCTGAATCACTGAGCACAATAACATCTGCATCCCTTGCTACCGCTGAAGCATTCTGATTAGTAAATCCATATGTTGGTTCAAGGTTTAAAGATATAGACTCGAACTCTATTCCATTGTTGGCAGACAAATCAAAATTACCAATTCCCCCCTGATTAACACTACCTTCACCATCTCTGCCACTACCAGTAGCACTACTGCTCATAGGAATAACCTTATGACCACCATTTTCAAATTTTTCTCGTACTCTATCGCTTGAAGAGAGAGCATTTGAATCCCCGTGTTTACTAACTTCCCACACTCCGTTACTATTCTTTCGTATTCCTATTTTCAAACTGGTGCCTTCCTGCTTAACCGGCTTCAATGCTTCAGGTTTAGGTTTAACTTCTTCCTCATCAGGAAGACAGAAGCTTCCATCAGGTAAATGCCACTGCCTGAGATCCCTGCGTTCGTTGTCACTCTTTACACGCCAAGAACCATCAGGCTTCACCTCAATCTCAGTTGTATCCTCACCACAAGGTTGCATCTGTAGAAGAAAAAAAAGCCTTTCATAAGCATGCGCTCTAATAGAGTAAGGTATTATCTAGAGCATACAGGGAGCTAGATTGTGGACAGTACCATAGTTGTGATGCGACTAAAGTAAGGGTCAATAATTATATGCTCCAGGGAGTAGTTCTTCAGACATATGGGGCATTGCCACTGCAAGAGATTTGGGAGGGGGGGGGGGGTGTGAGTTAGTTTTTCATTGTGTAGTACAATACACAAAATAAATAGTATACAGAAAGTTAGTTGCTTGCCTTTCTAGAACGCTGTTGCATCTCCACAAACGTTTCTAGGTCAAAACAACCCATATGGACACAAGGTTTGAATCTTCCAGCAATCTTCATCCTTGAGCCACTCATCTGTGTTTTTTAAAAGCAAAAGGAAGCAATTTGCCAAATCATTAAAATAATACTTCCAATAGTATAAAAAAACTACATATTCACCTTGGTGGAGCTCAATATCCAAGTATCACTACCTCCCATTGCCAATCTTTGGGAAAAAAAATGCCATATTACTAAATGTCACAAATTGCCCAGGCAAATGAAACGTGTCCAGTACAGGCATTTAAGAGTAATATGTTACCAACTAGTGGATAAATTGCATGTTATGAATTCAAGCAGGACTGAGAAGTGAGAACCTTTTCATCTAATTTATTTTGAATGATTATAGAAAAAACTGCACACACATGTAGCCTATGTTACATGGACTAGGGTACGAGAGTCGGATACGGGTGCGGATCCAAGTACCGGACTCGTCGCTGGTTAAAATTTGGGACTCGGGGACCCTGTCCTCAATGTGGACTCGGGTACGGGGACTCGGCATATACTTAAAAGAAAACTCTGATTTAATATGTTTAGGAAATTCTAGATATAAAATACAGAACTAATGGTACTGGAAAGTACACTTTTATTTTATTTTTAAAGTGGATAGTAGTGGTAGTAATTAAATCTACTCGTAGTTTAAAGTTAAACTTCCAAAAGGTAAAGAACCTGACTTTGGCCCATGTGACACTGTCCCCACAGGCCCACCCCTTTTAATTAATGCAAGCGCGTTCTCATTTCCCAGTCTCTTTCTTGTTTCTTTCTCCCCACTTTCTCCCTCAATTTCTCCTCAAACGTTGAAATGCGAAAGAAAAAGCTCGACAAACTGCAGGCAGCAAGAAGAAGGAGGGAGGAGGAGGATGATGAGTAGGAGGGCGAGGAGGAGAAAGAGGCGAGCACACCTGACAACTTAGGTTTCAACACATCCTGAACCTAGATCTAAAGATTCTAACCTGTTTTCTTCTTCTTCTTCTTCTCTCTCTTGGTGACCTGCCGTATCCTAATGCAAAGTGAAGGATCGGACACGTATTCCGTACCCGGATCCGTGTCGTGTCGTGTCAACACGGGTACCAAGCAAAAAATGCCGAGTCCATGTAACATAGGAAATGTTTTTGATCTGAAAACACTACAGGAAGACGCATTTCCTAAAAACTTTTGGACATCATTTGATAACTACCAGTCTAACCAGCAGTACTTGCTTATTATGATACATCATGATACTTACAGGACAACGTAAGTTGATAGTGAAAGAGTCTGCAACCACTTCCAAATCACTGTCACTATCAGCATTCTCGGCTGCACCCCCTCCACCAACACAACGACGAACACGAGCAAGTGCGTCTTCAAAGCGCTCACCATCCAGTTCCTTTGGGATCATGTTCAAAATCTACAAAAACAATTGTTTGTGTGGTTAATTTAGTGACTAAAAAAATTACTACTACCAGCATCAGGAAACGATGTCTAATTTTAACTGTGCACCTAAGATAGAAGATTTAAAAAACAAAAGAAAGAAAGAAAGAGGTCAAACAGGTTAAAATTTACATAAGCATGAAGTGTGACCATGTAGAGTAATCCATGACACTTGCAACTGTTTGAGAGGTCTATATGTAAAATAACTACAAAATCTACTTATGCTTATTTAGGGGGTAATCTAAGTAATTGTGCCCCACGATGGTAAAGTGCAAACAAAAGTCATTCAAGTCAAAACAGTAATGAGGTTACATGATTTATTTCCCGTCTCCCTCAACCCCTACCCAGCCACCCCCCAGAAAAAGAAACGGTTTTTCCAGCATTAAGATGAAGAAGCATTATGTCCAAAGTTGTATTTCAGAGAAGCAAGTACAGTGTTATGATTCAAGCTTGGTTTTTGGAACTCAAGGACCATTTTCTAACACTGAATCAAGGTAAAGGCAAATGATTTGTTCCAATTGCAAAGATAACTAAACAAGAATCTTAAACAAATTCAACATGTTGTCATTTGCCAAGAGCCAGTAGTAGTGCAAACATTAATGACGAAATTTATTAGTTTGCATTTAAGTCTCGCTTTTCATGCCAAGAGGAACCAGAGGTTTACTCAGTCGAGCACGAATCACTTTCTAAAGAAGAGCACACTCCTAATAACAAAAGGAAGCACCATAGATGAAAAAGAAAAGATGTCCTCCTCCCCTCTACTGTGACAGCAAGATGTAGCAGCAAATACATATTCCAATCATGATTAACCAGCCAAATTGTTACAGGGGACAAGTATCACAATTGAAGAGATGTAGCGAAGGGATGGTTGAGGAGGCAGGAGGAGAGAGATGTAGTGGTTACAACATGCTTAAAGAAGATTCCTATGGATATGAATTCAGCATTATGAAGATTTTCTTTCTACATTGCAATTTATCACTTTCCCTTTCAAATTTTCCTTTTGAGGTACGGGTGTACTTTAACAGTTAACAGGCAGCTTCTGCTTTGGATTTTCAAAGCATATAAATATGGGGATTGCTTAACGTAAATTGCGAATTACTAAATGCAAATCATTTTTCCCATAATGCCCCTAACAATTTTCTCACCCCTTTTCAATCTGCCTCTTCTCTCTCTGCCGGCTCTACATCTCTCTCTACCCCTACATTTCTCTAGCGGTGGCTGACGGTGCATGGGGGGACGCGTCTGAACTTGGGGAATTTGGGAGGGGGGGTGCGATCTGAACAGGGCTGACGGGAGCTGTGGGTGGAGGCAGGCGGTGGGGTGGGGATGGGCTGACTAGGGGTTGAAAAACAGCAGGAGGGGGGAGGAGAGTACAGTGACTGGGGGAGGAGAGTACGGTGATTGGGGGTTTGGGTTTGTTTTTCTTCTGATTTTTTGTTTTTTCTTTTTCAATTTTGTTTATTTCTTTTAATCAATCATCACTAAATTTATCAAAAAAAATTGATCTTGATCAATGAATCATTCAAGTTGATTAGAGTTTAGGTTTTTTTTTTCCAATGTATAGAAGAAATACATAATAAGGGAGATTTCTTAGGGAAAAGGAAATAAGAGGGAGGAAGGTGGTTTGTAAATAAAAAGGGTACTTTGAAAAGTATTGAGACAAAAACATTTGCGTTTAGTAATTTAGGATTTATGTTAAGCAGTTCTGATTAATTTTCATCCATCCACATAACCAATGTGCCAGTCAATCCACCAAGTTCAGCAAATAAACACATCAGCAATAATTGGAAGTAAGTTATACCTGTTGAAGCGTACGCCGTTTTACTAATCTAACACCCACACAGAATATGCGAGCATCACATCCTGTTATAGAGATCTTATTAATTCCATCTCTGGTGTATTGTGAGATCTAGCAAAAGAGGAAAAGCCAAACATGTTGCCAAGGAACAGTTAAACCACAATATAATGAACTACAAGAACATGCAAACACTATATAGTTCTTCACAATGACAAGAAAAAAGAAAAAAAGAGAGAGGCAGAACTCACATTTGGACCGTCATCACGACCATTGGCCCCCAACAATTGTGATCCAGGTCTATTAATAGCTCGAACTGGCACACCTACAAAAAAAAAAGATGGTCTATAAATCACTAGCAGCAACAAAAGAAAATAAAACCCAAAAAAAAAAGTTATCGATTCAGGAATTCAATTCATAAGCAGAGGACATAATCCTAGTTGTACGTACTTTTAATAAACAGACACCTCAAATACATTAGCATACATTAGCAAATGCACAATTAAAAGATAATAGAAATACCCAACAAGCAGCACTATACAGTTCTATGTTAATTATAACAAAAACTGCTGCAATCAGGTTACAGAAGCATAAGACAGGTATATTATTTAGCCACTAGCAATTGGCCCCCTATTTCTGGTTCATATCTTTCATCTTTTCCCCAACGGACAAGTGTGAGAGAAAATATGCACATGGTAATTACTAGTCCCCTATTACGAATGGCCTGTGGGCCGGCTTTCTTAACTTTTACAAGGTTTAACTCCTACCCCAGGTTTGGGTCGAAAAATATATTTTACATGAGGACTCACATGTTACATCAAGGAGATGTATTGAGCCAAAAACATAGAAAGTACAGAAATAACGAGGACAGGAACCAAATGAAACAAAGGATAAAGGAGTTCGCTGCTTCCAGCCTGCAAGACAGAACAGAACCTCTAACCTTCCTACAACCCTAACTAACAAACTACCGGTCCAACACATGAGACGTGGCGTGGGGAAGGCTTTGTTTGATATAGGCCCCAAACATCATATATTGTACGCCCCAGCCAAAAATCCAAGAACAGTAGGCCCCCACAAGCCGTTAACCACTTGTTGTAAACACTCCTGTGTTGAAGCACAGACCAAACACTATCTTCCATATGACACTCCCAGTCTTACCAGTCTGTTATACCCCACCTTTATCCAACTCCCACCAAAACGTATCACCTTTGCCAATGAACTAAAAATAACAACCTATGCTGCAAATTTCTACGCTTTTATCACCAGCAATCCTCTCACTTCAATCCACCTGACCACCATCAATGAAGTTGAAAATCCATCCCCCTATCCAACATCCTCTGTCTTTCAACAGAGGGCGGAAGTTGAATTTCAACAAAAAAAGATGTTCTTCAGAACTCATTGGATGAGAAAAGCATGAGAAAAAGCAGGAAAAGGAGTGTAGCTGCATAGGTAAGAGAAGTGTGACACAATATTGACTAATTAAATACAACTAGAGATCGGATAGCGGAAGAGCAATTCGTGTACAATACACAAACGTCAAGTAGAAGTGCAATTCACAAGTCAGGCGATTTCAAACAACTTTTTCCTAAGTTTTACTTGAAAATTCTGTTGTAGTACTTCAGTGTCCCCAAGAGCAATAAGAATTTTTAACATTTGATTTATTCCTAAATCTGAAAGTAAGAGATTTCCTCAACGTTGAAACACAATAGCTTCATAGCTATATCACTATAGTCTAACATACTACAGCATAGCAACCACCAATGCGGTTGCTAGGTCGCTATTTTGAAAACCCTGTTATGCGCAACTATCTATAGTGGAATCTGAAACTCCATCATCCTAGTGTACATTTGACTTATAGAAGCATCAACAAACGATATTCCTGATCCGAAGAAAGGGTCCATCATCCTAGTGTACATTTGACTATCCTCTCTTTGCTAGAGCTGCTGCTAGTCTGCTACTATAATGGCTCGCAGGAGAAGAGAAGAGAAGGGGAAAAAATGTGTCCTGTTTCATTTTTCGATCAGAGACAGGCAGGATTACTTCTCAGTTCTCACCAGAACCTGATACAAGCCAGTTGGATCACCGCAAGTCTGGAGATTCTGGCCTCGGCCTCTGGATCCTGTCATGCTCAGTCAAACAACACCACCACTATGTTGGATCCTGATCCTGCCATTGGTAGTGCTCAAGGTCAACATACAGGCAGTCTTACGTGGACATGTGGAGAGGCTGTTCGCAGGAGATACACACACACACACACACACAAAAAAAAAAAGGTTCACCGCAATAATTCATACATATTGACATCCGAGACTATGCTACTTAAAATTTGGACGTGTTAAACAGGCCTCACATTGGTTCGTTCATTTAGACTTTCAGCTGGTAAGAACTCTAAAAACTCTTGAGATCAAATCGAAAGGTCACCAGTTCAACCCCCCTCAGGGCCATTGGAGTTTCCCTGGCTATTAACTTCAGGGCCCGTGGGATTATAGGGCAAAGTCCGGACACCCATGTGATTCAAAAAATAAAAAATCAGAAGTACTAAGGATTAAGCCAAGTATCCATGCATTGAAGGTGTCAAAATTCAATTTAGACAGAAGGCAGGCTAGTTTCGTAAGTCCAACTAACAGATATGGCAGATCATTTAAATAACCTAAAAACAAAACTCAATGTATGTCCCAATGAATGCAAGTTATTTAGTCTCTTAACCTCATACTACAATTACGTTTGAATGAAAAGGTGTAATTTCAGGAGCTCATCACCACCAAATAAATGTGAGAGGGAAAACCAAATGGCTCACCATTGACCTGGAGATCAGCATATTGTGGCCACTGCATCCTAAAAGAAACCTTATCGTTAACAAGCATGCACCAAGCCTGCATCAGAATCACAAACTTAGATCCTAATTTGTTACACCAACTCCATAAATCAGGAAAATAACAGACAAATGGTAACTGAGAAGTTGATGACGACAAACAAAATTGCTGATATATTCACTGAAGAGCAACTTTCTCTTTCCTTATTCTGGGGGCAAAAGCTGGTAGAAATCGATGAAACAGAAGAAAAAAAAACACAAGAACGAAGATGATAAAACACAAAGACACTCGCTATCAATTTAGATACTTAACGAACCTGAACTGCATACTCAGGCTTTGACAACATCTCTCTGTCCGACCTTGTAAGGTGAAATGTCTTCTCCACCCCTTGCACTGGGTTTGTACTGGAGACGATTTAGAAAAAGCAATACATCAAGATCAGCCAGCATGGATAAATCACAAGAACTTGCTATGAGATATGTACTAAGAGAAACAGTATACTAGCTGTTTTCAACTGTTTCAAATAAATAAATAAAAAGACGCAAATTTTCTTTTATGGGTCTACCGAAAACAGCCTCTCTACTAGGCAACTAGCTAGGGGTAAGGCTGCATTCATCTGACCTCCCCATACCCCGCCCTCGGCGAGGTACTTACTGAGTTGTTGTTATAGAAAGTAGAAACAGTACGCTGGCTCAAAATCGAGAATCATAGAACTAGACCTTGTCCACAACCGGCATTGGCATGAATCTTATTATTAAAATCAACCAAATACATAATGCAAAAGAACTATGTGAAGAACAGATCAACAACAAGCTTGAATAGGTCAGCAACCAGCTTGAACAGGTCAGCAACAAGCTGGAGAGTTGGGACACATATGGCAGCAGAAACATGGGGTCACCACAAAAAATATAATATAATCTCTCTCATTCCTGAGGATGCACATAACACACAGACAACCGAGACAGTAATATATTGGCCAACAGCGCAAATAATTTCTTCAAATTTTTTTGAGTGAGTCTTAAAGTTGTCAACATGAGGATCCGAAGTATAAGACCTTGGCACCCCTCATTCAAATTCCTGTAAACTTAAGGAGCATTTTCCCCGCCCTCGGCGGGACATTTACTGGGTTGTTGTTGTTGTTGTGTTAAGGAGCATTTAAAAGTTGCACTTCTGCAAGTGCTTTACATCCACCCAATCAAAGGCACAAAACAGCGCGTTGGTCTGCATTTCAGATACTTAACCCTTAACTTTCATCTTCATTATCCATCAGCTCCATTTACATAATTCTATCCCATGTGAAATTATGCTGTGATGACAAATTGAGGTTAATAAAAGAAGCTTTGCTGGAGAATTGGTATACAGGGTGATTCCATTAATGTTGTTTCTTCTGCAATTTACTGATGAAGGGAATTGCATAGGAACCTACGACTTTTTTATAGTATCAAAGAACAAATGTCAAATGCGAAGCTACACATGGACATGCATGCACAACTGCAAACATTTATCTCATAATCTTTCTGTGTGCACTTGCAATTATTTTACGTCTATCACTTCACCAGCAGCTACTCTTTTTAAAGAGCAGAAACTAAAGACTTTCCACATCTCAAAAGGGATGAGAAGTAATTGACAACTCACCCATCGGTTGGCATACTTGTTGTAATCAACTTCACAGGACATATAAGTTGTTGCACTGTCGACCAAAAGCTACATCAATGAGAAACCAGTAATGAGATTACCAGAGCCTTGACTGGAATAATAATAGACCACCAACATAACCAGAAAGCCTAAAGGTAAGGTAAAGCAGGTCATGAGCATCAGATTGCAAGTGATGCAGATTACGAGAAAGAGAAATGGAAAGTAAATGGCATAATTCAGTACTTTCAGTCAGGATATTATTGTATCTCTAATAACTTTCTAGTTTTGTCTTCATTTTTAGAAGGTATTTTATGCAAATAGAAGATGTTATATTATGATTAGGAAAGTGGTAATATATGCATATTAGGATACTAGATTAGGTTCTTATTCTGCAAGAGTTTAGACTAGAGATAACTGTCATATGCTAGGTTATTTTTCTAATGTTGAATTTAACACATTGAATTTTAAGGATGTTTCCCTTGTTGGAGAGGTTCTCATTCACACAAGGAACTATAATTTCTAGAAAATTATCTATTACATACGGATCAGCTCGGCTGAGTCGGCAAAGTTCACAGTAGAACAGGGAAGGAACTGGTGGAATCCCTTCCGTAGGTTTCTCCGGTATAATAACACAGCCAATATGTTGCCATATCTGACACCTTGGATCCTCACACTGCAATCCAAAGACAACAAGATCAAGAGAATTCCTGAATAGAATGTACTATGAACGAGTAGAAGAATTACAACAGTGAAAAATAGAATTTAAACAATATGAAATGCTATAAGAATTGAAGAATGCAAACACAACCACAAAGATGTTGATGTTTAAACACGGTTTCGGGGTTATTTAAAAGAATATTTAACCCCTCCCTTCCACACACACCCCCCCCGGCACAAGAAAAGAAAAAGAGAAAAATCAACTCATTTATATAGCTGTAGCTCACATGCTCCTATAATAGCACTGTTGAAAAATACGGAAAAGTGGCATCTAAAGTTTGCATACCCCCAAGGCCCTAGAGCAGCTTCATGTTTTCAAAGATAACAATTAAAATTGTATTCACGATGTTGCTAAAACAGTAACAAACGACAAACCGTCCTCCTAAAGATACTACAATTACAAATTAGCCCAGCCTATCTGGATATCGGATCTCAAAAAGGTCCTAACTGACCCACCCACCTTAACCTATAAATGGAAAAATAAGTCGCCCTATGTCAAAGAAGTTCAAGTGCAAAGTATAGTAATTAATTTTTTTTAGAATAAAAAAATATTTTATTTATGAACAAAATGCAAAAGTACAAAATGAGAGGACAAGGAGTTAGACACCTCTGGCAAAAATTGCCGCATTCCTCTCCAGCCATAGACACCTAAATTACAAGCATATTTCGGACTTTTTGAATGAAAGTCATCAACCAAAAACAAAATTGACCTGTAGCGCTGCACTCAGATCTAATTTGTCCCCCGAGCTCGCCAAAATTTATTCATTTCAACCATGACAACAGAGACTCAACACACATGCATGCAGGAAATAAGCATCCATATATGAGACAAACCCACCCATTCCCCACATGCAGCCACGAAGCAAGCACGCGATTTTTACACTACTGGATAATTCATACAAACTTATTAGATGATGAGTAGAAATAACACAGCAAGGGATGAAAGCTTTTATTTATGAGCGCCTAGACAAGTCAGTTTGGGGGGTGCTTCAATGACAGAAAGGGCAGTGCATGGTGTGTTTGGGCAGCGGGCGGGGGTGCTGATTGCTGCACATCAGATGTGTTATATCTGCTCATCATCTAATGATCAGATGCTCCTTAATTTATGAGGCGTATAACCCACAGAGTCACACACTTTCGAATGACCTCAAATATTGAGGTTAATCTCTACTTGTCGACATATTGATCGATATCTCACCAAACATATAGTAGATTATAAGTTTTCACACATCTGCTTTTCTGATGCACTGTCAGAGCTTATTACAGAGTATCTTCAAATATATCTCAAATCCATCTTTGAGATAAAGAAGGAAAGTTATGATCAAGAAAGGGAAGAGTTCTGTCGTTTCAAACATGAACAATCAAGGGGAGGAAGAAGATTACCAACCAAATAGTAGCTGTGGAAGTTTATTAAAACCACTGGGGAGACTTGTTATATATGGAGGACAGAGAGAGATGGAGAAATTAAAGGGGCTGGGATGAGCGGTGAGAAGATAGAAAGAAAGGGGCTAATGTGAGTCGAGGGAGAGAGAATTTTTCAATTTATTATGGTCACATCAGCAAATTGATAATGGTTTCAAAGAGGTGTTAGCCTGTGATCTATTCCTGTGACACATGCAACCTTGGAAAATTCATAAACATTTCCCCAGGTGGAATTATTTTTGTTTTATGGCCAAAACGTGAGATTATTTAGATCAAATTTGCCTCAGTTAAACACTCCGTAAGCTGAGAGATGGATCCAATCCTATGAAGACATCAAAATTCCGCATAGTACATAATTCCCATATGATCATGCAAAGTTGCAGTAGTCTTAGTTGTTTTACTAGTCGTTACTCGTTGGTTGTTCAAGTAGTTGTAGCTGTCATGTAGTGGTACGTAGCTGTCAATTGTTTTTTTGACTGAACGTTCGGAAAAATTAGTTGTTGGGTTTGCTCACAAATGTGAAATGACATAAAAGGACATATTGTTATTGTTATTATTATTATTTACTTTTAATCAAATAGATGGATCAAATTTCATATCCAGGGTTTTACTCTCATTGGAAAAAGAGGACTTGCTGAAACAAGGTAAAACCCATCATTATAGTTAGGCCCAAAGAAAGAAAAAAGAAACCAAAAATACCCCATACATGAATCATGATTGACAATTTAATATCAAAAGTTAGGACAAAGTATCATACTTTAAACAAATTAAATTGTACGCAGATGAAGCCAAAGGATAAGGTTGGAAGGAAAAAGTGAAAAGCTACCCAACACTCCTAACGTTACCGTTATAACGTTTCACAACCACTAACTCAAAAGCTAACACCAGCTAGTAAATATTTCTTACCTAACACTAGTAGCAACTAGCAGTGGTTAGTAGAGTTTTGAATTGGTCAAACCACTAACCACTACATAAAAGTTATTGCCAAACAGGGTCATAGAGAGGCTAGACACAGCAATACAACTTTGACAGACATATATCTAAAATTTTGAATATTTATTTGGTTCCTCAGATACAAGTCAAGGTGTGTCGACCATATATCCTTTTTTGATAAAGAATCAGACATGGATACAGAGGCTCAACAGAGCCATCCAAGCTTCGTAGAAAATAATTCTTGATGAGTTCAAGTGTCAGACATACACAAAGAAGGCTCGATAGAGCTATCTAGTTGTCCAAAGAAGAAAAAAACAGTTCAAATTGCACTAAGACACACAAACCTGGATCATCGACTCCGTAAGCAGCGAGTTTCCACATGGACACCGAACTTTCATGTCCAACTGGAAAGAATCATCAATTTCCTCTTTAGGTTTCAAGGGGCCACTATCAGATGTTGTAACCTGCACTTTTGATGCCAAATCGGTAGCCCCAGAACCCTGCATTTTCCTGGTCACCATAAAACAAGTTGCATGCTTTAAAAACCAAACATTTATAAACATGATAATTTACAGCATACTGACTACCCAGAATGCCCAATCTCAAACAAACCAAAAAAAAGTTGCTTGTTAATGTTGGTCACTCTTGATACAAAGCTTTTCTCTATCGACTTGATCAAATGAATGAAAAAGGAAAACTAAGAAAATTTACCATATATAAGCATTTTAAGTATGTTTATTTCAGTAGTTTCATATATCACTTTCTAATATATTCAAATTATAAAAATATTTTTGAAATGTGGGAAGTTCGATCTTTTCATTTTTTTCGTTTTGAGGGAGGCACATAGGCTGATAAATATTGAACCTTAAACCTCCTGGTTGCGGTGCGATAATCCTAACTGTTGGAGCACCTCTTAATTCTGTCTGAATTGTGATAAGTCGAAAAAACACAATCAGGTTTCAGGTATGGTTAAGCAGAACAAGGGGCGTATTCGACACGAGATGCGACGAACGAGATCATGAAACTGTCAGAATTGTATGAACATGAACACGTGTACAAATGCAGAACCTGTAAGTGTCATCCACTAATCGTGCTACATCTTCTCTAACAATTGCAGGTCCCTTCGCCCACATCTTGGAAACTGCAGAAAATGACAAAAATGTTTAGTAAATCCAGAAGAAAAAGAATTTGCAACATAACAGAGACATCATTGCATAAAGCAACGTTAACAAGTTCACAGAAATGGATCAACCAAAAAATTCGGTAATGTTGGTCCTTCCAGAAAGTGGGGACGAAATCCATTGGTAGTTAAAATGGCTGGAATAGAGATAGAATGGAGATTCTGAAGTGGATAAAAACGGTCCATTTGGTGGGACAATGTAAATCAATAGATGGGCTCCAGATAAACAAACCTGGGTATGAAACTATTTTTGGCACATAGTTGCCAAAAGGTTTCATATGAGAGAAGGGTTTACAAGAGGGGCAGGAGACCTTTTATATTAAGATAAAGAGAAAGTTACATTAATAGTCGAGAAACAGAGTGACATCCTAATAGGACAAGGTGTCCTCAAAGGGAGTCTATTCACAAATCAAGCCCGATGGAGCATAACCTGTGTGACGGGATAGCCCAATGAAACTTCTAAGTTGTTTTGTACACACAACAACTATAACTCTCTGCTAGACTATGTTACTTTGACCCTTCACTTAACCTGAAGTACCAGTGTGAGATCCTCAACACTCGGATATGAGTATGGACACTTGCATTTCATCAGGCAAAAACCTCAATATTTTTGAGAAAATGATCGTCCAACACCTGACCACGTACCATGTGGGCCATGCCCAACACTTGTAGCCAAATCTAAGTAACATAGCTGGGTGGTCTCTCAGCTACCTGAGCTCATATAACAAAAAAATCCCAATACATTCCCCACCTCCCAGATGGAACTATACTGACGTATACTGAATCATCCCAGTACACGATGTCATTGTCGAGGCTGAAAAAAATCTATTTCTTCTTTGGTTTACCTCCAACACGGTCAATATATCCAATGGTTTACCTCAAAGAAACGATAAGGCTTTGATGCTCACATTTAGAAAGCACTCATGCATTTGGCCCATGTCAAGGCTCCAGATTATTCTTTTGATGTGGTATACATAAGTTTTAGAGCACATCCACCACCTGGGCAACTGTCAGTCAATTAACCCAGCTCAGCCAAAAAAGATGAGACATGAAGTCGAGTGACATGACACGTGCTAACTATATATATTGAGCCAAGGTGACACCCACGACAAAGCTAGATCCCTGTTCCGAAGCATTCATTTCCAAGGGATTCCCTTTTAGTGACCTAACCTTCCTACTTCTGTCAACTACAGGACATGTACAAAAGGGTGTTTAGGAAAGAAATTACCTTGGTCATCAGCAACAATTGCTAAAATCCGATCAACAAGATCCTGGAAATAAAATTTTACCGATAAACATCAAGAATCAGTCAGTACACCACAGAAAGGGAACGCAGAAAAAAAAAAAAAAAAAGAAGCATTATAGATCAAATTGAGGGAGGCATCAAATCCACTATTCCAAATGCCTTTAATATAGATCGGCTCAGCCAGATACCATATATTTTATATAAGCCATGACCTGCAGAATGCGAAGGGCGTACAAGAGATGAAGATTTAGATTTGAAGGAGGTACTCTTTGTTCCTATTGTTCAGGCAGAATCAAACAATCCTAAAGCACACCAACATGTAATTTAAATGCTAATGCATATGGTTAATTGAGAAAGATTATACACTAATTTAAAAAGTATCCCAGTGATTGTGGTTACCTGGATAAAAACAGACAGAAAATGCCTAGGAAACACTGGAGATCATTCAATGTAGATAGGTTTTTATAGCAGTTCAATGTTATTCTATTAAACATGTATGTAACCAAAATGTAATTGCAAATGGCTTAGCAAAAGCAGGCAGCCTTTGTAATATGTGTCTCAAGGGAGTTGAGATCCTCTCCATTTAGTTTGCATAAAAGAAAGATCCCTCTCTCTCTCTCTCATTAATTGCAATGAATTTAGATAATAATTTATTTATTTTTTGGAAAACGCAAGAAAACCAGGATAACCCTTACAAAGGATTATCCTAAGAGGTTCGTCATCAATAAATTGGTAAGGGACCGGTAGAACGACGTCGGCTAAAATAGTAATTAGGACAATAGTGACCAACATGGGCCATAAAATCGGCCACCCCATTGGCTTCCCTAAAGCAATGGAGGACTTCTACATTCTCAAGGAAATGTAGGTCTTTTTTAGCATCTTTTAATATATTTTCTATTTCCCACGGAAAATGTCACTCCCCTCTTAATGCCTTAATAACCATTAGATTGTCTCCTTCAATAGTTAAATGTGCAAAAATTTGATTTCTAGTTGCACGAACACCTTCTCTTAAGCCAATAGCTTCTGCTAACAAAATAGAACTTTCTCCATATTGTCTTGCCCCCAAAGTAAACACAGACAATGTGAAGAAAGTTCTATTTTGTTAGCAAAAGCTAGTGGCTTAAGAGAAGGTGTTCGTCCAGCTAAAAATCGATCTCCCACAAATTTAACTATTGAAGGAGACAATCTAGCGGTCATATCCCTAACGCAACATTAAAGAATTAATAGGAGTGGCATATTCCGTGGGAAATACAAAATATAAAACAAATACTATAAAAAGACCTACATTTCTTTGACAATGTAGAAGTCCTCCATTACTTTTGGGAAGCCAATGGGGTGGTCGATTTTCTGGTCAATGTTGATCACTCTTGTCCTAATTTACTATTTTGGTCGACGTCGTTCGACCACTCCCTCACCAATTTATTGATGATGGGCCTCTTAGGATAATCCTAAAGTTGTCACTTCTTCTACTACTCTTCTTCCCCTCTTCTATGCCTGTTTGTCTCTAGGATTTCATTATATTTTATTTGCTTTCTACAGCCTTGCGCTGAACAAGGGAGATCCTTAATGCCTGACACCATTTAGACCATGACAAATTTTCTCCCTTTCACAACCTCTCTACTTTGCCCCAACTTATCCACTATTCAGATCCTGTATGTACTCTGACTCTATGTGTTGTACACCATATCAACAACCTTGTGTATATCCAAGTAATATAGGTCCTACCTTTCTCTAATCAGTATTTACAAGATACCTATCAGAAGAACATGAAGGGCATGACCCCTCATGCAAGAAGCAGTGCAGGCAAATTATCCATCAAGCCTGATCCAACAAACAATAGGCACTTTACACTCTTTTACTCATATGATGAAACAGCAAGACAACAGCTGTTTCCATTACATCAAAAAAATTCTTTACAGCATACTGAATATATCAATATATTCTATCAAATAATATTTTTTTTGGTAGTCTATCAAAATAATAATTGAATGAATGAAACAGGCTCAACTCAATTTAACTACCCAGAAGAGGATCAACAATAAACCAAGGAGGAAAAAAAGATACATAACAATGCTGAAATCCTTGAGCATGACTGATTATGAAGAAATATAAATTTGCTAAGTCAAAAGTTTCCTCACATCAAGCAATATTTTATGAAAACTTGCCTGTTTCTTCCCTTGCTTTGAGAGCCCTAGTTGAGTAAGAACATCCTTGAGCTCCTTGATTCTAAAATATTGCAATTTGTCCTACAAATGAAAATCAGAGACTCAATAAGGACTTACACCACTAAAGATAGTTGAGTTAAGACGGCAAGGAAAACACAATTGAGATTGTTAAGCAACATTGAAGGGACAGTGCATATGCTGCACGTAATAAAACCAAAACATCATATGATGTTGCGATGTTGCAAACAGCATTGTGGCAAGACATTAATACAACATCTACGATCTATCTTTCTACAAATCATTCATCACTTCATTTGCATCCGAGTTACATGAAATAAAACCTAAGAGCAGATCCACAAAGGCATCCACCTGCCTTTCCTCGAGCTCCTGACATCATGTACTTGGTATATTAGAGTTGGAAAGCCGTCCAAACCCGGAAACCCCTACTTGAGCAGTGTTAAACATTCATTTCTCACTACTTTTTAGGCAACATGAGGGAGACAATCCATCTTGATTGAGTCATTGATGATTCTCAAGCCGAAAGGTGTCATGCCCTTCATGTTTGAGTCTGCCTGTACAAGCTATTGGTCCTGGTATATTCTCAAAAATTTGCAAGCTATTGGTCTCAAATGAAGTGTCAAGTGTCCATCTTCATGTCCGAGTACCAAGTGTCCAAAATGAGTACTCGAGATGACAAAGAGTCTGAGTAACGTAGCCCCAACTCCTCCCCCTTCTTTTAGTGCAAACAAAAACACAAAACTTCACTAAGGTGAAACTGACTGACACAAAAGGGAAACACTCTTCTGGAGAAAAAATGGGCCAAAAGTGGGGAATTTGAAAATCTAAATAATATAATAGGATTCGGTGATTTCTTGAAAACCACGAAATGTAACAGGTTTTTACTCGATAAAAACTTTAAAATAACCCCAACTGTTAGTTGTTTGAATTTGTGAAAGTAATCTAACCTATGTAACCAGAATTCAACATCCCCAATGTCTCTATGAATGTTGTCTCTATGAAAAAATGGGCCAAAAGTGGGGAATTTGAAAATCTAAATAATATAATAGGATTCGGTGATTTCTTGAAAACCACGAAATGTAACAGGTTTTTACTCGATAAAAACTTTAAAATAACCCCAACTGTTAGTTGTTTGAATTTGTGAAAGTAATCTAACCTATGTAACCAGAATTCAACATCCCCAATGTCTCTATGAATGTTGTCTCTTTGTACCATAGCCCATCTCCAAAAGGATTTTCTTTTTTTTCTGTTAGGTAACAAATAATCATAATCAAACCCGTCAAAAAGAATTCCAACTTCCCACTCCACATAAAGAAGGGACCTTTATGCTCCAGCAAGCAAGCCTCACCACAACACACTTTACCTTGAGATGTTCTTAAGGTAAAGCAATGATAATGGAACTCCCATAAATCCAAGAACATTACGCCATCTTACAAGGCTTCTAAACTTAAGTCTAGCATTTTATCAGAAAAAACAGCCATCATGAAAATAGTGGACAAAAAACAACACGCACGCCCCACAAAATGCAGAGCTTCCATAGTATCACACCAACCCCCCCCCCCAATTAGAAATCTACCCAACTCATTCAATCTTCCCGTCTGATGAAAATTGATATAATCAGCACAAACATGCTTTTTATGATCATCACATCCCCCTCTTTGTAAAGAAAGCAAAACATTAACATACAAACCCCCTATTCAAGCACAAATAACATAGCCACAACAATATATCCAATTTCACACATAGAGTGACAAAATGAAGAATATATACCTTACAACCAGACACCAAATCCATCACTCAGTCACAAGATCAACTGTAATTTGTCCACTTAAGCAGCTCGACAACGAACACGAACACGAACACTAACGACTCCAGCTCATGCTCAAACCAACCAGCAAAAATAACACCTAATTCACACCCAAAAACTCTCAACTCTTTCTCTTCACAAAACAAAAAACAAACACACAAAATCACTCAACTTTTTTTGCCAATTCACATTTAAAACCAATTTATCATCCAAAACCACTAAAATCAAAACTAATCTAAAATCATCATCATCGAAATCGAAAATTTCAATCAAAATGACAACAACTAAAAACGGCAAAACGTAAACCAGAAAACCTAGAAACTGAAATTAAAATTAAATTAAATCAAAAAGCTTACAATAGTGAAAATGGCGGTGATTGTGAGCAACCGAAGAGAGAGAAAACTACACTTGAAACGCCGTCGTATTGTTTTTCTCTCTCCTCTTTTTTTTCTCTTCTGGTGGTGGTGGTGTTGTAATCTCGCTAATTTTGACTGGAAATGAAGACGAAGGTGAGAGAGAGAGAGAGAAACCAAACGCCTTCTTTTTTCTTCTTTGTTTTTTTTTTCTTTTTTATTTTGGGTTTCTTTTGGTGTGTGAGTGGCCTTTTTTTTCCACCCAATTGCAGCAAAGGTTCGGACGTAAGGTCCATTATTAAATCCAGTTTGATATGGTGGGATTCAAATCCGGGTTGGTTTAATTGCAACTTTGCATTTTGCCATATTTCCAATTTTGATGTGATTTTTGCTTTTTCTGTCTTTTTGATTTGTTTTCTATTGTGTCCTTCCGTAAGCAATTGCGTCTACCGTCTGCTATGGGGTAGGTGGTCCCCATACTGGTTATGGAAAATGCCAAGTGGGTACCACTAGATTATTGTGCAATGGAATTGGCTTTCTATAGGTTTTTCTAGTTTCCAATGTGAAATCTAAAATTAGGATTGGAATGTTGGGTGTAAAATTGTAGTGTGGGTAATTTTAGGAAAATTACTCCTTATTTTATAATGTTCACAAATTCTTGTCTAATTTCATGATTAGGAAGGACTCTAGTCTTATTATGCGATGATATTAAGTGTGCAAGTGGGGGAGGGAGAAGGAGAGAGAGTGGTGAGGAAGGAGAGAGAAAGGAAGAGTAAGGAGAAAAAGAGTAGGGAGGTTCCAACTCTTGAGATTAGGCAAGAACCATTGACAATGTTGGATGTTATTTTCCACTTATTGAACTTTATCTATAAATCAATGAAAATCAGGCTCACACGTGAAGGAGAGTAAACTGCACATAAGTTAAATGAGGTTCTATCCTAATACCAATTGGTGTTAGCATGTTAGGTTGAGTAATCCACCAACTTATTTGCTAGGCTCCTCTCTTCCATCCTTTCGATATGGAACACTCACATATGGTATATTCTCTTAACAATTTGATATAGAAAATTTTGATTGTGCTCAACCAAAAAATTGACGGTGGATCAGTGAGAAAATAATAATGATTTGTGTCTCTTCAGTCTTCACACATGAGTAGAGATGGCTCTATTGTCTATATTTGATCTATCGAATCAATTTAAATGTCGTGTTTACGGGTATTTGAGTCCAAGAGGCAAAACATACAGGTTGCACTAATGGACTGCTAGTAAGGTCAGCAACCTCACATACACTCAAAGATACCCGCTTCGCAAAACTCGATCGAATAATGGATGTAAACCCGACTAAATGGATGAATATTTAGTGATGGGTTGATCTTGTGACAGATTCAATGTAAGTCACCACCATTTTTTGCTCGTGTTTCCTCAATTTTTCTATTTGCTCTCGTGGTGGTGCTCAGTTTGTCTGCGGATGCCAAGAAAGTGGTCGCTAACTAACGTTTCATGATCTTACGACCGCAATCTTTTTGTTATGGGACAGTAGATTTGGGTCGACCATCTTTTTTGGACATCTCGTTATTGCATATATTACATTCCTATGAAATTCGGGGAGTACACAAGGTAATGTTAATGTAAATGTTAAGTTGTTCAACTCAATATCTCAACCCACTTGAGAGTACCCCTTATCTACCATTATTTTTATTGGGAGAGTACAGAGCACAGAGGAGAGTGTGGGGTGGATAGAAGGGCCGAGACCCAACTATTCTTTAAATATCTAGATAATTTCTCTTCATGAAGACCAAAAAATTACCCTAGAACTTTTCTTAAATACCTTTAACTTCACAATTACATGGCGTTGGTACTGTCGGCTGAATTCAAACCCTCCAATCCGCTCTCGCTCGCTGCTACTAACACTCGAGGAGAGCATACGGCTCATGCAAATATGGGCTTTTTATGAGAGGCAAAAATGACTCAGATGAAGGAAATGACTAATGTGGATACTTCAAAGCAAGAGATCCCTACTAGATCATTCAGAGCTTCCCAATGAGCGTAGTAAGGGGAAACAGTGCATCTAAAGAAGGTGGAAATAATGAAGGTACAATTAAAAATAGAGAAATAAACTTGGCACAAAAGAGCAGATAACTTATCTATAGAGGATGACATTGTTTTCCATTTGTCATGAGGTGTCTGTTTGAAGAGACAACTGACCAAGTTATTTTTTATTATAGACAATTGAATATGATTATCTATGAACAATATATAGTAAACATATGATACGTCCTCACATATACCATAAATATATAAATTTAATTTCCTTGACCAAAGATAAACGGACCAAAGAATTTACAAGTTAGAACCCCCTAAATCACTTTACTAAACCGATAGATGTAATCACCACTAGGTTGAAAATGCATGTACCTTAATGTGTCACTAAATAGCAAAAGATCACTACAATAAAACCACAAAAAATATCTATCCAAACTCCAACCCCCCATAGTCTCTATGTAAAAACCAGCACAATTTCTCAAATTAACGAGCCCATATTTAATTCCACTTTAAAATAGTTGAATGATGATGTATTTAAAGGTAGTTTCCCTCTAAGTGGAATGAATTTCTCTCCATTTGTGGATTTCATATTTTCTTGGGTATTTTTATAGGGTAATTCCACTTGGTACCCCTCTTGTTTTGGCCTTTCCATGTGGTACCCAAAATATTTTACCGAATCTGCGTGGTACCCATTTGTTTAACTCGTTACCAGTCCGTGTCCTTTATGTCATTTTTCCGTTAGTTGGTGGAGCAACTAATTTACCCTTTATGAAACACAACAAATTGTATCTGAAACGAGATTTCTTCTTCCTCTCTCTCTCCTCAAACCCACCTTCAACCTCCTTTCATCCCAAAAGTCACCCTTCTCCAGTAAAACCACCACATGCATCACCACCTTCTCTATTAATTTCGTCCTCCACCACAAAACACCACCAGCCCACCACCATCTTCACAAATTTGACACCACCACAACCTGCATAACCACCACCCCCAACCTCCATAACCACCAACAGTTAACCACCTTCACAAACACCACGCACCCACCTGAATTCGAACCCCACCCCTACGAAATCAGGTCACCACTCTCTCTCTCTCTCTCTCTCTCTCTCTCTCTCTCTCTCTCTCTCTCTCTCTCTCTCTCTCCATTTTCGAAACCCCCACCGCAAATCTCCACAACCATTTTCGAAACCGCACCCCCAATCTCCACAACCACCACCAGTTCGTCACTCTCCCGAACACCACCTACCTGAATTTGAACCCTACCCCCCACGAAATCCAGTCACCACTATCTCTTTCTCCATTTTCAAAACCCCCACCACAAACTCATCTCTATCTCCATTTTCGAATCCCCACCACAAACTCATCTCTCTCTCCATTTTCGAAATCTAGTCTCCACTATCTCTCTCCATCTTCAAACCCCACCAATAATAAGCTACTTCACCTTCATAAAATCCACCACATTTTCGAAACCCCACAACCACCATCAACCCCCACTTCAACTTTTGATATTAAGTGGTGGTCTGGGGAGAGAGAGAGAGAGGGAGTAGTGGTGGTGGTTTGTGATTTGAGGAGAGAGAGGGGTGGTGAAAATATAAGGGTACTTTAGTCATATAAAAGAAGCTGAAAACCAAAAAAAAGGTCAAAACCATAAACATAAAGCCACATCATAACTTAACGGGACAAACTAACGGTAAATGACAAAAAAGGTTACGGATTGAAAACGGGTGAAAACATATGGGTACCATGAGGATTTGGAAAAATATTTTGGGTACCACATGAAAAAGTCAAAACTAGAGGGGCACCAAGTGGAATTTCCCATTTTTATATGTTTGCTTTTTATAGGATTCTATTTTTTTTTTACCCTTTGTGAGATTAATAGTTAAAAGAAGCAATATAAATTTAGGGATCAAATATACAGTCGCTCGATGGTATAATATTACATGCGATGTAAATCTTCACTTCTGTAAAAGATGAAGACATATCAAATGAAACACAATGATTACCATGTATATTGGAAGTAGCACACGCGTATTCGAGTTAATAGTCTTTTTAATCTAATTTTTATGATTGATTTAGGATATTATAACGTTATTTTTGTTGTAAATGCCGACTTTTCTATAAAATTCTCAAATTCCCGTCAAATAAAAAAGAAGAAGCAAGTGACAAGATTGCATCAAACAAGAATATTTTCAAACGGAAGCATAAGAATTGGCAATAAAGAGTATGGTTATTTGCAAAGCGTTTTCTATTACTTAATTATGGATTAAGAAACAAGAGCGGAATTGAGGAGCTTAATGTACTCATGTAATAACAAAGAACGAACGATCTATCATGAACCATATCAAACTAGTTATGTCCGAGTCCAATATGCAAGGTAAAACCAAAATCAAACCACCAAAAGAAAAAAAAAAGGTTCAAACAAAAAAAGTTGTCACAAGCAATCCAACTATTGGCTATTAAAGAACACTTTTTAGGAACAATGGGAAACATCTAGTGCCAATGTTGTTACAGAACCTACCCACTGACAAAAAATCAAATATTTCTTCAGCCAAATATACTAATATTATTCCAGAATCAATTAATGTTCCTACGTCGCTTGGAGTCGCATACATTGTCTAATTAATGGGAAATGGGTGACCATGAAATGCAATTTGCTCTGCAGATTCACATAATGAAGAAGCTTGAAAATTTTCGGATTCTGAGTAGTCCAAATTCACATAATTGTCTGCATGTAGGATTTATTTGACACAAATGAGGGAAGTATGAATCAACTATGAGACAAAGATCAAGTAGTAAGGAAACTCATGATAAAACATCTTTCAGAAATAATTAAATCATCAATGGGGCTACCTCTATTAAATTACTATAAAGAAAGAAGTGACAGATTTAACTGTTCTGTATGAAATTTATGAAGAATATAGGCAGAAAATTTATGATCCCCATAGATATCATATAACTTTCCTTGGGTTTTTAACTAATTAGTACTTAAAGCAAAGAGAAAATTTGACAAGAAAAGAGTCACATGAAACTATTGTCTAAGAGCCAAGTTAAATAATATTAACAAATAACTAATACATGTAACACATGATAAAAGAGTTACTATTCTAATACAAAAAAGAGGACATAATATGATAGGACAAGCGTTGTATACATGATATTGGTGTCAATAATCTCACCAAGGACCAGTATACCTCCACCATTCCCTTTTAGACAATGAGAAAATGCCCAAGGTGTTATGCCCCTAGAATCCAATCTGATTGTGAGACAACAATGATTGCTGCTAATCAAAACCAATGATCCTATTTAGAGCATAATCTGATTTTTAAAATCCTAGATTTATAAGTATTGCACCTGCATACCACACATAAAAGCGTAGACTTCAACTAGAGATAAAAGCTGACCCACTTCTTCAACATTAAGAAAATTGATTAAAATTATATTTTTGTCATAAGTTTTTGCATTCAAGGCATATGCGGCTAAGGTGCTAGGTTAATGAGGAAATCAGAGTGAGATATCATTTATCTATCATTTGTCATTATCTATTTTATTACATATATTGCACATACATTTCACGTGCTTTGTACAGAAATCTTTTAATTCATTTTTTGAAATCATGTTTTCATTTTTGCTCTTAATGTTTAAATAAAATTAATTAGTTTTCATTTAAAACAATCAAAATTTTTCCCACTTGTTGGTAATCACTATGCTAGACTAATCTAAACCATTGATTATAATAAAAAGTGATCTCAACCCTTCATCTATGCTAAAACTAAAATTTGAAACACTTCTAAACGACATATTAGAAAGTATATTTAATTTATGGAGGCTTTGTTTGGGTTCAGTTCTTTGATCAACGTAAGGCCTTGCAAACAAAGGCCGAAAATGGAGAAGGAGAACCACCACATAATAATCGGTATGAGTGAGATGGTGTGAGAAGTGAAGCTTTGTGCGCCAGATGGAGTCGGTGGTCCAAAATCCGAACACAAGGGTCTAAGGATTGAGTGAGCCTTTATCGCCGCCGAAGATCGTTAAGGACATTAACCATGATGACTGATGTGATTTTCCACCGCCCTTTCCGTGAACCAACCCATCATGATAAATTCCGATAACTTTTTGGTGGCCTGGTGTTAGTTAAATTGGAGGACTATTATATAGGTTTGATTTTATTAGTTGCAACTTGCAACCATCAGTTCCAACTTCCAAACAACTCATTGAATTATTTACTTTTTGAAATTTTTTTGTGACTAATAACTAATTTTAAGTAATTGTAAAATCAACTATATAATGAACATCTATGATGACATGTAAGATTTACCACCTATAGTAATTGCAGTTAAGTGGGAATCACTCTAGAATTTTTGTATAATAATACACTTGATGAGTAGTTCATTAACGTGTTTAATATTGCAAATGTGAACAATAATGATGTAGAATATCACATACTCGTATGTTAAATTTTTTTGGGAAAATCCAGTTGGTGCCCCTCAACTTATAACTAGTCCAGTTGGTGTCCAGTACTTTTATAAAATCCAGCTGGTGCCCTCAAGGTATCAATCTTGTGTGAGCTGAGTTATGTTTTGATATTAAACAAACCGTTAAAACCTTGTTTTGACCCTAAAATTCGAAATTTCCCTCCTTTACACCCAAAAATCTCCCTCCAACATTTGTGGCTATTCAAAACTTGGCCCTGTATCAGTGAGGGACTGCCATTAATGAAGTGAAACAGCAAATTAAAGAAATGAAAAAAAAAAGAAAAAGCTGATAACATGTATGCTTATGTCTGTATTGAAATCCCTACTTTCATAAAAGGAAACAATAAAACTAACCCAAAATATATACTATCATTTAGTATTAATAAATCCACAAAATGGATACAAATAAAAATCCAACAGGTTTATATTAGTTAGGATTTGTGCATAATTAACCAAATTCACAAAAAGGTGCATCTAAATTTAGCACTTAACAGTGCATAAGTGCACCAAAAAAAATTGCCTCTAGTTTATAAGGCTACAAAAAAATCAATATGCTCACTGCCTATTATTGAGATGCAAGCACTTGTTGAGAGTCTTGTGATCCAGTGTGATGAACAGATTGTGATGCAGACTCAACTTGCTGCTTCTTCTTCCCTTTCCTAACTTCAACCTTAAGCTCCTTTGACTTTCTTGCTGTTTACCACGTCTTTATCCATCACCATATTACTCCTCCTTACTATCAATTTTCGGGCCGTTTCCCCAATGTCAGGGAATAAGTTAAACGCAAAGGCAGGGGATGGGGTAATGTGGTCCATGAATTTACTTGATGACCCAGGGATATCCATTAACTCCCTTACTGCCACTAAAGACTCATTAGGTATTGCACTCTCTGTCACCCAAACAACCAGCACCAACTTCTTGACCATACTGAACATATCCATCATATCATCATCATTCTTGATCACCACATCATGATTATCGTAAGTGTAGCTTAACTTAGGATATTTAGGCAATTGAACACCTTTTTCCTTAGCCAACTTCTCTATATCAGTTAACACATCAATCAAACCACATTTGTCTGTGTCTTTTACCTCTATATCTAATGAATCACCCATATAATACATTTTGAGAGTTCTTGAATCATCCATGCTGCAACAAATAAATATCGCAATTTTACCAACTAAATGAGTAACACTACAACACATAGCATTATTTTTTCTTTGACAACATAAAATTTATCAGTTAATAGAAGGATTACCACAATTAAACTACACATACTACCATACAATTTTAATCACACAAAAGAAAAATCGAAAACCCTAATTTTCTAAAACAGAGCTTCAAACCCACCCACATGCAAAATTGTCATCATATACCCATCACATCTTAAATAAAACATAATCAACCTAAATTTATGCACTTTCGAAGGCAAAAAATCGTAACTTGGAACAATTTTAAATCAGTTGGGGGGACAAAAACTTTACCTGATGGATGATGTTCTGCCCTTTTTGGGGTTTTTGATGTTGATTATGTGTTGTTGATGTCAAATTGTGTGAAATTAAGGGTACTCCAAAAGAGAAAATAGAAAGAGAGAGATGATGAATACATACAAAGAGGTGAGAGAAAGACAAGGGCTAGGTTATGGTGAGAGAGTTATGGAAGAAGGCAAAAGAAAATGGGAGGGAAGGGAAACAGACGACATACAGAGATGGAAGTGGGTGGTTTTGGGCTTTGAGGTTTTGCTGTTTTTTTTTTTTTGCTTTTCTATTTGCTTTGTATATTCCACGTTTAAAAGGGGAATAATCATAAAACATTTGTAACGCCGTTCATTAGCTAGCTAACGGCCCGTACAAAATAAATAACTAGGGGGCACCAGTTGGATTTTACAAAAGCACTGGGTACAAGCTGGATTAGTTATAAGTTCAAGGGCACCAAAAGAATTTTCCCAATTTTTTTTATGTTTCTTAATCATTATTCGAATTAACTAACTTAAATATATAATTCTCAATGCAATATTAGATGCTATTATGAGTGTGTATATAGTTAACATAATATGTGTGCATTAATTGGATATCGCTGGGAATGAAGAGAATTTATGTGTAAATTTGGTTCACTTTGGGAACTTTAAATTCCTGTGAAGTACCATTCCTAGTATTGAAACTTTTAATTTCTAAACATATAAAGTAGAACTTAATGCAAGAAGCTTCACTTATCTAGTTAACTTATGGGGTTTGGATAACAACCATCCCCTTTTTGTGCAAAGTAGAACTATATAGAAAGCTCCAATTGAACAATTACTCAAATTATTGTCGACCAAACAATTGGTTTTTTTTTTTTTTTTTTGCATTTTTGTAGAACTTGTATTCCTGTAAATTTTCCTGCTTTTCGACAAAGGACCTGGTAGTCACATGTGTCACGTGACATGTACATGCACTTTAGCACTTACCTCTTTTGATTCCTTCCAAAGCCCATATCATTGTTGAAACCACTTGATTGACTTGCTTGCATGCCGGCATACCTCTCAACCCCACACGAGCAATTTCTTGGCTACACCTAGGAGTGACCAATTTGGTTATACCCATAATGAAGAAGTGGATTTATTACGATGAAGTTATAAGTTAGTAATAATTAATTTTACTACATTTTAAAAAAAAAAATTAAAATTTTAAAAAAAATAAAACTAAACATGGTGTGGATGAGTATAAACAAGATAGCCAACAACCATTAACGCACACAAACATCACCCTTCTAAGGGGGTGTTTGTTTGGGATTTTTACACGGGAATGGAATGGGATGGTATAAGGTAACTTGATACCATATGTTTGGTTGGACTTTTTTGGATCTGAACCTCATACCCCTTGGAATCAAATTACCCCCTAAACTACACTACTTGATACCCCTCCTCCATCTCCGATTTCAAGTTTCATACCTGAGGTATCAACATTTTTTTTTTTTTTACTTTATTTATTTCCCTATCTAATTGACAACACTTTCATCTTCCCCCTTCCCATCCACGCACCCTCCCCACCATGGCTAGAACTTCCAACCACCATCTAAGTCGCCACCACAAAGGCGCCGCCGACCGAAAAACACCACCGAAAGCCGCCGCCGACCACCCACAAAACACCATATTACCACAAGATTAGAGTCGGTGACCATAGATTGAGGGTCAACAAGCCCCAATATCTGCGACACCAATCTGTAGCACCAGGCGTGAGTCATGGGAGAGTGAGGCCATGGCTGATAGGATTGGATGAAGAGGCTATGGCAGAGTGTTGGAATTGGATGGAGATTGAAAGGGCCATGGTGAGGGTTAGGAGAGAGAAAATTGCATGGGGTGGGAGAATTGACTTTTTTTTTTAATTTCTTTATTACATTTTTATTATATAAGGTTGAAAAAAAATATTATAAATATAATTTCATTCCATAACTTGGGTGAACCAAACAACATAATAGATATCAAATTCATTCCTTAAATGAAACAAACACTTTATATCAGGTTTGAAGTTCTCATCTGATACCCATAGGTATTAGGTTCATACTCATTCCATTCCATTCCAGTTTGCTTAAACAAATGACCCCTAATTGTTTTGAGATAAGGGTACCACATTAACATGCGAAGCTATCCATAAAAGACTTGCATTTCTATCACCAGTAAAATAGAGAGTTCAAAAGCACTAAACCAATATCCACCGAAAAAAGGGTTTCGACATTGGAAATGGTAATATTCCACCATTTTGAAAACTTCAAAATCAGTTCTTTTCGTATTCGTTTTCCAGTTATATTCCCTATATCTGGGTGTTCCTCCCCTGCAAGTGCAGAATTTGAAGTAGAACACACAAGGCCATCAGCAAATATACGGCCTTCCTGCTCATAATTTACTCATCCTCATTACAGGAACAATCTGAGGCTGCAGCATTGTATAATAAATTGCTTTGACTAATTGTTGAGGCTCTTATCATGCTACATCTCGCATATCAAGTGTCATATCTTCCAGTTTTGTGAAGCCCTGCAAATGAAAGTATCTAACCACATATCATGTATTCGTCGCACTATGTATCTTTGCGTGACTTTCAAATATATTTAGCTGAAAGGGAGTTGGGGTTGAACGGATTGATCAGACATCTGATGTCATACAAGGGACAATACAAATCATAACTAAAGCATAGTTGCACATACCTAGTTAAATTATAAGTCTCTGTCAAGATCTTCATGCACTTTGGCTGCTGCTTTCTCTGTTTCGTCCACAACATATGCTTTAAGCGACTCTACATCTCGAGATCCTACATCAATAACCCAAGGGAGAAAGTAAGCATCAGAAATATGTTTCGAAAGTCCCATCTTAATTGTACATGCACATCTATTTTATACAAATGAATGATCCTAAAATTACAGATATTTCCAACCTGTCGTGCCTTTCGCATAGTAAACTTCTTTGCGTCCTTCCTAAATAAATGTTCTAAGTAAGTTACGTAAGGAGACACTTGAGTTATAGCCCCAACATGCAAAAGCAGGAACCTACATTTTACTAATAAAAATAAAAATAAAGAGTATGGGTCACCAAGTACCAATTCATTTGGGTATCCGAAATAGTTACGAAATGCCCCAGCCGCCCTAGCCCAAAGAGAAGCTACATAGGTGACTATCATAAAGCAAATCAGGTGTCAAGGAGATCCCACTAAAGATCTGTGCATTCCGCTCCAACACACGATACCAAAGAGGTAGCCTAGTGGTAAGGACTGTGTGGTTCCCTCCCCACTCAAGTTCAAATCCCACTAGAGGCATTTGTGGCGCGGGATTTCCCTACCCTTTACCCCCATTCCCCCTCCTCCCAAGTGTCTGGCCCGCTAAAGTATTGGATTGGGCCCTGAGATAGGGCAGCCCAAGAAAAGGGTCCTTCTTACCGACATAAATAATAAATAATGGATATTCCACTCCAACCACACAAACAGCAAAAAAGCCAAAAGAGCAAACCACCAAAGCAGCCCCTTCTCCTTCCCCTTCCCGAATCCCCAACAAAAGCATCTGCAAGAACATCAAAACAGTAAATGAAGCCAGGGAAACCTCCCCACACACATTAAACAACTTGGGCCAAATGTACTGAGCCTACTGACAATACAAAAACAGATGCAATGCAGTCTCATTGTAAGCCCTGCAAATCACACAAATGTCTAGAGAAATAGATAACCTCGGCCTTCTCCGTTGTCACATGCCGTTACTCATTACCCATCCCCAATGCCAAGGTCCACACAAAAGCCCGGACCTGCAAAGCAACCTTTCTTTTCCAAAAGAAAGCTCGCAGTATGAAACAGAGAGTACCGAGGAGTTAACAAACATTGAAGAAATGACTTGCAAGAAACACCGTGTACATTTGCCCGTCCAGACCCTAGACTCCTGATAACTACACACTGTCCAATCCAAGACAGCCAGCAAGGAGGTGAACTCCTGCACTTCCCAATCAAGAAGAGATCTCCTCAAGTATAGATTCCAATAAACAATATGTGGGGAATAAAATTCAGAAACAAATGTCGGAACCTCATGCAGAATCTAATAAAATATAATCCTCCACCAAATTATTCTCCCAGTTGCAACTTAGCTTGAGAAATGAAAAGAGAAAACACATCTGTGACAAACTTCCACGGCAAGCGTGCATAACCCTCAGCTGTACCTAGCTTATCCCATCCATTCTGTTGCAAACCTTACTTACTCCCAACATTATCTGTTTCAGTCCTGTCAAAGCCCCAAAGTCAACCACACATATCAAAAGAGATACTGGGATCCTTATGGGGTCTTCGTCATCTCCTGCAGATCCTTCCTCCATAATCGACTTAGTCTTCCCTCACAATACCTCTTTCCTGTAGTCAATTATATTTGAAAGTTTAAGGTCCCTTTGAAAGTGTGCGCCTTTGTTTGGACTGTGGTATTGGGTAGGCTGAATACACATGATATGCTACAGCGGAGGCTGCCTGGGTGGGCATTATTACCAGATATTCGTGTGATATGTCACCAGGCGAGTGAGAGTTGCTTGCATTTGTTCGTCTTGTGTGATTTTACCAGGTCATTATGGGATCTACTGTATTGCTGGGAGTGTTTTTCTTGTCCTGCTAAGTTGGTCAATTTCTGCAGATGCAATTTGTGCATATGGGGCACTGGAAATAGGGAAAGTTGTTGTGCTGTTGTTTTTATATGGCTTTTTTACGGTGTCTTTGATTAGAAAGGAATTCGAGAGTCTTTACAGGAGCCGGCAAGCCGGCCGACTTTGTTTGGGAACGAGTGGTGTACTTGGCTTCTCTTTGGGCCAAAGTGGCTGGGGGTTTCAGGAGATGTTCAGCGCATTTGGGGTGATTTGTTATAGTTAGATTTGCTTTCCACTCTGAGGACTCCTTGTCGTCCATTATTGTAGGTATAGTTTTCGAAGGAAGCACGGACACGCCTAAAGGGTGCCATGTCACGTGTCCAATACGTACTGGACACGGACACGCGTTGGACACGGACTCGGGCGTGTACAAGAAAACAGGAGGGCAAGGGACACGGTCAACACACTTGGACACGGCACAGGACACGCCACCTAAGTATTTCCACCCAGAAAATTAAAAATAAAAAATAAATAATGTGTTTTTTTAAAATTTTTAAGCCCTAAAACTTCTTCCTGCCTACCTTTTCTTGCTGGTGCCTATTGTTATCTCGCTCTCTCTCCATCTTCAAGGCACAATCTCCATGTTCTTTGCTTGCTGATTTGAGTTCCACTCCTGTGATGTCTTTCTTCCTTCATCTCCATGTAATTTAATTTCCTCTCTTCCTTCTTCTCCTCTCTCTTCTTTGTGTTCTCTGATTATCTTTCTGCTTCATTTCGTTTTCTATGTTACTTCTTTCATTCTTTCATTTTTCTGCTTTTTTAAAGAAAATTATTTTTCTTTGATGTGTCCACGTATTTGGGATTCTGAGAATTGGCGTGTCCCGTGCCCGCGTACCCGTACTCGTGCAGTCGTGCTACACTTTTCATTAATAGAAAAATTATTCTCTTTTTTTTAGATAATATTTTTTTATTAATCAATTGTTTAAAGAATACAATATAGGAGGACAAGGCATACTCTACAACAAATCAAAATATTAACAAATCTTGCCAATGGGATCCCCTTTGTTTTGACTGTTCTTGCGAGGGAAGAAATCAAAGGGGGAAATTATTAAAAAGGAATTTGAAATTCAGGCATAAACAAAGTTGTAGTAGAACTAGAGTGGGGGTCGAGGAAGTGGGAGAAACATTATGTAGGAAGTACAGCCTTTAATAACATTGCAATCATGTGCAGAGAGAGAGAGAGAGAGAGAGAGAGAGAGAGAGAGAGAGAGAGAGAGAGAGAATGGGCTGTGAGTGGTAGGTCACCGGAGAACCACCTTCCCACCGGCGGTGGGGGGGGCTCTGGGAGCCTGCGCGCACGATTCTTTTTAGATTTTCTGTTTTATTCTTTCTTCTCTTTTCCACTTTTTCTCAATATGGCTATTTCTTTCAGATCAGATTGGAAGACATTCACGTTACGTTTTGATGGTTTTCTTTATCATTTCACTGAGAATATTCGTCACAGAAAGTTTGAAATTTGCATGAAGAGGGAGGAGTTTCAGTGGTGGGTGCAGTCTTGCAATTCTTTATGGCGGGGTAAAGGTCGTGAGTTGGGGTTGCACAAACATGTGGGAGACGGTTACATTTTGGCTATACGGATTTCAGAGAACAATGGAGGTAGATTCTTTCTATTTGAGAAAATTCCATTCGATCACCGGCCAGTGGCAATTCGCGTTCCGGAAGGGAAGAGGGAAACTGGTTGGGCAGCAATGATGGATGCTGTTCAGAGGGTGCATGAGGTTCTTAAGCCTGTGAACAGGCCTCGTCCTATCCCTTGTTGCAGGCGTTGTGGGTCGACGGCAATAGCCTGGGATGGGGTTGTTGACGCAGGTGTGCTGGCCCTCCGGGGGGCGGTGATCGGAGATGGGAGGCGCTGCCTGTGTCAGGTTCGATGACTGGTAACGTTCATGGCACTTTTGGAAGGCGCGAGAAATCTGGGCTAGAATCTCGCTGGAATTATTCTGGAGTTGACCGTGATGTTAGGGCAGTTACAAACACACGTGATATTTCAAACTTGGGGAATAAGCCTCTTGCTAATTCAGCCCAGGGTGATAAAGATGTTGTGTTTCAACGGGCCCATGGTGATAAGTCTCTTAATAAATTTCAGCAGGGTTCAAGAGCTATGCATCCCACACGAGCTTCGCAGTCCACACGGGCTGGGGAGGGAAGAGAGCCTGTAGGCCCATCAAATAGGGCCCACTCATCAGCTTTTCATCGATTGGGAAATAAGCCCAGTTTTTTTAGAGATTTTTCACGACAGTCTCGAGAGGCTTCTTATCGTGGAGGGGGTGTCTAGTCGGCAGCCCAGTTCCGGCGACCGGAGACGACTGCCACCAAGGAAATCCGGCCAGCGACAGGTCCACTGGCGGCAGAATTTTCCGGCGACCGTCGTGGCCAGCCCTCTTGGCACAGGAGGCGCCAGCAGGGTGGTCCTGCAATGAATAGTGACCACGGCGCTCAGAATTGCGGTCGCCGGCAGGGGGCCACTCCGGTGGATTTTGCCGGCGATTCACGTGGGATGCCGACCTGGGCACGGCGTGGACAGATTCAGCCCAATTCCTCTATTCCAGCTGCCGATGCTCCGGTTCAGCAATTTACGGTGGAGGAGGTGCCGGTGGAGGCTCCTCCCGTCGGACCCCAGCCGCGGGGGGGACGCCGTGCTGTCTCCCACAGCATCGGTGGTGCATGAGTCTCCGTTTTCACAGACGGTTGGTGCTGGAGGTTCGAGGGACAGTGGCGGTAGGGTTGGAAGTTCGGGTGGTGGTGTTGGGGCTCTGGGGGTTGCTGGTGGTGAGGCGAGTGGTTCTGGTGGCTTGGGTCAACTTGAAAGGGGGGGCAGGGAGATGGTTGGAGGTGGACAGCAGCGGGTCACCACTATGGCGAGAGGGTGGCAGGGGGTATTATAGGGGAGTTGTGCTTCGTGGGGGCTTGGTTGGCTGAGGTCGGGTCCCGGTTTCAGAGGGCATCTCAGCGAGAAGTCCCGGACATGGAAACTGTGCGCATGAGGCAGGAACATGGGGTGGACTTTGACTTCACCAATGATCAGGGGCGAACTCCGTTTTGGGGTTCTTTTTTGGACGATGAGGAGGATGATCTTTTGAGTTCATTTGATGAGGGCGAGGGCTTGCTTATACAAAGCCTTCGGGAAGTTGAGGATAAGGAGGTCGAGGATGTTGATCAAATTAATTTGTTTAATTTGCAGGAACACAATGTTGAGACGGTCCAGCAGGTTTTCGCGTCCCTTCATGATGATGTTGTTCGTTCTCCGAGTATTGATACCACAGGAGCACGTGCTTTGACGGACCTTCATACTTCTCCCCCCTTACCTTTTTTATTTACTCCCTTTGTCACTACTAACCAAAGTGCTCCGAATAGTTTCTTTGCTGACCAGCCTATGTCTGTTAATGTTGTTTAAGGTGCAGGCAGTGGTGGCAGTGGTGACAAGGATACTGGGGAGGGAGAACTTCCTGCTGTGCCGGCAGATTCGGAAGCGACTGATGCTTTGTTGTGCCATAGGGATTCCGAGGCCGGGGGGACGGTTGTGACTATCCCACCACTTGCAGGTGAGAGGGACTACCGTAATCCTAAGACTCAAGTCTTGACATGAGTGTGGTGTGTCCTACAAGGGAAGTTGCTAATGTGCAGGTGTCTCCTTTGAGTTTTAGGGGTAAGAGGAGTAGGGTGGGCATACAGGAGTTCAAGGGCCTTCAGACTACCCTTAATTTTGGGGAAGTGGAAGGCCGTAGGAATCGGGGTGTTACCGGTTTTAAATGAAGCTTCTTAGTTGGAATGTCAATGGTCTAGGGACGGTTGAGAAGCGGGGGTTAGTGCGGGAAGTGGTTAGTCGTGCGTCTCCGGATGTGTTGTTGTTTCAGGAGACGAAGGTAGAGAGGGTTGATTCTTTTTTTGTTAGGAGTCTTTGGGAAGCTGGGTCTAAGGACTGGGTTTGTTTGCCTTCGGTTGGGGCGTCGGGGGGTATTCTTATCGTGTGGGATACTCGTTTTGCGACCCAAGTTGAGGTCCATATAGGTTTTTTCACTGTCTCGGTGCTTTTGAGGGTTAGAGGTCGAGGGGAGTGGTGGGTGCCGTCAGTTTATGGCCCGTGTGGGACCGCTGATCGTGTGTCTTTCTAGGAGGAGTTGGCTGCTCTTGATGGGGTGTGTTCTCCTAGATGGGTTATTGGGGGTGATTTTAACGTGGTACGTCAGGCGGGGGAGAGACGTGGGAGGGGTTCAACCGGGGGAATGAGAGAGTTTGATTCGTTTATTCGGGAGTCAGCTCTTAGGGATCTTCCCTTGGGTAATGCTCAGTTTACGTGGAGTGTTAGTGGGAGGAGGAATGCGGCTTCCCGCATTGATCGTTTCCTTGTTTCTAATGAGTTTGAGGATGAGTTCCCTGAGTTAGTCCAGGAGGTGTTGCCTTGTTCCTGTTCTGACCATTTTCCCCTTCTCCTCCAGTCTGCTCCCATTAAATGGGGCCCGACCCCTTTCCGTTTTGAGAACATGTGGACAAGTCATACGGAGTTCAGGTCGAGGGTTCAGGAATGGTGGACGAGTTGTGAGGTGGAGGGATGGAGGGGTTATTGTTTTATGAGGAGGTTGAGGTTTGTTAAGGAGCAATTGAAAGTTTGGAATAAAGAGGTTTTTGGGGATGTGAGGGTTCAGAAAGGGGAGATTCTTAAGGAAATTCTGGTTACGGATCAAGCGCTGAGTACGGGGGGGGCATGATGAGGATCTTTTGCGGAAGAGTGTTGAGTTAAAGAATAGTTTGGAGGAGGTTTTGATGAAGGAGAGGCAGGTAGAAAATGAAAGTTAGATGGGCTAAGGAAGGAGATGTGAGTTCGAGGTTGTTTTTTAAGGTTGTTAATGGTCGGAGGCGGAGGAACTTGTTAGGGAGTTGGAGACGGGTGCGGGGGAGGTAGTCACTGATGTGGATAGGACTAACACGAAGATTACAGAGTTTTACAGAGGACTGTTTGCGGAGGAAGTACCTGATAGACCTATGATAGAGGGGATTGAGTGGTCCCCTATCTCCCATCATTTTAGAGTTTGGCTTGAGAGACCTTTTGAGTTAGAGGAGATTCGGGATGCGGTTTTTGGGATGGAAAAGGAGAAGGCCCCGGGCCCTGATGGTTTTAATATGGCTTTTTTTCAGGAGTGTTGGGAGGTGATTAGTGAGGACTTGCTTGGGTTTTCAGTGAGTTTCATGCGACTGGGGTGTTAGGTAAGAGCATGAATTCGAACTTTATCACTCTTGTTCCTAAGAAGGATTGGTCGATTAATGTCACGGATTTCCGATCGATTAGTTTGATTACGAGTGTGTATAAGACTATTACTAAGGTCCTGTCTTCTCGACTTGGGGTTGTCCTGTCTGATACGATTTCGGTGGCTCAGAGGGCTTTTGAAGAGGGGCGCCGGATCCTCGATGCTGCTTTGGTGGCTAATGAGGTGGTGGATGATGTGCGCCGTTCCAGCTTTCCGGGTGTTGTTTTTAAGCTGGATTTTGAGAAGGCGTATGATCGGGTCAGTTGGGATTTCTTAGATCGGGTGATGGATAGGAAAGGTTTCGGAGGGAGGTGGCGTAAGTGGATTAGAGGTTGTTTATCTAACGCGAGTTTTTCGGTTCTCGTTAATGGTGCAGCCCGGGAGTGGTTCACTTCGTCGCGTGGTCTTCGGCAGGGGGACCCTTTGTCTCCCTTCCTTTTTACCTTGGTAGTTGACGTTCTTGGTCGCATGTTAGATAGGGGTGTGGAGCAGAGTCAGTTGGAGGGTTTCCGAGTGGGTCGAGAGAGGGTGTCGGTTTCACACCTACAGTTTGCCGACGATACGATTCTGTTCCTCTCAGCCGACGTTAACGGCCTTAAGAGGGTTCTCACGCTTCTGCAGGTTTTAGGTTTTTGAGGTTGTGTCGGGAATGAGGATTAACTTGGCTAAGTGTAGCTTGGTTGGGATTAATGTGGGGGAGCACCTCCTAGAGTCTTTGGCTGCCCTGGTCGGTTGCCAGGTGCAGCAGTGGCCGCTTACTTACTTGGGGGTGCCAGGTCGGTTTCCATTTGGGAGCCGGTTGTCTCTAGAGTGGCTACATGTCTAGATGGGTGGAAGGGGGTGTATTTCTCTTTGGGGGGGAGGATTACCATCCTTCAGTCTTGCTTAGCAAGTATTCCTCTTTATTACTTGTCTCTCTTTCGGATTCCAGTTAGCGTGGCTAATCGGATCGAGAGAATAATGAGGGACTTCCTTTGGTCTGGTTCAGGGGATAGTCGACGGGATCACTTGGTCAGCTGGGAGCATGTCTGTAGGCCTAAATCAGAGGGTGGTCTGGGTTCGGTAGAATGGTGTCCAAGAACATCTCGTTAGTGGGTAGGTGGTTGTGGCGGTTCCCCCTGGAGTCTGACTCCTTATGGCACCGAGTTATCAGGAGCAAGTACGGTCTTCAGCCTAATGGATGGGACGCCCATGCCGGTTCCTCTGTCTCACATGCCTGCCCCTGGAGGTACATTTCTCAGGTATCTTCTTTTTTCTTTCCCCTGGTCAGGTTTAATGTGGGTAATGGTAATCAGGTACGGTTCTGGGAGGATGCGTGGAAGGGTGTTCCATTCTCTTCTGCGTATCCTCGGGTTTTTCGGTTGTCCACTCTCCACGGGGCACCCGTGTCTGCTTTCTATTCAGGCACGGGTGGGTCCTGGGATTTACACTTGAGGCGTCCCCCACATGATAGAGAAATGGAGGAGCTTGCCTCTCTTCTGAATGCTCTCCACTCGACCATGCTCGTCCCCACGGACGACTCTAGGACTTGGATTGGAGACCCTTCTGGGGTTTTCTCTTGCAAGTCCTTCCTTCACCAGCTTGGCCTTCCCTCACAGTTTCCACAATTTCCATTAGCTACATTTATTTGGAAATCTAAGGTCCCGTTGAAGGTCCGTGCTTTTATGTGGACTTTGGTGCTTGGTGGGGTGAATACATATGATATGGTGCAGCGGCGGAGGCCTGGATGGTCACTCTTACGTGGGTTCTGTATTGTGTGCCATCATGATGGGGAGAATTGTTTGCACTTGTTTATTATGTGTGACTTTGCTCGAGCACTATGGAGTAGATTGTTGGAGGGGGAGAGTTTTGCGTGTCCTGCCACGGTGGGCGATTTCCTTCAGTTTCGTTTCGCAGCAATGAGGCGAGGCAAGGAGGGGCGGTTGTTTTGGAGATGTATGTGTATGGCCATCTTGTGGTGTATTTGGTTGGAAAGGAATTCCAGGGTGTTCCGCGACGTTGGGAGGACTATAGATAATGTTTGGGATCATGTTGTCTACTTGGCCTCCCTTTGGGCCAAGGAGGCAGGGGTCTTTAGGGGTGTTCCACTTACCCTTGTACAACGCCATTGGCGAGATTTGTAGTTTTCTTTTGACCCATTATGAGGATACCTTATCCTCTTTTTTGTATTCTTTACTGATTTGATTAATAAAAAAATTTCTTATCAAAAAAAAAAAACAAATCTTGCCAATGGGAATCCAAATAAAATATTTGGTCCCAAACAAAGTCAATAGTCTTCCTATCTTTGGAGAAGACCCTCGCATTCCTCTCTAACCAAATGCACCAAAGAATGGCCATGCAAGCACATCTCCACAATTTCCTACCCTCCTTCCCCCTCCTCATCGCAAAAAAAGGTAGGTGTAAGAATTGGCTCCACTGTGGCTGGACACACAAAATTTTCCCCACAGAGCAACCTAGTCCATAAGGACGACAAACTCGCACATCACAAACACATGCAAGCAATCTTCCCCATATGGCAAGTTGGCAACACATGCCACATATTCCTGGCAGAAGAGATCAGCCAGGCCTCCGTTGTTGTACCATATCATACGTGTTCAACTTACCGAGCACAAAAGTCCACACAAGCACGTACCTTCAAAGGAACCTTAAACTTCCGAATATAAGTGGATAACGGGAAATGAGGGGGAAGACTAAGCTGATGGAGGAAGGGCTTGCAAGAGAAGACCCCAAAAGGACCCCAATCCAATTCCGAGAATCGTCCCTAGGGATGAGAAGAGTAGTGTTAAGAACACTCAGGAGGGAAACTTTCTTATCTTAACAAAAAAAAGATATTAGGATGATCCTATTGTCATCCAATGTCAAGTTATAGCCCACTCTTCGAAAGGCTTATGTATTCAGGAACTTTCTAGGAAATAGTGGCATCAGAAAACCGAGACAATTCCTATAATTAAAGTTTGAACATCCCCTAATTAATGTTTTGAAAATGGGACCTGGACAACTAGTCGCCTAACTGGTTCAATGGTTCAATTGAGCTATCCGGTTGGATCGGCCTCACGCAGGATGATATCACAGTTAAACAATAATTCTAAAAATACAATAGTTACTTAAAAATACAAAAAAGACTATTGCATTGTATCAATAACAGAACTAGAAAAAACGATTGATTGAAATAAATGGAAAAACAAAATCTGAACAAGATTTTAAAATAAAAATCAAAATTTGAGTATATATTGAGTGAAAAAAGCAAATGCAGAAAATAAAGTACAACACTTGTCAGAAGAAGAGAGTACGGAGGTCAGGAAACTCTGAAGTGTGCGTCCCATATCAAAATGGAGTGCTATTCTACTCAGAGTTAGCTTGCAAATAGGCTTGCCGGGCAAAGTGAGGTGTCCTACAGTAATGCTGGCATTCATAGAATCACAGGCCCATCTGTGACTTATTTCTTTTGATCCAAAAGGCCAATAAAAGTTATGTAAGTTTTGAAGGTTTTAAATTTCTTGACCTGGTTTTTACCGCGTTTGAGCAGCTCGGTTTCAAACGGTTTCTTGTGATACGGACAAGACAGGGCACCAGTTCCCGGTTAAACCGGTTCGACTAGCCGGTCCGGTCCAGTTTTAAAAACATTGCCCCAATAGCCAAAAGTTTTTTCTTTTTAATATTCTGTGTAGCTCACTAGCTCGAGAATTATAAAAAAGAATAATCGATCCCACACTAATGCATCTCCCTTTCTATTTTATCAAAGCACCATAACATCGTCTAGTTTCTTGTTATCCATATGTACCTATCCAGTTGCTAATATTGCCATTTTCTGTAAACATGTCCTATACTCGCAGTCCATTTCGCTGCAATCGAAATTCGGACAATTTTATCTGAGAGGAGACAAATTCAGTTCTAGCTAGATTCAGAAGGTCACGGTAGACCTCACATATCATTTCATACCAGATTAGCATCCTGAACCATAAACATCTAGATGACTTTCAGCATTTGAAATACTACTTATTCATAGCTCCTACAAGACAGGATGCACAAAGCTCAAAGTGGGGAAAACAAGAAAATAATACTCATTTCTGGCAAGAAAATATCATCAGCATTAAAGTCTAATAACATTGTTTTTGATGCTTCACCTTGTTAGTTTTAGCAAAGAGAGAATGAAAGCTAATAACAAAAAAACAATGAAGACCAAGCAAACCAGACCAAGTGAAACCATGCGTAACAAAAGTATTCTTCTAATCATAAAGACAAGCTGGCTGCAATTGGAAACAGCCTTTCTGTTTTCCCAGGGGTAAGGCTGCGTACAGCCGCCCCGCCCCCCTACCCAGCCTTGGCCCTTGCAAGAGCCTCAAAGAGGCACTGGGGCAATGTTGATGTATGTACAAAGACACACTGCAGGTTGCAGGCAGATTAAGGATGAAAATTACCCTGATACTTTGCAACTTCTTCTCCATTGTAAAAGAGCTTGAATGTGGGATATGAATGAATGTCAACTTTGGAACACACAGGTTTACTGACACTGCAATCAACTTGGCCAATCTCGATCTCATCTTCTCCTTCCATTGCCTTTCCCAAGTCTTCCCACAAAGATCCCAAATTTTTACTACAATAACCAGCGTTAGTATCGTTGGTCAGCAATATACATGAAATATAGTTTTACAAATATGTAACAATCAGCCAATACATTCTGTAGTGGGATGGTACTTACCAGTGCTTACACCAAGGAACACAGAATCGCACAAACCAAGCAGTATCCTTCTCCTTTATCTAAACAAAACAAAGTGTGCAAATGCAATGTATACATCAGGTATACACTCGTAAGATTATTGATAACTTTGAAAAGTCGTACCATGCTCAACATATGAGGCAGTATAAATTTTCTTATCAAGATGGAAATGAACCATACAAAAAATATCAATATCCAACCAAAACCAGAATAATTTCAAATGTGCCTTGCCAGCTATATGACTATAACTTGACTTTTCTATATTTATATCATGTGTTACAAGTAACTGTGACTTTCTATAGTCTGCGCACAGCAAGTAATCAAATAACAGTCATGGTAAATATTGCAGTAACAATCGCAATTTGCAGTCATGGCGAGTTTTTTGGCAGTTGTAGTAAGATTAAATTAATCAATGTGTTCTATTCATTTTCTATTATTTCTAATTTTGTTAGAATATCATTGCTCCTCTGCTCTTGGTTTTGTTCGTCTCACCCAAGCCTTGTTATTTTCTCAACTCTCTTATTGTTTCCTGGGGCACTATTTTTTTTAGATAAATTTTAATTCTATTAATAACAATAAAAGAGCAGTTACAAAGCTAGGAGGACAAGAAGTCCTCCATAAATGGAAAACAAATTACAGCTCCCCCCAACGTCGTTGTACATAAGTGAGGGGCACCCCTTTAAAAGCCCTAGCTGCTTTAGCCGACAATGACGCCAAATACACCACACGCTGCCAAAAAGCTCAAGCGGCCTACCACCCCCATCGAAGATCCTAGAGTTACGCTCTAACTAAAGGCACCAAAGTATGGCGAGGCAAGCACAATGCCACAGCAATGTTTGCTCCTTTCCCCTCCATAACCCATTATAGGAAATCTGCAAGTGTTGACAGAACGTAGCAGGGCAACAAAACACTCCCCCAACAATCGACCTCCCAAAACACGAGCAAAATCACAATGCAAAAACAGATGCACACCCGTCTCACTCCCATTTCGACAAAGAACACACATATCTGGCAACAAAACACACCTAGGTCTCCGCCGCTGCAACATATCATGGGTGTTCAATCTACCTAAGACTAAGGGTTTCCTGGGGCACCATTAACTGCTTCTCTCCTCATTTCATATGTTTCCATCGTCTTGGTGTATGAAGGCAGAAGCTATAGCACCAGAAAAACTCTCTTATCTATCTCCTTTCGTCTCAAATCCTCTGTGTTTATCGGCATGGTCTACAGATCAGTCTTTGCAAGCAACTAAAGACGAGAGTAAAGGGTTTTGGTCCATATAATCAAAGTTGTAAAATTTTGTGGAGTTAATCTGACTATTAATTCCAAACAGAGGCAGTAATAAACAAGCATTGAAATTCTACAGTTTACTTCCAATTTGATCTTGTTATATAAATATATATGGGGGG
Organism: Tetragonia tetragonoides; assembly: GCA_038025085.1. Taxonomy (NCBI): domain Eukaryota; kingdom Viridiplantae; phylum Streptophyta; class Magnoliopsida; order Caryophyllales; family Aizoaceae; genus Tetragonia; species Tetragonia tetragonoides. Next base: position 32,015,671 of record CM076151.1, on the reverse strand, counting down.
CCAGGAAGGTATTGACATAGGAGATGTGGATTATCAACTATCCACTAAGAGATCATCAGATACAGCCATACAGGTATATGTTTCCATGAAGCACACATGGGGGTAAAGTACATGCTGTAACTGTGCCCTGCAAAAACACTATTCTTTAGATAAGAGAAAATTTTATTAATCAAATGATGAAAGTACACAATGGGGGAGGATAAGGCTTCCTCAAAGAGCTAAAAAAAAATATCTTCAAGTCACGCCAATGGCGTTGAATAACCGTAAGTGGCACACCCTTAAAAGCCCCAGCCACCTTAGCCCAAAGGGAGGCCAAATAAACAATATGTTCCCAAACTAGATCAAAATTCTCCCTGCATCGGAGAACACCCTTGAGTTTCGCTCCAGCCAAATGGACCAGAGAATAGCCATACAAGCACACCTCCACAAAATTCTACCCTCCTTCCCCCTCCTCATAGTAGAAAATCGCATCCGAAGGAAATGACCCACCACGACAGGGCACACAAAAGGCTCCCCACACAACAGCCTGTCAAAAGTACACATCACAAACAATTCTCCCCAGCGACACATAACACACATGCCAGAAAGAAGAAAAACACTATTATCCTGGGAAGTGGGAACCTCCAACGATCCTACCATACAATATGACATCATTGTTACCAACATCCTCGTCCACTCACTAAACCTTTTATTCTAAGCTAGTCAGTTGATGGCAGAAATTTTAGTCATTGACAATTTATGCTATTCATATACTTTGCATCCCCTCCCCCCCCCCCGACATGGACTCATACACGGGGGGGGGGGGGGGGACTGCCACTTTATGTAGTGTTTAGATGTTGACTGCGACAAGGCACCTAGTCAAGGTGCCTGTGGTTCCTAGTTATACAAAATTGCATAGAAGGGCTTACTTTTTTGCGTGACAACCCCAGTAGATTCAGAAGGAATCCGGCCAAGACATTGGATACCCGGAGCATAGGGGTCATAGCTCAAGCAATACTTCCATCCTTTCTACCCAATTACATAATTCTTCTCCCTACCCAAAGTTCCACCAAGTTTCAAGTTGACTTGCTTCTCATGAAAATCATAAATATAAACAAATGTCCCAAAATACATATCTTAGTCCCATCTCATATGAAATTAACCGGCAATTGAAAGTTAGCTATCTTGGGTGGCAGAACAATTCAGTATTTCCCAAATAATCCTTTTGCAGATTACAACTCAGAAGCCTATAAAGTGTTTTCCTTGACATATTGGAAGTACCAAAACAATATTCTTGAGCTTAGTATGTAAATGGGTAATGGTATGTTATCTATCTTGGGTGGTAGAAGAATACAGTATTTTCCAAACTAATCTTTCATGGATAACAAATGAGAAGCCTATAAAACGTATTCCTTGTCAGATTTGAAGTACAAAAGAATTAGAAATAGAACTTCAACTAGATAACCCTTGACAGTTTATTTGTTGCATAATCTTTCTCGTACGTGCTAGTTTCAGATTTTGCGACCCGACCCTCCTCTAAAGCATCACTTGATTCCTAATACAGTAAGCTATCATGATTCATGACCACCAACACATATTGAATGTAGCTTATTTTCTCCAATATCAGAATGCAAACAAGCACAACACAATTATAGCAACCCCAAAAATTCTGCCTAATACCATCTTTCACAATTTTATGATCAAATACCATCTCAAATCCACATAATAATAAAAGAATTGGCAAATCTGCACAAAAAGTCAGGTACTTCAACCATACAATAAGCATAAAATCACTTATCACTCCCAGGTACTGTAAACTATCACAAAAACCCTAACAGTTGCACAAAATCGCTAAAATCACATAAAAATTCAATCTTTTCCAATGTCAAACTTTTATGGGCATGCTAAAAAAGTCAGGTGCTTCAAACTACAACAAAAACACTAACAGTTGCAGAAAATTGCTAAAATCACATAAAAATCCAATCTTTTTCAATGTCAAACGTTATGGGCAATGAAAAAAAAAGTATCTGAAGGAATAACTGATTTCATAAAAATAAAATCAGGGATTGTCTTGAGAAGTACCTTATCAGAGAATGTTTCTTCTGTTAGGGTTATAACTTCAGCTTGGCATGATTTTAGATGCATAAGAACAAGAAGAAGACACGATAACAAGAACAGAACGTGTTTCCTATTCGCCATTGATGGTCTGGTGCTTAGTTTGTGTCTCTCGATCTGAACTTGCGCTTCCACTTAGTGAGTTCTCTACTTCTCTGCCTCCTCTTTTCGCTTTTTCTCTTGTTTTTTTCTAAGACTTTTGTTCAAAATAATCTGCCTTTGCCACGTTGTCCTTCTTCCTTTAAAACAAGAACAAAAACAGAAAAAAAAAAACCAAAAGAAAGCACTTTATTACGGAAAAGGCTACATGTACACTAAGGGCTTCTTTACTTGAATGTAATGGTGATTACAATGTAATGCCCCATTTTATAGTGTAAACTAATTTTATCTCCGTGCTCCGCACAGACTCGTGATTATATCTCGAAAATGAAAATAACTTCCTAAGTGATACCTCATGCTTGTTTTATACTGCACAACTAATTCTATATTTGATTATTTTAATATTTTTGGTATGAAATGTCCCTTTAAATCGATCTACATCAAAATTAGAATGAATGTAAAAAAGATTCATTTATAAACATAATTTTAGCCTACATTAAAATTCTGAAAAGAAAAAAAAAGATAAAGACTAATAAACCAATCTTCGAGTATACGAAGACTTTATTTTCTCAATTTATTATTAGTCCAATTTAGTTTAATCCAATTCAGATTAGTTAAATAGATCATGTAGGAACGTACCACTTAAATAAATTTTATTTATGCTATAAAATATTAAAGGTCAAGTTAAATACATATGTCATCAAATAGTTAAGGTCGGTATTGTTAAAAGTGTCATTTATTGTTATTTAACCAGGTTGTACACATATGGCATCTACATGTAATCTTCACACGAACATTCCCTATTAAGTGTCATCCTACATGTCATCACCGCAGGAAATGACCCAACTTATGTAAGTTATTTTGAAGATTTTTTCAAATTCAATCCATTGAATCAAGATTTATAATTTTTTGACTTACATATATAACTAAAGTTATTTTATTTTATTTTATTTTGTGATTTAAAAAAAAGCTAATAAATATGTAATAAAGCCAACTATGATAAGGCATTAATGAGTGACACTTTGATGGTGAGTTGTTAGGCTATGTGGCAAGCTTTGCTTACGTGACGCTTAAGGGTCATCATCACACGAATTTACACCCCCTACGTGTCGTCCTACGTGTCGTGCCCACACGAATTGGACTCACTTCATCTCGTATACCGATGTGGCGCCTATGTGTCATCTTCACACGAATATATCCCTCCTATGTGGCGTCTCACATGTCATCGTCCCACAAAAAGAACCCAACTTTATAAGACATAGTAGATATGCATCTCATTTTGAAGTATTTTCCGAACCTGATCCAATGGAGGAAGAATTATAATTTTTAAAGTTGCGTAACAAAAGTTATTTTATTTTATAATTTGAATAATATTATAATAATTATATTATGTTGTATTTATGATCACGCATTAATGATTGATCCACTTGGATGGGTGGCTTAGGTGGCGACATACGTGTCATCACCACACGAATTTAGGCGCTGTGTGGCATCCCATGTGTCGTCGTCACATGGATAGAGGCGCTTGCATGGCATCCCACGTGGCGTGGCCACACGAAATGAACTCACTTTTATATATATATATATATATATATATATATATATATATATATATATATATATATATATATATATATATATATATATATATATAAGATATGATGATATGATATATGATGTGGGTTGGAAAAGGAAGAAGGGGGAGATGAAACATGGAAAGAGTAAGATTGATTACAACATCCATTGTAATCACAATTGTTCTACTTTAGCCCATGTAAAGATGATTACATTGGATGGTGCAATTAAGCTCCCAAATCCCATCTTTCTCCCCCTCCTTTCTTTTCTACTCACATTTACACTATAAAATGGTGATTACATTGTAATCATCATTGCTTACAAGTAAACGCCACCTAAGTGTATAAAGTGAGATATACACAAATAATCGTAACATTACACTTGGAAACTTTTTTGAATATTGAGTGAATCTTATTAAATGTAAGGAAGAATCTTTTTCAAATGAAAATTTTAAAATTTTCAAATTGATTTTGAAATTTGGGATTTGAAATTCAAATGGAAAAGCAAACAAGCATTTAATACTAACAAATTTAATTAATATTTATTTTAGAAATTAGAAAATCAGATTACTTTCCTCCTCCCCTTACAATTTTCCGGCGACTTTGCAACAGTACTCACCCGCCCCTCTCTCTCCCTCCAACCGGCACAACCCCTTCAATTATTTTTCCGGTGACATTAAAACGTCGAACTTATTTTCGGCGAAGATTAGAAAATTTCTAAAATCAGTGAATAGAATTTCCTAATTAATTAGACACCCATAAATATTCATGTTTCAATGTGTCCAGATATAATCGAGAAACCCTTTTTTTTTTTTTTTTTTTTTTTTTTTTTTTTTTTTTCTGGGTAGCCATATTTTCCGGCGGACCTGCGGTCATGTATTAACTTGGAAACATGTAATTTTGCTACCAAAGTCTTCACTAACGAAAAATCCAAGTACTAACTAATTTTGCAATCAATGAAGCATTTTGCTACCATGGATTTCACTAATCTAAATACCAAGTACAAACTAAATTTGCTACCATCTACGACATTTATAAGTTCGCAAATGAAAATTATTTTGCTACCAATATATACATTAACCACCTGTTTTGATTGTCATACGAAATAAAACTCTTCGATAAACACGAGAAGAAAAACAACCACAACAAAGAACGAACGGACACTCTTCGCCGGAAAATTAATCAGAAATGGTGTAAAGTTTTGCCGGAAAATATGGGTAGAAAAGTATTATCGTATGAATAAGGCGATAACAACTGGGCTCCTCTTTCGCCGGAAAATTCGCTTTTCGCCGGGATGTCGCCGGAGATAATAGAAGAAGTTGGAGATGACCGGAAACAATGGAGCTAATAATTTTTTTATTTCCTTTCTGTTTTCTCTCTCATCATTTTATTTTTTTTGGCTCCAAACCTCATATTTTTTTTCCTCCTTTGGCCTCTTATTTTCCCTCCAAAACCTCCTAGTTTTCCTCCACAAGCTTTAAAAGAAGATTCTTAATTAGGGACAAGTGGAGGCTTAAAATTATCATGGTCCCTTTATTACGAGCGCAAACGGGTACCCATGGAATTTAGTTGTAATATCCCGACTATTTACGGTATTTTCAGAAAATGATGTATTATTTTATACGTGATATTTATCTAGTTCTTGAGATGGGTGTATTTGTTTTGCCTTTTATTTTAAAATAAAAATAAAATATAGGAGTTTGACTCTTACTAGAATTCTCCCACCGCCTTATTTTCCTTTTCCCCTTCGGTTTTATATCTCTCTCTCCTAAACCCTTCTTGTCCTTCTCCTTGCACCTAAACGACGACACACCAACACCACCATTACCTCATGCACGACTCACCAGAACCTCCATCATCGTCATCTTCCTTCTCTTCTCAAAACCTTACTACCGTTCGTGGAAGTTTGCTGCTGAAGATCGAAGTTTCTCTCTCCTCTTGTTCTGTTTCCGTGTGAACCTTCCCCTGTCCCACCTCAGTTTCGTGGCGCTGCTGTGATGCCATGGTTTCCGAGGTCTTTGTCACCCAACGCCGCCTGTAGACGGCTGATCATCGCCCAAGTCGAACCCAGTTCGTCCTTCTCTGTTGGTTTGTGCAAAACCCTAACCCTAATTAGTTTTGTTGTTAATTGATTTAAATTCTGTTTTGTTAGTTCTGATTTGTATGCGTTTTATGCTTTGAATTGAAGGGTTTTGTGATGCAAATTGAATTGGGTCATCAATTGAGGTAACCCTTTCTATTCGGTTGGAGATGAATGTTAATTTTTCTTATATATGTGAATTGGATGATTATTTGCTTAAAAATGCTTAGATGTTATAATTCTGAATTTGGCAATTCTATAATTGTTGTTGCTTGATTTGCAATGGTGCTAGCTCCTGAATTATCTATACTACTTGCAGTAGATATGTGTACTCAGTGTACATTTATTTTTATTGGGTTAAGGGCTTGTTAGAAGCCCAAAAAGTTACAACTAGATTAAATGCTTCAATAGTGAGTTGGGATCCTCTCCATTTACTTGTGCTTCCATTTAGCAAATGGAGGGTGGGATTTGCTTCTCTCTAATTTTAAATTTTAAAAAAGCTACTTGCAAAAAGCAAATCTCAAAGCTCAAAACTCACATGTCAATTTGGTCTATCCAACTCAACTATACAACATTCAAGAGTCATCATCAAGCATGCCACAAACCATGAATCGCAACAACAATCATGTTATGTAAATCTTACGCTCAAACAAATTTGCACAAGAACAAGGGATTGATCTTTTCGGGTTTTCACAATAAAACACGAATCATCATCGAATGATCATATCTCAATCTTTTTTTTGGATTTTTCATTTTGTTTTTTTTTTTCTTTTTTATGCATGCCAAAAAAAAACCTAAACTATATGCAAAACAAACAAAAATAAAAGAAAGAAACAAAATAAATAAAATATGAAAACTAGTCTAATGATGCAAAATGAAACAAAAACTATATGCAATTCACATTTCACAAAGTAGCATCAAAATCACCTCCCCCAAGCTTGAAACGAACATTGTTCTCAATGTGAGAAAAGACAATAATATAGAGGGGAAGGGAGGAGAGAAAACTCACGGAGCTCCACCGTAAGGGACGAAGAGGTCGAAAAAGTATTGTTGACTCATAATCATCACACTCACATACCCATTTTGACTTGCATCAAAAAGAGTGCATCAAATCATATTGGTCTAGTGGTGGTGTTGCTTCATTCATCATCATCTCCTTGAAATTATCATAACAAGTTAATCCCCGTAGCATTTTGTCAAAGGCACTTGCAAACATCTCAAAAAAACACAAGTTAGAGATCATTATCACAAAGAAACAATAAATAGTCAACGACCTCTTGAACTTGTCAAATGCCCTTGAAAAGTCAAAATGGCAAGATGAAGCTTCCCACATACTAAACTCATGATTATCCCCATAAATCTCGTTAGACTTGTCACCTATGATATGCTCATAAACCTGGTGCATACAAGAATCATGAATCTCTAATACATCATTGGATTTCACATATGCATATCCAATCGAGTTATCCACATGGGGCTTAATATGAGGATGCACAATTACTGAAATTGGCATGCTTATAGATTCGGGGGGAAGTGAATCATGATGCTCAATATTAGAGAACTGGTTCTCTACTAGATTTTCAACAAGTTCTTCCTCAATGCAATGCTTAAATGAAGATGAACTATCCATGAGATTGAGTTGGGTCTCTATCAGTGCCATGTGGGAGGCAATTGAATCAACTTTAGAGCACAATTGCTCTATTAGTTCTTGTTGTTCATCATTAGCCTTTTGTTGCATCACAATGAATTGCTCAAAGATGGTTTCCAATTTTGAATTTGGTGGATCAGGGGGCAATAAAGTTTGGTCATCTCCATAGAAATAATTAGGAGAACACAAGTTATCAAAATTATTGCCATGGAAATAAGGATCATATTGGTCACCTTGGTAGAGGTGATGAAATTGACATTCATTATTGTAACCAACATATCCATTTCAATCATAAGAGGCATTGGGCATATCACATTCATTCGCATTCACATAGTTATCACAAGTATAATCATATGAACTCGAATTATAACCATTATAACCCCCATGATGCCAAGAAGACATGAAAAAAAATCAAAGCAAGTAAGACATGAGTGCTTAGTCTAGCTAATTCAAGAAACTCCTAATATTGGAATATGCCAAGCTGTCCGGCAACGGCGCCAAAAACTTGATAGCCTCCGCAAGTATACGGATTTTATCGAGTAGTATAAAAGATTATCGTATCCACAGGGAGCTAGTATATCCAAGTATTAAATTTCCTCAAATGTAAAACAAGCTAAGCAATTCGAATTGGATTTTTGTTGTTTTAAACCAAGAAAATAAAGCGAATAAAATTACGAGAGTCTAGCAAGATAAAAAGATCTAGGGTTGACTTCACTTAACTAGATTACTTGATGCGATAGATAAACTCAACTAGCATGCCAATGTCAATCGTTGCAAGGATGGATAAAGAAGCCTAAACCTTCTCTCGAAGCGATAAAGGCAAACTCAATGCAAACTTAACTACCTATTCTCATGGATTCAAGTAACATCAAGAGCATGAAGAACGAAAATCAATCCAAAGCCCACAAGATATTCTAATCTACTTTCGTGATTAGGCAATCAAGATGATTATTCGAAGTCGGACAATTAGTGTTCCCCTTTCGATTTTATACTAATCATCCAAGTATTCAAAACCCTCTTTCAAGAACTAAGAACAACAATAAGCAAACAAATAATCATGTGCAACAATTCAACAAACATGCTAGCATCAATTTATCAAGACATCAAATAATCCAAATTAAGCTTCATCAACCCTAGAATAAGAAAATTAGCTACTCATGATTAAAGAAACTAATAAGCAAATGATAAGAATCAAACTAAACATGAATTAGCAAATCCAAAGAAATAACAATCATAAACTAAAGATTGAAAACTAAAAGCAATTGAGAGGGGGAAGAGAGAGAGTAGGGATGAGAGATAAACCAAAAGCTTCAATTGAAATTGCCCAAAGCTTGAACTTGTTCTTCAAAATTGCAAGATAAAACTAGAGAATTTGAGAGTAATCTAAGTGCTTAATTTAAACTCTAAGCTATTCTAATGGAGTAGAGAGAGATGATGGATAGATAGAGAGTCAGAGAGAAGAGGGGAGGGAGTCTTTTTATAAGCCTAAAAACGTTTTGTCGGATAAGAGAAAGAAGAGCAAAGGTCTCTTGTCGTTTATGCACAAATCGCACAGGAGCATGATCGTGCCAACATAGGCATGATCGTGCTTGCTCTTTTCTTCAAGATCGTTGGCTACTGACATTCCCAAATGACAACACATGATCATGCCTATTGGAAGCATGGTCATGCACTGTAGAAAACTCCAAGACTTCACGTTTCAAGCTTCTCTTTTCATTCCAACTCCGATTCCTCCTTCTTTGCTTCTTCTCTTGAAACTCTAAAGTCCATATTGATCCGGTTGTACATTTGAGCTCCAAAATGACTCTAAAATCACATTAAACGCACAAACATACCCAAGTAGTGATCCTCATCATAAATTAATAAAATCCAATTATAAACGAGAATACTCACACAAATATAGGATGGATGAGTGCATATATACCATGAAAATCAACACTATTTAAGCACTCATCAAATTTATGTCTAAGGATGCCTATCAGCCAATGCCATTACAATTGATGATCACTTTTTTTCCTTCTTGGTGGGTAATAAAAGATGTTCACAAATAAGCACTTAAGTAGTTCTGAGGTTTTCAGTTTCCACAAAATCAATCCTTAGAAGATGTCATACTGACAAAAAGGTAAGCTACTGTGGAAAATGGAGCTTTGCTCCATCCTGTAATGGCTATTGCTTCTCTCTCTCTCCCTTTGTTTGAAGCTCTTTTTATAGTTCAAGAGAGTCCCACATTGGTGGGAGAAGGAAAACTACTTGTGTTTATATATTGGTGTGTTACTTTTCATTGTTTTAATTAATAAGAATGGGCTAGGCCACACACGCGCGCGCATGCCGCCCGATCCGGGCTGGGCGTGGGCGGGCATTTTACAATTGACTTAAACTTTTTGGGCCTTTTCTAAACGTTTTCATAAATTGGATCCGTTTTTGGTATCGAAATCTTATTAATTGATTCACAATCAATTCTGAACGTTACAAAACGTTTTTCGCTTGATTTACTCCGATTTTATTACGGAAATCTTTTCAGTTTTCCAAAACGGTTTGGTTACCTCTTTAAATTAATTCGGTCCAAATTAGTTTTAATCATCCAAAAATTTTCCTCCCCCGAAAATTTTCCTCTCCTCTATTTTCCTGGGCAATTGTATTCTCTGAGTTCCAAGTTCTCAACGACGAGTGCACGTCTTTGAGGACTCGTTGTGTTAACCTTGGGGAGTGATCCGCACCTTCGATTTGCACCCCGGTCGTGCAGGAATTTCATTTTCAAGGCTGTGTCCCTCATACCACGATACAACTTTCTGGTAACTTTTGTTTTTACAGTTATTTGACAACCATTTTTTCCAACCATTTGAAAGTGAAATACTAGTTAAAGAACTGCCATGGCTTTCCCTAGCAACAAATTCCTTCCTGATCTGTCCAAATTAGAACCTCTTGATGGTACTAACTTCAAAAGATGGTCACAAAAGTTGCTCATTTTCTTTGAACAATTGGAGATCGACTATTATCTCTTATTCACTGATGCTCCAACCCTGACCCCTCCTGTCTCTACTCCTGCAACACCATCCACCCCGACTCCTACTGCTCTCGGTGTGGTGGCTCCTCTCACCGCTCCTGTTGGTGACCCTACCAAAAAACCTGATGATGTTCAAACCGAACAAAAATATGACAAAGACAATAGGATTGTTAGAGGACATCTTCTACATCACATGTCCAATTCCTTGTTTGATTTGTTTGTGGACCACAAATCTGCTAAGGAAATCTGGGACTTCCTGGAGAAAAGGTATAGTGGTGATGATGTTGGTAAGAAGAAGTATATTGTTGGAAATTGGCTGAATGTCCAAGTTGAGGATGACAAGCCGATTATGCCATAAGTACAAGAATCTGGTGGCTAACATTCTGTCCGAATGAAAATGTGCGAGGTCCTTCAACCCAATGTTCTGCTGGAAAACTTTCCCAAATCTTGGAGTAACTACCGTTCCAAACTCAAACACAAGAAGAAGGATATGTCCCGCCAGGAGCTGATCAGTCACATGAGAACCGAAGAGGCCAATCGCCTCAAAGATAAGGCTTATTTTGTTTCTTCTGTTTCTGTTAATGCTAACCTTGTTGAATCCTCTGGTGGTTCTAAGAACAGGTACAAAGACAACAAGAAGAATCCTGACCATCAGAAAAAGAAGAACCCCGTCAAGAAGGGTGGTGGTGTGATCCAGAAAACCAAGGCTACTTGCTACGTCTGTGGCAAACCTGGCCATAAGGCATATCAATGTAGACAGTGCAAAGGCAACCCGGTCGGGAACAACAAACCTGCTGCTCAGCCCGCACCACAAGAAAACCTTGCTGAAAACAACGAAATTATAACTGCTGTCGTTTTTGAGACAAATCTGGTGTGAGGACAAAACTGCTTGGATACTCGACACTAAAGCATCCAGACACTTTTGTTCCAACAAAGAGCTGTTTCATAACTTTCAGGAGGTTGCTGATGGTGAGCAAGTTTTCATGGGTAACTCCGCAATTGCAGGAGTTCTTGGTGAAGGAAAAATCTTCCTTAAACTTACTTCTGGAAAAACTTTGGCTTTGAATGATATTTTCTATGTTCCCTCCCTTCGTAGGAACTTAGTTTCTGGTGCTTTGCTTAAAAGGGTTGGTTTAAAAGATGTTTTTGAGGATGATAAGGCTGTAATAACTAAGAATGAGGACTTTGTATTGTGGGCAAGGGGTACTTACCTGATGGACTCTTTGTACTGAACACTACTTCTGGAAATGCTAGTACTTCATCTGCTTTTGCTTATATTGCTGAATCTGTTAACTTGTGGCATGGTAGACTTGGACATGTTAATGTTAGCTCTATCAATAAACTTAGAAATCTGCGTGTGATTAATGTTGTGGATACAAACGACTTTTCTAAATGTTCAGTTTGTGTAGAGGCCAAATATGCCAAGAAACCGTTTAAACCTGTCACTAGTAGACAAATAGAATTGCTTTAATTAATTCATTCGGATTTAGCTGACTTTGAGAACACTGTTAGTAGAGGAGGTAAAAAATTATTATATGAACTTAGTTGATGATTTCTCTAGATACACTAAGGTTTACCTTCTGAGGTCTAAAGACGAGGCCGAAAAAATGTTCTTAAATTACAAAGCAGAAGTGGAAAACCAATTAGACAGAAAAATTAAAAGACTTAGGTCCGATAGGGGTGGTGAATATGGCACTAATTTCCTTAAGGATTTCTGTGAAAAACATGGTATTATACATGACTAACTTGAGACTAGTGCCCCGTATTCCACCCAATTGAATGGTATAGCTGAACGGAAAAATCGTTCTTTGAAAGAAATGATGAATGCTATGCTTTTAAGTTCTGGTTTGTCTGATAATATGTGGGGAGAAGCTATATTGTCTGCTTGTTATATTCTGAATAAAGTGCCTCACAAGAAGCTAGAAAAAACCCCTTATGAATTATGGAAAGGTTTTGCACCTAACCTGAAATTCTTAAGAGTGTGGGAGTGTCTAGCCAAAGTTGGCTTCCCTGACTTTAAAAGGACAAATATTAGACCTAAGACTTTTGATTGTGTTTTTATTGACTATGCTCAAAATAGTGTTGCATATAGATTAATGTTTTTAAATGATAGATCGATTTGTGAATCCCGTGATGCTGAGTTTTTTTAGCATGTTTTTCCTTTGATAATGGATGCAAGTAATGTTGCTGGTCCTTCTACTGTTGCTCCTGTTGTGCATGATGATATTGATTATGTTGTATATAATAGCTCTGTGTATGTTTCTTTACCTCCTACCATGGTTATGAATGAGCATGAGAATGAACCTAGAAGAGGTAAAAGAAAAAGAATTGCGACTGATTTTGGACCAGATTTTATTACTGCTTTCTTAGTTGAAAATTTTGACCAAATTAGTGAGGACTTAGTTTCTGTTTTCTTAATAGAACAAGATCCTAAAACTTATCAAGAAGCAGTGACTTCTATAGGTGCTAGTTTTTGGAAAGAAGCTATTAAAAGTGAGCTTGACTCCATTATGTCTAATCATACTTGGGACCTAGTACACTTGCCTAAGGGTAATAAGCCTATTAGATGTAAATGAATTTTTAGGAAGAAAATGAGACCTGACGGAACTATAGAGAGTTCAAGGCGAGACTTGTTGTTACAGGTTACCCCCAAAAGAAAGGTATTGATTTCTTTGATACCTATTCTCCTGTAACTAAAATTGCTACCATTAGATCTCTTGTCGCTCTAGCTGCCATTTTTAATTTAGTTGTGCATCAAATAAATGAATGTAAAATCAACTTTTCTTAATGGTGATTTAGATGAAGAGATTTATATGGTACAACCTGAGGGTTTTGTGGTACATGGACAGGAGAATAAAGTGTGCACGCTTAAAAAGTCTCTTTATGGTCTTAAACAAGCTCTTAAACAATGGTATGAAAAATTTGATCGTACTTTGGTGGGCAATGTCTTTATTGTGAATGCATCTGATACTTATGTTTATTATAAATTGATTGGTCCAGATTGCGTAATTATTTGCCTATATGTTGATGATATGCTCATCTTTGGTAATAACTAGTTTTTATTTGTTCCGGACGATGCCCCGGGTTATTTTTATATGTTGTTTATTCTTTTAGATGTTGTAGTAGGTGTCTTAATTACACGGATATTATAGTCATGTGATTAAGGGTCTTTTCTCTTTTTTTTTTCTTAAAAATTAAATAAATATTCTAATTAAAGAAGTTTTGATACTCAATTATCTATTTTAATTTGGTGACAATTTAGCTAACAGATTAATCATACAAATAATGAATGACATATTAACAACACATGACAACGCAATGGTGATATAAAGGTCAGATGACAAACATAACAAATACCTCGTAGATTCTCCCGGGCGATGCCCCGGATTAGTTTGTTTTTATATGTTGTCTATTCTTTTAGGTGCTATTGTAGGTATCTTAATTATAGGGATGTTATAGTCATGTGATTAAGGGTCTTTTCTCTTCTTTGTCTTTAAATGAAGTAAGTAAATGTTCTAGTTAGAAAAGTTTTGATACTCAATTATCTATTTTGGTGACAATTTAGCTAACAAATTAATCATGCAATGAAAGTAACGAATGACATAAGAACACATGACGATGCAATGGTGATAGAAAGACCACATGACAAATATAACAAATACCTCGTAGAAGTGTCACATGGCAAGGAGAAACTGCATGTGTAGTGAATATGTTTCATAACTTCTACCGAACATTATAAAGTCAAATATAGAACATATGTATCTTATTTTAAAGTATTTTCTGAACCTGATCCAATGAATTAAGAATTATAATTTATATAGTTGCGTTACAAAAGCTATTTGATTTTATAACTTGAACAATATGATAATAATTACGTCGTTTTGCATTTATTAAGTTAAATAAATGCTTAACATACTTGCATGAGCGGCTTACGTGGCGGCTTACTTGTCATTACCATACGATTTTAGGGGCTTACGTGGCATCCCATGTTTCAATCTCGAATGTGCCACGTGGCAAGTCTTAGGAGGGATGCACTGTGTTTTAATAGTAAGGTAAGATGTGGATGTGGTAAATGAGACTAAACTTTTCTTATCTTCTCAATTTAAAATGAGAGACTTAGGAGAAGCTGATGTGATTCTTGGAATTCAAATGAGGAAAACCGAGAATGGTTTCTCTCTTTGTCAACCGCATTATATTGAGAAAATGTTGATAAGATTTAATTACTTTGATGTTACACCTGTGAGAACTCCTTATGATTCTAGCATTTCGTTGAAAAAGAATGAAAATTCCAGTGTTTCTCAAGTTGAGTATGCTAAAATTATAGGAAGTGTAATGTTTCTCACGAACTATACTAGACCCGACATAGACTACGTTGTGAGTAGACTAAGTCGCTACACTCACAACCCAAGTAGTGAACATTGGAATGCTCTTCAACGTTTGCTTAGGTACTTGAGAGATACTATGGACTTGATGGATTCACCGTTATATTGGTTCCATAGCCCTTATGGGTGGTCTGTAATAGACTTGATGGATACCATTTGTGAAGGTTGAACTATATTAGTTTTTAATGGTTTTATATCGCTTTATTTGGGTGGTCTATGTTGAGATAGACTTGATGAACCACCTACTTGAGAGTGGAGGTGGTCCGCCTCCTGTGAGAGACTTGGGCCGTCTCTCTAGAGCACTCATGAGACCAAAGGTGGGCGCATGGCTGTCTAAAAGCGGTATTGTGATGCTATCGCAGAACTCTTAGAAATTAAAGGTATAATACACGTTGTGGGGGGTCTCAACTTGTGTCCTAGTAGTTCAAGAGAAATTCACTACTTGGACTAAAGTTGTTACCTCACTCCGCTATGTGTCAATTCAATCGAAAGACATTGATACTTAAGTATATAACCCTTCCTTTGCCCGGAATTTAAACTGTTTTGTAAAATTAAAAGCAACAAGCCATTAGGGGGGATTGCTTCTCTCTCTCTCTCTCTCTCTCCCTTTGTTTGAAACTCTCTTTATTGTTCAAGAGAGTCCCACATTGGTGGGAGAAGAAAAACTACTTTTGTTTATACATTGGTGTGTTCTTTTCATTGTTTGAACTAACAAGAATGGGCTTTTAGGGAGAGAGTGGGCTAGGCCACACGCGCGCCGCCCGGGCCGGGCGCGGTGTGGGTGTGGGCACGTTTTTCGCTTGATTTACATACTTCGATTTTATTACGGAAATCTTTTCAATTTTCCAAAACGGTTTTGGTTGCCTCTTTAAATTGATTTGGTCCAAATTAGTTTTAATCATCCAAAAATTTTCCGCCCCCGAAAAGTTTCCTTTCCTCTATTTTCCTGGGCAATTGTATATTCTGAGTTCCAAGTTCTCAACGACGAGTGCACGTCTTTGAGGACTCGTTGTGTTAACCTTGGGGAGTGATCCGTACCTTCAATTTGCACCCCGATCATGCCGGTATTTCACTTTCAAGATAGTGACCCTCATACCACGGCACAACTTTTCGGTAACTTTTGTTTTTACTGTTCTTTAACAACCATTTTTTCCAACAGCTGCAAATTTAAGTTTGATTCAGAGTACAATATTCCTTCAAACCATTCCTTGCCAAACCATCTGCAGCTCTATTGGTTTTCCTGAAGCAGTGTCTAAGATTGTTTGTGTCATTCTTCTTCAGAAACTCCCTGCATTTTAGCACAACGTTCATGATGATGATATAATACTTGTGAGTTGCATTATTGAATAATATTGAAGCTGCAATTGAGTCTGAATTGACTTTTAAGTTTTGTTGTCTTTATCTGTTAATGATTTCCAAGGCTTCCTGTTTGGCAAGCATCTTTTTCTACTGAATCAGATACAAGATGAAACCCAAAGGATGAACTTTACTACTAACTAGAGCCCCTTAGCCCTAGGAAACTCCATGTTCAAGATATAGGTTTACACTTTACAGCAACTTTCTAATCCTCAACACTTGGATCATTTTCTGCCAAGACCGTAACTTAAAACACTCCATTATGCTCTCGTTAACTGTTAAATCGCTTCTGTTGAAATCCACCCAACCAAAAGCTTTTACACCAAAATAGAGCATTTTCTGAGACCCGACTCGTCGATGATTAATTAATAGTTGTTACGTTTCATTGCATTGAACAACTCATGTAGGTTTCCTTGGTAAAAACAAAGTCTTCCAAATCCGAGCAACATAACAAGCCTGTACAGCATTATGATATATTCTAAGGACTGGCAACAACAGCAGCTAGCGCTCAATACAAGTTAACTATCCAGAAGAACTGGATAACATCGTTTCGCATTTATTTTTATTTACATCCTCATCAAAAATCCGAGAAAAACAAGCACAAAATAGTTTAGCTAGCTAGCTACTCACAAAATCATACAAAGACCAAATGCACCAAGCTAATACAACAGAATCACTCTTACTCAAAACCCATAACCATTTCAGCCCCTAAACTCCTCATGAACTTGGGCACCTTCTCCATCTCCAACCCTTTCTTCCTCTCGCCTTCCGACCCTTTCTCTCCTCCTTTCTCTTTCTCGCCTCCCAACCCTTTCTCTTTCTCTCCTTCTGGCCCTGTCTCTTTCTCTCCTTCATGCGTTGGGTGGTCGGGAGGAGCGGCTGCTGGAGACGGAAGGATAACAGCTTCTCTCTGAGCATCCACAATATCTCGGAACCTGTCCTCTGTTAACCCGAAAGCAGTTGCAAATTCGGGACCTCGCATGGTTCTCAGGATCGAAGAGGCGCCCACAAGGAACTGAGGCCGGTTTCTATGGGCAGAGGTAGTGAACCCAAAGAACTCAAACGGGCCGGTCCTGGACGCGATTTGGCAAAATGGGAAGTATCTCGGGATCCAAAAGACATCACCTTCTTCCACTTGAGTGTTCATTGCTGAACTGCCATTAGGATAGACAACTTGAATGGTTCCACTTCCCGCCAAAACGATACCGTATTCTGTGGCCGTTGGGTTTACATGGGGTGCCATCATAGATCCCTAGCAGGCACAAGGATGTGGTGCATCATTTCAAAAGACAACAACAAAAAACCAAACTAGATGTAGAGTAATTAACTAATTTCAGACTTATCCACAAATAGATATACCAATCTTTGCTTCATGCTCCCAAGGATCATAGTCATAATACGATTACTTGATAAATATTTCACAGATATTTCCATGAAACAGTGGACGAATTTATATTATTAGATGAGTCAATATATAAACATCAATCCTACAACCTAAGAAGAATTTCACTATTCAAGTTTATTTTGCGATTCTTGGCTATCAATTTTCTTCAACTAATCAAAATACATATTTTGCTTCTTTATGTAAGTACGTTTTTACTTCATCAATCCACACATAACTCCTAGTCACTCAACAGAAATCAAAAAGACCACTTTGCCAATGTATTCATTTTCTTAAATGCAATCTTAAAACCCAAAGTAACATGTTTTTAGGATATAATCAAGAAAAAGGATAAGCTACAGAAAAGAGAGAATTGATTACCGCAGTGAGGTTGACAAGGTATATTCCTAAGCCAGATTTTTTCAGAGGACCATACTCGTGTTTATCAAGGGCAATGCTCCATCCATAATCGTTTCTGAAATCAGGATCTCGGTCATACAGATTGTAGGTGTCCGGTCCCGAGCCTTTCCTCGTATCACCACCTCCTCTATCACCTCTCCCTTTCTTATTGTCTTCACTACCCAGGAAAGAGTCCAACAGTTTTCTCCAAGACCATTTAGATTGTTGATCTTCTGCATCTTTCTCATCATTTTCTTGATCTGGCGCCACCTTCTTTAGACGTTCAAGTCGCTGTTCCTCCTTTAACTTGAGGAAATTTGCCCACAAGCCTGGAGCGTGAGTAGTGTCAGCATATACGATTGGCCCTGTCTCTTGCCCTGTCATGAGGTCCCTTAGCTCTCCGATGGAGACCTGTAAGACACATGCTTTTCGATCAAGGATACAAGAGATTCAACTATTCAAGACTCGTATATGAGAGCAGCCAAAATGCTTTATTACATGACCTTTTGCACCTTGCGTACAAATGTGTACTTACTGTAACATGAATATTTTAACGATATTAGTTACCGATCATTAACATAGTTCACGATTATATAAGAACATCCAAAGTAATGAATGAATGAAAATCCATTGAAAATCAACGATAGGCCACGGCTTAAGAATATTTCACCTACATACTGCAAGGAGTAAAAGCTCTAATCTAACTGCACTAATTGTCAGATAGTTATGTTGATGGTAAAATTAAATATTCACCTCCTCGTTCGAGATCAATAAGAAGTTCATAGAATAATTTGATGAGCTATTTTAAAGTGCACTGTAAAGTGTAAATGATACCTCTTTGCAGCATATATGGAAGTGTTAATACTCAGAACACTCCAATTTACAAAGCATATTTTCACTGCTTCTCCACTAACTACCCAACAAATAGTTAGTATGAGACATAAATGCAGTACTTTTGCTTAAACTCATGCAATCATTATGAATATAATCATAAAGCCTTCACATTTCACCTTGCCACACAATGTAAACAAGAATGCAAATCAAGACAATACGAGGAAATCATTGCTCACATTGAACGCAGTTGACAGTGTTTGAGGATCAAATCCAGCAAGGACCGACACCGGGTTCGCGCCTCCTCCAACAAAGAAAGACTGCAAATGAATAATTAACGAGAATCAAACAAGTGACTTGGTACAAAAAACAAAGTTTCTCATATTCTGTAAAATGGACAGAACTGGTGCTTTTGATATAATAATGAATTATGTACCTGGAAGGTACCCAACCCTAAGCCCTCAGAAGGGTCAATGCTGCAAACGATATGAAGCCTCTGGGTCTCCCCTGTGTTTACAATGTAGAAAGTGGAACCAGCTGGTATTCTATACACATCTCCCATTCTTAGCTGCCGTTCTGCTAACTGATCTTTGTAGATCAATCCTACCCACGCTTCACCTGAAAATCAAACAGTATAATATCTCATCACTTTCTACTCATCAAATATAAATTGCAATTATCCAACACTCGAGGATATAAAATCGACCCCCCCTGGGTTGAATATCAAACAATTATCTGTCTCCTCATTTTCTGGTCATCAAATATAAATTTCAGTTGTCCAACACTAGAGAAAAATTGCTGTACTCCCTGTGTTGGGACCAACTCAAGCAAACCAGATTTGAACACAGGACATCTTGCTCTGATGCCATGTGTTGGACAACCAAAAGCCTAAGCTAATGGTTCGAGGCCCAATAAATGTTATGTTCCTCAATACTCCCTTTTAAAAACTTCACTCCTCTATTCAAGTACATGTTGTGATGGTAAATTGTAATGATTGTCAATAACAAGGATATATCATCAGTGATTTAGCTACTCGGTAACTGCCTATCGTTCCGTCAATTCCATACTCTATACTATCATTTTAATCTATACCCGTCTTTTTTAGGCCTACTTCCCTGTCATTTACCTATGGAAAAGAGCAACCAACTAACAGGCGACCTCAAAAGAAGTGGCAATGTGTACCACACCGTATTACTCCGCACTAGTTTACTTGAGTGCCATATATTATGACACATTCCCCTCATGACTCATGAGCACCTGTCTAGCACAGAGTTAGGTGTGTCAGTGTGTGTATCCTTATCCTTAGCTTTACCTCTTACATATACTAAACAGAAGTTGTTTAATTCCACTAAACCAGCTTGAAATGGTTAACTAGAAACATCTAAACTGACATTATGCGATTACTTTTGAACAAATAATAAGCAGAAGACAATTTAGGGGGCTGCCAATGGTAAATAGGTGTTCACTTTGCTATTATCTTCAATTGCCTATGATCTAAGCAGGTTTGGAGCAGAATTTTTTGGTGGCTTCGCATTCCATGCAGGGCATCATGGTCATTAAAGAGAGAGCTTGAACGGTTTCGCAAGTATGTCCAGGGGAAAGCTGTGCATAAAAAGGCTAGAAGAGCAGCTCTTGCAGCCACTGTTTATGAATTGTGTTTATGAACTGTGGTATGAGAGGAACATCAGAGTATTTAACAGAGGTGTTCGTGATGCGGATCAGATTACAAGATTTTATAGATACGCAGTTAGCTAGTTGCCTGTGTATTTTTTCTATGTCTGGTCTGTTTATTTACAAGATATCACCTTGATATCTTGTTTTTTTCTGTATGTATAAACGTTTATCGAAGGTATCGCCCTGGTATCCTTTGGAAGATGGAATGCAACTTAACCATTTCCCACCAACTTTTCCCCTTCACTACCAGTCTAACCACCTTTGGTTCCAATTTCTCTTAATTACAGATAAAAAAGAAACAAAAATAAAGGAAATAACTAGTCAAGTTAATCATTCAATGAAAATACTAGTGCTAGATAAGTTAAACAAACAACGTACCTCTACGCAAGAAAAGCACCAAACTGGAATCAAGATACTGAGGAATAAACAAACTCCTAGGTTCCATAGTAATAAACCCAATATGCAGAGGCCTTTCAACCATTCTCCCTCCAAACTCTCTCACAACACGCATCTCTCCAGCTTCAGTACTCACCACCCGCTTCGAGTCCCGTAACATAAACATCTCTTTTCCTCCTCGTCCTCCTGGTATTGGCATGGGCTCCGGTGGTCGCCTTCTCTCCTCCTCTTCCTCCTCCTCCCACTCCCGTCTCCTCGGCCGCCAATCTTCCTCCTCTTCCTCTTCCTCCCACCTCCGCCGCTCCCGCCGCTCTTGCTCGGCTGTTTTCTCTCTCCGCCGCCACTCCTCCTCCTGGGCTCGCCGCCCTTCCTCTTCCGGCAGCTCTCTTCCTCTCTCACGCTGACACATTGCAACCTGCATTGCATGGAACAATACTAGCACTGCTAGTAACAACAGCAACCCCTTCAGCTTCAGATTCCCCATGATTATTTCTCTCTCTAGCTAGCTTCTTTTTCTTTGACCTCTGTGTTTGCTGGTGTCTGTAAGTTTGTTATGTGGAGAGAGTTTGTATATATGGAAGGAAATGGAGAGATGGTTGAATGACACGTGTTACTCATGCATGCATGAACAAGTTTTGGTGGCGGATTTTGCCAAGGACACCAGTGTGACGTAGAAAAGATGAAACATTTTCTGAGTGCAGAAATAAGATGTGGGGAGTTTTTAAATCAAACATCTATGACTCATTCGGGCTTAGAATTTGGACATTTTGCAAATTGTCAGTGTGATTCTGTTACGTAGCCATTTTGCCTCCATGATTTGGTGTGTTCTTTCAGCGACGATTTTAAATTCTATAAGACTGTGGATATATTTGGAGTGACTTCGAAGACATTATTTATACGTAGTATGGGAGATGCAAACTTCATTTTCCAAAAAAAAATTGCTCCAACTTTTGGTAAGACGAATAGAAGTCACCTTTTAGTAGAATAAAGGTTACGGTTCATAATAAATGATTACAATATTTTAAAATAGGGTTACGATTCATAATAAATGACTCCTACATTTTAAAATAGTAATCCTATTTTTCTGTAAGTTGGTCTCACACAAGAGTTACTCTTTTCTTTTTATTTCATTGATAAGCGGTGAGTCGATTGATCGGTAGGTCTTCATCGAGAAGTAATAATCCTACCACCTGCTAATAAAACCTGGGGAATGAACCTAGGAGACACCTTGTATTCGGTACCAAAGGCCCGGACTAGGCTGATTTTATTGAAAAAAAATAATCCCGAATATATGCAAAGTGCAAAGCCATACAATTATGTTACTTCTTATAGATTTTAAATTTTTTTTAAAGGTGAATATCAGTCAACCTTAGGTGGCAAAGGTTTTGAAATGAACAACAGTTCCGAAACCTGTTTTAGCTCCCATTTTTTGCCCTTCTTTCAGAGTCAGTTAACACCACAAATTTTCCAAGTCAATAATTTCATAGATGAAGGCCTATATATGAAGACCACAAGTTATCATATATCATGGATACTTCTTAAAACAATTGTATGTAACCACAGGGAGTATGATAAAATGCAGAGCAACTAAAAAGAACTAAAATTTCAAAGAGCGATTGAATTCTCAGAATGACAGATAAAGACACTTTATTGTTTCAGGTCATCTTTACAACTGAAGGAAATCTTCAATTCTCACCAGAAATTACAGAGAGAACTAAACTAAGTGCAAGTCTTCCTTACCAAAAAAAAAACAGCAAGATCCCGGAACTGAGTTACTAGAGATCGATATCGAATTAACAATGTCAATCAAGGATGATGCAGAAAACGTCATCATCTAGTAGATACAGCCCTCTTGTTCTTAGATATGTTTCTCATCAGTGATCTGAACAGTGTAATTCCTTGGGCTCAGGGGACAAAACCCACTATGAAAATGTACTAGGCATAGATAGAAAGGCAACAAGTTAATCATATATATCAGGGCTATGTTGAATTATTGCAAAGTACATCTTTTCATTATTGAGGAGCACACAGGCAAATAGATGAATGCTTAATTAGCAATCTTCTGAAAATAAAGGGAGTGCCAGTCTGTATAAGCCAATCTGAAATTACCATTATGGTAAATTTATATAGACTAGTATAAAATGCTGGCACTTTCAGTTATATTGTGATATTCTTTGAGTAGATCACATTTTGGGATGGACATTTAGGGGCAAAATGACAATACCGGCACTTCCAGCGCTCCTCAACAGTAACATACTTGGGATCTCGCTTACCGAGCAAGAACTCAAGGCATCTGTGAGATTCTTTATTCAGCCAATCTTCATTATATGTGACCTCCTCCTCGCCAATCAATGAGTTATTCTCTTGAAGTTCATATCTGTATAGGTACGAAAACAGTAGCGTTACTAAAATTGTGTAAGTTATATCAAAGCACAAACTATCAGCCTTTGAGGTACTCAGAAGGCATGTCAATGTCAGACACTCACGATAGAAGATTGGCTGATCGAACCACCCCAACCCCAAAAAAAGAAGAAAGAAAAAAAAAAGGAAAAGATAAGAATACAACAAGGGTATTGAGCAGTTACAGATCAAATTTCCCTAGGTCATCTCAGTCTAAGGAAGGTGCTAGCACAGAGATACTCTTTCAGCAAGAGCAAGAAGCCAAGAATGTAAGAAAATGTAAAACCTGTGGGAGGTAGCACTCACCTCAAGCGAAGTCGATCATCAGCAAGGGGCAACACTGAACAAGTGTTGCTGAAATTTCTCATTACTTCACCAAGAGTCTGTACAGATGGGAAAAAAATGTGCTAAGCAGAAATCAAGGAATGGAAAAGGCTATCGTCAAAGAAAGCAGCATATACAGTAGCTCTGCCACCTGCCTATCAGAGAATTTAGGCCATTTTTTCCCTGAATACATATGCCAGTTTTCAGCATAACCAAAAGATTTGTGTTTAACTCTTCTGATTTATCAGGTTACATCCTTGTGGTTGAGGTTCAAAGTGTCCAGTCCCAACTCAACTATAGTCAAAACTTTGAAGCTTGCACATCTACAAAGAAGAGGTTGCTTTCACCACTATCACAGGTTGTTAATCATAATACCCATAATTTAAGAAACATCATCAACATCAACATTACCCCAGTGCCTCCAAAGAAGCTCCCGCCTAGGCAGGGTAAGGGGGGGTCGGTTGTACGCAGCCTTACCCCTGTGAGAGTCTCACAGAGAGGCTGTTTCCGTTTGACCCGATAATTTAAGACACAGAAGATAATAAAAGCCATAGCCTAGGCATAATGTTTCCATTGTGGAAAGACCAACAAACCAGGCCTCAATCCACCAAGGGAACTGTTAGGAGGATTGCACGAAGTGGCTGAGGAAAAAGCTACAATAGCAATGCATCCTTTCTTCCCCATCCCGATTCCTATAAGCGGGAAAAGAGTCAACAAATGAGCCTGACTGAGGAAAGGAACTACTCAATTGAGAACCTACGCGAGGGAATGGAGCAAAGGAGAAATTACTAAATCATGGTTTATTTTCTTTATAATATCACAGATTCATGTCCAAAGAAATTCACTGGTACATCAACATTCTATGGAAAAAGTTACTCTGATGAGTCTCACCTCAGCAGGTAAGCCCCAGCCAGCTATACTCCTCTTTATCTCATCTGATAAAATGCGTTGCGAATCCAATGCAAAGCCTTCAAGAAATTGTTTATAAGGAAAATTAATCGAGACTAAATAGTCCCACAAAAACTTGTAGATCATCAATTGGAGCCTGCTCCCAACATCCCCCCAACAAAAAGCAAAAACAATTTTTTTTAATCAAGCTGAAAAATAATTCGGCAAGGCAAAGCAGTATGACGAAACAATGTATTAGTTATTACCTTCCATTTCTACGTTGTGGTTCAGCAGGAAGTTTAGGTTGCACACGAGTCTTTGTATCGACTAGTGTAATAATTCCATTGTTTCCTGATACAGGCATCTGAACTTGATCAATAACTCCAGACACCCATTCATCTTGCATGAGGCCAACTCTGATGAAATTAACAGGTGTGCTCATCAGGACATAACTTTCTCCTCAAACATATTCCACACTACAGAAAAAGCCAAAGTGGCCGGGGAAGAAGGGGGGTGGAGGAGTCAGGGAAGGAGTGAACAACACACACATACCAACTCCTCAAATATGTGATACATTGCAAAGTATCTTTTTGGAAAGACACAACCACCCATAGGAAGATGAGAAAAAGCCCACCTCAATAGATGAGAGCACACTAAATGAACCTAGTATGTCCACTCAGGTCAAGACTCATGAGTATATGCTCATCCAGTTCCTGAACAAGGAACCTTTTAACTCATAGTGATATCTATGATCAACCTCAAGCCCCCAAACACTACAGTTTGCAAGCTCTACCTATCCCAGCAACTGTGACGATTTCCAAGCTAAAGTAGAACTGACTTCATTTCCCCCCAGATGAATAACTTGAACATAAGAACATAAACTGAATTAAACATAATTTCACATGCATGACATGCATTGATAAGTATTTGTGCACATATGTTAATGTTATCAACATTCTCTATATGCTAAATCAACAGATTGACAAACATCTAAAACCTTGCAAAAGTAAAACTAAGCAATGCTTTAATCTACTTACACGGGTAATTCACGTGCTCTTCCATAAACCTGTGACTGGTTTGCACGAACAATAAACTTGGAGAACTTCATAGCCCATTTATCTTCTTGTGATTTTACAGTACCTCCACTTTCTTTACTAGCTGCCATATATGTATAGAAGCACGGTCATAAAATATCAAAAATCTGACAAAGAAAAAAGAACATCTGCAGGGACTGAGAGTTAATAAGCATTCCATTTCTAACAGACCAACTGCCATCAAGGTTCAATCGCACCAAAATGGAATAATGACAATGAAGCAACCTCTTCAATGGTTGAGTGTCCAGTAACTAAGCAGAAAAGAAAATTTCTACTTTGATATGACAATGACTCACAGATACATAGTCCCCCTTAGGCAAGCTAAAAAGGACCTACTTTATCCAAAAATTTAAGACATTTCTGAAACTACTCTTCTCATATTTCATGAAATGCAGCAACATTCTTTCTTTAATGCAAGATATCTTTCCACTTCATTTCCTCTCATAAATCTCACAAAGCCAAAACATTCACATTGTTGTATGTCATAGGCATATGAACCCACCTTAAAGTTAAACAATATATATTGGAGCAGAATTCAGTGTTTTAAAGAGTAACATATTGATATTACACATAAATTTAATTATCTCCAGAATCAAGTGATAGCACTTTGCTGAACAAACTGGCTTTTGAACAAGTACATCTTCGATCACTACCATTTGCTAGTCTGAGTACACTTGATGCTGTTATTCAGTGAAATCAATAGAGCAATTATAATTAAAAATCTTTCCCCAGACACCCTTGTACGCAACAAATAGCATATTCAAGAGGTTTACAGTCAGAAGTCAGAAACATAGTGCCAAAAATGTTATGCGCGAGTACAACAAGAAAGATGAAACAGTATGAATCTAGCTTACTTTTAGAGACATGAAGAAAGATTTTGCAGTCACATCTCCAACCACCAGTTGACATTGTCTCTTCTTCTAGTTCCTCATGCCGAGAAATCCCTGCTTTCATTGCATCTGTAGCTTTAGGCTTTCCTTCAAGAAGACAGAATTCCTTCTGTTTTTCACACCATTCCTGAAACTTCTCCAAAAGAATAAAATTAGTCACTTTCATACAAATAAAGACACTGAATGTTTGAAATTAAACCAAGAGATCCAAAATCATGTTTGCTGGCAGCAAAACAATAGCGCATAGAGTTATTGTTAGAACATGATGATTGATAATGACTGCTATTTGTCCAGTGCTACATGTCACAATAAACCATCTTCCGAAGCAGAAGAAGAGAGAACAACAGATTAAAAAGGTACAAACTAGAAAATCGAACAACACCCTATGCCGAACATGTGATTTAGGTGGACCATGGCTCAAGGAGACGATATTCACTCACGTAGGACGTTGTATATATGGCATGAAATTGAGTATTCCAATTCTATAGAGAGCTTTCAATTATGATTATTCAAGACTTATTACTATTTGAAACCATAATCAAGACTTTAATACATTATATAGATGATAGATGGACAAACACATTCATCAGAAAATACATGTCATTTGCACAATGGAACAATATAACAAATGGTGATTCAACAACAATGCCAGAAATGCTAATAAATAACACCATTGACATGATAGCAGATACATTAGCAACAACACTATCCAATGTGATCATACCACTAGCAGGGGACTAGGAAGGTCAAGATGAACACAAGCACACAACTTGTTAACCAAAGAACCATCTTCAATAAAACATTTGACATAATGGTTTATACAAATTAATACTCAACACATTAGCACCATCAATTATCAGGAAAAATAAATAAATAAATAATGTTGTAGCATCACAATTTTCAACACCATTATTTAAACAAACAACACTATAATTAGACAAATCAAAACAATATAAAAAGCTTCAAAACAACCAATAATCAAAATACAAACCAACTATACCAACATACCGTGTCTGTAAAATCAGTGACACACAGACCCTTCTTTCTGAACTGACTAAAGGGCCTCTTGGAAACAAGGGAAATGTAGTCAATGTGCCTCAAATTACGACCCAACTGAGACGACCAATGAGCAGAAGAGGAGACAGAAAGTGAAGGGCGAGCTGCATTTACCAAAGAAAAGACTGCTGCTTTGAGGACTGCCATCTCTTTACCAATTTTACCAATGAAAATCTCCACTGGGATTTGATTTTGAGGTTCTTTGTCATGATTTTTATAGAGGGTTTCATCATTGTTGGTTGAAATTGACGTGATTGATCGTGGAGGTGATCTGGGCAGAAGAAATAGGCCATGATGTTTGTTCGATTGAAAAAAAAAAAAAAGAAAAAAAAAAGGTTAAGGGTTTTTCGATTGAGGGGTTGATCCGAAAGAGAGGGAAGCAACTGCAGTTACCCGCTTTGCTATTATTCAACCGAAACAAATCATAATCACAAGGCAATATTGCCAAAATAACCCTCTATTAATTTTAAGATTTTGCAAGAAACCCTTCTTTTAATTTTTTTTCGCGGGAAATCCTCCATTATTTTAAAAATGTCCTGCCTGTTACCCCATTATTTCTCAGTCAGGAACTCAGGTCTATTCCATTCATGTTTATAGCATGTTGCCCTTACCCATAAATAAGTCGGGCTAGTTTTGGTACCAGATCGAATTTGCCTTTAGGAGACCAGGTCTCATAAAACTTCTTCTGAATGTATTCCCTATCAAAGGAATTTCCCAAGATTTTGCAAATAATCGAGTGAAGCCAAGGTTGGCATAGCTCCACACAATCATCAATGGAAAGGGGATGAAAGGAGGGGGAGGGTCTGGGTCTGAGGATGTTAAAGCTGTAAGAGTGGGTGGATAGGACGCGTGTGGAGAGAGATAATAGGATCCAAGCTGAACCAGAAGGAGGCCGAGGAGGAGCAGGGGTTGTGTAGAGATTGTAGTAATTTGGTTCGAAAAGAATTTGGATGAAGGGGGGTTAAGGTTTTCTGGGGTGAAGGGTTCAGAGGAGAGGAAGGGTTAGTAGGGGAGAGGGGGGGGGGGGAAGGAGGGGAACTTGAGAACGGAGAAACCTCGCCATCCGCCACGGAGCCGCCGGAGTTATCAGGGGGAGGGGGACCAGGGAGGGGGGGTTCTCTCATCTCACTTTCTCTCTCTACATTACAAAATACACCACCCTTTTTTCATCATTTTCCACTTAATCGCAGGTCCGCAAGCATTCGGAACCTTAAAAAGACAATAGATGTCATGCTCTAAAAGGAACGCAATAAGATGCAAAAACAAACCTGACACATAATAGATTTGTTTCTGTCATCTTTAGCATCAACGAATTGTGATCCAAGAGGCCAAGTCCAACAAAGTTTGAAGATTTGAGTTGAAACTTTCCTGAGAGATATTATTCACCTTGAACTGTGTGGCCAAGTTCATTTCCAAAAGAGTTGCAACTGCGCTCTAAGACCATCAGAAAACAACATGACATAAATTGTGTAGCAAGAAGAAACATGGTTGGTCTAGGTGCACAACTACTTTAGCTCATACTATGTCAAATGACTAATAGAGGGACTATCAAAAACCAGTGAAGAAAGTTCTGCAAAAACTGTAGCGACCGAAACCGATTCTAGATCTATAATTCTATACAGACTGAGAGCACATGTTCACAGTATATATATTCACTGTTTAACTACTTGTACTCTATTTACAGTTTAAGTCCTAATGGTACTCTATTAGGTTTTACTCCCTATACTGTAGTACTCTGTAGTCCATATAGCATTTTGGTGGGTTGAGGTTGTTAGGCCCAAATGGTAGAATGGGTGAACAAACATTAATTTAAGCTTTAAGGGCAATGTATTTTTTTTTTATATATAGCTTCGCCAAGTTCATTCTATGCTATTATGCATCATCTGAATTTCATAAACAATAGAAATGCGCATTTGGTTTACCACAATAACACAGTTCTGTATGAATTTGTCACACACACAAAAGAAGGAATGAGAAAATAGAGAGGCTGACGTAACACAATTGCCTTACTAGTTATAGAATGGATGGCTGAAAATAATACATATGGTGCTACAAAAGAGAAACTGAGGCCAATACAGACACAAAAAAGCTCTAGGAAGTGTCTAAACCATAACAGTTACAGAGCATTCGTTGCTCGTTTAAGACAAAAGCACACACATAACGAATATCTATCATAAATCCCAGAGAACACACCAAGCATAAATTTTTCAAGAACTGAATCACTAAGCTCAGAGCTGTGCTGACATATGATCATGACTAACAACACTTCCTAGATCTAAGATAGCAGCACAAACTAGGTAGGTCATGAAGTTGTCATTAACGCGCCCATGATAAGCACCATCTACAGAATAACTCCACCAAGTTGCACCCTCAAGAAGCACAATATATGCATATAATTGTTCATGCAAAGCAGCAAAGGTACCGACTGAGGAAGAAAGCAGCAGGTCCAAGACAAGTTGAGAGAATTATCTCCCTAATAATTATATGGACAGTTTCATAAAAATAAGATAATCACTTCCTAAAAGAAATAGAAATAGGTGCTTAATCTAAATAATGATGACCTTTATTATGCCACCTGAAAGACTAAACACATAGTAGTGCTCATTACTTGCATGAAATCATTACAGACATGATAAGCTAAATTGGGTGATTGATCAAGAAGTAGGGGACTCAAGCCACATAGCTGGGGGTGTTGAATCACTCGCGGTCACACATAGTGAACCATGATAACATGAATTCTCGACTTTCCCCGTTGTTAAATTGAAAATACTACTATCCTTACCCCTACTATGAAAACTGGAAGCTCCAATCCCTGTGCAGTTATGTAGCTCCCTAAAATCATCGGTATAATAAATGCAGTTAGGCTTGCACCCGTGGGAGGGAGATGACTTGACAGAGAAAGAAGAACTAATCCCCACAAAAACAGTTCTATTGACTAAGTTGTGCACTTGCTTGGCATCTCCACTCTCGACGTCCACCTCATAAACCTGAAATGATACAGTCTTGTACTTCTCATCTATCATCAGTCTTTTTACCCTAGAGAGAAGCAACAATTGGCCCATTGATTCAACCAAGTAGAAAAGTTTTTGTCTATGATATATTTTGGATTTACGGCGCCAAGGGTGAGGGCCACGTTCATCAGCAACAAGGGATAATAGTTTTCTGGGATCTGCAACCAGGCGCGGATGAGCTTCGCCAGGTCCAAGAGCTACAAGGTGGCCATACTCATCAACCGCATAAAATTCTCCTTTGTAAAAAGTGACATCGCTACAAAGTCTAAGGAATACGTCAAACAAGCACACATCTAACTGAACCCAATGATCATCACCTTTTTTCCAGGACGCCACGATTTCCCACTGATGGTAGATAGATTAAGATAATTTTCCTGCACAATGACAGCTATAGAGTAATCATTATCACTTAAGGGGTTGCCCGACAATATAAATATCTGAAAGAGTCCTACATCATGCATAAAGGGCTTAACTTGTTGCGGAATTGCAATAGATCTCGAGAGCTGGTGCCTGGTAGTTGTATCTGATGTCCAGTAAAGGGGTTAAGGAGAGAGAGTTTCAGATCATTCAAGCCCTCCTTAGTGAGAGAAAGCAGCCATCCATGCCGCGAAGATAATATTAACCCATCATTTTGTATTAGTTTATCATCATAATGATTATGATAATAGCAGGGGATGGGAGGGAGCTCTAGGTGGCGCATAGTATACGTACCGCGACATAGGCTGTAGATCAGACGGTTGTTGTTACGTGACAGTGAGTAAAAACCATGATAATCAACATCAGCGGGTACCATTAGACATGGAAGCTCGTGATGGTCGTGATGCAAAGCCATTGATGAGGAACAGGAAGACCATGGTAGTGATTTGGTGAGAACGCGTGCACGGAATTTGGTCTCTTTGCCGGCTGATCTCCAATTACGGCACACACCTTTGAAGGCCATGAAGTCTTCATGGAATTCGATAACCTCGAGAATCTTAATGGTGACGTCCTTTGGAATCTCGCCCCATTTTGTCATTTTGATCTGGCTCGATCAGATGGTTTTTTCTACTTTGTTTGTGTGATTGGTTTGTTAATGTATATAGCGAGTATTTTATACCCGTGTATTAAACAGGTTTAGCTGTGTATATGCTGCTATTCACATATATCTTAGTTGTGCTATGCCCTTCTTTTTTTTTTTTTTGGTAATTAAAATTTTTATTAATCACCAAGGCATTTTACAATAAGCTCAAAGTAGTCCGCAATCCGAGACATCAGCAAATACTACCTAGGCAGCACCAGGGACAACACTCACACAACCCTTCTAGGAAGGCTCCCATGAGTTTGTTCCTTTACATCAGGGGGGTGCTGTAGGTATAGAAGAATACTAAAAACCAAAATGACTATAACTGACTAAAAAAATTACTTAGCTTCATGTGCATTTGTGCTCTAATACAGACGTTGGACTGAATTTTTCGAACAACTGCATCAGCTTCTTGTTTCCTCTGTTGGAAAACTCTGAAATTCCTCTCAACCCAAATGCTGTAAATTGCTTCTGTAAAGCACATCTTAGCGGCCATAGCTTGGACAGATCTGCCTTTACTTTTCTTCACAACCAGTTGTATTTCATTTTCCCAGCTTTGTCCATCTCTGCTCCATCCAATCCACTTCAACAGCTTCTCCCAAACAGCTTTGGAGAAAGCACAATCAAGTGCTATGCCCTTCTTCAACACGGCGGATGTTGTTACTGCGGTTCATAATTTTCCGGATTATAGTGGCACTGCTGTTGGTATCATGAAGGTCAATCTCTTCTCTAGAAATCCTTATTTAAATATTGTTTAGATTGATTGCTGATGATACAATGTGGTTTAGTGAATTTGGGTTGTGGGCTGTTTGAAAATCTAGTTAAATATGGCTGTGTTTGCTTGAGAGGTCAGATGAAGTTGACTTGTGCTTTAACTGTGTCACCTGGAGATTTTGTGAGAATTTTGATTATTCCGTTTTTGGCAGCAAAGTTGATGTCCCTTTGGAACAGGACTTCATCACCGTGTGTTAGTGAATGTGGTTGATCATATTCAAGTAAAATCAGTATGTGAAGGGAATGGTGTCAAATGATGATCAACAGTCGTGTAATTTCCTATATTCCATGAGTTCTGTATGGACATAAATCGTGGCGTTGAAAGTGGGTATACATAACGTGTAAATCACAGAAAGTGTATTTGAGCTTGCAGTCTTTCTGGGATTCGTTTAATTTGTTGAATACAGAAGGAACTGTTTATAGATTGTCAAAATTGGACTAATTTTGGATCAGCTATAATATCAGCCACCATGATGATGCCTCCTTCTGAAAGTAACTATTCAGACATTTAAATGGTATGTGTTTTTATATGATGAACACTGAAAAATATGTATAGAGGATGTAGCATGAGAATTTGCAATGTGAGGAAAATTTGTAGGATAATTTCTGTGGGGTGATAGTTTAGACTCTTGTTGCATTTCTTTCTTAGAGGTCTGGCAGAGGCATGTGCCTGATGGTGCCTAGCATTTTGTTCGTCTAATATTCCTTTTTTCCCCCTCCCGACTGCAAAAGATACAGAGTTGTCACTTGTTAGTTTAAGGATTGTGTAAGTTTGTAACCTTGACTGTGTGAGTGTGTCACTATGTCTACAATAACTGTATGATATCTTTCATTCTACCCTTCATAACTGTCTGATTTGTTTCATTTACCCTTAGGCCTTATGTAATACCTGTATCCACTATAATTTGCTCGGTAAGGCATTCTGACAGCCTGTTTCCTGAAATGGTAGTTTTTATTTATAGACCAGATATTTAAATGCATTTATGAATTGCTAAGGAGGTCAAATTTGCTTCTCAAGGTGTTTTCTTACAGTCTAAAGATTGACTTTTATTTTGAGATCATTGGCCACTGGATGTGAAATGATAATTTTGAGATCGATTATAAGGTGTACTGTATGAATTGGCATCTGAAGTTTGGAATTTCTTTGCATCAGGGTTTTCTAGGTCTGAGTGCAGCAATGCTAATTCAGCTTTACCGTACCATATTCAAGGGAAATCCGACTTCATTTCTCTTGATGGTTTCTCTATTGTCTACAATCAATCCGTTATTGCTCATGTGGTTGTGAAAATCTACGACACCAATACAGGAGACGAGAGACGGCATCTCAACAGCTTTTCATGGGTGATTGTGGGGTTCTCTGCCTATCTAGTGACTGTAATTGTCATGGAAAACTTATTACCGTACAATTATTAGCACATGTCCTCATACTCATTGTTCTGCTACTCTTGCTCGCTTCACCCCTTTGGATTGCTCTCAGAGCTCAGAGGAGCAGGACTTCTGAAATCACTACTGATCCACTTTGCTGAAGGAGTCCCAAACCAAACAGATCCTGAGAAGATACATGGGAAAGGAGACTATCAGCAGTTGCCAGATTGTCCAGAACGGGAGGGAGATTCCAGTGATCGGGCACCTGAGTTGGAAGGACACCTCAATTTGTTCTTGGATACACTTACACAGCCTTGGAAACGACGACTCTGGTATCCCTATGGAGTATTTGGAATTCTATTGGGCGTTTCGGAGCTGGATATGTATCGGACTACATCCTTCAAATAAAAGGATGGGCAAGGCCTCTGTTCATGGCTACTACTTTGGCGATTATGAGCATTGGCCATCTTGTCATTGCTTCTGGAATTCCCGGATGTCTTTATGCAGGATCAATCTTAGTGGGTATTTGTTATGGCTCACAGCTTTCATTGATGCCAACGATTGCTTCTGAGATATTTGGGGTTGTACTGCTAGGGTGGTCGGCTATATATATGATAAGGAGGTATCGGGTGAAGGGAACTCTAGCATGGGTGTCCATTGCTTCATGCTGTCTTTTTTCATCATGGCAGTTGTTACTTTGCTGGGGTCTTTTTTTGCCATGGGATTGTCACTGAGGACTAAGGGCTACTATGAGCGCGTTATATGTAGGAGGTTGCTACAACCCACAAGGCAATAAGACAACACATTTGTTTTCTAACTGGAATCGCACAAGAGTTTGGTTTGTGTTGTTGCTTTCTCTCTCTTGATTCTGCCTGGGGTTCACTGTTGTTATCTCCAGAGCTTAATGTCTTGAAACTGTTGTCT
Source organism: Tetragonia tetragonoides (assembly GCA_038025085.1). Classification (NCBI taxonomy): domain Eukaryota; kingdom Viridiplantae; phylum Streptophyta; class Magnoliopsida; order Caryophyllales; family Aizoaceae; genus Tetragonia; species Tetragonia tetragonoides. Next base: position 31,980,967 of record CM076151.1, on the reverse strand, counting down.
TTATTTCTGTGGCTGCAAGTTCCTGCATCTGTATATGTACTCTTCCATAGGCAAAAGAGAAACCATCATTCTCACCAACAGTTATTTTTTCACAAACTGCAGCTTCTGTAAAGCCAGTTTCAGTAGCACTGCCTTAGCAGTTAACACCCCAGTGATCCATAGATGGCCTTTTTGGACTATGATCCGTCAATTAGTAGCTGGTTTGGATCGGGGATTCTAAACTTTGGTGTGATTTGGGCGTTGATCTTTGTGGATTATAAACTACAGCATTGAAAATTGCATTTCTTAGCACATCACTTAGCCCATTTTAAATCCTGCAGGAATTACTGGATTTGCTGGAATTTAATTATCATATAAAGCCTAAGTAATTACTTAAAAAGAAAACTAAGTAATTATTCAGAATGTCATTTGAGCCTCCATTGAAAAGGAGAGTCCGTCCTAATCACGGAAAGTGATATAAGAGGGTCTCACAGTGGGAGAACCATTATACTTTTAGAAAAAAATTATACTTTTGGATCAAAAAGTATTAAAAGATTTTACATTTTGAATAAAAAGCTTTACTTGTTGACGGTTTTACTATCAAATGCTCTTAAACAAGATCTGTTGCTTCCTAATAATAGCAGCTATGGCCTTTGCATAAGTACTTTCACCTTGCATCTTCTCACAGTAAAGGTTTATGTCTATCAGATTGGAAAATTTTGTTATTCAGCTTTAATGAACTTGTTGCTATCAAATGATTTTGTCATCTAACCGCACCAGTTGTGCACCATACCAGATTACCAGCCCTCAACAAATCAACATCCCTCAAAACTGAACTCAGCCCAAGGGCTAAGGACTACTAAAGGCTAGCTGGAAAGAATGCAATAGCAACCGTAAGCTACAAATGTATAGAGCAACCATAAGCTACAAATGCATAAATTATCAGCATAACACACTTCATTCTACAACTGCAGGAGGAGATATTTACTTTTACACTATACAAAAGTGAAAGCTTAAGCAAGTGCCAGTGTTGTGGTTGTGGACATAAATGAATAAAAACTTTCCAGTCAACCCAGGTACCGTTCCTAGCGACTGGGGCTTCTCCAAGCGTCCAAAATAAACACCCCCCAAACAAAAAAAAAACAAAAAAAAAACAGAAAAACAGCTCTTAAAAATCAAAAGAAAGATCTAGGAATTGAGTCTTATATCAGAGGAAGCACAAACATCATCTAGTCGCACGCAAATGTATCCCTCACATTTTCAGATATATTTCGTCAAATAATCTTACAGTATAATCATTGGGTTAAGGGACAAAACCTATAATAAAAATAACAGGGCTATGCGACATTTGGATGCTAAGTTGAACGTCACATGCGACAACTCAACCACATTAGGGGAGTTGAATCAGAGTCTGACCATTGCAAGGTACGTCGTTTCATTGACGAAGAGCACACAAGCACAGGATAAAGGCTTAGCCATCTTCTGAAAAGGGGCTGCCAGTATGTATAACAGTAAAAGCCAATCTGAAATTACAATTATGGTAAATTTACATCAAATAGTATAAATTGCTCCACTTTCAGTTATTCTGTGAGCTTGTTTGAGAATCAGTCTCATTTTGGGAAGGACACACAGAGGCAAATTGGCAATACCGGCATTTCCAGCGCTCGTTCTCAGGAACGAACTTGGCTTGGCGCTCTCCCTGCCAGAACTCAAGGTGTTTGGATCCTCTGCAGTTTTATTTCTCTGCTGTCATTTTTCCTCTCTATCTCTCTCTTCTACCTGTTTAAATTTCCAAAACCTACCCCCTCTATCTAAGGGCCCAAAACCCACCCCCTCCAATCTAAAGGTGGAGATTTAAAGAACTGTACTCTGCTGTTCTTTTTAGAACAGCAGAGGATCCTTACTCGAACTCAAGGCAGTTGTGAATTTGAGCTTTAAACCAGACATCATCATATACAAATTCATCCTCTTGGGGCAGTTGTAAATCAATGAGTTATCCTCTTGGGGCTCATATCTGTAGGTACAAAAGAGCCTCTTGCTTAATAATCTTTGTAAATACGAAAGTCTTATATGAAAGTCTTCTGTTCTTTGTAAGAGTGCTGTGCATGTTGTATCAAAACTTAAACAATCAACTTTTAAGCATTGTCAAAGTCACCTCACAGAAGATTGTTATATCAAACTATTCAAAAAAAAGAAAAAAGACAAGTAATATTGGCACTAAGCACTTAGAGATCGAACTTCCCTAGCCTATCTCACATCCTCAATAGTCTTAGAAGTCTTAGAAAGGTACTGATAACATACAAGGAAATTCTTTCAGATCATTCTACTCGTTAGCAAGAATTTTAAATATGTGGGAGAGTAGCACTTACCTCAAGAGAAGCTGATCATGAGCCGGGGGCAGCACGGAACAAGCGTTGCTGAAATATCTCACAACTTCACCAAGAGTCTGCACAAATGATAAATATTGGGGTAAACAAAATATCATCAAGCCAGCTTACCCAATTGAGGCACTAAGCACAAAAAAGGAGCGAACAAGAGTAACTAATGGTATATTCATGTACAAAGAAATTCATTTTACATCTATATATAATGGAAAAGGTTGCTCTCTCACCTCAGCGGATAAACCTGAGTCAGTTGTGCGCTTCTTTATGTCATCCGATAAAATGCGTTGCGAATCCAAGGAAAAGAAATCAAAAAATTCCTCCGACGGGAAGTTACCAGAGACTAAATTGTCCCACAAAGTCTTGAAGCACATCGATTGGAGCCTGCTCCCATCACCCAAAATAGCAAATGAAAAGAAGTAAATTAACAAGCTGGTAAAAGGATTCAGTTAGGAAGCTGTACCATTAAGTAATACTCATGCCAAGCACATGTTAGTAACTAATTACCTCCCATTTCGGCGTTGTGGTTCAGCAGGGAGCCTAGGCTGCGCACGTGTCTTTGTATCAACCAGTGTCAAAACTCTTCCGTCCCCAGTTACTGGCATCCGGAGTTCATCAATCACTCCAACCATCCAAACACCTTGTATGAAACCAACTCTGATGATATAACAGGTATGCTCATCAGGACATTTCTTTCTCCCAAAACATATCGCACATTAGAGAGCCTGAGGGGGAAGACGGGTGGAGGGGAGGAGAAAGTGAGGGAAAGAATGCATTGAGAGAAAAGGAATCAGAGAAAAGACAGGGACTAAGTATGCAAATATGTAATGCCGATAGAGAACACAACCACATGGTAGAAAAGTAAGAAAACCCATCTCAACAGACATTCTTTCTCATCTCATCCTGTGACTTACTAAAGAAACAAAGTATAATTCACTTTCGGTCAATGCCATAAGATCATTTTATGATTTTATTGACATCTTCGATCAACCTCAAACAAAAACAACTACAGCAAGTTCATTCAACATACCTCTCTGTGACAGTTTCCAAATAATATTCATTCTCTCATATCAGTCAGATGATTAAATAAAACATAGACTGATACTATTTATAAGGTTTGGCACAAAAATAAGAAAGATTAACAGAAAAAAGTAAGACCACATGCTTTACAAGGATTATATAGATACATTGCATTGATGGTATACACACAAACTTGTTGTACAAACTTTTCACAGGCATGACGAGCATGGGTGTGTGTTTGTGCACGCGTGTTATCAGAAATCTCTCTTTGCGGAAAAAAAAAGCATCTAGTTAATTGCAAGACTAATTAATGCTTAAGCTACTTACACGGGTAATTCACGTGCTAATCCCTCAAACAGTAGCTGGTTTGCACAAAGTATAAAATTCATGAACTTCAAAGCCCATATATCTTCCCGTGATTCTACATTTACTTCTACTTTCTTTGTTACCTGCCATATAGACATAGAAGCAAGATTATAAAACAACACAAACAAAAAATGTAGAGAGTTCTTGTTGATTCTATTAGCAAGAAGTTGCAACACTGGGCTTTTCAGCTCTTGTCTTAAGCAGGAAAAATCCAATTGGTAAATTCTGTAATATATGGAATTCAAAATTTCTGGGGTGCTGCATTTCTTCTGCCTATGGATGTTCTCAGGAAGATTGAGAGACTATGTCGGGACTTCATATGGGGTAATTCTGCAGGGAAACGGAAAATGGTTTTTCTGGGGTGGGACAAAATGTGATTGAGGAAAAAGGAGGGGATTTAACATTAAAGAAGCACTTGGTTGGAATAAATCTTTGGTTCTGAAGTGAATATTCAAGTTGCATACCAGTCCGACTCTATTAGGGTTAACAGGAGACAAAAGTACTACATGAAAAATGCTAGCATATGGACTGCAAGCTTGGTCACCTAATGGTAAGCTTAATGTGGGGAAAATTTATGACTTTTTCAGGGGGCAACACCAGCCCTGCTTTTGGTTTTTGATTGTGGGACTCTGTTTCAGTCCCTAAACATGCTGTCATCACTTGTCTTGCTGGAAACAATGGCTTGGCAACTGTAGACAATTTGATGAAGAGGGGTCTATACATGGTAAATTGTTGCGTGCTCTGTGAGGTTAATTGGAGAGTCAAGTTCACATCTCTTTTTCAATTGCCCTGTGAGTAAACAGAATTGGCAGAAGATCTTGATTTGGTTGGGTTTTACTTTTTAGTCATTGTTGCTGGTGCTTATTTCATGAACTGCGATGGTTCCAAAAACACAACAGGGGTAAGAATTTGGAAAAGAAGAGGCGCATGTGTGCTTTTACTGCTACTATCTATGAGATTTGGTGTGAAAGAAATAAAAGGATTTTTCGAAGTACAGTTAGGAGTATAGATCAGATTGTTCATAGGATTAAATTTAATGTCTGCGCTAGAATGCTTTTGTATAGTGAAACCAAATTTGATAGTCTGCTAGGTTTGAGTCTTTAGCGTCTTGAAGGTCTCCTTTTTTCAGTAGTCTACTTCGAGTCTTCACAAGCTATTCATTGTGATGCAATGGTTTCCGGTTCTTTTTTACCCCAAGTGGAAGAATAACAAAAGTAGACTGATTCCTTGAAAAAATAAAATGTAGAGTTAACAAGCATTTTTATCAGACCAGCCAAATGTTCAAAAAAATGCACCAAAATGATATATTATCATCAAGCAACCTCTTTCATAGTTGGGTTTTCAATAACTAAGCTAGCTCAAACCTAAAGGAAAGAAACAGGAAATTTCCTTACACAAGCTAAAAAAAGAGCTACAGGAACCTAGACACAGAGGCACCCTAAGTTTAGAGAACATAATTTAAACATTAACATATCGCTTATCTTTCTAAATGTTTCCAGCAGCTTTGTGATGGTGATATATAAATCAACCAGGATACAAAATGTATTACGAAAATTATATACAAATATAAAAGCGCATCCAAGTATCAAAACATTTCATATGCAACAAGCCAACAAGGACAGCACTTTGCTGAACACAAGAAAAGAAAAAAGGCTGGAATAAGCCCTGCTTTACTGCCATTAGCTAGATTGCACTCAAAGTTAATGCTGTTAAAGCCAACGTCAAGTTTCTTAATCCAGACATCAGGTACACAACAAACAGCATTCTGCCACAAAAATTCAAAAACTCCAGAGTGTTACAAACAGAAACACAGTCAAAAATGTTATGCGCAACAAGCAAAGATGAACAAAGTATAAATCTAGTTTGAATTGGAAAAATTAAGAAGACTTTTCCCATGTACTTCTAAAAGAAGCAACAGATGTTACCTCCTCTTCTAGCTTTGCATGCCAAGAAATCCCCGCTTTCATTGCATTTGTCATCTTTGGCTTGCCAAAATGGAGAACGAACTCAATTTGTTTTTCACACCATTCCTGATAATTTGCAAAAGAGTAAGCCAGCTTAACAAAGTCAGTGAATGAGGGAACCAAAAGGAAACAAAGCCTAAAGTTGAAAGGTAGACCATCTAACCATAAACAACACACTTTAAATACAGTATTTAAATTTGAGTCTTAAAGTCAGACTACATGTGTATTTCCTTTTCCCTTTCGGGAGGCTTGTAATATAACTATATGAGGATACCGTTGATCACAACTATTAATATCTTCAAAACAATATTTGCCTCCAAACATGCTGCAAGGACAATTAGAGGTGTCTTCATTAGATTGTAGTTCCTTTGTAGTTCCTCTATCAACTTGCACCTTAGTATGTTCATTTGCTGAATTGAACTATCATAATGACTCAAATTTAAACTTCTTATCAGAAGATTAGGACAACTGACAAAGACATCAAAGATCACATTCACCGCTGGAAATCCAGGATTCAAAGAATGATCGCGACTTTCAAGCAAATCAATGTCTCATGAAAAAACTAAGGTTTGCTGTTGCACTTTTGCTAAAAAGAATGCAGTAAAATCATAATTTAGAGCTCCATCTGACCTTAATACTATTGACAGACTGCCAACACATTCCTCAGAAAACACCTGGTCATTCCCAACATTGGACGATAAGAACTGGATGATTCAACCATGCGAAAATGCTCTCATAAAATTACACATAAATATCCAGGATCAGTGACATGATAGCAAATAAAATAACAATAGCACCATCCAATGGGTTCTAAGAAGGTTTAGTTGTACACAAGCCGAGATTGGATCCAAAAAACCATTTTCGACAAAACAATTAACATATTGGTAGATGTTATTCAATATATTCCATCACACTTCAGTAAAGAGATTCTCTGCAGCAAGGTAAGTATCACCACAATGAAGAAAGGAAAATCAAACCCATTACAATGAACTTATAAAACCAACCCAAATCAACATAAGTAAAGCAAAATAAAACTACATACCGTGGCTGTGATATCAGTGACATACAGCCCCTTCTTCCTCTTAAACTGACTCAAAGACGATTCAGGCATCTTGAATTTCTTCTTAGGACTCTTCATCCCACCCAAATCCTCTACATCACATCCCGAACCCGAACCAGCCAAAGTGGGAAATTCCCTCTTAGAAACAATGGCAACAGAGTCAATGGGACTCGAATTCCGCCCCAGTTGAGAACAGAGCAGAGAAACACGAGATGACCTAAGAACAGACGAGCAGGAAGAAAGCAAAGGGCGAGCCGCAGCTGCCAAAGAAAAGGCAGCTTCAATGAGTGCCATCTCTTCTTCACTAACAAATTCTACAGGGATTTCATTCTGAGGCTCATTGGTATTGTTTTTATGGACATTTTCATTGTTGCTTGAGATTGTGGTGATCTCATTGGAGCAGTGGAGATCATCATCATGTGTGGTACAAGGACAGTCTGCGGAGAAATCGGCCATGATTCTTTTTTCCAAAGCAATTAATTTAACTTTAAAAATTTCTTTTTTTGAAATGAGGGGTTGATCCGAAGGAAACTGAGAGTTGAATAACTTACCCTCTCTGCAAATTGCATAGGAAAAAACATAATTAAAAAAAATTATGCAAATGATGGGAGAATAATTACTACGCTTCATCTTACTTGGCTGTCAGTATTTGAAATCTCATAAAAATATGAAAAATAACAAATAATTCATAGCCCTTCTATCAGTCATTGACAATAGATAGATAAATCACAACCATCTATTCATAAAGCTTTGATAATCCAAACCCATGTGCCAAATTTGCAACTATAAGAAATAATTAACCCTTCAATCATTAACAACAGATTAGTTACAACCATTCATTCATTATTAGTTGTTAAACAATGCAAACACGTGTCAAAGTTTTGAAACTTACTTCATTGTCAGAATTTAAATGAAAAAAAAAGGTAAATTTGAAGAGCTGCAACTTACGAAGATGGTGGAGACCGGTCCGGTCTTGAAAACAGAAAGTTCGACCCGGAAGATCCGGTCCGGTCCGGGTTTGGACCGGATGAACAGCGCTACGAGTCATGACTGTAAATGCAGCCCGTCATAGAAACATCATAATGTTTCGCCAGCAAATTCATTTCCTTTGTGTTAATTGGAACATATGATTCTTCATTTAGAGAGAAAAAGAGACCCAATTCGGCAATACTGTACCATGAAAGAAAGAACGAAGGAACTCAGAGAAGCAATGTGCTGATTTTCAATTCAAACTGGATATAGGAGAAGATTCACGAAAAGTAAAGATATGGGTTGGAGTTCAAAAACTATGTTTGGGGTTTCAGTCGTAGGGGAGTCGTTGGGGTTTCTAGTTTTCTACATGTATTGCCCCCTGAATCACCTGGCAAAATCTGAGCCGAATCGATGACCGACTCGAACCAAACACGGCTAAGATCCGGCCCTAATCTAACCCAATACAAGCTTCTTCTTTTTTTTTTTTTTTTTTGAGAGCAATACAAGCTTAACGACCGGATATGTTGACGATCGAACTTGAAGTAACCCGAACCAACCCGAAATTTTATAGGACGAATTCGATAACAAACCCGAAATTTTACAAGACAAATTCGATAACCGACTTGATATGGGCGACCAACTTTTTGACCTGACCTGCTAATAATCCAAGCCGCTAATGACCCGACATCCAAGTCGACCCGACATCCAAATCGACCCTGGATATATATGTGTGTAACGTAACAACTCTCTTATGGACTAAAATTTGTCCACAATATTGGTTTTTGGGACCTATGTTCAAAAATTTTGGTTTTGAGAATTATTTTACCTTTCCGTAATTTTACTGGAGAAAAAAAGAGTTTTTGAGATCTTTTCGATGACTTAGTGATGTTTTCGGGGTGAAAGTCATTTTTCTTCCCCTTTTTTTAGCACTTCTTCCTTCCTGCCAAAACAACTACTCCCTCCGTTCCAACACTTCTATTTGGCACAGAGTTTAATGGTTGTTGTCCAGTTGATTTTGGAACAAAAGATTCTTATTTGTCCTTGCTTTTACGTGAGAGTGAGTTAGTAATGTATTGGAAAGTAACGATGATAAGAAAAAGTAAGGATAAATGTACTGAAAAGGGAAGTGAGTAGGAAATTTTGAAACGGATGTAAAAGAAAAGTAGGTAGGATATTTTGGAATGGAGGGAGTACGTTCAACTTATTGCGCTATCAAGGCAATCATCTTGATAACACGACCCCACTTTATAACTCATTTGACCCAAAATAAGAAAGAATTTTAATCACCCTCATTATTTTACACTAATTCGCCGCAAACTTTGGTGCCCCATTCCCACTGTTTCGAAGGCACCAAACAAAAGCCCAGTTCCAACTCTACCCTTTTCGAAAGGTTGAAGAACTTTTTTTGACTGTCAATCACTCCTTCAGGTACGTCATTTTTTTCCATCACATACTTCTTTTGTCTGTTAGTTGATGTACTTATTGATAATTGTGTAGAAGGTAGGTTAGTTGGAATTTAGTGTTACTTAATTGAAAATTTGCTCTTTTTTGGCTTAAAATTCCTTATTTTGCATGTTGTTTGTTGTGTTACGTTGATAAAATTAGTCGCGTAGTTTTTTGTCTTTTTGTCGTAGTTTTATATTAGGATTTGTTGGGCATCCTTACTGATTATGGTGATTGAAAAAGAAAAAAGAAAAATACTATGATTGTTATTCTGATTGCTAGGTAATTTGTTTTTAGGTGGATTCTATTGGTCATTATTTGTATTAATCGGGTTTTGGGTGTAGTTCAAAAAATGGTAGAAATTAGAGTTTTATAAGATTAAAATAATTGTGGTTTGTGGCCTTTAACTTGTTTATCTTGAAATTACCATAGTTAGTATTAAATTAAGAAAGAATTTATTCAAAATTAGTAGAAGACGTAAATTAAATTAGTAAATCTAGGTTACTAACTTGGATCTTTTAGGACAAGAATGGTGAGAAATCTCAAAATGGACTCGTACAAGGGAACACTCAAGTCTGAAAGGAAAATACCATGTTGTTTAGTAAGTGGATAGAGTCACATATAAACCATTCACAACTCTCACAATCTTCCGATGTGGGACATGGCCAGTTACATGTTTGGCCCAAACTTAGGCTGAGTGACTTTAGACAGTAAAGTACAACTAAATCTCTCAGTACTGGTTCAACAAGTTGGTGAAGAGGGATGAAAGGGTCACCTTACAATATACTGAGTGAGGGACAATGTTTTCACCAAGTGTGACATTGTCACTCTTAAACGATGCGTGAAGCTGAGCCCGAAGTAGAAGATGTTGGAGTGGCAGAGTGATGAGATAAAATGGATGAAGCGCTGGAGAGCGAGGCTCAAAGGCAAGCTGTTTGGGAGCTTTAGGCTGAAATTAGGGCACTGTTTGTAGTATGTAATTAGATTGTATCTAAGTTTGTACTTGGCTTGCGGTATCTAACCATGTACAACAACTTGTTATGAATGAATGAATGAAATGAGATTGAGTTTGTATATGATGTGAATTATTTGTACTTCATTGACCAATTGTTACACATTTATTTTCTTGGTTCTTCAATAAAGATTTACGAATAAGAATGCAACAATTTTTGTTCATTTCAATGGAATATGGGTAAATATTCCTAAACTGATCTATGTGGGTGGGAGTGTTAGAGGGTTTTGTGATTTGTCTATTGACATAGATTACAAATAGAAGAAGTTACATTTTCTAACCCCTAACTAGAGCTTGGATAATGGCCTAAAGATCTGTATAGAAGATACAATTTGATTAAGGGCATGTTGATGTTCTTGTGTCAACTTGGGAATGTCATACTTATTTTTGAGCATGAGATAAAGATTTATCATCTATATGACCTAAATGACGATGTTTACTATTTTTGACATTGATTGGTAGTAATCTCAACAACAAAAGCTTAGCACCAATTAGTAATCAATTCAGCTTCAATTAGCCTAATTATGAGTCATACACATCCACGGAATTTAGATGAACAAGCAATTGGCTTGAATGTTGGTAAGTGATATGAAGCAGAAAAGTTTGGGTTATAAGCTGATTTGGACTATGACGACAACTAAGTTGAGTATGATGATGATTATGATGAGACATTTGATTCAGGTCATATAATGAGTGATTAATGATGCCTCTGATAGGTTTGAAACATATTAAGATCAGAAGTTTAAGGATATTAAATTATTTTGACAGATAATTGGTGTCTCCCATAAGAGGTATCCAATAGGTGCTCTTATATTTGTAGTAGCAGATAATGAGAATATTTTTCTAGTTTATTAGTTTTCATAATAATAATAATAATAATAATAATAATAATAATAATAATAATAATAATAATAATAATAATAATAATAATAATATTTTTATCAAGTTAATACACATTATTGGGTGTGATTTCCTTAAATATACATGATTAAGAAACTTATTCACGAAATAGCTTCAGTTGAAAACTAGTTCCCAAGATATACACCATGTTTGGTCGGACCAAGACAAGGAAAACGATTTTTTTCATAGTAGAGGCTTTCTAAGTAAGTTGTGGCCTAGAGCGGCTTTGCAAAGCCTCTGTGGCCCAAGCGGCTTTCTCTTGAAAAAAAAATTGGGTCAAATTTCCTCTTTACAATTGTGCTTTAGAAAGGCTAAATTTAGTTTGCCTACATTTTTTTCCAAATATTATTTAGAAATGCGCTTTAGCCCACAACTTCTTTAGAAAGCCTCCGTGCATGTCCCACAACGAATTTGGAATAAATATGAAGAAAAATAAAAAAATTCTTCCCTTACCGTGGTTGGATCCTACATGGTTTATATCGTGAGAAATAGTTTTCGGCCGAAGGTATTGCGGAACCATAATCATGTATATTTTAGGAAATCATACTCTTAGGGCTCGTTCTTTTCAACTGAAAACTGGAACTAGTAACTGGGAGAAACTGGACAAAACTGGTGAAAACTGGAAAGTCTAACTGGTAACTGGGAGAAACTGGGGAAAACTGGGTCAAATTGGGAAAAACTGGGAGAAACTAAAATTTATTTAATTTTCACTATTATTAAAATAATAAAATAATAATAGTAATAATAACATTAATAATAATAACATTAATAATAATAACAATAATAATAATAATAATAATAATAATAATTATTATTATTATTATTATTATTATTATTATTATTATTATTATTATTATTATTATTATTATTATTATTATTATTATTATTATTATTATTATTGTTGTTGTTGTTGTTATCATTATTATCAAAATTGGGCAAAACTGAACAAAACTGGACAAAACTGGACAAAATTGGGTCAAACTGGGCAAAACTGGACAAAATTGTATTTTATAACTGGAAACTAGAGAAAAATGGGCAAAATTGGAGAAAACTGGAAACCAGTTGAAAAGAACATGCCCTTAGTGGAAACAAATATCATGAAATGATATAGTTAACCTTCAGGAAAAAACTTAAAATTTTAAATAAAAATTTCGTACATATAGGTAATACTTAATTAATATTTCTTTGGGTCATGGACCTAGTTTTGTTTGGAGGAATATTTTTGGTGCTCGTTGGGTTATCGAAAAGGTTGAGATAGATTGTAGGGAATGGAAAAAATATTAAAATTTGGGGTGGAGGGTGGGTGTCCAGACCCCTATCCTTTAAAGTTAATTCCCCGGTCGTGGTAGCTGTAAGTGAAAGTTGTGTAGCTGATTTAATTGATGCAGAATGCGGGTCCTGGCGTGAAAATACAGTGAGGGCATGGCTATTACCGTTTGAAGCCGAGGAAGTTTTGGGTATTCCCCTTTCCCAAACTTGCCTAGCGATCAGTTAGCCTGGAAATATGCAAAGGACAGACACTACTCAGTTCGTACTGGTTACTATTTCATTCGTTCTTATTGCCGGGAAGAAGTCCAAGGGTCATCTTCTTCGCCTAGCATTGAGCCTTAGTGCGCTGTGTGGGACTCGAATGTACCTTCAAAGGGTGAAAGGTTTTGTGTGGCATTTGTATGTGGGAGCTTTGCCTTCGCGAGGTAACATTAATTGTCGTATTCCTGATGCAGATTCCTCTTGCCCACATTGTCCATCACTTCTGGAGGATGCCTTACATGCTATTCTATGGTGTTCTTGTGCAGCGAGTATTTGTGAGGAAGCTAGGATCGTCGATGTGAGTGAAGACGATGGGTGTCATAGTATGGCAGACTGGATTGATGGGCTACGAGTACGTAAGCCGACCTTTCAGTGGGTCTTGATGCTGATGTGGGCAATATGGTGGGATAGAAATTCAGTTCTACATTGTGGTAATGAAGTTGCTATGACAGGTCTGTGTAGGGGAGCTCTTGACTATCTGGATTCTTATCAAGCGACAAGAGAGGTACAACGCAAGGGGACAATCAAACACCAGGAAACTTGGTCTCCTCCAGCAGTGGGTATGACGAAGGTAATTGTTGATGCAGACTTCTTACAGGGTGGTGGAATTGGGTTAGGTGTTGTTGTGCGTGATGCAGATGAAGAGTTGCTTCGTGTTGCCTGTAACCAAGTACCAGAGACATGGGAGACAGAGGTTGCAGAAGCTTATGCAATGAAATTTGGATTTCAATGGCTTTACAGAGTAGAGCTCGAAGTTTAGTTGTTGAAGGGGATTGTTTGAGTCTAATAAATTGTCTTTGTAGGAAAGATAAACCTTGTACTTTCATTGATTTTGTTTTGCAAGGCATTTATAGGTTAGCTAGTTGTTTTGATAGAGTTAATTTGAAGTCATGTAAATCGAGAGGGGAATAAGCTTGAGCATTATATGGCGCACTTGAATCCTATCTCTTTTTTTTCTAGAGTTTGGGTGGATGGAGCTGGAGTGCTGAGGGTGTCATTGATTTATGTAACTCTCATTTAAATTAATAATATCCATCTCTTCATAAAAAAGAAAATTAATATTTAAACTGAAAAATTCGACCCCTAAGGTTATGTTTGGCACGCAGCTTTTGGGAGGTTTTGAGGGAGCTTCAGCTTTTGGGGACACCAAAAGCTATTAAAAATTCTGTTTGGATGACCTAACTTTTGCAAGAGCTTCAACTTTTGAAGTGGGCTCAAAAGCTCAAAATTTGAACGCTAACTGGGGAAGCGTTCAAAATAAAAGCTCCATCCCCTTTGCAACGATTTTCTCTTTTACCCTCACCTTTCCTAAAAATTACCTTTATTGTCCAACCTATAACCCTTTCCTTTCCTTTTTTTCCCACGTTTATAACTGTTCTTCATTCTTTCAACTCACAGTAGCCCTCACCGTTCTTCATTTTTTTCTCACGCTCACACCCTCTGCGCGCCATAACTCCGACCAACGTTGTTGCTAAGTGCGTGCTCTCCTATCACTATCATCTTCGGTAAGTTTTACTTTCCCAATTTCGTTCGCTTGCTTTTGTGGAGATTTTATATGTGAATTCCGTTTGTTTTTTTTTGTTAATTTTTGGGTTGAGATGTATATGAAATTATATGGGAATTTCGTTTCTTGTATAGGAATTTCGTTTATTTGTATCCTCACCCAAAAAAAAATCGTTTTAAGAGACAAATTAATTGAATGCAGAGACTCGTTGAATGCATGATAGATAGGATTAAGAGTAAATTTTTGTTGTAAATGATCACAATAGTTGGTATCTTTGGAGTTTGGGCAAATACTGGAGCAAGGTTTAAAGGAAAGGTTTAAGGGCAAATACTAGAGCATAATAGGATTGCTGTATTTTGATGAGAATAGTCATTGTGATTTAGGAGCGTTTGACACATTGTATGCAGAGATCACTCTTTTATGTATAACTTGTAGTATGTGTAAGTTGCCCTTCTTTTGCTTTTATAGTGATGTTCTGCCCATTTTGTTTGTGTTTTTGTGAGACTAGTCTTGTATGGGGGTTCAATAGGAGTATTGGATAACGGATATATAAGTGCGTAGTATAGTATACAATGATTCAATTTGGCCTCATTCTATTTTTACATCTTATATATGCAAATGAAGACAATTTACCTGAAGGAAATTGTTGAGATGAGTGGCAGGGCAAAGATAATGTTACAGTGATACACTATTATAAATCACTTAATTGTATTGGGCACACATATACTTGTATAATCATGAAACTTACTCCATAGACAATAATGTAAATTATGTTGGTTAACGTTCTGAATAATAAGCATGCAATGAAGGAGGCCAAATTGAATCATTGTATATATACTAGTAATATATAGTAGGAGTAGTAGTCAATAATTTTTGTCTGCAATGGGAATATGTTTTTGAACTCCCCTAGCTAGCAAATGTGACCTACAGCGTAACTACAAGGCTACCCCTTTTTATTTTATCCCACTTTCTAATCATCATCCACCAGCTTGAGATGGGGTACACAATGAGAATATTTTTAGCTATGATTCAAACTAAACCTTCTTTCTGTGAGCTAGATTGATATACTTATATGTATTTAATTAGCTTTTTTTCCATCTTATTGGCTCATCACTTAATTGACCACAATGGAGGGAAAAATATAGATACATCCAGAGGCTTTTCATTTTGAGATTAATGGTCATCAGTGTTAACGAGCAAACAGTCCCAGGGGTGGGGTTTGTATGTGGAGTATTTACATTCCTTTGATGAGTTGGTTCTCGTCTAGTTTTTGGTTGATTATATGTAATCTTATTTTCACTTGTTTGTAATTGATTTTGCTAGATGGATTCAACTAATGATAAAAAAGACAAGTTTAGTTGGACAAATGAATTAGTTATGATTTATTTTGTTGGATATATTAAACAATTACGTTATGAGGCATGGGCGTGGTCAAGCATTTAAATGGACTGATCTTCTTGGAGAATTTGAGAAGAAAACTCAACAAAGACTTAAATATAAAGGTACTTTAAAGAACAAGTTTGATGGCATGAACAGAGATTACTCTTTATGGAGTTCTTTGAAGAAAGGGGAAACCGGTCTAGGGTGGAATAAAAGTACCGCTCAACTCAATTGTTCGAATGAATGTTGGGACAAAAAAAATTATGGTAATCATTGCTTAACACACTTAATTTTTATCATGAAATATACATAATACCACTTTATAAATTTTAATGATTCCTTATTATTTTGTGTAGGAAAACTCAAAAGTTGCAAAATTCAGATTACACCCACCTTCTCATGAGTTGCAAGAAGCATGGGATCAATTATTTGGAGATGCTATTGCCACTGGGGTAAATTGTGTGGCACCCTCTATAGATCCAAGTAGTTTGAATGATGTGCAGCAACATGTTCATCTTGGGTATGAAGATGTTGGGAATGCTGATGGTGATACAAATGTTTCTTCACAATACCCTCAAGCTTCTTCTCGTCTTGAAAACATGGAAGTTGGAGATTTTTTCAATGAATTTTTAGCTGAGGTGAGCCAGGGAAATTTACAAACACCAACCAAAGTGGAGGGTCTAAACAATCACAAAAGACTAGCAAATTTGGTGCCAAACCTGCTTAATTAAAGCGTAAAAGGAGACAAGGGAGCTATAATATTTCAGGAGTTTATGACTGACATGAGGGGTAATAATGATGAGGCTTTGGAACTTTTAAGGTATGAAACTGGTTCAAGTGTCAATCATGTTGGTAGTAATTCTAGTGTGGATGGAGCTCTTATGATTCTAGACCGTATGGTAAAGGCAAAACTATTGGCTTATCTTGGGGAGTTGTGGTGTTTTACAGTCGGTTTCATTAAGGATTTAGGGAACAGAGAATCGTTTGTAAGCCTACCCGATGATGCTGGTAGGCTGGCTTGGCTGGAGTATATGCATGCCAAGAGTTGAACTTGAACGATGCATTGAATTTCTTTCGTATTTGTTGGTTTAAGTTTCATGTTGTACTCTGAGTTTGATGTTGTACTCTGACTTTGATGTTGAATTTGATATTTCTAATTTAATGCTTTTCGGACTTGTATTATTTAAATGCATTCTATATTTATGTGCTTTTCAAATAAGCTTGTGTTTATCTTTGCTTATTTTTATGCATAGGTGGATTGCTATGGATATTGAAAGAATAAAGAGGAGAAAGAAAATGCACTTGTTATTTACGATCATGAGATCGTGCTCGACAAGTATATTGGCTGCATACTATTGTAAATATCTGTATAAGGAATCGTGCATGACTTCACTTCAAACAGGAAATGCTTGGATGAAAGAAGTTTTAGCGGGGCATCCTATTTGATGTGTCAATGCATTTAGAATGGATTCAAATGTATTTATGAAACTATGTGAAGAATTACAATCAAAATATGGGCTAAAGTCGAGCGATAAAATGTCAGCAGTTGAGAAGCTTGGTATATTTGTATATACTCTTGCCTTGGGGTTATCTAATAGGGATGTTGGGGAGCATTTTCAACGCTCGGGTGAGACAATTAGCAGAGCTTTTCATGAAGTTTTGGAGGCGATAAGTGCTAGAGGTAAAGGTTACAAGGGTCTTGCACGTGATGTCATAAGGCCAAATGATTCAACTTTTCAATCTATACCGCTTTATATCGAGAATGATAAAAGATACATGCCCTATTTTCAGGTACTAAATTTATTTTTTATGTTATAAAAACATTCAAATATTGCATTATCATTATTATTGATTTTGTTTATTGTATTTAGCATTGCATTGGATGTATTGATGGTACACATATAAAGACATGTCTTCCAGAAGTGGAGCAAATACCATATATAGGGAGAAAAGACGAGCCCACTTTCAATGTTATGGCAGCGTGTGATTTTGATATGTGTTTGACCTTTATATCGCTTGGATGGGAAGGATCCGCGTATGACACACGTATTTTTCTTCATGCTATCAACACGTCGTCATTGAATTTCCCAAAACCACCAGAAGGTATATTTACATATGTATTCTAAATTATTATTATTATTATTAAAGTTTTCAATTTACTTATATATATTATCCACTTTAATAGGTAGATATTATGTGGTTGACAAATGATATCCTGATAGAAAAGGATATTTGGTTCCGTATTCAAAAACACGATACCATCAGTCCCAATTTGAACATGAGCCACCAAATAATATGCAAGAAACTTTCAACCGCTCGCATTCATCTCTTCGAAGTTGTAGTAAGAGGTCGTTTGGAATTTTGAAGAAAAGATGGAGAATACTCACTAGAATGCCCCAATTTGGAGTCAAGATACAAATTGATATTATTATGGCTGCATTTGCTTTGCATAACTACATTCGGAAAAATTCTAAAGAGGATATGATGTTCACGGCGCTTGAGTTGCACCCAAACTATATACCATATGATGAACTTCATGATTACCATGGTAGTGAGACATATAGTCGAGAAACATCCAGTGAGATGAGGCAAATTCGCAATTCTACTTTTATATGGAATGATCGGTCTAGATGAAAAAATTATCATTGGATATGAACATATTTTTTTATCCATACTTTTTTGCTTTTGGAAAATTATTAGTTTGTACTCCATTCATCAAGACATTAGTGTAATGCTATTAGAAATCTTGATCATATTTATCATTGCTTCTTTTGACTTACAAAGTTACATATGATATTTTGTTAATTTATATATATATAGGAGAGGGTTCAAATGAGAACCCTTCTTAAAATGAGAACCCAATAGAAAATGAGAACTTTTAAGGCCGCTGTTATTGCCAGGCCTAAAAATACTAATGCCAGGTCATTAATTTTTTGAGTTGACAATGTAGCCCTTCATATTAATAAGGCAAAATACATATTCTCTCCCATACAATCTTTAATTGCCTTTTTTACAAACAAAAATTATGGAAAATGTATTAGGATTAAGGATCCAATAATTCCACTAATTTAGCATTAAATTTGGAAGGGAGATTGAATTGAGAATAATATCACATCATATATTATATTGCTCTCATCCTATCATAAGTCATAACCCATGGCTCTTTGATTTCCATGATTCTGATCTCTTTTGCTAAATATCTTCGTCCTCATGTATTATTCTAGTTCTATATGCTTACGATAGCCATGTACAACGTAACTTCTCCAATCAAATTTTTAGAAAAAGAAGCTAACCTAGCAAGATCCTTTTTATCCAAAAATAATAACTTAATTTTAAAAATTGCTAGCAAAATTATAAAAAGATTTCATTAAACCGTTTGAGAACTAAAATAGTAGTTACTACGAAATTCTAAAAAAAATATCGTAGCACTTAATTATAGACATCTTTAAAACTCTTGACAGAGCTTCATCATTACTGATTAGGACGTAGCACACTATTTACATTTTTTTTTGTTGAGAGGGAAGTACACTCTTTACGTAAGGATTATATAACTTGTAAATTCTAATTGCATCCTCCATAATATTATAATAGAAAAGAAAAAAATTAAGCAAATAAATGTTTGCATCTCATTAATTAATTCATAATTATCGTCGGTGAATAACATGCCCAACAACTCAAGCAATTGAAGTTATTGCATATTTCAACTATTTTATTTTTGGATCTTAGATATTTTGTATCAATGAAAATATTCTTTATAATTTTGGAAACATTTTATTTGACTATCATTATGATTAAAATAGATAGATACTTAATAGGTCAATAAGCTACGAAAGCGTAAATAAAGCCATACTACAAAAAGAGAATGATTTAGGTTGCCTAATTAATATAAAGGGTCAAATTGTCTACTCAAAGATTTTTAGATCTGGCATTAGTATTTTTTGACCTGGCAATAACAGCGGCCTTAATAAAACATTGATAATCAAGTTGTAATTTGTTTTGGTGAATACGTCAGGTGGATTATCTCAGCAGTGAAGAAAGTATTTCCTTTTATATGAAGAGGTGTAGCCTGTGCAGTGAATTATTGTTATCAGCTGATTGCATCCTGCTGCCTGCGATTGGGTTCTTTAGAGCCAATTGTCATTAATAAGTTCTTGATGTATAAATAAAAAGAAAATAATGGAAGTAGTTTCTCGGGGGAGAAGGGGTATTTGACATGATTTCATATCCTCTGCTATTAACAGGAGAGGCCGTACTTTCCTTTTTCCTATCTTTCTCCTCAATTACCCAATTCCCCCTATAATTTAAGGGCTAAAAGAAAGATCAATTCTAAGGTGAGATATGGTGAACTGTATCCATGAGGTAGACCTAGTAAAGGTAATATGGAGTCCATTGCAACCTACTTTTTGGAAATATTTCGTATAAATTGTTTAATTTTCCTTTTTTTTTTTATAAATCCTTTGATTTCCCCCCTTATTATATCCATATTTAAATTTTTGCACCATTTGTAACAAATTTGCAACCATATTCAAATTTTTCTGGGTCGGCCACTAATTATACCTCTGCCGTTCTTGCCTTTAAGAACCGTAGAGGATCCTCACCTATTTGACATTGCTTGCTCAGAAAAGTGGAGATCGGAGAGTACTAAAATAATATAGTATGTCTTTCATTAAAACAATCAATTTTGCAAAGAACTTATTTAAGAGGTGGCAAAAAAAATTGATACATATAAGTAAAAAGGTGATACTAATAGGATAAAAGAAAGTGATATATCATATATATGGTCGGCGAAATGATACTTTGATCACCTTATATGGGTGTGTAAAACTTACACAGTCAGTTCAGTTCGGATGTGATCTCGTGTCAGTTTAGTGGTTTTCAATTCAGTTTAATGGTACACAATTTAGAAACATACATTTTGTCTCACATATTAAATGGTGTCCAATTCACTTTAGTGGTATCGAGTTTGGTTGAGTGGTGTTCGATCATTTCATGTTCATTGATATTAAAGTTAGTTCAATTCAGATAAGTTCAGTCCTAAAAAACACACCCTAAAAAAAACAATTGTAAATATTCGCATATCAAATAAACTACTACCCATACAAGTCTAGCTACAACATCATGAGTTATAAAAAATATTAGCTCAAAAAAGCAGTAGAAAAGTTGATTTCGTTTGAAAAGTTAACTTCACAACATTTCAATTATCATTGACGTGGCTGCATACATTTGGCACTTGTCAAGAAGTGGGAACAGGTAAAAGAGAAGCATAACACAAGATAAATTGACATTTAGACCGCTGTTATTGCCAGGCCTGAAAATACTAATGCCAGGTCATTATAATTTTGAGTTGATAATGTAGTCTTTCATATTAATAAGGCAAAACACATAGTATCTCTTCACCATCTTTAATTGCCTTTTTTACAAACAAATTAATGGAAAATGTATTAAAATTAGGAATTCAACAACTCCATAAATTTAGCAACTTGGGAGGGAGATTAAGAATAATATCACGTTACAGATTATATTACTCTCACCTTACAGTTTAGTTTATGTAATAACAAAGACCAAAACTTAAGTTCATACACATATGATCAATTGATCAAACAAGATATCCCATAAAATAGTAGGCAAACCATAACATTTGCATTTATGAAAGCTTCTAAAAGTTCAAAGATCATCACTTAGTTCAAATATCATCTTTATGTAAACTTTTTATTCTCGTTAATGTTATCTAAAATATTTCTAAGTTAGTTTTCTTTTCTTTTTCCAAGAGGAAAATAGGTGACTACATGTAACTTAAGTAAAGAATTTGATCATTTATTGTACCATTTAGCATGTTCAAGACTTGACTACTCACCAACATTGTTTTAAGCAATTGCTCAAAAAGTCTAGAGTACAGGGATGACATGCGAACCAATAAGAAAAAATAATAATAATTTGGTTATCATGAATGCCAATTTGCTAAATTATTGGAGTTGAATAATCTCTAATTATAATATCTTTCCATAAACTTGTTTGTAAATAAGACAATTAAAAATATATAGAGGAGAGAGAACATGTAAATTACTTTATTAATGTGAAGGACTATATTGTCAACTCACATAACTAATGACCTGGTATTAGTGTTTTATGACCTGGCAATCACAGCGGCCACTTTTAATCTCTACTTTTGGTTCTAAAACTAAGGGCCTAGATTTATGCAGTAACTTAATCCTTTTAACTTTTAAGTGGTTGTTTTGACTTAAGAAGAAGGGAAACAATTACAGTAAACTATGCCACGTCCCTCAGTCTCTCTCTTCATATCTACATTCATGGAGTCAAGAACTACATAACCTCCATCATCGTCGCCCCATGAAACACCAGTTTGTCCCTTTATCTCTCATCATGTTTTAACCAATTATCATCCTCATAGTAGTAATTTTTATATTCATCCATTTCAAAGGGCATGGTTTAACTAATATAAATTATTCAATCAAAAAATAGATCATCATTGATATGAAATGCAGCATGTGCCAGGACGTCCATTGTGAGCATAAATATGGGCAAAATTAGGTTTCGGTATGGAAATTATGGGATGTAGTTTCGATTGAAGACCGAGATCGCCGTTTTCGATTGAGGACTCGCCGAAACGAAAGGAGAAGAGCGCGTAACAGGAGTGTTAAAATATTGTATATGATCTTATTGTATATGATCTTTTCCTAGTATCTCTAGGATACCTCATATAATATCTTCATGATATTATACTGAGTAGATTGCTCATATAATTTATTCCCTTCTATATTTATAGATATACATAGGTGTATATATACCTTGTACCTCATAAGAATTCATATATACAAAAATACTCAATTTTCCTCCAATTCTAACATGGTATCAGAGCATACTTAAAAAAAAAATAAATAAATAAAAAAAAAGAAAGTGGTATTCAGTTTTGTCATTTTCTGATGCTTTTGTTGTGCCTAAACTTGCACTAAATCTTATCTCTGTAGGACAGTTGTGTGAGCTCGATTTAGATGTTCATTTTTCAAAGCATGGTTGTCGTGTGCTAGACCCACAAAGTGGAGAAGTGATAGGAACTGGGCGTAAAGTTGGTCGTTTATATGAGGTCGAATCTCTCAAAGTTCCTCGTACATCTAATGTTGTTGCTGCTGCGGTTTCTCAAGAAGTCTGGCATTCTAGATTGGGTCATATATCTTCCTCTAGATTAAAATCCTTAGTTTCCAGTGGTGTTTTAGGAGAAGTTAAAATGAATAATTTTGATTTTATCCCTTGTCAACTTGCAAAGCACCATGCTTTACCATTTAATAATAGTGAATCGGTTTCCACTGCACCTTTTGATTGTTCATTCTGACATTTGGGGTCCTTCACCAAATTTAACAAAAGGTGGTGCACAATACTTTGTGATATTTGTGGATGACTTTTCAAGGTTCACTTGGATTTTTCTCTTGAAAAGACGTTCTGAATTGCAACAAGTTTACTATAACTTTGCTAAAATGATTCAGACCCAATTCTCTTGTAAAATCAAGACTTTTCGATCAGATAATGCCCAAGAATACAGGGAGACAAATTTTCTGAAATATCTTGCAGCAAATGGCACTATTCTTCAGCATTCTTGTCCAGGTACTTCTCAGCAGAATGGTCGTGCCGAGAGAAAGCATCGCCATATTTTGGATACTGTTAGAGCATTACTGATTTCTGCATCTTGTCCAGAATATTTTTGGGGCGAAGCCGCTCTCACTGCTGTATACAATATTAATCGTATTCCTTCTCCTGTTATTGGTAACAAATCTCCATATGAACGTCTGCATGGTACGCAACCTGATTATACTCCTATTCGTGTATTTGGTTCTGTATGTTTTGTTCTTCTCCAGCCTCATGAGCGTACCAAATTGGAGCCACGAGCACGATTATGTTGTTTTCTTGGATATGGAATTGAGCACAAAGGCTACAGATGTTGGGATCCTATTTCAAGACATCTACGAATCTCACGTCATGTTGTGTTTTGGGAACACAAAATGTTCTCTTCAGTCTCCAAATTTCAGATTTCCGAACATGTCGTGCCTTACTTTACTGACCCATCTATTGACTTATTTCCAGAAGATCTTGCAGGAAATCTCGAGGTTCCCTCAAGTGTTCCTCTATTGTCGGTGGATCCATCTATTGAAATTTCTGCTGACACTGAAATTGGTGCATGTCCTTCTTCCTCCTTTGATGTGCCAGAGCCGATTCAGCCACGACGTTCCTCTAGAGAGAGCCATCCCCATGTCCACCTTAAAGACTATCATTGTTATTCCACTATTGCTTCTTTATGAACCTACCACATATCGGGAAGCAAGTCCTGATCCTTTATGGCAACAAGCGATGAAAGAGGAGTTACAAGCTTTAGAAAAAGCCCATACATGGGAGATGGTTGACTTACCAGAGGACAAATCTGTCATTGGCAGCAAATGGGTTTACAAAATCAAGACACGTTCTGATGGAACCATTGAGAGGTATAAAGCTTGTGTAGTTGTACGAGGTGATAATCAGGAATATGGAATTGACTATGAAGAGACATTCGCTCCTGTTGCCCGTCTTACATCTGTTCGGAGCCTACTTGCTGTTGCTGCTAGTAAGAAATGGGAATTATTTCAGATGGATGTAAAGAACGCCTTTCTCAATGGCGATCTCAACGAAGAAGTTTATATGAGGCCTCCACCAGGTTATGATCATCCTCCACACAAGGTATGTCGTCTTAGACGAGCACTATACGGCTTGAAACAAGCTCCACGAGCTTGGTTTGCAAAATTCAGCTCTACTGTACATCGTCTTGGTTTCTTTTCTAGTACCTATGATCATGCCTTATTTATTCGTAGAACCAAGAACGGATGTGTTCTTTTGCTGTTATATGTTGATGATATGATTATTACTGGAGATGATCCACAGGGCATTATAGAGTTGAAGTCTTATCTTAGTCAGAATTTTGAGATGAAAGATCTCGGTCATCTTAATTATTTTCTTGGTCTTGAGGTCTCATCAAATACAACAGGCTATTCTCTTACTCAGGCCAAATATGCTGTTGATCTTTTGTCTAGAGCAGGGTTAACCGATAACAAGATTGCTTCCGCTCCAATTGAAGCTAATGCCAAATTTACACCTACAGATGGGGTGCTCTTGAAAGATCCTACTCTTTATCGACAACTTGTGGGCAGTCTTATCTACCTCACGGTGACACGTCCTGACATAGCCTATGCAGTTCATATTGTAAGTCAATTTATGTCTTCACCACGGACAACTCATTATGCTGCAGTACTACAAATTCTTCGTTATGTTAAGGGCAGTTTGTTTAAAGGGCTTTATTTTCCTTTTGATTCCCCTCTTGAATTACAAGCTTATTCCGACTCTGATTGGGCTGGTGATCCTACTGATCGTCGCTCCACTACTGGTTATTGCTTCTTTCTTGGGAAATCTCTTATTTCATGGCGTAGTAAGAAGCAAACAGTTGTTGCACGTTCGAGTACTGAAGCCGAGTATCGTGCTCTTGCAGACACCACTTCTGAACTTGTTTGGCTCCGTTGGTTGTTGGAAGATATAGGAGTGACACAAAACTCTCCTACTTCTCTTTATTGTGACAATCGCAGTGCTATTCAAATAGCACATAATGATGTATTTCATGAGAGGACTAAACACATTGAAGTGGATTGTCATTTCATTCGGCAACATCTTGTTCAGAATGAGCTTCGCCTCGTTTCTGTTTCTTCCTCAGATCAGA
Source organism: Tetragonia tetragonoides (assembly GCA_038025085.1). Lineage (NCBI taxonomy): Eukaryota > Viridiplantae > Streptophyta > Magnoliopsida > Caryophyllales > Aizoaceae > Tetragonia > Tetragonia tetragonoides. The sequence continues at coordinate 31,955,708 of CM076151.1, read as the reverse complement.
CAGCTGACATATTCACCAAGGCACTTCTGCCACGACGTTTTGCTGATCTCGTTTCCAAGCTCAAGATGGGTTGTCTACCACGTTGAGCTTGAGGGGGGGTGTTAAAATATTGTATATGATCTTATTGTATATGATCTTTTCCTAGTATCTCTAGGATACCTCATATAATATCTTCATGATATTATACTGAGTAGATTGCTCATATAATTTATTCCCTTCTATATTTATAGATATACATAGGTGTATATATACCTTGTACCTCATAAGAATTCATATATACAAAAATACTCAATTTTCCTCCAATTCTAACAAGGAGGTTGTCGGTTCAAGCCGTCGTTGAGGAACCTTGTCGTCATCGACCTTGAATGGTCGCTGGCACACTTGAAGGCTTAAAGCTAGGAAGATGAGAGAGAGAGGTTCTCGGTTCAATGTCGTGGGTTCCCAGACAAATTCACTCTCCTTTTTTTATTTTATTTTAAGGCGCCCTGTCAATCACATCCGTTCATCTCAAATTGGATGGTGCAGATTAAAAGTTCTCACTTTTTAATTGGTTCTCATTTTAAGAGGGATTCTCATTTGAATCCTCCCCTATATATATATATAAATGTCACATTTATTTGAAACAATTACAGCTCACAGCTAATAAAAGTTACAGTTTACAGCTCACAGCTATAGCTAGAGCTCGCAGCTATAGCTACCGCTAGTTTTGCCAAACATAGTCTAAGAAGGAGTGTTCCATTAATTTAGGGTGCTCTTTAGTGGGATTTTTTTCTTTTTTTTCACCTGAAAAAAAAGGACAAAAAGTCGTAGTTTTTTAAAAAATTAGCTTAGGGTGCTAAGCTCAAAATCTAATTACTCCCACTGTCCCACACATGAAGCAAAGAATTGCGAAGTACTCGTAGTCTAGTAGACGTACAAATGAAAAACCTTCCCTTCAAACTACAAAAACTCTCTTAAGACCTAACAACACCACCACCAACTCCTCTTAAAATCATAGCATAGCAAAGGTCACTAACTCAACTCAACAATGGCGTCTCAAGAACATCAAAACCTTGACAATTTAATCTCCATATTCATGGAAATCACATCAGCATCACAATCAGAAGCCCAATTCTTCCTTGAAAGTCACAACTTCGACGTCGATGCTGCCGTCTCCACCTTCCTCGAATCCACCACCGCCGCTGTCGCCCCTTCCGCCGCGGCAGATTTTATCTCTCCTCCATCGGATTCCGCCACTCTCTCCCCTTCTCATTCTCGCTCTCGGTCTCATTCTCCTCCACCAATACTACCACCAACAAACGCTGATTCGCAAACTCGATCGCAGTATAATCTTCGTAATCGAAACCCTAGTAATGAGGGGAATAATAATAATAATAATTCTGGTCGTGGAAGAATTCGGACGTTTTCTGATTTGAATCGGGTGGAATCTGGTGAGGGTTCTGGGAGTGATTCGGATTCTGATCGTCCTACTCAGTATTTTGCTGGTGGTCAAAAAAGGTACAATTTAAGAAATTTACTAATTTTTTTTAGGGTTTTCCTTGTTTTTTTTTTTTTTTTTTTTTTTTTTGGGTTTGTTGGTGAAAATCTTGCTTGAATGCGAAACTGAGTATTGTGATTGAGATGCAATCTTGTTGTTGTTCATGTGGGAATTTCCAATGTCTTTGGTAATTAAATCAAATAGTTTCAGTTTTCGAAACCGTGTAATCTGCTTGAGAATTTCTAGGGTTCTTGGGACACTTTACTTCCTAATGTAAAAGTCACAAAAGGCAATTCAAAGATATTCAGGTTGTAAATTTTATTTATTGTTTTGGAAATTTGGCTTCAATTAGTGTGTGAGGACTGAGGGGCATCACTTAGTGAGGGGAGTATTTTATAGAATTCTTGTGAGAATTAACTTTCCAATGTAAAAGACAGAAAAGGTGGTAAATCAAAAGAATTCAGTTTTGTAGTTTTTTTTCTGTTTCTTTTCTATTGTTTATGTTGTAAATTTGTTTTTATTCGAAACGGAGTAGCGTGCTTGACTTAGGGTGCTAGAGGAAACATTTCTAGGGTTCTTGCGAGACTTAACTATCCAATGTGAAAGTTAGAAAAAGTAAAATCAAGGAAATTCAGTTATAGTTTTTGTTTTCTTGTTTGTTGAGGTTGGATTTGTTTCGGAATCGAGTTTTGTCTTGAGATGGGCTTGAGATGCATCACTTAGGTGCTTGAGGAAATATTTTAGGCTTCTTGTTGTGAGACGTGACTTTCCAACGTCAAAGTCTGGAAAGTCAAGGTAACTCAAAAAAATTTAGTTTTCTAGTTTTCTTCTTTTTTATTTTAATGAGGCTGGAAATTTTGCTTCAACTTGGAACCAACTAGTGTGCTTTAGATGGAGTTGAATTGAATGATTTAATTAGAGTGCTTGAGAAAAATATTTCTAGGGTTCTTGTGAGAACTTTAGTTAACTTTGCAATGTAAAATTAACTTTGTGTATGATGCTCGAGAACTATTCTTGATCACCCTGCTACTCCTGGTGGTTAGAAAAGGTTATATGTGAAAGGGATTTCAGTTTTGCGTTTTTTGTTTTATTTTTATTTTTTGATCTTGAGAGTGTTTCAACTGTTTACGTTTGAACTTTTGATTCTACGAATGAGGGAAAAAGGGTATAGGTCTTGTCTTGAGAGGCATTACTCAGGTTGTTTGAGAAATTAAGAGTAGGAGGTGCGACATTTTAATGTAAAATGACCTTACACGTCCTTTGAGCCAAACAAGCGATATGTAACATAGTTAGTTTTTATTCGATGACGTGGTTTTGTGCAGTTAGCTTGGGCTTTTCTGTTTGACTTTGTGTGAGACAGGGAGGGATATTCTTCTTTTAGGCTTTGAGTCAGTTAGCGACGTGATTGCAATTGTTGATTACTGATGATCTTAGCTGGCATAGATGGTGTCATTACCTAATAAGAGCTCGACATTGAAAGGCTGTATGGTGTAGCTTACACATTAGCTGGCTAATGTCGTTGACTTATATAATCAAGGGAAGATACTTGCCTTGGGAGAAACAAAATTGGCTAATGAGTTTACGGCCATTTTGTGAGCAGTGTCTCTGCTTATTAGGATGAAGACTGTACATCTTGAGACGTCATTCTTTGCTGGCTTTCAAGGTAGCCACATCAAATTTACCAGATCTTTATTGGTTTCCCGGGTAGAAATAATGGAATCTTCTTTTTATTCTTTCAAACATCAAAATGGATATATCCTGTGTTAGTTAGCTTTTTCCATACTGATAATTGTGCTAACAATGTAAATTTAGGGTTGGGGGAGCAAGGGGAGGATAGCTTTTACTGTACTTTCTTGTGTCTATATTTCTGTTCTGGCTGGTTTCCTGGCTATTCAATGCAAATTTAAATTAAGGATTCATGGATCTGTGCTTATTTTATTTACTGTATCTATTCTTTGGCATCTTCCGGTTCTATCTTTCTGCCTTTACTAAAATAATGAACCCACAAACATGATGCGATTCAAATAGCAGAACCTAAGGAATCTCTTTCTGATTCGGCTTGCTTGTGATTTCGGCAAAGTCTGATGGTCCTGGAGAGTAGGCACTTATTTCCTCATTGGTGGAAATTATGCTGTTGATTATAGGGAGTAAATTTTATTTTCTGAAATGTAGATAATGGTCATGAATTTTTCTACGACCAGGTTTAAGATTAAATTGAACCACTGCAATATCATGTATATGAAGATTAAAATGGTTGTAAGACTGGTCCTATGCAAGTTAGAGAAGAGTTGGCAAGTTAGTAAGTTATGGTGGCTAACATTTTATCGCATGCAGTGGAATGCTTGTTGAAGATCCTTCCAAAGGTAACAATATTGATGCATTTTTTGAGCAAGCCAGACAGATGGGTGCTATGCCTGGACCAGCTGATGTTCATGAGCCATCTTCGAGCTCCAGAAGCTTCACTGGAACTGCTAGATTACTATCAGGAGCAACAGTGCCATCTGCTGTAAACGAGCGGCCTCTTGAAGCTGTTACTCATACTATAACCTTTTGGCGTAATGGATAGACTGTGGATGATGGCCCTTTGAGGAGGTTCCATGACCAAGAAAATGCTGCGTTTTTGGAGGTGAAGCTTCCAGAGCCTTCTTCCTTGGTTAATCTGTTTGTGTTAATGAATACTTGAATCTCTATAAATTTTCTGCTCAATTGTTTACAGTCACAATGCTCGTCTGTGTGTTTCTGTGCGTCTGTGTTGGGAGGGTTGTTGAATTTGGGCTTCGTACTTTCTGTTAATGAGGACTCTTTCTTCTGCTCCTTTCCTTCTTCTGAGCTCTTAGTTTGAATCATAAAGAAGCAACTAGTATCAACCACCTTTTTTTTTAATGACTATAAAAAAAATAGTAGCAACCAAGTTATAGTGGAAGGCTCTTTTTGCAAATGCACAACTTCCTAAGTGTAATGTGGCAACTCAGGGACCTGATGGTATGGTGCTTTTAAGTGTCTTATGAGAGAAGGCTTGTATAAGTTTTCTCTACAGTCTGCGCAATAATTTTGTCATTTGTCCCCCCCACTGTCCCAAAGCCTCCTCTGGATTAGTTCTTTTCCACTGAGCTAAACTCTTATTAGTTGCCCACCCTTTTATCATCCTATGTTTTTAGTACTCTGACAAGTTTATATGTTTAGAGATTGTGATTAGATTATCAGATGCATGTTTAGTTTTAGTACGCTATTTTGATTTTGATTTGGTTGATACTCCGTATTCTATTGTGTGCTAACTATCGCCCAAAACCTTGTGCAGAGCATTACAAAATCTGAATGTCCTAAAGAGCTAGAGCCAGCAGACAGGAACACTACCGTTAACGTTAATCTTGTAAGGAGGGAAGAAGACTACCCCGTATGTTTTTCCTCATCCATCTCCCTCAACATCATTTACCTAATTGCTTTTGACATTTGGAAGTTTTAACTCTTGTTTTTCACAGGAACCAGAAAAGAGACAAATTTCATTCCAGGGTGTCGGAAGGACACTGGGTACCAGTAGTTCTGGCCGTTCTAGGCCCTCGGCCGATACACCTGCTGTACTTGCTGCTCCATCCCCGGTGATGGGCTTAGTTGTGGATGCAAATTTACCATCAACCTCAATCCAGCTTAGATTGGCCGATGGGACTCGCATGGTCTCGAGGTTCAACTACCATCACACAGTAAGAGATATCCATGGTTTTATTGACGCATCAAGGCCAGGTAGAGCAGGCACTTATACACTTCAGACGATGGGGTTCCCTCCCAAGAAACTAACTGAGCTTGATCAGTCGATAGAGCAGGCTGGTCTTGCTAACTCAGTTGTCATCCAGAAATTTTAGGGGGCTTCCTCGTGGAGAAACTGGATTGCTTTGCTATTGATCATTCATGTGCTGCCATTTAGGCAATAAGGGCCGGCCTCTAGGTTTTGGGTATCATATGATTGCAAGAATGTTATGGTACAATTTTTTTCATGAAATACATGTTTTGGTGCAAATTTTCATGAAATACCTTGGGTTCACATTTTGAATATCTTTAATCACATTGGAGTTTGCGGGTGGAAAGTGGATTTGCACATTTTTTGTCGTTATTGGTCGTTAATTTGTACTATTACATTATTATTTTGTAGACATGGGAATGCTTCCAAAGTTGTAGTTTGCTGCAAACGGCAGACTTCTATTTAATTTCGCAAACTCTTGGAGTCTTACGGGAAGACAACAAAAATTGTCTTCCAAAGCAAAATTGGCATGACACATCAGCTTTAGTACAATTTAGATGTGCTGATTTGAAAAACTAAGTGATGAGTTAAGTGGGCATTTCACATATGTTCTAAAGCAACCAAACTCTTAAACCATTCTCTCTGTCATCGTAAAGCCCCCTTTTTGGCCTAGCCGTCACTTTCATAAGCAAAAAATTTCTAAAAGCCCTTTCTTCTTGGCTTAAACATCTTCTACCTTCAGGAATCTATGTTCTAGGCTTACCCGCCATATTTGTTTCAAGAATTAGTGAGATATGAGTTGATTTAAATTCCAAGAAATGGTTTCTCATCCCTCATTTCTATTATTTGGCTACTATTCAGTCTTAGACTTTGAATCTTTGCAACTTTGGAGATCAAGCGGCTTGGATTTTTTTCAGATCTGGATGAGTGGGTGACCCTTTAGCCTCTTCTCTAAAGTCTGGTTTTGAAAATCTGCGTTTTTGGGGGGTTTAGTTGCTAACCCTAGATCGATGGTGGATAACTTCATTAGCAGTTAGTGGTTAATGACATGACCAGTGGTGGATTTCAAGACCAGGTCGTGATTAATGGCATTAACAGATGGTGACTAATGTAATTAGCGGGTCGTGATTAATGCCATTAGCAGGTCGGCAACAATGCCACTAGCAGCTACTGAATGAAGCCATTAGCAGGTCGTGAATGAAGGCATTAGCAGATCGTGAATGAAGTCATTAGCAGGTCCTGAATAAAGTCATTAGGATGTCATGTTTAAACCCATTAAATCTTTTTTTGAAATGGGGGTGTATTGATTTGGTTAATGAGACAGAAAACATGAGAGTAAAAAAAAGCATTTGTATAGGGGCAATAGAAAGTTGGTCAGTTCTTGGGAGGTACCCACCACTGGAGGGAGATGAGTAAATGTTCAAATTTTAGTTTGTACAAAACAAATTGTATGTAAATTGTACTATAACGCCTATCTATGTACTATAAAAAAGTGTAATATACAAAATGGTATAGACTTTGTACTAACTCCACTAGAATTGTACCAGTTTTTCCTTAATTGAACAAAAGTCGGTGGTAAATAAGATAAAATTTAAGTATTGAAAGGTCCGCCCAACCTAAATACCGAAGCAAACTTATGTATACTAACTTACTAGATATTGTACTATTTGTTTTACAGTTGTACCAACTTATCCAAAATTGAAAAATCTCGGTCCAGCCCAAAAAGGAAATGTTTCAATAAATTATTTTTTTTTTATAAGAAAAGGGAATATTTCATAGCCTACCCGTTAATCACAATTATGCATCATTTTCGTATTATTTTCCCAAAAATAAACCTTAAATAGTACATCCAAGAGTAAAAATGTCTATAATTATCCAATTTAGTTTTTTAATTGGATAAAATGAAAAAATTCATTATGATTATTATTACACAAGTCTATCTAGTTTATTTAAAATTCTAATCAACAAACTTTAGTCTACACTATTACGACCATTGAGAGTGATCACCACTTTATATGGCCAATAACGTCTAGGTTGAGCCAGGATAATCTAATTCACTCTCTAAGTTGCTTTTCATCACTTATTATAATTACTATTACATAAGTCTATGAGTGCTTTTTCAAATTCTAATAAACAAAGTTAGTCTAAACCATTACGATCATTCAGAGTGATTACTACTTTATATGGTCAATAACGACTAAGTTGAGCTGTGATAGTCTATATCACTTTCGAAGTTGCTTTTCATCACTTATTCTGATTTACATAAGTCTTGAGCCGGGATAATCTAATTCACTCTCTAAGTTGCTTTTCATCACTTATTATAATTACTATTACATAAGTCTATGAGTGCTTTTTCAAATTCTAATAAACAAAGTTAGTCTAAACCATTACGATCATTGAGAGTGATTACCACTTTATATGGCCAATAACGACTAAGTTGAGCTGTGAGTCTATATCACTTTCGAAGTTGCTTTTCATCACTTATTCTGATTTGCATAAGTCTAGTGAGTGTTTTTCAAATTCTGGCTAACCAAGTTAGTCTAAACCACTACGATCATTGAGAGTGATTACCACTTTATATGACCAATAATGTCTAAGTTGAGTCGGGATAGTCTAAATAAATCATTCTCAAAATTGCTTTTCATCAGTTATTTATGATTTGGTTACTAGGAGATCGTGTATAAGTGGGATGAAAATGGAGGTAAGAGGAGTGAGATCAGATGGTTTGGTTACCAAGAGACAGTGTATAAGTGGGGTGAATGGGGGTGTGTTGGTTTAATGAGTGAGAAAAAATTAGAGAAAAATTAAAAAAGAAACATTTGCATAGGGGCAACCGAATGTTGGTCGGTTTTTGGGAGGCACCCGCCAATGGAGCTAGCAGAGTAAATGTTCAAATTTGAATTTGTACAAAACAAATTGTACGCAAATTGTACTAAAACGACTATTTATGTACTGTAAATAAGTATAATATACAAAGTGGTATGAATTTGTACTACCTCTTCTAGAATTGTACCAAGTTTGTCCTCAAATTAACTATAGTAGGCGGTGAAAAATATTTAACCACTGGAAGCTCCGCCCAGCCCAAAAACGGAAGCAAACTTACTTACTAGAATTTGTACTATTCGTATTAGATTTGTACCAAATTATCCTAAATTGAACTATATGGTGGTAAACGAATTCTGACCATACCAAGCTAGATTGACTAATTCAATGATCATTAGTAATAAGATCAATAGATTGACTAATATAGTGATCATTAGTAATGAGATATATTGACTAATTAAGTTATCATCAATTGTAATAAGATGAAATGACTATTCCAATGTGTTACAATGACCATCATTTTCCTTAGTAATATGTAAGTTTGGTTGATCCAGTGTTATCATTAGTAATACGATTTTATCCATCAGAACATAATATTAGGGTATAGGACTAAGGGTATGAGATCTTCATTTTATTATTTTTTTGTGATCAAAATGAGATTTTAAGTTTAAAGGATGATATTTATATGGAAGTGAAAAATTTCTTATTTCAAAAATAAATAAATTAACGCATTATTTTTTCTTAAACAGAAGTAAGAAAATAAAATGCAACGTTAAGTCATAATAATACCAGTAAAAGTATTCGTTTTGCATTAATATTTCATGCATTAGAACATAATATCATGATATATGGTTAAGGGTATGAGATTTTATTTTTTTCAATATTATGATCAAAATGACATTTTAAGTTTAATTTAAATGACATAACTTAAATTAGAAATTTATTTTTCCCCAAGAAAAAAAACGTATCAATTTTTCATAAACAAAAGTAAGAAAATAAAATATAAAGATAAGTTATAACAATAAGTCATAACAATACTCGATAAGTTATAAAAATAGTAGCAAAAGTTTTCATTTTGCAGTAAGATTTTATCTATGAGAATATAATATTAGGGTATAAGGCTAAGGGTACAAGATTTTCACTTTTTATTTAATTATTTATTGTATGATGAAAATAAGATTTTAAGTTTACATAATGAAGCTTAATCGAGTTGAAAATTTATTTAAAAAAAAAACATAACTTTTTGTTAAATGGAAGTAAGAATATAAAATAATATACTGATCATCGCTAGTAATACAAAGATAGATATTTCTCTTATAAGCTTTGATACAAGGTATATGGACAAGTCAAATATCACACATGAATAAGGGTAAATGAGAGGTAATCTCAATGTTTTTTGACAAGATTCTTTGCACATGAAATAAACGTGTAATAATTTTAAAAACACATAATGCATAATCTTTTCGAAACTTAAGTAAGAAAATAAAATACAGTGCTTATTAATATATAATGTGGATAATCTATTTCTAATTATCTAAGTTATTGTTATAATTATCAGTTGATTGAGTCATTTGATAAGCTTACGGAGGCCTCTTAGGCATTGTTACCAGAATGTTATATATGCTATGTGTCAATAGAGTATAAGAATATGATTGACTAATCGAAAGTTTAGATTAGTCCAAATATTTGTGGGGTAATCTATTTCTAATTAAAAATATAAATTTTCTTAATACGGTATTGATAAAGTCTTATTTATAGTATAATGAAGAATTTCTTAAACTGTAATAAAAGTTATCTAAGTAATAGTTTTACCTTTAATTTTAGATGGTCTAACTAATACTTAGTGAAATATAGAAACTACAAGTTAGAAAAGAAAAAGGCTCTTAAAGTTACGAGTTTTGTTCATGTTTGTCTAATTCATAGCATAAGTACATATTTTTTTGGATATTGTACAAAAATTTACTTTTATTTACTATGTAAATGAACATATACTATTTAAATGTACTAGTTGTCCAAAATCTAACAACTAGCACTTGATTTTCCTTTTATCTACACTGCTAAAGTTTCAATGTACTCAAGCATTGAAAAGAAGTACTAAAGTATTAAGTTATTTGTACGAAAAACATAAAAAATGTACTAAAGTCGTTATTTTTATACCAAAGCAAACATATTTTCCACCTGTTTTCCCAAAATAACGAAATCTCTTTCTTACATTAAAATTAATTTTATCTGATGAAGCATACAACATAATACAAGTGAAAATTAAACACGTTAAGATTAGTCAAATGAGGTTACTATTTTTTTTTTATTTGTCGAAAATGTCGACAGTTAATACAACTTTGGACACATTTTCTACGGTAAGTAAAAAAACAAAACACTTAAAACGTCCACATTAGACGAACTTACCCAAATTATAAGAACAAGAACTAAATCAATGACAAATGTAAATTAAAAAAATTTATAGATTGTATTGACATTTCCACAACTAAGTCATGGAAAATTCACTAACTTGTGGAAAATTCCACAACTGGGTCATGGAAATTCCACAATTCAGTCATGACTAAATTTCACGGCGATTCATCGAAAAAATTATTGTTAAATGTGTGGTGGTGAAAAACTTGGAGGAGAATCATGGTGAAACAGGGGTATATGGTTCAGGCTTTTTTTTGAAGAGAGAGACTGAGAAAGTGTTTTCAATGAAGGAAGAGAAAATGATTTTTGATAGGGGTACTGATCTACCTCTTTTTTTTTAACTGCACAAAATATGACTCATCCAATGAATCACGTTTAGTACAATTTTTTGAGGCGCCACATGTGCTTTGGAAGACCATTGTCTTCCCAAAGACTCGTAGCAGCGTTGTTTAATTTTGTTTTTTTTTCTTTCTGTTGACAAGCAAAGCAGGAAAGTTACTATTCTTGGTGCGAGCCAAGCAGTAAATTTGATTACTCATAGATGACGATATGACCACAATTTGCATTGTAATATGCGAAGTCTCAGTCGTTTTGACTTATGACTTAGTTTGCACCGTTTAGTGCGAAACCTTGGTCATTTGACCTATGAGCTCAATTTGCATTGTAATATGCGACGAAGCTTTTATTCTTTTTAACTGGATAAAATTGAACTAAAATGAACCGAACTGAATTAATTTTTATAACTTGATATTTACCATTTTAAACTCGTCCAAGCATATTTAATATTAGGTGTATGCCCTGTGCGATGCTTGTAGATTATCATTAGAAAATATATTTTTCAATGTTATTATTAAATTATTAATTAAATAATAATTTATCAATTAGGTATATATCAAAGTAATAAGTATAGAGTTACACAAAATCAAAGTTGTACAGTACTGTGTAATGTTTTTTTTTCCCTTTTTATTTTTTATTTTTTTTATAGCTATGTAATGTAAATTTGCTTATTTGACATAAAATAATTGTTTGATCCAAAGGGATAAATGAATTTCATATCTTTTACTCAAAAAAATAGTTAAGTGCCATATTCATAACTATCATCTTGACATACCATATACTATTTCAATTGATATATTTATACCCCCATGTATTTACTTATTTACATAACTTCTACAAATGGTTCTTATCCATCTTTTCTTTTCATCGTATTTTCTTTTCTTTTTGACTACAATAGGTTTACATTACATTTTATGTTAAATTTCTTATATGTGTCATCCCATTTGTTATGCAACTGTTGTTTGGATCCATGTAGAGATATCAATTAGTTTTCTTTTTTTTTAAAATTAAAATAATTATAAAGAAATTAATTATCTTCACAACTATATTATTCACACATTCTACCGAACACTATATTTCTCCATCTCCATGGTGTGTAATCATGTAAGTTTCCAATATTGGCTTTCTACTATTTAGTTGAGGTATGAAATGAAATCACTAAAAAGTATTGAGATGAATGTATAAATATTACCGTACATAATTTTTATCATTTTTTTAAAAAATAATTATTACTTGTTACTATTTTCCTTATTAAATTCATTTTGTATACTTTTAGTATAATTTAGTTTAAGTTCATGTACCGTATTTAAGAAGTTTATGTTCATGTATCCGCATTTAATTAGATTACATGTTGTGTGCATGCATGTATTTCATTAATTAGGGGGACATAAATAACATTGACTTTTGGATAGGATGATGACTGGGCATAGTGATGTGGCAAACCACATGTCAATGCAGTAGCGTGCATGATCCACTATATATATATATATATATATATATATATATATATATATAGGGAGCATATCTAATAGGAAGTGGCTCTTACAATGAGAAGTGAGAAGGAGAAATAACAGCCCTTAGATCTTAGATGGCTAGAAAAAAAGCGGACCAATTAATATAAAATGCCCAAAAATAAGAAAACAAAACCCCTCTCTCCCTCTCCCTCTCCCTCTCCCTCTCCCTCTCTCGCTGCATTTTGTGTTCATCCCGTCGATCCTCTGGGCTCTAGGATTGTTCCTTCACTGGCCACTCTCCTTGCGCTTCCTATCCTCTCTCCGATGACAAACGCACCACCGTGGAACAACGACGTCGATTAGTGCTGGATTAGGGTCTTTGGTTTTCTCATTTGCGAAGATATGTCAAACCCTAACACCGATTGAGGTAATTTACCCCATCTAATTCTCTCAAACCTTGAACTTTGCTATAATTTTTTTTCTTATTGAAAATCTGAATTGTTTTAAGAAATTGGATGTAGCCGTGAGTTGTTTAATTTGGCCAAAAAGATATAACCCTGGATTGGATGATTTCTGTTTTTTTTTTTTTTTTTTGATTAATTTTTTGACTGGAAGGCATTTTTGACTTTGCGTAAAGTCTCAGTTTTTGTTTCTTAAATCAGCTTTTCCTTCGTGTCTTGTTGTTACATATGAGAAGATAGTCAATATTTTGAGTCATTTTGTGTACTGCACGGTAGGTACTATGATGAGAATAAAGGAAAAGATTTGTGCCTAAATCTGTCAGCTTTAGTTTACAGTTCTAATGTTAGCTTGTAAATGAACATATGAGGCAAGTAGTTGGGATAATGAATGCTCTTATACTACAGCAATGGCAAGCCTATTAGCTCAATCGGTAGAGCATAGAGGATGTGGGGTCGAATCCCACATAGGCTATTATTGAATGTTCTTTAAATCATATGAGAAATGCTTACTGCCATTAGACTTAGTAAGTGTTCACGTACACTTTATATTCTGATATGGGAGGAGTACTTGTTCTGTTAGCAACAACCTTGAAGCTTGATGTGATCATTAACATAAAGTAGTCGTTCTTCTTCCCTTCTATGTTCTATCAAAGATATTCTGTATTTCTGATCAGAAAGCTAGTTCATTTGCAACCTTAGTGCTGAATCATTGTTAATTTCTGAAAAGCATTGTCAAACTCAAACCTTTAGTTGATTCCAGTCTTTGAACACAAGAAAGAGTGTCGTTCGGGGACATCAGCTAATAGGCTTGGAGTTCCTCTGAGCACACAAGAAAGAGTGTCGTTCGGGGACATCAGCTAATAGGCTTGCTGTCTGTTGCTGGTGTTATTATTGTTGTCTGTTGCTCTTGCTGGTTGTTTTGTTGCTGTTGTTGCTAGTGCTGTGTGTTGCTGCTGCTGATTGTCACTGTAACCTATTGTTGCATGCTGTATTGTGTGATGAGGACAAGCTAGGTTGTTTTTTTGCGGATTAATAGCCTATTAGCTCAATTGGTAGAGCAATGTGCCAATGCACATAAATGTGGGTTCGAATCCTACATAGGCTTATGCTATGGTAATTGGTATGTTGGCAACTTTAGCTCTTTGTTGTCGTCATGTACTCATGTCTGTGACTCTATGGTCACAAGTGACTGTTTTAATCTTGGGGATGCTATAGATATTGGGTGTATGTGTTATAAGTGATAATTTTGGTTTGTTTTAGCTGTTCAAAAGTCCCATAATATGAGCAAACACAATATGAAGGTATTGCAGGTTTGTAGCCTTCAAGAATCAACTCAATCAAGATAGAACATAGAGGATGTGGTTGCTAGCTTTCACTTATAATCAGACCTCCCACAATACCACTTCTTTCCATGGTTGTGATAGCAAGGAGGATGGCTGAGTTTCCGCCACAGAGGAGACGAGCTCATTACTTGATAAGGTAATAACAAAATGAAAATATGAACACCAAAGCTGCTCCAATAACATGGCCACGCAAAAATTTCATTTAACACAAGGAAAAGTCATTACAAGCTCAAATTTGATGGAAATGAGAACTAAGAGTAATTCGAGTAATTCATTATACCTCAAATCATACGAACTTTATGACAACGAACATTACTCATGAGGTAACAACCCAACGACAAAAACAACTAACAAAAGTAAACAACTAGCAACACCAGACAGCAATAACATAAGACGGCAACCAGCAACAGTAGTAGACAGCAACGAGCAACAGCAACCAGCAACAGCAGTAGACAGACTAGAGCAACAGCGACAGACAGCAACCAGCAACAGCAGCAGACAGCAATCAGCAACAGAATCAGACAGCAACCAGCAACAGAATCAGACCACAACCAGCAACAGAATCAGACATGACAACAGCTTGCAGCAACCAGCAACATCAGTAGACAGTATGCAGCAACATCAGTACACAGCAGCAGCAGAAGACAACAACAACAGCAACAGAACACAGCAGCAGCAACATCAACTTACCTAATCAACTTACACCCATCAATTATAAATGTTAAATTTTAAAAATATAAATTACACGAATGTCACGGGAATATGAACCATCACTTACCATTGTTTATTGCCGATCCATAGACAATTTTAAGGGGCAATTACGGCTATCATGACTCTCATATTTTCCACAAAATTTACAAAGTCTTGTTCTTTTTTCTTGCATCTCAATAGCCACCTCTTTTCCACTTCTCAATCGTTTCCAGCTTCCTTTCGTGCTTGATGGTTTTGGTGGGTGAACACCAACTTCTTCCGGAACACTCGATCCTGCAAAGGACTCTAGTTCTTGTTCCTTACTAGGCAGTTTTCTCTCTGTATTTGTCAAATGCTTTTTTGTGTTGTTGCACACTTCTAGTACAACTTTGAGATGCTCTTTATTTTTATCGGCTATATGCATTAACTCATAAAAACTACCCCATACAGTGGACGTTAGTTGAGCCATATCATTATGCTCTTTACACCCCTCCAACAATATACCACCATCATCAGATTCTGAATGGCGAGTTGCTGTCTTTGTCCACCTATTTGAAATAAGTGATGCTGGTATTTCATTCAACATATCTCCCCTTAAAACAACAAGAATATGACGGCAAGGAATACCTTCAAGTATAAACATTTTACACGAGCACTTCACCTCATAAGTAGAAGTATTGTAAGTCACATTTCTTGTTGACTTATGAGACTCCTTGTTAACATCCTGAATAGATGGGGTAAATTACCTCAATCGGTGTTAGGGTTTGACATATCTTCGCAAATGAGAAAACCAAAGACCCTAATCCAGCACTAATCGACGTCGTTGTTCCACGGTGGTGCGTTTGTCATCGGAGAGAGGATAGGAAGCGCAAGGAGAGTGGCCAGTGAAGGAACAATCCTAGAGCCCAGAGGATCGACGGGATGAACACAAAATGCAGCGAGAGAGGGAAAAGAGAGGGAGAGGGAGAGGGAGAGAGAGAGAGGGGTTTTGTTTTCTTATTTTTGGGCATTTTATATTAATTGGTCCGCTTTTTTTCTAGCCATCTGATTAAGATCTAAGGGCTGTTATTTCTCCTTCTCACTTCTCATTGTAAGAGCAACTTCCTATTAGATATGCTCCCTATATATATATATATATATATTAGATTTGACTCGTTTGAAAGTATGATTTGAGATCTTTCCGGTAGCATAGTAATCATCATGAACTTATTTCGTAATAAAAAGTTATTTAAGTGACAAAGTTACACATAAACAGTATTAACTTAAGTGAAACTAAGCTGAGACAAACAGAGCCTTAGTCGTTTTGACTTAATGACTTAAGTTTGCACCGTTTAGTGCGAAGCTCTAGTCGTTTGACCTAGGAGCCATGTCAAACATAGTAGTTTAGAGTAGGATTGTATACGATATCATGCCCCCTACTATGCGTATTGACACTGTATGTTTGCATAGTTGATCAACCGACGAGCTTTTTTCCACGTTGAAACGCATATATGTATGCCCCAAAGCTCGTTGGTTAGTTAACTTTCTGCTTGTAACCTATCAAACAATTATTAGTCGTGGAGACATATTTATAATGATAAACAATGTTGTAGGGTTCCCACCTATTGCATTGATAGAGGTATTGTTTGGGTTCTCACCCGTTACTATGATAATCCTAATTTGCTCATGCCTATTCTGCATAATGATGATTTGTTGGGAGATGATTTTGAAGAGGTTACTCTTGAGATCCCTCTTTCCATTCGATGCAATCCAACAGCTCCATTCTCAAAAAATCAATGATCTTGATGTGGCCACTAATGATTCGTCCTCTGGTTCTACACACTCAGAATCCTCAAAGAGGAGGGCCTTTGGAGAAGTTAATGTTGACTCAGCCTCTAACTCTCTAAAGAGGGCAAGGAACTGAATTTTTAATCTCTAAGCCAATTGTTGCCTTTTTAGTCTAAGTTTAATTATGTTTTTGGAATGTGAGTGGGGGTAGGGAATAAAAATTTGGGTGAAGAAGTGAAGCTCTTTTGTAAGTTACACTAGGTTTACTTAATGGCTCTTGCTGAAATTAAGGTTCAGTTTGACCCATCTGATTTAGTAGTGCATCAGTTTGGTTTTACTAAGTTTGATTTCATTCCTTGTATAGGCTATTCGGGTGGAATTTGGATTATGTGGCACTGTAATCTTGTTGAAATTACCATCCTTTATAACGATGTTAGATTTATAGTTCTGGTTGTCAATGACTTTTTGAACTTTCCTCCTTTAACTGTTATATTTTGTCATGCCCCTGCCCAAAGTTCACATACACATCAGTTTTGGAAAGACCTCTTAAGCCTTTGCTTTACCTTAACTAATCCTTTTGTAATCATGGGAGATCTAAATGAAATAGCTAATGCTCAAGAAAAACTTGGAGGTAGCTCTCCTGCTTTAAGTAGAATTGAAAGAATATCTTCTTTTAAGCATGATGCGAATGTAATTGATTTGTCTTTTTCTGGTGGTTCTTTTACTTGGGTGCAAGAAGAAATCTGGTATTAATAATGTCTATGAATGTTTGAATAGAGTCCTTGCTCAGCCTGTTTGCTTAAGTATTTATCCTATAATGAACATTACTCGCCATGATTTTAGCACTTCAGACCATTGTCCTATTATTCCCCACTTAAATTCTCAAAGTCATTTTTTACCTCCCCCTTTTAGATTTGAAATAGCCTGGACTCAATACAAAGATTATGAGCAGCTAGTTAGAAAAGCTTGGAGTGAAAGATTTAATGGTTCTAATATGTTTAAAGTTATGAGCAAGTGTAAAGTTTTAAAAATTAAATCTAAATCTTGGGCAAAGCTAATTAAAATTTGGTAATGTCAATCGCCAGTTGAAAGAAGTCGAAGGCCAAATTATTAATGTTCAAAGTAAACTATGTATTAATTCAACAGACAAAAAACTGATTGTTTCTCAAGAAAAAAAGCAAGTCTTACTAATTTTAACAAAGTATACTGGTATCAAAGATCTCGAGCAAAAACTTTACTTCTTGGAGATCGAAACACAACATTTTTTCAAATAAAGGCAACAATTAGAAAGAATAGGAAAAAAATTTCTGCTTTCCAGAGTAAAGATGGAATTTATTTTAAATACCCTAAAGTATTAGTGAAGAAATAAGTAAAGAGTTTAAATTACACTTTATCAAAGATAATTCTTGTGAAATTAGATCCCATGGAGGATCTCAAGGATATAAAACATGAAATTACTGAGGATGATAACATAGCTCTAATAAAAGAAGTTAGTGATGAAGAAATAAAGAAGTTGTTTTCCTTTTAACACTTAATAGATCTCTGAGCCCTGATGGTTTTCCTGCCGCGTTTTTTCATGCTTACCGGCACATAATAAGACCTTCTATTTCAATAGCTATTAGAGCTTTCTTCTATTCAGGCAAAATTTTGAAAGAAACTAATCAAACTTTTTTTAGCTTTAATTCCAAATATTGATAATCCTGCTACGGCTAATCATTTTCGACCGATTAGTCTCTGTTCCTCTATATATGAGATTATTTTTAAAATTCTCAAGAATCGGCTTAAACAAGTTCTTGGAAAGCTAATACACCCGCTTCAAGGTGCTTTTGTGGCGGACAGGTGTACGGTATTAAAGATAATATTCTTCTGGCTCATGAAAATTTTCATTCATTCCGTTCCAAATAGGGGAAAGTGGTTAGTTGAGAATAAAGCTGGATATGGAAAAGGCCTATGATAGACTAGATTGGAATTTTATTTTCCAAGTTTCTAGGAAATTTGGTTTTCATGAAAAATGGATTGGTTGGATCAAGGAATGTATCTCTACAGTTTCCTTCTCTGTCCTGGTGAATAATTCACCTGGATCGACTTTTATTCCTTCTAGGGGCATCCGTCAAGGTGACCCTTTATGTCCTTATATTTCCATTCTTTGTGCTGAAGTACTTGTGCGTAGACTCCAACAAGAAAGTGATACCACTTCGAAAGGTATTGATATCAAAATTTGCACAGGTGCAGAAAAACTCTCATTTCTCACCTTTGCGGATGATACTATGATTTTTGTCGAGGCATCAAATCAAAGTTGTCTACTATAAAGAAAGTTTTGGATGACTATTGTGTGATGTCAGGCCAAAAGATAAATTTCGACAAGTCAGCTTTTCAATGTACAAAGAACATCTGTAGAAACATGATTGAGTCCTTTAAAGGAATACTTTTGATGAGTCATTCCTCTAGTTTAGATAAATATCTAGGTCTAGGTTATCTGCTCATTAATAATAGAGTAAACGAATCTACTATCAGAGATGTCATTGACCGTACTAAAGATCATCTTTCTAAATGGAAAGCGAATTCATTGTCGCAGGTAGGAAGAAGTATCCTTATTCAACCAAATCTTGCAGCAACACCTATTTATACCATGCAAAACTTTACTTTACCTCCCTCTTCTTTAGCTAAGCTGGATAAATTAAACAGAAATTTCCTTTGAATAAAGATCCAGCTAGTAAAACTCCTAATCTTATCGGTTGGGACAAAGTCTGTCATCCAATGAATTGGGGAGGATTAGGTCTAAAACAAGTTGGGGCTTTTATAAAGCTATGCAAATGAAAATAATCTGAAAAATTATTTCGGATCCCAATTACAGATGGGTTAAACTGATAAAAAGCAAGTTTTTAAAAGATCAAACTATTTTTACATATACTAAAGGAATAAAAGTCTCTTGGCAATGGAAGAACTTACTAGAAGTTACAGAAGTTTTTAAAGAAGGAATACGCTGGCAAGTTGGAGATGGCAAGTCTATTAATTTTTGGAAAGATTGATGAGTATCTCAAGTTCCCCTTCGTGACTTGTTCTTTAATACAATTTCTGACGACCCTCTATTTGACATTACTATCCCAATTAGTTGTTTTTTCACTTCTAATGGTGGATGTGACGTCATGCTCTTGGGGAGGATAGTCCCTTTAGATACGATTTTGGCTATTCAAGAGATCCCAATCCCGTACAATGATGTACCCGATAAATTCTATTGGAGGTTTACAAGTTTGGGAATTTTTTCTGCTAAATTGGCAACTTGGTTAGCTCAAGGTATAGGACGACTTTAAAAAGAAATGTGATTTTAGTTGGATGTGGAATATTAATATTCCAAGTAAAATTAAAATTTTTTGTGGAAGCTTTGTCTAGATGGACTACCTACCAAAGATAGACTCCAGCAAAATAAATTTTTTGTTCCACAAGAATGTGTTTTTTGCAATTATCATTGTGAAGATATGTTTCATCTCTCTTTTGATTGTCCTTTTTTTTTGTCAAGCTTGGGAGGAAGTACAAGGTCTTTGTAATATTAATATTGACACTGAGTGTATCGAACACACTCACTTTCATTGAAAGCCTGAATGTTTTGAAAGAGAAACTTTAACCCTTTTAATCACAGTTTGGTGGGTATTTTGGTTTGCTAGGAATAAAATTGAATTTGATGGATTACTTACTAATCCGTCACAAATAGCCCACTCTGTAAGAATAAGTTTTGGAGAATGAAAATCTCTCTCGTTCAAGCAATGTGATTTTGATACAAGGGGTGCATGCCCTAAGAAACACATTGTGAAAGCTCCTAAACTAATGTAAGTTGGACCCCTCCGTGTAGTGATTATGTCAAAATTAATTTTGGCGGTTCGAAAAAGGATAGAGGGTGCGCTGCAGCTGGTTTTTGCATTAGGGATCATAAAGGTGATATTATCAGGTTGAGTGCAACACCATGTGGACTGAGCTCCATTCTTATGGCGGAGGCTATTGAACTTCGTGAAGGGGTGAGAATGGCCTGAGAGATGGGTTTTAAAAAGGTAACAATTGTAGGTGATAACTTGGTTGTCGTCAAAGCTATTAGGAATGAGTGACATATTCCTTGGGAGATCAAGAACATCAACATTGATACCAATAAGAAGAATTTGCATTTCTTCGAGAAGGTGGAAATACTGCATTGCTTCCGTGAAGCCAATTGTGTTGCGGATTTTATGGCCAATCATGGCTACCGAGTTTCTCATTTGGCGGCGGTTTGGTCAAATTGTTTTGACTAGTTTCTTAATAATCTTGTATTAAGAGATGTCTTAGAATAATCTTTGTATTGTCCTGGACTTCTTGCCTTATCAAAAAAAAAAAAAAAAAAAAATTAAAACAGTCTAATAGTTCAAAATGTACAAAGGAAGTGTTCATTTAAAATAGACTAATTGTACGTTCATAAGGTATAAACGTAGTGTTCATTTAAAGTAGCATAATTGTTCATAAGGTATAAATGTAGTGTTCATTTAAAGTAGTCTAATTGTTCCTAAGGTATAAACATAGTTGTAAGAACCCTCGTCTTTCGGCATTAATTGAAATATTTAGTTGGAATTAATGGTTCTTAAATAATACGTCATATGCAATTTGATTAATTGTGTTAGGGGAAATAACAAGCAAATAGTGAAGTCACCACCATTTTTAAGGAAACAATTGGAAACCATCAAAAGTGCACCCAATTCTTATTGGGAATTGACTCATACCCAAAAGGGGCCAAAGATTGAGTTCGGGGATGTGGGTACGAAAAAGATAAAACGAATCCTATCTAAATCGCCCGAATTAACGACCTTTACTAATCTCATCCATGTTGATTCATAATTCATATTGCAAGGTTCCAAATAAATCCGGTTGTCCAAGATCCTAAATTAACTAGGTGGTTGAACAAACCAAATTACTAAAGTTATCGCTTTGCACATATTATCCATATGCATGCATTAATTAACAATCATAAACCAACCCAATAATAATAAGATAAAAGAAATAAATCTCCACCTTACCTTTCTTGCTAAACGCGCCAAATTGCATATGCACACCAATGAGATTGTTAGCAACTTCAATGGAAGTAAAATAAGAAATATAAACAAAATAAACAAAATACGGTAATATGAAATTTAGGGCTAAGTATATGCAAAACCCCTAATTATATGCTAACATGATAATTTATTATGCCAATCATGCAAAGATGCAATATTTATACTTATGATGCATTAAACTAATTAAAACATGCAAATCAATTATCTAGACATGAATATGATTAATAACAAAACTGAAACAATAAAAACATAGTATACAAATCAACCATAATCATAATCAAAGTAAAACATGATTTGAAAAAGAGTTTTGAAAAATTGAGAAAATTGCCCTCAGGTTAACCTTTTGTTGAACTAGAATTGCATGTCAATTGCTCTTGTATTTGCCTTACTCTTGGTTGTAAAGTTGCTCTTGAATTAGGCTTGATGAAAGTTTGAATTAATTTGATTAGGGTTGTATGAGAGAGAGGAGAGAGAGAGAGAGAGAGAGATTAGGGTTCTCTTGAGCTAATGGGTGAAATCCCGTAATAATGAGCGTTGGCCCCAAGAAACGGAGTTTAGAGGGGTCTTTATAGGGATTGGGCCGGAAAAAATAGGAAATTAGGATTTCCGGGCGAAAATTGGTGCCCATCGGCCCCCCGGAGCGCCGCTGGAGACCCAGCGGCCCCGACAGTGCCTCATGAGTCTGGCGGCTACCGCCAGCGCTCCAGCGGCTGGGCCGCTTGGGCCGGCGGCGGGGAAATTGGCCTCCGCTCCCACGAAAATGCCGTTGGAGTGCTCATTCGAGCTCCGATTGGCCTGATTCTTGGTGCATTGGATTCCCTGTTCAAAGGGCTTTCTTGTGACATACTTTGGGCTCGAATAGCATACGTATCCTATGAGGTATGTCCCAAATACTAGAGACGTGTCCGTTTCAGCGCATTAATCAATGATCGGATCATATCTTTTTCGTTTCTAATGGGATTTTGGCCCATAATACATCATTCAAAATCTAATTCAAAGAGGAATACAAGCCATGTGGGCTAATAATCCAGTTAATCATTTCATGGCTCAAAATCAGGCTTGAACCGTGATATGCAGGTATGAGAACATCGTTTTTAGCCCATATCTTCAATACATCATAACTTTTGACTCCAGTGTCCGCTTAGGACAAATGAGATGGCGTTGAAAATCTTATAAAAATGCCTATTTGTGGCTAAGGAAATTGATGAGATCATGAGTGAGGGTGGATAAGGGATTTCAAATGAGCATAAATAGGTCGAGCATTGACATTCGTTTCTTTAACATGATTATAGGTTATCATCATTGGACGCTACGCCAGGGGAACACATTTGGGTGTCTACAATAGTGTTAATTTTAAATAGTCTAATAGTTCATAATTTATAAACATAAGATTCATTAAAAATAGTTTTCATAATGTATAAATGTCATAAATTATAAACGTAATGTTCATAACAAATAATCTAATGTAAAAATTCATAAATTATCTAAACATAAGATTCATAACGAAACAATATCATTGTTCATCAATTATGAACGTAATATTTATAAAAATTAATCTAATATTTAAAAAGAATTAATCTAAACCTTCAAGAAAAAAATGTAATGGAAAAAAGAACTTTAAATCAACGTAAAAAACAAATCAAAATAAACTGTGTAGAAAAGGAAGAAGCGGAAAATTAAATAGAGAAAGAAAGTCATTTGTCAACTTGGAAAAAGGAATGTGGTCTCCACAAAAATTTCAATCATGAATTGTAAGGCTCAAACAACGGTCAAGAGCTCTCTGCCCGTAAACAAATAACTCAAAGCGAAAGAACGGTACAATTCTTGAAGTAAATTGCTATTTACCGCCAAAAAATACTACCTACCGCCCCTGAAAATTACGCTATTACCCTTTACACTTTCTCACCCTCTCCTCCACACCCATTGCAAAATTCACTCTTCACCCCCATTAATCACGCGGCATAATCTCCAACCAAACACCCACATTACGTTTTTAAACACGACAGCAATGAGTGGGGCTAGTGGCAGCGGCGGCGGTGGCTTTGGAGGCGGCGCTGGAGGTGGCGGGGTTAGTTTTATTTTTTATTTTTTTTTTGTTTTACTCTCGAATGCTTTCATAGATGTATGAAGTTTTTATATGATTAAAATGTTCTGGTGTTCGTTGTTTGATTGCATAGAATGAATTTGTTGTTTGCTTTGATTTCGATGTTAGCCGTTGCGTTTTGTATTCTTCGTGATTTCTGGTTCTCGCTCTCGGGCGTCTGCAATTACCGCCTCACCCATGGGTGTGGCGTCTGCGAATTTCGCCTGCACCATGGGGCAGGCGGAAAACTATGCCGCCTTGTCCATGGAGCAGACGAAACTCGCAGACGCCTCACCTATGGGTGAGGCGGAAGGGGTTTTCCGCCCCGACCATGGTTGGAGCGTTAATTGCAGACGCCTGACCATAGGGCCAGGCGTAATTTGTAGACGCTTAGAATGAATTTTTGACGTTTATTATTATTATTATTATTATTATTATTATTATTATTATTATTATTATTAATATTAGTGTTATTATTATTATTATTGTTATTATTATTATTATTGTTGTTATTGTTGTTATTATAATTGGCATATTATTATTATTATTATTATTATTATTATTATTATTATTATTATTATTATTATTATTGTTATTATTGTTATTATTATTATTGTTATTGTTATAATTATCATTATTATCATTACTATTATTAATATTAGTGTTATTATTATTATTATTATTTTTGATATTATTATTATTGTTATTATTATTATTATTATTATTATTATTATTATTATTATTATTATTATTATTATTATTATTATTATTATTATTATTATTATTGTTATTTTCTAATTAAAAATGTGAAATGATAGAGGAGAGGAGGAGCCGGTAAATCGATACCGGGGTTAGCCAGCGAACTAGCTGGTTCAGGACCGCGTCACACGAGGACGCGTGGGATTGATGCCTCTGTACGGAGACAGAGAGAGGCAGTTCGGATGAGGGAGATGAGTGACCGTCACTTATATCGCGGTGATGAGGCTGAGGAACTCGATTACGGATCGAGCGAGTTCTACTCCGGGGATCAGTCCATGGACGAGGATCAGATTGGCGTCGAATCATCCTCCGTGATGTGGCGCGTGGCGAAGGGCAGAGGCGGTAAGTTTGTTAGTACTGGGTCGTCCAGTACTAGCAAACGATCTAGAGCGGAGGACGACACTACGTGGCTTGTTACAGGGGATGTGCCCGGAGGACCGGCGGATGATAGCGTCATACCGAGCTTCCTCGGCCACGTAGCGTCTCGTATGTCGATGGGAGAGACGAGGGGTCTCTTGAAGTGTCAGAACCGATTCAGTGTCTGTCAGCGGCTGAGTGAGTGGCGAGCGGTGATGTCGCCCGAGCTTAGGGCCCAGATCGAGGGGACTGGGTTATCACACCTGACAGACATTATGTTCAGACATACCGACTTTCCCCTGATATCTGCATTCGTTGAAAGGCGGCAGCCGGATACGAACTCGTTCCACATGCCGTTCGGAGAGATGACCATCATGTTGCACGATGTATGGCATATTCTTTGGATTCCTGTAGAGGGACAGCTCGTTTCCAGTGAGGGACGGGATGGGCATCTGCAGGCGGCGGCCATGGAGGTTCTCGGGGTCACCCGAGATGTACTGATGCATAGCCACTGGCAGGGCGGTGGGGTCCTCACGGACTCGGTTTTTGGGCTTTGCCGAACTGTTGACCGAGTCGAGGACATCCAGGCGGTAGGTTGGATGTGGGTACTTATGGGAGCCACCTTGTTTGTCGACAAGAGTGGTAACCGTATTAGACCCTCCTGCCTGATGGAGGTGAGGGACGGTGTTGGAACGGCGCATGAGTTCTCTTGGGGATCTGCTGCCCTCGCCTTCCTATATCGTCAGCTCGGTATAGCTAGTCGGGGGGATTCTCAGGGCATCTGCGGATGCCTAACTCTCCTCCAGGCATGGATATACGAGTACTTTCCTTGCTTCCGACCTCATCCGGAGCGGATGGTTGTCGGGGACGGCGAGGCTCCCCGTGCGTGCGTATGGTGTGCCCAGGCTGAGGGCAAGGACGTGGTTCGACTGCACTCCTTACGTAGACGCTTGGATCAGCTGCGAGCGTCAGAGGTACGTCATGCAGTTATCGGTGTTCATGATTTATTTCGTCGTTTGCTATGTTTTTTTAACTTCAACGTAACTTCAACATTTCTACGTAGGTGGTGTGGCTGCCGTACGGTTCTGACCCGGTTGCATCTGTACTGAGGACTGTATTCATCGGGTGGCTACGGTATCGGGATATTATCGAACCGTACATGCCTGGTCGTTGTTTACGACAAATCGGGTACGTACAGAGTATCCCTTTCCCGATCACTAGGCCAGAGAGAGCGATCAGGTCATGGACCAGTCGTTCGTACAGGGTTGAGTACCCCGTACGAGTATCATCTGATGCCTGGCGTATGTTCCCGGGAGGTTACATGCTTGTTCTCCATGGGTTTCAGGCATCCACGTCAGATCCCACTGCATGTACGGATGACTACCTCGAGTGGTACTACCGTCACTCCCACCCTCTGTTGACACCTGACGATGCAGCATCTGGATCTGTGATTCCTCCACGATCCAACAGCGATTATGTAAGTGATTAACTAAAATGAATTCGTGTGTATATATTTTTTTACGTATTACATATCTCTGAACTCACACTCATTGTTTCTTTTTTGCAGTGGGTGAATCGTCTAGCCGTCGCAGCTGAGTCTTTCATTACTTTGATTCCTCCGGAGCAAGCGGAAGGTCCTCGATCGGTTATGGAGGAGTATATGAGAGATTGGCGGGCTGCCAAATGATGTATTGCTTATATAACCCTAGATGAATTTGTTATATTTTTATGTTGGAGTTTCATTGTTATTGTTATTTATTTGTGTTATTGTAATTTGTTGTTTTTTATTTACCTTTTTTGTTTTATTGTAATTTGTTGTTTTATGTACCTCCAATAATCACAAAAAAATATAACATGCAAAATATAACAATCACACAAAAATGTGACAATGATATAAGTAGAAAAATATAACAATCACGCAAAACATTCAATTACGTCAACCTCGCTAAACGATCCCAATGTGCTCTTCGCCTAACATACATTTGCTCCCAACCAGCGACACTATCAGAACGGGAAGTAAACCATAATGCGCATATCGGAGGAACACGGAAATCTGACCCTAAATTCAGACGGATATAATGCCTGTAAGAATCACCTAAATGACCTATGACAAATTCTCTAGTTGGACGTGTAACAGTCGAAGGTGCTTGCAACGGTAGCACAGTGAAACAAGCATATAACCCCCTTCTGTTGCCGTATCTGAAAAACATAATCGCTGCATTGAAGATGTTGGCAATCGGGAACAAATCCTCAACTACTGTCATCCAGTGATCATCGTGACACGCACCTCCGTCCCACATAATACGGCGGTAACCAGCGTCGACCCCGTGAACGTATATGTGTTCGTACAATGCTCGGTTAGCTAAGATTTTGTTTGCAATGCAAACTCTCGTCCATCGCCATTGCTCTTGGTCTCCGAAAACGTAGTCCGCAATGACACGGAAACCGCAATTACCATCCCCAACCACATCGAGATATCCTTCAATGAAAGGTATGATGATTCCCGGAATTTTGTTAACATGATAGAATTCAGTGATATCTATTCCGTGTCCATCTGCAAGACAATATAATAGAAAGTCATTAATAGTACTTATCAAAAAGTACTTAACAACATTATGTACATGTTAAAAAAATATTTCATACCAGTACTCCGCACGACGTTACTCGATGAGGATGAGCTACGACCACGCCCGCGGCTCGAACTGGATGACCTAGGGCGACCACGACCCCTCTGGCTGTACTCCCATGAACTAGGATCACGTCTCGTAGAGGAACTCCCTCTCGGTCGACCTCTGACTGTCGTGTTCGCTTCCGGCTCGACGTAACTCGCTGCATCTGGATGAAGCTGCTCATGGATAAGGACAGATATGTTGCGCACAACTGCCCGGTCGCTTGAGTTAACCTCGTCGACGAGAGAGTGAAAGTACCGATGGTCCTCAGATGGATGCTCAGTCATGTCAAGCGTAGCTATCTCCACTGCATCACTAATAACGAGTGTTCGCCAAAATTTGTGGACACTATTCAAGCTAATTGGCGTGCCCGTATCCGTGGCCGTTTTCAACTCACACGCACACGGGATCTGATGAGTGGATCTCAATACACAACCGCAACGATCAAATACTTGGTCACTCAATTCTCTCATCCTCTTCAGCTCATCCGATAATATTCCTAAGCAGTAATGGGAAACATACCCGCTCAGATAGTTGAATGGGAAACCCGAGTACATCACACCTCTTCGTCTTCTGCACTCTTCAAGTGTGTACTTGATCTGAGTTAGTTGTGACTCGATTGACTTGTTGACCTTGTTCCAAACATTGTCCAAAGCTCCAGTTGAGGAGTTCAACCACTGTTTTAGCGCGGCATGTGCACTCTCCACCCTGCAAGTCGTAGTGTTGCCAAGGTGTAGCACCTTATTCGTCCACGCAGCTACAAACATCTCTTTGTATCTCAGCCAGGTCTCCTCTACATAGGATATCACGTGAGGGTAAGAACTCCAAGTATCCTTCATCGTACGCACTGCTCTATCGTACTCAGCAAATGGGCACTCTCGGGAAATATCTCTCTAATAGGTGCCATCAACCCTAGCTCACGATCGGTCACAATTGCTGTTGGGTGTACATCATTTCCAATAAGCATCCTCAACTTATCTAAGACCCACGCATAGCTTGCCTCAGTCTCATCCTTCATAATGGCATAAGCTATGAGGAAGTTCTTATTGCTTGGAGTCATCCCCACTATCTCAAGAAACGGCATCTTATACTTGTTTGTTTTGTACGTGGAATCTAAGCCAATCAACCAAGGAAAAGACCGAAGTAACTGAATTGATGTAGGGTGTGTCATGAACACGTGAGTTACCTCATTAGTAGCTGGGTCGGCTCTTGTCCAATGTACGTAGTTATTCTCCACAGCTAAATGATGAAACTGACCAATGACATCTCCCTCTTCAAAATCAAGTTTCCTTATACGATCTCTGTAGTTGTACACATGCCGTCTAGTTGCATTGTCCTCGGGAAATTCTTCCTTAATAGCGGCCAAGATAGCACATGGCTTTGTTTGTGCCGAAGTCATGTCACGAACGAGTTGTTTTGACCCAGGACTAAGACCACTCATCTGACGATATCCCTTAGGAAACACAGCAAAGTCATGATTGTGCGTACCCCTAATCCCAGGCAATGTGACAATCATCCAACTACTGGATCCATACACTTGTTCAGCTCTTAACTGGAATGTACATTTACAAGCCTTTGTTTTCGTCTTCTTCCGAGCAGCAGTATCTAAGTCTCTTAATTCCCCTCTTTAGCGTTCACCTCGATTGCATCTTAACAATTTTACGCTTCCATTGTTCTTGTGTGACGAAATTATCAACTCAAACCAGATAGTAAGGGCAATTTGGTTTGCCCAATTAATTGCATCTCTATCACTATCAAAGAACTCATCAGTGACAAAATGCGTACTGTAATCAACACCATCACCACCGAACCGCTCCAAAGGAACCTAATGAAAACAACGAAAACAATGTTAGCTTAATCTTAAATTCAAACGTCTATCAAAACCGACTGAACCAAGGGACAGGCGTCTGAAACTTCCGCCTACTCCATGGTGCAGGCGGAAAAAATGGACGGCTTCACCATGGAGCAGGCGTCCGCAATTTCTGCCCCAACCATGGTGTAGGCGTCTATAGTTTCCGTCTTTCCCATGGAACAGGCGGAAATTGCAGACGCCTACTCCATGGTTGAGGCGGAAATTGCGGACGCCCGGTTCAAATTCTGCGAAATTTTTTTTTTTACCTCGGACGACGTCGACAGCACTTCCTGATCGCCGGCAGACATCCGCGGCCGTTGCTTCCTTACCGAATGAGTGAATGTTGATGAAGGTTGGGTATGAGAGTGGGTGGTAGAGAGGGAGAATTGATGTGAGAGTTAGAGAGGGAGAGGATGGGTGAAAATGTGAAGAAGGGCAAAATTGTAATTTTTAGGGGCGGTATTAAGTAATTTTAGGGCGGTAAATAGCAACACCCTTTTTGAATCGCAAAACTCAGCGGAGGAGAGGCTGCACCCAGGGCCAGGAAATAAGCGTTGTGGATATTCACATGCAAAATATTGTTCAAGATCAATAATAATAACTGGTCAAATTCACATAAATAAAAGACAACGATGGTCTAAGCTTTGTAAAGGTGTACGAGGTATTCGGGGTATAATCAAAGACAATTAATAAAGACGTAGGTCAGAGAGGCAATTTTGTTAGCTCAGATAACCTCTACTAAGGCCCGATTTTTTAAACGGAATGGTGCGGGACGATGAGGGACAAAACGGAACAAAACAGAATAGCAGGGCGTGGATAATGAAATAACATATGAGATAAAATGAAGTAAAGAATGGAATATAACAAGAAACAGAACAACTCAGAACAGAATGGAATGCAATATGAAAACGACGAAAAGACACGAGCATAAGTCCCTAAATATTACTCCAGTTCTTGTGAACATTTATGAGGACTTTAGTTTCTCAAGAGCTGCATTTACAAGTCATGATATTGATGATGTTGTTTAGGACGTTAAATCCCATTATACTATATTTAATTCATTTGTTGCTAGTAACAACATTGCCGAGCCAAATGTCTATATTTAAACCAATAAATGTCGGACTCTTTTATCATGCTCTTTTCTTCTCCCTATGATTGCATTTCTCATGGAAAGGAAATAGCTTCATTTCCCGTTACATTATACTCCCTTTGTTCCAAATAAATATTGTTATTTGCTTTTTTGAGGTCAAATATTATAAAAGTCGACCATTAATTTGTCAAAAACTATAAAAATTTTACAATGTGATAACATTTTTATTTGATTCATTTTCAATAGTATTTTCAGAAATTCATATTTTTATAATTTTCTTATTCATATATTTGCAATTGTTTACGGTCAAAGTAGAGTCTTGGATACCGTGAAGAAAAAAAATGCCAAAATTTATTTGGGACGGAGGGAGTATTAAGAGGACTTCGATAGATGTTTCCAAGTAGAGGATCCAAGTCAGTATCCACGCCATGTACTTCTAAAAGTCGTGATGTTATGTTACTAAGAAGATCCCAAGTTCAGAGCATGATTCTTCATTCATCAATTTTGCTTCCTCGCCAGAGGCTGCTAATAATAAGGTAGTCACAAAAACTTTTCTAGTTCACACTATCGGTTCAAAATTCCTTTAAAGAAGCGAGTAGGGATGACAATTGAGTCCGAACCTAGTCAGAGTCCGATCCCTTTAGAAGGGAAAAATCTGAGCCGGATTTGAAACAAAGAAATCCGAGTCCGAACACAATTAGAAGACTCCGACTCCAAAACGGATTCGGATGCTAGGTAAAATCCGCCAGGATCCGATCAGACTCCGAATCTGCTGCGAATATTATATTATTTTTAATATTTTTAAACAAGATCACTACATCGTTAAGATATTTGAATTAAGTATACTAGCTTTGAATTGCACGCAAATGCGAGCGTCTTGTAATTACTTTTTGTGTAATTGCCTAGCTAGCTTTAAAGGTGAAACAAAATTAGGCTAGAAACATACTATATGTGAAATGATTTACATATCATACGTATGTCGTTTGAAATAAAAAGATTGATATCATATAAAATACTTAAATAATATATTGGAGGTTCATACAAATACACTAAGATAAAGCAATAGAAAAAGTGAAAACAATTTGCTACTCCTAATTTTTAACTTGTGAGAACGGAATAAGTTCAAAAAGACATGAAATAAAAATATAAGAAGCATGTATATTAAAGTTGCCAAATAACTTTTTCATCCATGTCTTCAGTTGCTCGTGCTCATGTGTTGCATCCTAAAAAGAAGAAATAAAGGAAATACGTAGATGAGTTATGGATATGATAAACCAAAAGAAAAAAAGCACTCCTAACAAATACAAACAACATATATACTATAGAGAAGTACAAAATATCTCACACACACACACACACACACACACACACACACACACACACACACACACACACACACACACACACACACACACACACACACACCACACACACATATATATATAAAAGTGAGTTTATTTCGTGTGGCCACGCCACGTGGGATGTCACGCAAGCGCCTATATTCATGTAAGGATGACACGTGGGATGCCACGCAGCGCCCAAATTCATGTAATGATGACACATATGCTGCCACCTAAGCCACCATCCAAGTGGGTCAATCATTAATGATCATTATTTAATGGTGTTACTATTTACCGCCATAAAATTACTACCTACCGCCCCTAAAAATTACAATTTTGCCCTTCTTCACATTTTCACCCATCCTCTCCCTCTCTAACTCTCACATTAATTCTCCCTCTCTACCACCCACTCTCATACCCAACCTTCATCAACATTCACTCAAGCAACGGCCGCGGATGTCTGCCGGCGACCAGAAAGTGCCGTCGACGGTGGCCGAGGTAAATTTTTTTTTCCGCAGAATCTGAACGGGCGTCCGTGATTTCCGCCCCATCCATGGAAGAGGCGTCTGCAATTTCCGCCTGGACCATGGATGTGGCGGAAATCAAGGACTCCTTCACCATGGTTGAGGCGTCAAACACGGACGCCTACACTATGGTTCAGGCGTCTGAGATCTACGCCTCGACCATGGCGAAGGCGTCCGTGATTTTCGCCCCATCCATGGTCCAGGCGGAAATTTCAGACGCCTGTCCCTTGGTTCAGTCGATTTTGATAGACGTTTGAATTCAAGATTAAGCTAACATTGTTTTCGCTGTTTTCGTTAGGTTCCTTTGGAGCGGTTCGGTGGTGATGGTGTTGATTACAGTACGCATTTCGTCACTGATGAGTTATTTGATAGTGATAGAGATGCAATTAATTGGGAAAAACAAATTGCCTTTACTATCGGGTTTGAGTTGATAATTTCGTCACACAAGAACAATGGAAGCGTAAAATTGTTAAGATGCAATCGAGGAGAACGCTACAGAGGGGAATTCAGAGACTTAGATATTGCTGCTCGGAAGAATACGAAAACAAAGGCTTGTAAATGTACGTTCCAGTTAAGAGCTGAGCAAGTGTATGGGTCCAGTAGTTGGATGATTGTCACATTGCCTGGAATTACGGGTACGCACAACCATGACTATGCTGTGTTTTCTGAGGGATATCGTCAGATGAGTGGTCTTAGTCCTGGGTCAAAGCAACTCGTTCGTGACATGACTTCGGCACAAACAAAGCCATGTGCTATCTTGGCCGCTATTAAGGAAAAATTTCCCGAGGACAATGCAACTAGACGGCATGTGTACGACTACAGAGATCGTATAAGGAACTTGATTTTGAAGAGAGAGATGTCATTGGTCAGTTTCATCATTTAGCTGTGGAGAATAAGTACGTACATTGGACAAGAGCCGACCCAGCTACTAATGAGGTAACTCACGTGTTCATGGCACACCCTACATCAATTCAGTTACTTCGGTCTTTTCCTTGGTTGATTGACTTAGATTCCATGTACAAAACAAACAAGTATAAGATGCCGTTTCTTGAGATAGTGGGGATGACTCCAAGCAATAAGAACTTCCTCATAGCTTATGCCATTATGAAGGATGAGACTGAGGCAAGCTATGCGTGGGTCTTAGATAAGTTGAGGATGCTTATTGGAAATGATGTACACCCAACAGCAATTTTGACCGATCGTGAGCTAGGGTTGATGACACCTATTAGAGAGATATTTTCCGAGAGTGTCCATTTGCTCTGTACATGGCACATTAACAAAGTCGTTAAAGACAAAGTGTACAGACTTTGTGGAAAAGATAAGGTCACCGCGCAGAGGTTCAAGAACGGGAAGTGGAAATCTATCATGGAAGCTTCCACAGAAGCTGAGTACGATAGAGTAGTGCGTACGATGAAGGATAGTTGGAGTTCTTACCCTCACGTGATACCCTATGTAGAGGAGACCTGGCTGAGATACAAAGAGATGTTTGTATCTGCGTGGACGAATAAGGTGCTACACCTTGGCAACACTACGACTTGCAGGGTGGAGAGTGCACATGCCGCGCTAAAACAGTGGTTGAACTCCTCAACTGGAGCTTTGGACAATGTTTGGAACAAGGTCAACAAGTCAATCGAGTCACAACTAACTGAGATCAAGTACACACTTGAAGAGTGCAGAAGACGAAGAGGTGTGATGTACTCGGGTTTCCCATTCAACTATCTGACCGGGTATGTTTCCCATTACTGCTTAGGAATATTATCGGATGAGCTGAAGAGGATGAGAGAATTGAGTCACCAAGTATTTGATCGTTGCGGTTGTGTATTGAGATCCACTCATCAGATCCCGTGTTATATTTCCCATTACTAGGATCACGTCTGGTAGAGAATTGAGCCGGAAGCGAACACGGTTGTGTATCTGTATTGAGATCCACTCATCACCAACTGGATGAGTACTGGTATGAAATAATTTTTTAACATGTACATAATGTTGTTAAGTACTTTTTGATAAGTACTATTAATGACTTTCTATTATATTGTCTTGCAGATGGACACGAAATTGATATCACTGAATTCTATCATGTTAACAAAATTCCGGGAATCATCATACCTTTCATTGAAGGATATCTCGATGTGGTTGGGGATGGTAATTGCGGTTTCCGTGTCATTGCGGACTACGTTTTCGGAGACCAAGAGCAATGGCGATTGACGAGAGTTTGCATTGCAAATGAAATCTTAGCTAACCGAGCATTGTACGAAAACATATACGTTGACGGGGTCGACGCTGGTTACCGCCGTATTATGTGGGACGGAGGTGCGTGTCACGATGATCACTGGATGATAGTACTTGAGGATTTGTTCCCGATTTCCAACCTCTTCAATGCAGCGATTATGTTATTAGGATACGGCAGCGGAAGGGGGTTATATGCTTGTTCCACTGTGCTACCGTTGCAAGCACCTTCGACTGCTACACGTCCAACTAGGGAATTTGTCATGGGTCATTTAGGTGATTCTTACATGCATTATATCCGTCTGAATTTAGGGTCAGATTTCCCTGTTCCTCCGATATGCGCATCATGGTTTACTTCCCGTTCTGATAGTGTCGCTGGTTGGGAGCAAATGTATATTCGGCGAAGAGCACATTGGGATCGTTTAGCGAGGTTGACGTAATTGAATGTTTTGCGTGATTGTTATATTTTTCTACTTATATCATTGTCACATTTTTGTGTGATTGTTATATTTTGCATGTTATATTTTTTCGTGATTATTGGAGGTAAATAAAACAACAAATTACAATAACACAAATAAATAACAATAACAATGAAACTCCAACATAAAAATATAACAAATTCATCTAGGGTCATATAAGTAATACATCATTTGGCAGCCCGCCAATCTCTCATATACTCCTCCATAACCGATCGAGGACCTTCCGCTTGCTCCGGAGGAATCAAAGTAATGAAAGACTCAAATGCGACGGCTAGACGATTCACCCACTGCAAAAAAGTAACAATGAGTGTGAGTTCAGAGATATGTAATACGTAAAAAAATATATACACACGAATTCATTTTAGTTAATCACTTACATAATCGCTGTTGGATCGTGGAGGAATCACAGATCCAGGTGTTGCATCGCCAGGTGTCAGCAGAGGGTGGGAGTGACGGTAGTACCACTCGAGGTAGTCATCCGTACATGCTGTGGGATCTGACGTGGATGCCTGAAACCCATGGAGAACAAGCATGTAACCTCCCAGGAACATGCGCCAGGCATCAGATGATACTCGTACTGGGTAGACAGCCCTGTACGAACGACTGCTCCATGACCTGATCGCTCTCTCTGGCCTAGTGATCGGGAAAGGGATACTCTGTACGTACCCGATTTGTCGTAAACAACGACCAGGCATGTACGGTTCGATAATATCTCGATACCGTAGCCACCCGATGAATACAGTCCTCGGTACAGATGCAACCGGGTCAGAACCGTACGGCAGCCACACCACCTACGTAGAAATGTTGAAGTTACGGTGAAGTAAAAAAAACATAGCAAACTACGAAATAAATCATGAACACCGATAACTGCATGACGTACCTCTGACGCTCGCAGCTGATCCAAGCGTCTACGTAAGGAGTGCAGTCGAACCACGTCCTTGCCCTCAGCCTGGGCACTCCATACGCACGCACGGGCAGCCTCGTCGTCCCCGACAACCATCCGCTCGCGATGAGGTCGGAAGCAGGTAAAGTACTCGTATATCCATGCCTGGAGGAGAGTTAGGCATCCGCAGATGCCCTGAGAATCCCCCCGACTAGCTATACGGAGCTGACGATATAGGAAGGCGAGGGCAGCAGATCCCCAAGAGAACTCATGCGTCGTTCCGACACCGTCCCTCACCTCCATCACGCAGGAGGGTCTAATACGGTTACCACTCTTGTCGACAAACAAGGTGGATCCAATAAGTAACCACATCCAACCTACCGCCTGGATGTCCTCGACTTGGTCAACAGTAAGGCAAAGGTCAAAAATCGACTCCGTGAGGACCCCACCGCCCTGCCAGTGGCTACGCATCAGTACATCTCGGGTGACCCCGAGAACCTCCATGGCCGTCGCCTGCAGCTGCCCATCCCGTCCCTCACTGGAAACGAGCTGTCCCTCTACAGGAATCCGAAGAATATGCCATACATCGTGCAACATGATGGTCATCTCTCCGAACGGCATGTGGAACGAGTTCGTATCCGGCTGCCACCTTTCAACGAATGCAGATATCAGGGGGAAGTCGATATGTCTGAACATAATGTCTGTCAGGTGTGATAACCCAGTCCCCTCGATCTGGGCCCTGAGCTCGGGCGACATCTCCGCTCGCCACTCACTCAGCCGCTGACAGACACTGAATTGGTTCTGACACTTTAAGAGACCCCTTGTCTCTCCCATCCACATACGAGACGCTACGTGGCCCAGAAAGCTCGGTATGACGCTATCATCCACCGGTCCACCGGGCACATCCCCTGTAACAAGCCACGTAGTGTCGTCCTCCGCTCTAGATCGTTTGCTAGTACTGGACGACCCAGTACTAACAAACTTACCACCTCTGCCCTTCGCCACGCGCCACATCATGGAGGATGATTCGACGCCAATCTGATCCTCGTCCATGGACTGATCCCCGGAGTAGAACTCGCTCGATCCGTAATCGTGTTCCTCAGCCTCCCTCATCCGAACTGCCTCTCTCTGTCTCCGTACAGAGGCATCAATCCCGCGCGTCCTCGTGTGACGCGGTCCTGAACCACCTAGTTCGCTGACTAACCTCGGCATCGATTTACCGGCTCCTCCTCTCCTCTATCATTTCACATTTTTAATTAATAATCAGTAATAAACAACTACTGCTACTACTACTAAAGATAATAATAATAAAATATAATAATAATAATAATAATAATAATAATAGTAATAATAATAATAATAATAATAATAATAATAATAATAATAATAATAATAATAATAATAATAATAATAATAATAATAATAACAACAATAACAATATTAATAACACTAATAATAATAATAATAATAATAATAATAATAACAATAATAATAACACTATTATTATTATTATTATTTTTTACTCCGTTTGTCTCGGGCGTCTGCAAATGGCGCCTCACCCATGGGTGAGGCGTCTGCAAATGGCGCCTCAACCATGGGTGAGGCGTCTGCAAATTGCGCCTCACCCATGGGTGAGACGTCTGCAAATGGCGCCTCACCCATGAGTGAGGCGTCTGCCGATCTCGCCTGCCCCATGGGGAAGGCGGCAATGTTTTCCGCCTGCCCCATGGGACAGGCGAGATCGGCAGACGCCTCACCCATGGGTGAGGCGCCATTTGCAGACGCCCGACACAAAAACGGAGAAAAAAAAATATATTTAAAACTTACCCCACCGCCGCCGTCGCTGCTACTAGCCATTGCTGTCGTGATTAACCGTGGTTGAGGAGAGGGTGAAGGGTGTGGAGGAGAGGGAGAGGGTGAAGGGTGTGGAGGAGAGGGTGAGGAAGAGAGGGTGAGGAAGTAAAGGGCAAAATTGTATTTTTCAAGGGCAGTAGGTAGTAATTTTGGGCGGTAAATAGCAATTCACTTATTTAACTTCATAAATACAACATAATATAACAATTTTAATTTTATTCAAATTATAAAATAAAATAACTTTGATTACGAAACATTAAAAATTATAATTCTTACTCCATTGGATCAGGTTCGAAAAATACTTCAAAATGATATACATATGTACTATGTCCTATAAAGTTGGGTTGTTTTTGTGTGAGGCTGAAATATGGGACGCCACATGGGAGGGGTATGTTTGTGTGAAGATTACACATAGGCGTCACCTCGGTATACGTATAAGCTTGTCATATAGCCTAACAAATCGCAAATGTTTATATACTCCCGGCTACACGGAGTTTCGTGGAGTTGGGATAGGCAGGTGAGGTCCATGGGCAGGAGAGAGAGAGAGAGAGAGAGAGAGAGAGAGAGAGAGAGAGAGAGAGAGAGAGAGAGAAGGGGAAAGGCTCTATGTAGCTAGGTGGAGAGGGGAGTATAACTCACCTACTGCTAACAAATAATCCAAGTGTCACGCGTTTAATACATCATCGATAACTAATTTTATTATAAATTAGTATATTGTTTCAAAATAGAAAATAAAATAAGTTACGTAACTCAAAAAGTTTATAATCTTATTACAATGAATTAAATTTAAAAAGTACTTCAAAATGAGATATATATATTTTATAAGTTTTCATAGAAGTTTAGTGGATAAGACACGTAAGATAACTATATAAAGTTGAGTCAAATTCGCGTGGGCACACCACGTAGGACGCCACATTGGAGACCAAATTTCATGTGGTGATGACCCCTAAGCGCCACATAAGCGGACACATAAGCAAGTCGTAGAAGTGACATTAATAAATGCATCCTCATTCCTGACATTAATACAGTAACTAAATATAATATTTATAATTATTAGCCTATTTGTTTCAAACTAAAAAATAAGATAACTTTGGTTACACAATTATAAAAAATCTAAGTTTTACGTCATTATGTTGGAAATGAAAAATACTTCAAAATGAGATGTATATGTCCTATATTTAATCTTATAAAGTTTGACCTTTTTTCGGGAAAGTTTTAAATAGGTTAATGATAAAATACGTAGAATAATCATACTGGCAATACATTAATTGAGTATATCACACTAAAACTGGGTCCTAATTCGAGTGGTGATATAAAAGTGAGTCAATTTCATGTGGGCACGCCACGTGAGATGCCACGTGAGATGCCACATAAGCGCTCAATTTTTTGTGGGCCTGACATGTGGAACGCCACGTAGAGGCCCAAATTCGTGTGACGATGACACCTAAGCCGCCACATAAGCAAAGTTGTGCACATGTAGCGTCTACGTCCTATACAAGTTGGGTCTTTTCTGTGCGGTGATAACATGTAGATGTCACATAAGAGGGAATGTCCGTGTGAAAATGACACGTAGACGCTACATGTGCACAACTTTGCCACATAACTTAACAAATATCATCCGAGTTCAATTCATGTGGGCATGACACACGTAGGACGTCACGTAGAGGCCCAATTTCATGTGACGATGACACCTAATCCGCCACATAAGCAAAGATTACCACATAACCTAACAACTCATTATCCAAGTGTCACCCATTAATGCGTTATCATTAGTTGGATTTATTACATTACATATTTATATTTTAGCATATTAGTTGAATTTATCAAATATTTATA
Organism: Tetragonia tetragonoides; assembly: GCA_038025085.1. Taxonomy (NCBI): domain Eukaryota; kingdom Viridiplantae; phylum Streptophyta; class Magnoliopsida; order Caryophyllales; family Aizoaceae; genus Tetragonia; species Tetragonia tetragonoides. Next base: position 31,916,191 of record CM076151.1, on the reverse strand, counting down.
TATTAGCATATTTTTATATTATAAAAATAAAATAATTTAGTTATGTAAGTCAAAAATTTATAAATCTTAGTCCAATGGATTAAATTTGTAAAGAAGTTTCAAAATGGGATATGTATGTCCTATACAAGTTAAGTTTTTTTCCTGCGCTAATAACATGTAGACGCCATACAAGAGGGGATGTTCGTGTGAAAATGACATGTTAGACGCTACATATGCATAACTATGCCAGATATAACTTAACAAATATCATGCCCAAGTCCCACATGATTATCATCACTCGACCTTATTATATGATTTAATTCTATATTATTTTAAACTAAAAAAATTTATTTTTAGTTACGTAACTCTAAAAATTATAAATCTTACTTCATTAAATTGATTTTTCTTTTTCGTTTTGGAATTTGAAGTAGGCCTCAATTATCTTCATAAATTAATCTTTTTTACATTCATTCTATTTTAGTTATAGATTGATTTAAAAGGACATTTCATACCAAAAAAATTAAAACAGTCAAAAGTAAGATTAATTGTGCAGTATAAAAGATGCATGAGGTATCACCTAGAAAACAGGCATGAGTTATCACCTATAAATTTATCTTCATTTTCGAGAGATATTAACGAGTCCGTGCGAAGCACAGACATAAAACAAGTATATATATATGAAAGTGAGTTCATTTCGTGTGGCCACGACACGTAGGATGCCACGCAGGCGCCTAAAAATCGTGTGGGCATGACACCTAAGATGCCACGTAAGCGCCAAGTTCGTGTGGTGATGACACATATGCTGCCACCTAAGCCTCCATCCAAGTGTGTCAAGCATTAATTAATAATCATTATTTGACTTCATAAATACAACCTGTTATATTTATTATTATTTTGTTAAGATTATAGAATAAAATAATTTTTGTTACGCAACTTTAAAAATTATAATTCTTCCTCTATTGGATCAGGTTCGGAAAATACTTCAAAATGAGATGCATATCTACTACGTCTTATAAAGTTGGGTTCTTTTCGTGGGACGATGACATGTGAGACGCCACATGGGAGGGATATATTCGTGTGGAAGATGACACATAGGCGCCACATCGATATACGTATAAAGTGAGTCCAATTCGTGTGGGCAGGACACTAGGACCCCACGTAGGGGGTGTAAATTCCTGTGATCATTTCGTGTGCAACGACACGTAGGATGCCACGCAGGCGCCTAAAATCGTGTGGGCATGACACCTAAGATGCCACGTAAGCGCCAAGTTCGTGTGGTGATGACACGTATGCTGCCACCTAAGCCTCCATCCAAGTGTGTCAAGTATTAATTAATAATCATTATTTGACTTCATAAATACAACATATTATATTTATTATCATTTTGTTAAGATTATAAAATAAAATAACTTTTGTTTCGCAACTTTAAAAATTATAATTCTTCCTCCATTGGATCAGGTTCGGAAAATACTTCAAAATGAGATGGATATCTGCTATGTCTTATAAAGTTGGGTTCTTTTCGTGGGACGATGACATGTGAGACGCCACGTGGGAGGGATATATTCGTGTGAAGATGACACATAGGTGTCACATCGGTATACGTATAAAGTGAGTCCAATTCGTGTGGGCACGACACGTAGGACACCACGTAGAGGGTGTAAATTCGTGTGATGATGACCCTTAAGCGTCACGTAAGCAAAGCTTACCACATAGCCTAACAACTCACCATCAAAGTGTCACTCATTAATGTCTTATAATTAATTGGCTTTATTACATATTTATTAGCTTTTTTTATATTACAAAATAATAATAAAAAAACTTTAGTTATGTAAGTCAAAAAATTATAAATCTTGATTCAATGGATTGGATTTGAAAAAATCTTCAAAATGAGATATATATGTTACAAAAGTTGGGTCATTCCTGGCGGTGATGATATGTAGGATGACACTTAAGAGGGAATGTTCGTGTGAAGATTACATGAGATGCCACATGTGTGCAACCTGGTTAAATAACAATCAATGACACTTCTAACAATATCGGCCTTAACTATTTGATGACATATGTATTTAACTTGACCTTTATATTTTATAGCATAAAATGAAATTTATTTAAGTGGTACTTTCATGATCTATTTAACTAATCTGAATTGAATGAAACTAAATTGGACTAATAATAAATTGAGGAAATAAAGTCTTAGTATACTCGAAGAAAAGTTTATTAGTCTTTATCTTTTTTTTTTCTTTTTAGAATTTTGATGTAGGCTAAAATTATGTTTATAAATAAATCTTTTTTATATTTATTCTAATTTTGATGTAGATCGTATTAAAGGAACATTTCATACCAAAATTATTAAAATATTCAAATGCAGAATTAGTTGTGCAGTATAAAACAGGCATGAGGTATCACTTAGGAAATTATTTTCATTTTCGAGAGATAATCACGAGTCCGTGTGGAGTACGGAGATAAAACTAGTATATATATAAAGTTGAGTCAGTTACGTGTGGGCACGCCACGTGAGTTGCCACGCAAGCGCCCAAATTCGTGTGATGATGACACGTATACCGTCACCTAAGCTACTCATCAAGTGGGTCAACTATTAATGCATGATCATTAATAACATGGCCCTAGTTTAGTTCAAAAATGAAAGGAATACTGAAATAATGAAACTTGTCATGGAAGCTTAATTGCGGGCAAATAAGTAAAACCGGACTCCTTTTCTCTCTCCTCCACATACACGCTCAGTCTCCCCTCCTCGCTGCCATTCTCTCTCTTTCCTTGTGAGGTATCCTCTCACCCAGCAAACTCCCATGTCTCCTCTCTATTTCGTCGGCGCCGGAAATCAGAAACGACTTTTCTCTTTCCTCGTTCTTTGGCCACGCATCTCCTGGAAGACGGTAATTTTATGTTCTTTCTCAAATCTAGGGTTTTATTCAATCACTCTGCGAATCGATGTTAAAATATTGCTACTGATATTAGGATAAACCCCACCCTCTTCTTTATCTCTTTATTTTCCTCTGCAAAATATCTATGTTTCTGTATGGGTTGCTCTGTTTCATTCATTTTGTGGGCATAATTTTGATGGGTTTGTGAAGGGTTCATTGTTGAAGATTTAAAGGAGAGAGAAAATCAAATGGTTGAGTATTTTACGATTAAATGGGGTCTGTTGGTGCTCAACCTAATCACATGAAGTTCAAGCTTCCCAAAAAGGTAAATAATTAAGTCAATAATCACAAATTCACAATTATCTAATCTTAAGATTTTTTATCATTAATTGACGGTTTTCATTGTGGGTTTGAAGAATTTTTGGTGATTATTCCAATACAGTCTACCGAGCCTATGTTCCAAGGAAGTTACCTTCAGGTAAGTAATTTCATTTTTCTGATTGAGATTTGGATTATAATCAATGGGTTTATTAGTTGTTTTTGACACTTAATCATTTATTTGTTTAATTCATTGTTAGTGCTGTAAACTTCCAAGTCTTATTGGGCAAGTATGTACTAGATTCTAGTATTCTATTATGTGGGTTCTTTTTGGGGAAATTTTTCCATTTTTTATAAGTCTGAATTTGGAGCTTGAGCTTTAGTGAACTTTCATGATTTTCGTTTTGTTCATAAAAGATTCTGTATGGGCTTCCACTTTTTAACTTGCTGCCTTGCTGGTAGTGGAAGCTGCAAATTTCATGCTAGGTTTATTCTTTTACTGCTAATGCTCCAGGGGTGATTAGCATTAGATTGCTGACCACCAACAATAAAAGAATATAGCATTGCTTGCTCAAGATAGTCAAGGTTGACCTCAATAGCTATTGTCCTTCTCTTAGTGCTGCCATCACAAGAAAGCCCCATAAAGCTCTCAGCTTTATCAAACAGAACTTAAACAAACTGAAACAAAACCAAAAGTATGCCAGTAAATAACCATCAGAACTAGAAATTGATTGATTGAGCAAGAAATAAGCTGGGGTTAGTGATAATTCCTAAAAAAGGCAACCAAGAATAACCAAATTGTTTTTTAGCTACATCATCCTTAATAGTGATCTATCACTTATTGCATAAGATTAAGGACTATATTACCTCCAGGGGTGAGTGGACAGGAATGCCATCGCAACGAGTGACAATATCGCCAGCAATCTAATTAAGTGTAATATGCACATTGCGTTCGATGCCCGGCACTCGGATGTAAAGATATACATCATTACACTTAAGTTCTTTCAAGCCTCATTTTCTTATTTCTGAATACGAGAAAAATAGTGATTTCATTTTAATTGTTTTTTTTAGTTATTCCTTGGTGTTTCTAGTTACCCAGTGTAATAATAGAATTTACAAGCCTATTAGCTCAATTGGTAGAGCGCGAAGGATGTGGGTTCGAATCCCACATAGGCTATCTTAGTTGGTGTGTGAGATTGTTAACTCACTTGAATGGTGGTGTTGTCTTTATAATTCAGTGTGTGCATGTTAGTTTGCTGAATATTTGTCACCGAAATGTCTTCATTGAGCCAAAACTTTAATCACTTTCACTTCTTATAGTTTGTATGCTGTTTTCTAACAGGCATGATTTGCAGGAAAGTACAGCTTGCCAACCCCTACTAGGCAGTAGCTAAGGCATTAGAAGATATATAATGCGTAACAGTTGTCTGTGCTGCTATTGTTGATGTTTGTTGTTGTAGCTAGTTGTTGCCGATGACGTGTGTTGCTAGCCAGAAATGTATGTTTTTGCCAAATAGCCTATGTGGGATTTGAACCCACATCATGTGCACAATTACACATTGCTCTACCAATTGAGCTAATAGACTTTATAAAAAGCAATATTTGGATGAAATTGAATCCGTTAAAAAGCACAACAATTCGTTAAATAAATGAAAAGTACCATCTGATTATGACAATGTATCAAATAATGCATAATGGATACATGTGCACTGAATAAAAGTATCTAAGAACGTGAACATCCTTCTCCTTTATCACGCATACATGTGCACTAATTACAAAGGAATATAGTACGTATAACTCAGACACCAAAAGGAAGCACCTCGCGTTGAGAATGCTACATGACCTTTTGTCTAAGCAATACATTTTTGTGGTTGCAATCACCATAGGATCGGGGGAGGGGAAGCCCATAAACTATTTGACAGTGCTGATTAGCCACTAAGTTCCACTTCCATTTCAGATTGAGGTATAATGAATAGTAAAATGAAAGAGGCACAGAAATGAAAAGGTTAGATAAGACTATTGGCTTAAGCACTTCAAAGCAAGACCAAAGTGACAGTTGAAAATGGAGCTGACTGATGCGATGAATGTCCAGAGGTTATATAGAGCAGAAGATTAAATTCATGAGAAACAAGAAAAGTTTCTCTCAAGGTACCTTACCAGTTTAGCAAAATTCCCAGCTGTTAGTGGTGCAGAGTATCCATCTATTACAACCTGGGCACAGGCCTCAATGATCAGTTGTTGCACTGTGAAAAAAGTCTAGATATAATATGAACAGACATAAGTCATAGGCTTATAAATCAATTTCCTTAAACATTTACATTTCTAAGCAGTCCTTTTACTCCCTGATGGTTGTGACATTTATGCATAGAAACTACTCATACATAAAACAACAATTGATGAAACATATTGCACATATTAAACCAAACTAAGTGTCAAAAAAAAAAGTGTCTTCTAACTCTGTTTTCGTCACTGATATTAAAAGTAAGAATTTGTTTTTGAACAATCACTATGCTTCCATCCCCTCACATTCAAAATCCACAACGTGGTCTATGTAAACTATGCAAGCAATTGCATAGCAAATCACTACTATGTTCCGTAATCCCAGACTTTGTAGTGGTTTTAATGTCAGAGCAGTCTTACAGTTACATGGTAGTAAGCCACCATAGACCCCTTACTATTCAAACTAAAGTTAGACACCAAATGAACAAGCGTCCAATTGCCAATATGGTAGTAGTTGACCAGCACAAAGACACACATGAGAGTATCTCCAGCCTTGTTTTACATCACAAATATAAAGCAGAGGCCATAGTTTTGTTCCATTAAAAATTGTCCCCAAAAATTCAGCATACAAAATCGAAAATTCAGCAATACCCACGTAAATAAACTGTATGAAAAGAAAATCAGAGCAATGCCCACAACAATAATAAGAGAGAGGGAGACAACAATCTAACACAATTGTGAATCGCAGAATAGTGTAACCCAAATTGTAGGACAATAAGTCGGAAAACTAGTAGAAATGTCAAATTACTATCTCTGGATAACAATCAAATCACTTTGGTTCACATCTTCCATCACTATCAAAAAAAAAATCAATTAAACACAAAATTGAAATCTTAAACTAACACTAAACTAATATTTGTTCGAAATTTTGAATTTCGAACCTGAAATTTTGATTTTGCTACCTTTAGAAGCGAAAAAATTGAGGAAACTTGGATTGAATTTACATTTGAAGTTTTTTGCATCTCCTTAGTAAAAACCTCGTAATTGCCTGCAAAATTAAACCAAACATAACAATGAAAATGTGAGTGGATTGAACTCGAATTCTAGGATTTCAGAAGAATTTTAGGGTTCTACCGATTAAAATAAGAGATCGAATGGATGATATTTTCTTAGCCGTCATTGAACATGTTTTTCAGATTTGGTTTGAACATCTCCTTGAAGGTTTGCTTCAGAGTTGTTAGGAGAGAGAGAGCAGAGAAGAGAGAGAACAAGTTTTTAGGGAAGGAAACAAGTCATCTTCTCCTTCAAAATGTACTAATAAAAGAAAAATATCAACCAAATACAATCTACCCAAAAATTCACTGTGCACTTAAAATGTGTACTAAACATATGCCACGTCAGCCGCATAGATGAATAAACGAGTCTTTGTCAAAGACGCGTAATATTGGGGTAAAATAATATAATTATTATAATATTATTCAAATTATAAAATAAAATAATTTTTATTATGAAAATTTGAAAATTCTAATTCTTACTACATTGGAACAGGTTCAGAAAAAATTTCAAAATGAGATATATATGTACTATGTCCTATAAAGTTGGGTTCTTTTCGTGTGAGGATGACATGTGGGACGCCGCATGGGAGGGATATGTTCGTGTGAAGATAACACATAGGTGCCACATCAATATACGTATAAAAGTGAGTCCAATTCGTGTGGGCACAATACATAGGATGCCTCATAGGAGGTGTAAATTCGTGTGACGATGACGCCTAAGTGTCACTTAAGCAAAGCAAAGCTTGCCACATAGCCTAAAAATTCTTTATCCAAGTGTCACTCATTAATGCCTCATCGTAAGTCGAACAATTATAGATATTACTTCAATTGATCGGATTTGAAAAAATCTTCAAAATGAGATATATATGCCCTATAAAAGTTGGGTCATTTCCATGCGATGATGACATGTAGGGTGTTACTTTAGAGGAAATGTTCGTGTGAAGATGACACGTACATATCACATGTGCACAACTTTGCCACATAACTTAAAGGATCAATCCAAGTGTCAGAAGTTCATTATTACTCGAATTTATTATTTGATTTATGTGCATATTATTTCAAACTACAAAATGACATATCTTTAGTTACATAAATCTAAAAATTATAAATCATAGTTGATTAGATTGGTTTTGAAAAGGTTTGGTATAAACTAATTGGATAAGACACTTAAGAAAGCTATATTTGTATTATATTAGTTGTAAATCACACTTGAATATTAGTAACGAAAACATATTCTAAACATTTAAATTCAATTTGTAATAAAATATTCTATGCTTATAAGAAAAACGGAGTCATTTTTTATATACAGATGCCATATGGACGGACATTTCGTGTGGGGGATAAAACATGAACGCAACTCATCATCTACTCCAATGCTTTCTTAGCAAATTAATTGAGACTTTAATTAAACACTTTAGGCATACTTATGTAATATAATGCCACGCAAACGAAGAGTAAGATTCAAGTAACACTCCTTATAAGTATGTTGAAATTTACGAACGTTGAACTACCTAGCACATTTGAGAAATAAATGTTTAAGATCATTTGTTGATTATAACTTTAGAAAGTGGAAATTTTTTGCTCACCCCTAATTGTTTTTTTCTATGAGCAAAAATCCAATTGCAATAAGAGACTGATTTTTAACTAGAGAGAGATTAACTAATATTTATTTTTTTTTCTTTGGGAATTTTAAAGTAGGCTCAAATTATGTTCATAAATCAATCAATTTTTACATTCATTCTATTTTAGATGTAGATCAATTTAAAAGGATATTTAGAAGTAAAAATGTTTCTCTTTTTCTTTCGTGTGTGCACGACATGCAAGACGCCACATAGAGGCCCAAAATCGTGTGACGATGACACCGAATTCGCCATATTAGCAAACCTTGCCACATAGCCTAACAACTCATTATCCAAGTGTTTCTCCTTAATGCCTCAACATTAGTTAACTTTATTACATACGGAGTATTTATTAGCATATTTATATATTAAATAATAAAATAATTTTAGTTACGTAAGGTAAAAAAAAAAAAAAATCTTATTTCAATGGATTGGATTTTGAAAAAGGCTTTAAATGGAGATATATGTGACCTATACAAGTTGGGTCTTTACCATGCATGCAGTGATAACATGTATACGCCACATAAGAGGGAATGTTCGTGTAAAGATGACACGTTGACGTCACATGTGCAACTTTGTCACATATCTTAACAAATCATGATCCAAGTGCCAAATTAATGATCAATATCACTCGACTTTATTATATGATTTATTTGCTTATTATTTCAAACTACAAATAACATATATTAAGTTACGTAACTCTAAAAAACATATCTAACATTAAATTATCTTTTCTTATTCTTTTGTGAAGTTTGAAGTATCCTCAAATTATGTCCATAAATTATTCTTTTTTTACATTCATTTTATTTTAAATGTAGATCAATTTAAAAGGGCATTTCATACAAAAATATTAAAATAGTCAAATATAGAATTAGTTTTGCAAAATGCAACAGACATGAGGTATCACCTAGGAAGTTATCTACATTTTCGAGAGATATTTACGAGTCCGTGCGAAGCACGGACATAAAACTAGTAATATTGCCATTCGAATTTTCTGAATTAGGCAATGAATACTTCTTTGTAAACCACATTTCATGTAAACACTCCATCTCTACCCCGTATTTGGCCCTTGCTAACCAAAACTTTAGTTGTTTGCTGACATGTCCCTCTTGATGGTGCAACATATAATTTACCATGGCGAAAAACATGTTGTGGAAGATAAATCCATACATGAGGTATAATAGTCTTACCTTAGGCTCTATTGATGGTCAAAGCAAAGCATAATTTGATTGGACATTGTTTCCTGATCATATTAAAAGGTAATTGTACATCTCCTTCTGTTTTTAAAGCAATAAGTTGAATAAATACTCGTATTCCCTTGCAATGTCCAGTCAAGATTTTAGCCTCGATAACATGCACTAATAGTTGACAACATGTCAACCTAGTTGCGTTATATAAGCCATTACTTGCATCTATATTTCTCACAAGCATAATAGGGGAGCAAAAAATACGTAAGTCAGAGAAGCAATTTTGTTAGCTCAGATAACCTCTACTAAGGCTTGGTTTTTTAAACGGAATGGTGTGAGACGGTGAGGGATAGAACGGAACAAAACAGAATAGCTAGGTGTGGATAATGGAATAAAATATGAGACAAAATAAAGTAAAGAATAGGATACAACAGGAAACAGAACGGCGCATAACAAAACAAAATACAATATAAAAACAACGAAAAGACGTGAGCCTAAATCCTTAAATATTACTTCAGTTCTTGTGAACATTTATGAGAACTTTAATTTCTCAAGAGCTGCATTTACTTTTTTTTTTGATCGCAAGAGCTGCATTTACTAATCATGATATTCACGATGTTATTTAGGATGTTAAATCTCATTATACTATCTTTGTTTCATCTGTTGCCAGCAACGATCTTGCCGAGCCAATGTCTATATATAAACCAACAAATGTCGGTGTCTTTTATCATGCTCTCTTCTTCTGCCTATGATTGCATCTCTCATGGAAAGGAAATAGGTTCATTCCCCGTTACATTGTACTCCCTCCATCCCAAGTAAATCTTGTTATTTGATTTTTTGAGGTCAAATATTTTAAACTTCGACCATTAATTTGTCAAAAACTATAAAGGTTTTACAATGTGATAATATTTTTATTTAATTCATTTTCAATAGTATTTTTGGAAATTCATCTTTTTATAATTTTCTCATTCATATATTTGCAATTATTTAGTAGAGTCTTAAAAACCGTGAAAAAACTGCCAAGATTTGTTTGGGACGGAGGGAGTATTAAGAAGGCTTCCATAGATGTTACCAAGTTCAATAGAGGATCCAAGTCAGTATCCACACCATGTACTTCAAATAGCCGTGATGTAATGTTAGTAAGAAGATCCCAAGTTCATAGCATGATTCTTCATTCATCAATTTAGCTTCCTCGCCAGAGGTTGCCAATAATAAGGTAGTCGCAAAAACTTTTCTAGTTCACACTATCGGTTCAAAATTCCTTTAGAGAAGCGCGTTGGGATGCAATTGAGTCCGAACTCGGTCCGTGTCCGATCCATTTAGAAGGAAGGAATCCGAGCCGAATCCGAAACAAAGAAATCCAAGTCCGAACCCGATTAGAAGACTCCGACTCCAAAATGAACTCGGGTGCTAGGTAAAATCCGCCAGGATCTGATCCTGACTCCAAATCCGCTCCGAATATCATATTATTATTAATATTAAAAAAAAGAGCACTACATCGTTAATATATTTGAATTAATTATATACGTTCAACTTTTTTTGTATATTAAACCCATAACATATTTACCATATTTATTTTGGTTGAATTAGCTATTTAGTATATCTTTTATAATATGTTCACATTTAAATAAAAAAATTGGAAAATAAGTTGAGTAAACGGATCATATTCGGAGGTTACCGACTCCGAATAGTGTCGAATTCAGATCCTCCCTAATCGAAGGTTATTCGGATTCAAAGGTGATTTGAGAATTAGTTTAGTATTCAGAGCAGATTCGGATTTAACATAATCTGTTTTAAATCCGATCCATTGCCATCCCTAAAGCTAGAAGCGAGAGATATTTTATTTCTAAGCTAGATCCAACTCATGGCAAGGTTCACCAAATCTTTTTTACTAATTCTTATTCTCACACCCAAACAATACATTCAACGATTTATTTTAGACGCTTTAACAAACATGGTCCAAATATAGTACGTTTTGTGCTCGCGAGATTTGCGTTGGTTCCAAAAGAAAGTATGTACTCTGGTAGGCAAGGAAGTCTATAAGAATTAGTCCATGTTTCCGTTAGATGAAGAGATGTAGGAGTTCAGAAGACGTGGGACTGTTTTGTTTTCCGACGTACCAACTTTATATACCTTAACTTTTGGGACTGATCAAGAAAGGGAAGGTTGAGGTGTATGTTTCGATAACAAAAGCTCATATGAATCGGCCTCATGCATGAGGCATTGATGCCTATGAGCAAAAAAGTTATACCACCGTACATTAGAAGTGATATTTCCAAATAAAAAAGTGATACCTCATGTATTAGGTCACCTCATAAAAGAGTTTTTGTATTCCAATCCAAGGACTTCAAAGGGATTGGTCTTACCAAGTAGAGGTGAAATTTCTCAGAAAGTTTCAAATTCAAGGGACTTCATTGTGAAGGCTCGCAAGTTGCACTGGATGCATAGAAGTGATGCTTGCAATTTAATATTTTGTTGGCTTCCTTGTATCCTTTTGTATTCACGCTCGCCAAAACAGAAAAAACAGAAGACACAGCAATTCAAACACTAGAATATCAATTGCCGTTTCCATTAATAGTCTCCTTGGATCAAACTACTGGTTGAGCATTAAAATTAGCGCAATATGGTGAAAATCACCTAGAAAGTTACAATATTTGTCCAGTATCTCCTAAATCGTTGTTATTTGTTCAATACCATCTTAAAAGTTCATTCCACCCTGAGAGTCACACCTTAAATAAATTTCCGACCAAAACCCAAATTTTTCTTCCCCTGTTACCCTCACATGTTCATCACATGACTACTTAAAGAACTAGATCACCCCTATTTGACCAAATAAATTAATGATTTGATCCTTAAATTAATTAATTATTAACTAACTGAATCCCTCCCAAACCCACTTAATAAACACGACAATCCCCCTCTCTTTATTCTCCCTCTCCATTGTTGTTCTCTGCCATTGTCGACCTTTCTCCATCCACCATCTCCAAGTGTGAGAGCGAAAACGCCCAGATCTAGGTAAATAAGCTTCTCCTCTTTTCTTTTCGTATGTTTATCTCTGTTATCTCTTTTTTTCCCCCAATTTTTCACTCAATTAGAATTAGTTTAAATCTCGAAATTCATATAATGTGTTTTATTCTGTAAGGTGACCACTGTCAAGCTCCAATTCAACTCATCTTCATTGCCTCCAATTTGTAAATGTAACAAAGGGTCTCCCATGTGAAATCGAAGATGAAGGACGAAAAGAGAGAAAGTGAGTGGGTGAGTAAGTGAATTAATTTTGACGAAGATGGATAACGAAAAGAGAGAGGGCGAAGAGAGAGAGAGAGTGAATTAATTTCGATTGAAGGTGGTGCGTGGGTAAAAAAATATGATTAAAATTTGAATTGAATTATTTTACTTATTTCGCTTTATGTAATTTAATTTATAATTCATTTGGTCAAACCATTTAAATAGTCATGTGATGAACACGTGAAGGTAAAAGGGGAAGAAAACTATGGGTTTTGACCGGAAAATCATTTAAGGTGTGACTCTCAGGACAAAATGAATATTTAAGGTAATACTAAACAAATAACAACCATACAGGGATAATGGACAAAAATTGTAACTTTTTAGGTGATTTTAACCAATTTGCGCTTGAAATTACTAATATAATTTCTTCACTTTGACACAATATTCAACTACCAAACTTGTAACTCCTTACCAGTAAATGTACTTAGCTCTCAACATTATATATATAGCCTCAAATGATGAGAAAAATAAGATCTGAGAACATTCAACAAACATGAGATATGCTCTATCAAAAAGGATCTAAAAGAACTCCACCTCGCCTACTATGCTAACAGGCGGATCAATTTCTACTCGAGAAGCCTTCCCCTTCAAGACGAGCCGTGGCAAAGTATTTGCTTCCTTCGCAACAACTCCTTTTGCAGTCCATATAGTAACATGGGGCCACTCATTTTTCGAATTGATACTTTCCCCATCCACTGAACCAAGCCGTGCTTCTAGGGCTGCTGTTTTATCAGTAAACAGTAAAGCAGTCATCTCCACAGGAACCCTACGGTTGAGGAACTGAGCATAGTTAGCCAATGCCGTGACACCATGTGCTCTTTTGTGAGCAAGGGTGAGATGAGGCTTTTTAAGGGTATCTTCAAAATGCTTATCTTTGAAGAAAGCTTCAACATCTGAGTGCTCCTTAGAAAACTGCAAGCATTGACAGAGAAGCACGCATTATTTCAACGCACGGTTTTAAACTTTTGACAGATAGTTCTGCAGCTCCCTTACTAATGCGACACAAGGAAACATAAAATAATTGGGTAAGAGATGAAAACATCACCGCTACCATATGCAGAAAATAAACCCTGTACAGCCTGCAGGAGATTAATGCGAGACTCCCTACCCACAGCCACATCAAACATTAGTTTTGGTTCTTTTCCTGTTTTGTTTAGGGGGGCTGGAAGGTTGAGGGGTTTTTGTTTAGGCAAGGTATTATCGATTATGACGGTACTTTATAGAGTGTATCCCATTCATCTAAAAATTCAACAAGAATACATTGAGGTGTATCTGGAGGTTGAAGAAGGGGCACCCAGGCTTTCTTCATAGATACAATACAGCTTCTTGCAGAGAAGCTACATCACATAGGTCCACAAATTCTAAGATATGCTGATTATTTCCAAAGCCTCTGACGTGTGCATCCCCAGAAACATGTGAAAGAGATAAAAAAGTAACAATTTTCACCGAATATCATTGTGGGAACTAAGCAGATGTGCACTTAAAGGTTCATTTTCGTCAGACGATATGAGCATCACGTTTCCATTCTTCAAGCTTAGTCCTAAGCAAGATAATTCTAACGAATGTCACTGTATAGCCTGTGTACTAAAGGAAGATTTGAAACACCTTGTTTTATGACGTGTCACAACCAAATCATAAAGAACTGAATAGAAAGCTCTAAGACAGACGGAACAGAAAAGATGAGGACATTCAACTCCAAGGATCCAAATTGTGAGAGTAATCATGAAGACGTAAAGGGTGGAGAAAGGATTACTGATACCCACTGATCTGTTGCTTGTCAGCAACTTCAATGAAATGCAACATTATGCGAATATTATTATAAACTTACATCATTGATGAGACCGTGGATCTCGCTGACAGGCAAACTGACAGCAGCATAAACTATTGCACCAAGGTTCTTCCTTTCAGTACTTGGAGATACATAGTCACCTTTTGCAATTGTTTCTAATTGCTCCAAAACAGAGATCACAGCATTCTCAAATGAAACCTGTAAAATAAAGATTATATTCTCCAGGTTAATCTAACATTTAGATAAATATATACTCTTTTATTTATTTTTTTGGTTCTCTTCAGATAAAGAAAGCAACAGGCGAGCAATACACGAAAATTGAAGGTACCAAGCTTAAGCATAATTAGTCAATCTGGACAAGAGGCCCCAATTTTGTATACAAAAATTACATAGGAAGATAGTTGTGTCAAGTTTTCTATAGCCAATGTTGGATAGCCTAAGCTTCATCACTACATTTGACCAGTTTGTCTATATGACTATGCAGAGCCAATCCCCAGAGATTTGGAAGTCAGGGAGGGGCCAATAACTCTAGTTCAGTAAGGGAAAAATGTTACCTGGATAGAACTAAGGTACTCAACATTGCTAAATAAAGTCTCCCGCATCTGCTTCTCCCATTTCGCCCAGTCCTTTGCATATGACCCTTTAGTTGAATCCATTCTGCAATTAGAAATATTAAGCCATTACAATAAGAAAGTCCCAAGTCTGATCACGGCAAGCTAAAAGTGATGTCAGCTAGATCAGATACCATAAGACAGGAATTAAGCGATCCAGCTTTCAGATATAACAAATCAACATCACCACTACCCCAACACCTCCGAAGAAGATCCCACCCAGACGGGGTGGGGTGGGGGGGTCAGGTGCACACAGCCCTAACCCTGTAAAGTAGATAGGCGGTTTCAGATTGACCCTTGATCCGAAGTACAATGACCATCAACAACTTCACTATAATTAGAAACAAAGACATTTTAATGAGCCATTTTGATGTAGTCCATGATGTTTCGAAGCCAAAAACTAAGGAATCTTTTGGCTCCGTAAAAATGGACATAGGCTTAAGAGCTCTATTTTTTTATTTTTACTTTTCGATAGTTAGGCATTTTTATTATTAAGATCAGAAAAGCAAAGCAACGATTAACCAGTACAAGAACGCCTTATGCACTCGCCCTTAATAGCATCATTCAATCGATCACCCACACCTTCTAGGAAGAGTTGAGTGACAAATTGCAATCATGTGCTAGGGAGATGCATTAACACCCCTAAAAATTACCATCTAACTGAGATACCCCAATTAGTTAAATTACATCCAAGCTAAAAAGTCATCAACTTTGTATAGGCCTCTTTTGCCAGCCCATCTGCCACGAAATTAGCAGTCTTTCATTGATGAATTATTCGAATTCTCACAATACTCCACTAATAGCTCCTACTCAATCTTGCAAGGAGACATCAATATTCCATTTAACAACCCCTATAGGTGGAGGTTCCAAGCCAATTTGCATGGAGCATCTCGATATTGTTTTGCTCAGTTTGAGACACAAGGATTTACGAGCCACATCCTGCGGATAATATGGAAAATTCTCGTCCCAAGCTTTAACCCAGTAGCACAATCGCATCAATACGAGGTCAAAAACTTCATTTTCATTACATGCTTTTCCTTGGAACACCCTGGCGTTTCTCTCTAACCACACAGACCAAACAATCACAAAAGTTTATGAAATCCATACCTTTTCGAAATAGCCGCCCCTAATTAACTCACACCATTGATTAAACAACCCAGCAACTGTATTTGGAGCACACCAGGCAACATTCCAGAGCGAAAGCGATCTATGCTACAGTTGACTCGAGAACTTGCAATGTATAAACAAGTGATCATTTGACTCCTCCACCATCTCACACAAAGTACACTGGGGATCATTAATGCCTTGCACACCCATATTAAGCAGTCTATCTTTTGTCTTCACTTTTCCCAAATAGGCCAGCCACATAAACGTTTCAACTTTGGGGGGAGCGAGACCCTTCCAGATCCCCTTCTCGGCATCCTTATTCAGTTCTCCTTCTTCTCTAGCTAAGTTTCACTCTCACAGATTTTTCAGAAAAAACGCTTATTATCAAGCTGCCAATGTAACCTATCCTTCGACCCTGGCAGATGTTATACCTCATCAAGATGCTTGAATAATTCATTTCTTTCAGCAACTTCCCACACAAATAGACTCCTACGCCACAACAAGTTCTAACGCCAAACAATTCCATCCAAGAAACCCAGGTCAGACACAAACGCTTGTTGCTGCAGTGGTACTTAGAAAAGTCTAGGGAATTTTTGATTCAGAGGACTCTCCCCAATCCACAAGTCAAACCAGAATTTTACAGACTCCCCATTACCCACTCTAACTGCCAAACCTTTGCTAGATGTCTCCATCACTTTGCATTTTTTCTAAGGCAGGTCATAATCCCCTTCCATAACCCTCCAATTCTCGGCACTGTAACATTTTCAAACGAGCAAAAACTGGCAAGATTTTTGTAATATTTAGCAGTAATTACTTCCTTCCCAAAACAGTTATTTCCTTCCAAAAATCGCCAAATCCACTTAGCCAAACAAGCCATATTCATATTCTTTTTTTTAGATAAGAAATTTTTTATTCATTTAATGTTGAAAGAATACAAAAAATGGAGGACAAGTTATCCTCGAAAAGAAACAAATTATTTACAAATCACGTCAATGGCGTTGAACAACCGTGAGCGGGACACCCTTAAAGGCGCCCGTTGCCTTAGCCTAAAGGGAGGCCAAGTAAGTTATATGGTCCCACACACAATCAATATTCTTCCCAGAGCTGGAGAAAATTCTCGAATTCATCTCCAACCAGATGCACTATAGAGTAGCCATGCAAGCACACCTCCATAACACCCTACCCACCTTATCCCTCATTGCAGAGAACCGAATCTGTAAGAACTGGCCAACCGTAGCTGGGCACACAAACGGTTCCCCACACAACAACCTATCCCATAAGGACCTAGCAAACCCGCACATCACAAACAAGTGCAAACAATCCTCCTCATCGTGATGACACATAACACACATCCCTGGCCGAAGAGACCAGCCAGGCCTCCGCCGCTGTAACATATCATGGGTATTTAACTTACCAAGCAACAGTGTCCACAAAAACGCACGCACCTTAGAGGAACCTTACAGTTCCTAACATAAGTGAACAAGGGGAAAAAAGGGAATTGAGAGGGGAGGCCAAGTTGAAGGACGAACTTGCAAGAGAAGACCACAAAGGAATCTTTAATCCAAGTCCGAGAGTCGTCCCTAGGGACGAGCAGAGTAGTGTCAAGAACACTCAAGAGGGAGACAAGCTCCTCCATCTCTCTATCATGAGGTGGTCGCCGTAAATGTAAGTCCCATGAGCCACCATTGGTAGAGAAAAAAATGCAGACATTGGCGCCCCATGAATAGTAGACAACTGGTAAACCTTAGGGTATCTGGAAGAGAATGAGGAGTCACCATTCCACACATCCTCCCAGAACCGAACCCGACAACCATTGCCCACATAATACCTGACCAGTGGAAAGAAGAAAGACGATACCTGAGAAACGAACTTCCAAGGACAAGCATGGGAAGTAGTGGAACCAGGGATGGGTTGTAGACCGTACTTGCTTCTGATAACTCTGTGCCATAGGGAGTCTGACTCCTGCGGGAACCGCCACAACCACTTTACCACAAGCGAGATGTTTTTGAACACCAACCTACCAAACCCAGACCTCCCTCCGTCTTCGGTCTGCAAACATGGTCCCAGCTAACAAGGTGATCCCTCCTACCCTTACCAAGCCCAGACCAGAGGAAAGTTCTCATCAATCTCTCAATTCTATTATCCACACTCACCGGGACCCTGAACAAAGAAAGATAGTAAAGAAGGATACTAGCTAAACAGGATCACAAAATGGTAATCCTACCGCCCAAAGAAAAATACACCCCCTTCCACCCATCTAACCGCTTAGGCACTCTGGACACAACATGTTCCCAAAAAGAGATAGTTCGGGGATTACCCCCTAAGTAGGTAAGCGGCCACTGCTGCACCTGATAACCCACTAGACCATCCAAGGACCCGAGGACATCGTCCCCCACATTAACTCCAGCTAAGCTACATTTAGACAGATTAATCCTCATTCCCGACACTACCTCAAAAACCTGAAGCAATGTAAGGACCCTCTTAAACCCCTCAGTCTCAGCCGAAAGGCCACATTCATATTCTTAAAATATCCAACACCCAAGCGCCAAATTCTCTGGGTCTCTCATTTGTTTTCCAACTCAGAAGACTCACTTAATGAACAAGAATAGGTCCAGACCGGCTATCTAGTCCGGACCTAACCGAACCGGGTCAGACCTAGACCGAACCTAATGTATTCGGTTAGGTCCACGGTCTAGTTTTTATAGAATTTCGGTTTAGGTCCAGTTCGGTCTCTTTTCCGTTTGGACCTGATTGGACCTGGTTGGACCGAAAACCTTTAAATTAGGAAAAAAATATATAAAAAGTGGCTTTGTGGGGTTTGACGGGCCGAAAACTTTTGAATTATGAAAAACATTTATAAAAAAAGTCCTTTTGTGGGCTTTGTGAGTTGAAAAACGAAAACCTTTGAATTTTTGAAGTTTTTTTAGTTCATTCTTGCATTGCTTAATCATGTTAAGGCTTGTTTGGACTTTTATTGTGTGTTTTTTTTGTGTTGTTTACTTGCTTGGAATTGAATATTATTTAGGCAATTTTTTTATGAGAAATATTAAACATCGTATTAGAGCTCAAAACAATTCAGGTCCATTAGGTCGATTCAGATTCGGTCTAAGTTTTTCAGGTTCGGTTAGGTCCAAGACCTATTGTATTTAGGTTAGATCCTCAGTCCACCAATTGACTAGATTCAGGTTCGGTCCGATTTAGGTTCGGTCCGGTTCGGTTAGGTTCTGGACCTATGTGCAGCCCTACATAGGCTT
Source organism: Tetragonia tetragonoides (assembly GCA_038025085.1). NCBI lineage: Eukaryota > Viridiplantae > Streptophyta > Magnoliopsida > Caryophyllales > Aizoaceae > Tetragonia > Tetragonia tetragonoides. Next base: position 31,896,882 of record CM076151.1, on the reverse strand, counting down.
CCGATTCTCCAGCCCAGAAAAAATCCTTTTGAATCTTTATACTTCTTTCTTCCACATCCACAGGCAACGCAAAGAGGGAGAGATAATAAATTGGCAAATTACTCAGAGAAGCTTTTATCAAAGTCAGCCTACCTCCCACAGTGAGAAGTCTTCCACGCCAAGTAGCTAGTTTATTTTCTATTTTATCCAGCACTGGACGCCAAAATTCAACGCTTAAGAGCTCTTAACTAGAAGAAATGTGTGTATATATCAAAATACTTTTAAAGGGTAAAATATTCTTGTGTTTTGGCGGAATGGGAAGAGGAGCTAGGGCATAGTGGACCCAGATCAAACGATAGCAGTTGCATATAAACTTACTTTGTACTTTGCACATTACCTTCCTTTCACACCAGCAGATAACAAAGTTCAGAGTAAAGGAACTGGTATAACAAACCATGTCACATAGACATTACCTTCCATGCCTCTTTGTATGAAGCCTGTACAAGTTTATCCCCTCTTCCAGCACTGATTTGACAGAATCAGGTAGACAAGGCCTGCATAGTAAACGGATGTGCTTAAGAACTTTACCTTAACAAAATAGTAGTCGAATATTAAGATATGAAATCGAACATGTACAGAGGTCATCATAAACAAACACAAGACGAAAACCAAAAAACCCTAATTGACAAGGTCAGATAATTGTCTTCATTATTTTTGAGCAGACAACTGTCAGATGCAATTCAAATGGTATGTGCCCCAGACAGTAAAGCTGGGCACATGAATCAGGCAGAAGAGGCATCAAAGGGAAGAGATTAATGGCCTTACAAGCAAGAAGAGTACGAGCACTAATGTGCAAGAAAGGAAAGCAACCTACTAGCTGACTCAGATTCTTTTTTTTTTTTCATAAAAGAAAATTTTATTAATCAAATGGTAAAGAATACAAAAAAGTGGAGGATAAGGTATCCTTAGTATAAAAAGAAAACTATCTACACATCACGCCAATGGCGTTGAACTAGAGTCAATGGAACACCCTTAAAGGCCCCCGCCGCCTTAGCCCAAATAGAAGCCAAGTAAACTATGAGATCCCAAACATAATCAATAGTTTTTTCAGTCCCGGAAAAAATCATGGAATTTCTCTCCAACCAAATACACCAAAGTAAAGCCATACAAGCACAACACCACAACAACCTCCCCTCCTTACTAGCTGACTCAGATTCATTAGCCTCAAGCTCTAATCAATTGGTCTAAATTGAAGGATGTCAATTGTTGGAAGTAAAATTAAACCGAATTGTCACCCACAGGCCACATGAAACATCTTGGAGTGTTGAACCTTATTTAAACTGAGATAGCACTTATTGCATGGCTCGATTTCCATGAATGGAAATATTTTCAGAATTCGAGGACAGTTTGCATATCTCTAGTCTAGGTTTCAAAGTCATTTCCTTGAAGTTCAGCTGAAAAAGAAGTGGTTAAACATCTATCAAATTGAGATGTCAAACTTTAATTGAAAGGTCTTGGGTATGCCACTTGGGGGCAATATTCGGACTGAGTCTTTTTGGGAGCAAGCCGAAAGGCGTGTCGAAGAGGTTAGATGGATGGAAGAGGGTATACTTCTCGCTTCGGGGTCGGATCACTTTGCTGCAGTCTTGCTTGTCCAGCATAACCATTATGTTACCTTTCTTTGTTAAAGGTGCTGGTGGCTGTTGCTAAAAAGCTTGAGAAGATGATGAGAGACTTTCTATGGGCTGGCAGTGATGGAGATAAGAGTGTCACTTGGTTAGCTGATTTGGTGTGTCTTCCGAAAGAAGAGGTGGGCTTGGGTATTGGCCGGCTGGTGACTAAAAATGTGGCTCTTGCTGGTAAGTGGCTTTGGCGATTTCCTTTGGAACGCAATGCACTCTGGCATCAAGTTATTAGGAGTAAGTATGGATTGTGTCAAAATGGGTGGATACTCAGGTGGTTATGGGAGCTACACACGCATGTCCACAGAAATTCATCTCCCAACTGCTTCCAGTTTATCTTCCTCTTGTTCGGTTTAGCCTTGGCAATGGGCTGACGATTCGATTTGGGATGATGTTTTGGGAGAGGACCAACCTATGTGTTTGCGTTTCCCAGAGTTTATCAGCTTTCGTTGCTCCATGGAACTACTATTTGGTAGTTTTATTCGTCGGCGACAAGTTCATGGAGCCTGCATTTGCGGAGATCACCTCATGAGTGGGAGATGGAGGAGGTTTCTTCTTTGCTCGAGTTTCTGGATTCAGTACATCTTCAGGATAGGGAGGACCCTCGGAGATGGATAGGTGATTCCTTTGGGGAATTCTCATGTAGATCTTTTTTACAGCGGTTGCGTCTGCCTGTACAACAGCCCGACTTCCCCCTTGCAAGGTGGCTGTGGAAGGCAAATTGTTCCCGCAAAGGTTCAAGCTCTTGTGTGGACGTTGGTGTTGGACAGGATTAATACTAACGACCTGCGTCAGCAGAGGAGGCCAAATTCAGCCTTGTCACCTGATATTGGTTTGCTTTGTTGGGCTAGTTGTGAGTCCTCTTCACATGTTTGTCTGAGTTGTGAAGTGGCACAGACTCTTTGGAGTAGACTATCTGGTTACATAGGTGAGGTTTGGGTGTACCCGGATACTGTTATGGAGTTCTTGCAAGCAAGGCGTGCAAGGCTTGGGTGGAGAAAGGAGAAGAAGCTGTTGTGGAAGAGGTGAGGTGTGCGGGGCTGGTCGGTTGAAGGATTTATTGTCTGTGGCGATGCAATTTGGGATGACCTGTATTGTATGTTCCCTATGTTGTCATTATTTATATCATAGGTGAGGTTTGGGCGTGCCCTGATACTATTATGGAGTTCTTGCAAGTGAGGGGTGCGGGGCTTGGGTGGAGAAAGGAGAAGAAGCTATCTTTGCAATACTTTGGTGCATCTGGCTAGAGAGGAATGTTAGGGTCTTTACTGGTATTTCCATGTCAGTGGATGCGTTGTGGGACAAGGTAGTCTATTTAGCTTCGTTGTGGGCTAAAGGTGTTCGGTGTTTTCGTAGCTATCCTGTTACGCAGGTTATGCTTCATTGTGCTGATTTGTAAATAGCCAACTTTTGAGGAGTCCGTGTCCTCTTAGGATGTAATACTGTTTCTCATACTATTATTAAAAGTCTCTCTTTATCTACAAAAAACTTCAATTAAAAGGTTATGCCACTAATATCTTAGAGCTAATGAAGGTGTAACTAGCATAAGTGTGCAGTTTCAAGGTTGTCCACAATCTACTTCTACTTTTTGCCCCGTTTCAACTTAGAAGTTGAATGTGGAGTGGAGGAATAGGCGGTGGGGTAGGAGGAATATGAGAAGAGAAGTTAAATGGGACAAAGAGACAGCTGCATGATAACAGAAAATTTTCAAGTTCTTTTAATGTGTAATAACCAACACAAGAAACAAATTATTTGGCAAGTCCTACTAAGTAGGGTCTACCTTATGGGCCAAGTCCGCGGAGGTCTTTCCATGGGTGTCTCTTACTGACGTTCAACGGCATTGGAGGATTTCTAGTTTACTTCTTTTGCTATAGAGGATGCCTTGTCCTCTTTTTCTGTAATTAATATTTTTATTATTAATGGAAAATTTTTCTAATCTAAAAAAAATTAAATAGGGTCTACCTCCTCAATTATAAAATACAATCTTGCACAATTGCTAATTCTTATGCTATCAGGATGACAATTTACTTATATTATAGTACTTGCTACTGCACTTATTTTCTGTATGACAACAGTAAAACTCCTACATCCTAAGTTCTACTAACCCTGTAACTGCGGCAGTCACACTACATGGTGGTTGTTTGTTATTAACTTGAAAATTGCCTTTGTTATTCATGTCATAAAGCCTACTGAATAAGGAAGACGGATAAAAGGTGAAGAATAACAACATTACTTGTTAGCCTTAGAAAAACCTCTCCAGATAATCAGAACGGGGAAGTCTGGGTGAGAAACAGTTGTTGACACAGTCTCATACAGACAAGACGAAGTTTCTTAGCTAAGGCAGCAAACAACTCGAGACAAAGATCTCTCAATCAAGCACGCCATACTAACCTCTCTGATTTGAGCAAAGGCATCTTCACAAGGGAGCCAAAACGTTCAATTAGTTCGGCCTCAAATTCTTTACGGCTCTGGGTCCAGACACACAGAAAGAAAGAAAGGAAGTCTCAGAATACCCTTACCATCAAAACACAGATTTGAGGGGACAGAAAGAAAAATAATCAATGCAGAGGAGTCAATTAGAACAAAGCAACTTGAGAGGGGACAGTAGGATGGAGGCATACAACATAGGATATAGTACTGTTGAATCTTTTACCTTGCCTTCATAAAGGTGGTAAAACATAAGCAGTACATAGCCTGCATTCGGAGATTCCTTGTCAAGATTTCCCTGGCGCAAACAATTAGGAATAGAATAAGTTATCTACAGCTGATATGAGGAGAATGCACCCAATGAACAGTATCAAGCATAATAACATAAAGGGTACACAATACCGGATGATTAGCTCGTTGAAGCACACGAAATATAAAGACAGCCAATGCATCCAATGAATAAGGATTTGTATCAGTGCCTGCATAATAAATAAGAAACACAAAGGTCCAATGTAAAGCAGCTGAATTGAACAGTCAGAGACGTTTATACAACTCAATTACTATTGCATAAATTCAGACAATTGGTATATAAGCATTGAAACATATATGAAACAACAACAGGGATAAAGAGAGGAACTTTATTGATGTAAATCTCACAAAAACCCAAAGCATGAGAAAACCTAGTTAATGGGTTTTTTTTTTTTTTTTTTTTTTGAAAAATGAAACAGTTAAAGAACATCAATAGTGCATGATGATTTTACAGTAATGCAATAAGGATCATTTGATATTAGATAAGAAGATTATCAAAGTAGGGTGTATCAAAGTAGGGTGGGATCATATACTGAAACATGCAATCGCATGCAAATGCCTGCATAGGACTGAAGTTCTAAAATGAAGAAAATTTGAGAGAGAAGAAGACAAAATGTTGCATGCCTGCAGAATCTGGGACAACTGGAACAGCAGATGCACGGGTGGTTCGGCACATGTTCTCAATCTGCGAAGTAGGAAACAGCAGTTACAGAAACTTATGAACATCTCTGTGTATTTATGTCATATAATCACAACAAAAGATTGTAAATGGAACTATATGCGCTGATGCACTGAGGAATCTATGGATGGATGATCAGAGAGTACACAAGATAGAAGATCCAAGAGCATAGGGCCAACATGTTGTGTGGCCATCCTGTGTACATCTCTGGTTCAATATTTTTATGATCAGTCTGAAATCTTAAACAGTTGATAACATGGTCATTATTCAGTACATAGGAAGGCAACACGTGACAGCCAAAATAATGCCCAAATATTATATGCCATTTAGCAGCACAGGAACCATATTGACATATTCCACGGAATTAATTGAAGGTTTTATGAAAACATGTTTATTTGGGTACCTCTGTGAAATTATAAAATGAGAGAGCTACCTATCAGTAATTCCATTAGTCTTAGGGTACCTTGCAGAAATTATTTCTAATCATAAGATAATAATTAGAAAAAGTTTCTGTAAATCCCAACTTTGTGCAATTTCACAGGGATAATCCCAACTTGATAAATTTGAATGAAAAATCTAAACTTTGGACACGTCAAATGGTAATGGTCCCCACTCCCCATTTACACCATTAGAGTTCAGTACACCATATTCCCACATAAACAACGTGCTCTATAAATATACCCATTTTCAGTAGTTTAATATTAGTCTGAAATGAAATTGTATAAATAGAACATTAATTTTAGTATTCACTGGGTAATTTATAACTTTTTAGCTCTATACGGACCCGAGCAGTAAACCGAAACAAACTGATTATACTCAACGTGAATCGTTTCAAGGACACAATGCAAATTTTTATTGGTTAAAAAAGAAAGTAAGAGAATATATCAATTTAGGTCTCTTTAAACCCATTCCTTTATTTAATCTCTCTCTCTTCTTACCTTCTGTTCCTTTTCTTTCTCCTCTCCCCCTTTCTTTGTCAGCAGCCCTTAGCCCCCCTCCCCTTGGGCAATGTTTGCACACCTTCATGCTAACTGTTCAACATGAACGGCTAGCAACAACCACAACAGTAGAAACCACGATATGAAAACTTCAAATTCAATCCAGAGAAAACAAAAAAAGCAAATTAATTTGGTATAGTGAAGAGATCCCAGGCGGTCAGTCATTTCCGTCTGGTCCCCCTTGAAAGCAAATGAACAAAAATAAATGTCATTCTTACATGCTTCTCTGCAGGGCAGCGACTACTAATAAAGAACAGAAGGAAGAAAAATAAATGTCATGTCTTTTTCAAAGAAAGACATTGGTTTTATTATTTCGTCAAAATTAATCTGCTTTAACTGTTCTGCTGGTATTTCTCGCTGCCCATGGTCTGGACTTCAGGTTGATGATTAACTTTGAGGTTTACTTATGGATTAGTCTAATCTCGGGCTACAGAAAGTGATTCATAGTCTTTCGTTCTGAGACCAAAGAACCCAGTTCCAGCACCCACTTTTGTCTCAGATATGTTTAGTTCTCCTACTTCTTAGGCTGCCTTGCAAGCACATACCAAGTGGCGAAGATGACAACATTACTGCACTTTCTGCGGATGCTTCAGGAGGGCCCCTCTAGCGCTGAGGACTGAGGAAGGGGTGGTCAAGGAAAGAGGAGGCAGAAGAGAGAAGAGGAATGAGATGCGGCTTGTTAGAGAAGAGGAAGGTGTTTCTTTTTCTCATTTAATTTAACCTCCAAAAGGGGAAAAATGAAAACTGTATTTTCGTTCACCAAGTTGAAAAATAGACAGAATTTTGATGGGGTTACTACGTAGACCGTTACTGTTTCATAAAAGTGCCTAAAGTTCGGTTTACTTTATATGCAGCAATTCCGGATTGGTTTTGGTAGGCATTTCTGACCATAAAAACTTCGAAAATCTAGTTTTGAAAACGCTTAAGCATTATCAGATATTAGATGACTTTTCAAATGCAACAAATGATTATAGATGGACCATACCACCAGGGAGTCAAATGAAAATTCAAACCCTTAAAATTAGAATTTATAATTCAGGTATCTGAAACAAATTAGGATAAAAGAAGCCACTTAGGGATCAGCATTTCATATAAGGAAGTCAACCTACATATCATGCAAAGCAATCTTTTACCTGTATCCAAACTTCCTCATTTGGTGCATTTTTGTCAGCAAGCATGATCGAATTAGGTTTCTTTTTGCGTTCATCGGCAACTTTCTGCCAGTATCGTCCTGCACACACATAATGATAAGAACTAAGCAATAATGCAATATGCATTTTGGGCACGGAATTAAATATGGGCTGGTAAGCGTTGTATCACCAATAGGTATAGCTTTTTGAGTCTTTTAATCCTCGATAGCCCAATATATACCCGAGTCTCGAGTTGCTTGGTTACATTGGCGGATGCGTAGTGGAGAACAGCTGATCCAGCCACCAAAGATGGACAATGGCAATATGGGTGATATAAAGCCGATAAAACGGCTGAGAACTGCGGTCACCGTGACCCTTCTGTGCTACCATGAGGTTTATTAACGCTACATTCCACAACGTCACAAGTCACGACTTGTTATTCTGACCGAGAGTCCAAAGCAACAATCACTACTTTTTACTCGTTACAGCAACCATGACTTTTTACTGATCCTGGGAGTCTAGGATTATCTTATGTATGTCAAATAAAACAATAGCTACTTTAACAATTCTACTGAAAAAGAAAGAAAAATATGAAAGCAATGCGTTGAAGAAGGGCACTCTCAATTCTAAGCCAAGGAAAAAGAACCGAGAGCTGGAAAATTTAAAGTGCGATATAAATTATGACGGGAAAGGGATTAAGAGAGGCTTCTTCCATAGGAAGTAGTCTCGTGTTTTTTGGTTGTTTCTTCACTAGATTTTAGTTTCTTGGGATTGCTCTTTTCTGGACGATATCTTATCCTCTATGTATTCTTTTTTTCTATCTAATAAAAATTTTCTTATCTAAAAAAAAGAATATGAAAGCAATGCATGTTTCTCAAAGGGTTATGGGTACTCCCACGTGTACACAACTAGAAACACCAACCTTTGAAAACTAGGTGTAGGCCTCAAAATAAGTGGTCAGATTCACAAAATCAAGTGGGGGGCTTTTGAAAACCCAAAAAGCTTTTGAAAATCTAGCTTGGTTGCTTTGGTATGTTTCTTAGCTTTCTAGCCACCCAAAAAAGAAAAAAGCTGCTTAGTGTGCAATGTGTCAAGATCAAGCCTTTACAGATAGAGAATGCAGCTATGGAGGTCGGGTATCTACTTCTGTTTGGGGGGCGGATTATGATTCTTCAGTCTTGTTTGGTGAGCATCCCCCAGTGTTATCTTTCTCTGCTAACAGGATAGAGAGGACGATGAGATAATTTTTTGCAGGCTGATACGAGTAGGAAGGATAACTTGGTCAGTCGAGACTTAGAGTGGAGACCCAAGGTCGAGGCTAGATGGGACTTAGAGTGGAGACCCAAGGTCGAGGCTAGATGGGGTTTTGGCTGATTGGTATCCAAGAACATTTTGTAGATGGGTAAGTGGCTGTGCATTCATTAGGAGTTTTGAGACCTTTTGGCACTGAGTTATCAGAAGCAAGTATGGGGCTGTACAACCAAAAGCAAAATGGATGGGATACCCATGCCAGCTCTCAGTTTTACCCACACTTGCTCATCGGATTTCATTTCTAAGGTATCATTTTTTCCTCCCGTCCCGTCAGATATATCCTCATTTCCCACTTGCCAATTTTATTTAAAAGTCGAAAGCGCCTATGAGGGGATCTTACTATTAGGTTAGTTAAGCACTCCTGATATTTATAGCGGTGGACACTTACCCTGATGTGGTGCAACCATGCAAGTGAAACTTCTTTGCTTTTTGACTTCTTTCTCTTTTTCTTTTTGCAGCATGTTTTGCATGGACTTTGTGGAGGACTCTTATCGGTGTGAAGGGGGTGTTTTGTTAGTTGTGCTACTATTGCTCAGTTTTCGAAGGCTCAATGTTTGTTTGGGGAGGGTAGGGCGTATAAGGTGTGCCTCATGTTAGAACGGAAGTAGTGGATCTTAACTCCGGGGTTCACAAGCCGCTTGAGTTTGTCTGGGATGGTGTGGAATATCTAGCTTCATTATGGGCCAAAGCTGCACGTCTTTTTTAAGGGGGTGTCAGTGTCACTCACTGACGCTGGGGTGATTTGTAAGTGTAACTAGCTGTGTTTTCTTTAATCTTTTTGTTTAAGGTCTTCTTTTCCTCATACGTTGTAATATTTTCTTCTTTATTAATAGAATACTTTTATCTACAAAGAATATCAATCAAAACTGGAATTTGCGCCTCATAGCAACTTTCATCTTTCTTCACTCTGAAAACTAATGGGACGTTGATAGTCTACAGTGATTTTGGGAAAAGTACGACTGCCCTTTTGAGGGTGACTCGGCAGATTAGCATTGACATTGAGGTGGAGGCATCAGTTAGAGGTGGCGATAGTGCGAGAGAAGCAGAGCCAGCGGATCAGGAAGGAGATACTAATTCCAAGCTTTCTTAAAAGAAACAAGGAGTTGGAGAGAAGATCAGGAGAGGTGCTCTTGGATGTTTACGTAATTAAATAATTAATAAAGGGAATCGCTAACAGAAAGAGTCCTAGAAATTGAAGGGCTGGCTTGGAATCCGATCCCTTGTTACCTAAGGACGTAGCTAAAGGAAACGGAGCACCTACTGCATGAAACAAGGTAGGCAAGAAAATATTGAGAACAAAATACCACCAACACCCAACCATTCCGAAGTCCAGATTTGAATCTGTGCTGCCTGAAGGAAAGAATACCCAAGAGCCCCACTGCACAAATTAGCTCCTCCATCTGTCCACCATGTGGGGACTTCCATAAATGAAGATCCCAATCATGACCCACACTAAGATAAGAATCACAGAAACGATCCTCATGAAAATCTCTTGTCAAAATGGTTACTCTCCTTGCCAAATGTCCTCCAAAAACCTGATTGAGACTTGAGGAAGGATGAATGAAGAAACCTGGAAACAAAACATCCAAGGACAAATGTTTCTAGCAGCTCGATAACTACATCACACCAGAATGTGATGTACCCCATACTTACCCCTGATGATTTGGTGCAAAAGGTAATCAATCTCCGAAGGGAGTTTCCATAACCATTTCCCCAACAGGGCTCTGTTCTTGGAAACGATCTTCCCCCCACCCAAGCCCCCCTCCTCTTTGGGCCCATACTCTTTACCCCAAAGACCAAATTATCCTTCTCACCACTAGATACAGCTCACAAAATATTTTATTATCATCTGTTTGATTTTATTGGGAACCGAATTTCAACAGTGAAAGCTAGTACAGTAGAATCAGAGATAGATAGACAAGACAGCAAAAGAGTGATGATACCACACTCTTTTGTTTTTCTTCTTTTTGATCAAGTAATGACACCAGACTCGCTAGAAGCACTTCTACATCAGAGAGAATGGAATAGGTGGTGTGGCATCATACCTTTAACGAGATCACCCATTAAACTTTGGATAGGACGATCATCTCCAAGACCACCAGAGGCATGCAGTAGTTCCTTGCAAAGTGCAGATTTAGCACAGCCCGGAATTCCTGAAAGAAGCCGAAAGAAGGTAAGGATGAAAAATATAGACAAAAAAGACAAAAGAACAAGACAGTTGTGATCATGTAGGTAATTAGGAAGACAACATCAATTGGTCATGTGCAACACGAGAGAACTTTACCTGGAAAGAATACGATAAGGCCTTCCTTTCGTATACCTTCATTAGTGCTAGGAGATGGGGTTGAAGGTTCTTCATGTTCCCTCTCAAGGTCACCCTCTTCATCTATTTCTCCAACAATAGCCAAAAAATCCTCCGATCTCACGAAATTTCCGGCTGAACCTATGAGTGCTTGACTTGAAGGACTTCGTCTTGCATACTGCTCGAGGAAAGGCTCAGCCTCACTGAGGTATATATCAGACCTCAGCTGTTTTGCGCCGTACTTACTTCTTATATGCACAGCCCTTTGGACACAATGTCCACTTTTATGTCCATTACAACGACAAGTAAAGAAATGACAGAGATTGCAGTACAATAAAGGTACCATTACCATTCATCCAGCATCTTGCTCAGTTCCTTCTGCTTCACTGCTGAAGTGCCCCAGATTTTCATTTGTCTGCCAAACAAGCAATTGTTTGATAAGAAAAGCGGCATGCTTATAGTTCTTACAGTGATTGGAACATACATCAATATACCCTCTATACTGAAACCAAAAAAAAAAACAGGCGCAAACGTAATAAGTATTTCCCATCCTACTCTATTCCAGTGTCATGAAAGCTAACATCTTGAGAAGAGCAGCTGTTTGATACAAGTTATAATGCAAGGAAACAGCTAGGTATGGTGTTTCCATGTTTGGGAGAAAGGAATGCCAACAGATGGGTACAAAACTCCATTGAAATGTTTCTTGGATGGGAAAGATGTTTCCCTAAAGCAGATCATTTTTGGGCCATTCTCACAAGCTTTCCCTCTGGAAAAGGGCAGTCATATACCCGCCATTGTCCTCCCTGACAGCCAACTCCCTCCCTCAGCATGAAGCCCGAATTTTTAAATGTGGGATTCACATTCAAAATCATTGTAATTGTGGCATCTATTGTGGGCAAGGATAGATAGAACGTTAGAGCTTTTGTTTTCCGAAAAGCCGACGGCACCAATGATTAGAGAGGCACACAAGTTCACAAAGCCAAAAGAGAGCAGCAACTACTTGAGTCAAAGGTATCTTTGGGGGAAAAGGGCCCAGGTCAAATGGGAAGACTCGTTGTCCACTTTTCCTCTCCGACATTTTTTATTTATAATTTTTCTCAAGCAAGTTATTTGTTATCAGACAAATTAACGTATTCCTTATACAAATTTGTACCAGAAACAACTGCTGAAAACTAGCATACTATAATCTAATCACTGTTTCTTCACTGCACCTTATGCTTGGTGACATACACAAATTTGTCCAACATTGCGCCAAGTACTTACAAATAACACGCATGTCCACCTCTAACTAATGAATACAGTAGACCAAATAATCAAAAAGAAAACTTCCCTCAAAAGACATTTATCACGTTATCAATACCAGAATTTCAAGCTTAGCCATCATCTGAAGTACAGGCCAAGGAAACCCAATTCTTAAGTCTCATGGTTGCAAGCGCGTAATGATTGTGACATCAAGAGGATAGTGCTATGGGTGCCAGAGTGCCACGTAAGAGGTAGCGCGCTATTGCAGTCGAATTTTGCCATTAATAGTAATAACAATAAAGCAAAGAACTTCAGGGGTAGGATAACGAGTCCCAAAAAGTAACACAGTAAAATAAAAATAAAAACAAACCTTGCAACTCTTCTGTACCTCTGAAATTTCAGAAAGAATACTCATGAATCTTCTGGGCAAAGACCCACAGTAAAAAAGAAAAAGAAAAAGAAAAAAAGATAGACCATTTGATCTCAACCGAAAGACTTCGTTATTCCTCTCTGCCCTAATACACCAACCACAGCGAACATTCCCCATCTCCAAAGAACTTGACCCTCCTTAGGGCATGAATTTTGTCATTTTACCGTCCACGTCTTATTGGCCATATTACCCATTGTCTTGGCTTTTTTTATTATCATATCAGGTGTTTCCCCCAAAGTATGATTTCCAAAAACAATGTATAAATCACCCGTTGGCCAATATTTGGTTCCTTAATCTCACGCCAAACAACCTATTTCGCATCTACAGTATATGTCTTGTTCCCCCCTTTTTTTCACCTTAACCACAGAAACAGATTGGTAATTAATTTTATTGCTAGTGGACAGGAAAGATGTGAGCGGCAGAAAACAAGAACCAATACCACAGTGATTCATTGAAGAGCTTAATCGATAAAGAAAGTTCCAATTTTGATCGGTGTCTCAAGTGTCTCCTTAGGTAGTAAGTACAGGATCATTCATTTCTTCAGGGAAAACTTATACTGCCAATAAGTTTGCTAAATCTGCATTTAAGCAGGGTCAGGCTTTCGACGGGTTTGGGTCTGTTAAGTTCACCAGGAGTGTTTTCAATTTGTATGTCGTTTTTTTGCTTACATGAGCTCTGTCTGTATGACCCCGCATCCAATGAGAGTCAGTTTCTTTTTGTTTTTGTTTGTTGCTTTTCCTGCTTGTGTGAGCTCAATAGATATTTTTGCTATATATTGCCTAATAAAGTTCTACTTTTCTGTTCAAAAACATAAAAGATAAAAGGCTAACACATTAAGAAATATTATAAATTAGCAGAATTAGTAGTCTGAATTTTTTTGGTAGCTCCAGTTTTTCTTAAATCTCCACCAAACAAATGACTCACATTTCAGTAACAACCATTATATTGATATTCAAGTTTCTCACGCAAAAAACTATGAGAAAAGCACGGCTCCCTTCTCATGAGTCTTATTTAATAAGTAAACAAGGCAGCAAGGGCAACAAAAGATTTGCTAAAGTGTGTTAAATTCAAGCTAACAGACTTCCAAATAATGGGAGGGGCATTTGGGTAGGGGTCAGGAGAAAAAGATGTGTAGGAATACAATTTGGGCGACCTTGTCTATTTGGCTGGAGGGAGATTCTAGGATTTTTCCAGAGTCACCTTGTCACTTGAGTTTCTGTGACATCAGGTGACTTTTAAGCTTTTCTCTGGGGTAAGGTGGGAGGGGCATTTCGAAGCTACTGTATCACTGATGTCAAGCCAAACTGGCAAAGTTGTAATTAATGGGAGAACGGCTGGTACTCCACTGTTTTAGGCTTAACTGATTTTATACAATCCATTCTTAAAATCTTGGTGATCTTAAGGATGTCAATATCATAACAAATTCCAACTTGGGAATCATCTTGCTCATTGTTTCAACTTTCAAGTCCATTTTTGTTAGTCTTGCTGACAGGTTACTTTCAACCGATGATTTACGTCTGAGTTCCACTATGTTGTCCTTAGAAGTGAGAACTCACTTAATAGAAACAGAGATGAAAGCTTACCTTTGATAGTATGTTCTATAAGCAGCAGGTCCATCCTTGAAAAGAGTCGATAAACCATTTCTGATCAAGAAAGTCCGCAACTGTGGAAGGTAAGTCATAGAGAAAGGTCAGACATATGTAAATAATAATACATGTCACAATTCTAAGGTCATTGGAGAGCCAGAGATGATAACAAACATATTAACAATGTCCTGCAATAGGGCAGAGAGAGAGAGAGTGGCCACCGGAGAACCACCTTCTCACCGCCGGTGAGGGGGCTCTGGGTGTCACGTTTCTTTTTCTAGATTAAAATTTATTCTGATCTTTTCGTTTTCTCACAAAATTTCATTATGTCGAGTGAATTTAGGGTGGATTGGAAGACTTTTAGGTTGGCTCGCGTTGATCACCATTTCGTGTTACAAAGTATGCACGCCGAGACAGGTTTGAGATCTTCCTGAGACGGGAGGAACTTGATTGGTGGGGGCAATCGGCTATGTCGCTGTAGAAAGGAAAAGCAGGGGAGAGGGGTATATTAAAGCGAATAGCAAGCAGGTATATCTTGGTTCTGAGGATTGCGGTCAACAATGGTGGCCGCTTTTTCTGTTGGAGAGGATCCCCTTCGATGATCGGGCTGTGTCTCTTCGAATACCAGAGGGTGTGAAGGGAGCAGGGTGGTCGGCTATGTTGGATGCAATTGCAAAGGTTCAGGCGCCGGTGGCCGCTCCCCGTCGGCCTCCAGTTCAGGCACCACAACCGGCTCCTGTTCCAGCACCACGACCGCCTCCTGTCCCAGCACCACGGTGGTCGCCTTGCTGTAGGCGATGTGGTTCAACGGAGATAGACTGGGAGGGCGGGTCGAGACAGATTCATGGGAATTTGGGGGTTGAGTGCCGGGAAGTACCGGCTGGTTCTGGGCCACGGCAGTCTTCTCGCCGTCATTCTCCAGTGAGTAGGCCTGCTAACGGTTGGAGAGAGAATAATGGGAAGCGTATTTACAGCGCGCATGATTCTAGGGAGACAGGCGGTTATTTTGGGAGACCAAGTATGCAGGGAGAATTTGCACATGATAATTTAAATTTCAAAAGTGCACGTGATAATTTAATTAATTTCAAAAGTGCACGTGGAACTGGGACTCTTAATAAGCGACAGAGTGGGCATGGGTTATTCACAAACTCAGGGCCAACTTCTGAATATGGGCCTCACTTAATTTATGGCCCAAATCAACATAAGGCTGTAAATGGGGATCCTTTAGTTAATGGCCCAGAACAAAATAAGGGGAAACGTATCTCAGTGTTTCACCATCTGGGTCACGATTCTGATTATCAACAGAGGGGAATACGTGGAGACTGCACAAATCCAGTGGATCCTCCGCCTCTCTCCGGCAACCGGACCCAACACCAACCGGAGGCGACTGGGCGGCGAGACACACCACCGGCGGTAGAAATTGCCGGCGGGTCTGCGGGGCGGGTTGCCTGGCCACGACGGTGACGGATAGCTGGCCAACCAGTGGCACGAATTGGTGGTGGCGAGTGGGCCAGCAGCAGGGTGGTTTCCCAGCCGGTAATAACGGTGAGGGAAATGGCCTCCTTGATACTGGATTTGTTGGACCGCAGCAGGATGGAGGGAGTGGGGGTGTGGTTACTGAAGTCACTTCGCCGGAGCCAGTGGCAGTTGTGATGGCTCAGGGCAGGTGATTGAGTTAAAGGGGAGTGATGATGTGGGGCAGCCTAGTGGGGACGGGGCTGGAGTAGCTAGTAAGGGTCAGGTCTGTCCGCCATTTCCGGTGCCTCGGAAGCAAGGAGGTGTTTTGGAGGACTTGTTCCATGTTGGGTCGTGGCTGGCTGAAATGGGAGTAAGGTTCCAGCGGGCGGTCCAGCAGGAGGTGCCAGTGAGTGATATTCATGCGCGATTAAGAAGGGATTTAGGGGCGGATCTTGGGGAGTCGGAGTTTGATGACGATGAGGATGACTTGTTTAGCTATTCTGACGAGGAGGTTAGTAAGGGTTTGCTTTTGACTAGCCTTAGAAAAGTTGAGGATAGAGAGTTGGGGAGCAGCGAGGGGTTTAATTTGTTTAACACGAGTGGAGTTCATGATGGGAGTGCCAGGCGGGCGTCTTTGTCGGTGACTCCTTTATCTAGCATCAGCGCCTCTGAGGGGCGCATTTTTGAGCGACCTGGGACTGTTCCCTTCTCCTTTTCACCTATACTCTCTCCTGTTGTTACAAATAGCCAAAATGCACCTGTTAGTTTGTTCTCTAACCAGGCTTACTCTGTTGGTAATGTTTCAGGTGCAAGCGTGGAGAACATTGGTGCTAGTAAGGATGTGCAACCCACTTTATGCAAGACATGGAAGCTACTGATTCTCTGTTGTGCCAGGGGACTCCGGTGCCGGTGGGAAGGTTGTGACTATTCCACCACTAGCGGGTGAGAGAGACAACCGTAACCCACAATCTCTCCTTGTTGAAATGGGTCTTAAAGTGGTCTGTGAGGGGGGGGGGGAGGACCAGGGTTGGGATGAGAGAACTTAAGAGTCTTGAGTCTTCTACTATACTTGATGAGGGCGTGGTTCGTAGTCTAGGGGTCCAGTCGGTTCTAAATGAAGATTTTAAGTTGGAACATTAATGGTTTGGGGGGAGTGGAGAAGCGAGGTGTGGTGCGTGAAGTGGTCAGTCGGGCGTCTCCGGATGCTGTCATGTTCCAGGAGACGAAGGTCGAGGTGGTAGATTCTTTTTTTATACGTAAGTCTTTGGGAAGCGGGGTCTAAGGATTGGGTCTATTTACCATCAGTTGGGGTGTCTGGGGGATTCTAGTTGTTTGGGACACCCGTGTTGCGTCCCAGGTTGAGGTCCATCTTGGTGTTTTTTACCGTCTCAGTGCTCTTGAGAGTTAGGGGGAGGGGTGAGTGGTGGCTGACCTCTGTCTATGGGCCATGTGGTAATGCTGGTCGGGAGATTTTGTGGCATGAGTTAGCTGCCTTGTCGGGTTTGTGTTCTCCTAGATGGGTTCTCGGGGGTGATTTTAATGTTGTCCGTCATGCCGGGGAGAGACGGGGGTGGGGTTTGCCGGGGGTATGCGTGAGTTTGACCTGTTTATTCGAGAGACCTGTTTATTCGTGATTTGCCTCTCTTGAACGGACAGTTTAAGTGGGGCGTTAGTGGGAGGCGTAATGCGGCGTCTCGCATTGATCGTTTCCTTTTTACTAATCTGTTTGAGGATGAGTTCCTTGAGTTGGTACAGGAGGTTTTATCCCGTCCGTGTTCTGACCATTTTCCCATTTTGCTTCATTCTGCTCCTATTAAGTAGGGCCCTACTCCTTTTAGATTTGTGAATATGTGGACTACTCATGCGGATTTTGGTAAGAGTTCAGGAGTGGTGGACAAACTTTGAGGTTGAGGGTTGGAAGGGGTACTGTTTCATGAGGAAATTGAAGTGTTTAAAAGAGCAGTTAAAGACGTGGAATAAGGATGTGTTTGGGGATGTGAGGGTGAGGAAGAGTGATATTCTTAAGGAGATTTTGGTTATAGATAAGGCTTTGAGTGTGGAGGGGCACGATGAGGAGCTTTTGAGGAGGAGTGTGGAGTTGAAGAATAGCTTAGAGGAGGTTTTGATGAAGGAGAGGCAAAGTCAGAGACAGAAGATGAAAGTTTGGTGGGCTAAAGAAGGAGATGTGAGTTCTAGGTTGTTTTATAAGGTGTTGAATGATAAGCGCCGAAGGAGTTATATTAGGGAGCTGGAGACGGGGGAGGGGGAGATTGTATCAGATACGGATAGGATTAGTGCGGAGATCACTGAGTTTTATAAGGGGTCTTTTTGCGGAGGAAGTGACGGCTAGGCCTATGATTGAAGGGGTGGAGTGGTCCCCAATTGCCCACCAGTTTAGGGTCTGGCTGGAACGACCATTTGAGTTGGATGAGATTAGGGAGGCCGTGTTTGGTATGGATAGAGAGAAGGCGCCTGGCCAGATGGTTTCACTATGGCATTCTATCAGGATTGTTGGGATGTTGTTAAGGAGGACTTGCTGGGGGTGTTCACTGAGTTCCATGCCACGGGCTTTATTGGGAAGAGTATGAATTCTAATTTCATTACTCTTGTTCCTAAGGAGGACCGTTCTATTGGGGTGAGGGACTTTAGGCTTATTAGCTTGGTTACTAGTGTCTATAAGATCATCACTAAGGTGTTGTCTATTAGGCTTGGTGCGGTCTTATCTGGGACGATTTCCAGGGCGCAGAGTGCCTTTGTGGAGGGGAGACAGATTTTGGACGCAACTTTGGTGGCTAACGAGGCCGTCGAGGACTCCCGTCGGTCCGGTTTCAGGGGAGTGGTTTTTAAGTTGGACTTCGAGAAAGCTTATGATCGGGTTAGTTGGGGTTTCTTAGATTGCGTTATGGACAACAAAGGGTTTGGGGGCCCGCTGGCGTAAGTGGATTAGGGGTTGCCTTTCCAACGCGAGTTTTTCATTTCTGGTTAATGGTGCTCCCAGGGATTGATTTTCTTCCTCACGTGGTCTTAGACAGGGTGACCCACTCTCATCTTTCCTTTTCACCTTAGTTGTATGATGTCCTTGGCCGGGTGTTAGATAGGGGTGTTGAGCGAGGCTTGGTAGAGGGTTTCCGGGTGGGTAGGGAGATGGTTCCTGTTTCTCACCTTCAGTTGACACTATTCTGTTTTTGGCAGCGGAGGTTGAGGGGTTTAAGAGGGTTCTCACTCTTTTACAAGTGTTTGAGCTCGTGTCTGGAATGCGTGTTAATCTGTCTAAGTGTAGTTCTAAGTGTAGTTTAGCTGGAGTGAATGTTGAGGAGGGTATTCATGGTACGTTGTCTGGTCTAGCGGGGTGTTAGGTGCAGCAGTGGCCCCTCACTTATTCCACGGTCGGCTTCTAGAGTAGCTAAGCGCCTTGATGGGTGGAAGGGTATATTTCTCTCTAGGGGGCAGGATCACTATTCTGCAATCCTGTCTTGCTAGCATTCCCCTTTACTACTTTTCACTCTTCAAGATCCTGGTTAGCGTAGCTAAACGGATCGAGAGGATGATGCGGGATTTCCTGTGGTCGGGGGTGGACGAGGGTAAGAGAGATTACCTTGTCAGTTGGGATCATGTATGTAGACTTAAGTCAAAGGGGGGTCTTGGGTTTGGCTGGTTGGTGTCTAAGAACATCTCATTGGTCGGTAACTGGTTGTGGCATTTTCCATTGGAGCCCGATTCTCTATGGCACCGAGTAATCAGGAGCAAGTACGGTCAGCAACAAAATGGATGGGATGTCCGGACTGGTAGTGGAGTTTCTCATGCTTGCCCTTGGAAGTTTATCTCACATGGTATCGCCTCTTTTCTTTCCCCTGGTTAGATTTAATGTGGGTAATGGACAACAGGTAAGGTTATGGGATGATGTGTGGAAAGGAGATACGCCTTTTTCCTCCACATACCCTCGGGTTTTTCGGCTATCCACCCTTAATGAGGCACCGATGTCGGACTTCTATACCAACACCGGTGGCTCTTGGGACCTTTATTTACGCCGACCTCCACATTATCGTGAGATGGAGGAACTAGTTTCTCTCTTGAGTGTTCTTAACACTACTCTTCTTACCCCAAGGGGTAATTCACGGATTTGGGAAGGAGACTCCTCCGGTGTTTTCTCCTGTAAGTCCTTCCTGGATCGGCTTAGCCTTCCCTCTCAATTTCCCCATTTCCCTCTTGCTACATACATTTGGAAGTCTAAGGTTCCTCTAAAGGTGCGCGCCTTTGTATGGACCCTAGTGCTAGGCAGGGTGAATACGCATGACATGATGCAGCGGCGGAGGCCTGGATGGTGTTTGTCGCCGGGTTTGTGTGTAATGTATCGCCATGATTGTGAGGATGGATTACAGTGTGATTTCGCTAGGATATTGTGGGATAGGCTGAACGGGGGGGAACATTTTGCGAGCCCGGATACAGTGGGGAAGTTCTTACAGATGCGGTTTGCTGCTGGTAGGAGGGGGCCGGAGGGTAAGTTGTGGTGGAGGTGTGCGTCTATGGCCATTCTGTGGTGTATTTGGCTAGAGCGGAATTCGAGGACTGTCTCCGCGTCTGGGAAAACAGTTGATCATGTTTGGGATCACGCTGTTTACTTAGCATCACTTTGGCTAATGCAGCAGGGGCATTCAAGGTGTCCCGCTTACTCTAGTTCAGTTGCAGTGGCGGGACTTGTAGATATTTTTTGCTTTCCTTCTGAGGACTTCTTGTCCTCCACCTTTTTGTAATCTTTCATTGATTCATTAATAAAAAAATTCTTATCTAAAAAAAAAAACCAATGTCCTGCAATAGGTAAGAAGTTTGTTGACATTGCCAAGCTTGTTAAAGTGAACTCATGCTGATTCAACCGCCCACCCTATGTAAATTATACATACATCATGACGTTAAGACCTGTCTGCTTACCTTATACGTGAGGAATTTCAATTTAACCATCAAATTTGCATCTTCGTCAGCAAGTGAATCTGCTCCTACTACACCATTGCTACCATTGACATTGTCCCCAGCATCAGTCTTGCTTTTCCTAATTTCAGCAGCTCTCTCGTTGCTTTCTTTGAACAAATTTACATCAACAAAGAATCCTGGAAGCAAAGCACCATCAGATCCTGACTTAATAGGAGACACAATCCTTCCAAACTATTCAGCTTACTGTTCGTGTTGATGTGTAAGGATGACCAAGAAAGTTGCTACATGTACAGACGGCTGTTATAATAGGCACAAGATTCAGAATCATTCATCTGAAAATCAATTTCCTTTTTCCTTCTCCTGTACATCATAGGAAGAATTTATATATGTCTGCTTCACAAAGACAGATGTGCTGCACTATGATATCAATTAGATGTGTTCCAAATTTGGTCACCATCAGTGACACATCTATTTATTTTGTCCTCCCTTTTAAGAGTAAAGCTTATTGATCACTATTTTATATGCTCCACAAGGATTTACATGTTTCGGACCCAGATTGATTACATTCTTGTTAGACGTGGTGATCGGAGATTTTGTACAGATTGCAAGGTGTTACCAGGTGCATGTGTGTCGAGTTAACATAGAATGGTCGTTTTAGACCTTAAGGTAAAGGGGTGGAAGAGGAAGAGAAATTCACACAAGTGTACCAAAATCAAGTGGTGGAATCTAAAAGGGACTTTGGGGAGTCAATTCAGAGCCAAGGTCGAGTCAGACAACATTTGGAAGCAAGAAGGAAATGCGAGCCAGATGTGGAAGGTAGTGGCAGATCTGCAAAGGAGACCTTAGGAGTTTCAAGAGGGCCGGGAAGTTGTAGGAAGGAATCTTGGTGGTGGAGTGAGGACATTCGACAAAGAGTGACAACAAAGAAGGTGGCTTACAAAGCCCTAATGGATAGCATTACGGAAGATGAAAGGGCGGTGAAGCGAGAAATTTACAAAACGGCAAAGAAGGAGGCAAAGATATCCGTTGCAGAAGCCAAAAACAAAGCATATGAGAGTTTGTACCAGAAATTAGAAACCAAGGAGGGAGAAAAAGACGTCTTCAGGTTGGCAAGAGCTAGAAAGAGGAAGACTAGCGACTTGGGTCAAGTTCGTTGTATTAAGGATGAGACGGGACGAGTCCTCGTGGACGAGGCAAGAATCAAAGGAAGGTGGCATAGGTATTTCAATGAGCTTTTTAACAATGTTGGGGATGGCGACATTTCCTTGGGAGGTCTTACCATGTCCGAGCAACACTGTAAGTATAGCTTTTGTCGTCGTGTTACAAAGGAAGAGATCAAAGGGGCTTTGGGAAAGATGAAGAGTGGCAAGGCAGTAGGACCCGATGAGATACCCATAGAGGTATGGAAGAGTTTAGGGGAAGAAGGTTTATCTTGGTTAGTTAGACTTTTCAACACGATTCTCAAATCGGCAAGGATCACTCTGATTCCCCTATACAAGAACAAAGGTGATATTCAAAGTTGCAACAACTATAGAGGTATTAAGTTACTCAGTTACACCATGAAATTATGGGAGAGAGAAATTGAGAAGAGA
This sequence comes from Tetragonia tetragonoides, assembly GCA_038025085.1. Classification (NCBI taxonomy): domain Eukaryota; kingdom Viridiplantae; phylum Streptophyta; class Magnoliopsida; order Caryophyllales; family Aizoaceae; genus Tetragonia; species Tetragonia tetragonoides. The sequence goes on along the minus strand of CM076151.1, from coordinate 31,874,831 downwards.
CTAAGAAAGAGTACCCGTATCTCAGAGAACCAATTTGGATTCATGCCAGGGAGGTCAACAACAGAAGCGATTCATCTGCTTAGACGTTCTATGGAGTACTATAGAGATAGGCAAAGGGACATGCATATGATTTTCATTGATTTGGAAAAGGCCTACGACAGAGTGCCTAGAGAAGTTATGTGGAGGTGCTTGGAAGCCAAGGGGGTTCCAGTCGCCTATATTCGAGTTATTAAGGATATGTATGACGAAGTGAAGACTAATAGGCCATGAACTAGATCAGAATCATTCTCAACGAGTCCATAAGAAGTGATCCCATTTTTTTCATCGGGTCCAGGTAGAGACCAAAGATCTTGAGCGACCGATCCGTTGACGTAAAACAGATAGTGGATTTGTTTCTGTCTTTTGTTGAATCTTTTTCACGGCTCGATAGATAATTTGATAAGCCAATGTTTTTTTCCGTTCAAATATTCAATATGATGATTTGTTTTAATAGAAGAAAAGAAAGAAATCTATTCTCTACTGTATCCGTGTATTCTTCAAATAGGAACTAAAAAAGAGGAAGTCTTTCTAATGATTCATCAATATTATTTATTATTATATTTAAGGGTTAGGACTACAGGAGGGGATACTGAGCATTTTTCTATAGATATTGGGTTACATCAAGGTTCATCGTTGAGCCCCTTCTTGTTTGCAACAGTTTTGGACGAGCTTACGAAGACTATTCAAGAGGATGTGCCTTGGTGCATGTTATTTGCTCACGACATTGTTTTGATTGACGAGACACGAGAGGGTGTTAATGCCAAATTGGAACTTTGGCGGGATACACTTGAGTCAAAGGGCTTTAAGCTGAGTCGGACAAAGACCGAGTACTTGGACTGCAACTTCACGAGAGATAGGGTTGCCTCGGATGTGGAGATTAAGATTGGTACGGAAGTTGTACCAAAGAGGGATTGTTTCAAGTATCTTGGTTCAGTTATCCAAGGCAACGGCGAGATTGATGACGACGTGACCCATCGTATCAAAGCGGGGTGGCTAAAGTGGAGGAGTGCGACAGGAGTTCTATGTGACAGGAAAATTCCACTAAAAATTGAAAGGTAAATTCTATTGTACAACCATTAGCTGTATGGGGCGGAGTGTTGGCCGGTGAAGCAGGTGCATGTGCAGAAGATGCAGGGTAGCCGAGATGAGGATGCTTCATTGGATGTGCAACTTTACAAGAAGAGACAAAATCAGGAATGAAGTGATAAGAGGCAAGGTGGGAGTGACCGACATCGACAACAAGATGCGAGAGACGAGGCTCAGGTGGTTTGGGCATGTTAGGAGGAGACATCAAGATGCCCCAGTGAGAAGGTGCGAGAGGATTTTACTTAGGGATTGCATGACAGGAAGAGGGCGCCCGAAAAAGAGCTGGGGAGAGATAATCAGGTAGGATTTAACTCATCTAGAACTTACCGAGGACTTGGCCCTAGATAGGAAAATTTGGCGTAGTAGGATCCGTGTAGAGGATCCTCGATAGAGTGTGTGATTTGCATTGTGTAGGATCTCGAGCTTGCGACTTTTTGTTTTCTAGCTTGTAGTTATCTTCTTCTTTTTAGTTGTTCATGGTAGTAACATTCTGTTTTGGTGTGACTTTGCTTTCTATCCCTCACCCTTCTATTTATGCAGTATGTCCTTCTTCATTGCATGCACTCTTGAAAAAAAAAAAAAACTTTTTGCAAATGTTTTAAGAATTTTTTTTTAATTTTTGTGGGTCTTTCGGAAACAGCCTCTCTACTAGGCGACTAGTTAGGGGTAAGGCTGCGTACATGTGGACCTCCCCAAACCCCGTCCTAGGCGGGATTTATACTGGGTTGTTGTTGTTGTTGTTGTAGATACAAAATTATTGTCCTAGATGTATGCAATGCTCTTTCTCTAAATAAAAACTCACCACTGAAACAAACAAAATTAACTTTCAAATGGAAACATTACCTCTATATAATGGCCACAAACTAGGATTACGCCTGGAGATTCAAAATTACTTCTTGTTAGGGCATACAATGATTTTAACTGTGATAAGATGAACAATAGAACAACTCTAAAAATAACCTCATCTCTTTCTGGTATCGTCGAAAAGTGGAGTCACTGTGCACATGAATGACCATCTTGAAATGTATATTGTCATTTGACATAGAGTCAGCTTTGTGAAAGTTATAGTAACATTTGAAGGCAGCAGGAAACCGCTTTTCTCTCATCAAGCGAATCATTTCCTGTCAGTAGCACAGGAAAAAGAGGGGGTAAGAACAGGTAAGTGTTACTAGTTGATATATTGGTCCCGCCACAGCTGGGAGAGTGAAGGTTTCAGCAAGAAGGCACTGTCCACATCTTATTGCAAGATAGATAGCAAGGGAGGCTAACAGTAGCAATGAAACGTAAACAATAAAATCTAGATGCCTCCTTCAACATAAAATTTATATTTGACAAGAGCACATATATTATCGCAATTAATTTTATCAAAATATAAAATCAGAGAAACGGCAGAAACTTTGAAAAGTAATACAGAAAGTGCAAAACAAGTCTGCTCAAGATGTCACTTGAAACTTGAAAGCCACTGCAGGAGAGGTCAACATGGAAGCTACAACAATATTTTCTGATGCAACTGAAGGCCACAGTGCAGAAAACTTATTTCACCAACTCTTTTCACAAGCACAAAGTTTTTCCAAGCAAAGAGTTTTACCAAAGAATTATCATCCCAATTTCACTTGCAAAAACATTAAAATTACAGATTGACAGATCCAATTTCTTCCCCCTTCACACCAAAAAATTATAACACAAAGCGTCAGTGTTCAGAAAATTACTTCTAGTATCCCCATCTTTCTTCCAAATGACTCACATTAAGTGAAAGAGCTCCATCAGCCCACAAGAAAGCTAATTTGTTTTCTTTTACTATGATAAGAGAAATATTTATTATTAATGTGAAATGAATAACTACAAGCTAAGGGGACAAGGAATCCTCCAAGACAGAAAAGCAATTACGAATCCTCCCACTGTCACTCAACAAAAGTCAGAGGCACCCCCTTAACAGCCTTCACTGTGGCCCACAACGACGCCAAATACACCACCCGCTCCAAAACAAGCTCAAGTGGCATAGTACCTCTATAAAAAAATCCTAGACTTGCGCTCCAACCAAGGGCACCAAAAGATTGCAACAGATGCGCAACTCCACCACAACTTATGCTCCTTACTCCCCCCCCCCCCCATCCTGATGTAGCGAACCAGTAGGTGTTGACCGACCTTATCAGGGCCAACAAAACGTTGTCGGAACACATGATCCCATAAAACACGAGCATAATCACAATGCAAAAACAAGCGCACCATGTCTCACTGTCACGATGACAAAGTACACACCCGTCCGGTAACATAGCACTTCCCAGTCTTGCCGCTCCAACATATCATATGAGTATTCAACTTGCCTACTACCATAGTCCAAGTGAAAGCTCGCACCTTCAAAGGAAACTCAGACTTCCAAATGAGGTCATCAAGAGAGAAGAGAGGATATTGGGGAGGAAGGCTAAGGTGGTGAAGAATTGACTTATGGAACACGTTCCACAGGAATCCCCAACCCAAGTCCGAGAATCAACATCAGTCCCAAGTAAAATGGTGCTTACAAACCAAGAAGAGGGGTAAGTTCCTCCATCAACCAATCATGAGGTAGCCTCCGTAAGTGAAGGTTCCAAGAAATACCTTAACCAGAATAAAAGGCAGCAACTGGTGAAAAAGCATGCTAATCTGTTAATAGTGTATTGGTTTAAAATCAGCTGCGTAGGTTAGGCAACATTCACAAATTGTTAAAATTATTGTTCAATGACACAACCAGCAGCCTGATTTCCTACTCACTAGTTCAAGCATACTTCACTGTAGGCATGAGAGATACTCAAATAGCACAATATAGATGTCCCAGTTCAGGACCTTGCTTTGAACCTTAATCATGAGCCCATCTCAAAAGTAAAGAAAAAGAGGACCCTAGAAAACCTACCATAAAATTTTGGAATAAACTATAAAAGTATATGTTTTGATAAGTTCGTGTCTTTTTCGCCTCAGTAAAGTTTCCTAATCGAGAAACTTAGTATTAGTAAGCGTTTTCATAGGTTTCAGTTCTTCTTTTGTAGCAGTAGCAGGTAATAATACGGAAGATGCGTGCCTGAAGAGTCCGGCTGATCCATAACATTAACTGCAGAAGAATGAAGTTCGAGTTGATGAACAGAAGAAGGCCTTAATACATCTCCATCACCATTCTCCTCCAGGTCCTAAATCTAAGAGGACTAGAATATAATGTAAACTTCAACTAGGGAGGACTTGTATGAGAAAGACGTATGTGTCCCAGGCAACACGAAGCCCTGGAAAAAGGGGGAGGGTGTTGGGAGCAAAATAGGCATATTTTATATTCTTAGACTTGGTTGATATATAAAGAGTCTATCCATCACAAATTGAACAACGTTATCCTAATAGTGTACGAAGTTCAACCAAACCCAACCCCTTCTCCTGACGAAATACAGAAACAAGCATAAGGATTTACCATATAGTCAAGGAAAAAACCTTGATGTAATGTCGAAAACACTCTAACATGGATAGAAATCAGAAAACAAACTCCCCTAAGGAAATTCTTTTTTGTTTCTCATTCAATTTCCAAATGATGTGTTCTTCCCTGACTCTAGTTACAATGATCATTCAAATGTGAGCACGAAAATCCCCGTAATCAACTCAAAAAGGCCAAAAGAAATCGACGATATTCAATTTATCCGTTGAAGATTGTAACATGAGGATAGTCCGTTTCGCTAACAAAGAAGTAAGTCATGGAATTACAAATATTATCCTCTATTGAAGCACCGAGCTTTATTCAGTATGACATCACAATTGGAAAGGGAAAACCCAATAGCCGGCAACTCATGCCATTTTACTTAAGCCTAGTTAAAAACAAACAATTCCCTCAAGAGAAAGGATTTAAATGCTATGGCCAAACCTGCAAATTGCGAGTTGAATCGTCCGCAGGATGAGCTTGTAAAAATTTTGTGACAACAGTTCTATCAGCAGTCCTAGAATGGGCATCTCCTGCTTCTTTTCCTAACCAATCTACGTAGTCAGGACAAAAGGAGGTGCCAATTTCCTTAAGAAGACCTTTTATTTGCTGCACGATGGTTCAAAAACAAATGAGCAAGAGTAATAGATACATAGAAATCAGATTGTGACCAAAGAACATGCACCACATCACCTGCTTCTCATCAGACCTATTTGCAGCACAAATTTCTCGCAGAGTTGGTCCCAAATCAAGGTGAGCTGGAGACAAACACGAATAATGAAGTTATCTAAACTAAAGTTAACATGATAGACCCCCACTTTTTTATACCATAAAAATAGGGTACAATATTACTGATTTTAAAGTTCACTTTGACCGAAATTTCTTACTACATGTGTTACAATACCGACTTAGTACCACATATTCAACTTAGAAACTACTTTCATAACATTTACCACATGTATTATAGTAATATGACAAACAAGTCAAACTTGACAATCATTATAATTGGATGGATTAGCACATATGTAGAAAACCAAATCCACCCAAGTGATACCGTCGTGGAAACTAGAATGACAAATTTTGATGCACGCATTACCCATAAATGAAGTTGACCAATCCACACAAGTGAAAGCATTGTACAAACTAGAATGATGAATTTCGATGCTAGCGTAACCCTCAAATGAAAGTTACTTCAACTTCAAGAAAGAAAGCAGGCAACTTTAAGAGTTTGAATTCACTCAGATGCACTATTAAGGTTGTGTTTGGTAGAACGCAAAAATCTATTCCCTTAAAGCATTTCAAGATATAGAACATTTTAGTGATAGCCTAGTTGGTGATGAGAAACTACATCATAACAGTTTTATACGTGGAGATATTAAATTAAACCCTTAGGAGGAGGCGAGGCGCACGTAATTGGAAGTATAGTTCCGTCGAAGTGGAGTGATTCTCTAAAATGGAAAATGTGACTTCTCCAAGAAAGAAAATAAGATATGTTTTTCCCCTAATCTACTTTTATTTTTTCTATGAAAATATTAAAAATAAAGGCAAATTTTTTTCATGCGATAGAATGGAGCTCCATCTGCATAGATGATACAATAAGAAGAGGCACATAAGACGAACCATAGTCTTGTTTTTCTACAAGAATCTAATCCAACCATTAACATGACTTCTACGCCAAACATGAATCACTATGCTTGGTATGAGGGAAATAGCTTCTCGTTTAAAATGCAAGGGTATACATATTGTAGAATAATATCGTATCAGGGATATGTGGATTCCATCATCAATAGTCTAAGAAGAAGGGAGGGGTAAGATGACAATCACAAACCCTTTGTCTTACTCTTACCTTCACCTTCTCTCTCCTCCAATCCCTTTACTGATCATCACAGGTGTCAACATCATTAAGTTCTTCAAGAGCTCTTTTCAAAATAGGAGGGGAGTGCATATTTTTCTTACTCACTCTTTAGAACTCATTTAGTCGCTAAGCCTAGACAAATAGGAAGAACCAAAGAAGGGCTTTAACTCGAACATTGCCCATTTGAAGTCTGGGTTAGCTCAACTGGTGTAGTAGATACTACCTCGCAAGGGAGGCACCGGTGAGGACAGACAAGCCCCTGTTCATACCGAGGCACACAGCCAATCTCACTCGAGCCACATCTGACCCACATGCCCATCTCTCCCTCTCATTGATCTCTCTCCCTCCCCTTTCCCACCCTAGTAATGATCGATGAGACCCCTTCACCCCTCGCCATGTCCATCTAGACAGTAAGGATGGCTAGGAAATATAGAGGGGGAGAGAGATGGATGAATCTTACCGTGGGTGAGGTCTAGGGAGATCCAAGTGTAAGCAGGCTTACCCCTAGTTAGTCACCTAGTAGAGACGATGTTTCCAATAGACTTCTTTTTTTTTTTTTGAATTTTGTAAACATTTGAAAACATTTTTTTTTATCAAAACATTTGAGTGAGTGAATTAAGGCAGAAATAAGAAAATGAAACAGGATGATTAGTGTTTAAAGAGAGCATAGAAAAGGAAAAACAGAAAAGAGAGATGATTCTGGCTCCATTATGTCCGCCAATGCGAGTGAAGGTAGACTAAGCAATGGTGGCTCAAGGTACAACTGGAGTGTGGCAAATATTGTTTTAGTTAAGAAAAGGTTTATTAAATCAGAAAAGGTGTTACAAAGTGTGAGGACCAGGAGTCCTCAAAAAGACAAGAAAAGAATCAAATTACAAATCCGCCGACGTCCGTAAGGGAAATCCCCATTAAAGCACTAGCTGCTTTGGCCGAGAAGTTTCCTAATAAATATTTCCATTCATTTCCAACCAAATGCACCATAGGATGGAAATCCGAGCCTCCTTGCCCCTACCCCAACCATGATAATGCGCCTCAAAGTTGTGATAAAGTAGTAGGACACACTGACCCCTCCAACCCAGGAGTCTCCGCCAACAAGTCCAAAAGGACACACAATACACTCCCCCCTCCAACCAAGGAGCCTCGCCAACAAGTCCAAGCGAACTTACACGGTAACAACAAATGTCTAGTGGTCTCACTAGCCCAATGACAAAGGACACACACATCAGAAAGCAAACTCCACCCCAGTCTCCTTTGCTGCAACATGTCATGGGTATTCAACCGTCCCAGTACCAAAGTCCAAACATAGGCAGACACCTTAAGCGGAACTTTCGACTTCCAAATAAACTATCAGAAGGAAAATGAGGGTATTGTGATGGAAGAATGAGATGGTAGAAAAAGGACTTACAGTTACAAGTAAAGACCCCGAAGAATCTCCCACCCAAACCAGAGAATCCTCATGGAACCCGACCTGAATGGTAACTAAAACACTAAGTAAAGATCTAAAGAAGTCAGCTCTCCGTTTCCCAATCTTGGAGGGCTCTCTGTAAGTGAAGGCACAAGATCCACCCTCGGCAAAGAAAGCAGCAATAGGCGCATTATAAAGCGTGGAGAACTGAAAAATCTTAGGATATTTGGAAGAGAGCGAAGAGTCCCCATTCCACACATCCTCCCAGAACCGTACATGATGTCCATTGCCCACACTATTACTTCGACAGAGGAAAGAAAAAAGCCGATACCACAGTTTCGAATTTCCACGGACAAGCATGGGAGATAGTGGAGCCGTCATGAGCGAAGTTGGCAAATACTAAGTCTTTGGTGGAAGTGGAGGCACAGATGGAGGCACGCTAGGATCATTTTCATTGCATATGACTTTATTCAAGACATTACTGGGGGAGGGGGTATTAGCTACCTCCCAAAAAGAAAAAACATCAGACGAAGGTGCAACAACCTTTAGATGTTGTTCCCCAACATTTGGTTTATTTACTAAAGGAGGACTCTAGCCTTCCTCTCTAATTAGATGCACCAAAGTACTGCAAAAGAAGCAGTCTTCCACAACATCTTCTTCTCCTTTCGCCACCCAAACCCTACACGCCTCGCTTGCAAGAACTCTATTACGTGTCCGGGTACTCCCAAACCTCATCTATGAGACCAGATAACCTGGTCCAAAGGGCATGCGCAACTTCACAGCTCAGAAAGAATGTGAAGAGGACTCGCTACTAGACCGACAGAGCATACAAATATCAGGTACAGAGCTGCATTTGGCCTCCTCCGCTAGGGCAAGTCATTAGTATTAATCCTATCCAATACCAACGTCCACACAAAAGCCTGTACTTTAACAGGAACTTTTGCCTTCCACAACCACCTCACAATAGGAAAAGCAGGTCGTTGTGCTGGCAAACCCAACTGCCGAAGAAATGATTTACATGAAAATACCTCGGAAGAATCACCAATCCATTTCGTACGGTCATGCCTGTCAAGAAGCTGCATTGACTCCAGAAACTCAAGCAAAGAAGTAACCTCCTCCATCTCCAACTCCTGAGGAGGCCTCCGCAAATACAGGTACCACAAACCTATCACCGACGAATAAAATTCAGAGACAATGGCTCCATGAGAGTACAAAGCTGGTATACTCTAGGAAAACGAAAACACAAAGGCTTCTCATCGCCCCAAGAATCTTCCCAAAAACGGACCCTCAACCCGTTCCCAAGGCTGAATCGTAAAAGAGGAAGAAAAACAGGAATCAGTTGAGAGATAAACTTCCATGGACAGGCATGCGTAGCTCCTGTTACCGCCTGAGTATCCCATCCGTTTTCACACACTCAATATTTACTCTTGACGACTCAATGCCAGAGTGCGTTGTGCTCCAAAGAAAATCGCTAGAGCCACTTCCCAGCAAGAGCCACATTTTTAGACACCAACCGCCGAATACCCAGGCCCCCCTCTTCTTTAGGACGAAATCCCAGCTGACCAAGTGATCCCTCTTATCTCCATCACTACCAGACACAGAAAATCTCTCATCAACTTCTCAATTTTCTTAGCCACTACTACCGAGAAAATATAGTGGTATGCTGGACAAGCAAGACTGCAGCAAGGTAATCCGGCCCTCAAACGAAAAACACACCCTCTTCCATCCGTCTAACCTCTTTGATACGTGTTTCAGCACTGGTTCCCAAAAAGACTCAGACCTTGGATTGCCAGCAAGTGGCATACCCAAGTAAGTGGTCAACCTTGAGTAGGACACCCGACCAGATTAGAGCTGGGGTGATGTGGAGAAGGTAAACCTGCTGAATGTAGGGGAGTCACCCATGTTGAGCACACCTTCAGTTTCTCCAGCCTGCAGGCCAAGTTGCGATTGAGCCTTCGCAGGGTGATAATGATGACCATGATCCAGAGGGGTTACTTGATTGTTTGGGTATGTGTCTAGAAAATCCTTTGGAAGGGGGGGGGTCAATGTGCGGGTGTCGCCGAAGGTTTGTTCTAAGAAGAAAGACAGGATCTACATGTGCGCCATTCCCCGCATGATAGAGAGATGGAAGAACTTGTTTCTCTCCTGGGTGTCCTTCACTCTACTTCTCTCGTCCCTACGAACGACTTCCGGACTTGGATTGGGGACCCTTCTGGGGTCTTCTCTTGCAAGTCCTTCCTTCACCAGCTTAGCCTTCCCTCACATTTTCCTCAATTTCCTTTGGCCACTTTTATTTGGAAGTCTAAGGTTCCATTGAAGGTCCGAGCTTTTTTGTGGACTCTGGTGCTTGGTAGGGTGAATACCTATGATTTGGTGCAATGCCGGAGGCCTGTTTGGTCACTTCTTCCGGGTTTCTGTGTGATATGCCGTCATGATGAGGAGAATGGTCTGCATTTGTTTGTTATGTGTGATTTTGCTAGGTCTTTATAGAGTAGATTGTTGGAGGGGGAGAGTTTTGCATGTCCTGCTACGGTGGAAGATTTTTTACAGCTTCATTTCGCAATGATGAGGCGAGGGAGGGACGGGAGATTGTTCGGGAGGTGTATGTGTATGGTCATCATATGGTGCATTTTGTTGGAGAGGAATTCTAGGGTGCTATGTGATGTTGGGAAGCCTATAGACTAAGTCTAGGACCATGTGGTCTATTTGGCCTCCCTTTGGGCTAAGGCGGTGGGTGCTTTTAAGGGCGTTCCACTTACCTTTGTACAGCGTCATTGGCGAGATCTATTAGTTTCTTTTGATTACTTATGAGGATGCATTATCCTCTTTTTTGCATTCTTTACAGAATTGTTTAATAATAACAAATTTCTTATCTAAAAAAAAAGAAAGAAAGGGAGCTTAGGATTTTGCAAACAAGTGTAAAATATGGCAGGGAGGGCCGTAAACCACGGGGCTTAGACAGTTGTTATGAAGATATTAAGCTGGAACGTTAATGGATTAGGGAGGACGACAAAGAGGGACTTGGGAAGGAAGGTCACTTGCAAGGCCTCCCCTCACATACTGATGTTGCAGGAGACAGAGGTGCAAGAGGTTGATTCTTTTCTTATTAAAAGTTTTTGGGAGGCTAGAAATAAAGATTGGGTGGTTTTGCTGTCGGAAGGGGCTGCTGCTGGGATTTTAGTTGTTTGGGATATTCGGTTTGCTACACAGGTGGATGTGGTTTTTGGACTCACACTGTATAGGTTCACAACAGTTTATGGTCCTTGTGGGTATCGATAGCAGGAGCTTTTTATTGAAGAGTTTGTGTGATCTTGCAGGGTTGTGTTCCCCGCGGTGGGTTGTGGGTGGTGACTTTAATGTTCTCCACAGTAGTAGCGAGCGGAAGGGGAATTCAAGTAGTATCGCAGGTACAAGGATGTTTGATGATTTTATTCGGGAGTGTGAGTTGAGGGATCCTCCTTTGCATAATGCACAATTTACTTGGTTGATCTGTGGACGTCCTAATGCAAGTTCCAGAATCAACTGGTTCCTGTTTACTAACGAAGTGGAGGTTGAATTCCCACAATTACTGCAAGAAATGCTACCGATGCCGTGTTCAGATCATTTCGCTTACTTTGCATTCTTGCCCTGTCCAATGGGGACTGACGCCTTTTAGATTTGAAAACATGTGGATTTCGCATCCAAGTATTCTTTCAAAGGTAAAGGAATGGTGGGACTCTTATGAAGTGCAGGGCTGGCAGGGTTATTGCTTTATGAGGAAGTTAAAGAATGTCAAAGAGGAGTTAAAAAGGTCGAATAAGGAGGTATTTGATGATGTGCAGGGGAAAAAGAAGGAACTTTTGGATGAAATATCTTCGGTGGAGCAGCATCTTAGCAAAGGGGACGTTAATGAGGAGCTGCTTCGTAGGAGTGCTGGCCTTAAAAATGAGTTGGAGGAGGTGATCTTACGGGAGAAACAAAGACAACGACAAAAGATGAAGGTGGCTTGGGCAAAGGAGGGGGATGCTAATTCCAGATTATTTTTTAAGGTGGTTAATGTGAGGAGGAGAGGGCGTTCATTAAGGACTTGGAGGGAGATTTCGGGGGAGGTCTTTTCTGATGTTGATGCAATTAGTCGTGAGATTACAGAGTACTATAAGGGTCTTTTCAGAGAAGAGGTGGTGGGAGGCCTTGTATTCAGGGGCTTAACTGGAGCCCTACACCTCAAAAGTCTAGCTTCTGGTTGGAGAGGCCTTTTACGTAAGAGGAGGTGAAAGCTGATGTTTTTAGTGTGGACAGAGAGAAAGCACCGGGTCCGGATGGTTTTACGATGGCCTTTTTCCAGGAGTCTTGGGATATTATTAAGGATGATCTACTTGGTGTGCTTGCAGAGTTTCATGAACAGGGTTTTATGGGGAAGAGTATTAAGTCGACTTTCATTACTTTGGTCACTAGCTTGGTCACTAGCGTTTATAAAATTGTTACGAAGATTCTTTCTGTGAGGTTGGGGCGGTATTGTCGTCGACTATATCTCTGTCTCAGAGTGCTTTTGTCGAAGGAAGGCAGATACTCGATGCAGTACTAGTAGCCAATGAAGTGGTAGATGAGGCTAGGCGAAAGGAACAATGGGAGCGGTGTTTAAGTTAGACTTTGAGAAGGCCTATGATCGAGTGAGTTGGGCTTTTCTTGATCGTGTGTTAGAGCAGAAGGGGTTTGGTTTTCGTTGGCGACGATGGATAAGGGGCTGTTTACGCAACGCTTACTTTTCTGTTTTGGTAAATGGGGCGCCCAGGGAATGGTTCTCTTCTTCAAGGGGTTTGAGACAAGGGGACCCTCTTTCCCCTTTCCTGTTTACTCTTGTGGTTGATGTGCTCAGTAGAATGTTGGATAGGGCCATAGGGGTGTAGAGATGGGGAGAGTTGAAGGCCTTTTAGTGGGGAGGGAGGCAATGCACGGATCTCATTTGCAATTTGCTGATGATACGATGTTTTTTCTGTTAGCAGACCAGGAAAAGTCAAAAATGTCCTCACATTTTTACAAATTTTTGAGCTACTGTCAAAGATGAAGATATATCTGACTAAATGCAGCGTTGCAGGTATAGTCTGGAGCTATGATGCTTGGACTCGGGTAAGAATGTCGGACTGACATGGAAAAATCTAAAATTGAAGACACGGGGATACGATTTGAAAGGGTGCAAAATTAGAATTTGGACACGGGGATTTGGAATTTTACATTGTATTGTTTAAAAAAATATAAAAAGTTAAAACAAAACAAGTAAAGTAAAAAGAGAATTTCGAAAAGAACTTCGTAACTGGTTGGGGAATTCACAGTGTTCTATTGATTGCGGGGTCTACAAGTCTAACATAGCATTATTTAAATGTAATGTTGACCTTTTGACTGCTAGCTTTAACGTAAGTAACTTTTGAAATAAAAAAGTACTTTTACATCTGTTCAATGTAGTACAACTTTTCTTTTACTATGGAGTATTTAATTTTCTCTTTCTCGGTAAAGCGAAGACTTTTTGAATCAAGTAGTCTACTCTCTCTCTCCTTGCTTTCGTTTATCTCCCCAAGACGGCGAGACTCTTCTCTTCCCTCCATGGCCGGACGACAAAACTCTTCTCTCACTTTCTCATCGTCATCTGCTCGCTGCTCAGGCGAAGAACACCAGCCGAGTCCAGATTTTTCAAGCCGAGTCGGACCCATATCCCGTGTCCGCACCCTAGTGACATGGGTACGGCAGGGGTATATGCCGAGTCCGAGCATCATAGGTCTGGAGAGCGAAGGTAGGCTAAGGCAATGGATGAAGGATTTACAAGGAAAGACCCTAGAGGAACTCTCCGAAGATGTACATCCAAGGATCCACCGTTGCTTGTCAGGATGGCAATGGACGATTTCGGAGCGGAATACGCTAAATCCGAATCTGCTCCCGAATACTAAACAGATTCTCAAATGACCTCCGAATCCGAATAACCTCCGATTAGGGAGGATTCGAATCCGAAAACTATTCGGAGTCGATAACCTCCGAATCTGATCCGATCCGTTTACTTGACTTGTTTTTTTTTTTAGATAAGAAAAAGTTTTATTAATCGATTGTCAAAGAATACAAAAAGGTGGAGGATAAGGCATCCTCAATAACAAACAAATAGATATCTACACATCTCGCCAATGGCGCTGAACTAAGGTCACCAGGACACTCTTAAAGGCCCCCATTGCCTTAACCCAAAATGAAGCCAAGTAAACTATGTGATCCCAAATAGTCTTCTGACCCTCGGAGAGAAAACCCTGGAATTCCTCTCCAACCAAATACACCCAAGTGTACCCATGCAAGCACACCTCCACAACAACTTCCCCTCCTTGCTTCTCTTCATCGCAGCAAATCGTGACTGCAAAAACTTACCCACCGTGGCTGGACGCAGGAAGCTCTCCCCACAACCTACCCCATAAGTTCCGAGCAAATCACATAGTACGAACAAATGCAAACAATCCTTCCCACTATTACGACACATCCAACAAAACCCTGGTAAAAGGGACCAGCCAGGTCTCCGGCGTTGCAACAATCATATGTGTTTACCTTTCCCAGCACCAAAGTCCACACAAAAGCGCGAACCTTCAGTGGAACCTTAGACTTCCACTATGATGCTCGGTATCGGCATATACCCCTGCCGTACCTGTGTCAACACGACACGACCCGGGTGCGGACACGGGATATGGGTCCGACTCGGCTTGAAAAATCTGGACACGGCTGGTGTTATTCGCCTGAGAAGTGAGCAGATGACGATGAGAAAGAGAGAAGAGTTTTGTCGTCCAGCCATGGAGAGAAAGAGAAAGTCTCGCCGTCTCTGTGAGATAAACAAAAGCAAGGAGAGAGAGAGACAATAGGCTACTTGATTCAAACAGTCTTTTCTTTACTGAGAGGGAAAATTAAATACTCCATAGTAAAAGAAAAGTTGTACTACATTGAAACTGATACTGTAAAAGTACTTTTTTATTTCGAAGGTTACGTACTTACGTTAAAGCAAGTAGTCAAGAGGTCAACATTACATTTTAAATAATGCTAGACTTGTAGACCCCACCATCAATAGAACACTGTGAATTCCCTAACCAGTTACGCAGTTCTTTTAAAAATTCTTTTTTTACTTTACTTGTTTTGTTGTAACTTTTTATATTTCTTAAACAATAAAATGTAAAATTCCATATCCACATGTCCAAATTTTAATTTTGGACCTTTTTAAATCGTATCCCCGTGTCTTCAATTTTAGATTTTTCCGTGTCAGACACATAGATCCGTACCCGAGTCTGAGCATCATAAGACTTCCAAATATATGTAGATAAAGGGAATCGGGGAAACAGAGAGGGGAGACTAATCTGGTAAAGGAAGGACTTGCAACAAAAGACCCCAGAAGGATCCCCTGTCCAAGTCCGAGAATCGTCCCTAGGGACGAGGAGAGTAGAGTTAAGAACACTCAGGAGGGAAACCAGCTCCTCCATCTCCCTATCATGTGGTGCCCGGTGCAAATGTAAGTCCCAAAAACCACCCGTGGCTGAGAAAAACGCAGCCACTGGGGCCGGTGAACAGTGAACAGTTGACAAACCAGGGGTTATGGGGAAGAGAAAGGAAGGTCACCCTTCCACACATCCTCCAAAACCGAACCCACAATACCTGGGAAATGAATTTCCAAGGGCATGCATGAGAGACGTTGGAGCCAGTCTGAGCGTCCCACCCGTTGCGCATAAGATCGTACTTGCTCTTGATAACTCGGTGCCAGAAGGAATCGGACTCCGATACCGCCACAACCACTTCCCACTAACGAAATGTTATTGGACACCAATTTACCAAAACCAGTCCCCCCTCCGTTTTCGGCCAGCAAACACGGTCCCAACTAACCAGGTGATCTCTATGTTCCTCCCCGGCCCCAATTATTTTCCAATTATTTTTTTGTTTAATGTGAATATATATAAGATATGCTAAATAGCTAATTGTTATTTCAACAAAAATAAATATGGTAAATATATTAACGATTTAAGATACAAACGAAGGTGAACATATATATACTTAATTTAAAAATACTAAGGATTTAGTGTTTTTTTTAGAAATAATAAATATAAATTGGATATTCGGAGCGAATTTAGAGTCAGATCGATCCTGGCGGATTTTACCTAGCATCCGAATCCGTGTCGGAGTCGGAAAACTGTAATCGGGTTCGGACTCGGATTTTTCTGTTTCGGATTGGGCTCGGATATTTTCTTTCTAAATGGATCGGACTCGGATCGGGTTCGGACTCAATTGCCATTGGCAGTTGCTTGAAATAGGTAAACCTAGGGGTTCCCCGAGAATCATCAGTTGGGACAAGATGAACGGTGTCAAGAACACTAAGCTCCTCCATTTCCTATTCATGAGGAACTCTCCGAAGACGGACATCCAAGAATCCATTGTTGCTTGAAATAGGTAAACCGAGGGGTACATGCAAGTGAAAGAGCTGTTCTTTCTTCCACACATCCCCGGATCCCCCTAAACCATACCCTATGTCTACGATCTTCATTCTCGTCCCCTCTCTCTGCAAACTCTAAATTAGCAAGGCTCCATCCTCCTCAACCAGAAATCATCATCATCCTCTGAAAATAAAGATTCCGTAGCAGGCAGCCCTTTTTTCCCCTCAACAACCCTATCCCCCAAGTCATTCCTTAGTGCCTTTCCCCTTTCTTTTTCCCTTAATCTCCATAGCTTCCCATCCACATTAAACCAAAAATTAGAGCTCCGAAGCTAAAACACACGGTTACAGCTTCATTACAGAAAGCTCGCGCACTAATAACTCACAATTTTCAGAACAGTACCCAATAGAACCCGTTGCTCAAGCAAAATTCTCAACGGACGATTAGTTTATCACACCCACAGCAAAATAATTTTCACGACGGCAATAATGAACTCACAATATTCAGCAAATCAACCAAGTTCAGTCCCACAATCAACTCATCAGCAAGTTTGATTCTCAACAGCAAATACGCAGCAGTATTACGAAGTCAGACCCGGAATCAGAATCAATAACCAATGATTGGTTCAATTTGAACTGTCGTAGCTATCTGGTTTGTTGCTTGATTCGTGTTTCTGATTCTACAGATGCAAATCTAAGGTGACTGTGTGATTAGAATAGGTAAGTTTGTATTCTGTAGTCTGAATTCAGACATTATTCATTATATTGAGAAATCAAGGTACCATGTAGTGAGTTAAAGGAGAATTAGACCAATTTTTCATGCATATCCATCTCACAGACAGCCCACCCCACTATCTCCTCTCCCTCTCTTTCTCCTTCAGTCGCAGCCATGACCAGTCCTTCAGAAGGCAAGCAGGTATCTGTTGTATTTTAACTCTCGCAATATTCCCATCCACACCAAAGAGGCAAAGATAGATCAATTTATTGAAAATTTAATAGAACTTTTTAGCCACGGTGTTTCTTTGCCTTCTTTCCCAATGCTCAAGTTTAAGTGGATGGGAAGTTATGGAGGGTAAGGGAAAAAGAAAGGGGCAGGGAAAATAATGGGGAAAGGAAAAAAGAAAAGAAGGACAACAATTAGTAACTACGAAAAATAGGCTAAAAATACAAAAACATTTTCTTATACGAGATCCTCCCAGATTCCGGTTTAGGGGGGAAACTGCTCAAAGTTATGTTTTTAAAGACAATTTGACCCGTGTGTTTTTTGAAGGACCCAATTGTCCAAAGGTGGTCACTTAATGGACCAATTTTGTTATTCGAGGCATTTACCCTCAACCCAACCACACCCAACAAATGCTCAAAAACTGTAACTGAAGGAGGTTCAACCACAAAAACAGTAGGTTCAGAAAAGCATACCCCCATCAAATGGTGGAGGAGGATAATCCCTCAAAACCTCCTGCATGTGTTTTGAGCTTCCTTGACTCACAATACGAGCAACAAGACCTTCAAGAATTTCACCTTGTACGTCTATGTGGTCTTTCGATCCTGAAAGCAAAACACACGCACCAATCAAGCATCTAATTGATCACTACACGGAAGATGCTAGAAATAATAAAATCAGGATAACGAATGTTTAAATATCAACAAGGATGCTACCACAGACCAACAGACAATAATTTGATAGGTAAAAATAATAAATTCAAATAAAAAAGATAAATACAATACTTTTGCACCAGATGATACAAGCAACCATAACTCAACAGCAGACTGCAGTTCAAGTTCCATTTCCCTTGCAAATAATGATATTACCAAATCCTTACCAGACTGACTGCATTTTCTACACAGCTTCTTTAAAAAAAATTCTATACGGCTTCATATATTTGCTGACTTTTATTTTTTACAAAATTTGCAGCGAACCGCACATTGTTTTTGCCAAAATCTCCTTTTTACAAATATTTTCTTCAAAACGTTCCACCCCTTTTATCGTGTTTCTTTGTAATTGTAATACCCACATGTTTTTCATATCTATTTTCTATAATGTGATCATTTATTCTAAATTATGTATTTTTGGAAGATTGATCAATATTTAATTCCTTATTGTTTGGTGTTAGATAGGAATAAGATATTTTTTTTTTTTAATTTTACATAAAGAAAAAATTTTATTAGATGGGAAGAAAGGATACAATGAAAGAGGATAAGATATCCTCCAACCAAGAACAAGCCCACAATGCGTAAACCTAAAAAGAAACAGCCAAAAAGAGACTACTTCCGATGGCATAACCCATGTCTCGATGTCTATCGTAATTGACATCCGACTTTAAGTTCTCTAGCTCACGATCCTTTTTCCTAGAAACCTTAGAATCGAGAGTGGCCTCCTTTCCTACATCATTAGCATCCTTAGAGCCAAGAGTGGAACCATTTCCTATGTCATTGATTTCCTTGGATCCGTCGAGGGTAGTCTTCTTTCCTGCGCCACCAGGGAGGAACATCCCCCCCATAGCCAAAAATGCATTCCCGCAATCATCGGCCTCCTTACTGCCTAGAGAATAACGACTCAAAACGCAAGATTTTGGGGTTGGCAAAATCCCAGCACCTTCACCTACCTGAAATGAGACAGCTAAACCGGGGCCAATCAGCTCCTCTAAGCCCTTGGAAATTTGCAGCATCCTTCGATCATGTAGAGTGTCATTTGCCACACAATCACCATTGACAGGAGTCTTTTGTTGGGAGATGCCTTCACCCCTTTGAGAGTCAATTTCCCCACCCTCCTTGTCAAATAACCGAGTATCACCTAAGTAAACTCCCGGTGAATCGGACACAAACTCAAGTCTTCATAACTTCTGAGGTCTTCTAGCAACAGTTTGTGTCCAGCCAACAAATGGATCAATTTCATAATCGAAATCATCCTCGTCCTCTGTGCTGACCTCATCGGCCCAGTTCCCGACATCATCGTCAGCATAGAGAATTGGGCTAAACCTATTTGATACATCCGTAACCGGCATGCTCACAACGCGTTGGTGGCTACTTTCCATCGCCCTTTCTAGTGACTTTGGCTGATTCTGGTCCTCTGACACAGGAGCAGCCCCTTGGTCTAAAACCCGTGGAGCACCAGCCTCCTGTTGACCTGCAGACCGGGCACTGATGTTCCACTTAGGGAGTTGGCACGCCCCTCAAACTGGTCACCCTCTATGATACCCGCACCTTTAATCCCCCCACATTCAAGAGTAAAGTAGAGGAAGGACTTTGAGGAAAAGAGGCAAGAACCTGCCCCAAATCGGTACTAATATGGACTCTGGGATCTGCTTGGTTACCAGGTGAAATGGTGAAATAGTAGCTGAGTACACGCCATAGCTACGAGCTTCGTCGTTTTCACGCGTCGTGCATTGCCAATGGCGCATGGATTCACGCGCCACATCAGAGCTAGATCCCGTGGCCCACGCGCCACCGGAGTGGGTACACGCGTCAAAGCTGCCCTTGCTGAATTCCTTAGATCTTGTGACCTAGTCGCTTGGCTGGGCCTGGAAGGTCTAACCTGGCCGCATTCCGCGCATCGGTGATGTGTGTCTCTGTCACCGCCGATCACACCCTGGTAACTATGCCTACCACTGTTGGTCTCAGATCTGGTCTTGATCTCAAGATGAGTCTGGTAGAAAGAAGCTGACCACCCTGGAGAGTGCTACCTTGAAATCATCCCATTTCCGGCCTTCCTTGCCACCAGGAATGAAAACCGTCGTCGATTTACCACGGCAACTCAAGCTAATCTCCAGAAAAGAGCCCCTAGGGTTTGAACCAGTCTTAACCCATCCTAGGGTTCTCCCAAATCGCCTCTTCTCTTCAAATTCGACCTTTTTTAGCAGATCGGAGCCAATTAGGCTTTCCGACCACCGTGCAATTGTCGCCGCCATGTGGACTCGGCGACATTTCTTGCTGCCTTTCTCCCAGATCTTGACAAAACCTCCTTCCCAGAGTTTTTTATAGTACAGAGGACCGTAGTGGGCTGTTGTGGAGATCCCATTAGAGAGAGAGGAATCCATGGGAGGAGGAGAGAGAAGAGAGGCAGAGGAGAAGAGGGAGAGAGCGCATCTTAGTACAAATAGGAATAAGATATTTTCTTAATACTGGTTTCCTTAATAAGTCTTTTACGTAAATTAGAATTCTATCTATGTTAGGGAGTGCTAACCTTCTATATATACCCCTTCGGAGTTGAGACTAGAAAAATCTGATTTTTCTCTCCCTCTTTGCGTCACTTGTGAGTCCATAAAACTCACTGACGTTTTTCCCTCCTGCAAGCATCACAAAACCCCCACAGTGTCGCACACACTGTTAAATTAAAAAACTTGTTTCTCCCATTATACACATGACATCGACCCCAAGTTGTACCCCTTATGAGTGTAGAATGATCCTGCAAAATTTCATAGAATACCTAGGTCGTTTGATCCCAAATTAAATTTTCTCCCATACCAACGCAGTATGATGTGAAAATCAGATTCCCTTTCTTTGTTCTACCATATCTCTATAACTATTCATTTAATAAACAAACCATTTTGTACCTACCCTACCGCCACACTATCCTCAGTTTCCTTTTGACAGTTTTGTTTGAAAGTCCAAGGTTCCCCTTAAGGTGCGTGCCTTTGTTTGGACTTGGTACTAGCCTACTAGGTCGATTGAATACCCACGATATGCTGCAGTGGAGGACACCAGGGTGGGTGATGTCTCCGGATGTATGTGTGCTCTGCCACCAAGCGAATCAGACTTCTACTAAGGTCTACTTCCTAGGGAACATGTGTTTCCTTGGAACAAATTCCCTTAACTTTTTTCAAGGAAGTTGGAATATCAGTGTTTGGTTCATTAATTTCTAGCAAGAAGGAAGTACAATACAATAAGGTACAATACAATAAGGCATTCAAGTGATTGACAAAAATTTGGATCAAGCACATACAATAAGGTTTGATCAGCAGTAAGATAAAGTTTAAGGGCAAAGTGTGTTTATTGGCCGGGATAAGCTCAAGAAGTTGAGCTAACCTAGGGACCCCTAGGTCAGCAACTTCCTGTACAACTTAAGTGGTACTTGCAGTGTAAGTGCAACTTCCTGCACAGCTTTTTGATTTTTTGAAACCAAACACAGGAAGAACTTCACTCCTTGGATCACCTATTTCCATGGTTCACATAGAGTAGAACAAACAATACCTAGGGACCCCTAGATCAGCAACTTCCTGTACGACAGCTTAAGTGGTATTTGCAGCATAAATGCAACTTCCTGCAAAACTTTTTGATTTTTCCAAAACAAACACACGAAGAATTTCACTCCTTGAAACTCCTATTTCCATGGTTCACATACACCTGAACAAACAAGGCCTAGGTTGGTTGAAGGCAAATTCCAGTAAGCTACATTGGTATGCCTCTGACGCCAATTAGATGACCGAAACCTGACTGTCAATTCTTGTTCATAACATAGCTGACAGGATAAAGTGTTGGTCTTTAAGGCATCTCTCCTTGGCAGGTAGAGCCGAACTAGCTAAGTTAAATCTTTACACTATGCAATTCTATTAGGGATCAATTTATGCTACCTCAGTCCATCATTACACAGACTGAACAAGTGCATAGAAATTACCTTTGGAGTCAAACTGAATCTAGATCTAAAACCCCAATGGTGACATGGGAACAAGTTCTCCGCCCCAAGAAATATGGGGCCTAGCTATCATGAACTGTTAAGTGTGGAGCAAAGCAGCATTTGCAACGCATCTGTGGGAACTAGCTCAAAAGCAAGAAAATCTTTGGGTAGGTTCAAGATTTACCTTAAGGGCAGAGAACTTTATAGCTAGTCCATACCTGCAGACTGCATCTGGTATTGGATGATGGTAAAGAAAATGAGGAGTGATAACAACTGTCTGATTATGTCTGAAACTTGGCCACTTAACCAGAGGTGAAATACACCATCCAGAAGGGATTTGAAACTTTTTTGCTTATTGTTTTATGTGGGAGCTAATACCTGTAGCTATTATGTTCCATTTGGTAATACAAACTGCTAACCCGAAACAAAACAAGAAAATAAAATGAAAAAGGTGGTTCCTCACAAATTTCCCTAAAAGATTGTTCAAAGAAAAAGAATAGATAAAATGTGATGAATCTGTAATACAGGTAACCTACAATCTTCAATTTCAAAATATGAGGGACAATGTTTCTCAGTTTGATTCTATTTGCTGAGTACTGGGCAAAGATGAGTACCTGGTATACAGATATCTGATACTTCGTCCAGTGCCTTGCACACAGAGGTTGCTGTTCCTTCTTCACATAAAGCATCAAACGCTGCAAAAAATGATGTCACCGATTTCCTACAAATATAAGTTTATAACCAAAACAAGGTTAGAAGCATAATTGTACTATCAATATCGCCTGGTAAAGTATGAAAAATGAAGAAAAATATCTACAAAATCAACAAAAAAGATTACTCGTTTTATTATTTTTTATTTTTTAAAAAGAAGTTTCAACCAATTCCAACATGAAGAAAAAGCTCCTCTAATCAAAAGAAAATCGAGATCTTTGAGTCAACCCAAAGGCATTAATTAATAAAAACTAATACAAAAAGAAACTACATCCAGCACTTGTACAGACTTTGTTTCCAAAAGATTTAGCATGGAAGGAGGCTACTCAAGCTATAAAGGTGATCAAGTTGCTACTTGGGAGAGCAAACAAGAGAGTGTAAAACCGGAATCTAAAATAACACCACATGACAAATAGGGAAATATCCACATGCCAAATTTGCAGTTTGGTGAAATCAACCGACATTATGACGAAACAAGTGTTAATATTGAGAAAATTTTTTAATATAGTAAAACGTTGAAACAGGAAGATGAATCATAATAGGACATAAAATGTTCCTCTTTTCTTTCACGAGAAGAGTCAAGACAAGGATATCATCTAATAGGATAAAAGTTTAGAAAATCTTAGAAAGGGGAAGCCTTGCAAGATATCACTTGACTTACATCCAGACACGATAAACCAATTTTGTAAAGTATTTTTGGCTTTGATAAGCAGACAATGCTTGAAGAATTAAACATTTTAAATTATAAAGTACCTATGCCATCTACTTATACATAAAAACATTAAAACTAACCAATACACTATTTCTTTTAGATAAGGAAAAAGTATCATCGATAGTAACAAAATATTGCATACATCCTTTTTTTTAAGATAACAAGTCCAAGATTTGCTTGACTAATCCCATGGGCCCTGTATTAACGACCAGGAAAACCTCCAATAGCCCTTGGAACCTCTGGAATAAATCTCAGAGGTTTTACCAACTAAAATACCCCCTCAGAGTTAGTAACAAAAAAACATAATACATCCTAGGAGGACAAGGAGTCCTCGAGAGGAGTCTATTTACAATTCAGCCCAATGAAGCATAACCTGTATATTAGGATAGCTACGGAAACACCCAATAGCCTTAGCCCACAAGGAGGCTAAGTATACTAGTATACTACCCTATCCGACAACACGACAACAGAGATTGAAATACCAGAAAAGACCCTAGTATTCCTCTCTGGCCAGATGCACCAAAGTGCTACAAAGATAGCACACTCCCACAGAAACTTCTTCTCCTTACTCCACTCTAGTCCCACAAGCCTTGCCTGCAAGAACTCCATAACCGTGCCCTGATACTCCCAAACCTCACCTATGATATTAAATACTCCCAAACCAATTCACTATCTTAATTTTAATTTTTATCTTTTTGAGATACTTTACTTCGAGGATAACCTCTTTTAACATGCTTCTCTATTTGATAAGATCTCATTTTTATCACTGTACCATCCCAACAACAGGACGCATGAAGCCACAGACCAGAAATGAGTATTACATGTGACCAAATAGCCTATAGGCAACAGCTGTGAATTATATTGTAATGCACTGGAACGAAGAGGTATGAACAGGGGAGAGTGCACATAACCGTTGGCGTAATAAAAGACTAAAGCCGATGCATCACCTTGTAGAGAACAGCCAAATATTGTTTGTTGGCAGCCTCCACTTCCGACAAAAAGCAATTATTTCAGGAGTAGAATAAAACTTCGGTTTTCCAAGTCCCAATTCTGTAACAGCTGTCACAACAACTGCAAAAGCAACATAAGTTCAAGTATCAGGATGCTACAATTACACAACTCATAGTTTTTTTAACATTAATGTTTCACCATTATAAACTTGAGCATATTTGCTATTCACTTGCGGAAGCATGGCCATTTCTCATGCAAAGTGCCATAAACAGAATAATTACTTTGAGACAGTTAAACTATAAGATAAAAGAAGTGCCCTTCACCATAATCTTCTCGAGGGCGTTGCCCATGATCACCAAGAACAGCAGTTACCAGTTCCATTGATATGCACATGCGATTCCTCTGACAACCCCAGAAAATTAATATAAAAAAAAAAAAAACGCATTCGTTAGCTTCAATGCAGATAGGGCAAAGCACCCAAAATAAACACAACAAAACAAAGCAAGCTTAGTGTAAAAAATTATAAACAAAAGAATGAAAACCTTACAAATACAACAACAACCTAGTATAATCCCGCCTAGGGCGGGGTTTGGGGAGGTCCAGATGTACATAGTCTTACCCCTAAGGCCCTAACTCGTCACCTAGCAGAGAGACTGTTTCCGGTAGACCAACGAAAACCGTACACATGAAGCAGATTAATCATAACCCTAGAAATGGAGAAAAACTATTAGCCGTTTTACTTCCGGTCCTCCTCTCACATGTCACAAGGCAAGATTAGAGTGAGCATCTTCCTGTGACAGGAAGCACTGCACTGCAGGAGTATACAGCAAATTCACCAATCACTAATGGTAAGTGCCATGAGCAGCTTGGTATTTTACTAAGGCAACTATCCTGTTTGTTTGTGCAGTTAAGGATATCCCTAGTATGAGATTAAGGTCTTACTAGTGTTTGCGTGCTTGGATAGAAAGATAGATAGATAGCTATAATTCCTAATAATTGGATTCATATTTCGGAGCTTACATATATGAATGTCATGTGGAAGCTACCCCATTATTCTTTGTAATCTCAGAGCCAAAAAAAATCATAAGAAGAAATCTAGAATTTAAGCCACTCAAAATCAAGTCGAGCTTGGGTCAACTTTCGTGTTGGGGCGAGTTTCAAGAGCGGAAGCGATGAAGCTCGTCAGTTTCAAAATTGAGTAGTTTAAATCAAACTCAATTATTGTTTACCCCTAACCTTAAGGTTCCTCTCAAGCTCAATATTTGTATTGTTTATGGTCCTGATTCACGCCAAAAGTACTCTTATCTTTTAAAACCACAACAGGAACTTGCTGTGAGGTATTTGACTGGTGAACAATGTTGACAGTAACATCCACGCATTACTTTAACTTAACTTATTGGCCTCAACAAAATTGGAAGATTTTGATAAACTCGAGTTGTCCCCAATTTATTCAACAATTTCTGCAACCTTGGAAGTCCAGAAAAGAGAAGTGTACCAGATCTCTAAGGAACAAAAACAAAATTCCTTTTTAATTTTGAATCTTTTGATACATTTAATCTATGCAGCAAATAAGTGAGCTTATTCTCAGCTGAGTTTCAGCATACTCTAGTGTAGTTGGCCTTATGTTAGGCCATGAGTGAAAAACGAACTTGTCTGGAAGTGGTCTAATAATAATACTGTCAAAACTCATCCAGTCCCATCCCTGCCTACCGACCCCGGGACACCTGCAGCTGCTCTTTCATATATTGTTTCTTCCTTTTTCTACCCGCCCTCTATCTTTTTTAAGTTTAAAGAAACCATACCAGCCAGGCATCCACGTATAGTTCCTTCGCTGTCATCTTCCTATTTTCTCAGGGAACATGAAGGCGATATATCAATTCGACATGAGCCAGAAGCAACAACTACACGCGCCTAAGTTAAATCTCATCTCTGTCAGAAAACCCCATTCAGAGGGATGATGACCAGGACATAACCTAAATAGAATCGCCTACTCAAAGTTCATGCTCGCCATACTATCCCAATTCCACTCACCCTTCATCGTTGAACACACTATTTTCCTCTCACAAACAAGCGTTATTTCAGTGGTTTATCCACAAAAGTTGTGTGCTTGTGGCTCATAAAATCTCACTACTGCAAAGAGAATAGTGATGGATGTAGAATGTAATAATGTATGTATCCCGTGCATTAAGAACCAAAATGTCAGTTAATGTGTTCATCGATCAATGACAGTGATAACGGTTACCTCAAGAAACTCATTGAATTCTGCCTGCTTATTAGTTGCTTGAGCACCCCATGCCTCACGAAACGTTCTTCCAAGAACAAATACACCAACTGCAGTGTAACTACACCAGAAAAGTACTTTTGTATAAGCAATTTGAAACAGATAAATGTAGCATTTAGTTGAAGAATGCTAAAATATGCCATTTCAAACACACTAGCCATCTCAACCACAACAACTTGCCAGCAATGCTATAATTTTGTTCTAGAACACAGCCAATCTACTGATCCACTATCACAAACAGGAAGCAGTTACAAAACACATCCAAAGTTCCAGAAAGTGAATATTGTAAATATCGCCAAGATAAGCAAAGGGCTCATCTCTCCACATACTTTTTTTTTCTTAGGCAAAGAGCAACGGCAGGTCAGATATCTTTTATTAAGTTTAAGAAATCAATATACAAAGCATCATGAACATTTGATGGGAAAGACAGATCCCAAAACCTACAACCAACCTGTCATGGCTGCACATGCGCAAGCTCATGAGCGACTCGATGACCTTCACGATTAATAAACGACCATGATACACTACTAAAAACAATTAACCATTTCAAGAGCATCGTCATTAATCATAAAGAAAGAAGTAGACCCCTTACTAATTTTATTTAAAGCATAAATGAGAACTATACCATCAGTTTCAACTATAACATGCTCAAAGTCATATGCTTGAGCCAATTGCAGACCATGTACCACTGCCTTGGCCTCTGCTACATCAACAGCCCATATGCCATTAAAGAATGAAGATCATAGAAGCACCTACCCAACTCGTCCTTGCATATGGATCCCAGAAACATACCCACATCACCCTAGCTATCAGCATCCACATTCAAGTTAATTTTTTAAGTGCAGGTGTATCCCAACAGCAGCGCCGTTTGAGTTGTTGTCCACAATTCATGCCCAGATTCTGTATCTGCATTTCTCTATCAAGCTGCAATAGAAGTGTTTCCTACATACTGCTTACTTCCACAGCCAAACGAACAGTTCCTTCAGATTTTTCATGATTGCCTGCTTCCCAAACAGCCCATGCAAATGCACAAAATCTTCTGAAATCATCACTTACTAATGTTTGTTTCAGACCTTCAATCCAATCCCGAAAAGCCAAAGCATCCATTACACTCGAAATTGGCAATTCACTGACAAATTGCTTGCGCCAGAGGGCATCACGAATAGCATGAAGACCAGTTTCAAGTAGATTGGTCACAAATTACAATTTTGACCAATACATTTCACTCTCCTATGAAGACCAGCCCATGTTGGTAACACCTCAAGACTTGCTTGCCATAAAACATTTTAATTTTAGGCAGAATATTACCTTATTCCAAAAAGAATTATCAGTAGAAGAAGTTGACGCAATTGATTCCACGCTTTGGAGCTTTGGGCCTCTAATACTCCAGATAGGCACTTTTTACTGTAAAAATACCTTTTTCATCCCAGGGCCAAAAAAGACCATCACTAGGAAGTCTCATGCTTAGTGAGATAGAAAGGATATGATCTACATCAACTGGAAGAAATGTGGAACGCACTCTAGCTTCACGCCACACCCTAGCACCTGCATCTATAAACCAGTCCACTGTTAAAGAAGCATCAGATTGTCCCCTTGGTGTAATTATCCTATGTGGCCCCATTCCAGGCAACCACGGATCAGACCAAAACCTTCTCTTTTTGACCATCACCACTCGCCAGCACATACCCTGATGGATCGCCCATTTTGCCCCACAAATACCACGCCAACAGTGGCTTGGATTGTTGCCCAATTTTTTTTAGATGAGAGAAAATCACCATCAGGGTACTATTTTGCCTTCAACATCTCACCTAACAAAACCACTTTCACCATTCATCAAACGCCAACCTTGTTTGGAAAGCAGTCACCAATTGAACAATTTCATTTTTTTTTTGGATAAAAAAAAAGTATATTGATGAGAACTCAAATGTACAGCAGAAGAGAGGATAAGGTATCCACTATAGAAAACATTTACACGTTACCCCAATTCCTCTGAATATCAGTAATAGTATAATCCCCAAAAGCCCCAGCAGCCCTAGCCCATAAAGAAGCTAAATAGGTGATCCTCACCCAAAGCATCGCAGGAGTTGCTGATATCCCCTTAAACACTCGTGCAATCCTCTCATAAACCCAAACCTCCTGCATTGAACAATTTCTCCACATACTTGGGCAGCAAAGCAGATAATCACCCTACCCCAGGAGATAAAACCTACTAGAGAGCAGCTAAAGCAAACTAATTAAGGACAAAAAGGTGTTTCCGGACTTCTAAATGTGTCTGCATTCAGAAACTTGGGGATGCCAACTCATAACAGTGCAGACATCACATCACATGCCATGTGTAGAAAGTGAACACTGTACAAAAACTACCTTTCTTTAGATAACATGGGTATCCGGGCTTTGCCTGACGAATCCCATGGACACTGTAGGAAAACTCCTGCAGTGTGAGTTTGTTTGGACCTGTTGGAGGAGACTTCTAGGTATGCAGGGAGCATGTTGTTTGCCAGCTACTCTTGTGCAGCACTTGCAGGCACTTTACATTGGTTGGGGAAGGAGCAAGGAGACTAGATTACTTTGGCGCTGTGCTTTTTTTGCCATTTTCTGGTGTATATGGTCTGAGTGGAATGCTAGGGTTTTTTCAGAGATGTCTAGGTCAGTTGATTTTTAATGAGATCAGGTGGTTTATTTAGCTTCGCTTTGGGCAAAAGCGGCTGGGCCTTCTAAGGGGGTCCCTCTTACGGACATTCAACGACATTGGGGGGGACTTGTAATTAACTTTCTAGTTGAGAGGACAAGTCGTTGTAATACTACTTCAATAAAAAAATTCCTTATCTAAAAAAGGATATGATAACAAGTATGCGATCTCGCAATAAGAGGAAAAGAAAAAATTCACTGGTTGTGATTCTTTTGCAACTACCCTACCCCCCAAAGAGGCTGGCTCGAAAACAGTTTAACCCCCTCATAATTAAGGAAATATCCCACTCGTTTGCAAAAGGTATTCTGTAGAATTGAATTGAAAATATGTGTTCGCAAGATCATCAATCACAACTCACAAGCCCTTTCTTTTCCTTTTTATCAAAATATATAAGCATATGACGGTCACAGAAGATATCAGATAATAGGTCAACAAAAGGGAACACAGAGCTTTGAGATGAAAATTTGGATGAAGCATGCACGTACATATTTCCAAAACTGTTCTTGGCATATGCTCCTCCCTGATGCCCCGCATACATGAAAAGAGACCCAGAGTGTTTAAGAGATACCTGCATTAATGGAGAAAATCAGATACTGCAGAAAGCTTGTTGAGATCTCAAAAACAAATAGCAAGCCTCAAGGTTCCGTTAAACCAATATGAAGAAAGCAACCTAATTAATAAAACTAAATTAACTTAAATAAATATCCCCCTACCTCCAAGGTGGCAAGGCCATTGGCCACCATTTCAATCATCCTTGTCCGAATCTGGATGCATGTTAGAAACAAATAATTAGCACTTAATATGATACTCAAAACCTCTGCCTTTAAAAAGAACAAACAGAGATCAAATGCAGACTCCGATAACACTCTTATTTCATTTCAGATAAGGCATGACACCAGTCACATTGTAAATCGAGTTCTGAGACATCACCATATAGTACACATGCACAGAACTCTGACACCTGAAGTCAGTGGAATAATTATTTGGAAAAAAGGAGGGTCACAAACCATGTATTGAAAAAAAAATAATAATATAAATCAAAATAACAGAGGTGACATTTAAAGACAAACTATAGAGGAACCTTTACTCATGAACTGAAATACGAAAAAATTAACATAAAGAAAACCTACATAGTAGTATGGGACAAAAGGGGGCCAAAACATAGATATTAAAATTGTCATTCACTCACTGCTATAAAACTCTACTCAAAATTCCTCAGCCCGTTTTACAAAAAGTCACAAGAGAAAGGGTCGAGGTAAGAGAAGTTGAAGCAAGAATGAAGGTGACATTGGACAAGGTGGACCATGACGTCTATAGTTCCATAGAAGGTAAGATACAAATGCGATACAAGCTTTAATGGTCTGCGCTCATTAAGAGAAGCAAAGCTCATGCTCACTAGGAATATGTAGCGGACTAGAATCAAGGATTGCAAAAGAGAAAGAAGAAAGCATCGGCTGGAAAAGGGGAAAGAAAGAACGCTGTGATTGAGATGACTTTGCCATCTAGATCTCACAGAGGACATGGCACTTGATAGGACTTTATTGCACTCAGATTAAATGCAAGAGACAAGCTTTAATGTCTGGGCACATTGAGAGAAGGAAAGCTCATGCTCAATCGGTAAATGTAGAGGACTAGAATCAAGGATTGCAAAAGAAAACGAAGAAAGCATAGAATGGAAAAGAAAAAAGGAACGATATGATTGAGAGGACTTTGCCATCCACATATCACAGAGGACATGGCACTTGATAGGACTTTATGGCACTCAATTTGTGTAGCAGACTCCGAACATGGGAGATTTTATGCTTCCCAAATATTCTTCTTTTTTAATACTATATTTGCAATATGGAGAAAGACTCAAAGCCAAAGAAACAACACACTTCTTCAGCCACCTCCAAAACTACACGTGGTGCATGTCGCCCATCTTATGCTACTACTAGCTAATCTGTTCGCTCCTCATCTTACTAGTTTCATTGATTCTTTTGGAAATTATTTTCCTCTCAAGGTCTTTCTTTTTTTTCCTCTCAAGGTCTTTCAACAATAGTCTTGCCTCTTGTTCGTTTGCGCACATCGTGACCTCCCCAAACTCCACCACCACTTAGTGGAGGAAAGGAATAAAATAACAGACACAGTAGTAGGCACAGTGGACATGACATATTGTTACACCTGAGCTATGGCTAGAGAGAAGTGTGAGAGTCTTTACAAGAATCACTCTGTTGCCTCAGCCTTTTTAGGACTGGGGGACTAAGTTGGTTTCCCAATGGGCTAGAGCGTGTAGAGTGTTTACTGTTTAGGAGTTACCTTATCACTAAATTCAAAAAACTGGCTGTAATTTAGCAGTAGACAGCTTGCCTTCCTTAGATGTAGTTTTTGCAGAGTTAACATACAAATTTTTCTTACCTAAAAGTAATGCTACACTCACTCATACAAAAGTCACAGTAAAGAGTAGGTAGAAACTACCTCCTGGTCAGACTTCTCATTTTCAAATTTAGGATAGAACGTAGCTCTTATTTGAGCATGTGAGTATGTCATGTTGTTTACAGAAAAGTTCTCCAGTAGCTTCCCACTGAATAATGTACTCAAAGAGACACCAGTCATCTCGCATGCATCTGCTTCACCTCCCCTTTTTTGAGCAGCAACTTCATTCACAGGAGCCACTGTCACACCACTCAATGTTCCATATGGCTTGGGCTTCCAAATAGCCTTCTGTCCAGGTGCTGCAGTCTGGTTTTGCAATACAACACCCCCAGATTGGTTAAGTGAAACCGATCTGTGTGCTTCCCCACTCTGCTCAGCTGTGCTCACTTCATGAAGATTCTGGGTGAGAGCTTCAATCCCATTGGCTGAAGCACCTTTGACAGCTGAAGAAGATTCACTTTGAGCTGACTTTACTTTCCATCTTTCCTCGTTATGGTTTGCACCCCTCCTCTACACACATTCAGATCAGAAAGAACAATATCCATCAACCTATTACAGAAATAGAATGCCTAACAACTTGGCCAGAATCCATACAAATAAAAATATAAAACATGTGGTAGTCATTAAGTTTTTGCTAAACAAACTATCGTTTATAGCCATAGCACAGTTAGACAATCTAATCATTGGAGACGGGAACAAGAGAGGGACAGAAGAAAATAAACAGGCATATACACACAATGAGAAGATGTCGTAACAAGCATATGAACTTCTTCGAGCTATTTAACAAGGCAAGCACACTCTCCCTAAGCAATCTCAGTAACTCAGTAACTCAGTCTTCTACAACTGTGAACCTTCAACCAATAAGAACAGGTGAGAAACACAATGAAGATCGAAGAAGCAAC
Organism: Tetragonia tetragonoides; assembly: GCA_038025085.1. Taxonomy (NCBI): domain Eukaryota; kingdom Viridiplantae; phylum Streptophyta; class Magnoliopsida; order Caryophyllales; family Aizoaceae; genus Tetragonia; species Tetragonia tetragonoides. The sequence continues at coordinate 31,842,337 of CM076151.1, read as the reverse complement.
AATTCATAACAATGCTAATTGATCCACTATGCTCTTATAAAACAAACCATAACACAATCATGAAAGTCCTCCTATCAATAAACCGAAGGGGAAATCTACCCTTACATTGGAATGCCACATACGGATTATCTCACAAACTGCAAGGTTTGACCCATACAAGCTGACAAGTGACAACCCAGTTCACAAGTTCTGAAAAAAGGAGCAAACCTAAAGAGATTTAACCTAAAGCAATGGCGGAGCCAGGGAAAAGGGGGCCTCGAGCCCCTGCAAGCTAGGCCAGTTTACCTTCAAAAAATGTTCTTGCCCCTGCAATAAATTGATGGAAGCCTATTTTGTGCAGTTCTTTAGCTATCTGGGAGAATGAAAAGTACACCATTTGTATTTGTCCCTCCATATTAGCTAAAAGCAATCTTAAGGTGCATGAGGCCCAAAAGATTTTTTAAGATAAGGCATGTAGCCTAAAAGGGAATGAAAGGAAACAAGTCAAAAGTAGTAAATTTATACAGCCATATACACCAAAGTAAACATCCTACACAACGCTTTGCTGACCTGCTGATTTTTTCACTTATTGTCTTGATTACTTAGCATTTCAATAAAAAAGAATTGGTGAGTAAAACAAATTTAATCTTCTCTGTCTCTTAATCCAGACAACACAATCAGTAATTTCAGCTTTTGAGGATGGTTTGCAATGGATTTCAATTGGCGAAGGCAAGCAGGCAACTATTTCAACGGGAATAAGAGCAAAAAGGGGAACTACTTGATATTCCCCAGCAAGATCATCTCCATCAGGGGGGCAGGCTATCATGTGTTCTGGCGGTTTGATCCATAGGGGTTTTTTCTGTTAAATCTGTTAATAGAGAGTTGGCAGTGTGGAAAGTTCTACAATGCACGAGGTAACAAAAGGAAGTTGCCGTGGTTTGGCTCCTCCACAAGTCGAAACTTTTAGATAGTTGGCCTGCTTAGGAAGAGTGAAAACAAAATACAGGCTGCTGAAATTAAGCCTCCAATGTGCAACTGATTCAACTTGCAATCTGTATGAGGAGCTTGATGAGTCTTCATTTGCTCATCCAGATCATTTGCTCATCCACTGCAACTTTACAAGACAACTATGGCAGCGATGGCTTGAACTGTGGATTGTAGCGTGGTGCTTGCCTATTACTATGATGCAATCCTTTGATCAATGGTTTACTAAAAATTGAAAAACGGTAAATTCGAACTGCTCACTAATTGGCGCAATTCGAGTCAATAAAACAAACAAGCTAACGACGTATATTAATCTCATTGAACACAATTAAACAGATGATTCACAAGCATCATCAAACCTCAAAACTCTATAATAAATTGGAAAACCGCAAATTCAAACTGCTCATAATTGGCGCAATTCGAGTCAATAAAATAAACAAGCTAATGGCGTATTAATATCACCGAACACAATCAAACAGATGAATCCCAAGCAAGCAAAGCATCATCAAACACCTCAAAACTCTTTACTAAATTAGAAAACCGCAAATTCAAACCGCTCACTAATTGCGGCAATTTGACTGAAGAAAATAACAACCAAACAAACAAGCTAATAACATTTAATCATATATATCACAATCAAATACATGATCACAAGCAAACAAGCAAAATCATCAACTAAGATAAACACTGAATAAAATTTAAACCAAAAAAAAAAAGCTAAAATCAAAATAAGACTGAACATAAGGAGACAGACCTTGGTACGTGGCATGGCGGAATGTGAGACGGAGAGAGAAGCAGCTAAGCCAAGAAAGCGTGGTGGAGAGAGAGAATGATGATGATGATGTTGAAGAGGAGAGAGAAAACGAAGGAAGAGAAAGGAGGCTTTTCTGGAAGTGAGATATTGGAGAGTAATTAGCGTATGCGAGGTTGACATTCACCTCGCTCTTAGTTTCTCGATTACAGTATTTATAGGGATTGGAATGAATGAATTGGCGAACAAAGCAAACAAGCGGCAGAGCAGAATTAGACAGATAGAAGCGCCACTCGGTGCCTCGGTGGGTGTAATGGGGACTATGGGATGGACTTCGGTGGCACTTACGTGATTTATTAGATACGCAGGGGTATTTTTGTAGTTCTGTGTCCCTCCTCATCTCACTTCCTTCTCCTCTCACGTTTTGTTGAGTATAGAGCATAAAAACTTGAAAGAGGCCGACTCTTCAGATAGGGCAAGTGTCAGGATGCATTTCCACTCTCCACCAATCTCCTGTCATCCTCTCTCTCTCTCCTAACTCTGTTTCTTCTATTTATACCCGATCACCGTCATCAACCCGTTTGTCATCGTCCTTCGTGTTACCAGTCTACCACCAGCTCCATCGTCGTCATCGATCTCGTCAACGTCATCATCGTCATCGATCTCATCACCGTCATCGACCTCGCTCGTCAAATCCAGTGCCATCGATCTCATCATCGTCATCGACCTCGCTCGTCAAGTCCAGTGCCATCGATCTCATCATCGTCATCGATCGTCAAGTCCAGTGCATCGATCTCATCATCGTCATCAACCTCATCATTGTCACCGACCTCGCTCGTCAAGTCGTCAACATTGTGATCTATCGACTCATTGATCCTATCATCATAGTTGTCGATCTCACCAACACCAGTTCCATCACTATATCATTGTCATCACTTTCATCAACCTGAGATGCAATTTGCTTTGTTGAGATGCAATTGGATTTTTTAAAACTCCAGTGTCAGATTATACATATGTAGTGTTAGTTCATTGGAAAAGAGGTGTTAGTTAATTTAAGATCATTGAAAAACAATGTTAGTTAATTTAAGATAATTGTGAAAGTAGTATTAGTTAATTTAATGCCTGTTTTAATTTGTTGATATGCAATTTCACTTTAAAAACTTCAGTGTCGGATTATTGATATATAGTGTTAGTTCAATGAGAAAGCAGTGTTAGTTAATTTAAGGCATGTTTTAAGTTGTTGCGACTTATTTTCACTTTATAAAACTTTAGTGTCAGATTATTGATTTGTAGTGTTAGTTCGTTGAGAAAGCGGTGTTAGTTAATTTATATCATGTGTTACTTTATTGCGATAATTTGAATTGATACCACTCCGGTGTCAGATTATTAATCTCTAGTGTTAGTTTATTGGGAAAGCAGTGTTAGTTAATATTGCTCAGGTGATATAAATATAATGCATGTGTAGCGGAATAAACTTAAAAAAATAAAATAAAATAAATAAATAAAAAACCTGGGCGCACGGCCCAAGCTGGACTCACGCGCTAATTACGCGGTTGTATGTTACGCACGCGGAACCCATTCGCCCTATAGGATAGGGCGGCCTATCAAGAGAGTTACTGAGTATAGAGAGCATGATGTGTCACTTGGTGGTACTCGATTTTCTGGTGTGGATGATGCTGACCTTGCTGTAAGTGTTTTAATTTAGTATTCATTCTATTTAATTTGGTAATCAATAACAATATAATCTCTATTAAATATTAATTGATTTGTTTATGTTGTGTAGGCATTTGAAGTTTATACGGGTTCGGACAGAACTTCAACAAGGACCCAGCTACAAAAGTATTTAGATGAGAGTAGGTTAGATATTCATTTAGAATTGGATGTTCTTGAATGGTGGAAAGACAATGAAAAGTGGTTCTCCGAAGTGGCTAGAAAGGCAAGAGACATAATAAGCATCCTTATTTGCATCCGAGTTTACTTTTAGCTTGGGAGGTAGAATTTTGACCAAGTGGAGAGCTTCCCTTCTACCTGAAAATGCAGAAGCTTTGGTCACTACCCGTAGTTGGATTTTTGGCTACAATATAGAACAGGGTATAAGCTTTCATTCTTTATATGTCGTTCCTTACGTTTATTTTTTGGTGCTACTTTTTAAATTTTAATGTTTTTCTTATTTGCTAGGTGATGCAAAAAACGGTGTGGAGTCACTTGAAGATGGATTAGAATTCCATATTCGACGTGATCTTCGCAAAGAACCTGTTGAAATAGATGAAGTTGAAGAATTCGAGCCGCTTATTGATTGAGATATGATATAATAAAACGATTGATGTCTGTTGTGTTGTGATCTTGAACTAGTTGCATAAGGACATTACAATGATGTTTTCAATGAACTGAAATTATGTAAAATACAACTCTACTCTTTTATTGATGCTGAATATTTTTTTTAAATCTTAATTTTTTTAACTACTATTTTAAATAGAGAACGAGTACTGAAAATCGCAGCAGAAATCCTATTAGAAAAGGCGCCTTTAACTCATAATTTCGTGCATAAAAGCGTACTGGAACATGCGCGCGTAACCCGGCGACCCGACCCGAAACCGACCCGAACCCGTTGCGACCGACCTGTCTTTGACCCGACCCGATAATAACCCGAACCCGATATGACCCGAACCCGATATGACCGAACCCGAACACGACCTGACCCGTTTGCCAGGTCTAGACTGGCACTAACTAGTACGCCTTTGACGAGCAACCATGAAATATTAATTTCTCTAATAATTCTCTTAGTAGTTTTGAATTGCACGCAAATGCGTGCATCTAATAATAATAAAAAATCGAAAAACTAATTATATAGGTAAATATATTGTTTTCCATTTAGTAAATGAAAAAATAAAGGAGTAGAAATTTGTATGAGTAATTTCAATCAAACAATTAAGGTGCAAGTCTAGAATTTGATAAGAGATCATCATAAACTTAAAGTCATTTTTATAAATGTGGCTAACCCTCCTTGGTGATTTATTTATCATGGAGAAAGTAATACTTTTCCTGGGAAAGTGAAGTAAAGGTGCGTTCTTTTCCACTGATTTCGACTGATTCTCATTGATTGAGTAAGGTCTTGCCACTGATTCCCACTAATTGGGTAAAGTCCTGCCACTGATTTTCACTGTTGCGGTAAGGTTCTGCCACTGATTTTCACTGATTCAGTAAGGTCCTGCCACTAATTCTGTGAGAAGGATTTGTCCTTTTTCCACTGATTCCCACTAATTGGGTAAGGTCATGCCACTAATTTTCATTGATTGAGTAAGGTCCCGCTACTGATTTTCACTGATTGAATAAGGTCTTGCCATTGATTTTCACTGATTAAGTAACGTCCTGTCACTGATTTCCACTGATTGAGTAATGTCCAATAAGTGGAAAAGAACACATCCTAAACCTGCTACTTTGATGATGTCCGCTTTTGTTTTGTTTTTTTTTTTGATAGGAAAGAGGGGGTTGTTATTACTCAAAAGCAGAACAAAAGTCAGATTACATCAAGAATTTCACCCGGCCCCCCACCAATCCAAACACGAGACGAAAAAGAAACAGGTTCCAAGTGAGCCATAACATGAGCTGCCTTGTTCCCGTCCCTACAAACATGACTCCAAACTACTCTAGAAAATAAAGAAACTAATTCATAAATTTCTTCAAGGATAAATCCTAATGAGGATATTGGTCGCTCTCCTCGACGCAAGCGGTTCATAAGAGATAAACAGTCCCCTTCTACCACAACGGACCTGCAACCACATTGGACTGCCATTTGTAGACCAAATCTAAGAGCTTGTGCTTCAGCTAATTAGGTCTCGAGCGTGCCACCCATTTTCTTAACAGTAGCTCGAACCAACTGACCAGCTTCATCACGTATCACCATACCCATCCCCATCCCCCCTCCACACAAGCAACCTGTATCCGTATTTACCTTTAGCCAATCATGGGGAGGAGGAGACCGGGTTTGCTCTAACACCTCCGCTTGAACCTCTTTATCTGTTCTCACCTCTTGGTATGCCTTTAGGTACTGCATCGCTCCGTCAACTACCATGTCAACATTACGCATTTGTGAGCCATGAAGAGCTATATTCCTCTCATGCCAGCAAGCCCATGCCATCATAACTAGCTTCTCAAATTCTTCATTCTTCAATCTTTTATGCCATGTGTCAACCCAATCAATAGCATGTAAATAACTAGCTTCATCCACTACCTCGGCCAACCCAGCCAAATACCACCATCCACAGTAGCTGGACAATATAATAATCCATGGATATCTGATTCAATTGTATACCCACATCAAAAACAAGATGTGTCACTCCCTTCGATACGTTTACTGATGTTCCCCTTAGACGGCAACGCATTTGCACACAGGCGCCATAAGAAATTCTTCACTTTAGGAGGCACATTTAAAGTCCAAATAGCTTGCCAAGGCTGTTTACAGGGGGAAGAAGTCATACCCACATCAGAGTTTAAAGAAGCGCAGCGTGCTACATGATAGCCTGAACGAACTGAGTAGTGACTATCTTTCGTATAGTGCCACATTAATTTGTCTTCCGGAAGGCTAGCACATAACGGAATACCCAAAACCTCGTCCGCTTCAAAGGGTAACAAGAGTTCACGCACTGTACTCTCATTCCAACTTGCAGTTTCTTGGTTAATCAAATCAGCCACACACAAATGCTCTCGTCCAGTAGCCTTTGGCGATACTACCTTGAAGGATGGTGGTCTGATCATCCATGGGCTCTCCCAAATCATAATATTCTACCCATTACCAACAAGCCATCTACAACCTCTCTCCAAAACCCACCGTGCACTCAGGATACTTCGCCACGCCTAGCTAGGTCGGTGACCGATAGATGTTGTCATAAAATTAGACCTGGGATAATATCTAGCCTTGAGGACCCGAGCAGCCTGCGAAGACGAGTTATTCAGTAGTCTCCAGCCCTGCTTCGCTAGCAAAGCTTCATTAAAGCTCTCTAAATGCCGAAAGCCAAGATCACCTTCCATTTTCGGTACACTCATTCGTTTCCAAGAAGTCCAGTTTATCTTCCTTTCTCCATCCTTACACCCCCACCAAAATCTGGCCATCATGCTCTGCAAATCTTCACAAAAACCTTTCGGTAGTCTAAACAAACTCATCATATAGGTAGGAATTTCTTGAGCCGCAGCTTTTGTCAGGACTTCTCTACCTGCGAATGACAAAATTTGTTGTTTCCAACCTTGAAGTTTTTTCCAAACTCCTTCCTTTAGCGGTGCAAAGACCCGAGCCCTCGATCTACCAACGTGTGTGGGCATCCCCAAATACTTTGACAGACACTCCACTTCCTTAATCTGCAATCCGCTTGCTAGTGCTTCTCTTCACTCCAGGCCTACGTTATGGCTGAAAATAATTTCAGATTTGTCGAAATTAATTTTCTGCCCAGACGCGTCTTCATATATAGAGAGAACTCTTTTAATAGCTTCAACAGCCCGATCATCGGCCCGACAAAATAGTACGCTGTCATCTGCAAACAACAAATGGGACACCTCTGGTGCACCTCTACAAATTTTTACTCCTTGTAAACATTTCCTTCCAACCTCAAGGTCAATTAATTTAGAAAAAGCTTCTGCACATATAATAAACAAATAAGGTGAAATTGGATCCCCTTGTCGGAGACCCCTCTCAGGAAAAAAACACCAGTTGGAGAGCCATTCACCATTACAGAGTGAGACACAGTTTTAACACACCGCATTATCATATTCACCCACTCCCCACAAAAACCCAATTTGTGCAACGTTTTCTCCAGAAAAAGCCATTCAACCCTGTCATACGCTTTACTCATGTCAAGTTTGACTGCCATCACCCCTCTCTCACCTGAACAAATACTTCTCATATAATGAAATGTCTCAAAGACCACAAGCGTATTATTGGTAATTAACCGACCAGGAGCAAAGGCACTATGATACGGAGAAATAATTTGGGGTAGGACAGCTTTCAACCTATTAGCTAGAACTTTAGAAATCAGCTTATAAATTACATTACACAAGCTAATCGGTCTGAACTCGGTCATGGTAGTGGGTTTATTAACTTTTGGGATAAGAACAATACTAGTCCTGTTAACAGTGGAACACTCAAAAGCACCATTAAGAACAAAAATAACAAACTAAGTAACATCGTGCCCAATAACATGCCAAAATTTTTGAAAAAAATTAGCATTCATACCATCAGGGCCGGGTGCTTTACTCGGATGCATTTGTTTAAGGGCATTATGAACCTCACCGGGATCAAAAGGTCTTGTAAGTTCCCTATTCATCTCTGCCGTTACCCTGAGTTGAATTCCTGCAAGTGTTGTATCAAAAGAATGAGGGTTAGAGGAGGTAAAAAGTTTCTTAAAATAATCCATGGCTACCGACTCTATCTCACTCTCATCCCTAACTTCAACCCCGTCATCCCTCTTAATCATATCAATTTTATTTTTTTTCCTTCGAGCACTAACCTTCAAATGAAAAAACTTTGTATTTTTATCACCATCTTTTAACAACATATGCCTTGACCTCTGTCTCCAAAGAACTTCTTCCTGTAAAACGAGATCATCAAGCTTCTGACTAGTATGCTTCCTTTCATGCACTATCTCCATTGTGGCAAAAGAATTATCTAACTGAATTAGCTTGGCACGAACTTCAGAAATTCTCTTTTGTAGGTGACCAAACTCCTCAGCATTCCATTTTATTAATTCCTCAGCACACAATTTAATCTTGGTCAAAACCTCTGCTGCATTCTCAACGTCATTTCCTTTCAACCAAGCATCACGTACTACCCTCTCACAATCTGGTGAAGTAAGCCAAAGATCCTCAAAACGAAACTATTTCTTTCGTTTCCGTCTTCGAGCTCTACCACCATCAAATAATTTGATTGGATTATGGTCAGACTTATCACGCTCCAAATGGTGAATTGTAAGCATAGGAAATAAATTAATCCAATCAAGCGAAGCCACTGCACGGTCAAGACGCTCATACACGCACTCTGGCTCCGATCTTCCGTTTCACCAAGTCCATCTAGCCCCTTCATATCCTGTATCTTTCAGTCCACAGAAATCTAGAGCTGACCGGAATTCATCCATTACAGCTTGTTCACGTGGTGGCCCTCCATCCTTCTCATCTTGGAATAAAATCTGATTAAAATCCTCCATAACCAACCAAGGTAAATACGCATCATGCTTAATTGATCTCAGGAGATCCCAAGAAAGGTGTTTGTTTGTATTCTCAGCCCACCCATAAAAACCCGTAAACCGCCACTCGATACTTCCAAATAACCCCGCCACACTACAATGATGTCCGCTTTTGTAGGAAACACTTTAGCTATATTAGAAACTGCATTTTCTATCTGTTGGGTTTTCTTAATACAATGACCAAAAAATACATTTATACATCTAAACCAATAAATTATATTGGTCTTGCACCAATAAAGAGATGTAAAAAAAATATGAAAATAAATCACACATCGGTAGTCACCACTTGTCTTCCAAACAGAGAAACATTCTTTAACAGGAAACCACTTCAGTTTCTATCTGATATATATACCAAATATCTGCTCCCCACTATATAGTATGTACATGCTAAAAGTTCCTCTCTCTCCAGTCTCCTCCTGTGTCCAAATAAATATGATCAAAATTATGATTAGAGGAATTCATTTACTTCAGAGATGTAAACCCTATCCAAATTGTAAATGCAATAAACAAAAAAAATCCTAAAAAGAGTAGCACACAAAGGTGTAAAAAACAAATTAAAACAAAAAGAAGGGTAGTGAGTAAAATGAATGGTGAGATGAAAGAATGAGGAAAATTACCAAATTATGATTTCTTTGATGCTAGAAAGGAAAACCAAATAGAAATGGAAAGCCACAATATAAATAGACATTGAAGCTTTACTATTAAATTATGCACCATAGCTTAAGTTAAAACATGCTACTATGAACTTACAACCAAATGCTTGTTTTTGTGTAAAAAGGATAGTACATCACAGATCATACTAAGGTAAAATACTCACATATGTCACTTAAGAAATTAAGTTCCCTCTTATAAAAGCATTGACCCATGAAAGAAGTCCATTATCTACGCTCAAATTGTCGGCACCAAAAAAAATGAATCATAAGTTTCTTGCCATTGCTATTGGGAATACTTTTAAGCTTTCTAAGCTGAGAGTACAAATGCCAGTGGAATCTGAGATGTCAACATAGTGGAGTATAATGCAAGTTAAAAAGATAAATTTTGGTGCTGTTAAGGAAAGTTTGAGTGTTGGAGCAAGCCCAAAAATAATATACACAGTCTATAATTTGAAAGTTGTAGTGCTTGTAATATGGGTTTCAAATCGGGTATGACAACTATTCATAAAGAAGGAAAAGAAAGAGAGGAGGATCCTCTCTACCATTAACCGTTCACCTGCTCGCCAGCAGCCGATCTTCAATCGGATACCATTTTCGACTGCCGACCGGCCCTAATTTCACATTCATACTCTTTGATCGTCAATCTAACGGCTTTCACCCACACATGCAAGACCATTGTCGATCTTTATGGTTGCTTTGTTGGTGATTTACTCGGGCTTCGTCTTCGTCTATTTGGAGTTACAATTGGCTTGCATTGTCATCAATCTTTGAGGGTGGTCTGCACTGTTGTGTTTCTTTAGAGTAGTACTTCATTGTTGGTCATTCGTCGCTCTGGTATTTCTCTTTCATTTTTGCACTTGGGGTTTGTTCTAAGTTGTTTGATCGTTTGCTTTCAGTGGTTGGTTCATTTCCCTGTTTGTTGTTTTTAGGCTTGGTAATTTGTGTGGTTTCCCTTTTATTTTGTACGGCCTTGTTCGCTATTTATTTTGGTGTGTGACTTGTTTGTGGGTTGAATTTGGGAGATATCAATAGAAAGGTTAAGGGATTGCCCAGATGACGAAGTTATGGAGTTACTCTTAGATAATCCTCAGGATATTTTATGCTTTGCTAAATTAAAAAAGATGAAGGCAATGCTCTGTTAAATCAACGAAAATTTGATTCAGCTTTCTTCAAGTATGATATGGGTATTAGATTTTCACTTTGGGTTTGCCTATATGCCAAGAGGATGAAGATAACTATAGGAGCTTGATGTTGACTTTGCATCTCAACCTTGCTGCATGTGCCCTTAAGCTTAATAAATATGATCATGTTAAATCTCTTTGTTCGTTAGTTCTCGAGGTTGATCCTACTAATGTGAAGGCTCTTTTTAGAAGAGCATCTGCCATTATGAATTTGGACCTTCCAGTTGAAGCTCATAGTGATCTTGTTAAGGCCTCTTTAGTTGATTCTAATAATAAGGATGTGGCACGTGAGCTTGAAGTTGTGGAAAATTTGTTAAAATCTGATTTACAAGGAAAGCGATATTGGGGTGATTCTTCTGAGTTGGGAAAAGATAGAAAAGGGAAAAGAGTTGCGGAATTTTCTGCTTGTCCCAAGGATACTTTGCTAATGCTTAATGAAGGTGAGCTCAATGGTTACCCGTCACAGTCTATCGTTTGTGGTCTCACCGAGGTTCAAACATCATTTTCTGGAGAATGCTCAAACTCAAATGATTATTGTGGAGAGCCAAATAAGAGAGCTAAAAGAAGGGAGAATCCTAGTTATTCTACTTCTAATAGTAGAAATCGGGCTCCAATCTGTTGTGGTGCTCAACTAGAGCACCATGTCTCTTATATTGATCTTAAGAATAACTATGATAGTGTGGGTTACAAGGAGTCTCCTATCAAGTTTTTTGATAGGAAAATGTATTAATCTGTCAAGGTCTCTCCTGTTGTGTACCAAAAGGTTTTGAATGGGCATGACGTTAGCTTCTACCAACCTTCCTCCTTGTCTTCGATGACAATTAGAATCCATAAAACTATTATGGGTGTTGTCCATGACTTGGGAATTCCATCATGTGCTACCTCAACTGATTCCACAGATTCTAATTTTGTGGAGGAGGAAAAATCTACAAGTGTTGAGGTTGAAATGGATAATGACAATGAAGGCCACGAGGTCACTACCTCTATGGAGAAGAGTGTGGTCATCACGGAGGAGATTGTGATGGAGAATGCGAATGATGTCCAAGAAATCAACACCGCATGAAAGTACAAGTATTTAGCTATTGAAGATACATCTACTCCCATTGATTTGGAGAGTTCAAGTATGCATTGCAAGAATTTGATCACGCCTTTCATTTTTTCTTCGAGAATTAAGTCTTCATCCCGCTCGTGCACTACTTCTTACGTTCGACATCATATGCCCAAGTCTAACAAGCATTGTGGAAAGAAATAAAAGGTAATCAAACTTGTTCTTCTAACAATTTCTGATTTTGCAGGAATCAAAGTGATCTGAAACGCAAGTATATTTTAGGGTCCACTTATGTAGATGGTAGTAGTAGGAAGAAGCTTAAGTGTTCAGCTTCTACTTGTACTAGCTCTGGCTTTTACAACCTTAACTTTATGATGTAAATGTTTGTATAATATATGAATTTCCAGTTGCAAAATAAAATAAAATATGGGAGTCAAATTATCATAGTATTGACAATTAGAGTAAGAACTAAATATATATTCATACTCCATACGTAAATCGAAATAAAAATAGTTCAAACAAAGTCAACAAATCAGTAAGGAATGTTCTATGAGTATTTAAAGGAAAAAACAATGCCTTTTAAGAATAGGAAAGTAGGACCATCAATGGATCGGCTAATCCGCTCAAGCAAGTGAAACTCTTTTTATCCTACCACCAAGAATTCTGAAACATGGATTAAGTGTAAGCTAATCCAACTCAACTATCTCTATTCATCCCACAGTACATTAAAAACGCTTAAAATCATTTGCAAATGTGACATTCTAATGTCGTACCAAAACTGACAGTAGACCTAAACAATATGTCAACCTCAATAAACTCATACAAAATTAAGGTAATTGCAAAAGTCAAAAACTTTAGAAATGGGAAGTTGTGATTAAAACAATACCTTTAAGAGAGAACACCAAGAGTAAGCTTATGAAGCTCCGACAGTACGACTCATCTAGGTTGTCCAGCAAGTTGAATCATTTGTACACACTTTGATGTCAGTTTCTTGATTCTTATGCTAAGCTAACAATTACAAAGAAGAAAGTGAACAACAGTTCATGCTCTTTTTTGTTTCTAATTACTTTTTTTTTTCTTTTTCTGTGTTAGTGGGAGAGGGGGAGTGACAGAAGTTGTACCTTTTATTTTTTATCAAAGTCGATACCACATTCAGCATGATGCACCTTTGTCAACAGTTCTAGATTGAGAAGCAATATGTTAATGGATCAGCTAAAACAATTGTAAGTAATAACTTCAAATCTCTCAGCAAAAGAGGAAAAAGGAAAGAAAGAAAAATTAATAGTACCTTTTAGACTTTTTTTTTTTGGTAGGTTAGTACCTTTTAGACTTTGAAAAGGCAAAACTGAGATATCTTTGACGTTGTCATGTTTCTCCAGCCTATCAATCTTCTTTCGATTAAAGCTATCAACCCAAACTTTAACATTGAAAGAGGGGTGGGTGCTGACTTATGAGATCATATCGAATTGTCAGCTAATGGCTTATAATTGTCTAAAAAAACTAACCTATGCCCTTAAGAATTCAAACTGTGGCACCAAAAGCAAATCGACCTATTCCCTCAAGATTTCAAACCCCAATTAACAAAGGTCATGAAGAAGAGAAAATTGAATATGACAATTTCACAAAGTACACAAAGAATAACTACTCAAGTGTCTCAATCATATTGGCAGAGAGGGAGGGAGAATGAAATCAAGCATATACCTGGTAGATATCTTGACAACAATTGATTCTCTAAGCACTCACTGAACCATTTTTGAGCAATAAAAAAAAGGTAGCATCTTCTTCCTCCTTAGTGACTGAAATACAGAAATCAAATTATAAGAAAACTTTAACTTATCATTTGCTCATACAAATAAAGTTACTTAAAAGGAACAATAAAATACCCATAATTTGGTGTAATGAAGATAAAAGATGAATGCAATAGGGCGGGGGAAGAGAGAGAGGTTACAAACTCTGTATTGAATAAGCTTGGAGTTTTGCGAAAGTAAAAACTGCAATTGATTTGGTTAGAATAAAAAACTACAATTGATTTAGTTAGGAAAAAAAAACTGCAATTGATTTAATTGAGTGAAAGCCATAACTGTTGCTTAGAGGAAGAGAGAAGGAAGAGGGAGAACGTGGATGTCTGGGTGAGGCGAGACTAGAAAGGAACTGAATGAAGAGGTATATAGGTTCTTTTTTTTTGTGTGTGCTAATTGACTATTATATCCTACTACTAATTTCCTTTTGGTGGGATGAAGGTTGTTGTTGTCCAAACGAAATTTGGAGTCCCAAAACCCCCTTCTAGCTTTATAGAATAGAGATAGGGCGAGAGTATTGTGGGTCCCGCACACGTAGTAAGTTTCACGTCAACGCAAGACGCACGCGTCCGCGTCTAGCTGGGCCGTGATACAAGTATATTTTAAATATTTTATTTTCTATTTCCTTGACATGAAAATGTGTTTGCCTCTGTGATTAGACACTCTTCCTTAAGATTTGTATCATGCGTTCATGCCTTGGGCTGGGTGAAATCTTTTATCATACAACCCTTGTTTTTTTTTTGTTTTTTTTGCTGTAAGGTAATTTTTGTAATTTGCATTGAGTGAAATATTTTATTGTACACTCCTTTTTTTTTTTTATTTGCTATAAGTTAATAATTTGTTTTTAATTGTTTTAGTTGTTGTTTTGTTGACTTGTTGTGTCAGTTTATTTTTGTTGTAGTACATCTTTTTTTTCCGTGATGGTGCTAGTTTATTTTGTTTTAATATCACTTTTTTGACTTGTGGTATCAATTTATTTAGTTATTGTGCACTTTGTTCATGGTGGTGTCTGTTTATTTTGTTTCGTGTTTACTTTATTGCCTTGTGGTATTGTTTTATTTTATTGTGGTGTCACTTTATTTCATTGTGGCATCAGTTTAATTTATTTTGGTGACAAAAATTTATTTTATGTTAAGTGTAATGTCATTTTTGTTACCTTGTTATCGTGGCGGATCCAGAAAATAATATCACTTGGAGCACAACATAATTAGTATTTTATATTACAATATCAAAACTATCTGCAAAATATGCAAATACAATGAATAACCCCTGTATCCCATTAAACGATAAGACAATTAAAATTAACGCCTTTTATTCAAAATATAACTTTTTTGCCTAAAAAGTAATACTTTTTTTCGTCGACCAAAAGTATTTGGATAAACAAACATTTTGTAATCCAAAAGTAACCTTTTTTGGTTCAATATATAACCATATTCTTAAGTAAGACCGTCTTATATGAGTTTTTGTGCATAACATTCTGGTATATCATTGGCCGTTGCTAGTTCATCTTTTCGGAACAACTCATTATAACACTATTAGTGAGGATTGATTATTTTACTTACTACTGATTAAGAAATTTATAATGTCTGGATAAAAAAATGGAGACTTTTTATCAAAACGATTTTTTCTTTTAAAAAAAAGTTAACTATATAATGTCTCCAAACCAATAGTGAAAAGATTAATACAAATATAGGTGGAATAGGGCAATAATATAAGGTATTACAGATCTACAAATAGTTCAACCATTGAGCCACATGGTATGGTGATTTGCCCAATGACCCAAAATAAATCGGCTAAAAGTGCTAAGTATTGAAAGTATGCTTAATTAGAGTGGTTGTTGATGTTTGGCATAATTATTTACTGGGTGAATAAAGGGGGAGTGAAAAGATCCAAAAAAAACTAAGAAAAAGAAAAGAATAATTGAGAAAGGGGATTGCTAGAACACGTGTACTCTATTAGCCTTGGTATGCAAGGTACCTAATCAGCTAGTCTATGATATACTTTTATGGGTTGTAGACTGTAGTACTTTATTTTCTTTGGGTTGTAAGTGTTGGGTTGGGGGCACACTCTGATTTAGCCGGGAGCACCAAACTAACACCTTAACTTTTTCCCCTTAAATTGATGGTTCCGCACAGGCTTCAGTGGGGTCCCATCCCCCCACTGCTAATACAATAGATCCACCCCTACTTGTGATGTAAGCTTATTTTGTTCTAGTGTTCCTATATTATCTTGTGGTGACAAATATTTATACTCCAGTGTCAATTTCTCAATTTATGGTGTTTGTTTATTTTATTGTTTATTTTTCGATTTCTCAAAATGTGGTGTCAATTTCTCAGTTTGTCCCCTTGTGGTCTCTGTTTATTTTGTTTTAGTATTACTATATTTCTCATTGTGCCAATTTTTTTTTTTTGTAGTGGTATCATTTTTGTTGCATGTGGTGTTAGCTTATTTACTTTTGTGTTACGATCTTTCTCTACGATGACAATTTTCTAGTGGTGTTAATTATTTTCTCTTTAGTGTCACTATTTTGATATGTGACGACAATATTATGTGAGACTAAAGAGGATTGTAGTATCACTTTTCTATCAACAGTATCACTTAATCTATCAGCAGTATCACTTTATTAGACAAACTTAAAAATGAATAATTACCCTTCCTGTTAAGTTTATCGTGTCAGTTTATTTTGTTGTAGTGTTATTTTTTTGTCACGAGGTGTCTGTTTATATTTTAAGTTAAATGTCACTATCTCTACATATGATCTCAGTTTTTTCAACTCCAATGCCAATTTATTTCTTATAGTATCATTTATTCAAACACTAGTGCCTATTTCTTCAAGATTAATAAAACTGAATGTAAAAGCCAAACAAAAAAGATAAGAAAAGAAACCAAACGTAAAAAATGATACTAGGAAAAAAGAGAAAATCAAATCATGATTTATCCCAATCTCTATGGCCCATTCCATTTCAACTCCGCAAAACAAACGCCCCCAACCCACCCAAATTCATCCACCCACAGACTTGTTGATGACTCAATTTGTCATGAAAATCGAGTCGTCATCATATATTGATACAAGTAGCACCTCCCCCACCCATTCTCAGTTCACATCATCAAGAAATTTAAAAAATTCTGGAGATTGTCTCGATGATCGATTATTTGAACCGAAGAGGTTTGAGACTTTGGGTCATTAACACGGTTGACGAACAAATTACGACCATGAAGCTGGACCACCACAATGACACGGGAGAAAAGAAAGTGGATGAGAGAGAAAGTGAGGGTGAGGGAGAACGAGGTGGTCGTGAAGGTTGTAGACTTGGAGATTGGGGTGCTGACATTGAGCTGTTGATGAGGACCGAGGAGAAAGAATGAGGGATGTTCTGGCATATAGGGGGAAGAGCAGAAAGAAATGGAAAGAACGGAACTATGAGGACGTGGCTACATCAAAACTCGCCTTATACCGTAGGCCGCCGCTTTTGAGAATTTGCGTACTTTCTCTCTCTAGTCTCTTCATTCTCAAACTTTCATTGAATTCTAATTAATTTAATTTTTGGAGCTTCAAGCTCACAAATTAATTCCTGAAACTAGTATAGATAGGCTCCTATTGATTTTTAGGGTTCATCAAGTATCAAATAATTTAGTTAATCTAATGCTCTTTTGGAATTTGTCTTATAGATCCTTCTTCTAGTTGAGCAAGCCATTTTGGTATTTATATTTCTTGACATTCAATTGCGTAATATTAAGCAATGAAAAATCATATAGCATATTTGATTATTTGATGACAAATATCTGATCCACTATTGGGTAAACAACATTGTTTGATAGCAAGACCACATATATGGGCATCATATTCTTTAAGTCTTATTGCTAATTCAGCTGTTGTAACGTATCTCGATCACTATCATAAAGGTACTTCTTCTGGGTTTCTGTATTGTTTGTGTGTCATGTGAACTGGAAAATTTTGTCTTGTATTTGGACACGTGGGCCGGTCATCCAATTGTATTTTATTTTGACCATGTCATGTTACTACAACAACAACAACAATAACTCAGTAAATGTCCCTCCGAGGAAGGGGTCTGGGGAGGTCCAGATTCACGTAGCCTTACCCCTAACTAGCCGCCTAGTAGAGATGTTGTTTCCGAAAGAACAGCGAAAACAATTTGAATTTCGAAAACAATAGAAAATAGTCAAAAACAACTTTGACCATGCCATGTTAGTATGTTACTGTGTTTTCATATATGCTACTACATTTGTGTTGAAGAGGCATCTGTGAATTTTGTGGAGATATGATACTTTCTGTTTTATTTCCCTGAATGAACTTATCGCTTATGGAAACTACCATTAACCTGGTGTTTCAACTTGCGACATGTAACTATGGCTTTCTATTTAATTATATATTTAATTATATTTTAGGGGTGGAGGGCACAGAAAGATTTTAATGAAACTGTATCATTGTATATGATTTGAGATGTATGTGAGTAAAAAGTTAACCTAAATACTCTCTTGTTGGGGGTATGTATTAAGCATGTAGACTTCCCGGCAAACTCAGCTTCACATTATATTATCACAGAAACTCTCTTATGAGGCAGTATCATGCATGAGTTATCACTTTTCATGTACGGTGGTATCACTTTTTTACCCACAAGTGTCACCCCTCATGCATTAGGCCTCCTCATTTGAGTTTTTGTGATATTATCAGGTAATTAGTGTCAAAAAAGATTAATATGGTTAGTTGGTATTTAGTTTAGTTTGTGTTCGTTGCTTTTCTTTAAAAAAAAAAAAAAAGAAAAAGTAATCATTGCTGCTGACAAGCTTACGTCTTCGATTTATTGTGCTGCATACCTGTTAGGCCGTTACTTGTTAGCTTAATGATAATGATTTTTTTTTGAAGTGTTAGTTCACCCGTTAGTTTCGTATATACCTTAGGAATTTGGTTCATTGGAGTATTCTGTTTGCTGTTTTATTTATATATTGATTTATTTATTTATTTATTTATTATCTAGTGGACCTTTAGTATTGTGAATCTGTTATCTGAGCACTTCATATCTTATTGGCATAACTTCTTACTTGTCAGTCTGGTCTTTTTAGGTGTGCTTAGTTCTTCGTATTTCCACTCATTCAATTTTTATTAGTACAAGTACTACTCATTTTCTTTATGTGCTCTATCTAGTTGATTTGCTACTATAATTACGCTCCTATGATATAGTTGACTTCAGCTAGTTTAATGTATTAATTTAGTAAGCAAATATGGTTTCATTCAGCTACTTTTTATTTTTTCTTCAATTTTCAATGCTTGTTATTTAAATATTATATTCACGATAGTTTGGTGCTTGCTATCTCTTTAGGTGAGTTAATTTTTAGTCTGTTAAGCTTTGTTAGTGTCCATGTTGTTGTTTTTTTGTCACTAATAGCTATTGCGTTAATTTTGCTCCTTTTGATTTAGACTATCTTCCATTATAGTTTTGTTTATGGTAATTAGGAAGCATGTGTCCTTTGTCTTATTAGTCATGGTCATCACGTTATTCTTAGTTAGTCTCGTTCTTTCGTGTGTCTACTACTAGTTTTGACAAGTCATTAATTCTATGTTTTAGTCTGCCTAGTTTCATTGCCTTGTTCCTTATTTTGCTCAAAAATAATAATTAAAAAAAATGCTGAGATTACATCACTTTTTATCTTCTTGCACGTTCTTTAGGTATGTTCTCTTTTATTTTCTTATAGTTGATCTAGTTTTTTTCATTTATTTTCTTTGTCATAATTTTCTAAATCGTTTGTCTTATATTGAGAAAACCAAAAAAATGGACATTGGAAAAATGAAAACTTGCACTACATTATTCATGTGTGATTGGCTTTGGAATTTGTATGAAACAAAATTGATTAAATCATATTCTATACCTATCACTTTGGAGGTACCTAAGGTGAAAAAAATGAAAGGGCAATCACCTCAATCTTTAAATGAATCGTCGTTATATGCTTATAAAGCCTCTCAATCTTATTTTAACCTTTCCCCCATAGATGAAAATGTGGTCTTTGAGATTGATCCCATTATGTTAGCATTCTTCCTACATTTACTGATTTTGAAGATCCTTACTTGTTTATTCGTGAGTTTGAGAATGTTTGTTCTTTGATGCACTATTCTGGAGTTCCCAATGATGGTGTTAGGTTAAGATTGATTCCTTTTGCACTTAAGGATGATGCTAAGAAGTGGATGTATGGTCTTAAGGTTAGCTCTATTGCTACTTGAAAAGTTTTTGTTGACACTTTCATTAAAAAATATTTCCCTATTGGTAAGACCATTAGAATTAGAAATGAGATCAACCTATTTGTTCAGTTTGAGCATGAATCATTTTGGGGTTATATGGAAAGGTTGGAGTTATTAAATCAGTGCCCATACCATGGTTTTGAGAGATGGCGATTGTGCCAAATTATCTATGAGGGTATGAATTATAGTACTAGATTTATGGTTGAGTCTATATGTGGGGGAGAGTTCCTTTCTAAGATTGATGAAGAGGGATGAATTTTCTTAATAGATATAGCTAAGAAGATAGAAGAATGGGAGACAATTAGAGAAGTCCCAACTGTTAAAAATAGGATTTTCACTCCTACAGGTAATATTGACTTCACTTCTTCTCCTAATGCATTAGAGTCTAGGTTAGCTTCAGTTGATAATCACCTTATGGATCCTGATACTTTGCAACCTACCTCTTCAAATAGTCATGATCAGTTTGGTGGTGTAGACTCATTTATCGATTCTCTAGCCGTATTTCCCATGTCACTTTCTTCTAATGACAAGATTAGTCCTATTGAGCTCTCACCTCCCTTTGAACCTCTAATGACACACACCAAAACTATTACTAGTTACATTGCCGAGCATAGAGAAGCTCCGCCTACACTAGATCTTAATTTTGGCACTCCCGTAAGCGACCGACATGTAGAGTTGAATGATAATATATTTATACCGTTTCCATTTTCACTTACATTTTCTATGGATAGTTCATCTTTAGAAGAGTCCAAATCTTACACCTCACTTCCCTTAAATAATTTTCTGGATCATGAGGAGAGTGGCACATACGAGATGCATAACAATTTTGATGATGAGCCTGACTTTTCCATGTTGAAAGGGACATATATAGAGGAGCAACTTAATGGAGAGATTGTTGAGGATATTTCTCATGGTTTAGAGCATATTGATCCTATATCAATTAAGTTTATTGATTTAGTTTCTCCTACTATCTTGGATGCCTCTACCTCATTTGAACTTGTTAGGAATATATTTATGAATGATAATGACTTTTCTTCAGCTGGGACAGAGAGATTCAAGGAAGAACACGAGCCGAATTTGATTTTAGATTTTACCAACAATATTCCCCCTATTAACCTTGATAAAACATATTTATAGGGCGATGGTAAGACAACTATAAAGGAGTGGATTGATACACTAGATCATTCTCATGATTATTCTCGAGCGTTTGACAAGCTTAAAAGGGCTCTTATTGGTATTAACCATAATGGGGTAGCACCTGCTCTGTCTATCTTATTTTCTTTTCACCCTACTGATCATTCACATACCTTTAGCAAAGTGAAAATGTTCTTTGTTTCTTGCCTATCTTTTACTTTCACTTTGTCATTCAGTTACATGCACTTTTCTCAGCTCTGTTCACAGGCATATGATAAGTTAATGAAGGCTTTGACCGCATATGATTTCGCTTGACGACTTTGAAGATATAGAGTGGCTGAAGTTTTACATGGAATTATGGTTTGGATGCACACAGTATTCAATCCGGTAACTTTGTTCCTTTTATTTCTTTTCTTTATTTTTGTTTTAGTATTTTTTTATGTTTCATTTATTTTCTTTCGTGTTGCATTCTCATTCTTTAGCATGCAATAGGGACATTGCATTGTTTAAGTGTGGGGGTGTGGTCTTATTATTTTGTTATTTTTTTCCGAAAAGAAAACAAAAATCTTAAATTAGGAGTTTTTCAATCTTTAAAGACTTATAACATGATTGAATTAGTTGACTTGCTACTTGCGATTTACTAGTATAGTCATGATCATTGGTAAGAGTGACTTTCTCTTGGTAGACACATATAAACTGATGAGATTTTGAGCCTGTAGACTGAAACATTCACATCAGTTTCACTATATTCTTTCATGTGTGATATTCTTCCATTATTTTGTTTCTCTAGAACTTGCATTGATTCTGTTTGAGACCACATTGACACATGTATGCATATGAATATGATAAAGTTATTCTTTCTTTGTATATTATGAGCTACAGTAGCCAAATAGCTTACCCTTGTGAGTTGTGATAATATTGCCCTTTGATTAACCCCGTTGAGCTTTATTGGCCTTTTCTTTTGTTATTTACCACATTACAAGCCGATTTTTATCCCAAACACATTACTTTCACCTAGCCTTAGGACTACTGGAGCTTTGTGTATCATTAGCTTGTATGGGTGTTCGAAAAGTAAGCGTGGGGGTGATCAATATCGAGGTTGGCTATGACTGAAAAGAGATGGAATGCATTGTAATTCATATTTTCATTTTGCTATGTATGAGTTGAAAAACAAAGAGGTTGAGAAGAGGAGGAAAATAGTTTAATTACAAGTACTCCAATTTTATTTAATTTCCTGTTGTTGTTCAAAAAAAAAAAAAAAATGACAAAAAAAAGAAGAAGTTGCAGAAGGTATAGATTGTGATGAGTTTTTGTCAAGTAACGACTCCCAATTGCAGTTACTTGTTGGATATGTTAGATGCAAAAAGTGTGATGGTTCAATATTTTGGAAGTCGTTTGGAGTTGTGGGGTGGAGTTTCTGAATTTATGTTATTTTACATATCCATATATTGGTTTTTAATTCATTTTTGCTCCGCTAGTTCCATGGCTTTAAATCTAATTTTCTAAATATTGTCTCACCTTTACCTCAAACCTCATTACAACCCTTATGAAGCCCTTTTAATTTTCATCATGCATTGTGATCTCAGTGGTGAAGAATGAGAAGATATGCAAGCCTAAGGCAGGACACTTTCGTTGCAATGAATTTTTGAGTGAAACACATCCCTTATCATACACATGAGTGTTAGAGTGATACAATATTCCTTGTGAGGGTCCACCAAGTGAATTTGTTTTACCTTCTCAATGATTTTTGCTTGCTAATTAATCGTGTGTTTGTTTGAGAATGTTAGCTCATGAAGTGTTATGAGTTTTGAAAAGATTGAATTAACTCTTTGTTTTTTTCTTCTTGGTAATATTTTGTGTGGTTAGTTTTTCTTTACTTCTTATGTGCTAGATTTTGTGGGTATATCTTTTACAAACCCTCACGAGACCTTACTCGTCCACTAGGGGGAACCTAGTGGTTTAAAGGGCTTGTTGCACATGTTAAGTGCAATCGTGATTCCTGCGACATTGAGTTAGGGTTTTATATATTATTTTTCGGGGCGCTTCTATTCTGCCGGTAGGTAGAATACCTGGAGAGTGTGAGGCGCGTGAGGCGAGTGGTACAAATTTGAACATTGTAACGCGCGATGGTGTTAAATTTGTGGGGTCATTATTGACGGGTTCGTACAAGAAAAGCAACCGGCAATACCTTTTTGCTCTTGTCCAGTGAATGAATCTAATTCCTCAGTTAATGACTATGTCTCACCTACACAGTGAGTATATCTCCATTCAAAATTCAAAAGCAGTAGAAAGAGAAAACTGAATCTATAAGAGAATGACACTATTTCTCCATAGAATCGTATTATCTCACCCATTAAATTGGATTCTCCATTTTTTTTTGCTATGCAAGATTCTCTCTCCAATCAAGTCGTTGTACATCTCTCATCTCACCAACACTCAGCTTTTATAAAAAGAAAAATTTTAAGATTAATATTGGAATTTCATTTATCATCGCTTCAAAAAAGTCACTGAGAACTTTCACAAGTTTTTTTATTTATTTTAAATCTTTGTTCCTAAAATATAAAGGATCAGAGATGGGGGTTGCATGGGTGAGGAACATGGAAGGAGAGAGAGTGAGGTTGCATTCCAGATGGTGGCTTCCAGGACTTCTTTATCATTTACTTCTCTATACCCTATTGTGGATTGATAAATTGGGGGTGGTCTGCCCTATTTCTGAGAATAAGAGAGAGACAGAGAGGTGGTTAAACAGGGGAAGAGAGAGAGGTGATGAAACAGGGGAGGAGAGAGGGGTGAGTGGCCGGTGGTGAAGGATTGTTGATGATGATGGTGACACAATGATGATGATGATCTGAACTTTTTTTTTTTTCCTCTTTGATCTCATTTGATTATTTCTTCTTTCTTCAGTGACTAGGGACTTGACTACTCCGTTTTTTGTGTTTTTTTTTAGGCTAAGTCTGGTTTATATTTATGGTTTGATTTTTTTTTTGGGTGGTTTAGCTTTTAGTTAATCAATATACAACTATTGAAGAAAAAAGATATTTCTTGCTGTCTTGATCAGATCCGTCGATAAATGACTACTAATTCAAACATCACTACTAGAAATCGCGGTCTTGATCAGCTTTGATAATTGACTATGTCATGATATTACAATATTATAGTCATTTATGTGAATTAGGGTCACTTCTAAATTATTTGTAAAAAGAAAAAAATAAATAAACAGGTCGTATGTCTAGTAATAAGTCATACATTAACAAATAAAATGTACGTCATATATTACAAGAGTCACTTGCATGAATTCAATTGTCACTATGTAGTGAATTGGGTCACTTCTAAATTATTTGGAGAAAAAAAAACAACCGGGTCGTATATCTAATAGTAAGTTATACATTAACAAATAAAACGAACGTCATATATTACAAGAGTTACTTACATGAATTCAATGATCACTATGTAGTGAATCAGGGTCACTTCTAAATTATTTGGAAAATGAAGAAGAAATAAAACGAACGTCAAATATTACAAGAGTCACTTACATGAATTCAAGGGTCACTATGTAGTGAATCAGGGTCACTTCTAAATTATTTGGAAAATGAAGAAGAAATAAAACGAACATCATATTTTACAATAGTTACTTAGATAAATTCAAGGGTCACTAGAGTTAGGGTCACTTCTAAGTTATTTGGAAAAGGAAAAAAAAAATGAACGGATCGTATATCTAATAGTCCCCTCATACATTAACAAGTAAAACATCATACATTACAAGACTCACTTATATGAATTCAAAGGTCATTGTGCAATGATTTAAGGACACTTCTAAATCATTTGGTAAAAGACAAAACTAAAACTAATAGATCGTATATCTATTAATAAGTCATACATTACCAAGTAAAACGTCATATATTACAAGAGACACTTAAATGAAATGAAGTACAGAATGCGGGAATAACTTGATTGGTTGATCTTTTTTTAAAACAAAATGGCTATTACTTATAAATTAGGATTTTGCAAGCCTTTTACTTGTTAGGGTGTATCAATATTAGTAGACGAGCAAAAAAAAATGTATCAATATTAGTAGCCTCTTTCTTGCACATGATAAATTGATAATAGATACACAAGTGGTTACAGTTGTCGTCGTATAATCAATAAACTACTTGTTATCACTTTCACAATCACACGTTTATCTATTGCACCATTGATAACGAGATGTTATTTAAACACAAAATAACTAAAAGTTATAAATAATAACTGACAACTTCATACGTAATAGCCATTTTGTGTTGAAAAAAAACTATCATAATTGATGATTATCAACGTTTTTCTATTACGTCATAGCTAAAGAGATATTATCTAAACCACAAAATAATTGACAAGAAGATAAATACTTGCCGATTTTTTAGGGTAATAGATAATCAACCCATATATTATTATCTCTTATTTAGTATTGTTTATAAATGTCAAATTTGGTTTATTTTACATTAATTACATTTATGGTTAGTTTAAATTCATTTAGTCGAATGATCTTAAGTATTATATATGCCAATGGGGATTGCTTACCGTAAATCACAAATTACTCAACGTAATTTTTTTCCACAATATCCCTAACAATTTTCTTATCACTTTTCCTCTTTTTTCTCTATCAATTAACCATCTTTTTCTTTCTCTATTGTTTCTATTTCTGGGCGTGTTCTTTGCATCACTATTCACTACCATCATCATCATCATCATCATCATCATCATCATCATCATTGTCATCATCATGATTCATGAATACCACAGCCAAGAATAACAAAAACAATAAAGAAAAAAGAAAAAATAAATATAAAAAGCAATGGAAACTCAAAACCCAGATCTGACTAAACAACTAACCCTACCCAGCGGTGGCCAACCGCAACCTCTGCACAAACCTCAACAGTAGGGACGTCAGCCGCCGCCCCATCCCGTGACGTCATCAACCCTTCGCCTACCACCGCGCCCTCGAACACTTTGACCCCAACGCTCTGTGGATCTCATGCCTTTGTGTCACCGTCGATCGAACTATGTTAATTCGAAGATGAAATCATGGGCACCATGTCCATCGAAACTTAGTAATCGAACTAATGAATTGTAGGAGTAGTACATATGGACTTCTACCATTATCAAAAACATATTAAGATAATCTTTTTTCTTCTTATATGTGAAATATCGACATTAATTTACATTCATCTTTTGCAGAATTTAAGCAATCATAATGAACAACTATTCACCCAAAAAGAAATCCCACCACAGAGGATTCTCTTTAATCTGTGAATGGCATTCAAAGCTTGCTACATGATTATGAATATCATTAACAAGAAATCATTCTTTACCATGTTAATTAGAATTTAAATTTCTTCAAAAGATATATAACAGGGTGATTTGAGAGAAAAAAAGATAGGAACAAAGAAGTTACTTTGCAAATAAAAAGGGTATTTCAGGAAATAATGCGCTAAAAAGATTTGCGTTCAGTAATTTAGGATTTACATTAAGCAGTTCCGTTATCAAATAAGTATTTTGTAAAGAGGTTGAGTAAAATTCATTGGATTAGCTTAGAAACATACTCATATATCTGAAATACCATGACTTCAAACAAGTGGTTATTGTTCATTGGATTAGCTTACCATGTACCAATATTATTAGTAACTCATTTAGTGCACATGATAATAAAGACACAAGTGGTTATTGTTTTAGTCATAGAA
This sequence comes from Tetragonia tetragonoides, assembly GCA_038025085.1. NCBI lineage: Eukaryota > Viridiplantae > Streptophyta > Magnoliopsida > Caryophyllales > Aizoaceae > Tetragonia > Tetragonia tetragonoides. Next base: position 31,815,612 of record CM076151.1, on the reverse strand, counting down.
TCAATACAACTAAATGAGAGATTACAAAATATGAGTTGACTACCAATATACCCAATAAGCGTAGGTTATGGGGTTGTTAATCTTTTGATAATGTTATACACACAAATTTATGAATCCTGAAAATAAGGAGTCAAAATCGTTGACAAATTATCAATTTTATATCAAAGAATTGTGGATTACAATCTCTAATTTATCCCCTGATTAAATCTCTACTTGACTTGAGAAATGGTTGAATCACGATCTGGACTTTCGATCACGAACCACCAATTTGACTTGATCGAAGGGCTGAAAAGCTTGATCTCGATCGATTTGTTGTTCTCCTGAATTGACCCCAACACTTGAGTGGTTGATGTCTTCTTTTAGAGGTTTCGGGCTTAGAGAGTTTGTAGAGAATCGGGCAGAGTCTCCTCCTTTTATGCATTTTTGACCCTTGAAATGAACCCAAAAAGCTATTTTGATAGAGAAGCTCATCTAGGTTATATTTATGGGTTTTGTAGGCTTGGGCTTGCTTGTGGACTTAGTAGTCTCAACCCATGTTTAGTTGACTTAAAACCCAAATTAAAAGGGCATAAGCTCGTTAGTTAAAAATGGACCATAATAACTAATAAAAATGGGCTATTTAGCTTGACCCAAGTTTAATTAGTTTATTCATTTATTTTATTTGATATTTCAATCAAGTCAACAATTTGACTTTTGGTCCAACTTTGCATCCGATATGGCATATATCACTTTTTTTATGCCTACAGATTTGCCCCCTCGAGACAAGGTCACGTACACGATCCTAGCGTTTGATTGTGGCCGAGTCTCGACTTCTTTTTTTTTAAAAAAGTATTTAAATAGGCTCATATGTATGCATATACACACATATATTTTTATGGGCCCCCTTCCTTTTTCTTTTTCTTTTTTTTTTGACTTTGGTAAACGAAGTGGGCAGTGGGCCCTTTTGCATCCTAGCTTGATTGATCAATCAAGCGTCCGACTTCAGCCTTTTTTTTTCTTTTTTTTTTTTAAGAAAAGGGAAAGGAGTAGAGCCTTCTATATGCACAACTTGCTTGGAGAAGGGTCTCCTTCCAAATTTTGATCGAAGCAAATATTGAGCCATGACCAACTTTCCATATTTTGGAGGTGAATATCTTTCAGCAATACTCAAATATGGGAGGTGTTATAGCCCTTTCCCTTATAAAGGAACGACGAGGGTGTCTTGGCCTCGAATTTCTGGAGAGCGACCTGGTTTACTTGGAGCCATTTGGATTGTTGTGGTGACCATCGATAGCCATAGACGGTGCTTTGGAGATCTACGGTTGATTCATACTCGCCCCTCGATCGGGGTTTTATCATTGTCGTTGGACCGGAGACTTGCCACCGCTGCCGAACCTAAACCAAACTATTACCGTCTCACCGAAGGATCACTGGAGGCCACTAATCTGTTTGGGTGGAGTGAGGTAGGCATTAATTCTTGTGTTGCTCCGTTTGGCCTTGTCCTTGCTCTGTTCTTGGTTCTTGCTTTGTTCTGGGCTTCTTGCTTTTTTCTTTTTTCTTTATTTTTTTTTTTTTGATCAGTATTCTTTCACCAGTGATCATGCTAGTTTATTTGCAAGGCTTTTATTGATATAAAAGACATCACCACATACTATTGACTTGATTGATAATCTCACGTATGAGAGTACCCAATATCAAATATATACATGCCCCCTTTTAGGCAATTTGCAATTTGTCATTGCTGTAAGTTTCTTTCAATTGCCTTGGACTTGACTTGTACTCTGTAATTATATGGGGCAACTTTGGTGCTACATGAGTATGATTACAAGGGATTGCCATCATGCCTTTCAATTTAATATGGTTATGAATTGACATTATACCTCAGTAGATAGTAATTTATTTCTACTGTTGACACATGAATGGAGTATTGAACCCCTACCTTGTCACCTTGGGCACGCAAATCAAGTCTTTTTTTTTATTTTATAATTTTATATATGTATGTGTGATGCTAATAATTTGATGAACACGATTATGTTCTGCATCATCGAACAACCATTGGATGTGAGTCCGTACATGACGATAGCGACCATGGGACTATCCGTCCTTGTATTGTCTTGGTGTTTACGACACCGGGTTTACATGGGTCGATCTTTCCTTGACGTATGCGAATCACCTTTGGAGGCACCTTATGGCTTGTTAATCATTGAACAAAACCCCACGGCTATCCACCCTTGTAACGATTTTAATGTGAACAAACATTGAACTTACAAGGGTCGATGCCTTCATTCGGTGTAAATGAATCATATTCGGAGTCAATGTTTGGTGCTTTGGATTTCCCGGGGTCATTCCTCCTTGTGATGAATTCAATGTAAAACATTGGGGCTCACAAGGGTCGATGCCCTTTCTTTTGGCGTATACACATCATCCTTGGAGTTACTTTGTAGGACCGTCCATCCTTGTAATGTATTTGACGTTAATTGCGTCGAACTTACAATGGGTCGACATCCTTGGAGATACAAATTTATCGACGAATCCTTGATCACCCATATATCGACGCTTTCCCTTTTTTGTATATGCATTTTAAAGGCATCACTTCTTAAACTGACCCCTTTCTTTTTTCTTTTTTCTTTTTTTTTTTTATTTCACAGAATTTCTGAGCATTCTTGAAGATGGTGACTTTTAGGGACTACTACACAAATGGTTGGACATACCCATGCATTTCCACGAACAAAGATGACAAAGAAGGTGAGACGAAATTGCACATCCGAGCCTCTTCGACATCTAGGAGCAAGTCAAAATTTACACAGGCTCCTGACCCTGCTTGTTGGTCACAAGAAGACTCGCAGACTGGAGAGATTACTTTGTTGTCGACTCATCCATGAAGAGAAGAAGTCGACGGATCCTTTAAACTGCTGCATCATGCCATAATATCATCCAAAAATCATGGAAGGGCCCCACATTTTCTGGAGAATTCACATTTAGGCGTCGCTATTGGGAGTGGGCTGAGGATATCCTAACTCGTTGTAAGGATGAACTTGACAAAGTTCGTTTATTCGATGCTGTATATGCTTCATTGTTTCTCTATGACAAATGTAACAACATCATACGGGCTGTTTGCGAGTATTGGTGTCCCAAGACGAACACGATGCACATCTCGAAAGGTGAAGTATCTATCACATTATATGACATCTTCTCATTTCTCGGCCTGCCCCTTGTGGGCCGCTTCTATGACGAGGTCGTCCCTTTTGCAAGGGAACTGAACTCACCGAATGCTAACCCAAGTTGTAGGAATTTGTTTGCTGCATATCACAAGCTCATTAATGGCCGAAAATGCAGACCAACTATTGATCAATGGCTGGCCTTTTGGTTCCGAGGTCCGGAGCGATATTATGTCACCCGCAAGTCTCGTGTGGAAAGTCGCGTTCCGACAGTGTGTGAGAGCCCTTTCCTCCACTTTAAAGGGGCTTCGGAGTGGGAAAAGGTGAAAACCGTATTCGATGAATTAGAAGTACCTAAAGTCGAGCAAATCGAGACTTATCTTGTAGCATTCATCTCATGTTGGCTCTGTACCTTTGCACTTCCGGTGAGGGATGCAGATTTTATTCGAGCGGGAACCTTTGAGATTGCTTCTAGGATGGCTGCAGGTCAATCTCACTGTCTTGCGGTTCCAATTCTCGCTACCATCTACACCGGCCTAGGTAATGTCTCGAGGCTCCCAACCCTGGCAAAATAGGAGCTAATTTTCCAGTACACTTTGTTTATGCGTGGATAGCGAAGTACTTTAGTGCATATCATGCGATCCAAAAGTTCCCATCGCGTTGCAACATGGTCAAGTTCAGTGGGCTGGGTCAGGCTAAGAAGTTTGAAAGAGATGAAGCTCCCACATTCATTAGCTCTGGAGATAACTTTATATGGCATGCCTTGGTTAGCTCTAGAGATAAGGAAACTTTCGTTGACTCTGGCAATTTAACATGTGTGCACTTGGCGTACTTCGCTAGCATTCGATCCCGCTTCCTCACATTTCGTTGTGAAGATGATTGGGTTATTGAGTATTACAGCCCTCACAGATTCAGTAGGCAGTTTGGTTTCCACCAGGACATACCCGATGAGTTGGACGCGGATAAGATTCCCCATCGAGACGCTATTTTCCAAGTTCACCTATCATGTATTAGATTTGGGACTAAGTGTGCGATGACTATCCCTGGTCAATCTACTTCTCTAGCGCAAAGGGTGACTTCTTCGTACCAGGACTGGTGCTTGAAGGTATTTCCTTCCCCATTTCAGGCCCGACCAAAGAAAGCATCAAAAAGGAAAAGGAGCACTTCACCTCAAGACGACCCTCCAAAACTTGCTGTATCCGCTCCTTCTAGGCCAAAGTTGAGGATTGTCAAATCAGGGCGGCCTTTGACTTCCCCGGTGGCGGTGGATTTGAGTCCTGTTTCGGAAGTTAAGAATCCTTCCTCACCGATGATCAACCCAGAAGTACAGGTTAAAACTTCAAGCACACTTCCTCCCACTGTTGAGTGTAGGCAAAAGCTAAAATCAATTATCGTTTGTGCTTCTAACGTGCAGGACAAACCTATGGAGTTGATGGGTGGAAAGAAACTCACACCATCCTTGGAGATTCCCCCACATGGATCTGAGAACATTATGGACATTCTACAATCGGATAGCATGGCCGAGGGCACGGTACCAAATCTTTTTCTTTTTTTATTATTTATTTTTATTTTTTTATACTCATATTGTTTTTCCTTCCTTTCTCAGGGTGAGAGCTCTGATATTGCCTTAATTTGATAAGATGAGATCCTTGTCCCCACAGCCTGAGGGCTATCATTTTCCCTCTGAGTCTGAGCTTCGTGGGTTTGCACCATTTTATGGCAAAGACTCGAGGATTGGTGGATCCCAGCAAGTTCTACACACGGAGATGCCTGAGGTTGAATCTGCCCCCCGAAAGCCTATTGCTATGACCAGCCAGCCACGTCCTCCCAAAAATGCCCCCGCGGGTGTCTCTGTTTTCAATGCCACAAAAGTTGTTAGGGAGGGAGATAAGTATGCAGCTCGCCACATGGGCCAATTACTTCTTGGGAAGCTGAAACGTACTCCCTTTGATCTGTTACCCTCTCTCAAAGGTGAATTTGATTCCATCTATGGTGCTATCACAGATAAGGGTGTTGATCCATCTCCTTTGCGTGACAATGTCGAGAGTATCATCAAGCAAGCTATAGAATGTAAAGCATTACAGGAGAGCTACTCAAAGAAGGTGACTCTTGAAGTGAAGGATGGTCGCTTGGAAGAGGTCAAGGCTAAGCTTGATAAAGCCTTGAGTATGCGAGACTTAGAAGCTCAACACCATTCATCGTTGAAGGATGAATTGACGCAAGTGACCCGCAAATACACGGAATTACAAAGGGAGCTCGAAAGTTTGGCGGTCAAGAAAGAAGAATTGCAATCTCAAGTATCTGCTAGTGAGCTTTTGGTTGCCGAGACTCGAGATCGGGTCACCGATTTGCAGGGCAAATTGACATCATTGAGGCTACCGATGTCATGGACCCACAGACTAAGGACACTTTGGAGAAGACCGAGACTTGGGTGAAAGAAGCATTCACGGAATTCCTGAAGGACTTCACATGGGATCCATGATATTTTATTTTCCTCCTTTGTCTTAGTACTCCAGTAGTTTTCTACCTTTGTCTTTTGAACCTTATAGCTTTGTACTCATTTATTTCAGTTCATGAATACTATGCGACTCTCTCTTCATTTATATACTATGTTTCAAGTATGATTTTGTTTTGTTTGGTGTGGTTGGACTTGAACAAATGGATTATCCAAGTTGCCTACGTACTTAAAAAATGTATGACACACTTTATAGGATCAAACCATCGTAGTTCTAGAGATAAGAATTTTTTTTTTTGGTTTCGTCGTTCACAGTTTATACTCTTGCGGGCCAGGAGTAATACAATGATGATTTTTTTGTTGATGTGGCTGCACTTGGAAAAATGTATTATCCAGGCTGCCTACGTACTTGTAGTGTGTGAGACACCCTACAAGATCAAGCCAACGTAGTTCGAGTTTTTTTTTTTGGTTGATTTTTTTTTTTTTTTTTGAGTGCAGTTTAGGCTCTTGCTCAAGAGCTTACATGGCTATTTGGAGAACATCTTCATCAAGGGTAGTACCGTTTGAGGAACTTGCCATTGATTGGACCGATGCGCAATCCATCTTCAGCGACAATCTTGTATGCCCCATTTGTGTAGACTTCTTGCACCACGTAAGGGCCATCCCACTTGGAAGTGAACTTACTGCGAGTCTTGCGATTGGTGATAATTGGCCTTCTTACCGCGAGTACCATGTCCCCTACTTGAAAGGAGCGGGGCCTTACTTTCTTATTGAACGCCCGAGACAATCGAGCTTGATAGCACTGTAACTTTTGTTGTGCATCCAATCTCTTCTCATCGAGTGCCTCCAATTCAGCAAGACGAAGCTTATCATTTTCATCTTCTGTCAATCCTTCTCGAATGGCGACTCTTAGTGATGGAAATTTGGAGTTCCAGCGGTGGGATGGCTTCTCCTTCGTATACCAAGGCATATGGTGATGATTGTGTTGGTGTCTTATAAGTAGTCTGATACGCCCAAAGTGCTTCACCCAATTTCTCGTGCCAATCTTTTTTCTTCGACTGGTCAATCACTTTGCTAAGAAAATTTCAAAAGAGTTTTGTTGAAGGCTTCAGCGAGACCATTTGCCGGCGCATTGTACATTGATGATTGCCGCTGGGTAAACTTGAACTTTCCACACAACTTAGTCATTAGACTGTTGATAAAGGGAGTGCCATTGCCAGTTAGTATGTATCAAGGGACGCCATATCGATAGATTATGTGAGTGCGGATGAAATCCACCACATTTTCTTTTTTAACCTCTCGAAGTGCGACGGCTTCAGCCCATTTGGAAAAGTAGTCGGTAGCTGCCAATATGTATGCATGTCCGACCGACGACTTTGGTGAGACGGGCCCAACAACGTCTAGTCCCCAAGCTTCAAACAGCCAAGACGACACTGTCAGATGCAATGGCTCAGAAGGTTGTTGAATGAAGTTTGCATGAAATTGGCACGCCGAACATCTTTTGGCATACTCTAAGCAGTCTTGCACCATAGTTGGCCAGTAGTAACCCATCCTTTTGATGCGGTCATAGAGTTTCGGGCCAGATTGATGAGCACCACATGTCCCAGAGTGACCTTCTTTCATTGATTGTAGTGCCTCCTCTTCACTCAAGCAACGCATCCATAGTCCAAGGAATGATCGTCGATAAAGCGTGCCTTTATAGTAGTGGAATCGAGGAGCTCGCCGTCGAATTTCCATTTTATGCCTCCGGTCTTCCGGGAGCTTTTCGTGTTCAAGGTAGTCAATGAGAGGTTGACGCCAATCTTCTTTATCGATTTCACATACTGAAATGGCATTGGATTCCCTTAGATATTCATAAGTTGAGGGAGGAACAACCCATCGGTTGCACACTGGAACTGAAGTGACTCCGTTTGCCCCCAGTGCCAAAGTGGCTGCGAGGTTTGCCAATGCGTCAGCCGTCTTGTTGGCACTCCTAGGAACGTGTTCCAGTTTGACGGTTTCAAATTGGTCAAGTAGTCTTGAGGCATACTTATGCAGAGGTAGCAAGTCGTCCTTCTTGACTTCGTACTCATTTAATAATTGGTTGATCACCAACTTGGAGTCTCCATATACATCAATGTCCTTTATTCCCATCTCGATCGCCATTTCGAGCCCTAAAATCATAGCTTGGTATTCAGCCACATTATTCGAGCACAAGTAGGTGAGTGTTAATGAATACGGAAGAATGTGCCTCTCGGGGGAAATGAGAATGACTCCAGCTCCTGCACCATCTTGACGTGCCGCGCCATCAAAGTACATTTCCCACGGAGGGAGGACATCAACAAAGAACACATCTTCTCTGGGAAGGTCATCTGGTAATTCCCATTCAGCAGGAATCGGATGGTCCGCCAAGAAATCCGCTAACGCTTGTCCTTTTACGTCTTTTGTGGTACAAAAACAATGTCATGTTGCCCGATGAGAACGGCGCATTTGGTAATCCTTCCGGATAACACAGGTCTTGAAAGGATGTATTTGATGGGATCAGCTTTAGAGACTACTTGTACGGTGTGTGCTTGAAAGTAATGTCTAAGCTTCTGTATTGCAAAAATTAGGGGTAGGCAAACTTTCTCTATTGGAGTGTAGTTCAACTGAGCATCAACCAGTGTATGACTTAGATAGTAGAGTGCTTTCTCTTTACCCTCTTCGTTCTCCTGGGTGCACAATGCCCCCAATGATCACTTGCGGACACGTACAAGATCAATGCTTTTCCGGGAATTGGTGCCCCCAAAACAGGTGGATTCATCAAGTATCTTTTAATACTATCAAATGCCTCCTGACATGATTGATCCCAATCAAAAGGATGATCCTTCTTCATGAGATAACTGAAAGGCTGACATCGCCCTGCCAAGTTTGAGATAAATCGCCTAATATAAGCCAAGCGGCCTTGGAGGCCCCGCAGCTCTTTAAGGTTCTTTGGTGGAGGCATGCTTTGAATTGCATCGATTTTTGACTGGTCAATTTCAATGCCCCTATGGCGAACCATAAATCCGAGGAACTTCCCAGATGTAACCCCAAAGGCGCACTTTAATGGATTCATCTTGAGTTTGTTCTCTCTTAGTCTCTCAAAGACCTTACGGAGGTCACGAAGATGGTCGGATCTCCTCTTTGATTTGACCACAACATCATCTACATAACATTGAATCGACTTGTGCATCATATCATCGAAAATTGTTTGCATTGCCCGCTGATAGGTAGCCCCGAAATTCTTTAAACCGAATGACATCACGTATAACAGAATATGCCTTTTGGTGTACGAAAGGCGATTGCCTCTTCATCTTCTGGCGCCATTTTTATTTGATTGTATCCAGTTGTACAATCCATGAAAGACAAGGCTTCATGTCCCGTAGTGGCGTCAATCATGAGCTCAGTAACTGGCATCGGGAAGTCAGCTTTGGGACATGCTTCATTCAAGTCCCTAAAATCCACACAGACTCGGAGTTGTCCATTCTTCTTTCGAACGGGTACGATGTTTGCAATCCATGTAGGGTACTTGACCTCCCAGATGAAACCTGCATCGATCAACTTATTGACCTCGACTTCAATTTCTGGGATCATTTCCGGGCGAAAGCGCCTTCTAGGTTGCTTCTTTGGGGTCATATCCTTCTTGATTGCAAGCCGATGCACTGCGACTTGTGGGTCTAAGGCAGGCATGTCCTTCTAACTCCATGCAAACACGTCCTTGTACTCAGAAAGAAGATCAACATACTTTCTCTTTTCTTCTTGAGTAAGTAAAGCACTGACATAAACCGAGCGGGATTCCTCAATGGACCCTAAGTTTATTTCTTTGAGGTCGTCCACTGTAGATTGTCCTCCATCCTCGAGGGTTTGTGGAGCTTCGCTTGCTTCCATCTCAGTCTCAGATTCTGAGTCCTCCTCAATGGTGACATGATTAGAAGAGCATGTCAATTCTTCTTTCTCGCTCCCCCCTTTAGAGATGTTAGACCCTTGATGGCCAGTAAGGACTACAGTTCGTCTTTTCACTCTTAATGTTTCTCCAGTCCTTATTTCTAAGGAAGAAAGACGTTTCATGCGGGAGAGAATATTTCTTTGTACGTCTTTATCTGAAGGAATATCTTCTTCGTCAACTTTTATGGGATTCTTCTTTTTCCACTGTTGCTTAGGGATCTCCGTGCCCCCTAGTCGATCAAAAACTGGCGCTTTCTCCTTGCCAATGGAGCTTGGCTCACCAACTTGGATTGAACGGCTAGCACTAATACGGTCAAATACTCTAGCTTTTGACATAGAGTTAGTGTCGACTTCAGAAGTCTCATCAGATGAACTTTCATGTCGCCTAAGCCTTCCAAAGACTGAGGGTCTTCTTGTTGGAGGTTGTAAACGATCGAACATTGAAGTTGTGCCTCTAGGTATAGAACTTTCTCCTTTGCCTTCTTCCTCTTTAGTCACATAAACGTATTGAGATGAGGTGGAACCATTGCGACGAGCAGTGATCTTGATTGGTTTTGGTGTAAACCCTAGACCAGGTGTAGGGACATTTACTTTCTCACCTCGCTCTTGCAATATCCTTTGAGTCTCATTGATACCATAGGCCTTGGCTTTTGTTACCTTCCCCAAAGATGCTGGATTATTGAAGTCATATCCTGCTTTGGTCATGAGTTTGAAGGCATTGGGACCGAACTTTCCTTTCCTATGTTCATTTATCGAGCCCTCTTTGGCATTAGGCAATTGATTTGTGCTGACAAACCCCGGGAGCGGAGGATTGACTATCTTCGATGGGTTCGACTCCAATAAAGGAAAGGTGTTATTTTGCTTCACCATCTGAAGGTCAGACTCATCAAACTTCTTGACATCCTTCTCTTCACTTTCTTCTTTTACAAAAGAGGAAAAATGTGATTCTCCTTCCTTGCGCCATGATACAGGGACATAACGCCAAACTGGGTTTTTAAAGGACTCCTCAATTTTGTCTTATTCGTTTGTCTGAACAGCCTTCCCTTTCTCTTGCTTCATTATGTCACCACTCTTCTTGGAATTTCGGCTTGATTGTGAAGTCACGACATTAGGCTTGATTGGACCTCCCCTACCAGTAGATGGAATAGTAGAAGGGAGCACTTCAGTAGGAGCAGCATCGCCCTCTTCAAAGAATTTGGCATCGGCGAAGTGTGATTCTACCTCCGTGAATGGCTTAACGTCTCCCTCTATTTTCCTCTCTCCTTCTCGAAAATACTTCAAACATTGGTGTAAAGTTTATGCAACCACACCCTTTTCATGAAGCCAAGGCCTCCCGAGGAGTATGCGATAGGATGTTCTTGAGTCTATCACATGAAAAAGGGTAGATGAAGTTAGGTCGCCAATGGTCATCTTTAGACGAATTATGCCTATAGCCCTTTGACTTCCTTGGTTGAAGCCTTGGATAGTTATCCAACTCCTGGATAGCTCTTCCATTTGGATGCCTAGCTCACTCATCGTCAATTTTGGCATGATGTTGACAGCGGATCCACCATCTACCAGCATACGATTGATCTTTTGGCCTCCAATATATCCTGAGACATACAATGGGCGATTATGAGGCTTTGAGCCTAGTAAAAGCTCCTCATCAGTAAAGGCCAACGGCGCATTGCAAGAAGCATACTTCTCTTGGTCTTCGATAGGGGCCTCATCTTTGAAATTTTCTTCAAAAATTTCCGGGTGGTTAAGCACTAGGGCCATCAATTGGCGTGTCTCTTCGGGAAGCCGTAGCGCTTGGCGCCATTCCATGCGGGAAGGAAGAGCATCTAGTACTTCCAACACCTTAGCATCACTCAGTGAATCAACGTGATGCTTAGAGGTGGAAGGGATATCTTCTTTATCCTCCACTTTTTCTTTTATCTCCGAAATGGAAACCGTGTTCACGGCAATTACGTCAAAGTAGCCCTTTGGGAATAACTCTTCCAAAACAATAGGGGTTTGGGGCTTCTTTTTGGTCAAGTCAACGAGTGAGACTTTAGGCATCACTCCATCGATCCTTCTCTCTCTCCTCATTGAATGATGATGACTTTTCTTCTTGCTTTGCTTGCTCTTTCGACTAGGTAGATGAGGCTGAGATGGGGATGTTTTCCTTGGCCTTCGCCTTGTCACGAGTGTCCACCCTTCATCATCATCACGACTTGCATTAGTGATCCTCGATTCAAATGGCTGAATTTTAACAACCCTGGAAATAAGGACGGGCTCCAAACTTCCAAATTGAATCATTTGATAGCGTCCATCCTGAGCAAACTCGAGGCCTGATTGTTGAGAAGAAGTTCTATTGAACTCAACAGATGTATGATTAGTTTCGACAGAATCATTTAAATCCAACAAGATCTTCCCATCTTTGGCGAGTTGCATTATGCGTTCCTTGAGAGTAATGCACTTCTCCAAAGGATGGCTAACAACCCTATGGAACCTGCAGTACCTAGGATCAGTCGTTCGGCCAGCTTCCTCCGGACTCTTTGGTTCAGGCAACTCAATCACCCCCTTTTCGAGAAGGTCATCTAACATTCCCGGCAAGTCAGAATCGGGAAACGGGTACTTCTTTTCTTGTAACTCCTTCAAGGTAGGGCGACTTTTCCATGTCTCCTTGGTAAACGATCCCTTCTTTCCTTCGAGCTTCGGCTTTGGCCGAAATCTTGACTGGGTTCGAGGTCGAGACAACCATGGACTCTTTAGTGGAACTCCTTGACTTATCCGTTTTCTTATACTCCTTTGCATCTTTCCTTGAATCTAAGGAGGAAGAAGTTTGTCCACTTCGACTAGCAATTATGAGCTCCATGTCGTGTGCTCTTGTTGCTAACTCCTGGAAACTCTTAGGCTTTATGCCTTGGAGTATGTACAACAAATCCCACAACATGCCTTGAATACACATTTCGACCGCTGAGATTTTCGACAAGCGGTCCTTGCACTCTAAACTCAATGCGGGCCACCGACTTATGTAATCAATGACGGGTTTACCTTTCCATTGCTTTGTGTTGGTCAACTCTGTCATACTTACTGTACGTCGAGTGCTATAAAAACGATTGAGAAACTCACCTTCCATTTGTTCCCAACTATCTATAGACTCAGGTTTCAAGTCAGTATACCAGTCAAAAGCGGTTCCCTTCAAAGAGCGAACGAACTGTTTGACTAGTAGATTGCCCTCCGTTCCAGCATTATTGCACGTCTCAATGAAGTGTGCAACGTGTTGCTTAGGATTTTCTTTGCCGTCAAATTGTTGAAATTTTGGGGGTTGATACCAGTGAGGCATCCTCATCATATCAATCCTCTTAGTGTAAGGCTTGCTGTAGTAGTGATTATCATACGGCCCTCCACCAATTTGAGCCTTCACAGCACTCGCAATCAACTCCTGTATTTGTTGGACCAAAAATGAGCCAGCGCCTGATGCGGGTTTCGATTTCTCACTCTTCTCTAACTTGGAACTTGAAGAGGAATCTCCATCGATGGCACCTTCATACTCTTGGCCTTTTGGACGTTTCTCCAGTTTCTTTGTCAGATTATCAATTTGCTTATTCTGGCGTTTGATGACAGCATCTTTTTCCTCGCTATCTTTCATGAGTTTGTCCATGACTTTCCTCATGTCCGTCAATTGTTCCTCAATAGTCTTTGCTTCGGCCTCCAGGGCAGGAACAGTGAAAGAATGAGATGAATGGACGGATTGCTCCTGAGAGGGTTCTCCAATGGGAGATGAGGGAGAAGATCCGCTACTAGCAATGTCATCTCCATACCTTCGAATGGTTTGAGGAAAGGATTGAGGAGCATTGCATCGGGCTTGATAGAGGATTTTTGCTTCAAGCTCAATGATGCAATTGCTAGATTTGGCTCCATCAGAGGGATAGAACCCGTCCCAAAATGAGGCCTTCGATCAGACACCAGGAATGAATGGTTCGGAGCTGCGGCACCCATTGCTTTTGCCATATTCCGAGTGATAGCCACAGCACTCCAGACGGATCCTTGAGAGGCAGATTTGGTGGAGTTTGATCTTGCTGAAGTAACCTTCTTTGGAGGCATTTTTTCTTTGTTGTTTGAGCTTGAGGTTGTAGAGATAAAGGTGAGGGGTAGAGATGGTCCCACCGAGCGTGCCAGAAATTTGTACACACAAATTTATGAATCCTGAAAATAAGGAGTCAAAATCGTTGACAAATTATCAATTTTATATCAAAGAATTGTGGATTATAATCTCTAGTTTATTCCCCTGATTAAATCTCTACTTGACTTGAGAAATGGTTGAATCACGATCTGGACTTTCGATCACGAACCACCAATTTGACTTGATCGAAGGGCTGAAAAGCTTGATCTCGATCGATTTGTTGTTCTCCTGAATTGACCCCAACACTTGAGTGGTTGATGTCTTCTTTTAGAGGTTTCGGGCTTAGAGAGTTTGTAGAGAATTGGGCAGAGTCTCCTCCTTTTATGAATTTCTGACCCTTGAAATGAACCCAAGGAGCTATATTTATAGAGAAGCTCATCTAGGTTATATTTATGGGTTTTGTAGTCTTGGGCTTGCTTGTGGACTTAGTAGTCTCAGCCCATGTTTAGTTGACTTAAAACCCAAATTAAAAGGGCCTAAGCTCGTTAGTTAAAAATAGACCATAATAACTAATAAAAATGGGCTATTTAGCTTGACCCAAGTTTAATTAGTTTATTCGTTTATTATATTTGATATTTCAATCAAGTCAACAATTTGACTTTTGGTCCAACTTGGCATCCGATGTGACATATATCACTTTTTTTATGCCTACAAATATCTCGTTAGTCATTACGTAATAGAAATCATTGATGATCATTAATTTGGCTGTGATTTTTTTTAATTTAAAAATGGCTATTACTTATAACATTGAAAGTTATTTTTTGTTCACATAATAGCTTGTTTAGTTATAACTAATAGATAAACGTGTGATTATAAAGGTGACAACAAGTAATTGTGTTGTTTTGCGACTACTACTATAACCACTTATGTATCTATTACCATGTGCACGAATGCAACTACATTAACTTAGAATAACTACAGGTACCAACATTAGTATAGCCGCCTAATGCACACACAAACCACATGCATATTGGTCACATTTAATTTCCTCTAATGCCATTATTTTATTTTATATATGAGACTCTATATATTTTATATCATTACACCCTCAAAACTATATATTCATCTAAATTTGTAATTAGTAAATTCGCTTTCAAAGGACTGTAATTGAGTTAAATTATTTCACCTAGCTAGTTATGGTCACTCATTATACTCGACATTTTATATAATGCTTAGAAAGTTAAGTCGAAATTGTGATATTCAATGTTACAAGACTACGCTTCGTAATCCAATGGAGTAGAATAAATTATTTGCATAAAACTTATTGACAAGTATATTTAGTACTTGACATTAGTTATTATACTAAATGAGAGATTATAAAATATGGATTGACTATCTTTTTACCCCATAATTATATGTTATTTTTATGGGATTGTCAGTATTTGTCTTTAAATTATGTCCCGTTTGTTTGCACCAAAAAAAAAAAATTATGTCCCGTTTGTCATTGCGTAATAGAAACCATTGATGATCATCAATTTGGTTGTTTTTTTTTCAAAAAAAAGGCTATTACTTAAAACATTGAAAGTTAATTTTTCTTCACATAATAGCTCGTTTAGTTATAAATAATAGATAAACGTGTGATTATAAAGGTGATAACAAGTAATTGTGTTTTTCTACGACTACAACTATAACCACTTACGTATCTATTATCATGTGTACGAACGCAATTACATTAACTTAGAATAACTACAGGTACAACATTAGTAGCTGACTAATGCACACACAAACCACATAAACGTTGATCACATTTAATTTTCTCTAACATAAAAGTGTAATAGTTAATATAAAACTATTGATTAAATTTACAAAGTTTGGTGGAATTTTTTTTTTCATAAATTTGGATTAACTAACAGGGTCACCTATATAAATTTACGGTTTTGCTAATGACAGCCCTTATGGCTGTTGTTAAGGTTTAATTGCAAACCAAATACACGTTTAATATCACGACATTTATTAGGTGAATTATTAATAGGTTAAAAGTTAAATGACCACTACCAATTTTACAACATTGCCCAGTACTACATCAAATGGAAAAAATCCACAACCCTTTTGGCACAGTTCACCAATAGTCATCAACAGTTCACAGTTCAACAAGACAACACCACCAATATACTTCTCTTTTTTGACTATGGTAATCCAACTCCAAATGCGCTGAATCCCAGCCTAAGGTGGAGGATATATGAGCATGGTTTCCTACCCGTAACCGGTGAAAATTGCGGATCTTAGCACGGTTACCTCGCCGATGAAAATTTTGGATCTGAACAAGGTTGCCTCGCCGGTGCCCCGGTGGTATGCAGTTGTACTGGTGTTAGGCGACAATTTACTGCTGCAAATATACGGATTCCGCGATTTTTATCGACGAGTGGCGGCGAAATTTGAGCGATTGGGGACGAGTTCTTAGTAGCGGTGGTGGAACTGATGGGGTTCATGCCATTGTTGCCATGGTCAATAAAAACAGAGCAAGAGAGGGAGAGTGTCTTGGAAATTACAAATGCTTCTTTTCAAAAAAACAACAGGAAATTATAAATTCTTAAAATTTGTGAAATACGAGACTTGGGGTTGAATGGGCTAAGTGTAGGATTGACAATAGAAAATTCATAGTGTGAACATAATTAATGTAGCCATTATTATTTATTTTTTTAATTTTTTAAAGGCTATTATTAATGCTTAACAACCACCTTTGCCCAGATTGTTGGTTTTTCTCCTCTCTCTCCTCTCTCTAAAAAAAATCCTAGCCTCCCTTTCTCCTCCTGACTCATCTTGGGGCTACCACTGGCGATTTTGCCAGTAGTTAGCCCCTCTGTTATTATATTTTTCTTGCTTTAATTCTAGTTTTTGTAGTTTAATGTTCGGTAGGGTTATTAATAAACTCTCCTTTTGTGGGAGATTATTTGAGTTTCCGCTTTCGTCGGACTTTGTTTGGTCTCCATATTCGTTGGAGTTTCTTATCGTTTTGTTTATTGAGTTAAGTTCCATGAATCGAGAAGACAAGTTCGATGTGCTATGTCAAGGGGATCTACATTTTCAAATAGTTGCAGCACGTTTCGTGCTTACCTCCGATCGTAGGGATCACGCGTTGGCGCCCTAATATCTTTATAGCATAACTTATGCTATGTTCAGGATGTCGATGATTAATTGTCAGTTATCGACAGTGCCGATCAAGATGCCGATTTATAGCAATGATGTTGGATTGGGTATTTACATATCGACGGAGTTAATCAAGACACCGATTTCAAGCAACGATGGTGGGAGTTATATTCATCTTGGTATATTAGATTATTGTTCTTGTTTTCAGGATTTTAGGTGGAGTCATATTCGTAGGGATGATAATTGGGTTGCTCATGAGTTAGTCTATGTTGTTCCTTCGAAAGTAGATCTTAATTGTCTCATGGTATTTAAAATTCCTTGTAGCGTGAACAACGCGTTGATGTTAGTTTTGAGTCAATTGAATGAAAATTAGTGTCGTATTGCGGCATTGAGATAATAAAATAAAATAAAAAACCACCCTTGCCCCTTAGGACTGTCATTAATATTTGCCATAAATTTAAGGGTCACTATACTATGAATTGGAGTCACTTATAAGTTATTTAGAAAAAGAAAAAATAAACGAACTGATCGTGTTTTTAATACTACGCAATACATTAATAATGTAAACATCATATATTACAAGAGTCACTTATATGAATTCAAGGATCACTAAGCAGTGAATAAGGGTTACTTCTATGTTATTAGAAAAAATATATATAAAAAAAAAAACGAATAGAGCGTATATCTAATAATACGTCATACATTAACAAGTAAAACGTCATATATTACTAAATTCACTTATATGAACCCAAAGGTCACTATGCAGTGAATTAGAGGCTAGATAAGGGTGTGTGTATGTAAACATTAATTTTGAGGGGTGTTAGATAAGAGTTTTGTGCCTTTTACTTGTTACAATGTACCAATATTTGTAGTCTCCTTCGTGCACGTGGTAATGGATAGATAAGTGGTTATAGTTGTGGCCATATAATTATTACAACTACTTGTTATCACATTCATAATCACATGTTTATCTATTATGCCATTGCTAACGAGATGTTATCTATACACAAAATAACTAATAGTACGTCATATATTAATAAGTGAAATGTCATATATTACAAGAGTCACTTATATGAATTAAATAGTCACTATGCAGTGAATTAGGGTCACTTTTATATATCTAATAGTACGCCATACAATAACAAGTAAAACGTCATATATTACAAGAGTCACTTATATGAATTCAATGGTCACTATGCAGTAAATTAGGGTCACTTCTAAGTTATTTGGAAAAAGATAAAAATGACCGAATCATATACTTAATAGTACGTCATACATTAACAAGTAAAATGGATATAGCAACAAGAGTAATAATCACTTTCAAAGGACTGTAAGTGAGTTAAATTTCACCTAGGTATATTTTTTTAGCTGGTATCTTTAAAAAGAAAACAAAAAAGTTCTATAAGACGGTCATCGTAACTTTTGGTGAGACGAGGATCACGTTTAAGTGAAACGAGGGTCACTGTTCATAAAAAGTGACCCATGTATTTCTAAATAGTGACCCCATTTTAATTTGAGTTGGTCTCACACAAGACTTACTCTAAAAAAAGGAAAACCGATACATTATCACAAAAACTTGTTTAAGACAGTCATATCGTAATTTTTGGTGAGACGACGATGGTCACTTTTTAGTGAAATAAGGGTCACGACTCTTAATAATAATAGCTGGTCTATTTCTCTTGTAAATTGGTTTTACACAAGACTTGCTCATACGTTATTTACAATGGGCTGAAGAAAAAATACAAGAAACGAATAAGATTTTTATAGCATAATACAATTGTCTTGGTTATATAATATATTTCTATGACAAATTATGTTCAACCCGTGGTCTAGATACTTACATAATCTTTTCAAATATATGTTTCTATTGTAAAATTTATCTATCTAATAGTTTGTACTTTTACAAGTGGTCCACCGGCACCTTTTCATTTTAAAACACTTTAATGTTACCCAAAAAGAAACTAACAAACAAAATCTAAATGCAAGGGGCCCGTGAGTTTTCCAGCAGGTGGGGCCCTTGGGAAAAGATTTTGGGTGCTGGTGTATCTCATAATTTGTAGAGGCGTGTGGGCTTTAACAATAGAACATCTTTTGAGTTAGCTGACATTTGCTTTTCAAATAAAATATTGCACTTTACCTAAAAACTGGCTTAGCAGGTTGAACTTCAAATAAAAGAAAAAGAAAAAAGCTTTGTCGGTAGAGTAACTTGAGGCAGAATAGAATTTTCCTATTTTTCCTTTACTTGCTAGTAAGTAGTTTGTTTATTCGAGGACGAGCAAAATCCAAGTATGGGGGTATTTGTTGAGTACGATATTTGCATATTTATAGTACCTTTAATTAGTTATTTTTGCTCTGGGAATAAAGCTATTTAAGTGTTTTGAGTTTTATTTTTGCAGGATAAGGAGAGAATAAAGAAAATAAACAAAAGGTGGAAAAAGGGAGAAGCTCACGTTACAAAATGGAAATCAAGAAAGTGGATCATGCAAAGGATCATGATATACTTAAATGAGTTAAATCAGATGGCCTTGATTTAATTGGGTACCTATCAAAGACAAACAGGAGAATCTACGACTGATAGAGACAATTTAAAAAGGGTAAAATAAGCCCATTAGCTCAAAAAAGGCTTTCAAGAGTCAAGACGCCATCTGCTCCGTACTATAAATTTTCGCAATAGTTTTTCGTTTAGGGGGAGTTCCGTTTAACAGTTTTTTTAGCCTAGTTTAGTTTTAGAGTAGATTTAGGTTTAGCCGTAATTTAATTTTAGGGTTTCAACTTCAAAGTTTTATTATTCGTTCTAGCAATTTAATTTCAGTAGTTCAATACTCAACTCCAGTTATTGTTCTTCGTACTCTTTGTTTACAATTGCAACCTTAATCGATCATTCAAGTAAGTATTTTCTTTTATTGTTCTATTAATCTTTCTATGCAACCAATTCCTCAATATTTTACATGTTTCTCATTATCTATTTACTAGTTAGACCCCAATTGGGTGACACAATTGGATTGTATTAATTGGTAAAAGATATGACATTTTACTTGTTAACGCTTTTGTTTGTTCCTTTTCATAGTTACTCTCATGTTTTATATTAGTTGTTCTTTTTATTTAGTTTGTCAATTTAGTACGAGTTCGTGACATAATTGTGTAAACTCATCCTCGTGGGATTGACCCGTATTTACATATGCTAGCTACAACTACACCGTGCACTTGCGGTATTTTAACTCAACAAGTACCATCAGGTTTCAGTTTCTTCTTGAAAATCCACTTACTTTTCAAAGGCCTACACCCTCTAGGAAGGTCTGTCGATTCCCAAGTATGATTACTAAGGATTGACTGCAGTTCACTATCAATAATCTCTTTCCAAAATACAACATCAATGGATCTCATAGCATCATTATAACATTTGGGATAATCTTCTTCCAAAATAAATATAGAGATAAAACAATCATCCAACACATTTTCCTCAATCAAGAAAGCAATACTAAAGTCATGACCAAAATCCTTTTCTTTTCTTACCCTTTTACTCATCCACCTAGTCTCATCATAATTCTCAACTTGAGCTAAACTAGAGGAAGGAACATCAACATCACGCAGCACCAATATCATTCACATTATCAATATCACGTGCAACAATGTTATTCACATTTG
This sequence comes from Tetragonia tetragonoides, assembly GCA_038025085.1. Taxonomy (NCBI): domain Eukaryota; kingdom Viridiplantae; phylum Streptophyta; class Magnoliopsida; order Caryophyllales; family Aizoaceae; genus Tetragonia; species Tetragonia tetragonoides. The sequence goes on along the minus strand of CM076151.1, from coordinate 31,795,193 downwards.
AATTCAAAGAATAAACATTTTTCATGGGAAATACATGTTCAAAGAATTCAGCATCTCTACATTCCATAATATGTCCAAATGCAAATGAAATAATAGCACTTTTAACAAGAAAATGATATGCATCACTATGATATGCACAAGCAACAAAAACACCATCAATCGTTTTTGGTCCAATCTTATCACGTTTGAAGCTAGGTACACCAACTTTGGCAAGACACCCCCACACTTTCAAATATTTCAAGTTAGGAGCATGTCCTTTCCACATCTCATATGGGGTCCTATCAAGCTTCTTATGAGGTACTCTATTCAAAACATGACAAGTAGATAAGATAGTCTCCCCCCTACATGTTATCAGAAAAACCCGAACTAATTAACAAAGAATTCATCATATTTTTCAAAGTCCGGTTTTTCCTTTCGGCAATACCGTTTGACTCAGGGGTATAATGGGCAGTCAACTCATGTATAATCTCATTTTCTTCACAAAATTTCTTAAGAGTATTAGGATCATACTCACCCCCATGGTCACTTCTAAGTCTCTTGATCTTATGGTCAAGTTGGTTCTCAACTTCGGCCTTATAAATCCTAAACATGTCCTTGTCCTCATCTTTGCTTCTAAGGAGAGAAACCACAGTTTAGCAGGGACAATCATCAACAAAAGTAATATAATAACGACGTTTTCCATCTCTACTAACATGATTCTTGAAATCTCCTAAGTCACTATGAACTAATTCAAGCAAATCAGATTGTCTTTCAATCGAGGGTAAGAGTTTCTTGCAATATTTAGCCTCAACACACACCTCACACTTAGACAAAATCAGTGTTACCCAAATTGTTGATGTCGATGCCTAGTTTTGCCGCGATCCTCAATGGGTATACATTTACGGCCGAGCCGTTGTCCACTAGGGTCATGGGTACATATTTGCCCATGGCGAATACAATAGAGCATTATTGTGTGAAGACCCTTCTGGTGGTAACTCGTTGTCCGAAAAAGTGATGGATGGCCTAGTTTTATCCCCTACCAAGAAATTGACCAGTTCGTTAGGCCTCATATCAGGCGATACCGAGACCTTTGAGAAAGCTTCCAAAATGGCCTGACGATGTTCATAGGATGAAGCTAGAAGTTGCCAAATTGAGATGTCAGCCTTGATCTTCTTGAGTTGTCATGTGATGGGAGATTCTTTCTCCTTTGCGGGGATTTCTTCCACTTCCTCCTCAGCTGGAGGAGGGATCCTGTCATTATAGATGTTTGGTGGGCTGTAATGACGACCAGAGCGCGTCAAGTGGGCCACTCCTACAGGTGATCTGGTTTGTATCTCCCACACTTCTTCTTCGTCACTGGCCCATATTCCAGCAATTTCGAGTCCCAAGGCATCTTCGACACTTATATGTAAAATGGCACCCAAAGGGTTGCTCGAGTTGCTGGGTGCTTGACCTGGTTTTGGTAAGGGTATGGTGTCGTTCTCAATTCTATCTTGGATAACATGTTTGAGGGCCCAACAGTTGTCAGTGTCGTGCCCTTTTTCCTGATGATATTTGCAGTATTCCCCTTCCTTCCAGTTGCGATTCTTGACAGGTGGTTTCGGAGTTGGTCCAATGGGTTGCAGCAGGTTATTTTTAATCATTCTTTCGAGAGCATGGGATAGAGTCATTCCAAGAGGGGTGAACTCCTTTGGCGTCCTTCTCTCAGCAAATGTGTTCACAGCAGCTACTCGTTAACTTGAGTACCAGAAGATGTTCCGGCAGTTGCCCTCTTGTCTCTCCCATAAGTGAAAGGCTTAGGGGGGACTTGGTCTTTATTTTTGTTGATATCATCCTCAATAAGAATACCAACATCATATAGGCGCTGATATGAGTCAATGGCCTGATACTGCAGGTGACCTTTATAAGCCGGTTGCAAGTTCTTAATGAAATGCCTGATCTGTTCAGTTTCAGAAGGTCTTTCCACCATTTCAGCTATCTTGGACTTCCATCGATGGAGGAATTTAGTGAATCCCTCATTCCTCTCCCGAGTAGTGATTTCAAGCTCCCTCTGAGTGATGGGGAGAGTGTCGTTGTCCTTATATCGAGCCAAGAAGACCGTTGCAAAATCAGACCAGGTTGGGTAGCTCTCTAAGTCTATGGAGTAGAACCAACGTCGAGCATGTGTATCAAGGGTCTGAGGGAACAGATGGGCATAGAGCTTCTTGTTGATTCCTCTCAGAGCCATAGCAGTAGTGAAGGATTTCAGGTGATCCTGTGGGTTGTCCACTCCCGTGAAAGTGGGCACTTCAGGCATAGAGAACTTGGCTGGGAGCTTACCCTTGATTTTAGTGTCGAACATTCCCACATTGGTGCTATAGTTGAAAACCAAACCGCTTTTCTTGAGCACGGAGGTAATCTTAGCTAGCATAGCATCTGACCCTTCCTCCTCAGAATCGGAATCAGAAGGGGCTTTTTCTTCCCTCTTTCTTTCCATATCATCCATTCTGAGCTGAACCTTCTCTAACTCACTCATGAGATCATCAAATCTTTCATCTATGGTTTTAGACATTGTGAAGTTGGGAGGAGTGATCGGTGTGGAGAAGAAGGTATGTAGTGATGGTGAATTTATTGATGGTGAAGCTGTTTGTGGTGGAGGTAAACGGGAACTGGGCGGTGTTGACGGTTGTAGACGAACCAATCTTGCCGAAAGTCGGGCCCAACTTTTCTCAAGGTTTCCTTTCTTCTTCGGACCCCCTATCCTGAATAGGAAGCAAGGAGTACTTAGTAACGAAGAACATGAGACTCTCATCTAATGAAAATTTGACCCACACGTAGAAAACACATTGTCCTAAAAGAAAGGTCCTTAAGCCTAAATGCGCAAATATTTCCCTAATATTCAAAGAAAATAAAGTCAATGAACGAAAATAAGAAAAATAGAAAAAGATAATTATCCTAATTTTATTTTTCTAGACTCAAAGAAAATGAAAAATGAGATAAATAAAAAAGAAATTTCGGTCCTTCTTTTTCTTATATATACTTTTTTTATTTTTCGGCAATTTTTTTTTGCCTTTTTTTTTGATTTTTTTTGAACTGAATCTGAATTACATCAAAAGAAAAAGAAAAATACAAAATAATAAAAACGGGGAGGGAAAATTTAAAGACTGACTCTCTAGAAATGGTTCATGACTTTCTGAATAGATCATTGGGAAAATGATGAGTGTTCATTGAATTTGAATTCTCACACCATCTTTGGGCACTAGGAACTAACTAAAATAAAAGAAAAGACTCCTAGCACGTAGGTACATGTTGGCATATAATCACGTAATTCATGCATTCAAGCAAGCATTATAACAACGTAGTTTACAGGCAAACATGTGATCAGACGGGCATTACAACGACACATGCACAACAAGCAAGCGGATGCATGAATGTGGGTTAAAGGCTTTTGGCTCCTGTGAGGTTACCATGACAAATTACAACTTCCGTTCGGCGGATGGTCGACACATCGATTGTAATTCTTTTCATCAACAAAGGATTGATGAGTCATGGGTGAGGAAGCGTCGATTTGCACGATAGGACAACTGTATATTCCTTTAGATATACGCGTTGTCTACGAGTTGCGACACAAACTTCCTCGAGGGTCGATAAGGGTCAAAAGGTTGTGCCAAGGCACATGCAAATGATGCAAAAATATGGAACATGTAATTGAACAATTAAGCAAACTTGACTTTCGAGTCTCACTCTCTTAAATAAATCCCCAGTGAAGTCGCCACTGTAAGGACCCGAGATTTTTCATTACCAATCCTTTTGTTTTTCCCCGGAGTGCGTCCTTATAGATAATTTGTCAGTTGAGGGTTTAGATAAGTTCAAGGGACCATCGAGTTAGAAAAGCTTTTGAAAAGACTTGAATTGAATAAAAACCATGAAAGAGGTCACGAATCTGCTATTGGCGTTTTATCGAAGGGACAAACCGAAGGGACAAAATCGAAGGGACAACCCAATAGCGCGAAAAGTGAACTAATCATGTTTTTAGAAAGACTCCCGCTTATATAAAACATATAAGTACCCAAGAATAATAGGTTCGGGGGAGAAGGTACGAGGTAGGAAGGTGTTAGGCACCCAACTCGCCCGTATTATGACGGCCTCTACTAACTCTAGTTTGCTTAATAATTTAAAGACATAATTCCCATGCAAAACCGGATTAACAACCTAGACTTAGACTATTAATTGGTTCATCACAAGCATCACAACATTTATTTTAACCCTTATTTAGACATGTATTTGATTGACAAGTTGAGCAGCACAACGACTATACAGACATATTTAGGAAGCGATAAAAACGTTATTCTAGCATGATATCTATATTATGACTATTTAGAAAATAAACAGTTAAACAATTAATTTAATTTGAGCCCTCAGGAATTTGTACCTGAACTGTAGGCTATATTTGACAAGAATAGTAAAAATAGATCTCAAGCTTTTAGAAGAAAGAAGGGGAAGCTCAGTGTTAATACTCCTGAGAATAGAGGTTGCCAAATGTAGGCTGTGTGTTTTGAATTGAGGGGTGGAGGGTGGTTTATATAGGCGTGGAAAAGTAGGGTTGTACGAATTTGAGCTGAAAAATGAGACGGGCCTGAAAAATGAGCCGGGCCCGAAGGGAAAGGGAGCGGCGCTAGCGGCGCTGGACAAGGCCGCTAGCGGCCCTGGGACATTTTCCAGGGCCGCTGACGGCTGTCAGCAGCCAGCTGGATGACGTCATAATGACGTCATCCAGCCTGTCTTTATCTTTCGGGGAATTTTTAATGATCCAAAAAATAGGAAAAGACTATTTTACCCTTGAGTGGCGAAAGACGATTTTACCCCTATATCGCAACTTGGCGACCGGGGGTCGGAATGAGGCATGAGACGTATCGTTGGAAAGCTCTTGAACGGGGCTTTTGGATGGAATGAAAATAAAGGAGTGTTTGGAGGAAAACATGAGACCTTATTTTAAACTATTAAAGCAAAATAACAGTTCAAGCTTAAAAATTACTCCTTTCAACATTGGGCTTTTGCGGAGAAATCTGAAGACGCGTTTTTGGCGTCTACACCTTCAAACAGTTTTCCTCCTCAATTTTCAGGTGACCTATATATCTCTAGAGTCATATCCTTCTTCTTGTGCATAAGCAGATTTCTATACTCCCTCCAAGATATAAGTAACTTCTCAATTAGAACAATGACAAGAGTAACCTCACAGATTTTCAGACCATTGGATGCAATAGTAGTACACAAGTTTTCATACTCATGAATCTGCTCAATACTAGGTTTGTCATCATTAACTTGAAAATCCAGCCACTTACTAATCACAAAACATTTAGACCCAACATCATCATTACCATACTACTTTCCAGAGCATCCCAAATTTCCTTAACACTAGCATATTTCATATAAATATCAAGCAAAACATTGTCCATGTAGTGCAACAACATTTCTTTACATACCCTATCATTCGTAGCGTACTTAGTCTCATAATCAGTCTTAGCAAATTTATCAATAGGAACAAACTTATCATCAAGCACATAACCAACAACAATTTAATCCAATTAAAAACGCATCCTAACAACACGATGCTTATTATTTTTACCGTCCAAAATCTCAATGATTGAATATAAAAAAATTCAGTCTTTCAATAAAATAGAAAGATCTTACTTTCCAAGACTTGTTATGCCATAAACAGACCCCACACTCAATCAAATGGCGGCATGCGCACATATGTGACGATCTATACTTTTCAATTTTCTCTTATTCAAAGTTTAAAGAAAGACCCTCATATACATTACAAACCATGTTTTATTTTATTTCCTCACCATCACCAATATGGGATAAATGCCTTTTTACACAAACAAGTTTACTTCACAAAACTGTGAAGCTTTTATCCACCACCCACCACCCACCACCCACCAGGCCACCACCCTAGTCGTCGCCCCCTGCCACTCGGAACCCACCACCCCCAGCCTCTTTCTTCTCTTTCTCGACATCCCACCACCGACACCACTGAACTACCCACGGTTAGTCACCATCAGCCACCCACCACCTTTCTCACTCACCCACACATCCACAAGCACAACCAATTTCCCCCTCATTCCCCTATTCTCCAACGGGCTCTGATTGCGTCCTTTTTTGGGTTTAAATTGCGTTGAAATTGCGTTTTTGGGTTTAAATTGCGTTGAAATTGCGTTTTTGGGTTTAAATTGCGTCCTGTTTTTCATTGCTTTGATTGAAAGTTGAAACCCTAGTCTTCGCTTCAAGGTCGAGCTGAACCTCAACCTCTGTTCTATTTGCTTCCGTTGATTTCTGAGCTGTTTGGCTACAGTATCGTTTTTGAGGTTCTCTCTCTCTCTCTCTCTCTCTCTCTCTCTCTCTCTCTCTCTCTCTCTCTGTTTAATTATTTGTAATTTATATACATGCCTTTGCATTAGTTTGCTTTTATTGTTTATCTAATTTACTAGCTTGAGGTTTATAGGAGCACTGTATAGTACAATGTAATCTCCAGTTGCAATTGCTATCGCTTCTTTATTTGAACTTCATATTATCAAATTCCCTTTTACAATGACTATACTGTGCTCGTGCAATATAATCTAACTGTTCAGAATTTATACCCACCAACTGTTTGTAGAAATAACTCATTGATGATCATAAGAATCGAGAGATCTTTTTTCTTAAGAGAAGGGTGAGCCTTTTAACAACGGTGACTTTCCTGTTGAATGAAAATGGGAGTGACTTTACACAAAGTCCACGCAAGTTTTAGCTTTTAGAATTAAGCGAAAAAGTAACCTTGATTATATCCCAATATGGATGTAAACATAGTAATGCAATTGTCATTCCTCTCCAAGTAAGTAATAAAAAGGGTAATGCAATCACCATTACATTATATGATTGATAAATTGCATTACACCCAAGTAAACACCCCCTAATAATGATAACAATAACAACAACAACAACAACAACAACAATGGTCATGTTCAGATACGAAATCGGGCATTCCCGACCAGCTTATGATTACTAGAAGGCATGTGTTTGGTTGCCCCTGACTAAGGGGTCGTTACCTCCTGCCCTTCTTCATATTGAAAGATGCTTAGCACAACTTTTACCATCACAAGGAAGTCGAAATTCCAGCAATTGCTAAGCTTTGTCTCTCCACAAAGGTGATGACGACCTATTTAACAACCTCCCCTAGTGTCAAGAAATCTTTGTAATCATCCAAGATACCTGCTGGGGGCTGAGGCGCAGGCGCATTCCTCAAATCAGGGATGCTTAATGTAATATGCAGCAATCCATCTTATCCAATGGGTCTCATTGAATTTCTTAGCAGCCCACACAAGCTTCCCTAAAGGTGCGGGAACTTGTGAAAAAGGGAACTCCTGAAAACTAATGTAGTAGAGGTAAATTTTTATGCTTTGCCGAACACATGCTATTTACTGGTAGATTTGTGTCCAGTTCAAGTCTTGGTGACTGGTTACAGAAGTTGTCTTGTCACAACTAAGGCTTGTGTTGTGGCTAACGTATGGTTGAACAAGATCACGTCATTAGTTTGTTTTGTGAAATTTGATAGACATGTTAATTTGTTTAATATCTGTATGAAGCTATTTTGATTTACTGATATATATTCTTTTTTTCATAAAGAAACTCAATTAGGTAGCCCATGGCAAACAGCAAATACGAGTATGTGAAGTCCTTTGAAGTTGAAGACAAAATTATGCTGCCTAATCTTATTGTTGTTCTCATTGATGGGCGCCATTTTACGAGGTAAGTCATTTCTTCTTGATTTTAAAGCAAAACTTCTACTTAAATGTCTGGTATGCTTGTTTACTTCATTTTATTGTCGTTCTGGCATTTGCAACTTGAGTTGAACTAGCCGTCTTTTTGCCCTTTGCTTGGAAAAGGCCCGAGGAATATGATTTCAAACATGTGCAGTAATTACTCTAAATTACAGGACACGGTGGACACCAGTTATTGCTTAGTTACTTTACTTGGTAGTGCGACTGTGGTCTTGATTTGATGGAAGGCATCGATATCTCCAAGTGCTGTTAGGCTTTCATGTGCTTAGTTCATCTCAATCTCCATTTGTTTATATATATCTTTAAAAACACCTTACAAAATATCACCATTCATAACCAGACCCTTATTGAGTCATTTGTTTGGTGCCATTAAGTATGGCTGTTAACACTGATCTGTTCACTCGATTGCGCCCCTGCTGCTGCATCTGTTTCCGTCACTTTCACGTCCAACATTCACTTGTACTTTATATGCTAGCTTTTGATGATGCTTGGGGGATGAGAATGCTAAATGACAATCTGATCAGTCCTAGGGAGGCCACCATTGCTTCTTGCATGAGTGCTAGTTGTTACCGTTGCTCTTTGATGAGGAGAGGCCTGGTAGTTTTGTGTGTTTGTGGGAAGGGTAAGTGGAGGATAGTATGAGGGAATTGAGAAGAAAGAAACGGAAAGGATAAGGGTAAATGATAAATTTCAATGATTGGGCGTTAACAAGTGAGCAACATATAAGACAAGTGAGGTTCCAACCCAAAACCAATTGCAATGGGTGGAGTAACCCACTTGCTTATATGTATGCTCAATACCACTTTATCTTTCCATGTGGGACACAAACCCACTTCAACAGTAAGGGAAAGGTAAATGCTATCCAAAATGCACTTGTTTTTTCCTATTTGTGGTCAATTGGACGCTCATATGGCCATGGTTACACAGGGACTCTCTTCTCGTCCCCTTCCAAGGGGTGCTATGAATCTGCATTCTGCAGTATCTGAGCTGGAAGGTAAAACTCAAGCCATTAGACTTCTTATAGGGATGTCATCACTAGATTCGTCTTTATTGTCTACTGCTTGTACCTTTACTCGTGGTGTTATCTTCCTTATAAACCAATTTCATTTTGAAGTTGACACAATTTCACAAAGTAATAGTAGATTTGTGGCACTCTGCACCTCTCATTTTTTGTCTATTTGATATGATAGGTTCTCTGAAGTTCATCATTTTGAGAAGCCCAATGATAGAAGAGCGTTGAAGTTAATGAAGTCTTGTGCAGTGGCTGTTATGGAGGAATATTCTGACATAATATTCTCATATGGATTTAGTTATGAATATAGGTACCTGCAATATTCATCTGATCTGTCACTGGAATCTGTATTCCTTCTATTTCATACCAAGTGCTGCACGTTTACTGTTGTCATTTTGCAGTTTTGTGTTAAAAAAGGAATCCGTATTTTACCAGAGACGCGAAAGGTATGTGGCCTAAACTCCATTTTCTGATGCAAAATTTGTTTGGATGGGTAGAAATCTGATCCTGATACAACTGACAATATCTATACTGCTCTTTCTTCGTGTTTGTATTATCCTGTCTCAGCTTTACTAAGGTGCATGCTGGTTATACTTGTTTGCCTCCTGCATGATATAGCCTTCTACTAAGGTTGGGCCTTTTCTTCTCAGTAGCAATTTCTTACTGCCCATACATCTCTTCTGCAGTAAGATACTGTCCCTACTTGTATCGTTCTTCACTTCTGTGTACACCATAAAATGGAAGGAGTTCTTTCCACATCAGGAGCTACTCTATGCACCTTCATTTCACGCGCAAGTTGTTCGTTGTCCAACATCGGAGGTTCTTCAAACCTATTTTGCGTGGAGACAAAATGAGTGTAAGAAATTCATGATAACTAGCTTAATAAAGTTCAGTCATCTGCAATAATAGAATTATGATGGACTTGAGGAGTACATATTTTCCTAATTTCTGTAAGATCTCAATTGAAGTTCAGTTTTTTGGAAGATAAGAGGAGAGAAGAGAGAAAATACTGTTTTGGAAGATAAGAGGAGAGAAGAGAGAAAATACTGTTAACGTCAGTCTCTTTGCTAACTATTTTTTTTTATTGCAGGTCATGTCAACAACCTATTTGGTACATGTTTTTGGAAGCTGATTGAGAGTGGAAAGCATGAAACTGAAGCCCATGAAATTCTCAAGGTGATACTGAATGTATTTGTACATGCATGCATTCCGTCTCTGTTCACTTGATACATTTATTTACTAAACCCAATAAAATTTGTCCTTGTCACTGCTTAATGGAATTGTCTCACTGTTATCTTTTACATCTTGCTTCAATTTTCAAAGTTAATTTGTTAATCACTGGTAGCTTGCTGTTCAGGGAAAAAAAAACACCAATGGTAGCTTGCTTAAATAAACCTTAAGTTAGATTAAGATACATTGTGCCGAAGTTTATTATTCTGATATAAGCATCTGGTGCGACCCCATTTTCTGCATACATTCTGAAAGCTGTACCTCTATATGCCAATCAAGCAATCCAGTACAGCACAAGTTTCTAACTGCTGCTTGTGATGATATTGTCTTCTGCTGGCCTTTATGTGTCTCTACATGTCAATCTAATAAACTGAAAGTTTTGCTTTATGATCACCACAGTAATGATGGTTGATGAAGGTCTTTTATGGGATTAATGCTGTTAGTTAGAGGCTATACTAGAGGGTGTTGCTATTTAATTGTTTTCAAGTCCATTTCATCAAAACACTGGTCATTGCAATGTTGCTTCACTTTAATGACAAATACTTGTGTCTTTCAATTCTTTAGGGAACTCAGAAGCAAGAAAAGAATGAGCTGCTTTTCCAGCAATTTGGCATCAACTATAAAAATATTCATCCCATCTTTCGACAAGGAACTTGTCTTCTCAAGACTCAGGTTATCATCTGCCCTTCTTTTTTCAGGGTATTTTGCTGTGAATATACCATACCGATCCATACCATACATGAGTGCAGTGTTGACCCCCCCCCCTCTTCTACATTAGTGTGGGCTTGGACTGGTTAGTGTTTTGATAAATGTCGAGACTTCTGGTTGATGTCAATTATGTTCTGAAGGTTGACAGTGGATTGACCAATTCGAACTCCCTCCTTTTGATACTGTTGTCCCATGAGTGAACCAAAAACCTTTTTATTTCGTCCAACAAATATTCTGGGTACCTAAGATTGGATCTGGAATGAAACTTAAATCAATTAACACTTGTTTGGGAACTTTGTGAACGAGGAAAACTATAGAAAAGTAAAGCAGTGGAAATCTGCATAAAAGTAAATCAGTGGAAATCTTATCATTTTTACATGTTTGGTTCATCATTATAAAGGTTGTACAAATGTAGGACATTTACACAGTTTTCTTTTGTTTGGTTTGTTATTGTGGAAATTTATTGTACTTATGTAGGACTTTTGCATAGTTTTCTTTTGTTTGGTTTGTTATTGTAGAAATCTATTGTAGAATAAAGGCTTTCTTTTTAGATTTCCTCAGATTGCCATAGATTTCAATCAAACTGTATCACTGTATTCTGAATTGAAATGTTTGTGTGTAAAAGATAAGCTATATACTCTCTTGTTGAGGTAGGTATGTATTAAGCATGTAGACTCCCTGGCGAACTCAGCTTCGCATAATAATGGTAATCAGTTTCAATAAGTGATTTTTTTTCTCATGTGGTAGTATTGGATGTGGAGTGTCATCTGTCCTATATATGTGGCTTCAAGCATGCTAGATTTGATTTTTGCCCACACGATGTAGGTTGAAGATATCATCAAGTACAAGGAAAATGGTGATCCTGTTAAGAGATTACGGAAGAAGGTGATGAAAGTACGTTCAGATAATATAGCTAGTAAAGGCTTCTGGAATCAGCATTTGTTTCTCCTTAAGGAATTGGGCACATTTGAAGAAGATATTCACAAAATTAGACCAGAATATGTGGAATCCTTTTGTTTCGTGGATAAGTTGATGCTGTCCACTTGGATAGTCGTCAGAATTGATGGCTGCCATTTTCACAGGTAATTGATCTATATGCTCAGCATTCAGCAATCTCATTTTTTCGTCCCAGTCAAGCCACTGCGTCAAAGAATAAACTGCCAGGAAAAGTTTAAATGCATTGAAGAGCTATTTGAATGCTCTGGATACTGGATAGGCAAAAAGAGTTCATCACTAGCTAGTCCTATACTTGGTAATGCAATTGATATAGCTCCATGCAATGTCTTACAGTAACCTATTGATTTGCAGGCAATAATAGAAATGCAGCTTGCTGCTACTATTTGAACTTGAGAATTTATACTGTTGGCTCCTTGACGTACAGATCCTACTGATGTTCCAACTAGTTTGGATTGTCTGTTAGTAATTATGTAGATCTAGATAGGTCACAAACTAGACTTTTTTCTTTCTATTACTTAAATATATCCATCTCAATATCGAACGAGTTGAATCTGTGACGCATTCAGGGTTCTTGACTGAGATTATGCTTGCAAAGTGAACATGTTTGGATTTTGTTAGGTTCTCTGATCTTCATGCTTTTGAGAAGCCCAATGATGAACAAGCTTTGAATCTTATGAATTCGTGTGCAGCAGCTGTTGTTGAAGAGTTCAAAGACATAATCTTTGCATATGGCGTCAGTGATGAATACAGGTAATAATTTCCTTCCTGTTCTATTACTTCAGTAATTTGTCTCTAGGAAGACAAATCCTTTGATAACTTTGTATTTGATTGCCTTGTAGTTTTGTGTTGACAAAGGAGTCTAAGTTGTATGAACGGCATGCCAGGTATCTCTTCCATCACCCATTTGACTTTTCTGATAGCTTAGGCGCAAATGCTGAAAAGAAACTTTCTGTTTGATACAGTGATTTTGACCTTTCATGTAATGAAAGCCTCATTATCTTTGCAGTGGGATAGTATCCGTGATGGTATCATTCTTTTCATCAATGTACATCAGGAGATGGAAAGAATTTTTCCCACAAAGAGAGTTGAGATATTCACCCTCATTTGATGGACGAGCTGTGTGCTATCCATCATCTGACATTCTTCGAGACTATTTGTCATGGAGACAAGTCGATTGTGAGTATCAATAACCAAACGTTGTCTTTATGCCAGATTTCTGTGAGTAGAGAGTTTTTGCAGCCTGTGAACACATGGGAACTCCTCTCCATTTCTCTCTCCTCATTAGTCTCAGTCTCTAAAACATTGCTGCAATAAATCCATGACCTACTGTGGTGTTTTTGTTCTAGGTAAACCACTGTGCTTATGTGTGTACTGATCAAGTTGAATTCACATCACCTTTGTGTATGTCTGCATACTCAGGTCACGTTAACAATCAGTATAATACCTGTTTCTGGATGCTGGTCAAGTCTGGAAAAAGCAAACGTGAAGCTCAAAACTACTTGAAGGTGCATCATTTCTTTTTACTGAGGCAGATGGTGTCATTTTAGTCAGACTGTACTATACTTGTAATCTAAGAGTATGTTTCCCCTTTGAAGCTGAACGACTTATTGTATAACTTGCAGGGAACTCAAACAAAAGAGAAAAACGACTTGCTTAGCCTAAATGGTATTGCCTATAATGCATTACCAGATATTTTTCGTCGGGGTTCATGTGTTTTCTGGGACCAGGTGTGACCCCTTCTGTTTCTCTACCTTCTCTCTGAACATTTTTATCACGACATCTATGTGACAGTATTCAATAATTGTGAGGGCTTTCATACTGGTTGATAGTGAAACCAATAAATCTGCCCATATTTCATTCTTGTGTGTAGTATTGTACTCAATGAATATCATTTCTCTGTGCAGGAAAAAGAGGAGGTGATGAATGTGGATCGTATTGAAGGTTTGAGAAGGAGAATTGTAATTGAGCACTGTAATATAATCGATGAAGAATTCTGGGAAGCACGCCCATGGATCCTTAATGACAAGTGCCAATCAAAGTGATAGTTCTAGCTTTGTTGCTGACATCTGATAAATCTCAGTTACCTCTTTCTTCATCTTCTTTTTCTATGTAAGGGGAGATTTTCAATGAAAGGCCTCCCATTATCATGTATCGCATCGGTTGAGGTGGAAAGTTGAGTGCATGATTAGGAAGATAGCACACAATTATTGTTGAATTGAACAATTGCAAGCCTTCGCAGATGCTTCCTCTTGCCAGAATTATGATGAAACTTTTTGTTTTTTGTTCTTTTTTTATTTTATTTATTACAGATTTGTCATGATTAAGAGCTCTTTACATTGGAGTAAAGGGGTTGCAAATATACAATGTAATGCATTATCTTATTGAGGTATAGGTGGAAAAGAAATATGGGAGAGGAAGGAGATGCAAGAGTGTAATTGATTGCGTGAACCAATGTAATTATGTGTACTTTGGCTAAATTGAACAATTATAATCTACATTAGGTCATATACATATGATAATTGAAGTCTTATTCTTACTCAACTCTTTCCTAAAAGATGGGGATACTATCTCATTTCTTCCTATAGAGAGTTATCTTGTGCTTGCTTTGTAGAAGTACTAGTTTTAAAGTCCGTGTGATGCACGGGTTAAGTGAAATGTTGTGAATGTAATATTTATTCGGTAATACACTGACACTAACATGCACATTAAAAGATATATACACAATCTAAGAGTTTCAAATTTTACTAACTTCACATTAAATATTTCCAATATCTATTTAACAAAATATTTTTTTGAGTTGACACTTTAGAAAAATAATAACAATGTAGCGGTAGATATCATGGTCATCCTATACGCCTTTATAATCTTCCATTGTAAAAGAAGTTTTTTTCTCCGTCTTCACATAATAATTTGTCATCCTTGATTCGTTCGTGCCACAAATCAAGAACAAACCATGATAGAAAACCAAAGCATTAATCTAACTTCCATTAAATATAAGCGAGTTGTACGACAAAGTTACAAATTTAGTATATCTTATGTTTAATTATCCCAAAAAAAATTAATTAACCATAATCATCCAAAAAAATAAAGTTGGGCATTTTTTATGTCATGAAATATACCAAAATACAAAAATCGTGAATTAAGAGAACAAAGAAGAATACCTATGCGAAAGTAAAATGTCGATTTTTTTACTATTATTTGTACTTAATTGTAACCTAATAATCAACTTCTCCAAAGCTTGCAGGATGAATCATGTTTAGGTACCATGAATACGATTCATAAATCTAAATAAAAACTTTTTGATGCAGATTAATTTCATAGATAAAAAGGGAAAACAAAACAATAATATTATGATTAGCCACATAATCTAAAAAAAAAAAAAAAACTAAAATCATGAAGAAAAAACTCATCAATTGAAAAATATAGATGATAAAATCTACCATAAATTTACCAAAATATGATTCAATTAGTCAAATTTGCACTTTTTCAATTATAACACATGTACAGTATTGAGCGAGAAACCTATTACTCTTCATACTATAAGCCAATATACGAAATATCAATAAGAAAAGTAAAACATAATTTGGAAGATATATATAGACGATAAAACTTACCTGAAAAATACTTACTTGATCATTAAGCTCAACTAATGGAAGTTTGCTCCAAATAATTTATTTAAATAATAGGATTGGGCTTGTTTATTTAAAATTTCTTAAGCACAACAATAGAAGTTGATAGTACTTTGGGGAATGAAAATACTAATACACACTTACAAAACATCAATGTGATATAATTAATTATAAACTCATGGCCATGGCAATTTGACAATTGCCTTATAGAAAGACAAATGACTTCATGCATGTATGGTTATATACTACGTACTACCAATTAGGAAAGTAAAAGAAAAATTAGCAAAAAAAGAAGGGAGGCAGCAGGCATGACATTTATTGAGTTGGTTTTGATCTGACCAAGTTTTATAGGCTAAGAATTAGAAGGACAGAGGTCTTCTACTTATTCTAATCACAACCAATTCTATTGCACTCAAATTTCTAACTGTTAGTATTATTTTTTTAAATTTCATGTTTTTAGCGTTATTAAAATTCACTAATTAGTTGAATAATATTGATTACTTTATCACTTTAATGGTGCGTCCTATGCTCTTTGTTTAGATGGCACGACTCATTGCTTACGAAAAATGATTACTTATGTTCTAAACATATTGTAAATACATCTCGTTGTGAAGTATTTTTCGAACTGAATCCGATTATGTAATTTTTGTGATTTTTTGAAATGTCTAGAAAATATTATATATGATTTTGATTATTTGATGAAGATTAGTTATAACCCGTTTAAAATTCTAGTGATTTATCCATATCTAATTTTACTCTGGTAAGGATGCTTAGACTCCTAAACGTTTTACACTAATTTTTTTTTGTTTTTATTCACGCTTAGGAGGCGCGCTCATAAAATTTTGGCCTACGTAGCACGCCTCATTGCGCCCGGAATATGCGTCCTTTTTATATATATACTAGTAATGATGCCCGTGCGATGCACGGGTTAAGATATATATATTTTTATTATTTTTCTTGTTATTTTATTCTTCAATATTATACATTTTAAATTATATCTTATACGTGAAGATTAAACATATTGTAAATGCATCTTATTTTGAAGTATTTTTCGATGCGAATACGATGGTACAAATACTATTTTTTTTGAAGATGTGTAGAAGATTACATTTGCTTTTGAATTTTTGACAAATATTAAGTTATTAAGTTATAACACTTATAAAACTCTAGTTATTCATCCCAAGTCAAACTCTCAATTTTATTTTTTTAAAAATTATTCTAATAATACATTTAATGATGTGGTATGGCTCAAGACTCGCGAAATATGCCAGTTTTATATATATAGAGAAGATTGATTGGCGTGATGTAGAAATTTTGTAGTACTTTTTAATGTCTCTGAATAGAAATTTAATTGTCAAAAAAAATAATCTAGGATTATTAAACTTCTAATACCCTTTAATTTCATGATAAAGATTGTTCAGTAATCTCAAATTGTTTAGAGTGGTTGTAAGGTTGAATTTCATAATAAGATCATAGAGAATTGATTATTTTTTTTTATCTAAATGTATTAGTTTTTTTGATCCATATACTTGCTAAACGCGCTAGCATTGCATATGCACATCAACAAATTTGTAGTAACTCCAATGGAAGTACAATGCAAAATTACTAATTATATGCTAAAATAAACCTAAAAGGTCACTATATGCTAAATTAATATAAAATATGCAAACTTTAATTAAACTAACATGCATGCATAATTAATAAAGATAAAAATATCACAATAAATTCAACCATAATCAAAAGCTAACTAAAACATGGTTAAAATAGCAAAAGAGAATTGAAATAAAAAAATAAGTAAGGCCCTCAGGATGGTTAACCTGGACATTCTATTCGAACGGGGCTAGTAAAATTGGACTTTGCTCTTTGATCTTGGGTGCTAGGTTGAATGCAATGGCTTGCTTGAGTTTTTAAAATTTAGAATTCTCTATGATTTAAAGTTTTGTGGTCTCAAAATTATAAACTGACCAACCTCCTTCAAAAGAGAGTGGAGAGGAGTATTTATAAAGTTAGGGGACAAAGTTAGAGGCCTAGGGCTAAAACCGTGGCACCAAAACTCAACCCAGTCAAAAAGGGGTCCACTGGCTATGCGGAAGCCAGCTGGGGCCAGTGGAAGCCAGCTAGGGCCACCGGTACACCGCTGGGCCAGCAGTGGGTGTTTCCGTCTCCGCTGCCGCGTGCCACTGGGTCCTTAGCGTTAGCCGATGGACCTAAAGGCGCGCGCGCGACTAGGGTGTTTTTTACTTTTTGTGCACAGTAAATTACGAAATTTCCCTTGGGCAAACGTAGGGGGTCGGGATCAAGCGGTTTTGACCCAAATCTTCAAGACATGATATCTTTTGATACGGGAACCTGATTGAGGCGAAATCAAAGGCGTTGGAATCTTTATAACAAGGGTTATCCAAAGACTGAGGTTTCAAGGAAATTGGTCTAGACTCCGAGCAATGCCATTTTCTACTTACGCCCATATTAATCTATTACCATCATCATGGGGCTTTTTCGGTCCAGGGAATGAGAACCGATTAGGGTGTCTACAGTCTTGCATAGACTTACTCAAAAAGTCAATTTGCCACATAGTTTATCAAAAATGATGTCAAGTATCAACATGCTTGGTTCTTGGAATTGAACAAAATCTCTCTTTCATGTATTTCACATTGAAGAGTTATGAATTATGACCATACCACAAGAACTTTACCTTTTTCATGCTCAATCTCAATCGAAGAAACTTTAAGATGGTTAAGAGATCAACAAGTTGTCCAGAAGGAACAAGGTCTCCTGCAGCAGATGTTGTTCCCCCTATTTAACTCAATCGATGAGGATCTCTTTCATCTTCTTTACTGTTCATGTTGGCGCTTTGTTTATCTTTATCCATAAGATTAGAGAAACACGGTCTGCATCTGAAGATCTTATTTCCCTGCCTCCAGTAACAGTCCTCTTTCTAAGGACAGTTAGCAACAATCACATTATAGCACAATTATGAAGAATTTTGCTAACATGTTGACCAAGAATAACAATTTAAGGAATGTGAAGGATACTTACCTAATCTTACCAATGCAAAATTCTCACATATCACAATTCCACTCTCACGGCCATTAATGAGAAGATTTATTCAAATCTACATGTAGTGCAAACCCTTATCTTGGATCATAGATTACCTACTCTCACCTAGCCTACAAAACAGATCAAGTCTTGCTCTTGGGTACCCAAAAAAGATTGGGTCCCTTCTTAGGAAAAGTAGAGCAATCTCTATCTTCTCTCAATTCCTTCTTATACAACCAAACGTAGGAAACATAATTCTTTTCCTTTCCTTTCTTTCTCTTCCCTTTCCTTCATTTCTTTTCCTTTTCAATCTACCTAATATAATCAAACAAGCTGTAGAAGGTTCCAGTTATGATGTTTTCCCATAATGAGTGCTATTTTTTTTTTTTTTTTTTTTTTTTTTTTTTTGCGACTTAAATTCGTCATAGGATTGAACAAAGAATGATGATATAAATCAAAATGCGATATTTATTGAATGGAAGAGAACATTAGATGACAAGTAAGTTAGATTCTATGGACGAATTGAAAATACTGACTAGACATCCTCGAATCAACTATACTTTGGACGTTGGAAGACTTTGATTCTCTTTCACTCTTCGACCATGCGTTGTTCGGCAGAGATTCGGGGGACAACCTGTAGTAGGATACTTGCGATTTTTGCAACTTAAGCAGACTCCTTCAAAAGATCATCTTCTATTGGGATGTCCACTTCATAGAGCTAGTGGTAGGAGTCAACGACCTGATATATCAGATGCTTCTTATTGGAAGGCTGTACATTCTTGATGAATGGATGGATGTGATTAGATTCTGAAGGTCGCTCAACCTTCTCGACTATCTTAGGCCTCCAACACCGAAGGAAAGTAGTGAATCTTCATTTTCTTCTTACTTAATGATTTCTAACTCTATGAGGGTCATGGCTAGAGTAATATTGTGCTTGTAGTGTACAAGGAAGACTGAAGTGAAATCTGACCATGTGTGATAGCTCTCTAGATTCAGGGTGTAGAACCAACGGTGAGCAGGGGTGTCAAGCTTCTGTGGGAACAAATGAATGTAGAGACTCTTGCTGATTACTCTCAATTGCAATATGAAGTACTTGAGGTTATCTTGTGGCCTGTCAGTTCCAGTGAATGTCGAACCTCGAGTATAGAGAACTTAGCACACAGCTTGCCCTTGATCTTAGCATTGATCCTAGCAACATTAGAATTGTAGTTGGCAAACATTCTACTGTTTTGGAATCTTCGGGCTTATCGAACTTGTTGACATATTCCTCTTCATGGGTGTAAGAGTCAGATACTCTTTTCTCAGAGTCGTCCTCATTTTTCTTGAGGTTGTCGATCATAATTTCGAGTTTGCTTGCTTTCTCAATTAGTTCTTGTGGCATTTCCTCAATAGTCTTGACCATGGTGCACTATAAGGGTGTGACCGGTGAGGTGAAAGATGTGTGGAGTGATGGTGAGCTTAGTAGAGGTGATAAAGTTTGAGGTGATGGCCTTTTCGAATTTGGTGGTGTCTCGAAAGTAGGTCGCAACCGCAAGTGAACCAATGTGGCCCAACATTCGTCACCGTAATTCTTTCTTGAGTCCCCAATCTTGAACACATGTCTCAACTTAGAATGACGCCAAACAAAGGATTTCGAAAAGCAATGACTCATGATTTTTAAAAGACTCTCGACAGCTCCTAGGGTGAATGAACCTATGGACGCCTATATGGATAGAATTCATAATTTCGACATTGCTATGACGCGAACACGACAATGTGCACGATGCATGAAGGATTCACTTTGTATGACATGAATGAATGCTTCCTAAAATGAGTTATGAAGGACTCTTCTAGACATGTAGTGCATGAGACATAGTGATTAGATGGAGACCGATAAATTCAAGACCTTGACTGTTGTGGAAGTGCCTATGTAAAATGACAACTATGAAGTGTCGAATATGTACAATGCAATAGATTTGCACCAGAAAAAAACAATGCAATACAAAGAATGAAAGAGAAAATAAAAAACCTAAAGCCCGATATATTTCCCCTCTATCGGGTGAAAAAGAAATAAATAAAGCCGATGGATGGGAAATAAAACTACAAGTAGGAGTGAGCAGAAATTTCGGGTACCCAGTACCGGAACTGGAATTGGTTAGGAACTGGTGGTTCCGGATCGGAACTGGTCTAACCAATTCCAATTCCAATTCCCAAAAATAGGAATCGGTACCAACCAATTCCAATTCCGATTCCTGACTTTTGGGAATTGCAACCGGTTGGGTACCCAGTGTAAATAATAATTGACTTTTTTTCTTTTGTTAGAAATAATGAATGGTGATTTTCTAGTAAGGTTAGTAGTTTAAAATTTTTCATTTGTAATTTTCATGTTTTTAATGATTGTATTTGTAATATTAATAATTAAATGATTGTATACGTTATTTAAATTTTGATTTACAATATTAAGTATTTTGATTGTAGTATTTGATTTTATGTTTGCGGTATTTCTGGAAACTAATATTTATTAGTGTAATATTTTTATTGCTGTTTTTATTATTAAAATATACATTTATTTGATTTAAAAAATAAAAAATTTGGATTTAATGCGGACTTGGGTACCCAGGAACCGGGGGTGGGTACCCGGTGAATCCAATTCCAATTCCTAAGATTTAGGGACCGGTGCAACCAATTCCAATTCTTACAAATTAGGAACCGGTGGATCCAATTCCAATTCCGGGTAGTGCAATACCCGATGGGTACCCGGTTGCGCTCACCCCTAACTACAAGGACTGACGAAATTGCATTTTTTATTTTAATATTGGACGCACCTTTTAATTATTTACTCAAAAAATGAAAATAGAATAAATTAAAAGCCGACCATTATTTTCACTGCACTCGAATTATTTGTTTGTCTCACCCTTTTTTTTTTTTTTTTTCCAACCGAATAAAAAAAAAAGGATGGGAGAGGGACGACTAAAAATATAAAATAAAAGAGTGTATTTTTTTGACTTTTTCTTAACTATAAATTTTCGTATTTATTTTTGTCCATGACTTACACGCAAATTGTCCGGCAATCAAGTTTACTATTTGTGTAAGAGTCCGTCAAGATACCAAGACTGATAAGTAAGAGTGTTGTACAAGCTAATTATATAAAAAAAAAGTGTAGTATAAACTTGCGTAACTAATTGTTGCCTAGCCCCACTTCTTTGTTTGGTTATTTGTAGTCCAAAGAGAGTACATCTCTATTTTCAAGTAGATATGTTTTTGATTTGCAAGAACGCCTCTCTGAGGTGTTCTGCATTGGTATACTTTTAGAGGATGGAATATATATATATATATATATATATATATATATATATATATATATATATATATATATATATATACTCACAGTTCCCCTCCCCCCCACCCACCCACCCACCCACCCACCCACCCAAAAAAAGAGAAGACATCCATCAAGAAAGAAAACGTGTGATACGTCTAATGCATTCAAATTTCATCTGTATTAGGTGTATGCCCTGTGCGATGCACGGGCTTGTAGTTTTATCATTAGAAAATATATTTAGAATGATATCAAGAAAATAGGTTAATGATTTATCAATACTGTCTATAATAACTAATATAAAGTTACCCGTACAAAACCAAAATTGTGCTATGTGAGTGTTAAATTGCTTATTTGACATACAATAATAATTGTTTAGATTTAACTGATAAGTTAAAATTTATATATTTTCATACTTTAAAAAATAATTCAAATAAATAGGTAAATGGCACCATCTTGATATAATGTCCTTATGGGGACCGTTAGATTTATACATTTGTGTGCTTATTTAGTCCATAAATTTATCTATCGTACTTATTAATAGCCATTATACTACTATTGATTCTTATCTCTTTTTGATTTATATATTTTTTATATAAAATTATTTATGTGTCATGTATTGTGTTATAACAACGGTTTGATCCATGTAGATAAAATAATTTCCTTTCTTTTTTTATACTTAAAAGAATTTATCGAAGAAAACAGTGTTCAAAACCTACTTTATTCACATTATTTTACCAAATTAGCGTATTACTCCATCTCCTTGAACCATGTACTTTTATTCGGGTATTAGAATCACTATGAAGATTAGATGCATATATAATACGTTAATTTATTAGTTAGTTTTAAAGTCTTTATGCATTTATTACTTTGACTACTTTACCTTATTAAATTCTTATATCTAGTTTTTGGTATAGTTTAGTTTAATTAATTATGTTCATGTATCCTTCACTCAAATAAATAAATAAATATTTATGTATCCTATTTATTAATTATATAATATGGTTCATATCCTCATTAATTGGTTAACTTGACATTAGCTTTTGAATATAATGATGATTGGACATGGTGACATGCAAAACACGTCTGAATACAACAGCGCTATGGTCAACTTTTATATAGGATCATTTTATAGTATGTTCTTTTTTCGAAAATTTATACGCCAAAAACTTTGAAGAAAATAGTTAAGTGATAGGTTTACAATTAACTACCATTTTCACATGCTCAATCAATCGAAATATTAATACCTCTACATGCTATAACTTTCTACCATGACAATACCCATTACTAACATTTTTGTTTCTCTTTGGTCTACATTGTATTAAAATTATTAATAATATCTTTTTATTTAAAAATAATTTATGTTTAATGTCATGTATTATGCAGCAGTTGTTTGGATCCATATGGCCAAACTAATTTTCTATTTTTCTAATTAAAAGAATTGTTTAAAAAAATAATAGTTATATTTACAACAATTTTAGTTAAATATTGTACTAATTTACTACATTTATCCATCTTCATGGAGAATCACTTATAATTTTGTTTAATGTTATGTATTATGCAACGGTTGTTTATTTGGGTCCATGTAGACAAATTAATCTTTTATTTTTCTAATTAAAAAAATACTAAAAAAATAATTATGTTTACAACTACCTTACTTAACTATTCTACTAATATCCTATATTTCTCCATCTTCATGGAGAATCATTAAAAATTTCAGATGTATAATCTACCAAAATATGGATTATATATGTTAGGACTATTTTCTCTTATAAATTAGATTCGTTGTATCTAGTTTCTAGAGTAATTTATTTTAAGTTCATGTACCTTAGCTATGAAATTAATAATGTTCATGTATCGTAATTAATTAGATAACATGGTTCATGCATGTATTGTCATTAATTATTTGGGTGACATGACATTGCCTTTTAGATATGATGATGATTGGAATAGTGACATGGCATGACACGTGTCGATGCAGCGGCTGTCATGATTCAACTTTTATATATATATATATATATATATATATATATTAGATTCCATGTAAATGTCCTAGTTGCGCCAAAGAAAAATTGGTAATGCTTCCATACACAACACTAACTATTACGCGGATAGCAAGTCCTCTAGCCTCAAACAACATTTTGGTTGCCTAACTTTTTTATTTATGGTGCATCTTCATACATGAGACGGTCAAAAGTATTAGTTTTTGGTCTATAAGTATCACTTTCTTGCTCAAAGGTATTACACCTAATATCTCATGCCACCTCATATGAGTTTTTCCCTTCATGTACCTTAGCTTCATAGTAATCAATTGCAAAAAAGTTGATCCATGTATCAATGCATAGGAACTTCATACAGAAGGATACAGGCAAAACTACACTAACATTAAAAATCGCATTGTGCACATTAAACAAAGCTTCCGGATTCGATATAAGTATATAAACAAGGAAATATAACTCAACGTTGACAGGAAATGCATAAGAAAACCAAAGAATAGGTATGGAAAGTGACACTTCAGATTATAGCTACTTAGCTAGGCTGGATTTCTATGGAATCTAAAGCAAGACAATTAAGTTAGCTTGCGCCATATAGAGCCCTTCGATGATTGGAGAAACTTGACTCTAGGGAAAATAAAACCAGCTTTTGGAGGGTTTCCACCAACAAATGAGTTGTCATAAATTTCTTTGCACTCTTGCACAACCTGTTCAATTGAGAATGAAATAATAAATTATATCCAGACAATAAACTCAGAGCAGTTCTAAAAAGGCAACAAATGTACTGTGGAAAGAACAAAGAAGAAAAAAACACTACAGAAATATACCAGAAATGGTAGAACAAAGTGAAATCCTATATAAATGTTCTCAGCATATGTAAATTTAAACGAAAGGCAAAGCAACAAAAATCAGTAGTGATGAACACGGACACATCATAGATACTGGTTTCCATTTCCACAGAAGTTGAGAATGGGTCATCTCATTTCGTGGTATCCCTTCTCGTAAACCTACAAGCTTCTCAAGCACTTCAGGCTGCACAACGAACAATACAGTTTCACATAAAATTGGATTTTAAGTCAGAGCCTCTGTTGAACAATTGACCAGTAAACAGATTTTCTTGAAGCATAATTATAAGCATAGCCATGATGTTATGAACAAAAAGGCAACTTTTCTATTTTCTGAAATAGAATGGAAAACAGTGATAGCACGACAATTATGTTGGCAGTTCGTGTCCTCTCACAAACGTGGAGGGATGAGTAGAACAGAAGCAGATGTGAAAGTCTTACAGGACAGTCAGGTTGATGTTCTAGAATGTTTGTGTAGACAAGTGTGAAAGTGTCCAGGCTCTCAGCTGACGCAAGCTCCCTTAAATCGCTCAGTATACGAACTTTGTTTTCAACTTTCTGTGGCAGAGATTAGCTTAGTGACAAGTACAGAAATAACTCCCATTTGGTATAAAGAGAGCACCAGAAACACAATGATGTTTGCATCACATCTTGAAGCAAGAGGGAACTTACAGATACGCTTATGTACTCCCGGAAGAAATCCATCAACACTTCCTCATCCAATCTCATCCTCTCAATGGTTTCTTCCTTTATATAGTTTTCCTGTTAAGATGTGGCAATAGCAAGAATGCCAAGATAAGGAAGAAAAACAGAAAGAGGACAAGAAAACATAACTCAATCTGCTTTGTTACATATCATGACCGCAAAATACTAGAACAACCTGTGTGAAGAGATGATCAACGTAAACTACCACTGTTTCCTCCAGGCAGGCCTCAACAAATCTCCTAAATGATCTTTCTTCAATATACCTGGCAAAGCCATGTTTTATGGAGTAAATACACTTCAAGGTTAGGCAGAAAATATAAATACTACATTCAGCACCTTCATTTATCAAAGACAATAGTTAAATAATCACCAAAATCCAGTAATAGCTCTGCGTTCATAGAATATGGAACCAAATCTACAGCTACAGACATTAAAAGAAAGAACAAATTATCTAACTTACGGACGCGTATATGTGGCCCAGATATAACTTGCAATAGAAAAGGCACTGGTTTACTGGTAATTATTGTCACTGGGAACACTTATCCCACTATATGTTCCTCATGCTTATCCCACTTATCCCACTCTAATAAAGCTATTCAGCAAACTTGATGCCAAGGACCTAAGTTTGCCCAAAATCCCATACAGCTTACGTCTAGGAAATCCAGATAAATTGCTGTCCATTCTTAAAGTTTGCCCCATGATTTCCCTTCGTTACTTCAATCCTCTTTGGCCAAGCATACTGATCCCACTATATGTTCCTCATGCACAGGCATTCTACAAGCGCCTTGTGTGTGTTCCAAGAACACCTTCCCAGAAGGCAGCCATTAGAACCCAAGCTAACTACCTTATCCGAGTTTGATGTTGCTCCAGGGATGTTTGGAGGGGCTTTTACTGAATCAGATGTTGCCATGGCAAGTGAGGACAAAGTAAATATGTCTCCATTTCCACCACAGATGGATGAGGCATAATGTTTTGTCAAAGTCAAACTCTTAGTAAAACAGGTAACTCTCGTATTTCTCAAGTTCAATAGCGCAAATTCATTGGAAGTGCTTATATTATGTAGCGGGTCATGGTAAAGGCTGATTGAAAAGAGAGAAAAAAAGTAGATATGGTTAAGGTGTAAGCGTCTTTGGTGTCGTTTAGAGGATGATTGTTCAAACAGAGTGAAGTCCTTTTTTCTATCTGTCTTTCTTGTGTGCGTTGGGGGAGGGGGATTCAAATGCCCTGCCGATTTGTGCATGTCCCCAATGTCTCCAGTCGAGGAAGATGAAATGAATGATGTCAATGTTCAGAAAAATCACAGGACATAGCAAGAGGTTACGCTGTTTTTGGCTAAAAAAGGTGCACTCCTGCCCCCCTTGAGCACAGGAAAAGGAGTACTGTAGAATAATATATGTTGAAAT
The DNA here is from genome assembly GCA_038025085.1 of Tetragonia tetragonoides. NCBI lineage: Eukaryota > Viridiplantae > Streptophyta > Magnoliopsida > Caryophyllales > Aizoaceae > Tetragonia > Tetragonia tetragonoides. The sequence continues at coordinate 31,768,598 of CM076151.1, read as the reverse complement.
AGACACATTTCATTTGTTGCGAGTTATGTAAAATGAGTTTCACAGGTACCTACAACTGTATGTGTCATACATGGGGTTAGGCCTTGAAGAAATCAAATCATCAGTGCTTGTGTTCTTCCTAGAAGGCAATCTTGTAATAGATCAGGAACTTGACATGAACGATTCAGTATGGGAATAAAATACTGCGCTACAATCTGCAGCTATTTATTTCTGTTTATCTTCCTTTAAATTCATTTGTTCACCCTGCAAGCAATGCTGCTGGCACAAGGAAATTCCCAATGAAGCATGAATGTGGACGCCATGATGCACTTGCTTAGAATGAGCAGGTGAAAGGTCAACCAACAAATACATTTCTGGACACAAGCTGGTGCATGCCATAGTTTGTTCATGATACAACTGAATCAGAAGTGGAAGTTTCTGTACAGTACATTTTCTTTAAATAATAAGAGGAAGTGGTACTGACATCTTTATGTCGGTAAAGTAATCTCCAAATGTTGCAACTAGGTACTCTGTCACCTGGCCTTCGCTCCATTCTTAGATAAACAAAGGATGGAAGTCAGGCAGTATAAATATGCTTCTAATCTGATCTACATGGAACTAAAACACATTAACATTTACAAACGAAAACAAAACAGGATATCTTAATGCAGATAACCTCTTGCAGTTAAGTTATATAACTGTAAAGCAGTGAAAATTTGCAGCAAAACATATCACCACCTGAAAGTTACTCAAAGAGAGTGTTACTGATGCTTAGGAACAACAATAACAAGATCACCCATGAGGATCCTCCCAATGGCAGGGAATGTTGACCATGTACTGGACATGAAACAAGATGTACAGAAAAAATGGGAGTTAACTGTGAAACAAGGACCTGAACTATCTCAAAAATTTGGAACAAGGACCTCAACTATCAAACTGAAGGAATAAGGACCTGATCATAACGGCAGTTAGCCTCCGTTTCACGAAATCAATTTTTGACAGCAAAAATAAAGGATAAATAAAATAAAATGGGTATCTATTCTCTCTCTCCTCTATAGTTACAGGCTTACAACCATGGAGAGGCAGAAAAAGATAGCTCCGGCGGACGAGTTTCGACTCATGACTCCAAGCTCACAAGTCACAACCCCATCAAAACCGATACAAACCAAAAATATTTGATACAAATTTGAGTTTCAAATTAACAATCTCTCCAAAAATATTCCACCATTCGCCAAATCCATACTAGGTAAATCCCAATTCACAAACTCAACCCCTATCCCAATAATACCCAGTCACAGCCATAGCTTCCAGTGACATCAAAGACTCTGATTTTCGACTCCTCCTTCAGCGTATACAAAGACGGCAAAGTTACCGTGTTCAATGGCTTACCAATTTGGGCAATTTCTCCCCTTCTCTTCTTGTGGTTCTGTTTTAGTCTTCTTTGATTTTCAGCTATTTTGTAGGTTCAAGTTGCGATTGATCTCGTGGGTTTTTGCATTTTATTGTTGGCTTTCAGCGGATTTTTTTATGTGCACTCCGATAATGGGGTTTTGTTTTTGGTGATGGTGGTGGTTTTTCTCCTCCTCCCTTGCTTTAATTTTCGATTGCTTTAATAGCTCCTCTTTTCACTTCTCTCTCCTCAATTCTCTTTATGGACTATATTGGCTTTTGGGGTGGTTTAGGGGTTGGGAGGGGAACAGAAGAGTGAGAGGGGGATAGTCGTGTGGGTGGTCGTATGGATAAAGGGTGGAGATCGAGATGAGAGAGAAAAACCCGGGAGGTGGGGCTGGTGGGGTTGACGGAGGTGGGTTACAGAGAGGGAGAGCAGGCGGTGGGTTGGGTGGTGGGGATTGAGGAGAGAGAGGGGCTGGTGAAGGGGTGAGTTGGTTTTAATTAAAGGGAAAAAAAAATCAGAGCTAATAAAAAAGGAGAAATAATAAAAGAAATATAAAAAAAACTCAAAATCACTAAGAGCATGTTTGGGAGTTGGAGAATGGAGGGGAATGAGGGGGAAATAAAAAATTATCCTTGTTTGTAAGTTTTTTTAAAGAGGGGAAGGGAGGGGAATGAAGGGGAACAGTTCCCCTCCATTCCCCTCTATTAACTCAATTTTTGTTCCCCTTCAAATTGGGGGGGAATGGAGGGGAAGGGGAATTTTTAAGTGACAGTAGTCGGTTCCCCTCCATTCCCCTCCCTTCTCCTTACTTAAACTCCCAAACAAGGTGAATTTTTTCACCTTCATTCTCCTCCCTTCCCTTCCCTTCCCTTCCCCTCTCCCTCATTCCCTTCCCTTCCCTTCTCTTCCCACCCAAAACTCCCAAACAGGCTCTAACGGAAGTTGACAGAGTTAAATTGAGGTCCTCATTCCTTCACTTCCTTAGCTGAGGTCCTTATTCCAAATTTTTGTAATAGTTGAGGTCCTTGTTTCATAGTTAGCTCGAAAAAATGGTAATCACCAGAAACGTCAGATCATATTGACAAGCTACAGCACAGACTACAGAGCATTGATTAAAGCCACTGTCAATAGTTCAAGTATACTACACTATGCTACTATGCTTCTGCACCTTTTTTCCCCCCGGTTATTTCTTAACCGCTAGATAACCAGAATGAACATCTGAATGACTTCTATGAGGCAATCATGATGTCCTTATGTCACAATTGTACATTTCTACTAGCGGTCCACAGCCTACAAGTGCCCAGATTTAAGAAAATGGTAATCAAAAGTATCAAAATGCTTTCGGAGATTGCGTTTGCAACGAAAAAGAAGAAAGAAAGAACAATAATAAAGAAGATTGCTATTTGAGATCAGATAAGCTTTTTCTCTTTCTATCAAGGATACCAAGATCAAGGTAAATTCACAAAGTGATCAGCACGTCAAATAAGTCACTTCCTGGGATATGCTTTTATAAGAGAGGTGAAGTATTAAACAACATGAAGGAAGGAATGAAATAATCTACTGCATATGCCTTATAGTTCAAGGAAGTATATGTCATTTACCCAGAGCCACATAATCAGAGGAGCAATTCTACATATTACATATAGCAGATGGCTATACCAACTGCACTCTAATAAGCAGCAAACTCAACAAAACTTGCTCAAATGAGAAATTGCTATTGTTTGCTAACTTCATAGAACATCTAAAGCCCAATGAATTATGCAGAGAGTTGATAAAACCAGATCAAAATCAATATGTTATTAACAAATGTTAATCAACAACTTCCAACTTCAAGTTTGAGTATCCCACTGTCTAGCAGGGGCTTTCTCACATAGAAATGACCGTCCAGTATTCTGTAGATGAAGGCCAATTGAAGACTTAAGGAAAGCATATGATTACAGATGAAGGCCCATTTTTAACACTTGAAATAAGCTTATCATTTCTTTTCGAAAAAAAAAAAAAAGTTTCAGATCACCTTTGTGATAAAGCTTAACCAGCAATTCTTGCACTCCAGGATCTTCAAAGATGACAGTAACGGTCTGATGTACAGCTTCCTATCAGCCATGAGCATAGTTTAGTATCTACAAAATTTACAGATGTATAAAGGCATGATTTCACAGTGTGATTTTACCCTTAAGATGTTTCGGCATTTAGATAATTCAGCAAAATGAAAAGTTCCTCCAACCATGCCCAAAATGACAAAAAGTGACCAGCAAAGTGTACATCAGTGTTTGTAATCCGGATGGTATGAGGTTAAGTAGGTCTCCCTAAACCCGTTGCTAGTTGTATGCACGAACTCATGAAGCAGGTTTTAAAGAAGAGGGTCTTGTTCAAGTCGAGATAGTATCATGTCTTACCCCCAACCATCATTAACTCTAAAGTTGCATCTATTATCCATAGTACATCATCTTTTCACAAACCTTAGGATCTAAAGACGTCATAGAGCTCCAAGCACGAACATGATCCTATAGATCTTCCTTATAAACTAACTGCATAAACCCTGATTCGAAAGCACTCGTGCCTAAAGTGTATCAACAAAAGACAGCAAATTCCATTTTAATCAAAGTTGAATCCAGAAACATTTTTTTTTTTTTTTTTTTTTTTTTTTTTTTTTTTTTTTTTGGTTTAGTCTTCTAATTTCTCTGCTATGAACACAAAAACAGGTATGTTTCAGTCAAATATTTCAACATTTAGAATCAGATATTGCATAACATGGAAATCATCATTTCATTCAGAGAAGCATCAAATAGGAGACTTCTTCGCTGGAATATAATTGATAACAGTATGTGGACACACTAAGAGAGCACTGCAATTTCAGATTAGTGACCACCCCTACTTATATAGCGTACTAACGTATACAATATACAGGATCAACACTATAGTATAGCACAGAGAGGTATAAGAACTACAGGGGCAGCAGGCCCAGGCCAAAAATCTGTCTCAATACATCCAAATATCAAAAGCCATTAGCTGGATACAAACTAGTTATACTGAGAGGGGGTATTTAAAATGAGAGATGAAAGGATCTGACTACAGCCACTAGATCATGTTTAAACGGATGAGATTGAATGAAGTCAAACTAAAACACACGCACCCTGCTGCATTAAATTCTTCTTCCTATTCAACTCTCTGTTCTCCTTCATCCCTTCTCCTGTATTGAACGAATGAAAACAAAGCTTGATAATCGCTCAAAGAACTGTACACACACGGCCTGCAACTCGCACTTAGAAAATGGTGGTTCTTCATTTGGTTGTGTATGTAATTGATTTATTTTTCAAATTTACAAAGATTTCCAACTACCTAACTGTAATCGTAATCTGAGTTGTCTCTCTTTTGATTCTAGCAGAGGTAGATTCTCCACGAATCAGAAATTTACTAGATCTAACCTAAAAGGAAGTTAATTCATTGTCACCGAAAACCTAGGAAGCACCGACACTCCTCCCAAAGAGTCGTTTGCGTGTCAGACATGTTTCCGATACCGATACCTTCTGATACCCACCGACACTCCTCCTAAAGGGCCGTTTGTATATATCTTGATTTTTGAAGTCTCTTTTAATTTGGTTTACTATTTGATGATTATAAAATAAGTTTTTAAAGTATTTAAATCATTTAAATGAAACTTTGCATAACTTTAAAGTTTTAATGTACTATATATTCATATTAATTCCTAATTTATAGGGTGAAAAATAATAAATAATATACAATAATTGTCGTGTCGTGTCGTGTCATGTATCCTACATTTTTATAATGTTGTATCCCCGTGTTTGTATCAGTGTCCGTGTCCGTATCAGTGTCGGTATCTAAGCTTCCTAGCCGAAAACACAATTTTCATAGATACTGCTATGGAAGGGATGTAGCGGGTCAACACGTCACAGGTCTCCTGTCAGAATCTCAGACCGTCACAGCTTGATCTCGGCATCCCACGATGGGCCAAGGCTGTTCCTGTTCATTGTGCAGATATTTATGGCTTCCCCGGGGAAATGAATAAGTAGAGGCAATGAGATAGGAGGAACAATATAGTACAAGATTTGGTGTGGTTGCCTTCAGAAGGTTTTATTATGTACTCTTATCATCTAATCCGTACCTTGGAAGAGTCCATGCATGGAAACAAATGGGAAAGTCGAGAGGTTTTCTTTCGGAGATGCTGACCCGCGGCGAAGGTCTAATTACAATCCAACGGATTATATGAGATCCTATCATATATCAGTTTATATACACCCTCTCAATAGATACACTCCTTATCTATGTATAATGCATGGTTGTGATGTTCGCTGATGACGTAGTTTCGGTGGACGAAATAACAAAGGTGTTAACAACAAGCTAGAACTTTGGAGGGATACACTAGTTGAAGGGTTTTAAATTGAGCAGGGCGAAAACTGAGCATCTGGACTGCAAATTCTCCGGGAGAGTGGTTGGCTCAAAGTTGGGATCTTTTTTTCCAAAGCAACGGTGAGATTGACGACGACGCAATCCACCGTATCAAAGCAAGGTGGTGAAAGTGGAGGAGTGCCTTAGGGGTTTTGTGCGAAAACTATACCACTCAAATTAAAAGGTAAATCCTACCACTATAACGCTAGCTATGCTGTATGGGGAAAAGTGTTGGCTTATTAGAGGAATCCACGTTCCAAAAATGAGAGTGGCCGAGATGAGGATTCTTCGTTGGATGTGCGACCTCACCAGAAGAGATTAAGTGAGGAATGAAGTGGTAACAAACAAGGTGGGGGTGGCGGACATTGAGAGCAAGATGCATGAAACGAGGCTCCGGTGGTTTGCACATCCTAAGAGAGTAAGAGGAGACATACAGACACCCCAGTAGGAAGGTGTGAGAAGATTGTATTGAGGACAGAAAGAGGGGGAGAGGGCGACCAAAAAAGAGCCGGAGAGAGGAGATTACACGGGATCACTGGAACTTACCGAGGATCTGGCCCTTAATACATGCAAAGGATCCTCGTTAGAGGTGTGCGTTTGCATATGGGGTTTGTAAGTGGGGACACGGAAGGTGAGTAAGTTCTTGTGGCGTTGTTCTTTTTTGAGATAATAAACTATTATTAAAGATTAAGTTGGAACATACAAAGCTACAGGACAAGGAGTCCTCCATAAGGAAAATAAAAACTGTCTACAAGTCAGCCCACACACGTTGCACATCCGTGAGGGGAACTCCCTTATAAACCCCAACTGCCTTGGCCTAAAGAGAAGCCAAGTAGACAACACGATCCCAAACAAAAATCAATTAGCCTGGTAACTCCCTCAAACATCCGTGAATTCCTTTCTAACCAGACGCACCAGCGCCACAACACTTTACCCTCCTTCCCTCGCCCCCTACTTCCAAAGCGCATCTGCAGAAACTGACCCACTGTTGCAGAGCAAGCAAAGTACTCGTCCCTAAACAATCTCTGACAAAGTCGCACATCACAAAGAATTGCAAACAACTCTCACTCCCTCGGCGACACATCACACACATGTTGTGCCATTGTTCTTGTATGGCTATTCTTCGGTGCCTTTGGTTGGAGAGGTGCTCGAGGTTCTTTACCCAATTGGCACAGCCCTAACACTACTTGGCGCATTGTGTACACCAAGTGTATGAAGACATACTCCCTTTTAAATATCAAGTTAAACAGTTAAATAAATAATAACAGTTAGACAATTAATTCATATTATGAAATCATGTCGAATATGATTATCATATGCTATACAGCCGTGTTTCAACGGGAAGGGAGAAGCAAGAGGAACCACAAAATGAGCTATCACACCTTTGCGACCTCCAAAAACTCTTTGCAAGTGTCTTCAAAGTTAACCTGTTCATTGAGAGCAAAGAAATATTAATTTGATATGACCTTAAATATTTCTAACCTTAAATCAGCTAATGAAGTGCGTTGACACAAGGCGTATCATACTTAACTTTTTCCAAAACAGTGATTTAGTATCAATAACAAAGATGTTTATGGGCACTGTGCTTAGGAAGCAAAATAAAAGGGTAAAAATTATAATGAAAAAAAAAAAAATTGCGTACAGAAAAAAGCAAAAAGTAAAACAGATTAGCATAAGTATCTCAATAATCTACGACGAAGTAAAAGCATAATTCTTAGTGCTGAGGATCCCAAGCTCCTATGACTTTCAGTATCAGGAATCTGGCTCGGAGAGGGATGATCAAAGTTAGGAGAGCAAAATGCCTATTCGACTCACATTAGCAATGAGAGCATTTCCCTCTCCATTTATTTTTTAGATTAGAATAACGAATTTTATTAAAAAATATGGAATAAAGACAGATGATACATGCTATAACAGCAGATAATTGTAAAAATGATGATTACCTACTCAGCATAATTTTGCGGCAGAGCTTCCAGTGTTCTGTTGCTCAGCTCCATCGCAAGGTCATAACAGCGCAGATTGTTATTGATCTGTGAAGCACAATGTTAGTGGAAAATATGGATATTGAACAACAGTAGGAGACAAGAAGCCACAGAATACTAGGATTAACAAACCACAGCACATAAAGGTTCCAGGCCAATTTCTGAAGCAGGTTCTTCTAGCCTCTTCCTTTCAGCTGCTTGGAAATCGTTCATGACCTGAGGAAGCATGAAGACATGGCAATATACCAAAAAGTTATGGAGCAAAGGAGTTTCATAACAAAAAATATGGACAACTAATGAGAAATTTTCATTTGTGACCTTGAAATCAACTATAAAAACAAGCAGCAGCCAGTTTATTTTTAAGATTAGAATAAATAATTTTATTAAGAAATATGGAATAAAGACAGATGGTACATGCTATAACAAGCAGATCATTGTAAAAACGATTACCTGCTCAGCATAATTTTACGGCAGATCTTGACACAGAACTATACCAAAACCGTTTATATACTGGAGACTAATTGCTAACGGAAGCATCAACTTTTTACATCCAAAAAACGAAACCATATAGAACATAGAACTAGGTTCCCCTCTGCTTGGACAAATAAATAATCAAAGATGGGGAGACTGAAAATGAAAATTGCACAATCAAGCTTAAACAGAAATCCATGTTTTTAATGCAAGGTTGAGAATCTAGATGCAAAATCCATTAATTCTTTAGAAAACTGTTAAGGATACGTGATTTTGAGTGTTTGATCACAATCAAACACTATCCGACTGTATATAGAAAGTTGTTAATTGCTCCTATAATCTCTCCCTTTGATTTATTCCTCCCTGTAATCTCTCCCTCAACTGTAATCTCTCCCTGTAATCACTCTTGTGTAATATCTCATACAGCTGCTGTATTGTACTATAAATATAGCTAGTGTCCACAGTTGAAGGACACCATAGCCTTCCAGCAAATACATGACTTGTTTAAAAACATGATATTTTAAGTTTTCAGAAGTTCAAAGTTTCACATGATTCCTGTTTCAGTTCAGCCTTATTTCTGAAGAACTTACCTGGATAATGGCCAATGCAATCAGGTACAGCACTGCATCAGTACTATTTTCGCGTACAATTTGCACTTGTTCTCCAAGAATTCTGAACAAGTCTACAGCCGCTGGAGTGTAAAGCTTCCCCTCTTCTGTGTTTTTTTGTGGTTGTGTCTTGTCATTCTCCAAAATGTTCAAGTAACATTTCTAGAAACAAGAAAGGGCATAACTAGCTGAATAGAAGAGACAACATATGCTCATTGTAAATTGTTACATTAACAGCACCAACAGATATTAGATTGTTGGCTCTTACTCTTGTTGTAGATTGCATTCTTTCAACATATGCATTCATTAAGGGATCCATAGCACCACTCTCAGAGCAAACCTGAGCTAAAGACTCATCCACTCCAAGGCCGATCAGGTTTTCTTGGTATTCTACCACCCAACCAGTCACCTAAGCACAACCAAAACACATTACAGTACAAAGTCTTATAAACATAATAATAACAAAAACTAATCCAGATTTAGATAGCAGGATAAATTAAAACGGAAAGATGAGCCAACGGCCCAACAATGATTATTCTTATATCAAACCCGACAGGTAAAACGAGTTAGATGCCCATGCTAATGCCACCGTCAAGGCAATAATTTGCCTACCAGTACCCCTACGTTGTAGACCAAGGAAGCACGGACACTTCATATGAGTGCCGTGTCCCGTGTCCACACGTATTGGACACTTTGACACGCCTTGGATACTTGAGACACTTGGGACACTTCTCTCTGAATATTTTTCTAAACCCTCAAATTTCTCCATTATGCCGACGCTTCTTCTAGTTCTCTCTCTCTATCTTCACTGGTCACTCTTTTTCAAGAAACAATTACTACATGTGGGAATATCATTTTCAGTTTTCTTTAGTAAATTTTATATTTAGTGTTTTCTTTGACGTGTCCACGTATCCGGGATTTTGAGAATTGCCATATCCCGTGTCCCATGTCCAGTGTCCGCGTACCTGTACTCGTGCTACCTTGTTGTAGACTATGAAGCCCATAGCCATGTGACTACAGGGTCCAGACTCACAAGAACCCTACTTGATTCTCGTAGCGCCGCAGATTTGAGAGAAACAGAGCAAAGATGCTCCAAAGCTTTTGGATCAAACCAGTAATGGCGATTCAGATTCTCCAGACTTTGAAGACTCACAAGTGACGACGTATGAACTTCTCTCTCCTCTTTCATCTTTCTCTTTCTCTCTCCTCTGTCAGCTTTCATCTACCTCTCTCCTCTGCCCACTCTTGCCGGAGGTCATGTAACCTGCCGTGTTCGCCTGCAACAATGGAGGGTCGGACACAGATTCGATACAAGTATCCATGTCGTGTAGTGTCAACACGGGTATGAGGGCAAAAATGCCGAGCCCATGTAACAGAGGGTGCTAAACACATTTCAGGACCATAAAACTGGAAGAGCATAAAAAAACATTGCTATAACCAAAAAAATACATGGTACATAAAGAAGAGTAAATTTGAAATAGGTAAATTTGGCTAAACCTCCTTCAAGTTAACCATGAATCGTAGGAACCCCCTAATAAATCCAAATTTGTCCACAACCCCCTAAAAAAACAAAAATCCTGTTGTAACCCACTCATCACCTATTCCGGCCAAATTTTTGTGAAAGTGGACCGAACTTCCCTCACGTTTTATTCACGTGAATCATTAACTCTGCTAATGCCCACCCCCTTCTAATTACTACCCACTTACTCTCTTGTTTTACCACCACCTCCTAATTACCATTTTACTCTCACCATCTGCACATCTGTCTCTCCTCTTCCCGACTAAACCAGTGCTCCGCCTATTAATGGCAGACTCTTCTCCATTTCTATAGTTCCTCGCTCCCTCCCTAGCGCTAGAATAAGCATATTTTAATAAAATTTGATAGTAATTAGAATGGTATATTATTGATTAGGAAGTTGTACTATATAAAGATACAAACTTAATTTGTTTAGATCAATCATTGATATGTATCATCATCTATAAAAAAGAGAAAATTTCAATAATCAAATAGTGAAAGAATACAATAGGGAGGATAAGGTATCCTCCAAGAACAAAAATAAAGTATCTACAAATCACACCAATGGTGTTGAATGACACCCCCTTGAAGTAACCAAATCGATACTCTTTCCCACATCAGAGAAAACCCTCGAGTTCCTCTCTAACCAAGTGCACCAAAGAATAGCTAGACAGGCAACCGCCATAAATCCTGCCCTCCTGCCCCCTCCGCATAGCAGAAAAACGCACGAGAGAAAATGTTTTTTGGCAACCTCCTCAACATAATTATGTGAAACTAAAATTTGATGATTCAAAAAAATATTCAGAACTTGCAGCTACAGGTTTTAGCATTCGGAATAAGGAGTGTAAGATCATAAAAAAAAAAAAAAAAAAAAAAAAAAGGGTCAAAACAATGTGGTATTAGTTCTATTATGTTAGCAGAGACAATAGGCCTTAGAGAAGGTGTACATGAAGCCCGGAATATAGGAATAAAAAATCTCATGATCGAAGGTAACATTCTAGTGGTCATCAACAGGGTCGTCCTTGAAAATTTGGAGACCCTGTGCCATAACTAAAAATTAGGCCCTAGTTTAAAAAAGAAAAAAAAAAAAAAGGGCAATTTTTTGGTGATTGAATTTCAATTTATAATTATACTACACTATTATTTGTTGTGTTACAAAAATCAAATTACTCTTGAGTTTGCTGAAAAGTCTACTCCCTCTTTTCCTTTTCCCATTCATGAAAATTATTAGAAACTTCCAACGGCACCTATTTGCTAATTGCTACCATCAACATAAATAAATAATCAGTATCTATTTGCTTTTTTTTCTTCTTTTTCTTTTGAATGATATCAGAAATTCGAAATATTTACAATAATTGAGAAATTCTTATAAAAAAGACCCCCCCAGAAAAAAAGGAATAAAAATTCGAAAATCTACAATCACTAATAAAATTTCAAAATTTATCCAATGAAACAAAAATAAATAATCTGAAAATTTATTCAGAAACTTCAATTGCAAATTGATTTTAGAAAAAAAAAAAAAAAAAAACTTCAATCGACAAAAAAGGTTACCACTATTCGCTCCAAAGTTAGGCGATCGGCTCTCGAGGTTTCCCTATATGACAGGCGTCTATGTCATGGAAGATTGGAGAAGAAGAGTACTGGAGATCTAAATATTTGATTGAGACTTAGAAAACTTCTCACACAATAAATCATGGAAAGAGAATATGAAGAATTTGGCCAATCAAATTACAAAGAGGTATACCCACGTTTGACTAAAAACCTTCCTTGAAATCATTGCACAATATTTTTTTCTATAAACTTTCAGTGAGGTATACTAGGGGTATTTATGTCCAAAATTAGTTTGACTTTGGTCAACGGTCAAAAAATGGTCAGGAGTAATGTATTTAGTCAAACGTAAGTATACCTCTCTACAATTTCGCCAAACGTCAATATACCTCAATGTAAAATTTACCCAAAAAATGATATCATTCAATTTACCAACCCCACCTTCAAGGAAGGTTTTGGCAATAAATTAAAGTCATGCACTAGGACAAGGCTAAAGTCGCTAAATACAAAATTGTAAAATACTCCCAATTTGCCTAAAAGCTAACAATACTTTACATCCATGCCAAAACATCTTTATCTCTCGCCAAGCTTTGCACTTCGAGATTTATACACCACTTTAATTCTAGACCATTGTTTCAGTACCATTTGAATAAAGTTGAGTTCAAATCAGACTCTCCATGATCCCTTTGACTGTTATTACACCATTGTAATTTGATTCCAGTAAAAAAACTCAATTCTAACAGTCATTTTCAACCCACTGTCTTTTCAAGAGCTCATCAAATTTGCAAGAACTTCCGCTTGATTAATCCCCCTCGTGTGTTTTCGACAAGGAAATACACATTGAAAGTCCCATTTCCAATCTCGTAATACTCCACCAATGCCTCGAATACTCTCTCTACATGACGCATCCACATTCCATTTAAGTACTCCTCTAAAAGGTGAGACTCAAGACTCCTTAACTTTACACTGAAGTTGCTGTATGAAACTCGAGGCATCTTGGGTTACTATAGACCTATTGAAGTGTGTAAGGAAACGAACTATCACAGACTTTAATCCAAATGCACAGGTGCAATATCATAAAATCAAACACTTGCCTTTCATTGCATATTTTGTCATCAAAAATTATGTTGTTTCTTTTTTCCATAAAAACCAAAACAATATAAAAACAAAAGTGATCCAGACTTTCACAAAATGGTTACTAAAACCATCAAGTACCATTGATTAAAGAAATTGATCACTGAATTTGGTGCACACCACTTGATTCCCCATAAGTCAATCAATCCATTTCACAACTGCCTAACAATTAATAAACTGGGGCTTGGAGCACAGTGCACACTAGGTTATGAAAATCCAATCTTCTTCCATCTATCTTTTGTCTTGATTCTCTCTGCAGCATGTCAGCCACATACATATTTCAATTTTCAGATGTGCAAGTCCTCGTCAAATCCCTTTAACTGCTTTGTGCAAATCACCCCCTTCTATCGAACACAATTTTTGTCAGATAATCCAAGGTCGAAAGGAACTTCATCCAATAGCGAAAAAGGCTCTTGTTTTAAACAGGTTTGCGCGCCAAAGTCCTGTTAAAGCAAGCGGGAATGTCCTGGATCCATTTTTAAACAGGTTTGCACAATTTTCTATCCATGGGAGTCGCCCCAAAGATTATCACTATATACATTTATCACTGACCTAGGTTTGTGTTTAACGGATTTCAACTTAGGATTTACATTTATGACTGACCTACTTCATAGGTTCACGTATGTCAACGTACTATTTACAGTTATGACTGATCTACAGCACTGGTTCGCGTTTCACGGATGTCAACGTACTATTTACAATTATGACTGACCTACTGCACATGTTCGCGTTTGACAGATGTCAGCATACTTTTTACATTTATGACTGACCTATTGTCACTTCTTCTGACTAACTCGGTAAGGTCATGTCACTTCTTCTCACTAATTTAGTGAGGTCCTGGCACTGATTCTCATTGATTTAATAACAAGGTTCTGCCACTTACTCTCACTTATTTGGTAATGTCTTGCTACTAATTTTCATTGATTAAGCAAGGTCGTGCCACTAATTTTATAGCGTCCAATATGTGGAAAAGAACACACTCCTAGTCACGTAAATCTACTTGTGCCTCTTCACATCAAAATTTGAATTCTCATAGCACTATCAATGACAATTTCGATAAGTGAATTGCTAAATACCGCCCCTTTTTACTAGCTACCACCCCCCTAATTTCCAATTTTACCCTCCCCCCTTTTCCTCACTCACTCTCACTCATCCTCTCTTCCTCACTCACTCTCACTCATCCTCTCTTCCTCACTCACTCTCACTCATCCTCACCACCACACCATCACACCGGCAACCACCACCACTCATGGCACAACCACCACCGGTAAATTTTTTTTTGCGCATTTTTTTTGCACAGTCGTCTGAAATTTTCGACTCACCCTTGGGTGAGTCGTCTGCTAGAGGCGACTCACCCTTGGGTGAGTCGGAAATTTCAGACGACTGTGCAAAAAAAAAATTATTATTATTATTATTATTATTATTATTATTATTATTATTATTTATTGTTATTATTATTATTATTATTATTTATTGTTATTATTATTAATATTATTATTATTATTATTATTATTATTATTATTATTACTGATTATTGTTTAATTAATTAAAAATGTGAACTAGCTCGGCACCGATTTACCGGCTCCTCCCCTCTACCATTTCACATTTTTAATTAATTAAACAATAATCAGTAATAATAATAATAATATTAATAATAATAACAATAAATAATAATAATAATAATAACAATAAATAATAATAATAATAATAATAAATAATAATAATAATTTTTTTTTGCACAGTCGTCTGAAATTTTCGACTCACCCTTGGGTGAGGGTGAGTCGAAAATTTCAGACGACTGTGCAAAAAAAATGCGCAAAAAAAAATTTACCGGTGGTGGTTGTGTCGTGAGTGGTGGTGGTTGCCGGTGTGATGGTGTGGTGGTGAGGATGAGTGAGAGTGAGTGAGGAAGAGAGGATGAGTGAGAGTGAGTGAGGAAGAGGGGATGAGTGAGAGTGAGTGAGGAAAATGGGTGAGGGTAAAATTGGAAATTGGGGGGGCGGTAGCTAGTAAAAAGAGGGCGGTATTTAGTAACACCCCTTTCGATAATTTCCCCCTTGTCATCATTATTTTTGTCGCTTATGTTTCCCCCACATTATCCAGAATCTCAGCAGGATCCATCTTTACTGGCATTGCAGGCTATTCATTCTCTCCTTCATTTGGAGGATGACTCTTACTTAATTGTCTAGCTAATTCTTCTGTATGCGCTACAATAGTATTATTGTGTCATTTGAATTTTCAATTGTGTCATTATTCTACAATTGGACATGATTCGCTGACGTCATCCTTGTTCACCTCATTCTCATTACTGGCACCATGGTTAACAACAACCTCTTCATCTTTGCTCTTTGTAGCACCATGGCCTGTGAGGACTTTTTTAAATTTTTCTCCGTTGTTATTTTTTCCAGTTAAAAGATATAAAGATGTATTTATGTCATCTAACTAGTTACGAATTATTTTTATTCCCTCATGATGATAAGCGGTCAATTTTTTGGGAGATGTTGTGGGCTTTGAACAAGTTCATAAATACCCCAAAAAAGCACACCCCCCAGTTGTTGCTTAGTAAATATTATTTTGTCCATCTCATTTATTTCATGTATTCCATTACGTACGAAGTTGGTACTGGTACAGGGACAGAAAGTATATTGGAAGATTTCACAGTTCACACATTGAACTCCGCATCTGCTTGCCTGAGTTCCAAGTGATCAACAATTATTGTTGGCAATTTGTTTTAATAAATACTTGTATACTTTAATATCCGACGTTGGGAAAAAGCTCAGTTTAGTGTATCTTATGGGAAAAGTTGGCTCGTCACTTTCTGCTATAGAACTCGGTCTCCCTTGTTTGGTTTAGTGTGTAGACATTTGATTGCTAAGTGCACGAGTTATCAATCATACGAACTTGTTGAGGTAACGCCCCAAATACCAAATAATATTTAGTTGTGTTTTATTTTATTTTAATTTTGTAAAGAAAATAAAATAGAACAAAAAGAAAAAGAAAAGAAAAACAAAAAACAGAAAAAGAAAAAAAAAAAAAAGGAAGTTAAAAAGTTGGGAAAACAAAAAGGCTGAAGCCTTTTGGTTTTCTTTAGTTGATGATTGGGAAACAAAAGGTCTTAGCCTTTTGGTCTTCTTTAGTTGTTGATGATTGAATATAAAAGGGGCAAGCCCTTTGTTTTTGAAATGGCCGAGTGATTGAGTTTGGCAGTAAAAGGAAGCCCAAACAAAACGAAAGAAGGGAGAGCCAAATGAGTGAGAGACAAACAAAGTATGAGAGAAATTGAGTATTTCTCCAAAGAGGTTTGTTCCAGTTTACGGTTGATTCGGTTTGTTCGGGTGAAGATAATCAGAGTATTCGGATCGGTCATCGGCAGGTATTTGTGGGTGTATCTTTGGTTTTGTGGGAGTACCAAATTGAGTTAGAGTTTATCAATTTGTACTAGTACCAAAGATAGTTTGTTTACTTGTTGCTTGATCTTGTGAGTGTTGTCTTTGTACTCTCGATTATTATAGTGGATCATATTTTAGTGCGTGGAGATCCGCACCGTGGTTTTTCCCCTAATTGAGAGGGGTTTTCCACGTAAAATTGTTTGTGTTGTTTTTTGGGTTCTTGCACTTTATTTTTCCGATTATCTGTTGTTGTGATTGTGGGTAAATACCGTAGTTTTCCCCAACAGTGGTATCAGAGCTTTTGGTTGTAGGATCGGTGGTGGGAAAATTACTGTATTTGTTGAAGGAGGAATTATTTTGTGCAAGTAACATGTCTGGTAGTGTGCCCAAATTTGAAATCCCTTTGTTTGATGGTAAAATTAATTTTACTGTGTGGAAGAGTACGGTTGAGGATTTGTTGGTTCAACAAAATTTAGATGAGGCTGTAGATGAGACAAAGCCTAGTGGGGTGACCGATGCCCAATGGACATCGAAGAAGAAGAAAGCTGTCAGTACTATTAGATTAGCTATGGCTCCGGAGATGAAGTATAATTACTTGACCGAGACAGATCCAAAGAAGTTGTTGGATAAGCTTCAGAGTGTATATGCATCAAAGTCACTGACTAACAAGCTTTGTTTGAGACATGAGTTGTACCAGCTAAAGATGGAGCAAGGTACAGCGTTGCAGGACCACATTAACAGTTTTAACCAGCTAGTATGTCAGTTGAGAAATGCAGATGAGAAGATCTCCGATCAAGAGGAGGCATTGTTATTGTTGGCTTCACTACCTAAGTTCTACAGGACAATTGTGCAGACATTACTTATAGGGAGGACAGAGATTACACTAGATGAAGCAATGACAGTGTTGAGAGAGAATGATCGGATGATGTTGCAGGTTGATGGTGTATCTCCTAGTGATGGAGGAGATAGAGTACTAGCTGCGGAGGTGTCCGAAAGAGGGAGGAATCATGAGAGAAGAGGTGGTGGCCCGAGAAGTAGGTCGAAGTCGCGCGCGAGAGACTTTAGTAACATAGAGTGTTACTATTGTGGTGAGAAGGGTCATATTCAGAGTCGTTGCCCAAAGATGAGAGATGATTTGAAGAGTTTCAAGCAGCTGCAAGAGAA
Organism: Tetragonia tetragonoides; assembly: GCA_038025085.1. Classification (NCBI taxonomy): domain Eukaryota; kingdom Viridiplantae; phylum Streptophyta; class Magnoliopsida; order Caryophyllales; family Aizoaceae; genus Tetragonia; species Tetragonia tetragonoides. The sequence goes on along the minus strand of CM076151.1, from coordinate 31,751,004 downwards.
GATGGGTAAGACCAAAATTGATGATGATAGCGGTTCCTCTAATGTAATTATGTCTTGTGATGGTAATAAGGAGTTGTTCTTGGCTAGTAACAATGAGGGGAAGGAAAGCCAAGAGAGTTGGGTGTTGGACTCCGGCTCTTCGGTTCACATTTGTAGAGACCATGCTATATTTGATACTTTGTGCCAAGATGGTGAGTATAGTGACAACATGGGGAGTGGTAAGATGAAGGCCAAAGGGATGGGAAGCATCCGCATTGAGCTCCATGGTGGTGTGACTAGAACCTTCCACAATGTGAGGTATGTACCCGATGCTCGTGTTAACGTGATTTCGTTGGGTGAGTTGACATCGCAAGGGTGTAGATACATTGGTACGGGAAGGTGGTGCAAAGTGTATCGTGGTGCTACTTTGATTGTGCAAGGAAAGAAGGCGGAGAACAACTTGTGCTATGTTGAGGGTCATTGCGTAGGGAGGAGCAAGGCCAAGAAGAAGGTCCGTTTCTCGGACAAGGTGGAAGTATTTGGTGATTTGGGTCGAGGGAGGATTTGTTGAGGTAACGCCCCAAATACCAAATAATATTTAGTTGTGTTTTATTTTATTTTAGTTTTGTAAAGAAAATAAAATAGAACAAAAAGAAAAAGAAAAGAAAAACAAAAAACAGAAAAAGAAAAAAAAAAGGAAGTTAAAAAGTTGGGAAAACAAAAAGGCTGAAGCCTTTTGGTTTTCTTTAGTTGATGATTGGGAAACAAAAGGTCTTAGCCTTTTGGTCTTCTTTAGTTGTTGATGATTGAATATAAAAGGGGCAAGCCCTTTGTTTTTGAAATGGCCGAGTGATTGAGTTTGGCAGTAAAAGGAAGCCCAAACAAAACGAAAGAAGGGAGAGCCAAATGAGTGAGAGACAAACAAAGTGTGAGAGAAATTGAGTATTTCTCCAAAGAGGTTTGTTCCAGTTTACGGTTGATTTGGTTTGTTCGGGTGAAGATAATCAGAGTATTCGGATCGGTCATCGGCAGGTATTTGTGGGTGTATCTTTGGTTTTGTGGGAGTACCAAATTGAGTTAGAGTTTATCAATTTGTACTAGTACCAAAGATAGTTTGTTTACTTGTTGCTTGATCTTGTGAGTGTTGCCTTTGTACTCTCGATTATTATAGTGGATCATATTTTAGTGCGTGGAGATCCGCACCGTGGTTTTTCCCCTAATTGAGAGGGGTTTTCCACGTAAAATTGTTTGTGTTGTTTTTTGGGTTCTTGCACTTTATTTTTCCGATTATCTGTTGTTGTGATTGTGGGTAAATACCGTAGTTTTCCCCAACAGTGGTATCAGAGCTTTTGGTTGTAGGATCAGTGGTGGGAAAATTACTGTATTTGTTGAAGGAGGAATTATTTTGTGCAAGTAACATGTCTGGTAGTGTGCCCAAATTTGAAATCCCTTTGTTTGATGGTAAAATTAATTTTACTGTGTGGAAGAGTACGGTTGAGGATTTGTTGGTTCAACAAAATTTAGATGAGGCTGTAGATGAGACAAAGCCTAGTGGGGTGACCGATGCCCAATGGACATCGAAGAAGAAGAAAGCTGTCAGTACTATTAGATTAGCTATGGCTCCGGAGATCAAGTATAATTACTTGACCGAGATAGATCCAAAGAAGTTGTTGGATAAGCTTCAGAGTGTATATGCATCAAAGTCACTGACTAGCAAGCTTTGTTTGAGACATGAGTTGTACCAGCTAAAGATGGAGCAAGGTACAGCGTTGCAGGACCACATTAACAGTTTTAACCAGCTAGTATGTCAGTTGAGAAATGCAGATGAGAAGATCTCCGATCAAGAGGAGGCATTGTTATTGTTGGCTTCACTACCTAAGTCCTACAGGACAATTGTGCAGACATTACTTGTAGGGAGGACAGAGATTACACTAGATGAAGCAATGACAGTGTTGAGAGAGAATGATCGGATGATGTTGCAGGTTGATGGTGTATCTCCTAGTGATGGAGGAGATAGAGTACTAGCTGCGGAGGTGTTCGAAAGAGGGAGGAATCATGAGAGAAGAGGTGGTGGCCCGAGAAGTAGGTCGAAGTCGCGCGCGAGAGACTTTAGTAACATAGAGTGTTACTATTGTGGTGAGAAGGGTCATATTCAGAGTCGTTGCCCAAAGATGAGAGATGATTTGAAGAGTTTCAAGCAGCTGCAAGAGAAGATGGGTAAGACCAAAATTGATGATGATAGCGGTTCCTCTAATGTAATTATGTCTTGTGATGGTAATAAGGAGTTGTTCTTGGCTAGTAACAATGAGGGGAAGGAAAGCCAAGAGAGTTGGGTGTTGGACTCCGGCTCTTCGGTTCACATTTGTAGAGACCATGCTATGTTTGATACTTTGTGCCAAGATGGTGAGTATGGTGACATCAACATGGGGAGTGGTAAGATGAAGGCCAAAGGGATGGGAAGCATCCGCATTGAGCTCCATGGTGGTGTGACTAGAACCTTCCACAATGTGAGGTATGTACCCGATGCTCGTGTTAACGTGATTTCGTTGGGTGAGTTGACATCGCAAGGGTGTAGATACATTGGTACGGGAAGGTGGTGCAAAGTGTATCGTGGTGCTACTTTGATTGTGCAAGGAAAGAAGGCGGAGAACAACTTGTGCTATGTTGAGGGTCATTGCGTAGGGAGGAGCAAGGCCAAGAAGAAGGTCCGTTTCTCGGACAAGGTAGAAGTATTTGGTGATTTGGGTCGAGGGAGGATTTGTTGAGGTAACGCCCCAAATACCAAATAATATTTAGTTGTGTTTTATTTTATTTTAGTTTTGTAAAGAAAATAAAATAGAACAAAAAGAAAAAGAAAAGAAAAAGAAAAAACAGAAAAAGAAAAAAAAAAAAAAGGAAGTTAAAAAGTTGGGAAAACAAAAAAGCTGAAGCCTTTTGGTTTTCTTTAGTTGATGATTGGGAAACAAAAGGTCTTAGCCTTTTGGTCTTCTTTAGTTGTTGATGATTGAATATAAAAGGGGCAAGCCCTTTGTTTTTGAAATGGCCGAGTGATTGAGTTTGGCAGTAAAAGGAAGCCCAAACAAAACGAAAGAAGGGAGAGCCAAATGAGTGAGAGACAAACAAAGTGTGAGAGAAATTGAGTATTTCTCCAAAGAGGTTTGTTCCAGTGTACGGTTGATTCGGTTTGTTCGGGTGAAGATAATCAGAGTATTCGGATCGGTCATCGGCAGGTATTTGTGGGTGTATCTTTGGTTTTGTGGGAGTACCAAATTGAGTTAGAGTTTATCAATTTGTACTAGTACCAAAGATAGTTTGTTTACTTGTTGCTTGATCTTGTGAGTGTTGCCTTTGTACTCTCGATTATTATAGTAGATCATATTTTAGTGCGTGGAGATCCGCACCGTGGTTTTTCCCCTAATTGAGAGGGGTTTTCCACGTAAAATTGTTTGTGTTGTTTTTTGGGTTCTTGCACTTTATTTTTCCGATTATCTGTTGTTGTGATTGTGGGTAAATACCGTAGTTTTCCCCAACAGAACTTTACAAATATTATAAATTTTCCGTATAAGCTAAATCTTAATCTAAGGTTGGGTTAGACATAGAGATAACCAAGAGAAAAACATCTGATTTGAGTGGATGGCAGAAATTGTGGATAATATATAATTAAAATTGTCATGGTGAGTTTTGGAAACTGATTTGTAGTTTGCAATATTTTATTTTATATTTTATTATCTTTTACTTTTGACAAAATAATTGTGATCTTTGTCATTTAGGCCATTGAAAATTCTTTGATTGATAATATCACATAATGATCTTTTAATTTGGAGGATTTAGAGGACTCCATAGCGAAACCAACTTTTAATGAGAAACTGGATGGGAATGAGGGGCAAAGAAGGAAGACCATATGCCTAATTAAGTCTTTTATGATAGGTGCAGATGCTATTGTTCAATTGAGTTTGCAAAAAGGAAAAAATTATGCACAATAAGAAGATGCATTTTGCTGCTGAAATTGAACAATTCTTATCGGTGTCAGTAAGGTTGTGGCTTTTCCAATTGGTAGACATTCTTAGAGTCAAAATCCAGCTGGTAGGTCTTTACTTTTGACACCGTTCAGTTTGTACCCTCTTTTTGCATTTTCTGTCAACCTGTTCGTTAATTATCTAAATTGTCCATTATGCCCTTGTGGTAAACCCACCATCTTCATCTCCCTCTCTCCTTCCAGATCTGTAAGCACCATAAACACCCACCACCACACACCATCCATCTCAGACCACCACCATAAAAACAATTGCTGCCACCACCACTCCCTCACCACTCTCTTTCTCTCACCACTTCACCTGACCACCACGAAATCCCACCACCTCCACAGCACCACGACCACTTCAACCCACCAGAACCGACCAGCGAACCTTACCACCACCACCATTTTAGCACCTCACACACCAAAATCGAAACACCGACCACCATCTTCTCTCACCAGCCCACTAACCGAAATACCACCCAAAAACCCAGATCCACAACCATCTTTCTTTTCCTCCATTTTTGCCCCACCCTCACAAACACCACCTCCGTTCACCAACCACCACAATTCTGCTACCACTCGCCCACAACCCACAAACCCCAAACCCAGAATTCCCACCACCCCACCCCACCAAACCGAAACCCACTCAGAATTTCGACAATTTTAAATAAAAAAAAAAAAAGTTAAGCCCTGTGGTTCTTGGTATAATTAACAGGCCAAATTTTCATTATGCATCTTCTTCCCTTTTTCATGCCTTTTAACTGGGTATAACATTCAAAGCTCTCAAGGATGCAAAGGGTGTTTTGGACAAACAAATTGGATTAACATCTTTCAACTAAAAAAAAAAGTCAAACGCTACAATTAACGGGCAAGTTAACGGAAAAGGCAAAAAGAGGGTACAGACTGAAAGGTGTCAAAAGTAAAGGCCTACCACTTGGATTTCACCTCTAAGAATGTCTATCAGTTGGAAAAGTCACAAATTCAGGCCAGCCAATTGGAATTGCCGAAAACATAATTTTATCTTTATAGTTGTCTATCTTGAAAAATTGTAACATTCGTATTGATGTTGCAACTACGGTTAAAACTACGTATGCAGTGATGGGCTTCTTGTGGCAAGGGTTATGGTACTTTATATGCATGTTAATCTGTTTTGCTAAATTTTATTACTCTAATGATTTATTTTACGGAAATTTTATGGGTACCCTCGAACTTTGCCAAATTGAACGAGGTACCCATAATTTTCAACCTTTGCACAAAATACTTCTGAAACTTGAGAAAAACTCCAATGCATACAATTTCACTGATGGCAGAATTACGTCGTTAACTTTTCCTTTATTTTACCCCATGAAATATCCCTTTATTTTATGTAGCGTTACCCATCAAGCAAGTAAGCATATGTCTAGTTCATACAACAATGGTGCAGCATTTATCACAGAAAAGTAAGACCATCATCGGATACATTCGTCAAGTTTTGCCGAGGTTTGGTTATTTGAGGTGAAATTTATTGATCAGCTTGAGTAAACTTCAAGCATATCATAATTGTGAAAGCACATATGTCAACTAACTGACTCAAAGAAAGCCTTGCAACCAATTATCTGAAGAGCAAGCAACTTGTAATGATTTTATTAAAAAATATATAAAAAAAAATCACCCATTTCCACTTAACTTCTATTCATCGCCGGAATCTCCTTCACCAAGGTAGACAATGAGCGGAAAAATCATCAGTCATGGGTGACAAAACAATCATACAAATCATGATGTGCAAGAATATGAGCTACAATATCAATTGAAGTGGAAAACCAACATGGAGAGGAGAGTTATCCGCATTCTCGAAGGACTTTATAATGATGGCACTCTACAAAAACAAACAAAGGATTGAGTATCTTGCATTGGTGTTTTACATGGTCTTTTTTTTTTCATCATCTTGTTTATTTTGGTTTGTGGGACAGATTGATTTCAAGTGGTTACTTTTAATAGTTTGAGTTTTTGTCTTTCGTTTTTAGGATTCTCTTGTAGGGGTGTCTCTAATGTTTGGCTCAATTAGATGTTTGTGAATTTAGCTATGGGGCATTTTGATTAGGTATGTTTAGATTGGTTTTAGCGGATGTTTGTGTTTCGACTCATGTAGGTGTTTGAGCTTCGGCTTCAAGGATGTTTGAGCTTTGACTTTTTTTTTCCATTTGATAAAATAGACTTCTAATCATATAAAAAAAATAAATAAAAGAAGCAATATCAATTGAAGGAATTAGGGGATGTTCTGTTTCGTTTTTAATATAAGTGGAAAAGGCCCATGATCCACATTAGCGTATTTGGGAAAGTCTATCTGTAATTTTTGTCGAAAATAGAGTAAGGACTAAGGAGTAGAGTGTCGCACATTGGGGAAAAAAAATATTATTAGGTGGTTCTTTTCAAGTTATACAATTTTGTAAGGGTGTTTCTGGAAAAATAGGAAAAAAAGTCCTTTACCTCCAACAACATTGATGACCTTTCCATAAAATCCCATGATAGATGAACCGAAGTGAGCCCTCCATAACAGTTTCAACGTAAAGTTGATGGATTAAAAAGCAAAAGGAACCAACTGCAGAGGCACACATCAGGAATACACTAGCGCGCAAGTGAAATGTGGCTTTTCATCTCTTGCTGAACTTTGTCTCTCTCTATATGAGCAAATACTTCGAGCTAAAAGGTTCAGGCAAAAGCCTCAACACCCTGCCCTTCAAGCATTTTCACATAAAAGCAAAACTATATTATTTCTAACTTAATTCCTATATTGACTGCTTAAAGAAGGTAAAAACATTATACACTGCTTTATCGTGTCTGTTAGAGAGGTCTGATGATGCCTCAGTGAGAGGTAGAGACTTCAGGAGCAACCTCTTCTGTTTCTTCTGTATCTTCTATTGTGGAACTTGGATCTGACTCTAAAGTGCTCTGTAGTGGGCCTTGTGGGGTGCCATAAAGTGTTGTAAAAATCTGCCTGTGACATTCGTCGCAAAAATAGAGATATGTGAAGTGTCCATCATTCGGGAGCATATGCACAGTGGCTCCAGGCAAAATGCGGTGCACAAAGCTCGTCATTGATGGTGGAACCACCCTGTCATCCATTCCCTGTATCAAAAGAGGGGAATTAATCAGTCAGAAGACTAGATATTAGCTCTAAGTAAGTTTAATCAATCAAGTTTGAGTATCAAACGAATCTAAACAGCTGTGTCATCAAATATCAAAATTACTCTCTACCACCCTATTCTGAAATTCAGCTCATCTGTTACCAGACTATTCTCAGAACCTATAATTCAATAAGCTTTGGTTAGGGCTCCAAGAATAAAAGTATCTCAAGTAACAGTACACAGTTCATTGCAATTTGCAACAGAAAGTACACACTAGTGATGTTGGATCAGAGGGTATATATTTAAAGCCCAGAAGATGAATCTTCATTTGAAAACATTTAAGACAGCAGAGCATAACATTAGTCTAAGATAATGGAATTCAATAAAGAGCGGGAGGCAAATATGAACCTGCCATATGTGTATTGGGCCAAGGAAACCAGTTAATTCCTCCTCTGCCTGTTGATACAAAGACTTAAGCCACAACAAGATACTGGTAGCTGCTTTTTTCTTCTGCGTTTGAATGTCTGCGATGCTGAAACCCCAACTTGACACCTGTAACATGGCTTCCTCTACAAATGGTTTCACATTTCCCTGTCTGACGGATTCCTCCACATTTCTCTGCCAAAATTCTTCAAATCTGGAATCTTCTAATAACACCCTGTCCTGAAAGGAAAAAAAAAATACTAACAAGGATTAACATTTCACAAGTGCGATAAACAAGTAACCTCCCATAACATATGCGCAAGCAGTGGCGGAAATCAGGAATTTTGCACTGTTTGTTTGGGGGTGAGGGGTGGCCGTGGGGGGGGGGGGTAATAACGCTATAAAATAATAAAGTCAAGGCTTGAATATATAAGATGCTGAAAAACATTAAGGAGACGTAGTTGACAAATATCAAGCTTACTAGAGTACACAGTCCTGACTACTCCCCTAATTCAGCCTCTGAGCACAGGCAGAGCATGATGCAAATAACATCTCTTTCTCTAGTGGTATGGTAAAGAAGTTCTGTATTAACTGCCAATTGGTAGTCCCTTCAAAAGAAAACGGTCACCTGGTAGTGGTTTGCTTCACAAAAGAGTTCCTCCCCTGATAGGTGCAACTAACAATATTAAACTTACCACTCAAAAAATAACAAAATCGAACTTATTTGTAGATGTTGGAGCACACATTTTTTTGATAAAGGGATATTTTATTAAAATCAAAAGACAATTTCAATATTAGAGGACAAGTAATCCTCATAAAGTGAAAAGAAAACTAATTACAAGTCTCCCCAATGACGCTGTAACTTGCGTAAGAGTCACCCCCTTAAATGCCCCAGCTGTGTTAGCCCAAAGGGATGCCAAATAAACAACTCGACCCCAAACAAAATCAATTGGCCCACAAGTTTCTATAAAAATCCTAGCGTTTCGGTCTTAACCAATGCACCAAAATATTGCGAAAGAAGCACATCGCCATAACAGCCTAGTCTCTTTACCCCTGCCCCATCCAAGATATCATGACGGTAAATGCTGCACAAAGGTAGCTGGACAGTCAACATTCTCTCCCCTCATACCAAGCAACCTCCGCCAGCAATTCCAAGCAAACTCACATTGCAAGAATAGATGTAAGATGTTGGAACATGCTTTTTTCAGGAGGATAAGGCTGAGTCAGCTTGGTCTTTACCCAACATTTCAATGAAACCCAAGACAATTTCTCAATGAATAGCATCAAAAGTTCATTTTCTTGCATCCAAGCTCAACCACCTTAACAGACTTTTTTTTTTCTACAAAAAGTACCACTGTGATCCAAACATTTTTCTATAGCCATATCCGCATATCCTCCCCCTACTTCTGTCCATTAGTTTACATGCATCTCTATGTTCTCAACTATGGAAGCAAGTGTCAGTGAGGTACAGATATGTTTCCATATTTAACCCGCTTTCAGGCCAAGGATGAATAATGCCCTAGTCTTCTATTTTCTCCCACCTTTTAAATGATTTATTTAAGGTAAGAAACTTTTAAACAATGTAACACTTGCTCTTATGAAAGCTTTATTCAGCTTGTTTTCATATTAAATTAAGGCGGCTAGAAACACTGATTAGGCACTCACAAGTTACAACATCATAAATAGAGTCAATTGCAAACAATTCAAACTATACCGTAACAGTAGCACAGAAGGAGAGCAACTGCAGTAATGTATCAGCTTAACTTTCAATAGCCGCCACTTTTACTAGTTATCAATTTGGTTTCAATAAACTTGATGAGGTATGAGACTCCTGCCTACTTAAATATGGACAAACGCAACCTATGATACTAAATGCCAACATATCAAAAATTTCATGGGTGCAGTACTGCAGTAGTAAGCATAATGTTTTAGTTCTCACTCTCTTTCCTAGTGACAATGCAAGCCACTTATCAATTGAACCATGACTCCCAGAGAAGAAGCTCCGACGGTAGAAGTATCTGAGTAATCTTGGGAATCTCCGAGCCAGAATGTACATCAACTTCCTTTTCGGCATCCATTTTTCCCAGGTGTTCACTCTCTCTTCTTTAGTCATGCTTGGATCATAAGGATTAACCATTGGGGCAAACATGGCAACACCTGTGAAATGCTCAAAGTTAAGAGCATGAATAGCAAGTAAGAAAAGACGATATCCTATTAGGTCATTAAACATCTTCACCACCTAGCTAATGTTGCAATACGCGTCACATAATGAAAATTGAAAAGCAAGTGCATTAGCCTCAAGCCCTTCTTTGAATACTAGTCATACCTCCTGCCCAGGCAGGGTAGGGGGGAGGGGTCAGTTGTAGGCAGCCTTACCCCCTGTGAAAGCATTCGCAGAGAGGCTGTTTCTGACTGACCCTTCATCCAATGGGCAACAACCTTCTACAAGTTCACAATAAATAAGAAACGCACATAGTTTGACAAGCCTTTTTTATTTAGTCCATTGTTTTCCAAAGCCAAAGAGTAGCGAATCTTCTCGCTACATTGGAAATGAACAATAAACGAATAGTAGTCAGTAAAAATAGGCTGCCCCCAGGCTAAGGCTGGTCAAGTATGAATTCATACCATTAAAACTTATGTTTATTAGTTCATTTCATTTTCCTTCTTAGCAAGCATTGCCAGTTATCAAGTAGAGGGGATGGATCAATTTGCCAGGCAACTCGAGGACGAAACAAAGGTGTCAGTCTATGAAGCCTTGGAACAGGCATCTCAGGCTACTAGAGGGTGTTTCACCTAGTTTCCATGAGTTTTAGTTTCTCCTTCTCGCATCCCTCCTCTCCCTTCCACCCCCCTCCTTCATGTCCTCCACCACTTTTAGCTTCTAGGAAACCCAAAAAGGGGCTATAATTTGAAATTCTATGTTAGAGCTTCAAATTCTAGCCCCATTTGGGTTTTGTAAAAGTTAGAGGTGAAGGAGGAGGGTTGTGAGGGAGAGAGGTTACAACTCCTAGAAACTAGGCCAAACACCCTCTATAAGTGATTCGATAGAACTGTTTTCAGGGTAAGTCAAACAAGCAAGCTAAGCTTTCCCTATCAAGCTAACACTAAGGGTTGCTTACTTGCTAGTAATGCAATGCAATCATTTTATAGAGTAGATTTGGGATGAAAAAGTGAATAAGTAGGAGAAGAAAGGTGAGAAAAGTGGGGTTGATTGCAACATCCAATGTAATCACAATTGCTCAACTTTAACCCATGTAAAGATTATTACATTAGATGGTGTAATCACTTTCCCATCCCTCTCCTCCCCCGCCTCTTCCATCTCATATTTACTCTATAAAATGATTGCATACGCAAACGAGCCCTAAATAAACAAAAGCTTACAATCTTCATGCATGAAGCTGGAAAGCACATAAAAATTTGACCTACAAAGCACTAGAAAGAGAAACTTCCATATCCAGACATATTAGCTACAAAACAAGACATATACATACCTGCAAGTCTTTCTGGAATGTATCTCAGTGTAGCCCAAACATGTAAACTACCACCTGAATAGCCCAGAACCCAAAAGTTGCCACTGATACCCACCGCATCAGCCAGATGAGACATATCTAAGGCTGATGACTCAAGGGTCCTGTCAGGATGAGGATCACTTTCCCCAAAACCAGGAAGATCATATGCTATCAAGCGAATACCAAACTCTTCTAAAAGAGAAGCCTTTAGTCCAGGAATCCCTGCAATATTTCAAACCAAAGGGGAAAATCAGCTCCAAATCTGCAGCAAATATTAGTAGCATTTATTGTTTATCAGCTATGTAAATGCATCAACTTAGTGTAATAATCTTTACCTGCAAGCCTGGATGAGAGAAAATTGTGTGGAAGGATCATGGAATATCTGGCAATATCGGCAGGAACGCCCCGCTCATCATATGCCAAATGGCGACCATCAGGAAGGAGTATACGACTGGCATTAGGAGGATGTATATGCACTTTCTTCACCATTGGGGTAGAAGGTTCAGTTGCAGTATTTATGCTCAATGCTGCATATGATTTTAACTGTGTCAGTCAGATTTTCAACTGCATTGAACAAAAAATGCAAATCAGTGCACACTTAAATTACTCATTTCTTCTTTCTTCAATAGTTGATTGCAAATACAATCAGGCATGGAGCAGCATAAGGCTAAAAGCTGATGGCAGTAGAAAAAAACTACCCAAATATCAGGAACAAGAGAGCACCAACTTATGCTCTTGAATGTTATGGAGTTTCTCACATCGGACAATTCTCAACAGAGCACACCACAGTAAATTTCCTTACAGTGTTTCTACATTTTCAGTGATTAATTCATATAATGTACACAAGGCTAGATTTAAGAACTTAATACCCAATCTTGGTGAAATATGGGAAAATATAACACTGAAAAATAAGTGTAGAGGATCCTCGATAGATTTTGGTTTTTTGCATTGTCTAGTACTAGAGGTTGATTCATTTTGTTTATAGCTTGTAGTGTCTTCTTCACTTTAGCATGTTCATTTAGTAATCTTTTGTGTTAGTATGTTTATTGCTTTACTTCTCTTGCCCATATGACTATGAGCATTCTTTATTGCTTTATTTATTACAAAAAAAAAAAAAAAAAAAAAAAAACTTTTGCAAATGTATTTAAAAAAAAAAACGTTTTTGTGGGTCTTTCGGACAGTCTCTTCTAGGCGACTAGTTAGGGGTAAGACTGCGTACATTTGGACCTCCCCAGACCCCGCCCTAGGCGGGATACTTACTGGGTGGTTGTTGTTGTTGTTGTTGTTGTTGTTGTTGTTGTTGTTGTTGTTGTATAACACTGAAAAATAAGCTGTGGTGTCAGAATTCTATCATCTAAGCTAGAATGACTCTAGACATTATGATCCTCTTCAGCTCATAGAAAAGGAAGCTTATCAAGTAAAAAGGCGTGGGAGTATAGTTCTTTTTTCTTTTCTTTTTTTTTCGATTGGACTTTTCCAGAAGACTAATATCAAATTGGCCCAATACTTATGCAGACTCTTCATTCCAACTGTCAAGTCCTTGGGGTATATTTCCACTCTGTGTCCCAAGAAGTACCTAAGACAATTTTATGAAACCTATGCTTACTCAACTCCTACTGAATCTCCATGTACACAATTAATAAACCTATAGGGAGCCATATCTAACCACTTAATGAAGTGCTAACTGTGAGTGCAGGTTGGCTAACAATATAAAGCCTGAATACCATCTTATAAAATTAAACAAAACACCCCATAAGATTCTAAACAATGCAGATGCAGTTGCATTATCTTGCATCAATGTAACAGAATCAAGTTCAAATACAAAGCCCTACATGAAAACTAAGTAAATTCCATTTGTTAACCCTATATATGAGAATGAAAACCATATGGGAGAAAGAAACAATATTAGATGACCCTATATGCATAAAATCTCTATCAATGTGGGTGCACGCTGGCCTGGTGCTCCCAATGCACCTAACAATTTCTCACACAACAAACATGTAAAAGGTTTTAAATTTGAGGCAGACTTGATATGATATCAACCCACATAAGAACTATCATTCTTTCAATTCAATAACATGCCCACATAACTTGCAACTTTATCACATCAAAAAGTTATTAACTTGAGTGCACGCTGGCATGGTGCTCCCAGTGCACCTAACAATTCCTCACACAACAAACATGTAAAAGGTTCTAACTTTGAGGCAAACTTGATAAATTTGTTATTAACCCACATAAGAACACTAATCATTCTTCCAATCCAACAACATACCCACATACAAAAACTGCAATTTTATCATACCAACTCACTATAGATCTAGAGTGACATAAAGAGAGAGAGAGAGAGAGAGAGAGAGAGAGAGAGAGAGAGAGAGAGAGAGAGATACCAATAAAAGCAACAAAGAAGACAGCGAAAATAACAGACCAAGAGTGAAGAGGATCACGATCCTCAGGCAAATACTCATTCAAAAAACTCAACTTTCCACCAACTTTATTCAATGGCTTCCCAAATTTCCTAACCATGAATGAATCTTCATCACCAAAACTCTGCTTCACAATCTCACCAAAACTCCTACCTAGTTCAACAGCCATTTCTCCAACTCCTTTAGCAAATTCCCTAACTGTTTCTCTCACATCCCTTGACTCATTTCCATTGTCAGGTTCATCACCTCCATTGTCAAGATTCATCAAACTTCCATTATAGTCCATCAAGCTTGCAAGCTCTTGCTTCCATGTCTTGGGATGATGTACAGGGTTTTCCTCCATTGATGATGATGATGTTGATGAACAAACCAGAGCTTTGAATGTTCTACTGGAAATTGTCAGTGGGTTATTTGGCGTCAGTTTTAAGCTTTAAGGAATCTGGAATTTTGCACAGAAATGGGGGAATCTGAAGAGGGGTTTGGTAATGGTAATTTTCTCTCTTTTTCTTTGTTGTTTTTTGTTATGGGTTGATTTTGATTATGATTTTTGACAGAATATTTGGGTTGAAAAAGGTAGGATTGTGACAAATTGACAACAAAGTTTTGGTGTTAAGCAATTGGATTTTGTTGAGATGGAGAGAGAGAGTGCTGCGATAATGAAAAAGGGCAGCTGAGTAAGGAGTGCGTTGTGTGCTGGTGGTGTACTGAAGATGTGGCCTCGGTTAAGGGAGTGTTGGAGACTTGGAGTGAATAAGACGTTACAAATTTGGACAAAAGTGGGGGCAGTAACTTTACCCTTTTTTTCCTTTTATCTCTAGTAGGAGTAAGGATAATAATAATAGCCACTACTTTCTTTTCCTTTTTAAATTTATTTTCTTAGAGGAGGTGGGGCAAATTATATGGTAGACGGATTTGGATTATGTTTTTCTCAACTTAAATTCAGTTTACTTAATGTGTAACTTTATGAGTCATATAATTTTCTTTTCGAAATAAATTGAGGATAATAGATATTAATATTATCGAAAAGATTTCAAATCATACTTTCAAATGAGTCCAAATTTGTATATGTTTAGACGAGTTTTAAATGGTTAGAGGTCAAGTTAAAAAAAAAAAAGTCAATTCAACTCAGTTTACTTCAGTTTTTTCCAATTAAAAGGAACGGGACCTTAAGAATGAAATGGACATGGGATTTCAGTACAATATATTGTAAACATTGTAATATCGCAAATCATATACTTTTTGAAAACTAATAGTGGTAGAGTTTAGGTGAGATCGTCAATCATAAAAGAGTATCCAAATTAAACTCATTATTACTCTGAATTGAAAGTTAATAACTCATTTCTCATATTTAAAGGTTTCTTTTTTTTTTTGAACAGCATATTTAAAGGTTTCTTAATTTCTTGTTCGTGAAATACCGTGTGTCGTTGGTTTTCTTCTGCTTTGGTTAGTGCATCTTGTCCATGCTCGATGACCGTTTCCAACTTCCAACAAATAAACATCCTTCTCCTTGATACTAATTCGCCAACTTCCTATCATTCTTCCTCATGGACCTCATATCTATTTGTTCACTCTTCCCTTTCTAATCCTTAGTCTTCTTTTCTCCATTTGTACTCCAATGTCTTTTGTTGATTCATCAAATCCTAATTTTAAATTCATCCTTTATTGCTCTAGTCTTTCTTAACTATTCCTTGCATCCTTAATCATTATTTACCTTTTCTTTTTATCCCTTTGTTCCCTGTGTATCCTAGTCAAGTCCTTTCATTTCTTCACATTCTCAAAATGCAAACCAAAGTAATCTTAGCAAGACTCTTACATATGAGGCTAACATAAAACTTCATGACTATTACATCTCTTTCTGAAATAGTTGCATCATAAGTTTCCTTGTGGACTATTGTACTTTGCAAGTTTAAACAGTTCAAGCCATGATTGAAGATCGTTACGAAACAAATGTGATACTAGGGTTAGATGAATAGCACACATCTATGAGCTCATGTGTGAAAGTTTTGACGACAAGATTGCATCTTCTTGAGGGTTACAATGCTAACTTCCAACCAAAAAAATAAAAAAAGGTTTATAAGCAAGCTTAAACATTAAACAAGAGAATGACCACAGCTCTATACCTAGTTAATTGAGCACCATCATTGGTCTCACTCACAAGAGGTCGTGGGCTTGGTAATCCATAAATCTAGCTAATTGGTGATCAATATCAATCCTGCATGTCGTGACCTCGTGTACATTATAGCAGTTCAAATGAGACCTCCCTTGAATCCTTGATCATCACATAGATGACAGAAAGTCGCTTGTAAGCATTAAACCACAATTTTCATGCGAGGATGGTCCCCAAAATGGATTAAACTTCAAGTTCACAGCGAATATATACAACAGCATCATATCTAAAATAAGCACTTCCATGTATGGTAGAATCATACAATCTTAAATCAACAAGCTCGAGTAAAGAGACAAGTTTGAAAGATATCTCAAAAATGACTTCCAAAATGGTTATTAATCCATCAGGTAAATGTTCGTGATCATCCTTTTCTTATCTAGGAAAAGCTTGAGCATACCTCAAATTCTCAATTCCAAGAGCATGTGAGGAAATACTTCACATGCCAGAACTAAATTCGAAATTAAAGATTGGACTATTTTATTACGATGATCATCGATCAAACGACATAATGTCAACAGGTTCGACCTGAGCAGCACAGCAATGGAACATCAATATCCCCAGTAATCATTACGGATTTCATCATCAAACTTTTTCCTCAATTCTGGATGCTTCTCAAAGTACTCATCAGCAGTCATTGTTGTCAGTTTTTTCTGAAAGTACATTATCAGTTAACAGTTAAGAGTTAGAGCACAGAACAAAACAAATAACTATTTAAAATTCCAAAGCTGCTAAGGATGATCTACATTACCTTCAACTCCTGTACATCGGCTATTTCCTTTTCCAATCTTTCAGACTCCTTCAAAGATTGCTGTTCTGCTTCTTTCAGTTCAACTAACTGCAATTTGAATCACAGTGACAATGAATTAGAATGATCTAAGCAAACAAGGTGACACTTTCAAACAAATTTATCTCATTCTTCTAAACAAAAGACAGGAACGAATTCACTAGAGGCTACATACAAATGAAATGATTCGCAAAGATGTTTTAATACTCACCAGTGCGTCAAACTTTGGTTTGTACTCTGGGGTGACTTTGTCCACATACTTTGGAATCTCAACGCCTGGATAGAAACAAAAATATATTAGCACTGCAATGTCAGCCAGCGTGACCTCAGAAATACAGTAGAAATATCTTGCAACTTGTTGACTTTCAAATCATCAACTGTGAGTGTGACACCATGTTAAGTATAGGACCAAACATGAAGAATAATCTCTTTCAAATATATTAATTGATAACCCTTCACAAAAAATACAGCAATATCTCAATGCACGTCAGGCGAGGAAAAATTTATACATTGCTCGCAGTTCCAATTCAAAACCAAATTGAACTACAGACTTGCTCAAGTTAATTGACATTCACCTCAGTACTTAAAAAATAACAATTTATTTTCGAAGGTACTTGAAAAAGCTAAATTTGCAATCCAAAGAAACATCAATCTTATACTCATCCGCCTAAACAAATCACCAAGAGTTGTGGCTATAAAAAGGGAAATTTATAAACAAATGGCAGTACATATGAAACACATATGTTCATAATCCAGAAGTTCACAATCTGGGAAGGGACATTGTAAAGAAGGAAAATCAAAAGAGTAGCAAGCAAGAAAATATATTTGGCTCAAATGCTAAACAGAAGAAGACATATCATGATCAATTGATGGTTGTCGTGCCAGCTTCTCAGAACACGGGAAAAACACTTTACTTTTATCCAAGGTAGCATGAGTACGGGTACGCAGACACGGGATACGTGGACACCGGACACGGCAATTCTCTAAGTCCCGGATACGCGGACACGTCAAAGAAAACACTAAATAAAAAAGAAAAATTGAAGAAAAGAGAAACTGATATTCCCACATGTACTAATTGTGCCTTGGAAAAGAGTGAACAGTGAATATAGAGAGAGAGAACTAGAAGAAGCGTCGGCAGAATGGAGGGATTTTAGGGTTTAGAAAATTTTTTAGAGAGAACCAGACGAAGTGTCCCAAGTGTCCAATGTGTGCCAAAGTGTCCAATATGTTTGGACACGGGACAGGGCACCCATATGGAGTGTCCGTGCTTCCTTGCTTTTATCAAAGATTTTGGTGCAAATTTGACATATGAGCCACCTCAACTGCTAAAGAAAGTACCAAGTAACATCAGGATAGCAGCTTCACCCATGTTCACTACTCACAAATGCTGTTAATGGGTAAACCTTTTTATTGGGAGGCTTATCACTACTAATTAACTTCTGTAAACCAACTAACTAAAGATGAAAAAGGTAAAATTGGCGATTCACACAGCATATAAGCATACTGGATGAATGTGACCTGTAATATTTCCTCCTACAGAGGCTTCCATGGGGTGCAAATTTTTCCACAATTGTGCGATGCCATTTAGGCAGTCAAAAAGATTCAAATGCATTATGTCAAAGGGTACAGTTTGCGGCAGTAAAAGATGGCTTTTACTTTTTGGCAAGCCTAAAGGTACATCTATTTCCCAGTTAGCTTCCTCTTCCCACCTCTAAGCAAGTAGGGAAGAAAAGAGATCTGTGAACAAACTTGATAACTTCATTGCCAAATAATTAGGAGTGTTGTCAGACAGTTTGATGCTTATAAGTCTAAAGAGATCTGCAAAGCAAACAATATAACTAGTAATACCTAACATTGAAGCCTCCTAACAATTTACATACTGGTGGGGGAACTCCCTATATCAGATTCTCAACTCAAGAAAGGGCTGCAAACGAGCTGGGTAGAACCAAGTATGTGGATGTTTGGCTCGAGCTCGGCACAAGCTCGTTTTCCATATCAATCCATACCATCGGAAATATTTTGCTTGAAAGGCCCTCCCTTATCAAGTACAAGCCCAAGAAAAATCAAGGAGGGGAAAGACATATTAATTAGGTTTTCTTTATGCATCCACTCTCCCAGAAACGATGTGGAACAACTTTGGTTGCAATAAACTGTTGGTAGGTTCAACAGCTTTTATATTTTTGCTCAATTCCATGCTCTCACCCAGCAATTTGGAACAATTTTCGTTTTATTAGCTGAAGCTACAGCTCCTTTCAACGTCTCCACAATCATGTAAACCTTATTTTTATTTTGTCTAAAGGTTCCGTTTCATTTTGTTTTTCCTTTAAAATCTTTTTCTTGTCAACATTCTTTTCTTTTCAAATATATAAGATTTTTTTAGATAATAAAAAAAATTATTAGATGGGAAGAAAGAATACAATGATAGAGGATAAGATATCCTCCAAAAAAGATCAAGAACTTAAAAAAGAAACAGCCAAAAAGGACTAGTTCCTATGGGTTAACCCATGCCTGTCATAATTGACATCCGACTTTAAGTTCTCTAGCTCACGATTCTTTTTCCTAGAAACCTTAGAATCAAGAGTGGCCTTCTTTCCTACATCGTCAGCGTCCTTCAAGCCAAGAGTGGACTCATTTCCTATTTCTTGGTTTCCTTGGATCCGCTGAGGGTAGCCTTCTTTCCTGTGCCATCAGTGAGAAACATTTCCCCATAGCCAAAACTACATTACCACAATCATCGACCCCTTTGCTTCCTAGAGAATAACGGCTCAAAACGCAAGATTTTGGCGTTGGGCAAATCTCGTCACCCTCAAATGAAACAGCTAAACCGGGCCTAACCAACTCCTATAAGCCCTTAGAGATTTGCAGAACCCTTCAATCATGTAGAGTATCATTTTCCACACAACCACCATTGACAGGAGTCTTTGTCGGGAAATGCCTTCACCCCTTTGAGAGCCAATTTCCCCACCCTCCTCGTCAAATAACCGAGTGTCACCTAAGTAAACTCACAGTGTTTCCAACGCAAACTCCATAACTTCTGAGGTCTTCTAGCAACAGTTTGTTTCCAACCAACAATGGATCAATTTCATTATCGAAATCATCCTCGTCCTCTGTGCTAACCTCATCGGCCCAGTTCCCAACATCATTGTCAGCATAGAGAATCAGGCAAAACCTATTTGATACATCCGTAACCGGCCTGCTCAAAATGCGTTGCTGGCTACTTATCATCGCCCTTTCTTATGATTTTGGCTTATTCTGGTCCTCTAACACAGGAGCAGCCCCTTGGTCTAGAACCCGTGGAGCACCACCCTCCTGTTGACCTGCAGACCCAACAGCCTCATCCACCGTTGGGACTGATGTTTCAAATATATATGATTTACGTCAATTATTTTCTCTATTTACTTCTATCTTACTTAATTTTTCATATGATGCCATTTCCATCATACAAATGGTACCTCTCCCAACTATTTATTTACCAAAATAGTTGTCACACATCTAGTCCTAAAAACAAGAAACCTCCAATATATCTCCATGCTTCAATGATGCCATATCCATTCCCAAAAGAGTGGAGAAAGCTAACTCATATTCAAACTAAATCAAAAGTCTCATTAGATTGTAGGGGTCGTTGCCTTTTAGGCAATCAATGCATTTTCAATAAAGCATGCACCATTAACAGCTCCTCCAGAACTAGTTGCCACAGTAAAGTGAGGTGTGTACATCTGAGCCACACCAGTGATGGCTAGATCGTTGTGAATTAAGCTAATTAGTCACTAGAGGTTATGCAATCTTATCCTAGTTAAGTAGAAAGTGTATTCATATAGTAACTCCAAAATTTCTTAGTCCCCCCTCTCCTCCCCGGCCTATTTATGAAAGAAGATAGCTTTTTGAAATGCAGCAGGTCTCAGTTTCTCTATTTTTGTAAGTATCTAGATACTTACATCAGATTTTTACGTGTATATATGAGTTGCTAAATGTAAATTTCCAAGGTTGTTAAGGTTGGGCCATTTAGTATTCTAGAGGATCATCAGGATCTAATTTGTAAGATGGAAGTGGTAACCAAATGACAATGAATTATGTATTTCAGATAGGATTCAAAAAAAAACTACCAAGGATATGTTTAAATTATCAAGAGACAAATTTATACCAGTACCCTAAAATACACTATCCTGGTACATTTAATACTAAGTACAGTACCCTAAGGCCTCAACTTCATATTTTCTGATTAGTATCCTCTACATCCACTTTCAATGTATCTTAGTTAAATACTTGGGCTTATATAATCATTTAAATTTCCTGAAAGATTATTTTTCTTGTACTTGTAAAAATAATATAGGGGAATTCCAATTGGTGCCCTTGTGGTTTAGGTTTTTCCAAGTAGTGCCCACAAAACCTTTCTCCAAATCCAAAACGTACGCTTGTAGTTATAAAACGTTTACTTTGTATCATTATTTGTTATTTTCCGGTACATTTTCTGTTAATTGATGACGTGGATATAATGAAAGTTTATTATTATTATTTTCATTCAAAAGAAATTAATTTTTATTTTGAAGTAAACAACTCACCAAACCCCTTACTCTCTCCTCTCTTCCTTCCCATCAAGTTTTCACGCCATTGTTGTTGCTCAAGAGCAGCAAATTGCACACAATGGCAACAGAACAACTAGTCGCCACCATCACTAATGGGGCTAATAGAAGTACTAAACCAAGCTTCTTCAATGGAGATTGATCACTAAATCCCCCTAAAATCATCTCAAACCTCCAAAAGTCGATCAAATTAAATGATTGATAATCAATTGAACTCAAAATATTCTCTCACGAGCCTCCACCGCCGTGGAACCTAAAAACCCAATAGTCCCACCACAAATGACCACCATTTTCGAGCCACCACAACCCAGAAACCACCACAACCACAAGTCCGCACTCCTTCCCATAACCACCGCCACCAGAACTTCACACCGGCACCACCACCTCCAAGGGAAACCAAGAAATCAACACCCACAATCCTAAACTCCTACCACACCACCACAAACAAAGAAATCATGGCAGGAAGGAGAGGAATAGTGAAGAAGATGAAGATGGTGGAATAAATAGCGTGAAGAAGGAAGTAAAAGAATGTGTTTTTTTTTCTTTTTCAATCAAATATATCTGCCTAACTTTGAACCCATCGTATTAAATAAGGTTAATGTATAATCTAAACGTGTAATTGGACATAAATAAGCAAACTAACGCAACTTAATAACAGTAGTGTCACGGAATGGGGTTTTCAAAAGTTTAAGGGTACTATCTGGATTACAATCAATGTTTTGGGCACCATCTGGAAAAGCCAAAATCGCAGCGACACCAATTGGAATTCCCCAATAATATAAGAAAATATTTTAGTGAAGTATCAACAAAGAAGGAAGAATAAACTTATATGTTATTTGGCGACAAACTAAAGCACTAGAAACAACTAATTCTTGTTCGTTGCAACTAAAACATGGTTATAGATGCTGATTATCTAGTGAGTTCAAACTTACAAATTTTCCCTACACTTGCATTTTCTTATTTATTTGACAATGTAGATAAATAAGATGTTAGTGAACAATAATAAATCTTCTTTCTAAAAGCTTCCTCATTAGAATTAGTTTACTTGCTGAACAAATAGCATAAACAAGATTCAAAAAGTGCACGCAATGAAGAAAGACACTGAAGCATTTTCTCTACCCCTTGTTACCCTGAAAAACAGCGTCCATTGACCAATAACCATCTATCGGCTAACTTAAACGCCTCCCTTCCCTCGGGACCAACAAGGGGTACCTCAGTTTAATGAACTATTGTTCCCTTTTTCTTCCGATCGTGAACAAATCCTCAAACATCATTAGCCACCTTTTTCTAAGCCAAGTAATTTATGACCTCCAAGATTAATACACTAAATTATCGAAATTCAGGAGATAAAGTCAAGTAACATAATATTTTCTATATAGGACGAGAAAATACATGGTTCTAATATGAGCTTACATTTTTTAATTTGATTTTTCACCAATATGTTTCATGGACGTTTAGTGGATAAGATTGTAAAACCCTAGCATATTCTTTTCTCGGTTAGGAGTGGACGAGAAAAAATCCTATACATTTAAGCTTCCACTAAGAGACTGGGTCAGCTAGCATCTCCTCGACCATAGAGTGCTTCACAACCATGAATTCCAACAAATTACTAAAACAGAAAAGCACTTTCTCATTTTTAGGTAATAACAATAATACTGAGATTCGTAGAAACATACTGTCATAAGCTTCCTTGTACATATCAACCAACTTAGGGCCAATCCCTTTCCTGTAGTACTCCCAATCTATGGGCTCGGGTTCCTGCACAATGTCAACACGGAAAATCAATTAAAGAAACTTTAACTTATTGAAAGCATCATCATTTCAGTTACTTCAATCACAAACTATATATGCTCATAATAAGCTTTAAACTGAATATATGAGGTTCACAACTGTGAGAAATCCACAAGAGAACTACAATTTAGACAAATGAGTAATTGACATAGCATCAACCACAAGAATACCGAGTTGCCAGCGACAGTAGATAAAAAGGAGGATAGGGGAGGGAGGGAGGGAGGGAGAAAGAAAGAACGGATAAAATTATCAGCGAGGAACCCCTATTTAAACAAACACTCATTTGGCTTCCCTGCATTAGCAACTGCAAGAAAATGATACATTTGGTTGTTAAGACACAAAGGATTTACTTACAGACCAGAAGGACTTACTAAGGTTACCCTACATTTGCTTGTAAGACCCGAAAACAAAGGGTCAGTTCCAAAACTATTCATTTAACTATAGCTGTCTTTGGCGTTTTATTGACCAAAACATTTGAGCAAATTACTGTAATAGTAATACCAAATAGCCAATCAAAAAGAAAGCTTGGATACCATGTTATCTATAGAAAAGTAATACCAAATAGCCAAAAGGTCACTAATCAATTCAGAACCCCAATCCATTAACACCTTTGTCCACAGCAATAACATGATAGCGATTGTTTTTATACCACATTACAGAGAACCTTATTGAAGATAACCGTCTTTACAAATGCTACCAAGTATCAAAATAACAAAAACACAGCATCGCATTTATCTTCTTAAAATCATCAGTACTAATACAAATACCATCTAACTAATCAAACTAATTGAATCGAAACAAACATTTTACAAAAAATGCACAAAAAAACGCAACTTCAAATCAAAACCCTACACATTTCGCCTCCAATTTCTCAGCAATCCAATTAAATCCTTCTTTCATAAAAATCACAATCTAAATCTTATATTACATTAAAGCCCTAATAATCAATTAATCACACAGATCCGAACCAAATCAAATGTTTCAACAACACCAAAACCCTAGATTCATGTCGAAACCACAAATCAAATATCTAGAAAGAGAGAAAGAGACCTGACTGAACTTGGTAGAGAGTTGTTGGTTGACTTCATCGAAAGTACGACGAAGAGTAGAAAACTCCTTACGAGCTTCATCAGAAACAAGGAGCTTAGCCATGCCTTCCCAATCGATGTTCTTTGATGCCTTGAAGGTTACATCGGCTATCTTCTTTGCGACTCCACTCATTTTCTCTCTCTTGTT
This sequence comes from Tetragonia tetragonoides, assembly GCA_038025085.1. NCBI lineage: Eukaryota > Viridiplantae > Streptophyta > Magnoliopsida > Caryophyllales > Aizoaceae > Tetragonia > Tetragonia tetragonoides. The sequence goes on along the minus strand of CM076151.1, from coordinate 31,726,990 downwards.
TTCTCTCTCTCTCTCTCGGCGATTTGATTGGTGTTGTGAAGAGTGGCTGGCTGGCTGGCTTTGGCTTTGTAGTTTCTCGGTCTCAAATGTTAAAGAGGGTGAGAGAGATTGGGTGAGTGGCACTCTCAAAATTAGATGTTCCGAAACCCTCCTCCCTAGCACACTCTGCTGTTTTTTTTTTTTTTTGTGATTTTTGTTTTTCCTTTTCCTTTTTCATTTTTGCAAATTATTTTTTGTTTGATAGCTAATTTTGTGAAATTTTTTTATGCAATTTCTTTTCTTTTTGCAAAAGCAATAAAGTCATGACAAACTCCTTATGAGATTAAGATATCATTTATGTGTTCACTAATATATTAATGAGGGACGGGTCAAAAACAGTCGACCAAAGAAGTAATCTAGGACAAGACAGACCAATTCGCCCTAAAGTCAACCACCAAATTTGCTTCTCAAAAACATTGAAGGACCTCTACATTATCAAAGAGGTGCAAGTCCTTTTTTGTATCAAACGTAACGTTTCCTATATCTCTTCGGAGATGTGCAATTCTCCTCTAATGATTTTAATAACTACGAAAATTTATCTCCCTCAATAATGGTGATATTTTTAACGCCTCTAACTCTTGTCTCACCTACGTCTTCTTTGAGTCCAACAGCTTCTACTATAAGTATAGAACTATCACCACATAGTCTAGCCCCTAAAACAGTTACATCACCCAGATTATTACGTATACCAAATCCAGTTGGTATATTAACAGTGCTCTTTCTAAAATAGTCAAAAGGCCTTCCTGTACCAACATCTTGATTAACCAAGCCTGCCATTCTACAAAATGCAATCTCCATTATCCTATTACCATTATGATTTGTTAATCCATTACAAGCTAGGCAACTCACGATGGCTAGGCCTACTTGATCCTAGTACAATATGTAAGCAAGTTTCTAAAAATACAAGAACACAATTTGTAAATAAGTTAGAGGATTTGATTTTTAATGAATGGAGATATCGATTGTTGAGAAGAAAATTTTGTAGCCCACATGGCTAAAGACAATACTTGTATATTTCCACTATTATGTACTCCGTAACATATTTTAAGGTATGGACCCTAACACAAATTGTGAATGTGAAGTATTGCTTTATGTACACAAATTCTAGAAACTTTTATCCTCCCTCCTTAAGCTTACTTGCATTGATGCATATTTGATTGACTTTGCAGGATGTCAAGGATTCAAGATTGTTAGGTAAAGGAGACAAGACGGCATGAGCTTTGCCTTGAAAACAAAAAGATGATTTTTCCATTTTGTATTGATTTTATTTAGAGAGTCACCCTCGAGGTCTTGAGAGGATAAACTCCTAATCACTTTTATTTTATGGAAAATGGTTAGTTATATTTTTCACCAAAAGGATATCAAGGTGACACCCTTAATGGAAATTAATACAAGAGTTGAGCAGCTAGCAGCTTACTAGCCTCAAATTACATCAAGAGGAAAAATAAACAGAACAAAAAGGAAAAATACTATACAGTATACTTGTAGTATCTAATCCAAACTAAGCTTTGTATGTGAGTAGCGATATGCTCAATAGATCTGGTACCTCCATCAAAACCTCTATCGTTTCTTTCATGCCAGAGTTCATAGACTGTGGCAGCAAGTCCAGCTCTTTTCTTCATCTAATGTGAGCTTTTCCCCTTGACTTTTATTTTGAAACACTGAAGCTCTTCTTTAAGTGGAAGAGTGCTCCTCTGTAATCCAAACCAAGATAGGATATTCTGCCAAATTTTCTGAGATCGAGTGCACTGGATGAACAAGTGCTTGCAGGTTTCATAAGCTTTGTGGCACAAATAGCACATGTTGACAATATGCAGGCCTCTTGTCATGAGCTGGTCAATAGTTGCAAGCATATTATATGCAACAAGCCAGAGTATTATTCTGTGCCTAGGCATAAACATAGGGCTCCATATAGTTCTTATCCAGTGGCATTTATTACCAGCAGTTCTGAAAACATTATATGCTTCCTTAACTATATATTTTCCTACATTAAGTCACTTTTGAATGTGAGTCTTTGCAGCAAGAGTGCTACCACTTTTTCAACGAAGTCATCTCTGGTTTTCAAGAGTTTCCTCCACATCCAGATATCATTTTGTTTCACTGTGATATCCCAAATAGATAGGTGTTGTAAGTAATAATAAGCAACCAATCTAGAAAACTGACTTTCAGGTTTCCATGCAATGATGTGGATCCATCTCAAAAAGAGAGCTTTATTCCATGAAAGTGTATCCTTAAAAATTAAGACCCCCTTCTTCATAAGGCATGTTGATATGTTTCCAGCTCATAAAACTAAGCTTCTGCTTATGCTCACTGCTGCCCCAAAAGAAAACTCCACTAATCTTTTCACTTCCATCAACTACAACTTTAGGTAAAACAAAAGCTAACCCCAGAAGTTGCTAAGACCAAAGATCTTAAGGAATTGTGCTTGCCTACATAACTCAGTAGCTTGGAAGACCAATGCATAGTATGCTTCCTTATTTTATCCATGGCATAAAGTAAGGGTTAGTCTAGAAGCACTTAAGGGAACCCAAGACAACGAAAAGGAACAGTGATCATTAGAATTCATCTTTGATAATAGGAGAGACACCTCCATAGTATATGCTGGTCTTGGAGGGATTTGGCTACAAGCCAGAAAGAGCAGCAAAGTTATTAAGCACATCAAAATGATTCTTGACAGATGGAACATCCCCTCTTGCAACAAGAAGCAGGTCATCAGCAAAACTGAGATGACAGATAGAACATCCCCTAATCACTATTCTTATCATACCAAAAAACAAAAAAGAATTATTCTGAACATTGTACGACATATAGCTTTTTGTGTGTTGGTGACTAAATGAGCAGCAGAGGTTTCCCCATTTCCACCCCAAAAGCAAGCATCTACGTGCATCACATGCCTTTCCTCATCCTACTCTAAATGGCCACTATAACCTCTATCCTTCCTCAATCCCGTCTTTACCCCCCATATATTACTTCAAATCCAAACATGATCTCAGTGAGATTGTGGCAGGGGGAAGTATCAAGAAGGGAATAGAATTAAAGAACAATATGAGCACAAAATTTTTCTTGCAAATGCATTATGCGTACCAAATTCTTTCTCAAATACAAGGTGAAAAAGAAGTCAGGGCATCTTTTTCTTTGGCAATAAGAATTAGGTTAATAATCTGAGTCAGAATCGGAGTAATAATCGTCATCGTCAAAATCATCATCATCGTCGTCGTCTTCGTCAAAATCTGATTCATCGAACAAAATATGCTCTTCATCCCAAAGTGGACATTTACATGTAGCCGCCTTGTTCTTCCACTCAGCTCCACAGGTGTAGCAGAACTCGTACCCACATCTGGCACAGTAATACAGGCATGTTAGCATAAATTATGACAGTTATTCCAACAGAACCAGATGAGCCTAAATGTTCCCTCTTTAGGAGGGGGCAATTTTTTTCCTGATGTGATAAGATGTCAAAATGCCAATGTATTTTGGTCGCTTGGATTATAGACAAATCCAATACTAAGATCAAGGGTCCAAACCAAGGCCTACGTAATTCAAAGTGCGTGTGGCTAGCTCAAATGCTCTTTAGTTTCAAATTTGAGAGCATGGTTATGATTTCCCCCCCCCCCCCAACCATGTGTTGTTTTCAATTTTCTGCACCACATTTTAAACGACTGTGTTCCTTTTACAATAATTAAGGTAAAGTTATGTTTTTACCTATCTTCACTTACGGCAGATATACATATGGTGCTTGCACCTCAATTGGAATTTTAATACCATCTCGAGATGCAAAATAGTAATAGGACCTTTCTGCTCCTCACCATCCTCCAACTTCCTTTTCCAGCGGCTATTGGTTGCAGCCTTTCTCTCTGCTTCTCTCACCCATCTCTCTGTTTTGTGAACTCGCTGGGCCCTATTTGTCTTCTGCTCAGCAACATTGTTCCTGCCCCTCAGTTGTTGCTTTCCACTGCCCTGCTGCCGCCATTCAACATCCTACTACGCGCACCACACCTGCTGCTTCCGCTGCTCAGCAAGTGCGAGTTCACTCCAACGTAGCATGATGATGATCCTCATTATTTTCTCCTCTTCATCATCAGCGTTTAAAATACACATCATATAATATTTCAACAAAGTGACATTTGGGGTTGCTGGTGGCTTCTCAGGGTCCTCATCAGTACATGAATGTGTTTCCAACCCTTACCTAAAAAACTTTGGTGAGGGTGATTTCTCCGCACAGAATAAGCAACTATTTGCTAAGAGTTTGCCACCAATGAGATTGTACTTGAGGATATTCCATTATAGCTAAAGGATGGGAGTAAGAAAAATAATGGCTCTCTTGTGATTCGAGGGTATGGAACAGGCTACCAAAAGGTATCAACAAGTATTCTAGTTCCAAGAAAAGAAATTAGAGGTCTGGCTGTAGGCAGGGAGTGTGTGCTCAATGTGTTAAGGGTTAGTAAATTTTCAAATAAGAGGCTTACAAGAGGATGTCTTGCTTAAGGTTCATCTCTCGTACCAATAAAATTCTATATCTGCCCTTGCCTCCACTTAGGCCTTGTTCTTTTCAATTGTTTTCTAGTTGCCCCAGTTACCATTTAAGTTTTCCAGTTGTCCCCAGTTTGACCCAGTTGTGTATTTTAAAGACAATAACAACAACAAATTACTATCATTATTACTGTTATAATTATAAATATAATTAAAACTATAATAATAACAATGATAATAATAATAGTAATTATAATAATTATATATTCATTATGATATTAATATTATTGTTGTTATTATAAAATTATAATAAAACCAAAATAATAATAATTTGAGAACTTTCCAGGACAAATCACGTCTTGTTGACAACATCATGAAGCAGCTCATCCTATGTTTACATGGAAGAGCTGCTGCAGGGAAAGATGAGAAGATGAGGGATCTTTTCATGTCTGAGCTTAATCACTTTGGTCAGATTGTGGTGTAACTTTTTTGATGTTGTTTGTGATTATATACTGGCTTATGTCTCATGCAAGCATCATCAACAGGCATATGATTGTGGTCTCATATCCAAAGGCCCTTCCTTAAAGGTAAGTTGGATATGAGCTATGATGCTATTGTAGTTGATTGTTGCAAGTAATTGTCGTGCCAGTGAGTATTATGTAGTCTTGTTGAACTTGGGCTATATTCTATATCCTTTGGAAAGTAATGAAATTAGATTGACATTCCAAAAAAAATAATAATTATTGTTGTTATCCCTATAAATATAATTATAATATTATATTAATCATAATTATAATTATTATTTTAATAATTATAATAAAATTATTGTATTGATAACAATTTTAATATTATTATAAGTTGTTGTTGTTGTTGTTGTTGTTGTTGTTGTTGTTAAGAAAACACTCAAAAATACAAATTTCCAGTTTTCACCAATTGCTCCTAGTTTGATACTTTGACCCCGTTCCTCCTAGTTGTCCGAAAAAACCTTTATTTCTTTAAATGTAGAGGTAAGAATAACTAGGCATTGGTTTCATGAGTATTGATTCATGCAAGTTTAACTCAAATAAGCAAAATCAAGAGGTCGGGGGAATACATAGAAATTTGAAGAGGACCATCATTCTTCCAGGCAAGGAACTTGTCTTTTATTTTTCACAAGGTAAATCACAAGTTTCTAGCAAACTGCAAAGTATGCTACAAAGTTCATGACCATGGTCATGAATTGGAGAGCATAAAATGGATATATTAATTAGCAAGCAAATGCTCCACTCTTCAAAGACAGTAATTTCTATGTGACTAGCTCCAGTATTTACAGATGTTCATTTTATTTATATTTACCAGACTACGATCAGGATAGTAAGTTCATGCTTTTTATGCTCACCAACTCTTACCAAATCTTATTGAAAATAAATGATATAGTTTCAACTGATGTATGGTGAAGCCACCCAGGGTTGTACCATCGGTTCACAACCCCACTTCAGCATCCTTTCCGCCTCTCAATTTAGAACAAATCATTGCATTCACCTGAGTCATCTAATTGTTCATTGAGCTATTTAACAAACTATTCCTCCTTTCAACATTGTGGCTAAGAAGAGAAGAGAACTACCATGCCAAAAGCATAATTCACAAAGGAGAATACAGGAGAGACGAGTAAAAAGTACCTGCAAGTCATGTGGTAGCAACCTTCAGCAAGTTCAATCATATGATTGCATTTCACACACTGCCGCCAAAAATTAATTGTTGCAAGTGACTTAAGCTTTGCTTCTTCAGGCCGTGGATACGGATTCGTCCTCTTATACTCTGTGCAAGACATATTTTTATGCCACGGGACTTTACAATTGAGACAGAAGAGAACATAACATTCCATACATTTTCTGGCTCCAAACATCCTTTCCTTAACATTTTCTTTCCTAGTGAACTCAGAAAGTTCACTTTTTGACATTAACGCAGAGCACCTAGGATACGCGCAATAGATTTTTTCAGCAACAGGTATAGATGCTTCTTTAATCTGTTGCTTCAAAATTTGAATTAGCTTCGGTGTCAAGAATTTTTCACAGCTAGAGACCTCGAACTCAGATTTACAATTTTCATGAGGACACCTGGGTACCATCCCATTATGTAGCTTTGCTTCAACATGCTGCTTCATACAAGAAAAACAGTATCTATGCAGACAACCATCTACAGTGAACATTTTATCCTGATCAGTCTCTTCCAGGCAGATCACACAGGTCTCCTTCAAATTCTTAACATGGTTAGACTCTGCAGGCCTAGACATCTGAGAGACAATAGCATCTCTAGCAAGCTTAAATGCAGGCTGCATATTATTTCTCGCAACAAGATAAGGGCGACAGTAGGTAAATTTATTTTGAAGAAGTTCCACTTTTGCCATTAGCTTGGCAATCTTCTGTGACTTCGGTTGCCATACACGCCTAGCCTGCATCCAGTAGAAACAATGTCATCCATATTGCACAATAGTTTAGTGAAGGAACAAGAGGGAAGAAGACCGTACAAGCTTTATCAATGTATTCAGCAACCAAAAATGGAAGGAAAAGAAAAAGATTAAAAGATATGCAACATCTCTGACAAATAAAGCAACTAGAACTGAATATCCGTGTTTACTCAAAAAAAAAAAGAATACCCGTGACATCAGCAAACATAATTTCAACCATCAAAGCATACAAAACTGACAAATAAAAGGAAAAAAAAGGAGGACAACTGATGACTTGGAAATTTTTTTATATTTTTTTATTCCATGCGAAAGAATGTTTCTGAAGGATAAGGTCCCCAAAAACAGTTGAGGGCTTTTACATGGACTGCCGCTCTTAGTGAACTAAACAGTCAATATCATGGATAAATTGCAATCCTGGAAGCCTTAAATTTATCGCTTTGCCCAAGGGTTTGTGCTTGTCTCATGTTCTTGAAGGATGCGGAGACAAATAGACATTTATTCTTGCATTGTGAGGCTGCTTAGTACGTGAGGGGTAATCTTTTTGGTCTACAGTAGGATTGTGAGGTGCGCCCTTCAGATCATTTGGTGTGCTTCTTTAATCATTTCAGCACCTGAGAGCCAAACATCAAATATGTGGAATTCAACAATGGTAAGAGGCATAACATCGTCTGGAGGTGCAAAGTTGGGGATTTATGCCTGCTAAGGATTGAGAAAAGAGGAATCTTCAGAAATAAAGCTCCTCGTAGTTGGGGACTTAGGAATCTCCTCTGGGATGAGTGTTGCTATTGGTGTCGCTTTGGGCTTGTGCTGCAGGATTTAGGGATTACTTTTTCTCACGACCAATGTTCTAGCATGCAAATTTGTAGATCACAGAATTTCTCTTTCCTTTCTTGTATTAAGCACTCCTAGAGTCCTAGTCCTCTTTCTTGATTCTCTTTGTACATTGTACTGCTCTTATGGGTTTAATAAAAGTTTCTGTTTTCCTATTAAAAAAAGAGGCATATGTTTTGCATCAACTCAAACTAATGTAGTCACCATGGTTCAATCAATTGGTGTCAAATTAAGGCACAAAGATCCCTCAATTGGAAAAGGTTGTAGTAATGGTTTTGTCCCAGCCCTTTGCAAAGTGGGATGTTGAACCTGAAAGTCCAAGCTTGGAGGATTGAAAATGACTTGAGAAATATTAGACTTGAGAAATATTTGGACACAAGACATGAATATGACAATGGGCACAATGAAGAAGAAGAAGAAGAAACAAAAAAGAAAAAAGAAAAAGGAAGTCGTGAAGGGAAAGCAAAACTGCAAGTGTTTTCTTTTATTTTTTTATGAGAACTCTTGATGTTTTTCATTCCACTTTATCTTTGTAATTCTAGTTAATAATATCTTATTTTAGAAAAATTGGAAAAAAGAAAAATCAAAAGTAAGCGTAATACACTAATACCCCATTATAGAGGATTCCTTGTGAGTAACAAATTGTGAGGCTGCAGGGCCATTAGGTAATCCTGTCTACAAGTGATGCAGATCTTCCAACTGATGTTTTCCCACTTTTGCTGGTCATACAAATACTTTACCGTTTCCAACACACTGAGTTCAGATATAGCTATGCTGAATGTGTAGTAAGTCAGGCTTATCCACACCCCCTCTTTTCACTTGGGTGGCTAATAACAAATTTATATCATCCAATATCATAACTGACAACCATGTAGGGCATGGGAGATGTATTTTTTTTATTATACCAAATATTCTTCTGCATTTCTCCCTCCCAAGACTCGTCAACCTTTTTCTTTACTATAATTTATTTTCTTATTTGCAGGGTTGGGGTGGGGGTGGGAGCTTAGGGCATCCATTTATCAGTCAGCAACTATTCTGGCATTAAATTAGACAAACCATTTGAATAGATTTCTTATACTGTCAAGTTTCAACAGTCCAACAACAGCGTCACATAGAAGCCCCTTTCACATGAAAGAACACATGTATGATGTATAACACAAGTCAAAGACATTTTCACTTACATATTGGTAGACAGGAGGATAGTCACAAAAGAACATGATACGCTTTAAATCAAGAGCTACAGCTGTTTCAAGACCTTCAATCAAAGCCTTGATTTCAATTACTTGACGGCTCACCCCATTCCCTACCAACGGCTTGCTCAACTGAAATATCAAATTGCCTCTTGGATCACAAACTGTTACTCCTATTCCAGTCAATGTAACATTTGAACCTCCAACTCTTTCTACACTGACCAATCCTTTAAAATATAGCCTGAAACCACCATATAAAAGAATTAGAAATGAACGCGATGACATATTAGCATCACACTCATAAAGAACCAACGTCCCACGTTTCAACTTTACGTGCAGTAAACAAACATTTATTTTCAAACATTGACGTTGGTTTCTCTTCTAGCCTTTACATGATCACTAAACTTAACTACGCTTGCAGTAAATAAAATAAAGAGAGTTAAAAGCTAGCTCTATCTTCAGGACAAGAGTGAGATCTATCCAGTACTAAGTATTGTCACCAATCAAAAAGACACAAACTGTTTTTGATGAGAATAGTAATAGGCTGGTTAACCTCCTAGAAGCATAGCGCATTGCAACCCCTTCCTCCAACACCATTTTAAGCAATGTTTAGATAATATGGTGTGGTAAGTAACTGTTGAAGGTTCAAACTGCCAAGCATACCAAATCCCAAACACCAAAAACAACTACGAAGCAAAAGGGGGAATGGAGGAAAGAAGGGAAAAAATCACCATAGAGGCAACTAAACAATATGGCTGACAACATGAGTTTGTAACACATCAGGAGAATTCTCTTGTAAATCCTTTTTTTGGCACTTAGTACGCAAGTTCTAATTTCCCTATAGCTGATTTCATTTTGAGTGCAAAGGTGCAATCGTGTCTGTGGATTGAGCTTGATGGGGTTAACACAAATAACCAGTGCCAGAGGAGAAGGTTGGGCGTAGTTCTTTTGCGATATATTTGAATGCTTTGTCGACGTGTAGTGAGACAGTGCCACATGATTTTCTTATATGCAATATAGCAAATTGCTTTTTGAAGGAAGTTGTTTGTTGTGTTTGGGGAGTCATGGGCTAGTATTGTGGAGTTGCCTAGAATGCACTTTAGCCTTTACGATTTCGGGAATGGGGACAGTGGCCTAGTGTTGTCTTAGCGATATTTTGGTGTAGCATTTTTGCGTAATACTTAGAGAGATGAGCATGCCAAAAGATTTACTAATCTCTAGCTTTAGAATATAATGTGCATACAATTACAAACAAATTTTTGGATCCTTCAATTGTGGAGAGCCCCTCAAGATTGAGAGATTGGTGAGCTTATTGATATCTTGCAGAATGTTCAGTTTTTTGATGGTGATGACTTATATGTCCAAATTTGGTATGACCCGAAACCCGATACAAAACCCAACCAGAAAATGGATATTGATCACAAATTTATAGACCAAAATCTGAAATTGACCGTCCTGCTAATGGCCTGAACTTTAAGTACCCGAAGCTGAGACCAACCTGACTCATCCGTCTGCTTGATTTAGATGGAAACAGTTTGCATTGAGTGGGCATGCCACTATGAGTAAATTTATGAGTTCTGAGTCATATATTTGTTTGTAGGAACTAAGGCTCCATTTGGGTAAAGCGAAAACGTCCATTTTAAGTATGAAAATACAATTCTTGTTTGGGAGAGGGAGAGGGAGGAGGAATCTGAGGGTGAGACAACTGAGCGTCATTATGTTGGGGGAAGGGGCTGGGACAAGGAATAACTGATTTCACTTGATTTAGAAGGGATAACATTTTCACTGCTAAATCATTATCCTTGAAACCAAAAAAAACATTGTCCTAGAAAAACGTTTTCGCCCAAACCAAACCGGTTGGATGCTTGTTATTTTTCTAAAATTAACATATTGAACAATGAGCAACAAGCTTGAAATAAAAATATGTTTTGCTTTTTATTCTATTTTTTTTTTGGAAAATTTCCACTTTGATGCCCTGACATATTGCAAAATCATTTTTTAGTGACCTGTATTTTTTATATTTCCACTTTGGTTACCTGAGATATTAGATGAAGTTTCAGTTTGGGTGTTTCCGTTAGTCCAATTAGAATTTTCTGTCAAATTAGTGACGTGGCCACTAATAAGTATAGATCACATGTTCAATGACCAAAATACCCCTGCTTAAGTGAGAGTTACCCATATTCTTCCCAAATTCAATTGCATTTGCATCCAACCCCATTTGAACCCACCCACCACCCTACAAACACCACCAAACAGTCGGACAAGCTCCTATTATTCACCACACCACTACCACTACCACTACCAACAATCCTAGTTCTTTCCTCCATCTCATTCAATTAAATCATCACAAAAATCCTTAACAATGGCATGAATACAACATACAACTAGCTATTTACGGTCCACGAATATGTGTAACAAACTTAAAACTGATGGGATGATTTTCTCTTTTTGAAGGCAATTGATGTGATTTTCTAGTAACTGGACTAGAAAAATGCAAACCTGGACCAATATGACTCTCAATGCAATTGATGTGATCTTTTCTAGTAACTGAACTTGAAACAGGAAAATGTAGCTAGTATAGCATGAATATAATTCAACAAAGTTGGAGAATTGAGGAGGTAGTAACCCCAAAATTAAAAAATAGTGGGCAGGCTAGATCAGTAAAACAAAACCTGATCAAAAGAGGAGAATAGGTCTGCCGAAGAAGAGAGAGAATCAGAATTTTTTGGTTGTTTTGGTGGTGACGGTGTGACATCAACAATGAGCCAATAAATTTGTGGCTTTGGAAGTCAGAAGGGATTTGGAATTTGTCATTTGTGGGTTGGGAAGTAGCACTTGGGATTTCGGCGATTCAATTTCGAATTTGATGGAAGGTACATTCTGATGACAAAATCACCACCAAATTGCTTCGTTCTATCTCCGCCATCACCACCGCTGTACGAAACTCACCACCTCGGCCATAAAAATACATATATAGGTAGCTATAGTTTCATTATTGATATTGCTTTAATCTGGGTTTTTGCTCATTTGATGGACTCTCAAACCCAAGCTCTACTTTGGGGTACTTAAGAATGTACCAGAAATTCAAGGGTTTTAAGCTCGTGGGGGTGGTGGATGAGAGAGAAAACATGGTGGTGGTGGTGGTGGATGAGAGAGAAAACATGGTGGTGGTGGTGGTGGTGGTGGTGGTGGTGGTGGTGGTGGTGGTGGGATGGGGTATTAGAGGAGAGAGAGAGGAGAAAGATGGGGATGGGAAGAAAGATGGGCATGGGGAGAAAATTACCAATTACCCCCCTCAAAAAAAGTAAAACCCGTCGTTTATCCCATTTTTAACGAAAAATTAACGGAAAGGACGGAAAGTAGTAAAGTGAAACAAATTTAATTACCTCGGGTAACCAAAGTGGAGATATGAAAAACATAGGTCACTAAAAAATGATTATGCAATACCTCGGGGCATTAAAGTGGAAATTTTCCTTTTTTTTAGTGTAAAACATTTATCGAACAATATGAATGTGTTTTATTTCCGTTCTTTTTTTTAACTTTCAAGTAGCTAAACAAATTGAAATTAATGTTTGCAATAGACGTCTCAACCCATTGTGTCGACCTGAACTGAAAGTTTTTGGGTCATGAACAAACATTTCCCAATCCAAAGTTCTAAACCGAAAAGTCCCAACCTACAAATGACAGAAACCTAAGTTACCGAACCCGAACCCCACTTGACCAACGTGTTTGATAGTTCTACATGGCTCTAGGAGATTGGTTGGTTATAATTTGGGAGAATTTCCATATAAGTACTTTGTTCAGATATTGCGTACATGTACAGCAGATTTCATTTGGAAGGCAAAGATACCCCATAAGGTGAGGGTGTTTGCGTGTCTGCCTTTGGATAGGGTGAACACTAAGGATTTGAGACAGAGGATGAGGCAAGGAGTGGTTGTTTCACCTGATATTTTTCTCTTTATCAGGTGAACAATGAGACTCGACACATTTGTTCCTTTACATGTGATTTTGCTCGTTGCATCTAGAGTTGTTGTATGGGGTATTTGCGGAGGCGAGGGTTTGTGGAAATTGGGAGAGGAAAGGAGAAAAGGTTATTGTGGCAAGTGGCTTCTTGCATTTACGGTCTTTCACCAGAAAGGAATGCCCTTGTTTTAGGGTCGCAATTTCAGTTAACTTGTTGTGGGATAGGGTCACTTATCTAGCATCTTTAAGGTCTGTAGTTGTAGGTGCATTTAGGAATTACATTTTTACAAAAATTCGGCATAAACGGCTACTTTGTACTTAGCTATTTTGGAGGACATTTACTGTCTTTTCTAACACTTCACTAATACATTCTTTCTCTTTATCTATAAAAAAAAGATATAATGGACTAAATCAAAATGGCTCATCAAATTATCTGCAGTTCTTATTTATCGGTTGATTGCTAATGGTGGTGACAGCATGCAATGAGATAGGGGTCACTTACCTAGCATCTTTATAGGCTAAAGAGATGCAGGGAGTTTACTCGAATTTCTTGGCTTTAGTTGAGTTAAAGTTGGGAAATGGGCAGAGAAAAAGATTTTGGGAGGATATTTGGGTTGGGGGGCAGCCCTTGTGTGTGCGATTTCCTCGTGTTTTTCAGCTTTCTACTTTACATGGGGCTACTGTGGCTGAATTTTATTGCGCACTGACATGTTCTTGGAACCTTAATTTGCGGAGGCCCCCTCAGGATTGGGAGATGGACGAGCTCACAACCTTACTTGATCTTTTGGATACTGTGCATCTTTGTGCTGGTCTTGACTCTAGGAGATGGGTTGGCGATTCTTCAGGAGAATTCTCGTGCAAGTCCTTCCTCCAGCAGCTGGGTACGCCTATTCCCAGGTTTCCTATAGCAGACTTTATTTGGAAGGCTAAGGTGCCCCTTAAGGTGCGAGCTTTTGTGTGGACCTTCGCACTGGATAGAGTGAATACTAATGATCTTCGTCAGAGGAGGAGGCCTTGTGCTCTTTGTCGAGCGAGTAGCAAAACAGCATTACATTTGTTCTTTACATGTGATTATGCTCGCTGCATTTGGGGGAGGCTTTTTGGCTTTTTGGGTGAGACGGGGTCTGTCCTTCTAGTGTGGTAGATTTCCTCCAAGTGAGATTCCTGGGATTTGGGAGGGGAAAGGAGAGGAGGTTATTGTGGCGTAATTCTGTCTTTGCTATTATTTGGTGCCTTTGGTTAGAACGGAATGCTCGGGTTTTTAATGGTGTGACCTTATCAGTTGATCTGGTGTGGGATAGGGTTACTTATTTAGCGTCATTATGGGCTAGAGCTGCAAGGGCATTTAGGAGCTATTCTATTACTCAGATCCAGTGTAACTGGTCTGGACTGATTTGTACCTAGATTCTTCTTGGAGGACTACTTGTCCTCCTTTGCTGTACCTTTGATACTTGATTAATACATACTTTCTCTTTATCTAAAAAAAAAAAGAAGTTATATTATGTCCGAGGTCCAGTGGAGCTGACAACTTTTAAGTTGCTATTAGCTTCTATATGAAGCACATCTTGCCCCTTTTGACGTTGACGTTTCACTAATATCTACTTTCTCTTTAATAATAAGTAAATAACATAATAATTAAAAAATTCATATCAGTCAAATTATAAGGAAAAAACCTATTTATGTTTCTCAATGCCTCAAATTATCTTAAATGCTGCTCTCAAATGAAATTAAGATAGTTGGAGACAGGAGCATTTAAGAACCTTAGAGGTCAAGGACTCAAGGATAAAGAGGTAGTAGCCTATAGAACAGATCCGATAGAAGTAAGGCTCATTACTCTAAGGCAATGTTAGGAACAAAAAGGAAGTCAGTGATTTGGGAGCCAAAATCTCTACCAGCACCTAGATGATGAATAAGCAGCTCCATGGAGCTGCTCAACATTCAGATATAAGATTTTCTAAATCAACTACACCAAACCATACAATACTATATTACAAGGCAAAGCAAGGTAGGGGACAGGCACTCTTCCTTTGTTTTTATTTATTTATTTTTTTTAGATAACATGGGTGTCCAAGCTTTGCTTGACTAATCCCATGGGCCCTAAAGTTAACGACCAGGAAAACTTCCAGTGGCCCTAAAGTTACTCTTCCTTTGTAATTTTATTTTATTTTTTTGTATAACATGGCATCCAAGCTTTGCTTAACACTTCCCTTGTAATTGGAAGAAGTGCAAAGCACACCTGACATTGGACT
Organism: Tetragonia tetragonoides; assembly: GCA_038025085.1. Taxonomy (NCBI): domain Eukaryota; kingdom Viridiplantae; phylum Streptophyta; class Magnoliopsida; order Caryophyllales; family Aizoaceae; genus Tetragonia; species Tetragonia tetragonoides. Next base: position 31,711,802 of record CM076151.1, on the reverse strand, counting down.
TGTTGACACATCGATCAATTAATTTGTCTTAAACATCAAACTTATGACAATTCTTGTAGGAGAGAAGTCCTTTTAAAGACAATTTTGCTAAATTGTCGGAATTAAACCCCTTTTCAATAGTTGCTCAATGATAGCTCCATGTAGCAATATGGAGCCCTCTGTCCTTCTATCTCTCCTTCACCCATTTTTTCTCTCTCCTGCCCGTGGATTTCACCGGGCTCTCCCAGCTCCACGAAGCTCCGTGGAGCTGGGAGTATATAAAAATTTGTACCTTTTCAACATTTATTCACTAAACACACGCCTCAAAGCTTCTTGTCCCACGTGAGGATAGTGTCCTCAACAATATATTGCTGAAGGAGGTACTTGTCCTTTGGGAAACGAATGGACAAATAAAGCTCGTTAAAAGGGAACTATCATTGCCATCCAATGATGTATGTATTTGGCTTTAGAAATAGGCAGTTACTACGGGCTCCTTATGGAAAGACAATTTTGGAGCTTTTTTATCACTTGTGTATCCTCAAAAGTAGCATGTTTGTGTTCTTGTGACCATTATCCTAACACTATCAGCCTGCAACATCTCAACCATAAAGCAACATACTTTTTATAACACCAACCAACAGACCAAAATAGCCAGTTTCACCTCTCTTTCCTTTGTTTCCATAAGCGGACATAAAACCCAAATACAGATTTAAGTTCCAAACATCCTTTGCATGAAAGAAGGGCTTCCTAACATTGTCCTCTGCAACTTGTTAGATAGGTGAAATAAACCGTAGCCCAAAAGGTTTGTAAAATGTCAACCAGTACTTTTTATTTTTTATTTTGATAGAAAATGTCAATGAGTATTGATATATGGCAATATCATAAACGAAATTGACTGTCACAATAAGAACATCACATTATGAGTATTACTCTAGATATCACCGGATGGAACTAGACCCCAATTGCCATAGATGACATGGTCAATACAGTTAAGTGCACTCGTGAAGCCGGACTCAGTTAAGTGAACTTGTGAAGCCTCTGAAATCATCCATGTATCAGTATTCAAAATAGACATCTGATCCAGAAGACCTATTGGATAATGCAGACATATATAGAAGATTGATTATCGATTAGGAAGCTAATCTATAAGACTATATCACAACTAGGACCTGACATCCTACATCGCAGCTCCTAAGCCAGTGTATGCAGAACCCTAGAACAGAGCAGATGACAGCAGCACTAAATGTTCCAAGCTACTAAAATAGGGACCATGACAAGGGATTTTGCACTACGACAGACCTCATGCTTACAGCTTAATGTGACATTAGTTAGGATAGCTGCTCAACGACAAGATAACATTGGAAACTGCATTTTTGCGGGGTAACGATTCCTCTCATCTCCCTCATATCTAACTACCTAGGAGCGCTTTTCCCATCTTTACCAAAGGCTAACTTAAAGCACGACACTACTTACTAAGAAATCACTCAAGACACTCATATTACTTAAAGAATTGAGTCTAAACAAATTGATAGGACGCAACCATGCCGTGACTACCAAACCGAACACCAGACAGCCTAAAGTCCTATTTTCCATGAAACAGATAAAGAAAAGACAACAGACAAGAAGTAATGGTCAAGATGGCATGTTTTTCACTAAGGGTTATGATGTGGTATACCGTATACCTCAATGTAAAATCTGGAACGTCACTATACCTTGGTCTAATTTCACTATAGGTTAGTATACCTCAATCAAAATTTTCCAAAATATTATTATGCAACTAATTGCCAAAAATTCAACCGAACCATGTCCTAGAGCCCTTAGAGCCCTCTATAGTCTATACAATAAACTCTTCTAGGGTCTATACAGAAATCACAAATCTGACTATACAGTGTAAATTATCCTCATGCATATAGAGGACAATTCTGCTACTGACTCTACTATTGCACAACATTTCATCATTTTACTTGTATTTGACTATATATCTGTCAAAATCCTCCTGAATATTATTATCTTATGTCAAAGTCAGATATCCTCAATAACATGAATACCAAAATATGAATATGCGAAGAGAGAGTGTGTGTGAGACCTGAAATTGACATTGGCTACAGTCGACGACGAAGACGAAGAAGAGCCATCACCAAACGGTCTCTGAAACTCATCGCCAAACTCGTCCCAATCATCATCATTCAATCTAACAATATCACGAGCAAACTTCTGATCATGAATTCGACGATTAAGATCATCTCTCAATCTTTTCGCCTCAATTTCGCACAATTCACGGTCTCGTTTCTCTTGCTCGAACTTATCGAATTCTTCGCTCTGAAAATCGGCGAAATTGAATGAACCGAAATCGATGTCGTTTTGACTTTGATTGGACAATTGCGGGGGTTTAAGGGGAGGAGAAGATGAGGATGAAGGGAGGAGAGAGAGAGAAGCGGCAATGGCTTCTTGTAATTGGAGATTGAAGGCGAAATCTAAGTCTGATTCTAGGGTTTTAGATTTGGCTAGTTCTGCTCTTTGTGATTCTATGGCGCATGATTCGTCTGTGGTGGAATTTGCCGCCATTTTTGAGCGAGGAGAGAGAGTGTGAGAACGAGAGAGGGGTTTGTGCAGTGATAGAGGAAGAAGGATAGAGGAAGAAGGGAGAGAGAAGTGAACTGGGGGGATTCTGGAAACGTTTTGTGTAAGCTTCTGCGAAATCTTTTGTTCTTTTAGAAGAATTTGAGTGTATGCACGTGATAAGTATGCGCGGTTTACACTTTTTTTTATAGGGGGTAATTTAGACCTGGCAAACGGGTCGGTCGGGTCGGATTTCGGTCGGTTAAATACGGGTCGAATACATTGGGTTAAATACGGGTTCGATTTCGGGTTACCAACCGGGTTTGACAAATATTGTCTCACAACATTCGGGTTCAGGTCGGGTCCGGGTCGGGTCATCTCGGGTTGGAATCTTGTCGGGTCGGGTTTCGGTCGGGTCTGTGGCAGGTCGGGTTCGGGTCGGTCATCGGGTCGGGTCAGTTTTTGCCAGCTCTAGGGGTATGTCATACCCCGAATGACCAACTTGGTATATTTTATAAGCAGTCCGCGACAATATGGTATTTTTTCTTGCTCCGACAATGTTAAGATATAAAAAGTGAGCTCTATGGAACAAATATATCCAAAAACTCAATTTTCCGGCCATTTCTTAATTTATTTCTGTTTTTGCAATTTTTATGTTACTATTTTTATGTTACTATTTTCTCTTTTAAGCTTTTGTGCCATCTAACAGTACCCCTTAGCCTGCTTGTTTCACCAATTATTTTCTTTGCGTCTTCTCCTTTTCTTAGTTTTCTAACGGTATTTTTGTTCTATCTTACTATTAACTCGTACTAATTTTGGTCAATCCCACTGCTCAAATATATAATTGCAGTCACAACTTGTGAAACTTAAAATACCATAAAAAATAAACTGGAAGAACAAGTAAAGAATAATTTATTTTCAAAATAAAAGTTTAGTAAGGGAGGAGTGGTAGCATATAGTGAAAGAACCACAAGGAGAAAAAAATAAGCCGTATTGCAGTACATCGAACGATATACGAGGAGGACATGCAGAGATAAGAGGATTGAAAAACCGAAAAAATGGAAGAAAATAATAGTACTCGCCAGAAAATTTTAATTTTCAGATGTAATTGTCATAAGGGGGCCAATTGACCAAATTGGTATATAAAATGAGGCCCTCCCGACACATTGGTATATTTTATTACTCAGACGGCATATTGGTATATTAAAAATGCACCAGCGACAAACAGACCCAAAAATACCTGCCGGAATAAATCTTTGATTAAAATACTATTTTTTGTATTTATTGTGTATTTCTACTATTTTTAGCTTAGAAAAATAGAATTTTAATTTCTCACCTCATTTTATTTTATTTCCCCTTGTACCTCAATATTGAAAACTCTAAATACAGAGATTAAAAAATAAAAATAAAAAACCTCTAAATCCCTAAAATCAATTGTTGCCATTGTCAAACCTTCCTCACCCCTTCCAAATTTAAGTCCAGTCCACCATGTATTCACCATCACCACTATTTTCTTTCTCCTCATTCCACCATGGAAGACGAAGCAGACCTTCTCGCCTGCCCATTCCCATCATAAATCCCACAAATCTTCGATCGTTTCAATTCTTCCTCATCGTCTGACGAAGACTTCTCCCCATCTTCCTTCTCAACCCCTAACTCCACAGATCCTCAAAACGGTGTCGTAAAAGCTGCCGATAGAAAACTCAATTACAAAAATGATACTGCCAATAACAATATAACACCACCACTGCCTCCGTTGGTGGCTCCATACCGGAGTTTAGAACCTATAGGCCACTGAGTTTCAAGGTGAGGCTTCACATGCTGAGGGAGACTCAAATTGGATGTGGGCTAAGAACAACTTTGTGTATTGAGATGCAATTGGAAGGAGTGAAAAAGGTGTGACAATGGCAATGGCAGCCATTAAATTGGGCATTTAGATTTTTTTTGTTTTTGAGTGCAAGATGGATTTAACGTTTTTGATATTGAGGAAGGGGAATAAAATAAAAATGAGTGGAAAAAATTCAGAATTGCATTTTTTTAATTTTTTAATCAAAGCTTTCTTCCGGTAGGTATTTTTGGGTTTGTTTGTCGCCGGTGCATTTCTAATATACCAATATGTCGCCTAAGCAACAAAATATACCAATGTGTCAGGAGAGCCTCATTTTATATACCAATTTGGTTAATTGGCCGTCATAAGGGGCTCACTTAATATACTTTAACGTCATGGAGAAAGAAAAAATACCATGTTGTCGCAGACTGTTCACAAAAAATACCAATTTGGTCATTCGGGGGTCGAGATGCCCTCATTTTATATACCAATTTGGTTAATTGGTCACTAACACTACCATTTCTCTAATTGGTAACCAATTTGATAGTCAAATACCATTTCAACCTTACTTTTTTGCCTTGGACTTTGTGCAAAAAGCAAAAGGTGAGGGTATAAGGGGAAACCAAGTGCCAAAATCAGTTTACCTTCGTCTTTGTGCCAAAAGCAAATAGTAGGGTTTCACTAGAACGGAGGGAGTATATTGTTTTGAGGTGTTTTTTGGCATATTTTCTAGGTCTTGGCTCTGACCTTTACCCTAATCGTGTTCTGCTGAGTTTACCAAAAGCTCTTTTTTAAACACTATACCTTCTCTTTACGGTCATTATTTAAAATTTTCTTTGGTCTAAGACTTACCACCTTTTGATCTTCAATTTAGGTTCACTCTTTTCACTTGAAAATCAATGAACTGAACTTATTTGAACTGAATGAATTTTATCAGTTTGACCTTTAAAGATTTAAAACTCGTCCAAATGTATTAAATTTTGGATTCATCTGAAAGTATGCATTGCAATATTTACAATGATATTTTTAGAGATTGGACTTTGGTAATCGAGTATGGGATATTAATCGCCTGGGTATAATGGTTTCTGGTAGCTGGTGCATTCCTATATCTCAATGGGTTGATAATTGGATCACTTTTCTTCTCAAAAAATCCGATGATGAATTCCCTCTTTGTATTTCATCATGGATCTCTGAGCTTTATGGCTGATTAGGAACGATGCAGTTTTTCGCAATGTTCATCACTCTATCTATTGATGACGCTATAAAACTTATCAATACTTTGTTTGTTGATGTGGTACTAGCTTCTTATTATAAACAACAGAACTTGATAAATGTTATTAAGCACCAGAATCACAAAGAAGAAGAGGATGATGACAGGGTTAATACGGATAGCTATCCAATTTTGTATACTATGGTTTATACAGATCGAGCTTGGAAGAAGGGATCATTGTGGGGGCCTTTTGGCTGGGTTGCTGCTGAAGAAAATTCTAGGATTATATCTGGTAAAGGTGCAGAGAAATGCCTCTCGAATTCAGCAGAAATCTCTGAAACTCAAGGAATTATTGCGGCGCCGACAATGAAAAAATCTAACAATACTAGATGCATCAAATTCTCTCAGATGCTAAAAACTTGGTTGATGCGGTAAATGACTCTTTTGTTCCTTCTTTTAGGATAGAAAATAGGATCCTTCATATTAACTCCTTAACTGCTGATTTTACCTGTTGTCAGTTTAGTTATATTCCGCGTGATCTAAATTGTACTGCGCACTCTTTAGTTAAACAAGCTTATCTAGATATACATGTTTATTAATTATTTATGCAATGTATTTCCAGTTGCAAAAAAAAAAAAAAGGAAAAGAAAAATTTACAATGATACTCATATAACATAAAATTATTTCGGAATAAAAAATTATTTGAGTTATAAGTTCTCACATGAACTAAACAGAAAATAAGTTGATGAGTATATAAAGCCTAAGTAGTTGTATGTAAAATTTTGATCTCAATTATTATTATTAGCCCACTTTTAGAGTTTACTAGATTTCGTGCCCATGCGATGCACGGGTTCTTGTTTATCATGCATACTTCGTTATTCAAATAAATATAATAATTTTTTAATCATATCAATATGTAAAGTTGAATAATAGGAGTGACAAAGAACAATAATAATATTTTATCAACAAAAAAAACACATTTAACAAAAAAATTACATTTTTAGTGAATGTATGATATAATTTTTTTTTTTGGATAATAAATATAATAATTTGTTACTTATTTCTTATTCAAATAAAATAAAATTATTTTTAATTTCTTTTTAATCACCCATGCATTTATGACTATTTATTACTTATTCAATGCTTGGTGAGAACTCGATTTTACATATATATACTAGATTTTATGCCTGTGCGATGCACGGGTTCTTATTTATCATGCACACTCTGTTATTAGAAGTAACTAGATTTCGTGCCCGTGCGATGCACGGGTTCTTGTCCATCATCCTCTGTTATTAATTAGAACTAATATAATAATTGTTTTTAATCATATCAATATATCAACAATAATAAAGTTTTTCAGACATTTAACAAAGAAATTACATTTTTAGTGAATAATTAATATACTTTTTTAAGAAAATAAAATTGATTTCTTTTTAATCACCCATGCATTTATGACTATTTATTATCTATTCAATGCCACCTTGGTGAGAACTCAATTAAACATATTAGAAGTAATATGATCAAAAATATTTAATCATATCAATATATAAGGTTGAATAATAGGAGTAGCAAGGAACAATAATAATCTTTTTATCAAAAAAAGTATATATATTTAACAGACAAATTACATTTTTAATTTTTAATTTTTTTAAGATAATAAATATAATACTTATGTTATTACTTATTAAAATAAAATAAAATTATTTTTAGTTTCTTTTCAATTACCCATGCATTTATGGTTATTTATTACTTATTCAATGCTTGGTGAGAATTTAATTTTACACACACACACACACACACACACACACACACACACACACACACACACACACACACACACACACACACACACACACACACACACACACACACACACACACACACACACACACACACACACACACACACACACACACACACACACACACACACACACACACACACACACACACACACACACACACACACACACACACACACACACACACACACACACACACACACACACACACACACACACACACACACACACACACACACACACACACACACACACACACACACACACACACACACACACACACACACACACACACACACACACACACACACACACACATAGATATATATATATATATATATTGATATTGATTATGACGTCTTCAGTTTGGATTTTTGTTTAATAGTTATCAACTAGTGATTTTATTGTACATTCCTTTTTTTCTTTTTTTCTTTTTTTAATCAGGGTTTTCTTCTATCTCATATCTGTATTTGTAACCTTTTTCGTATCCGTATACACATATCCATAGCGGTGTAACCTAATTAGGTTTTCTTTTTCTTAAACATCGTAACTGCCAAGGAGAACTGAAAAAAAAGGAAAGAATTAAAAAAAAAGAGTCAAATTAATGCTCACAAATTATTGATGTCACCTAGGCTTGTTTAAAGGGTCAGGCGGTTTGGGTTCGAGTTCGGTTACAACGGGTTAGGGTTATTTTCGGGTCGGGTCATTTTCGGATACGGATTGAGAAATATTTAACCCTTACCCAAAATCTTCAGGTTCGGGTTGACCCAGCGGGTCAGTAATGCCATTTAATATATTTTTTTCTACATTAAATTTTTAACCAATATTTTGTTCATATGAAAGACTAAGCAAAGTTCTACATTATTTTAACTTTTATGGACAATAAATGTAATATTTTCTTTACACTTTGTACATATAGAAAAAGTATTAGGGCTCTGTTTGATTCAACTTAATTTCACTTAAATTCAGTTCTGCTCACTCCAGTTTGGTCCATGTGTAACTTTATCACTCATATAACTTTTTATTACGGAATAATTTCATGATGATAACTATGTCATTAGAAAGATCTCAAAGCAAACTTTCAAATGAGTCCAATATTGACTATGTTTGGACGGATTTTAAATGGTTAACAATCAAGTTAAAAAAATCAATTAAGTTCAGTTCAGTTCAGTTTTATCCAGGTGAATCAAACGGAGCCTAAGTATCCTATACGAGAAATCAATTAGCGAATTGCTGATTAGCGGTGGATATAAGTCATCTCAAATTGTTACAAGGACAATCAATTCGGGAAAATAATGTAAAACAATTGTTAAATATATTTGAAAAGTGTCTCACTTGTCGAAAGGCATTTTCTCTAGAGGTGGCAATCCCGGATCAGATCGGGATCGGATCGGATCGGGTCCTTTCAGGATCGAGTCATTATGGGTTTGGGTTATATCGGGTCAAAAGAGTGATCGTATCGGGTTGGATCGAGTCAGATTGATTCAGGTTTATGCTGATGTCGGGTTACGGTTCAACTCAAGTCGGGTTAGTTCGGATTTCGGTTAAGTCATATTCGGGTTAGTTTGTTTTTCAGGTCATATCAAGTCATGTTTAATTCATATTTCAGAGCATATAAAGTTGAATAAAATATGAAAAACTCAAATTTATTTGAAAATTTTCAAGGACTAAATGTATGTTTATTTAGGGTTTTTTCAATCTTTTGGAGTATTATGTAATTATAAATCAGATATACTCGAGTTTTGGGTAGAATTTGTTTGGGTTCATTTCAGTTTCGGGTAATTTCGGCTCTTGTGTTATTGGTTTCGTGTCAATTTGGAGAATGGGTATTGTTGGGTGTTGGGTTCGATCTAAACTTGACAAACGGGTCATTCAGATCGAGTTCGGTTCAGATCATTTTTGGGTTAACTTGTATGGGCTTGGTTCAGATTCGGTTTACATCGGTTCGGGTTTGGTTTTGAGTTGTTCAAGATGATTCGGGTTCGGTTTGGTTTGGTTGCGGGTCAAATATATCCGAGTCGGATATGGATTTGGGTTTCCAGTTCTTTTCGGGTTTGGATTCAAGTCGGATTTATATTATTGTAAGTCTTACCAATAACCATGAGATGTAATGATTTGTGTATTGTTTCCCTTTCGAAAACAATAGAAATATGTTTCTAATTCTCAAAACGTGGAATTTAAAGAGTTAAATATTCTTATCATACTATCTTAAGGGCACAAATAAGCAAAAGTGAAAGTTTTTAGGCTTGCAATCTTTCGGGTTCGGTTCTAATTCGGTTCGAGTTCGGGTCATTACATTTCGGGTTGCATTCAGATCGGTTAACTTTGGGCCATTTGGATAAGATCGGTTTCGAGTTTGGTTAGGTTTGGGTCGGATTGACTTTGGGTTTCGGTTCACCTTTGGGTTTATTAATCGGGTCAAAATTGGGTATTGGGTCCGGTATTTCAGGTCGGATATTTCGGGTCGGGTCAGCTTTGCCAGGTTTAGTTGGATTAGGTCGGATCGGGTTGGTTTCGGATAATGATAATTGTTACATTTTCGGGTATCGGATGGTTGGACAGATCGGGTCAGTTATCTCGGGTCGAGTCGGGTTTTTCCAGATCTAATTCCCTCTATCTTTTTTATTCATTATAGAAGATAAATTCAAATTTCGGGTTAAAGGGGTCGATCCATGGATGAGTCAGAATTGAACCTAGAATTATCGGGTTTAATGGGCTAGAGTCAAAACATATTTTGGATCGGAAAAACTTTGTCAGAACTCTAAAAAAAGACAGAGTCAGGTGACAGGTCTAATTGTCACCTAATCACCTAGGACTAGGAGTCTATGAGTGAACCGTCACTAATAATCCAATTAACACTTGGAGAAAATATAGAAACTCAACTGAGGGCATTACTTCCCAATAGAAGAAGCATCCAAGGACCTAATGCCGCCATATACATGAGTGGAGCTCAAAACAGTGCTTCATCTTCACATTTAAATCACGTACACCCACGTAAAACCTTCTTCACATTATTATAAAATTAGAATGTTGTCAATTTGGGCAAGGCTTCTACACCTACTAGCACCCATTTTACCTGGCTTAAAGCCATGGCTTTTGAAATCATGTACCCAAAAACACAACAAGGGCACAACAATGGTGGAAAAAGCTATAAATTCTGACACGGAATTGGCCTTCAAACTCCAAATGCAAGAAGCCATGACAGCCTCATCATCATCAAGACCACTCACAGAACGAAATGAACAAGAAGTTTCAGGTCATGTTTCTGACATATTGGTGAATGAAATTCAGAGGTATGAACAAGAAAAAAGAGATTTTGAATTATGCCTGGCTGAAACAAGGAGAGTTAAAGAAGATTTAAGTATTAGATTGTATGATCAGAAATTTGCTTCAGAGATTCAACAAATTCCTGATCATGAATTGGCAAGTTAATGGGGCTAATTTTAATAAACCCTTTGAGGTGGGTTGTTCTTCAAGTGATCAGTTGTTGGGTAATGAGTGTTTTAGATTGTATTTTAAGGGAATTGTGGATGATCAGGGTACTGTTGATAGTTTGAAGAGGTGGGTTTTTCCTAAAAAGCAAAAAAATAGTAATTTGAAGAAGTTGGGGGCGATTGGGATTGCAATTTGTGATTACAGGGATAATGTGATATTTGAGTTGTCTAAGCCATTGTTTGATGACAGAGAAATGAGTAGGGAAATGGTTGAGATTGAAGCTTTAATTGAAGGGCTTAATACTGCTTTGGCTTTGGATTTGAAGAATGTTTTCTACCATTGTGATGACTTTATGCTCTTCCAATATGTGAGTTTTTTTGAGTTTTTTTTAACCAGTTACTAATTTTCAGTCTTGTGGGATCTTAACATGTCACTTTTTAATAATATAGTATATATGCTTTAGTATATGTGTCCAATTGCGTGGTAGTTGAAAGATTCAGCTCTGAGTTAATTGTTTGTTTTCAAAGAACAGGTAAACCTGGTAATGTCTGTCAGGGTTGATTTTGTATTATTTAATTTCTAAGCCTTGCTATGCTAAGAGCCTCACGAGAGGAGCTAACAACATGATCTTGTCTAAAAGTTTTTCAGCCTGATTTTTTAAGATAATGATAGTGAGCTGGTGTTGATAGTGAAACAGAGGATTTTATTTGTTTATTTATGATTTTTAAATATTTTACTAGCTTATAAGCATATGGATTTGCAGCCTGCAGGTCATAATATTATAATTAATTCTTAGTTAACACAAAGTTCATGCTACTTAAGTTTCCAACAGCACTACTCATAACTGTAACTTTCTCTTGTATGTGTGTGTGTGTCTAAATACTTTCCTCTCCTGTCGTTGTAGTCATGGGCATTTTAATGATCTAGGGAACAATAGTACCACTGAATAATAACCCATGCTAATATGTAATGATAGTTCTGGAAGAGCAAGAAATGGAAGCTCTGTGCAAACTTCATGAAAATGAGCTTGTGGAGTTGTTCAATGGATACCAATGGCCTTAGGGGAGTTACTATGGGTCTATGCCTCCCCCCCTCTCCCCACCCCTCCAACAAGTTCCTAATCCCATGAATAATGTGGTTAAGAAGGAGCTACTGTTACCTGAAGACTAAATGACATGTCTAGAAAGCTTATGTCCTTATCAAGTAAACTCAAGTTGTATAGAAATTTATGCATTCCCAATCTTCATTTCGGCGTTCTCTTCATGATTTGGAAGTATGGGAGCTTTTATCTCTGCTTCGTGTGCTGAAGTCTGTTTTAGTTTTCTGACCGCGAGGATGTGAGGGTGTGGATGGGAGGTTCTATGGAGTATTTTCTTGTAAGTCTGTTCTTAAGTGCCTCATAACCCTGTACAGTTCCCTGGGTTTCCTATTGCCAATTTTTATGGAAGGCCAAGGTGCCACTTAAGGTACGGACTTTTGGATGAACATTGGCTTTGGGAAGCATAAATACCAATGACATGAGACAACAAAGGTGACCGCGGCTGGTTATCTTGCCAGATATGTGCATGTTGTGCTACGCCGATGGTGAGACAGCAGCACATGCTTTTTGCATTGTTCAAGAGCACGTTTCCTGTAAAGTAGGTAATTCAGTGTGTGCGGCCAGGAAAAGCTCGGTTTGCCCCTCAACGGTCCTGGAGCTCTTTCCTTTTGCGGGAGGAAAGGAGGTGGTTTGTGGGCCTTGTGGCACAATGTCCTGTTGGCTGTTGTGTTGGTGTAATGGCTTGAGAGAAATGTACGGGGTTTTTCCTGGTTCCTTGCTTCTTCCTGAGCTGGTTTGGATAGAGTTACCTATTTAGCCTCTTAATGGTCTAGGGCAGCTGGGATGTTTAAGAATTAACCCATATCTTTAGTCCAAAGACATTGGGCTAATTTGATTTAGTTTTCGTGGGAGGACCTCTTGTCCTTTACTTTGCATGAAGTCAACTGGCGTATTCTGACGGTTCAAAAAAAAAAAAAAAAAAAAAGAGAGTCTGGCATATTCTGAATGCCATTATCATGCTCTCTTAGCTCATTCACATGTCTAAGTTTCAAATGTTACACACCCAAAAGGAAAATATGAAAAAGAAACCACATTTGAAAGTGACCATTTCTATATTTGAAACATTGGATACTTGTCTTACAAGATATTGAGGTGATTTCATTATTAATTTTATGAGGCTAAACTCTCCATTTTCACAGTTCTGAAAATTAGTACTCAAGTGTCTTCTACCGCTTTACACCATATTCAATATTGTACTTTGATTCTCTAGCCTTAGTTAGCTGAACCAAGAAAAAAACGTTTCACTTATTATCTTTCTATCTTAGGCTTCATTCCATTTGAGTTCAATTCTTACTGCAATCTCCTACCTTAAAGAACTTTTGTCCGGACTTAGGACTATCCATACACTCTGTAACATAAGTTCCTCTTTTTTCCATGTGCATTCATTTCCGATAATGGCTTATCTTACCCCTTGATGAATTATTATAAGTCAACAGAAACAAAGGACATATTTCTGTTATGCAAACGAAAAGGATGGATTCAATCGAGATGAAGTTAGAATCAAACTCCAATAACAGAGACACAGACCATTGTTTTTGTGGTCAGTGGAATTGGTTTGTAACACTTAAGTGGTTCTTGTTTCCAAAACTTCAAATTAGCTGAGCAATATTGACCTCTAAGTGCAAGTTTACAAAATCTTTGTTCCATCTTGTGCATTTGGCTTAAAACTGGCCTAACTAACCATAGATCTATATGTGAAGTGATTCGTAATCAATGGTCTTGGAACTCGTCCATTAATATATAATTCATTTGTCATAAAATTAACTACAAAAATTTGTTGCAGCTGTGTTGATGTACTTCTTTAAATACTCAAAGTCTAAAGATTTTAACATGTATATGGAAATCTGAAACTGCATTTTAGGCCTAGTATATGCTCAATTGGCGGAGTCTTATACGTGGAGATGTACCCAAATTGAACTTGTAGTTGAATACGAGTAATATAGTGTTAATCTGCTGAGCCTAATTTATATCCTCTTCCAGTAACCATGGTAGGCTCAAGTTCATCACTATGAGTGAGCTAAGCAGCTGGAATGGATATATACTTTCATTCATAGTAGAAGAGCTGCACCTTCTTTTCTAAATGTTTTAATGTACATTAACACCACCAAAATTGAGTTTCACCACTGGCAAGGTGCAGGCCTTTCATTCATAGTAGAAGAGCTGCACCTTCTTTTCTAAATGTTTTAATGTACATTAACACCACCAAAATTGAGTTTCACCACTGGCAAGGTGCAGGCCTCTAGGGAAGTCTCGACTCATCACAGAGGGGTTGCTTCTGGAAACCTTCTATGGAAATATATAGTTAAATTATGGATCTTTGAAGACTGATGCACATATGTTAAGCCCCTCTCCAAACAACATGAAAGAGGGGGAAAATGGGTTGAGCTTCGATGATTTCAGTTTACTCTACTCTCAAATCGAGCTGATGGAGGTTGAGCTGAGCCCAGTGACACTCAAGCTGACCTCAGCTCTTTAAGGCCACAAGCATCAACACCACTATCAGATAGTTGTTGCAATGCTTTATTATGGTTTTGCTTTTCAACTGGTAAACTGGTACTTGATTTTCTAGCAGTAATTTAGTCGTTGGCTGTGAGGTGATTTTGACCATTTCCGCGCCCCCCCCCCTTTCACCCTGCCGTGAAGTGCATTCCGTCATTGCTTTTCCGCACTTCTTTTCCTTCATTTTTGTTTGCCAAGCCTTTTTATTGGTTGCCTTTTTGGGGGGTTTTTAACTTTTAAAATTGAGACTCGCTAAGCTCAAAAGTGAACCTAATTAGTCTCCTCTCTCTCTGTCTCTCTAACTCCTCATGTTATTTTTGAAATTAATCACTTACTTATGGTCAGAGACCCTGATCTGCAGTCCCATACCAATTCTGATCCCACAGTCTACATGTGATAGTTGCTGTGTCTTCCAATGCAGGTTAGTGGTAAACGCCAACCTACTAAAGGCAATATGAGAAATTACATAAAGAGAATCAATCTTCTTCAGGAAAAATTTGCCTACTACGTCCGTTGCTAGTTGCTCGAACCAACATCAAGTTTTCTCTTTTAAGCTTGCAAGAGATGCCATATCATCTCAGCTCAACAGATCAGCAGGTGGCTCTGGGAAGAATGTAAAAGTGGCTTGCTCAATATGTTATGAAGATACAGATGCTCAGCTCATGTTTACAATTGATGGTTGTCGGCACCAATACTGCTCAGTTTGCATGAAGCAACATGTGCAGGTGAAGTTGCTTGAGGGAAACTTACCTGACTGTCCTCATGAAGGTTGTAAATATGGGATACACATTGATAGCTGCCAGAAACTCTTGGAACCCAAATTGCTGGAGATTATGAGCCAACGTGTTAAGGAAGCCACAATTCCTGCGTCTGAAAAAGTTTATTGCCCATTCCCTACATGCTCAGTATTGATGTCAAAAAGTGAGATAAAGAAAAACATAAAGAGATGGGTAGTGAGAGAAAAAGAATTGGGAGCAGGGAGATGTACAAAATGCAAAAGACTTTTCTGTGTTGATTGCAAAGCCCCTTGGCATTCTTTCAAGACGTGCAATGAGCACCTACAATTTCAGTCTACTTCAAACAATGCAGACATGAAATTAAAGTCTCTTGCAACAAAAAAAAGGTGGCGCCAATGTCCAAACTGCAGCAACATGGTTGAACTTGCTAGAGGTTGTTACCATATAACCTGCAGGTAAGTCATCTACAACTAGTGAGTTACTTACTATTGCATATGCTTTAAAAAAAAATAATCTAAAAGAGTTGTTAAATGATCAATAATTTTTATGCAATTAATGATGGTTATGCCGAAAAGCATTTACATAATTTCTGGATGAGGGATACTATATTTGTTGGTTGCACCGAACAAATGGAAGTAGTTTTAGTTTTTGCAAAGCATAGAAACTAAGTTTTATTAGTGTAAGCAATTAATTGCCAAGAAATCTACTACAATGGAGGCCCTTAGAGCCCTCCCTATACCTCCCTCTAAATCTCTCCCATACTGGTGAATACCAGCTTTTACATGCGGAAACAAGTGTTTTAATCCATGCTAATTGCCAAAAAATCTACTACAATGAAGGATGCACTTCGATCCCTCCCTATAACTCTGCCATACAAGTGAATACCAGCTGTTACAACTGAAAAGAATATGATCTGTACAATGTGTTCTAGTCCATGCTAGAAAAGGTGGTGGAGTTTTTACTTTGCTTTTTTTCCTGGATTGTTCCTTGTTTGAGTTTTTCCTTGTTATCGACTAGGTGTTGGATTAGTCTATGTTTTGAGCTGTTTCCCTGAAGGTGTAATGGGTTTTTGCTCTATTTTATCTATAGAAACAAAAATTGAGCTATGGCTCTAGGGGTGGTTTGTGCTTCCATAGTATTGGTGTATTGAGCTTTGGCTCCTTTTCCTTGCATGATTCTAGTAATCGGAAAAAAAAAATTAATACATCCAGGAAAAACATCTATCTCCTCATGAACCGTTCAGCTAAGGTGTCTTCTCTGTGACTTAACTTTTTGTCTCGAATAGTGTCGAAATCTATACGTTGATCCATAGTTGACATGAGTGTCTCAATTGATTGAAAGCATCACAGATAGCCCACAGTGTCCCTGAATGCCTGTATATTCATCGACTGTGTAACTTGAATCACAATCGACTGAGGGGAGGCCAGGGAGCATGTGTAGACCTTGCAGCACTCCCTGAACTCTCCCTGACAGACCCTAGAATCAGCATCAGCGAATGGAAAAGTCTCTAGCATAACATTAACATGACCCAAGTGCCTTCAAAGAGGCTCCCGCCTAGGCAGGGTAAGGGGGGGTCGGTTGTACGCAGCCTTCCCCTATGAGAGCAGAGCCTCGCAGAGAGGTTGTTTCCGTTTGAACCGAGATCTGAAGTGCGACGACCATCGGCAACTTCACAATAAATAAGAAGTGCTGACAGTTTTATGAGCCATTTTTGTTTAGTCCATTATATTCAGAAGCCAAAAGGTAGTAAAGCTTTTGGCTCCATTGGAAATAAAGGACAGACTGGAAATGGTGGACAGAATGGAAAAGTCTCTAGCATAGAAAGAAAATAAGTAAGCTCCGCCATCTCCCAATCATGGATGGGCCTTCTTAAGTGGAGCTTCCAAGAATGATCATGCACAGAATAGAACTCTTGTACAGGTGCACCATGATGTATACAAAGATGAAACAAAAGAGGGAACCAAAGGTGAAACAAAATAACACCCCACCAAACATCCCCCAGAACCTAATCTCCCCTTCCATTCCTAGATCTCAGCTTTACATGCGGAAAGAAGTGTGGAGCCACCTGTGAAACGAACTTCCATGGGCAACCATCTGTAGCACTCGCTGGAAATTTCCGAATCCCTATGGTTCTGTTGCATCTCATACTTCTAATGA
This sequence comes from Tetragonia tetragonoides, assembly GCA_038025085.1. NCBI lineage: Eukaryota > Viridiplantae > Streptophyta > Magnoliopsida > Caryophyllales > Aizoaceae > Tetragonia > Tetragonia tetragonoides. The sequence continues at coordinate 31,694,498 of CM076151.1, read as the reverse complement.
TACACTGCCATAAAGCATTCTGCTCCCTGGTAAACTGCCATAATCACTTGTCAATGAGGGCTATATTATCCCACACCCAATTCCTCTGTTTTCAGCATGCACACCTTCTCCCAGCTCACTAGATGATCCTTCTTATTACCATCAACCCCTGACCATAGGAAGTTCCTCATTAACATCTTAATCTTCTTGGTCATTCATTTTACCATCATATTCAACTACTGCAATAATGATCTTAGATTAATGCAGTTAGAAAATAAGCGGTCACACATAACATCACCACCGAATATAAATTTTGCTGGAGGTCATATGTTTGCAGCACACAACCTTACCCCCATGAAAATCCCAAAATCAATTAGGCTAAAGCTCAAATGTGTTCAATTGTATACCCGATTGTTTTCACCCTTCACCTGAGTACAAATTGAATGCCTTTGAGCTTGAGCTTGTTGTAACTAAGGCCCTCTCTTTAATTCTTCGTGTTAAACAATCTCCTTTTAGGGCATTTATGCCTTAGTGTCTTGGAGCATATCTTCAATCCCCCCCTCCCCTCACTTGAGTGCTACTTGCATCTTCTTCTAATAATTAGAGCTCATAATTACTCACTTGCAACCTACGTCTTGCAACGGTAAAAGCTATCACTAATCTAGTGCTACATCTACTATCTGCATATGACTTTGAAGCTTGATTAAATTATGGATGTGCATGGCTAAATTACGCCCGAGTTTTTGTCATTGCTATCTTGGAAATCCAGATGTTCTGAATAGAAGATGCTTCTGGTCACAACCAGTTGAGATCTTTGTTGTTGATCATTAGTTGTAACTGCTTATATATAAAACTAATTTCTGTATTGAGGATTAAATCTATTCCGATGGGGATGGATAGCCAGTTTAGTACACTTGGGGTCGTGTGTTGTGCCTAGCTTTGTTATGGGTCAAATTGGTTAAGGCTTATAAGGGGGTGTCCTCATTGGTGTTTAACATCACTGCAGGGGTGGGGGCACTTGTTGTGAGATCTTTATCTTGGAGGAGTTCTTCTCCTTTGGGGTGTGATTATCATTTTCAAAATCATTAATACAACTCTTTCCTATCTAGAAAAAAACAAAAAAAACATTCTATTTTATCTGGTTATAAGATGTACTTTCCAAGAAAATGACTAGAAATGATTGTCTTTCTGTTGCACTATTACTTTTCTAGTTTTATTTTTTTTAGATAACATAGGTATCCATGCTTTGCTCGACTATTCCCATGGGCTCTGAAGTAGGCAACCAGGAAAACCTCCAGTGGCCCTGAGAGGAATCGAACTTTCTGTTGCACTATTACACCCTCTAATAATACAAACACTAATTGTTAAGCAATGCAAAGTCAGATCAGTGTAGGAGTAGTTCTACTGTTCCCATCTTTGCACACCCAAAATATCCCCCAAAATGTGGCCTAATTTGGTTTCTCTGTACCCAAAGGTGAACGTTTAGTTTCTGCAAATCAAAACTACCAATGTCACTGTCGTATGTTTTGGTATGTGAAATTGGGGGAGAAGAAGGGTTCTCCTTATGTATGGTCATCCTCCTATATTCAAGTAGTTGCAAATTTCTTTTGTAAAGGCCAAATTGCTTGTCTTCTTTATCATTAACTTCAATATAATTTTTCTGCTTCTATAGTGGTGACATACTATTACATAATTAATTGAATACAGTATTTCTAAAAGTATCTTGTGCAAACTATATTCTATTCCAAAGTAGCAAATATTGGTAATACCTTTTTTGTTAACTGAAGTTGTATTGTTTAGTTAAATGAACCTCCGCCACTTTTGTTTGAATACATGACGGAAAACAGTTTTGTGCTGGTGTGCACTGTATGCAAATGTTCTATTACGGAACTAATAAATTTCTAGAAATGTGAAGTTAAAAACCACAAAACTCACTAGAGGACAGTGTTGGCCTGGCAGCGGAAGTTGGTTTTTGTAAAATATTGAAAGGTAATGTGAGTTTCACAGCCTGACCATTGTGTAGATGGTTTTGCGGAAAGTGTTATCCCACAAAAGGCTATGGATTTATAATAGATGACTTATTTTGTCTTCCATTTTCTACGTTTTGAACTTATTGCTTTAAACTTCTGTGGAAGACATCCTTCTTGCTAGTGATAGTTTCATGTAGGCATGTTTTTACCTTGAAAAACATCCAATTATCTACATGCATTCCTGCATCTTTGCACAAAGGCATCAGACCAAGTAACCAGTATTCTTTCATTCCAATTTCACCTTACATTGGTTGTCACTGCAGATGTAGGCATGAGTTTTGCTATGTGTGTGGAGCTGTGTGGCAGAACAAGCTAAGAAGCCGACTTGTTCATGTAAAATTTGGGATGAACAGAATATTATCAACCATCGCAGGCAGGAGAGGAGGGTATAGGACTCTATGTACATATTATTTTAGGTGTTACTTAAGCTCTATAACAGGCGAACTGCAGACGCAGGAAATGCTTTGGCAAAGATGGATAGAATTTATGCATCAAGTCTTCTCTCTATTAGGCGTGATGATCTGCTCTCACCTTACATTGGTGTCCATTCCTGTTAGACTTACAACAGTAGTATTTTAGGTCAATTAACCTGCTAGTTTTGATTGGGAATGGACCTGCTATATTTATTGCAGCGCGACGGACTGACTGATCTTGGTCTTACAAATTGATGTAGTTACGACTGTTTATTGTCATTTGGATGATGGTCATTGAAATAGTTATGCTTATTTCTAAGGTCAATGGCTTGGTTGATGTAGCAAGTCTGTGAACCGTTCAAGGGAAGCTGGTGTCGTCTCTCAAGTCGGTATGGAGTCCGAATAACAAGTGTAGTGACTCGGTTCGGATACACTATTCTAACGCGACACACATCCTCTACCCCACCTTGATTACTACCCCAACTAATAAGGAGACAACCAAAGATAACAATCAAGCAGAAATAAGAACATTAAAATCAAACAAATTGGTTTCTCTAATTTGGAACTTTGAACCATTACACCACCTTGTTTTTCTACTACCAGTTTTGTTTCCTATAGGCAAATACCACAGAATTCTCAAACGAAGATGAAATAGTACCATTAAACTTCAATGTAGTCTTCATCACATTCGTGGTATCTTCCGCTACTTCAAATCAACAACTACTCCTATCATATTCAGAAGCTGGTGAAACCCTCCTCCTATTCCACTTGATCAGTTCTTATATGTACTCATCAGATGTTTCTGACCAAGAAGTCCAAAACAGAGTTGAAAGCTATTCTATTATGATATTTTCTGTTATTTACTGAAGTTCCAGGAGGATTTTCTGGAGTATCTGGTTAACCCTTAATAACATAATTTTCAGAGATAGCTCATTCGACCCAAGGGATATTTTTCTGCTTGCTCAAAATTTTGCGAAGTCCTGTATTCAAGCGCAGAAGAATAGGCATTATGGGAGATTGGAAGCCGTATGTAGTGGGGTAGCTCCTAATGCAGTGGAGCAACCTCATTATACTGCTGTTTGGAGTGGAACTTCCATTTGCATGAAGTTCCTTTGTACTGATGGCGCTTGGTGTTCTGAGAATCTTCGGGCTGGTATGGTATTGCTTGGTTGTGAGATTTCAGAACAAGGTGTTGACTCTGATAACTTGGGAATCGGGATCCAAATTTATACATCTTATAGTTCAGCGTTTGCAGCTTGTTTGCAAGAATTCTTTGGGTAATAGGAAAAGGATGGAGGTCTCTTACAGTACGAACGGATTCGACACTCCTTGTCAATTCCATCTCGGTCTTATTCCTGTTGCAGTGGAGGTGTATGATATGATGATATTAAGAAATGTTTTTGTAATTTTGATCATCTGGTCTTTATTAAGGTTTCTAGGAGCATGGTGTCTCATGCTCATAAACTTGCAGTCAGTACTAGGAAGAGTCGTGATTGAAGCAAGATAAGGTCTAAACAATCACGGACTCTTTCGGTTGGAGTTGGGACAGTATTCATGTTTCATCTTTCGGTTGATTCTAAATAATCATATTCCGTATATCTTGCAAAGTTGTGATTAGAGTTTTCTTACTCTGTTTTTGTGTCACTTAAATTTGAACCTATGAATTTATTGCATTGTTTTAGATAAAATGAAGCTATGAATTGTTACTTGCCCACATCGGTCAAATGGTATTCTGAAAGGAAAAAAAAATACAACAGGCATGTAGAATGAATGATTATTCCAATAGAGCGGTTCTTCCATGCATAACATTGGATTTCATCAGATGAAAATTGTTTACTGCGGATGAAGATGAAGAGCGGTTCTTTGTTCTTAGTAGGTTTGCAAGGACTAGGGAGGTTGTTGTGATTTGAGGTCCCTTGGCTATACCTAAGCACAGAAGCAAGCATAGGCTGTTACCAAGGACATAATGTCAGAGGTTAGGATTAAAATTTGCGCAATTTGGTTAAAACCACCTAACATATTTCAAAATTTGTCCAGTACCCCCTGAAACGTTACTATTTGGCGAGTACCACCTTAAATGTTTATTCCGCCCTGGAAGTCACACCTTAATTGATTTTCCGGGCAAATCCAATTTTTTTTGACCATTTTACCCCCCACGTGTGAGTCACGTGACAACTTACATGAATTTTTTTTTTTTTACTATTTGTGCTTTGTTTAAATGAAGAATTATTTTTTATTTAGTTCACTCTCTCTCTCTCTTTCTCTCTCTCTCTCGCTCACTGTTGTTCCCACATATAAAAAATTAATTCACTCTCTTTCTCTCTTTCTCTCTTTCTCTCTCTCGCTCACTCCATCTTCTTCCTCTGCACTCTGTATCTCCATCTTTGCCATCTCTCTCTCGTAATCTCTCTTTGTTTCTCCTGTCATCTCTCTCTCTCTCGTCAACAACAACAACAACAACAACAACAGTCTCTCGCTCTCTCTCTCTCTCTCTCTCTCTTCCCCTGTTTTCGTGGCGAAACAGAACACAACAACAGTCCATTAAATCCCCGTTGAACAACAACAACAACAACAACAACAACAACAACAACAGTCTCTCTCTCTCTCTCTCTCTCTCTCTCTCTCTCTCTCTCTCTCTTCCCCTGTTTTCATGGCGAAACAGAACAACAACAACAATCCATTAAATTCTGAAACAATCAAACCGAAAATTAAGACAAAAACGAGAAATTCTGAAACAAAACCGAAACAAAACCGAAAATTAAGACAAAAAGGGAAAAAATTAAAAAGAAAGAAGGAGAAGCTTAGCTTGGAATCGGCAGATCGGAGCTTCTAAAGCTCATGCATGGCCATTGAAGCTCGCTCGAGATTAATCAGAAATGTCGCCGACCATGGTTCATGGCCGGAAACCACAAATCGGTGGCTTGAGAGCTCGATATGTGGTTGCCGGACAAAAATGGTGGTCGACAACCTTTAACTTCATCGCGGCCATGGCTTCGCTGAGTTCTTGTCGCCATTAATGACGATCTTCAGAGCTTGAGAGAGAGAGAGAGAGTTGAGAGAGAGAGAGATGGAGATGATGGTCGAGCTTGAGAGAGAGAGATGATGGTCGAGCTTGAGAGAGAGAGAGAGAGAGAGAGATGATGGTCGAGCTTGAGAGAGAGAGAGATGGAGATGGAGATGGAGAGAGAGATGGTCGAGCTTGAGAGAGAGAGAGATGGAGATGGAGAGAGAGATGGTCGAGCTTGAGAGAGAGAGAGATGGAGATGGAGAGAGAGAGATGTGGTTTTAGTTTTAGTTTTAGTTTTAGTTTAGGTTTAGTTATTTATATTTATATTTTTTATTTTTTATTTTTTATTTATTTAATTATGTAGTTTATTTAAAAGTCACGTGACTCACACGTGGGGGGTAAAATGGTCAGAAAATCAATTAAGGTGTGACTTTCACGGCGGAATAAACATTTAAGGTGGTACTCACCAAATAGTAACGATTCAGGGGGTACTGGACAAATTTTGAAACACGTTAGGTGGTTTTAACCAAATTGCGCTTAAAATTTATATGAATTGTTATCTTTGTCAAAGTGGAAATTACGTGAATCTTCTATTATTTTTTATTTTTTATTTTTTTTCATTTGTAGCAGGATGTCTCAAGTTGGTGGAACAATCATAGATGGGATAAATGTCAACTGGCTCAAAAGAAGAAAAATGTCAATTGGCTCGAAAGAAGAAAAATGTAAGGATATGAAGAACTTATATGCTGCTCCATTGCAACAATCATTTACCACTGGTGGGCTGAAGAAGTCAAAAAATATGGAGGAACTATCCTAATACTGATCAATGGTGAGCATTGATTAAGACTGAAATCAGAGCTAGAGGTGATTTTTTTCCTTCAGATAAAGAGATGTAAAGCTGCTCAAAATTTTATCAAAATCGTAAATAATTTTTAAATTTTTATTAGGAAGACGGGCTTTAAAGGGAGACCTTTCCTAGAAAGTCAGAAGGTTTGTCTTGGTAGTTTGCTTCAGGTTTGTCTCTGTGAAATTTTTCTAGATGTTAGTCAGTAAAGCTTAGCTTATTAGTATCAGTATATAAAGACATCAATAAGTCTCTTATGAAGCGCCTCAATGTGAATTACTTTTATATAATCAAGCATGAATGCCAGCATGACATTGTGCTTGCATGAGACGCCTCACCTTGAAACCGCCTTATACGAATTTTTGTGTAAACTCGAAGTACGTTTGGAGGAGGACGTAACGTTGATAGGGCTTAGGGCCATCCGGCAAAGGGATAGGTATCCGACGTTTTCCTTCGCTTATTCTCCGCTTCAGTGCCATATTTTAATAGTATTTCACCAATTATCACCCCTATCTCATTTCTTTAGATTAATTAACATTAACACAAGTTTCCAATTCTGAACTTTACATACTTTATTTGGGTATTTGATCAATATGTTTAGTCAAAACCGTGCATCGCACGGCTACTAAACTTTTGTTTCAGATAATAAAACCGAGATCAGTCAGATCCTTGCATTGCAATATTTACAGCGAGTTAAGTCTTGATTAAAACTAGCAAGTCTATTGACCAAAATAAACTAGTAAGTTTAGTGGTAGCAAACAACAGTGCTGGAAGATGAGAGCAAATCCCTGCGCACACAAACGGGACAAAATGTAAGAAGGGGCAAATCATATCCATCTTCCCCGCAGCATGTTCTGCTTGTGTACTCATAAAGCTTAAGCAACACGTCAAAAAAATGTGCATTCTGACAACTCCATAGAATGGATTAGCATACTAGGCCCTCCTCTGCTGCATGCCAGCGGCACGGTGGATAATATTCTGTTCATCCCAAATTTTACACGAACAAGTCGGCTTCTTGTTCTTCCACACAGCTCCACAAACATAGCAAAACTCATGCCCACATCTGCAATAACCAATGTAAGTTTAAGTTAGAATTGAGTAATGTGAACTTGGTTTGATGGCTTTGTACAAAGATTCTAGAGTGTCCATTGCATGTAGATAATGCAAGAAGACAAAAGTTAAAAGAAAAACTATGTGGAAAGGGATAGAAAACTATCACTCCCTTGGAGGATTACTTCTATATTATAGCAATAACTTTCTTTTTTTTTTTTGATAAAAATGAGCAATCTAATTAAAATTACGTCGAAACGTGTCTTGGGTGGAGTGTCCCCAAGCAATCAGCAGTGTACAAAGACATACAATCTTGGAGCATAGCCTCAGATATTACAAGTTCATTACATGTTCTTGACATTTTGTAACACAAAATGAGCCAAGCCATGAGCCAAAGTATTGCATTCTCTATAACAGTGACAGAGATGCACTCGATCCAGAGACTTCAGAATATTTTTGCACTCCATAACAATTGGAGTCTAAATATCCTCAAGTAAAGCAATAACTTTCAAAAACAAGAAAATGCAGGACTAAATACCACGCTTCTAATACTTGATAGCTTTTTGTGGGATACTAGCAATGAATCCATCCATAAAATTGTCAGATTGCAAATCACACCATCTTTCAATATATTACAAGAAATCAACTTCAACAGCAAGCCACCACTATCACTTTTCCTGTTTTTTTTTTTTTTGATCGGCTTTTCCTGAGTTTTGTGGTCTTTTGTCTTTCATATTTCCAAAGATTTCTAACAGGAGTTTCTTACCCCAATAATATAGCACTCGCATATGGTGCATATCAGGAAAACAATTTTTTCCCATGCGTTACACAACAATGGTCTCATTCCATCTTTCAAAGGACATGAACGTCATGCCCCTTGAGAAATCATGTGCAATATTATAGGCATACGAGTAAGATACCCTTGGAACTATGCAGCGTAACTACAGAAGAATTACTCTAACAAGAAATGCCTAAATGCTAGAGAAAACTGAGACAAAAGAGGCCTGCATCAAAAAACAGAAACCAAAAAATCATATAAAAGTGGTGAGTGGTTTATATCCATGCTAGAGGGGATTGAGACAGGGCGACCTACCCCTCCCAACTTATTTATACTTAGCATGGAGGAGTATTTGGAGGTGCATAGGGACATTGAAAAACAAGCCCTATTTCAATCATCATCATCCCGTATGCAGCATACTTCAACTATGCCATAGTATCTTCGCAGATGATGATCTTTTATTCCCTAGAGGGGATATAAAATCTGTCAGAATGCTCTTTGATTGCTTTGATAAGTTCTCTAAGCGCAAATTTTGAAATATCAGAGTTTTACTTTAGAGTTGTTTGGATGTGAGGGCTCAAATTCTGCACAATACTCACGTTGTTGTTCTCTCCCTTTCAGTAAAATACATTATCCAATGTCAGCCTCTGATTGATTAGGTTTATTAACAAAATGCAACGTTGGACTACAAAGCTTTTGTCATATCTAAGAAGAATCCAATTGCTGGGAAGTGTGATCTTTCACATTTTTATCGTTCTGCAAGCAGTAATAAATCATTTTGACAGATTTTATGCAAATACTTCATGTGCACTGGCTCTTGCAGTCCCTCTAAGGGATTATTTGTCTTGGAATCAAAATTCTACCCCGATCAAAGGGGCCCTTAGGCTATTCAATCTTAGACTTGGAACATGGCTTCTATTACAAAACAAGTGCCGCCTCTTAGCAAAATGAAAGAAATATTGTGGATCAAACCGGTAGGTGGATACTACCTAAGCAACCAGAATTTTTGGGGAAGCTCAATGCCCTACTCAGGCATGCTGAATGGTTAGACAGATATTTGAGGTTAGATATAAAGTGGTCCATGTGGTTAACAAAGCGCTGCGACTTACTCAATTGGGGTTCCTTATAAATTCTACATGCTATAAAGTGGTCCATGTGGTTGACAGATGGGTGAAATTTTGAAGGTTTTTTTCCTTTACCTCTGCCTAGAAAGAACTTCTGTGTGTGGCTAACATGTTCGCAGAGACTTCCTACAAAGGATACGCTGCAAAATTGTGGTTAAATGCTCATTTCTTATGTCCATTATGGAAGATACATGCTGAATCCCACAACAAAATGTTTTTTTAAGTATTATTACTTCTCCAAGGAGCTAGTTGGGTACTAATCTGCAAGCATATGACTGTAATAGTGTTATACAATGAGCCTACTTGCGTGCAGTAAGGTAATCAGCTAAGAAAACTATCACCAAGTCTGTGAATGCTGCTATAATTCCTGCTATATGGGAAGCGAGAAACTGTAGGGTTTTTAATAGAGGGAGAATACAACCAAGTCACTTGCAGGAAGATAGTTGCACAATTTCACATCACAACTGCAACAAGTCCCAGGAAGTTTCAGCAGGTGGTCCGAGGTGAACGTGATTTTTATCCTAACATAGAGCTCTTAAGCTATTTGATATGATAACTTGTATGCTAAGGTAGTAAGGTAGGACCCCAATCCTTCCTACAATGTTTTGGGGGGAGGGAGGGGGGGGGGGGGGGGGAGGGGATTATCATCAGCTCTGCTATGTGAGATTTTGTGCCAGTGGCTAGGGTGTATGATGTACTTAACTACTATCCTTTTCTGAGCCCCTCCTTCCCCCTCCCCCCCCCCAAAAAAAAGGGAAAAAAAAACAATAAGTTACCCCAAAAATGAAGACTGGATTTTGCTGCCGAAACACGATAATATATACCGATGCTAAACAATCTAAAAAGTAATTTATGATGCAAAGCATTATGAAAAAATGTAAAGCCACTACTAGTTTTGGCCATAATACAGATATGGTGGTTTTTGACTCTTACAGCCGGATCATAGTTACCATGTCCAACATGAATGTTGATAGGGCATGGCACACTATTTAAATGCATTCTCATGCTTATCAAAGGATTTTCAGCAATAGGTGTTTGTGGTACATAGTGGGATAGAAAAACCCATAGAACATGGTAGGCTTGGAAGGATCGCTAAAATCCTGCAAATCAATATCTCAGAGACAGAGTCTACAATTACTTCAGTGGCTGTGTGAATCTCAATAGCCATAAGCGCTCTCTAATTATGTTACCTAGACAACATTTTTTGGCATCAAATTTATGTTCACAAAAACAGATTTTCTACAACTACATTTTAACTTCATGTCAGTAAAATGTGAAACGAAGCCAATGATTCCCAATTTCTCAACATTACCTACATCAATTGCAAATATCTTATTCTTCTTCAGGAGATCCTTCTGGAGCAAAATGTATAAAGTATTTGCACTAATAAGTAATAGTATGTGTTAGTATTCTATTTACCTGCAGGTGATATGGTAACAACCTTCAGCAAGTTCAACCATGTTGCTGCACTTTGGACATTGGCGCCATTTTTTTGTTGTTGCAAGAGACTTTAACTTCATGTCTGCATTGTTTGAAGTGGACTGGAACTGTCGGTGTTCATTGCATGTCATGAAAGAGTGCCAAGGGGCTTTACAGTCAACACAGAAAAGTCCTTGGCATCTTGTGCATCTGCCTGCCCCTAATTGCTCTCGTCTCACTACTGATGTCTTGCTATATTCCTGTACCTCACTCTTGGACATCAATGCTGAGCACGTAGGGAATGGGCAATAAACTCTTTCATATGCAGGAATAGTGGCTTCCTTCACACGTTGACTCATAATGTCCAGCAATTTAGGTTCCAAGAGATTTTGGCAGCTTTCAATTTTTATCCCAGACTTACAACCTTCATAAGGACATTTGGGTAAGTTTCCGTGAAGCAACTTCACCTCCACATGTTGTTTCATGCAAAATGAGCAGTATTGGTGCCGACAACCATCAACAGTAAACATGAGCTGAGCATCTGTATCTTCAAAACATATTGAGCAAGCCAGTTTTACATTCTTGCCAGAGCTACCAGCTGATCTGGTGATCTGAGACGATATGACAGCTCTTGCAAGCTTAAAAGCAAACTTGATGTCGGTTCGAGCAACAAGCAATGGACTACAGTAAACAAATTTCTCATGAAGAAGATTGACATTGTTTATGTAATTTATCATATTGCATTCAGTAGGTTGACGTCTGCCACTAACCTGCATAGGAAAGATCTGTCAACTACCAGAAATAAATTGATGACACAAATCTAGGCCTACAAAGTACAGAAGCTTAACTGGCACATAATAGCTACAATAAGTAGACTCTGGGAACGGGATTTGTATGGGACTGCAGATGAAGTTGTCTGACCTTTAGATTGTCAGATTTCGCAGTGTGGAAGTAGGTTAAAAGGACCCTTAATGTAAAATTAAAGATTCAAGTTAGACAGTAGACACTCATAGCGAGCACGAGAGAGACAGAGGAGCCGAATTAGGATCACTTTTGAGCTAAGCGAGTGCCAACTTAATAACTCAAAGCACCAAAATAAAAAACCAAAAAAGCTTGGGAAAAAAAGAAAGAAAAGGGCCAAAAAAGATTGAAAGAAACAAATAATGAAAAGAACTACTGAATAGTGAATACCGAATGCACTTCAAGCTGTGAAAAGGAAAATGGAAAGGCTCGAAGTCACACTCACAGGAGATGACAGCTAATGACCAACTTACTACAAGAATTGAGTAAAAAAAGCAAAACCTTAAAGCATAGCAACAGAAATCTAATTATGGCATCAATGATTGTGACACTAATGAGCTAAGACTGAGCTTAGGTATAGTTGGGCTCAGCTCAAACTCCATCAGCTTGATTTGAGAGTGTAGTCGGCTGAAGACTCAACTAGCTGAAATTTATTCACCACAGGTCCACAGCTCAAAAAAGAAAACTTCCCCTCTTTCATGTTGCGTGGAAGTGGCTTAATATACACGAATCGGTTTTCTTTTTCTAATTTCTAAAATGAAATTATGTCAGTTTTCCAGAATCAATCCCTCCGACTATGACGACTCTGAGAGTTCTTACTTTTGCAGGGTAAGGCTGCGTATTTATTCACTTGTCTAGACCTTGCCAGCGATGAGACTCAGACTAGGTGCTGTAATACACATTTATCATTCGAAAAGGTGTTGCTCATTTGACTATGAATCAAAGTATTCTATCTACTTCATAAGCTACTTAGTTCACTCATTATGAGCTCAATCTCGGAATTGGATGAGCTTGAGCCACACATGGTCCCTGGAATATATCTTGCAAGTCGGCTCTGCTCATTAACATTATGTTACTCAAACACGACTGCAAGTGTAAGACTTGGGTACTTTACAAATGTGGAACTTGACCATTTCTTGAAATTTTTTTTTTTGGGGCTTAATATGAAGCATCATATGCCCATACCCATGTCAAAGACTAAAAGTGTCTGGTACCCAGCAAACACCTAACACATAGTCGTCACCTAACGCCGCGAACTATCACAGCGAAGCGCACAGATGCAGCTATTAGAATTTCATGTTAAGTTTTTCTGACAAATGGGTTATATAGATCTATGATTAGGTTTACTGATCTCCTACTCACCAACTACACATGGAAATCACTTTGTCAAGCAATGTTATATATGACAAGCAATTGACCATAACATGTATAACTGAGTGCTAATATTAACAAAACTAAGGACTTACAATGATCTGACTCAGAATCAAGTTTCATGGAAGGCTGACTAGAAGCCTAGCCTTTGCTATGTGCCCCTAATTTTCTTGAGTTGGATGTTACCATTTATTTTGAAAAGGAGACTGTTGACGCACTCAGCTCAGATGTTGTCATATCCACAATGGATTTTTGATTCCATTACTTCCGAACTAGACCAGTCAAGGGCACACTTAAGCTACTTGAAGACTCAAGGCCTTGTCAGCAAAGTTCACGTGAATCTCACGAAATCAAATGGTGCTAATATTCTCCATCCTATCGATGACCGAAGACTGGGAAAGGACTTTAACCAGCTAGAGTTGGAGCGGCAAGCTATGAAATCTAATGTGAGACACGCAGACAGCTAAAATGTGCATGAGTAGCTGAGCTGCAAAAGAAAGCAGGCTCCAATATTAAAGAGCTAAAGGTGAATCTGATGAGTAAGGAAACAGAACTGCAGGGCATTTCAGAAGAGAATGAAAGCTAGTCTATGAAGCTCAAAAAATCCATGTCATGCCAGAGAAGAGTAGCTGAAAAAATGGAGGGAACATGTTGTGAAACAGATTTCAGAGATAAAGAAACTGAACTACAGAGCATATTTGAGGGGATGAGATGCTAGAGTTAAAGATTAAGAAACGAGAAATGGACAAGGATGTGGAAAGCAACCAGTTTGGAGGTGTCCCAAGATGTTCAACAGGAAGCCATTGCAAAGCTCGGATACATCATGAAGGAGGTTGATATGAGTATCAGGAAAGATGCAAGGGTTGCCGACAGCTCACGGTAGCTCAGGCGGCAAATAGAGAAATTAAAGGTTGAGCTCAGAAGGCTCAAAAGTTCAGTCCGATCAGTGCAGGAAGGCTGCAGAAGAAGCCGATTCTATGCTTTCACCAGGGAGCAATGAGAAGTATTTGACGAGAACCGTGTCAATGCCGCTAGGTAAGAGAAGAATTGTCATAACGGTAAATAAAGCTACTGCAAAAGTGTCAGGAAGGAGGAGAGATGTACTGTAAGCTTAAGAAGTTACAGATTAGCCCAATTTCATTGGATCTCAGTAATTGAGTAGCTACTAAAGCCCCTGCAACCCAGTGCGCCCACTCCCAAAGTGATGCTAAGTATGGAACTCCGCCCCAGCACAAATCTCTCGACATGGTAGCCAGTAAAGACTCAAAAATTTCTCTCAAGCCAAACACACCACAACACTGCCACAAAGTGGACGCCATAAATTTTATCCTCCTTCCCTCGACCAAAGGCCACAATGTGCATTCTCTGAAAACTCCACTACAGTAGGCATAACCTAGCGCTCCCCAAACAAACCAAACAGTTTCCCCCAACTGACCGTCATGATTATCCCTCTATCTCCCGACCATAAAGATCCCACATCATATTTTCATCATATTCCTAGATAATTATTCCTGTGGTCATATTACCCATTTGGTATTTGGTGTTGTTATGGAGCTTAAGTACATTGATAGATACCATCATTTACTGAATCCGATGCTACAAGAAAGGAGTTAGCGCTACCGGTTTTCAGTCTTGTAAAATACATTATCTCTTACGGAGCTAAGCGTTCCTCTATTTCCGTTTTTTCCATAAATGATTCATATCTTCATAGCTCATCAAATTGAGATTTCTCTCAGTCATTTTCATCTTTTATTACTCAAATGATATTTCGATAAAATCGATTTAAAATTTCCGCGTTCTCTCTCATATGAAACTTTTCAGAAGTCTCGTTATTAATCTATATTTAGATGCAACTTTTTGTTTACAAAATATGTTCATTTAAGCAACGAACCAAAGAGTTGAAAACTTCTAAACGCAAAAAGAAAACAAAAATACATAATGAGTAATGCAGCTAGAAACTTAACTGGCATAAACTTGGTCTTAGCTAAGAATTTATTATTTTTATCACCTATAGGCTGCACATCCATGTGCTTATAAGCTAGTATAACATAAAAGTCCACTGTCTGACTATCAACCTTAAATCTTAGAAACATTCCTAATGGCAGGCTGGACTCTGGAGTATTTATAAAAATAGGATGATACAACAGACCTCATCATTTGATCATATTATTTTACCATGCCACACATTATCACATTATGCAACATCATTATGCCTCCCACGAAGCTCCTATACAGTAATAATGTTATAAAGTCAAATTTCTGCAACTTCAACTCCAACTAGACACACTTCATGCACGAACCTGCTATTTGAAAACAAACACTAAAACGCAAACCTAAATCATTCAAGCTCCAACTATGTATCAATTATTTGCAAATACTCAAACACATATATACTATATTAAGGCAATAAGCTGTAGAGGTTGTCATTTCGCTTCCTTAGCTATGGAATATGGCCACTTCTTTGTTTTGCTTATTGGCAAGAGATGCAGGGGGACATTCTGGAGTTATTCTATTACTTGGAATCTATTCTCTCAGCTCATTTTTAGTTCATTAAGTCTAATTCGGTTCAGTTCGTGTGGGAAACTGGGAACTATCACTGAAATAGGTTTTTATATCTACAGTCATTGAAAAAAGTTCATACTTTTAAAGAAATCCAATATTGAATATGTATGGATCAATGCAGTTCAATTTAATACAAATAAGTTCAATTCAGTGTTTTTTAAGGTGAAAAGAACCCACCCTTATTTATCCATGGTAACCCGGCTGAAACGTAACTAGACACTCCATTTTTTACTGTATTTTTTGACACTTCATTAATAGGTAAATACTGTAACAAACAAAAACTAAATTAGCGCAACAAACAAATAAATAATGACATGTGAAGATCCCAAAAAAGCCAAATTGCTACTAACTATAGTCACTAAAAATAAAACTCACATATTGGTGAATCATCAAGTCATCACAATAGTACACAATCCTCTTCAAATCCAAAGCCAAAGCAGCATTAAGCCCTTCAATTAAACCCTCAATTTCAACCATTTCGCTGCTCATTTCTCTCTCATCCAACAATGGCTTCGACAAATCAAATATCACATTATCCTTTCCATCGCAAATCGCAACACCAATTGCCCTCAGCTTATCAACCACAATTCCCTTAAAATATAACCTAAAACACTCATTACCCAACAAATTATCACTATCATTCAAAGACGATGATGATGATGATGAAGAACAACCCACACCATAGGGTTTATGATAATTATCGCCATTAACTTGCCAATCATGATCAGGAATTTGTTTAACTTCTGAAGCGAACTTCTGATCATATAATCGAACACTTAGGTTTTCTTTGATTTTCCTCGCTTCAACTTGAGATAACTCAAAATCCATTCTTTCTTGTTCGTATCTCTCAATTTCTCTTATCAAAATGTCAGAAATGAGACCCGAATCTTCATCTTCAAACATTACATTTGGTGTTAGTGATGATGAAGAGGAGGGTTGTTGAGGAGAGAGAGAAAGAGAAGCGGTAATGGCTTCTTGCATCTGGATGTTGAAGGCTAAGTCCATGTCAGAATTTGTAGCTTTAGCCGCCATTAATTCTCTCTTCTGCTCTGAAATTAGGGTTTTCATGTCATCTGTTTCCATTGTTGTTGTTGCCATGGACATCGTCGAGGTTGTGTGTTGTACACGCGCCGTCGCCTTAGAATACTACTAGAAAAGTAGAGAGTAGAAACCCTCTTTTTCACTGCCGCAAGGAGTGCGATAGAAGATAACTGTTCGAACACTCAATAAAATTACTGTTCTACTCTTATTAAGAGAGTTGCTAAAATCTGGGTGAAATTATATTTTGATGTTTTTTTTTCGCGATTTACAAAATTTTTTATAAGACGGTCTTTTTACAATCGTTGGTGAGATAGAGTTATTTTTCAATGAAACAATGAGAACTACTCACCGTAAGTAATCCTAAATTTCTTAAGAGTGACCCCATATATATTTCCCATTTTCATGAGTTGGTCTCGCATAAAATTTGGTTTTTTTTTTTTTTTTTTTTTTGGTTGAGTATTAAAGTATTGGAAAATTTTCATTTTAGTGCCCCAAGGTATTTTGTCTAAGAACGAGGATAATTCATTGATTGAAAGTCATACGACATCTACAAAATGTATTAAAATCAAACGAATACATAATCAAAATAAAACTCTTCTCTAAGAAAATTAAAATCTAACAATATTGCGTGACCACCAACAAAAATCGTTGTCTCAAAAGGCAGCATTCAACGAGAGGTCCATCGATCTAGTGTAATCTTCAAACTGGTGAGATTTATCCTGTTCCTGTAGACGCTAATCTGACATCTCTTGCAAAACCATATGAATGTCCAACAAAACAAAACCACGCCATGAACTTTGAAAAACTAGAAACCACAAAACTCTTACAAACAAAAAGTACCCATAATAGAATGGCACAAAAGACTCTCAAATAGAGAGATCAGAATTATTGAAGAAATACAAACATAACGATAATTGGAAACAACAAGAAATTAGGGCTTACCACCAGCAAAAGACCAATGACAGCCATACTCAAACAAACAGGGAGGCTAGGATTAAGAGAGAAAAACGGAAGGTTCGTATATGGACCATTGTACCTCTTTTGTACCGTGGTGAAATCATTATTTAGTGACATATAGTTTACATATTCTCACTTAGTGACCTATCATTAAATTAGTTTCACTTTACAATATTTTTGTCAGCTCCACTAAGTTTTCAGTTAATTTCACCCAATTTAAATAAAAAAACTATCAGACTTGTTGAAAGACCAAAATGCCCGCACTTATCCTTGTATAATTCACTCAGCAACCTAATCTCACGCTAAACTTACTCTTTGCGCGCCTTGCTACCATTATCATCACATTCCCAATTTCATTCACCATCATCTTCATCGATCATGTACCCAATTTCACAAGAAAAAGTTAAAGTAATTTAAAGGAAGTAAAGAAGAAATTAGCAGTCGTTACAAGAAAATGTTACGCTCTTTGATTTTGTTAGATGAGAATTACTGGGTAACCGATGTATGGTAATTGAAGCGGTGGCAGTGGCAAATGTCTATGGCAGCTGATAGAAAGAGAATATTCGCTTAACCCATAAAAATCTGGATGATGACGTCGTTTAGCCACTATAGATAACGAAAACTCAGGGCACCAAAATAAAAATTTTCATAGAATATTAGACCGAAATTCATTGTTGGAGGTCTAAATTTGAGACCTATAACCTTTATTATTATTATTATTATTATTATTATTATTATTATTATTATTATTATTATTATTATATTGCTCTTATTAAATAATAAGAAAATGAGATTAAAAGAAAAATCAATTGAGAAGTTTGTCATCAATACGAGAATATTTATACTCAGACAAGTTTTATGTGCCACGCATTAATTAGTGACAGATATGAAATTGGAATACATTTTTCATCAATGTATAATAGACATATATCTAACACATTCGGAGATCGTCTTGGCATAGGGGTTAAAATTAAAATGCTATGTACATTAAGTCTCATGTTCGAAACCCATCTTTATATCTCATCTGGAAAAAAAAATTACATCAGGACGTTAGGTGGTATTATTGAAATCAACTTTTCCTAATACAAAAGGGAAAACTACAAATAAAAAATATAAAAAATTACTGAAAAGACCACATTTCATATAATGTTAATTTGTCTATATCACTACATTGGGACCTTGTCTTGATCAAATGGTTAATACTGAGGTACTGTGTACATTAGATTTCATGTTCAAAATCCTCATCCTCGTGTATATACTAGTATTTTATGGCACGCGATGCGTGCTTGATCATAAAAGATGTTTGTAAAAGAATTAAATGGATAAATAAGATGCATAATATATAGGGATATATGAAACTATGACCAACTTGTGCAAAAACTTAATCTTCTTGTTATGCTCTCCACAATTCATAATGTATGGAATTGTGACGGACTAATATAACAAAAAAAGTTGTTATACCTTGGAATAAATAAAAAACGATCAAAAGAACAAAAAATTATCACAAGTACTCCTAATTTGCACCTTATTATGTGCTCAATTGTTCAGATTTTGAAATAGACGTCTAATTTGCATCAAATCCTTATTTACATTGTACATTTCAAGGAACAATGTCAATTAACCCAAAAGAGTGCACAACTGCAATAAAGAACAAAAACAAAGTAGAAACCAAGATCACTCAATACAAAATTAAACAAAACAATTCGAGAATATGGAGTATGTAGCAGTTGAGAATTTGAGATACACAGGACTGGATACTAATACTACAAATATGTGGAGTGGGTAGATGTTCATGGGAGTTAGTCATGAACTTAGGTTGAAATAGTGTAAAACGTCTTTTTCTTTACCTTTCATTTTCTACACGACCAATTTTCCAAGGTAAACACACAGACAATGAGAAGTTAACCCGAAAATCTCAAAAATTTTGCAAACTTTTCGGAGCCATTAGGCCTGCCAAAGTGTAAACAACCAATTTAGAAAAAGAAAGTTGATGAGGGAATCAAGGACATGTATGAAGGTGTGAGGACTAGAGTGAGGACGATAAGAGGGGATTCAGACCACTTTGCGATTGACATAGGACTGCATCAGGGTTCTTCATTGAGTCTTTTCTTATTTGCAATTGTAATGGATGAGCTCACTAAGGGTATCCAAAGAGAGGTGCCATGGTGTATGATGTTTGCTGACGATATCATTTTATTGGACAAAACAAAAGAAGGTGTTAACAACAAGTTAGAGCTCTGGAGGGATACTCTAGAAGCAAAGGGATTTAAAATGAGCAGGACAAAGACAGAGTACTTGGAGTGTAGCTTCTCAGGAGGTGAGGTTGCGTCTGACCCGGAGATAAGAATTGACACCATAGTGGTACCGAGGAAGGAGAGTTTCAAATATTTAGGGTCGATCATCCAAGGTAACGGAGAAATTGACGATGACGTTGCTCACCGCATCAGAGCAGGGTGGCAAAAATGGAGAAGTGCATCAGGTGTTCTTTGCGATAATAAGATACCACTCAAATTAAAAGGAAATTTTTATCGCATGACTATTAGGCCAACTATGCTATATGGCGCTGAGTGTTGGCAAATTAGACAGGCTCAGTTCAAAAGATAAGGGTGGCTGAGATGAGGATGCTTCGTTGGATGTGCAACCTAACTAGGATAGATAAGGTCAAGAACGAAGTGGCCCGTGACAAGGTTGGGGTGGCAGATATTGAGAGTAAGATGCGGGAAACGAGACTTAGGTGGTTTGGTCATGTAGTGAGGAGACATCCAGACGCTCCGGTGAGGAGGTGCGAGAAGATTATGCTTAGGGACTGTAAGAGAAGAAGAGGGAGGCTTAAGAAGAGTTGGAGTGTGGTGATTAAGAACGATTTGACCCTCTTGGAGCTTACCGAGGATCTAGCCCTTAATAGGAAACTTTGGCGTAGTAGGATTCACATAGATGATACTACATGGAGGGTGTAGATTTTTATTTATTTAGCTATTTATTTGTTGGTTTGTTTGTTCGTTATTATTTTATTTATTTATTTATCTTTTCTATTATTATTATTATTATTATTATTATTATTATTATTATTATTATTATTATTATTTTTATTTTTATATACTTCTTATTGCATTCACTTGTTTTAATATCCACATTTGCATGTTTCCTACTGATTTTAAAAATCAAATTGTTTTTCGTGGGTCTTTCGGAAATAGCCTCTCTACTAGGCGACTAGTTAGGGGTAAGACTGCGTACATCTGGACCTTCTCAGACTCCGCCCTCGATGAAACATTTATTGGGCTGTTGTTATTGTTGTTGTAAAGTTGATGAGGGAATCAAATAAATGGGAGTGGGACTTAGGTAGTGGGTGAGAAAGAATAAAAAGAAGGAACTTCCTACTCTAAACTAGTAATTAACTGATGAAATTATGATCTATGGGACGAGTAAAAAGCATAAGAAAGGGTGGGGGTTAACTTTTGGAAGGGAAGTCAAATGGGCTACATGCATGTGCATATGCCATGTGTCCTCAACTTCTTCTTCTTCTTTGTTATGAAACATTGAAACGTCCTCAACTTCTCATAATTAATGGGAGGTTTTTTTTGTTTTTTTTTTTTTTGTTTTTTTTGTTTTTTTTTTTTAAATGTAGTGGGTAGTTTGTTTACTTTTAAGAGCATCTCCAATGCAAGGTTTTTGGAGATGTTTGTGAGGTAAAAAATCCTCTCAAAAAATCTCTACCCATAGTGGTAAATGAACCTATAAGCCTCTTTTTTTTACAAACCACTTTATCTAGACAAATAAGGTTTGTGGCATACTCTATTTTTAAATTGGGTCCCTCACCTAGAGGTTTTTGTAGGTTACATTTATACCATTGGGAGGGAAGAGTTAAATAAAGAGGATTTTTACAATGATGATGTGGCTCAAAAAAAAACCCACTTAAAACTTTATAGCATTGGAAATGCTCTAAGAAAATGAAGTTTACTAATGCAACTGCTATACGTACTACATGTAGGAGAAGCTATTGGAAGCAACTATTCTTGTTTTTATTTTATTTTTTTCCCACTTTTTACTAAAATAGCCTATTTGTAAATGTATACTTTTATCCTTTTGCAATGTATTTTAAGTGTATTGATGAAAGAGTAGAAATGACAGTTCATAATGTTGACACCAAAAGGTCAGGAGTTGGCTTATTTAAGAGTAATAGATAGATGTATATTGTACTAGCTTTTCTGTCTCATTTGAATCAAAGAAAAATAATTAAATAAATACATAGGGGCCTTAGTTGGTATTACTAAAATCATCATTCCCTAATACAAACGGGAAAACTACAAATTAAAGACATTAAAAATTACTCAAAAGATAACACTTCAAATAACTGTTAATATGTCTATGTCACCAGGAACATGCATGCATACAACTAGTTTGCAAAATACAGGGTCAGTTATTGATCATTAGAGAAACGATAACCTTCAATAATTTATTTGTTAAGTGTCACAACTTAGCCTTGCTCGGGTATTCCCCTTAAACTACACACTATTTCATATTATGACAAATGTACTTTTAATCTTATTCTATAACCACAACTGACACTGCTACATTATTTTTCCATCATTTTGTTAAAAATGATCAATTAGCCAGTTGCCAATATTCGCTGGCATAGCCATCCCATAAGCCTCCATGTACTGTAGCATATGCCAAATACTGTAGTTGACATTGCCGTATGACAACTACACATTTTCATTTCATTCTATTGGTTTGCCTCTTATAATATTTTTTTTTTGGTTCATGATCAGGGTATCCACCGTCGACCACAGTGACTAACCCCCGCGCTGGCTTGTAGGCACCTCAAAGGGTAGGACAGCTGGCCAAGGAATTTAAAGCTGCTCCATACCCAAGGCAAGATTCGAACCCTCGACCTTGATTAAGGATGGATGAGTCCCTACCACTCAACCACACCTCCTTGGTTTTGCCTCTTATAATATAACATGTCAATTAACCTTATCAAAAGAGAAAACAAATATACATGTTTCCCGGCAAAACAATAATACTAAATTTGTACAATAATTGATGAACAAACCATAATCTCAACTATAAAAACTACGAGAAGTCTTGTTAGAATTCATAGTACATAATCAACATATATTCCCCTACATTTTTTGTCAGAAAGCTTAAGTGTACCAAATACTAGAAGAATGAATGTCAAGAAGGTTTTCTTAGTCGTTCTGCCCATTTTTGCCATGTTACTTTCCATGGCAAATGCAAATGGCTTGAAACTCGATTTTTACAAGCATTCATGCCCAGATGCTGAGAAAATTGTTCGAGAAGTAACAGCCCAATATGTTAAGCATGTTCCAACCTTTGCAGCTGGCTTGTTAAGAATGAACTTCCACGATTGCTTTGTTAGGGTATGTATGCTTTTTTTATTTTACATTTAATATATCTTCTATTTTTGTCATTATTGAAAATAATACATACGTATATATGTGTTTAAGAGTAGCTTTTTTTATTTTGTACGGTATTCCTCCGTCCCATAAAATCCCAAACGTTTACTTTTTTACGGTCTTCAAGACGCCACTTTGACCGTAAATAACTACAATTAAATGAGTATAAAAATTATAAAAATATGATTTTGTGAAAGTACTTTTAAAAATGAATCTAACAAAAGTATTTTCATATTGTGAATCTTTATATATTTTCATAAACTAATGGTCAAAGTTTGTTAAGTTTGACTTTCAAAAAGCAAACGTTTAGGATTTTATGCGACGGAGGGAGTATAACTTTGTATGGTCCATCAAAATAGCTAGGTAAGTTTATTGGCTTAACGTCTATTAAACTGTGAGCTACAACTTTTACAAATTTATGGCTAAATTTGAGAATATATTTTATGGGTCACCTTCATAATCTGTGGTACGGTAGTTAGACGGTCATAAATAAAAACATTGCATTTTAATTAGATATTCATGTTTGAATTACTAAAATAGAACAATGTACTACTTATAACTGTACGTGAGGTTGTTTTACTTAAGATCATTTCACTTTTTGTTCAGGGATGTGATGCCTCCATTCTATTGAAACCCACTGCATCCAACAACCAAACTGAAGACACTGCTATTCCCAATATAACACTCAGAGGATTTGAGATAATTGATGCAATCAAGAAAGACTTAGAGTTGAAGTGCCCCGGTGTAGTGTCATGTGCTGATATCTTAGCTTTAGCTGCTCGAGATGCAATTCTGTTGGTAAGTATGAATATCATCTACGAAAATCACATCTTATTTATCTGTATATATACATCAATATTAAACATTCATATATTATTTTCTAAAATGCTACTTATTATACTACGTAGCAGATTAGAAAAAAATCATTTATAAACTAATATTTGGTAAATTAATTAAACAATAAGCCTTGTGTGAGGCCAACTCACAGAAAAATGGGGTCACTATTTAGAAATGTAGGGGTCACTTATGTGAGCAGTGATCCTTCTTTCATTGAAAAGTGATCTCCGTTTCACCAAAAGTTACAAAAAGACCGTCTTATAGAAGTTTTTGTGATATCCATATCTACGTGCATATTCTTCTCAAAGTATACTTGGCTCTAATATACTTCAAAGTTTCTAAAACTAATTAACTGGTTTCACTATTAAAATGATATATTATGATATTTCAGATTGATGGACCATGGTGGGAAGTTCCTACAGGAAGAAGGGATGGGGTTGTTTCTCTTGCTTCTGAAGCAAATGCAAACATACCATCTCCGTTTGCTAACATTACTACCCTCAAACAAAACTTTGCAGCAAAGGGTTTAAACACCAAGGACTTAGCGGTCTTGTCAGGTAATTAACATGTGTATTTTGCTTCTTTTGTTCCGATACTATCTACTAAAATTTTCTCTTTCAAAATGTTCGGTCAAATTATTTTCTATTTTAGTAACAACTTTGACCAATTTAGGGCTCCTAATAATTAAATTGCCCAAGCACATGAACTATTTATTTTTGGTGCGCATTGCCCAAGCACATGATAACACATGCATTTTTGTGCTTGACATGGAGATGTACATAAGATGAAAAAGATTAGATGATTTTTGTGTAGCACAAGCACATGGCTATAATCATTGTCATTTTATAAGGGTTAATTCTTATTGAACAAAGTTTAGTTGAGAAAAAAAAAAGGAGTGTGATCACTGACTAATTAATTCTGTACAAAATATATATCTACCACCTATAAATAGTTCCAACAAAGAAATATTGCTTGAAATAGACATGGCCTCGGCATGCGATCCACTAATAAAATCAGGTATAGGGTGTAACTAAGTCGAGCCGACTCGGGTGAGCCCTCGGATTCAGCTCGGTCAAAGCTCGGGTCAAACCGAGCTCGAGCCGAGTCCGAGCCTGTTCGATTGCTTTTCGAGCCGAGCCCGAGCCTACTATGGCTCGGCTCGGCCGGCTCGGTTGACTTGATTTAGTTAAGTTTCCTCTTTAGTCGAATAAAATCATTAAATATTTGTAGAGATTTCTTATTTTGTTAAGGTTTTTTTTCCTTCATATGAGAACGTGCAAGGGATCATTATAGTCAAATTCAATTGCAATTATTTTAGATCAATTTTTTCTTACGTTTGTAATGATGAGTTTGAGTTTGAGTCGAGCCAAAACAAGCCGATCCGAGCCACGAACCTAAATCGAGCCGAGCCCGAGCTTTGATTTTTCCGACTCAGAGAGCTTCGAGCCGAGCCCGAGCCGCCAAAACAAACCGAGTCGAGCCCGAGCCAGGCCTGGCTCGGGCTCGACTCGCTCGTTTACACCAATGCTTCTCAAAAGTTTTGAATATCTTATAGGGTGTATATGTTGTACTAACTTATAATAACCAAACGGTCAAACATCACTTGGGTGATTGGAGTTATGTTTAGTGGTAGCTCGTTCATGACAAATTGAGATTTTTATGAACCAATATTTATATATATCCATCAAATTAGAATGTTGATGAAATGTTATCTTTGACATTGATAATGTAAGGCTTTCACACACACAAAAAAACCCTAACTTTTATGAAATTGAGAGTACCACATTAAGCATAATTGACTATTACCTATTTGCAAGGAAGCACGAACACGGCACTCAGCTTCCGTTTCCCGTTTCCCGTATCCGCATTTTTCATGTTTGCGTTTTCTTGTTTGTACTTCCTTGCATATGATAAATTTTGGGAATCTACGTTTTTTATGTCCCGTGTCCACGTTTTCCGTTTCCGCGTTCCTATTCCTTGCTACCTTGCCTATTTGTATAACTGACTTTTATGTTTTTTTGATAGGTGCTCACACCATTGGAGTTGGTCACTGCTTCATCATCCAGAGCCGATTGTACAACTTCACTGGAAAAGGCGACACTGACCCATCATTGGCACCAGGCTATGCAGCATGGTTGAAAACCAGGTGCAAGCCAGTTGCTAATGACTTGACATCATTCGTGTTTATGGACCGTATTACTCCTAAGGTGTTCGACGGAAAATACTACACCATGGTTACTCAGAATAGGGGGCTTTTCGAATCTGACGCCGCTCTATTGAAAGACTCAGAAACTAAGAAATACGTTGAATCTCAGGTCAAGAACATGGGATCAACATTTGATAAAGATTTTGCTGAATCAATGGTGAAACTAATTCAACTTCAAGTCCTCACCGGCACTCAAGGTCAAGTTAGGAAGCAATGTGGCTTTGTTAACTAGGATCCGCTACATTTTTAAGATCGACGAATTTAGTTGTTTTCATGGTTCTGGGAGAGTTCAACTGTATTTCTTCTACTTAATCAATTATTCATTTGGTTTGTATTATGTTGGATAAAAGCGTGAACTAGGAGTTACATGAGGTCTTGGAAATAAAATTTGTAAGTTTGTTTTTGGAAATCATTGGTCTTGTGAGTATTGTTATTTACTTGCAATGAAAAGCCGACTTGTATTGCACAACGAAAACAATAGCAATAAAAGTTCCAATTGTCTAAAGTTAAGATAGTAGATGGAGTATATACTTCTATGAACAAGGAGAACAATGGAAATTGTTGTAGCTATAAGAGCGGGGGGGGGGGGGGGGGGGTTGGATTCTTTAAATTTTGCAGAATTTATAACTTTTAATTCAACTAATCTAGTGTCACGTTCTCAACAATTACTTGAATAATAAAACAATAAATCAAACCAGAACTTGACACACGATTTAGCGTGGAAACCTTCCTTAAATCTAAGGAAGTAAAACCACGACCACGAGGGATTTTAACGTCTACTTATTCTCATTAATAAGAAGACACGACCTGATTACACGTAGCACTAACTACTCGAGCCAAAACGTGCTCAAGCTTCACCTAAGCCTAAACACCACGAACTCCACGTTCACAACAGAAAAGAACAGATTCAGAATGCCTAAACAATGCTTCTATGAAAGCTTAAAAGGCACAAATTAAACCTATGACATACTGACAGCAAGACCAAGCAATTCAAAACTTAACACAGACTGAAGAAACAATAAAGCAATTGTTCCTTTAACACAACAACAACTATAAGGAATAAGAACGTCCGTATGCTCAAGTGCTCTCAAAGATTTTCTCAATCCCGTGCATAAACAAAACTGATGCTCTGCCCTCCTTTAAAT
Source organism: Tetragonia tetragonoides (assembly GCA_038025085.1). Lineage (NCBI taxonomy): Eukaryota > Viridiplantae > Streptophyta > Magnoliopsida > Caryophyllales > Aizoaceae > Tetragonia > Tetragonia tetragonoides. Next base: position 31,667,517 of record CM076151.1, on the reverse strand, counting down.
AACCAAAATGTGATTTCACAAAAGGCAGAAGACTAAAAGGAATTTTAAAGTTTCCAAACTAATATAAAAAGTGGTAGTTAGGTAGGAAACTAATTTTCAACTTGGCTAAAAAACAGCTAGATTCACCCTAATAAAATCTATAGCCAAGCTGTCAAACCTCACGATAACAGAGAATAAAATCTCTAATATATGAAAACCTTTTCCAAGTAACATAACAAAATCTTTTCTCAAAATATATAAGATCAAATACAAAAGATTTTATCATACGAATCCTTTCATAAACCAGTTTATGTTTTAAAGCAAAAATCCTCAAAATAAACAGAGAATCGATTTCTCAATTATTCTTTGTACTATTTTGAGCACTAGCTAATATTGGGCGCCTGAAAGAAACAGTTCCTGGAATTATTCCTTTCAGCTGCTCAATACGTAGCTACCTTAATCCTTAACGTACAAGCTGTGAGTCTGTGATAAGTCCCAAATTACTAAGACTTAAAGTCTGAGTTCTAAACTACGAATCCCTTGAATCATCTGTAGAACTTCCTGCTTCAATGTCCTTACTATATTGATCACTATCTACTTGATGTATTAACCTGCGAAACACACTATTGCAAGCACACAAATTAAACATGTTGAGTTAAGTACACTTAGGTCTATCATCATCAAAACACTAAAGGTTCAACAGAAATTATAAGAATGACGAATCAATCCCCTCGCTAGCTACACTCTCAATCTCACATACAATACTAGTTTCTATCATTGTGATTTGCATGACCTCTACATATGATTGCCTCTCTTAAAGTGAATATAAGATCTCTACATATGATTGCCTCTCTTAAATATCTTAAAGAATAAAAGTGAAAAACTAACTTTTAAGACTACGTACACTTAGCGGTATAATCACGGGATCAATATATACTTCAATATACTAAAAGGAGTTTGGCTTGTGGGGAAGCCTAAACTCCCTGTCTCTTAGTTGCGTTTTGCTGATGATGTGCTGCTCTTTAGAGAAGCTAATAACACTACAATGGTTGACAAGAAGGCTACCCTTCAAACCTTTTTTTTTTTATAATTAGAAGTCCATTTTATTAAATGGAAAAGAGAATGAGCCGAAACTCAAGTATCATGGAGCCGAAAATCATACACCTCTTAAAGTTCAAGCACACACCTATAGAAAGAGTAACTCAAAACACCCAATAAAATCTACAAAAACACACCTAAACCAGCACGACAAAAACACCTAAGAGGGCCAAAATAAACCAAAAACACCACAAGACAATCCATAAAAAGAACACCAAGCGATTTAACTCCACCCTACGAGACCTACTGAGGGAAACCACCTGAACTCAACCTCTGGAGCAACAAAACCAAGAATCAAAGTCCAAAGAGATAAAAAGAACACTCCAAATTTCCAACCATCAACAACACCAATGTGTGTTACTTAGCCCTTGTTGGTCTTCGCATGGTACCGTCATTAATAAATCCCTCATTAATGTGGATGACTTTCTTCTCTCTAATGATTTTTCCCTTCTCTTAAAATTCGTATAACTTCTTAAAAAAATCCTCATTTGAAGAATTCTCAACAAGCTCCAAAGCTTCCAATGACCTGCTGTCATCGAAATCGGCATATGAATAATCCCAATGGCTGCCCCTGTCCTCATCAAAACAATCCGACGAGTTAGAATCGGAACTCAAAGATCTAATCTGTGAAGCTTCTTCCATCATTTCTTCCATTTCAGCAATCGAAACACGTCTCCCACTACTAAGGCTAAAACTAGACTCCTCTAGCGCATTCTCACCCACGATTGCAGAAGGCTCAACTAAACTCATCACTTTAAACCCAAAACTAGAATATTTTTCCTCTAGAAGTAAGCCGTGATTTTCATTCACAAGACCCTTGGGAGCACTCAAATAAAAGCACTCATCTTCCACCTTTGAAGGCGACATCTGGGAAATAAAAGGTTCCAAACACTCCAACAAAAACACCTCATCAACAGCATCCCTGAAAACCCTGTTCTGCGAGTCAAAATCCACCTCTCGAACAACCAACAAATCTAAAGTATCAAGAGAATGGACAGAACCACAAGTAAAAGACTTTGAGTTTTCTAGAGCAAACAGATAGTCCACCTCTTCCTTCAAAAAACTCCTCTCATCAATCCCACACCTAAAAGACCCAAAACAATCACCAGTTGCAACTGAATCCAAACAAGGAGACAACCCTTTAGAGGACTCCTCAAAAGCAACATGTTGGGTACAAACACGATTCTCAACTTGGGTAAGATTATAGAATGAGTCCAAAAAAAGCTTCCAAGGGGAATGGTAAGATTATAGAATGAGTCCAAAAAAACTTCCAAGGGGAATGGGAAGAGACCCCAGGAATAAACACCGAATATTTTACCTCATTAATCAACACACCAAGTTCAAGGAACCAACCACACCTATTGAAACCTGATTTAATAGACCACCAGAAAAACCCAAATCTCTTCGAATGCTCCATTACAACCAAATCAGTAAAAAGTTTAATAGTATCCGAGACCCAACTAGCAACCCCAGGAGGGAATTTGATCCACCGTCTACCCGAAATACTATGCTGAAAAACCAAAACATGCCCATTCTTCAACTCCAAATTAAATGTTTTACTTTCAATATGGATCCTCATGATAAAAAAAACAGACAACTAAAAACAAGACCAACACCAAACCTCAATCAGACCAGAAACACCACTAAAAACGAACGAAGACAGCAGAAAGATTAGGGGCCAGTAAAACATACACGCCAATTGGTAATTAAACCAACTTCTTATCACGAAGCATACCTTCAACACGAGAACTGAATGAGAAGAAAATTGCAGTAGCAAAGCCTCATTAAATCGGGAACCCACTGCTGAATACAGGCGGAACTGATGGATGTCGGGAGTGAGCGATGCCGTGGTGGTCGCGGTGAGAAAATCGATGGTGGGGTCGGTTACAGGGATGGAAAGAGGAGAGAGAAAACGGGGATAAATAGGGTAAAAGGATGAAGTGGTGGTGGTGATCGGTGACAGGGGTGGAAAAAGGGGGCCAGCGGCGGCCACCGCGGAGGTGGTGGCGCGGCAGCTGCCGCTGGGGTGAATCGATGTAGGGTTTGGAGGGGGGGATGGGGAGGCAAAGGGGTTAGAGAGAGAGAGAGTTTAAAGGGGCCACTTCAGTTTCCAAGATGTCTACCCTTCAAAACCTTTACCATTGCCTCTGATACCATTGCCTCTGGACAAATGGTTAACTCTGACAAGAGTTAGATGGTCTTCTCTAAAAGGAACCACTGACAACATCATCAATGACTTTGAGGAGAGACTTGGACTTTGAGAAGTTCAAACCTAGGTATCTATTTGGATTGCCCTCTGACTTCCAATAGACCTTCCAAGAGGGAATCAAAACTCATGCTAGAGAAGGTGAAGAAGAGATTGGCCAGCTTGAAGGCAAGCCATCTATCCATATATAGATGATAAGCTTTACCTTATCAAGGCTAGTTTAAGTATCATCCCTATATGCAATGTAGTTATCTGCATATTCAGGGCATGCTTGGATTGAGGGTAATGATTAAAGGGGTAATGGAGCAAATTAAAGGGTAAATAGGAATGTGGAAGGTGGTGTTGTAATGATTAACAGGGTGATGGAGAAAATGTAGGGAGAAAGAGGGGGGGGGGGGGAGGGGAATGCATTACCCTAGAGGGAGGGTGTGTAAGTTTTACCTCCCCAAATGGGGGGAAAGATTACCCTCCTCTTCACAAATGAAACACCCACCACCTCCCACACCTTCCATTTTAGCCTATAATTAAACTTGTTACTCCCTTAATCATTACTCCCATTCCGAGCATGCCCTCAGACCCTTAAATATATCACATCGGTGACCAATAGTTTTCTATGGGGGGGATTCTGACCATGGAATTTTTTTTTGTAGTTATTAGGGTAGGATAATGTTATCCAACCTCTTGATGAGGGTCGTTTGGGCATCAAAGACAGTATTGCACAAATAAAGCCTTTATGGCTAGGATGACTTGAAAACTCATGGATAGTGGGAACCTAGTCAGCTTGGTTATTAGGGCCAAATATCTAGGACCAGACATCATGTATGCTATCAGCCTGTTGTCAACATTTATGCATGGACCAACTGAACTCCATCTTATAGCAATCAAGAGGGTAATGAGATACCTCAAAAGTACCACACACTAATATTGGAATACGGTACCGAACCACTGAAAGTTCAGAGTTAATCGGCTATTCCGACAGTGATTGGGCTAGATCAGTAGATGATATGAAAAGTACCTTTGGGTACATGTTTTTATTTGGTAGTGGTGCATTTTAATGTCTCTCTCATAAGCGATAGACGATAGCCCAATCAATAGTTGAAGCTGAGTATAATGCTGCTTATGCAGCAGTGAACCAAAGCAATCTAGCTTAGAAGGATTTTGGAAGATATGGGTGAAACCAAACAATGAGTACCAAACTTTCAGTGATAGTAAATCGGTAATCGCTATTGCTAAAAATCCAGTCCAACATAAGAGAACTAAGCACATTAAGATCAAATGTCACTTTGTTCGACAAGTAGAAATTTCAAGTAAAATTAACTTTGTTTGTTGCAGCACTGATGATCAAATTGCTGACATGTTTACAAAGGGACTATCCAAAGCCAAGTTCGAGTTTTTACGTGACATGCTTGGAGCTGGAGCTAGTCGGAAGATCGACAATGATGAGTAATAGATGAAATTGACCACCTTCCTACAAAATAAACAATAAAAATGAATGGCCGACAAAGAAATAAGAACACCGTTTTTCACTTAGAATGAAAATATTGACTATGAAATACCGGCCTAGAATTCTAACCAAAGTAGCCCACTCTAGGAAATAAATGTTGTATTCCTAGTTTTACTCTATGCCATAAAATGGTAAATTTAATAGGTAGCTCTTTTTGAGTCATGTATAGTTGGCATGCAAAGTTCTATATAAAGAGAGCTAGTATGTTTGCAATAAGATAACGAAGTAGCAAGAAAGCTTATTTCTTATACATACTAATTACTATCTCTATTGTTTACTATTTTTTTTTTATAGGAAAGAGGGGGTTGTTATTACTCAAAAAGAGAAAAAGTCAGACGCAATTACATCAAGAATTTGCTTATTACTTAGTTGTACTCATAGTTAAATTATTTCTACTTATTTTTGCCTTCGCTTTTTTAATTAGTACTATGTCTATATACTAATTCTTAAGTTTAGTATAAAATCAACTAGTACTATGTACTATATATCCAACAATCTCATTGAACGACTGATCTTGCAACCAAGAAGACCTCAACCGTCGACACAAGGGATAGATTAACTGAACACCTACCCCAAATTAGCTAGCCATCCAGTGATCGGCTTTTGTTGGCTTCTTGAGACTATGAACATGAACATCAATGACTGACTAGGTTGCACATTGTTACCAGTGTTTTTAGTTTGTATCAATAATAAAACTGTTGATCTAGATGTTGCACCTAGGGGTATAAACGAGCCGAGTTGAGCCCGAGCCAGGCTTGGTTCGGGCTCGGCTCGGTTTGTTTTGGCTCGGCTCGAAGCTCGCCGAGCCGGAAAAGTCAAGGCCCGGACTTGGCTCGACTTAGGCTCGTGGCTCGGCTCGGCTCGGTTTGGCTCGGCTCAAATTCAAACTCATCATTACAAACGTTAGAAAAAATTGATTTAAAATAATTACAATTAAATTTGACTATAAGTAATCCCTTACACGTTCTCATACGGAAAAAAAAACCTTAAAAAATAAGAAATCTCTAAAAATATTTAATGGTTTATTTGAATAGAGAAAAAAAATCAACTAAATTGAGCCAACCGAGCCGAGCCATAATAGGCTCGGGCTCGGCTCGGAAAGCATTTGAGCTGGCTCGGGCTCTGCTCGAGCTCGGGTCCAACCCGAGCTCGAGCCGAGCTTTGAGCGAGCCGAGCCCGAGGGCTCATCGAGTCGGCTCGACTCTGTTACACCCCTAGTTGCACCTATTCATCCTTAAAATGTTGCACCTGTTCATTGTTAACTAGCAATTGTTAAATTTGTGTGCAGTATTTTAATGATTCGAGATGTTCTAACTACTCGATCAATGGAAAAGATTGATGATGTTATGAGTGAGTGGGGTTGTATATTATGAGCCATTACAAGTTTATTATCCCCAACACTTAGAGATTATTTTGAGATTTAATATTTTATGAGTACTATTTTGCTTGTTACAAAAATGATGTTGATTAAATTCTCTTTTTATTTCATTTTATTTTGCATTCGGTGTCTTTTATATTATTTTAGAGCTCTAAATTTGATGTTCGACATTTGGCGCAAAGATGAAATCGTACCTTTTTAGGTTCAATTAAAGGTCAGATCAAAAAAGCAAAAAAAAATAAAAATAAAATTTGATAGCGGTAGTCAACATCCACTGTCTTAAGCGACCTACAACAACGGTTAGTCAATGACCACTGTCATAGATTAATACTAAGTCAAAGCCAATTTTGACCCATAATCCCATATACAACAACAATTAGATAGTAACCGATGTTGTAGATGAGTACTCTATGACAAAGGTCAAACTGAAACTGCTATTGTAGACCAAATTTGACCGCTGTCGTAGGTGTTATTAGGTGAAGTGTCTTTGAAAATGAAAAGGTGTAATGCATTAGCTTACATAATCATAAAAAAAAAGTAAAGCAAATTTAGCTAGATAGATGTAAGGCCGAGTAAATTTGGACCTCCAATCTCCTGCATATGCAGACCCTGTTGTTGTTGTATTGTTGGTCATGATCAAATTCTTAGTTAGAAAGCTACCCACCTATTGTAGGTGGGTTGTTGTTGTTGTTGTATTGAAACTAGCTAGATCCACACAACTTCACCTTCTACATGAGTAATTGATTTACTTCCTCCATTCTAATGTTTTTTGTTCCATTCGACTTTTTAGGTCAAAGTTTACAAATATTAACCATTGATTTAAGAAAAGTGTAAACATTTATAGAGTAAAAATACTATAATTTGATTTATTTTTAATAATATTTTCAAAATATCACATTTTTAAATTTTTGTAATAGAATTAAATAATTATCGATGGTCAAAGTGTAGTATTGAAGAACACATAAAATCAAATAAAAAGAAGAATAAAAGTAACAGAGAGAGGGAGTACACGAGTAGTATTAATTATCTCTCTGATGCCCCAAGCCATCCTTATACTTATTCACTGTTTCAAGAAATTACATGATCGAGTATCATTTGGCTCAGTATCATGGGCAGCCATTTGCAGTGATGGTGCCCTTGACAAGACCTTGTGTTATGATAGCATCCTTGACAAGCTTGAGAGACTCAATAATGTCATCACATAGCTGATGAGGATCAGGAATGGTGTCTTCATCAACGGCCAGAACTATTGACATCTTGTTCACGTAACTTTGGAAGTTAATCATCAAGGGCTGTATCATGTATATAATATATTATATTATTTTGAATTAGTCTATTTACACATAAGTACGTGTAAAACTTTTTATTTTTATTTTTATGGGAAATACGAGCCAATTTTATTAATGTGTAAACGAATTACAATAGTCTTATGCTATGCAATCTAGCAGTTCCGGAGGTCCACCTCCCACCCAAACTCTAGCGGTGAAATCTATAGGTTGTAAATGAGCCATAAGATGAGCTGCTTGGTTGCCACCCCTCCTAATGTGGCACCAAGTACACGACAAAAAGCATGAAGAAAACTGAATTATCTCCTTACAAATATTACCAAGGTAACTAACAGGAAAAAGCTTACTATTAAGCAAAGAAATAATATGATAACAATCACTCTCTACCACCACATGAGTGCACCCCTCCTGCCTTGCCATAAAAAGTCCAAAAAGGACAGCCTTAGCTTCTGCAACACTAGGCTCCCATTGATCACGCAGCTGGTTGCACGCCGATCTCACCACCTCGCCATCCCACCTGCGCAGCACCACCCCCAAACCAGTACCTATATCACGCAGCACAGCAGCGTCAACGTTCACCTTGATGATTCCTTGACTAGGCGGACACCACTGTGTAGCACCCACCTCCTGCACTGGAACACAAGCAGGCCGAGCACCCTCCACGGCGTCCCAATAAGCTTGCATATAGGCCAACGCTCTCTTCGCTACCCCGTCTCGATAAGCTACCCCATCACCATGGATAAAAGTATTTCTTTCATTCCAGTTAGCCCACAGAATCATAGCTACTCTACACATATCCTCTTCTCTCATCTCACCTGTAACAAGACACCACCAATCAATCGCCCGCTGAATACCACTCACTTCAGTCACCTCCATGAGATTCGCTTCTACCCAGGCCCTCTCCGCACCCATACAAGCCACTAGTGCATGAAGCTCGGTCTCATATGGACACGGACACCTCGGACAACTTGCATCTGCTCCTTCAATTCTCCGCTGAATATTTGCTTTCAATGGTAAAGCTCCCATGCAGAAACGCCACAAGAAAGACCTGACTTTTGGAGGCACATTCAAACTCCATATCTTATTCCACGTCTTCGTATCAGTAATTGAACTTGACCCTCGCTCTCCTCTAACTTCCTCCAGCGAATAAACTGGTAGCCCATTTTGACTGAATAACGACCATCACGAGCATAGTACCAGACCAATATATCCTCTTGGTCATTTGAGCAAAGAGGTATGTTCAAAATTTCGATAGCTTTCCAAGAAACAAACAACTCCTTCACCAGACCCTCTCTCCACCTATGGAACTCATCAATCAAATCCACTATACGCAGCTCTTCCATACCTGGTTTGCAGGTAGAAATAATCTTGAAAGACGGGGGTGATACCTTCCATCTATCACGCCAGACATTTATCCTCCGTCCATTCCCCACGAGCCACCTAGTCCCCTGTTCAATCACCCATCTCGCAGTTAAAAAATACGTGGAAATTGAAAAGAAACTTACATGTGGTTGTCCATAGGATGTTGGGGCAAGGAAAGCCATTGGATGACCATAGAAACCAATCTCTTCCAAAGGTCCAACTAAATTTGAGAAGGCCACTGTTGTATGACTGAATATTTTATAGGCTAGATCAGCACTAGCAACCTGCCAAAGTACTTGAACAAATTAATTATGCCTTATAAACATAAAAATTGAGGTAAAAATATTAATTTTTGTTAACTTTTAAAAAATTGGTACTTAACAAGTGAGCACATATACAAGATAAGTGAGGTTCCAACCCAAAACCAATTGGCGATAGGTGGAGTAACCCACTTTCTTGTATGTAGGGATGTTCATATGTGGGTATCCGAAACTTCGGGTACCAAAATTTGATATCCGAACCCGAATCCGAATCCGAAATTTCGGATTTGGATAGTCGGATATCCGCTATCCGAATATATTTATATTTTTATTTTTTATACTACTTTGTGCCTAATATTTTGAAAATGTGAACCAAATATTTCGGATAGTTTCTGATATTCGGATAATTTTCGGATATTTCGAATAATTTTGAGTTTTTCGAATATCTGAATATCCGAAAATTTTGGAAAATGGTATCCGAACCCGTATCCGAAATTTCGGATATCCGTTTTTCCAGTATCCAAAATTTCGGATATCCGCTTTTTCGGATAATTTCAGTTTGGATATTCGGGTTTTCGGATAGGATGTTCGGGTTCGGATATTTTTGAACAACCCTACTTGTATGTATGCTCAACACCACCAAATCTTTCCATGTTGGTTACAAACTCACTTCAACAATTTTGTTTTTGTTAAGTATTGGTACTATTATAGCTCCATGTTGTACATATAAGTGGCGGATCAATGCCTTACGGTTTGTTTGGTTGTATGAAGAAAATTTGAAAGGAAAAGAAATGGAGGAAAAAGAAGAGAAAGGAAAAGAAATGATGGAAAATGGAGAGAAAGGAAAAGAAAAGAAAGGAAGGAAATAAATTATATGTTTCCTACGTTTGATTGTATAAGAAAGAACTGAAAGAAAAATAACATTTTTTTGTCGGTTGGTTGATGTGATTTGAAAGGAAAGGAATTGAATGACAGTTTTAAACTCCATTTCAGTCCAAATTCCACCAATTTGGGAGGAAAGGAAATGGAAGATTTCATAAGAAAACTTTCCATCATTTCAATTCTCTTCCCGTCACTTCCTTCTTTTTCTTTTAGGATATTTCACCATGCGTCCCTCAAGTTTGGCAAAATGCACATGAGATACAATGAACTTTACAAATGCACCATATACCCCTCAACTTTTGAATTCTTGTCCAATCTAACCAAATGTATTAATTTTTTTTGTTTTCTCTTTTCTTTCTATACACCTTTATTTGATTTCATTTTTTAGATCATTTTTTTTTTGGATAACTCCTTTTTTTTTCAAAACTTAATACACTTTTTTTCTTTGAGTGAAAAACTCAACACCTTACATTAGTCGTCCTGTTTTTTTTACCAGAGCCAAATAGTAAATAATTTTTGACGACATTTAGCTTAATTCAAAATACCAATAATTATTTCAAAATTGTTTGCCCGTCTCAAACTAAACAAAGCAAAACCAATCCAAACCGCTTAATATGTGACCCGACCAACATTCAAAATAATATCAAAATATTACGTGAAATCGAACCGACTCAATATAAGATTAAACCCGAAACCTATGAGTCAACCCAATTCACCAGAATGAGCTTATTTAGATTTTAATTATATTTACGCTAAATACCCGAAACCCAGAAGAAAAAAAAATAATTAAATAACAAGTTTTAACAAAGAAACCAAAATAAATTACATTTGGTTAGATTGGGCAAGAACTCAAAAGTTGAGGGGTATATGGTGCATTTGGAAAGTTCATTGTATCTCATGTGCATTTTGACAAACTTCAGGGGCGTACGGTGAAATATCCTTTTTTTTTTTTTGTTTAGAACCAAACATAGGAGAAATACTAGATTTCTTTTCTCTTCTTTTCTTTCCTCGATACCAAATTAGCTCTTAAGAAATGGAATCCACTTAGGTGTTGTTTTTATTAAAATTATTATTAAAGTAACTTTATTTTACATAAAATTTTAAATTTGTCCCATTATTCATAAATGATAGGAGACTTGACTCCTCTGATCTTAAAATAATTTCTAGTTACGCCACTGATACATATGAGGAGAGTACGTTTAACAAGGGAGAGAGATCTTCTTGGCACCTTATTACCAAGCAACTTCATAACAAATTCTGCAATGAAATGTGTGGACAAGGCCTCAAGTGAGTGCTTCTTTCTATCAGCTGCAGCCTTTGCTTCTCGTACGTAATCTAGAGGATCGTTCCGCAATCCAATGGTGAAAGGAAATAACACAAAACCTACTGAATTACCCCATTTGAGTTCAGTATCCTTCTTCATCATATCAGCTAAAGCCTATAATGTCAAAACACATTCAGTGAAAAAGAGAAAGTTCATTCTTATAATCATATAAATTGCCTTTTTAATTTTATATCCTACTTTATTTATGTGAAGATAGAAGTATAGAACTATTAATATGAACAATTTAATTTGTTATACTTGTATATATCAAGGATAATACTTTGTTTTGTTGGGTAGAAAATATGTTCGATGAACATTTAAGTGATTTGACATTAAACTAAGAAAAATGTTTCCTATGCCTTAACAAACAATAATAATAAAAAAAACACAAGTGCCTCACTTGTATTCCTGCAGATGGTCGCATATTGATTAGAAGACTCGATCGAAGGCGAATACGCTTGGGAAGATTGCTTGAGTCTTCTACAGCCTTTTCATGATTGTCCTTGGTACTTGCTGGGAAGAAAGTAAAAGTGAAAGTGAAAAAGTGAACTCGTTGGTTGTGTTCTTTTCACTAAACTAAACCACAGACAGGGTAAGTTTAAAAGTGAAAAAGAACACACCCATTAATCGATACATATTTATCTTCGAGCATATCAATGTGACATACACCATTTTACTTTGTGTATATATCCCATGTACGCACGCACCTAAATGTTTATAGCTACAAAGTTTCAATTTAGGGTAAGTAAAATGAAAGCGAGAAATTAATTACCATATCTTCTATTAAGATAATGAGATAAACCAGCTTGTGTGATTCCAAGGGCAACATCATTTATGATCTGTAATTACATAAAAGTGACACTTTTAGCTGAGTATACAAAGACAAAGAGTGTGTTTTTTTTCATTAAAAACTGAACTGAACTCCACTAAATGAACTGAATTGAACTCATTATTGAAGAAGTGGAAAAAAACGAACCCATAGATCACATGAACAAATTAAGACGAAAGTGAAATTAATAGGATCAATACTTACAGCATTCATAGAATTTTTCACCAACTTCATATCATCAAGACTAACCATCTTGTAAACAATTCTCCTTGGGGTGCATGCGGCTCCTGGGGCACTTGTGAAAAGAGTATTGGTATCCTTCAAAAAAAGTGCTGTCGCTATGAACATCAAGACATCAACTAGGGTATTCCAATACAATTGTAACACCCAAAAAAGGGCCAAAGTCCATCTCCAAAACAACCCCTTGAGATTATAATTGTTATCATTTTGATGATGAATAATCTCATGCTTCTTTTTTACAGGAACAGTTGGTAAGGCGTTGGGATCAGAGATCTTCCTCACGAGGGATAGAAGGAGAGAGACTAGAGACGCGCCATCGCCCAATGAGTGGTGGACGTGCAATATTCCGATGGCTTCGGCCATGGAAGTCTTAACTTGGAGGAGGTGGAGGTCCCAAAGTGGCCTAGACTTGTCTAAGGTTGTTTTGCTAAGATTCTATATGTAGTCTTCAACAAACTTGTCTGGTGAACCAATGTTGAGGTTTATTTCTGGGACTATAATGTGCTTGTTTATGTCACCTCTGTTCTTAACCATTGCAGCTCTTCCCCTTTAGTGAGATCCCCAACCTGAGAGTCAAGCTTATGGTGACTGAGTGTAGATGTATTTTTACTATGGAATTGAGATCATATCAATGGTACATATAGACAGTAATTAACTTAATAATTACGACCGTTATATTTTGCACAAAGATATTAGTTTTAGTGTAGCTAAATTAGAAAATGTTTAAGCTTTAAATAAAAAATATTATCTTTGAATGTTTTAGAGTAAAACGGTCTCAAACAAGACATTTTAGTGACAAATGAGAGTAAAAAATTATGATCATTAAAAAGCAAAAAAAAAAAAAAAAAAAAAGACACATGAAAATATGCAAACAAAAAGAAGAGCGATTATTACATGATTCGGGATCAGTTTCCCACCTCTCACAAAACAAGTTGAGTCCACTTAAATTCACTGGACCCCCTAAAAAATGGTAATTGTGAAAGGTGAAAGAATGATTCGGAACCATCTAATATTTATCAAAAAAGATATAGGAGAAGCAAAAACTTTGAGCCTAGGTGGGAACTATGTACCACGAGACTGGAGAAACGAGGATGTTTAACAAGAGTGTTGGAGAGTTCGGCCTTCATAACCTCTACATTGAAGGAAGTGTTCGAACCCATGATAGCTAAAATATGGACATTAAACTGTGCTGTATGATAGGCTGCTGATCCTGGACTGAATGGCTCGGTTTCCTCTTTCAGCATTATCTTTTGGCCATTCCTATCACTGTTAATTTCTATGTGCTTGATCATCCCAGCTTGCTTTCTCCTTCTCAATACTCCCATCTTTACAGAAAAAGTGTTTTTTTCCAAATGTTCCAAGAAAAAGAGAGGGAGATATGGGCGCGTTAGACGTAACAAAAACTTGAACATTCTTTTTATACAGTAAGCTCTATTGTAGACTTTTTTGGAGTTTATTTCTTTAAAATTTGTTGGCCAATTTAAATATTTAATGGTTCTTATTTCTTCCCAACCCAATACTCTGTTGGCTCCAAAATGATTTTTCTTAAAGTTTAAAAAATTCGACCATTTATATAAGAAAAAGTATAAAGATTTATAATAAAAATACTATCATTGTATTTATTTTTAATTTAATTTTCACAATATCACATTCTTTTTAAAAGCAAAAGGGATTACGCTCCCTGCCTGTGCCTCCATAAACTCTATCCTAGGCCCTTGTATAGGAAGTCATAGTTATCCATGATTAAAATATCGTTTTGAGGAGACTTTTTTGGAGTTTATTTCTATAAAATTTGTTCGCCAATTCATTTAATTATACATATTTCTTCCCGATCCAATACTCTGTTGGCTCCAAAATGTTCTTTCTATTTGACTTTTTGAAGTCAAAGTTTAAAAATTCGACCATTTAAATAAGAAAAAGTATAAAGATTTATAAAGTAAAAATATTATTATTTATTTATTTTTAATTTAGTTTTTTTTTTTTGGTCTTTGCCAAGGATATCCACCGTCGACCACGTACAGTGACTAATCATCTCGCCTCAATGTCAGCGCACTAAGCGATAGGGGGCTGGCCAAGAGATTTTTTTCATTCGCAAGAGTTGAGATTCGAACCCCCAACCACTTATTTAAGGGATGAAGTGCTGAACCACTACACCAACCCATCTTGATTTTCAAAATATCACATTCTTTTTAACAATAAAAGGGATTACGCTCTCTCTGGGAGCCCTATAAACTCTATCTATCCTAGGTCCTCATAGAGAAAGTAATAATTATCCATGATTAAAATATCGTTTTAGAGACCGTAAAAGACGAATAGAAAGAAGAATAACGCGGTAGTCGTAGTCCAGCCCTACATAATCAATTTGAGCAATTATCCCTGACATGAATTAAACTCCAGTGTAGTCCAGTGGTAAGCATGACTGCGTGGTACTTTCTACTCCTCATTCTTCTTCCTTTTCCCCAACTAACTCTTTATCCTCTCAGTTGTAATATTTACAGTAAAGGGTGACATCTTGGTAAATGCAACAGTTACAGACTTACAGGTTAGAGCCCTTATCTTGCATTGTTTGAAAGTTGGGTGTTAATGGCTGGTGAGGAGGAGATTAGATCTGCAGGAGCTGACATGCTTGGTAATTAATCAAGCATCATATTTTATGAGTGCACCGTATG